>OY970833.1:10029273-11474773 GCA_963853835.1 Calendula officinalis
TAGTAACTGAGTGCACATCGGATGTTGGTACCAACATCCCTCAATCAGCTGTTGTTCCTAATGAACCTCAACCTAAACCAACCTATGCAGCAGTAATAAACAGGAATGCTGATGTATCTAAGGTTAATTTCCGTAAACTTGATTCTGAAAAGTCTAATGATGATGTAGATGTTATGATACCAATAGAATCAGTGAAGGAAGTTGCAAACAGGTTCTCGAATACCCTCTATGGGTATTTTTTAGGCAAACGGATAGCCTTCCCGATTGTAGAATATTATGTCAAAAATGTATGGGCAAAGTTTGGTCTCAATCGGGTAATGATGAATGCAAAAGGGTTCTTCTTCTTTAAATTTGACTCACACAAAGGATTAGAAGACGTATTGGAGAATGGACCTTGGATGATTCGAAATAACCCCATCATCTTAAAAGAATGGACTCCAAATACCACTCTAACAAAGGAAGATCTTACTAAAGTTCCGATCTGGGTGAAATTCCATGATGTTCCTATGGCTGCGTTTACAGCCGATGGCCTTAGTATCATTGCTACGAAGATTGGAACACCAAAAATGTTGGATGCATACACAAGTACAATCTGTTCGGAATCTTGGGGTAGAAGCAATTTTGCTAGAGCCCTCATTGAAATCAGCTCTAAAGATGAGCTTAGGTCCACACTGTCCGTGGCAATACCCTCCCTTGAAGGGTCTGATTATTCAAAAGAAGTTATTAGCCTTGAATATGAATGGAAACCTCCGAGGTGCTCGATATGTAAAATCTTTGGGCATGATATTAATAGCTGCCCCAAAAATGTAAAGCCCAAAGAGAAGGAAGTTAATCAAGAAACGGATGGGTTCCAAACAGTGGGTAACAGAAACCGCAAGCACAACTTAAAGTTACGTTCAAATTTTCAATATAGACCAAAGGGGGGGTACTACAATTGATTCCGATCTGGCTGGTTGCTACAAACAACCGGATACAAACAGTAATAGTGTAGATAATGGTACCCATTATGTTGCACCTATTGTTTGTAATGATGTCCATAATCAGAGAATTATTGGGAATGAATGTGCGACCAGTAATAGCATAGATAATACTACGCCTATTGAACGCCATTTGGTTCCGGATAATATCGTATCTGATTATGGAAAGGCGAACAGTAATAGTGTAAATGGTGCTGCGAAACACCATGTTACACCTATTGTTGGCCATCAAAACAATGAAAACAGTAATAGTGTAGGTGATGTTGGGAATCTTCAACATCAGGCTAAACCTACTGTTTTTATGAAGCAGAAATCATCAAACCAGAATTCTTATGCAAACATCCCTACCTCAAATGGATTTGATTCTCTAAGTGACATGGAGGATGAAGATGATGAAGTGGAAGACATGAATAATGATACATCCAGGTTTATGACGAATACTTTTAATAACCAGGGGGCAAGCACTCCCTTTACACATGGTCTTAATGTTTAGTCTTGCTTCATGGAATATCAGGGGCTTGAACCAGACCCCTAAACAAGAAGAGGTTCATCAAGTAGTTCTAGATAACCACCTTAGTATTTGTGCCATTTTAGAATCTCATGTTAATGTGGCGGATGTGTATGATGTTTGTAAGAAAGTGTGTGCTAGTTGGAATTGGATGTCGAATGGGTATCTTTGTGATAAAGGCTCTCGTATTATCCTCGGATGGGATGAGAGGATTCTAGATGTTATGATCCTTTCTCAAACGAATCAGGTTATGCATGTTCAAATTATTACTAAAGGCGATCGTAAATCTTTCTTTTGCTCTTTTGTGTATGCCGACACTTATTACATCGATAGAAGAGTCCTATGGCAGAATTTAGTTGGTCATAGTCATCTTATGGCCAATAGGCCATGGACGATCCTTGGGGATTTTAATGCAGCTCTAAATCTAGAAGATCACTCATGTGGTGGGTATCAACCCCATATTGCTATGCGGGAATTCAAAGAGTGTGTTAATGTTATGGCTGTTATGGATATTAATAGTACGGGTCTCCATTTTACCTGGAACCAAAAACCGAAAGGTTCTAGTGGTATCTTAAAGAAAATTGATCGCATTATGG
The DNA here is from genome assembly GCA_963853835.1 of Calendula officinalis. Lineage (NCBI taxonomy): Eukaryota > Viridiplantae > Streptophyta > Magnoliopsida > Asterales > Asteraceae > Calendula > Calendula officinalis. The sequence goes on from OY970833.1 coordinate 10,031,355, forward strand.
GGAACCAAGCTTTCATTGATATGTTCCCGGGATCACTTGGAATTTTTCAGCCATACCGTATTTCGGATCACTCACCTTGTATTCTGAAAATCCCGAATGTGTTAAAGTTCAAACCCAAGCCTTTTAAATTCTTTAACTTTCTAGCAGACAAATCTGAATTCCGTGATATTGTTTCGGCTGCTTGGGCGGAGAACATTACTGGTTGTGCTATGTACCGTGTGGTGAAACATCTAAAAGCTATTAAACCCCCGCTTCGTAAACTGTTAAAAGACCAAGGAAACTTGCATTCTAAAGTTAAATTCCTTAGGGTTGAGCTAGATGAAATTCAAAGTGCTATTGATAAAAATCCCCACTGTCCTAAGCTCCGTGAGGATGAGGCACATTATCTTCTTCCTTATAAGGCTGCGGTTCAAGATGAGGAACTTTTCCTAAAACAGAAAGCTAAAACTGAATGGTTAAGAGTTGGGGACTCTAATTCCGCCTATTTCCACAATGTTGTCAAGAGTAGATGCCACAGAAATCGAATAGATGCCATTTTTGAGGATTCGATTATGTATGAAGGCAATGATGTCGCCCCAATTTTTGTTAAACATTACCAAAATTTCCTTGGTATTGCTGGAAATGTGACCCCGCTCGACACTCATGAGCTGTTTGGTACCACTATCGATCCTCAAAAGGCTGATTTTATGGTCCGCAATGTAAGTAATGCTGAAATTAAAAAGGCTCTCTTCTCTATTGGGAATGAGAAAACTCCGGGTCCTGATGGATTCACAGTGGCTTTTTTCAAGAAATCTTGGGACATTATTGAGGAGGAAGTTTGTAATGCGGTACATGATTTTTTTTCTAACGGCAAGCTGCTCAAAGAAATTAATCATACAATTTTGGCTATGATTCCAAAAGTCCCAACTCCGTCAAAAACAACGGATTACCGTCCCATTTCCTGTTGGAATGTATTATACAAGTGTATCAGTAAAATTATTACTAATCGTATTACCGAGGTTCTTGGTGATATTGTTAACATAAACCAATCGGCCTTTATTCCGGGGAGACGAATTTCAGATAACATTCTTCTCACGCAAGAATTGATGCATAATTATCATAGGCAATCTGGCCCCCCTAGATGTACTTTCAAAGTCGATATTCAGAAGGCCTATGACACTGTTGATTGGGATTTTCTTCGCTCTTCTCTTGTTGGTTTTGGTTTTCCTCAAAAAATGATCATGTGGATTATGGAATGTGTTACATCTCCATCTTTCTCCATTTGTATTAATGGAGAGGTCCATGGCTGGTTTCGAGGGAAGCGAGGTTTGAGACAAGGTGACCCTATATCTCCGTTCCTTTTTACTATTGTTATGGAGGTCCTGTCTCTTATTATAAAGCGTAGAGTTAGCAAAAGCAGGGATTTTAAATATCACAAAGGCTGTGAGCAGCAACAGATTGTCAACTTATGCTTTGCTGATGACCTTTTCCTCTTTGCTCGTGGTAACGTGAACTCGGCTAATCTGATCATGGATTCTCTAAATGAATTTAAAGAGGTTTCGGGGCTGGTCCCTAGTATCCCAAAGAGTACAGTTTATTTCTGTAATGTCCCTTCCGCAATTCGTAATGCTATTCTAAATCTCATGCCGTTTGAGGAAGGCAATCTCCCGGTTAAATACCTTGGAGTACCGCTGATATCGTCTAGATTACTTTTTAGAGATTGTAAAAGCCTTTTAGAAAAGCTGCTGAACCGCATTAATGATTGGAAGAATAAATTTCTTTCGTTTGCAGGCCGCCTCCAACTGATTATTTCAGTGCTTTCTAATATTCATATTTATTGGGCTTCGGTTTTTATCCTTCCGACCCGAATCATCCAGGAGCTTGAGAAATTAATGCGGGGGTTTCTGTGGTGTCAAGGTGAAATGAAGAAGGGAAAGGCCAAAGTCTCTTGGGAGATAGTTTGCAAGTCAAAGTCTGAGGGGGGGCTCGGTATACGCCGTATTAAAGATTTTAATACTGCCCTAATGGCTTATAATATTTGGGGTATAGTTTCAAATAAGGAGTCTCTTTGGGTTAAATGGATTCATTCCTACAAGTTGCGGGGTCGGAATTTTTGGGAGGTACCGTGTACGGGCTCCATGAGCTGGTCCTGGAGGAAGTTACTTCAGTTGCGAAGAGTTATCAGACCTTTTATTTGGCATGTTATCCATGATGGGAAATCTACTTCTATTTGGTTTGATAAGTGGAGTATGGCTTGTCCGTTATTTCAGTTCCTATCGCATAGAGATATTACTCGAGCTGGTTTTACTGCCCAGGATATGGTGTCTGATGTAATTACTAATAATAGTTGGATGTGGCCCACTGATTGGTATGCACGGCTCCAAGAGATTACTAGTGTTCCGGTTCCCCAGCTGGTCACGGATCAAAAGGACAAGGTAGTGTGGATTGATTTAAATGGGTCCTTTCAGCCTTTCTCGGTAAATCTAGCTTGGAACTCTATCAGATCTAGGGAGATTGAGGTCACTTGGAAAAACGTTGTGTGGTTCTCTCATTGTGTCCCTCGGCATGCTTTTCATATTTGGCTTGTTATGAACAACCGTCTAAAAACTCAAGATATGCTGAAACAATGGGATGTCCATCATGATACTGACATTGACTCATTACGGTGCCCTCTATGTGATCTTGTGCCTGATTCTCATGCTCACCTTTTCTTTGAATGCTTATATTCTTCGCAGGTTTGGATAAAAATCAGATTGCTTGGGGGGATGGACAACATTGCTCCAAATTTTGCTGCTATAACTGAGTACATTATTCCAATGTCCAAAGGTAGATCGGCTAAGAGTGTTGTGTCCCGTATTGTGCTGGGAGCTACTACCTATTACATTTGGCTAGAGCGAAATGCTAGGTTGTTCAGAAAGAAGTATAAACCGCACATGCAGTTGTGTGATGAAATTATTGCTACTGTTCGGTTAAAACTGATGACTTTGAAGTTTAAGAAGAAGACAGTTGGTGTTCAGCGGATGCTAGACAACTGGAAGATCCCGGATTTGATTGTTTAATTTGGTGCTATGCTCTTATGCTTTCTTTTGGTTTTTTGAGAGAAAGTCTGTTTTGTGAGGTTGTTGCTAGTTCTAGATGGTCTTAGCTTTGTTTATGGCATGTCATAAACTCTGTCTTTGTTGTTTTAAGCTTTTGCTTGAGGTCAATGTGGCCGCCTTTCACATTCCTATGTAGTTCTTTTTGTGATTAATATATTTTACCCAGGGTGAACCCTTTACCCAAAAAAAAAAACTCAAACCGATGACCCTTGAACCATTATGACTACTATTCATGACCAATAGCCTATAGATATCCATTTTACAAGTAATACGTGTCCATAACCCATAACCATGGTCCTGAAACCATTATAACCACTAGATGCTCATAACTCATACCGATGGCCCTTGAACCATTATAACTACTAGTCATGACCAATAACCAATAAACTTCCATTTTACAAGTAATAGTTATCCATAACCCATAACCATGGCTCTTGAACCATTATAACCACTAGATGTCCATAACTCATATCGATGGCCCTTGAACCATTATAACTACTAGACATGACCAATAGCCTATAGATATCCATTTTACAAGTAATAGGTGTCCATAACCCATAAGCATGGTGCTGTAACCATGCCCATAACTCATACCGATGGCCCTTGAACCATTATAACTACAAGCGATGACCAATAGCCTATACATATCCATATCCATTTTCCAAGTAATAGGTGTCCATAACCCATAACCGTGGCCCTTGAACCATTATAACCACTAGACGTCCATAACGCATACCAATAACCCTTCAACCATTATAACTACTATCCTTGAGCCATAGCCTATAGATATCCATTTTATAAGTAATAGGTGTCCATAACTCATATCGATGACCCTTGAACCATTATTACCACTAGATATCCATAAATCATATTGAGCCCTTGAACCATTATAACTACTAGCCATGACCAATATCCTATAGATATCCATTTTACAAGTAATAGGTATCCATAACCCATATCCATGGCCCTTTAACCATTATAACCACTAGATGTCCATAACTCATACCAATGGCCCTTGAACCATTATAACTACTACACATGACCAATAGCCTAAAGATATCCATTTTACAAGTAATAGGTGTCCATAACCCATAACCATAAGCATTATAACAACTAGATGCCCATAACTCATACCGTTGGCCCTTGAACCATTATAACTACTAGCCATGACCAACAACGAATAGACATCCATCTTACCAGTAATAGGTATCCATAACCCATAACCATGGCTCTTGAACCATTATAACCACTAGATGTCCATAACTCATAATGATTGCCCTTGAACCATTATAACTACTAGACATGACCAAGAGCCTGTAGATATCCATTTTATAGGTAATAGGTGTCCGTAACCCATAGCCATGGTCCTTGAACCATTATAGCCACTAGATGTCCATAACTCATACGAGTAACCCTTGAACCATAATAACTACTAGCCATGACCAATAGCCACTATAAGTAATAGGTGTCCATAACTCATATCGCTGACCCTTGAACCATTGTTACCAATAGATGTCCTTAACTCATATCGATGGCCCTTTAACCAATATAACAACTAGACATGACCATTAGCATATAGATATCCATATTACTAGTAATATGTGTCCATAACCCATACCCATGGCCCTTAACCCATGATAACCACTAGATGTCAATAACTCATACCGATGACCATTGAACCATTAAAACAACTAGCCATGACCAATAGCATATGGATGGCCATTTTACAAGTAATAGGTGTCCATAACCCATGACCATGGCCCTTGAACAATTATAACCACTAGATGTCCTTAACTCATATCGATGGCCCTTTAACCAATATAACAACTGGCCATGACAAATAGCCTATAGATATCCATTTCACAAGTAACAGGTTTCCATAACCCATAACGTTGGCCCTTGAACCATTATAACCACTAGATGTCGATAACTCAAACCGATGACCCTTGAACCATTATGACTACTATTCATGACCAATAGCATATAGATATCCATTTTACAAGTAATACGTGTCCATAACCCATAACCATGGTCCTGAAATCATTAAAACCACTAGATGCTCATGACTCATACCGATGGCCCTTGAACCATTATAACTACTAGTCATGACCAATAACCAATAAACTTCCATTTTACAAGTAATAGTTATCCATAACCCATAACCATGGCTCTTGAACCATTATAACCACTAGATGTCCATAACTCATATCGATGGCCCTTGTACCATTATAACTACTAGACATGACCAATGGCCTATAGATATCCATTTTACAAGTAATAGGTGTCCATAACCCATAACCATGGCTCTTGAACCATTATAACAACTAGGTGTCCATAACTGATACCCATGGCCCTTGAACCATTATGACTACTAGCCATAACCAATAGCCTATAGATATCCATTTTACAAGTAATAGGTGTCCATAACCCATAATAATGGCCCTTGAAGCATTATAACCACTAGATGTCCATAACTCAAACCGATGACCCTTGAACATTTATAACTACTAGCCATGACCAATAGCGTCTAGATATCCATTTTACAAGTAATAGGTGTCCATAACCCATAAGCATGGTGCTGTAACCATGCCCATAACTCATACCGATGACCCTTGAACCATTATAACTACAAGCGATGACCAATAGCCTATACATATCCATTTTCCAAGTAATAGGTGTCCATAACCCATAACTGTGGCCCTTGAACCATTATAACCACTAGATGTCCATAACGCATACCAATAACCCTTCAACCATTACAACTACTATCCTTGAGCCATAGCCTATAGATATCCATTTTATAAGTAATAGGTGTCCATAACTCATATCGATGACCCTTGAACCATTATTACCACTAGATATCCATAAATCATATTGAGCCCTTGAACCATTATAACTACTAGCCATGACCAATATCCTATAGATGTCCATTTTACAAGTAATAGGTATCCATAACCCATATCCATGGCCCTTTAACCATTATAACCACTAGATGTCCATAACTCATACCAATGGCCCTTGAACCATTATAACTACTACACATGACCAATAGCCTATAGATATCCATTTTACAAGTAATAGGTGTCCATAACCCATAACCATAAGCATTATAACAACTAGATGCCCATAACTCATACCGTTGGCCCTTGAACCATTATAACTACTAGCCATGACCAACAACGAATAGACATCCATCTTACCAGTAATAGGTATCCATAACCCATAACCACGGCTCTTGAACCATTATAACCACTAGATGTCCATAACTCATAATGATTGCCCTTGAACCATTATAACTACTAGACATGACCAAGAGCCTGTAGATATCCATTTTATAGGTAATAGGTGTCCGTAACCCATAGCCATGGTCCTTGAACCATTATAGTCACTAGATGTCCATAACTCATACGAGTAACCCTTGAACCATAATAACTACTAGCCATGACCAATAGCCACTATAAGTAATAGGTGTCCATAACTCATATCGATGACCCTTGAACCATTATTACCAATAGATGTCCTTAACTCATATCGATGGCCCTTTAACCAATATAAAAACTAGCCATGACCATTAGCATATAGATATCCATATTACAAGTAATATGTGTCCATAACCCATACCCATGGCCCTTAATCCATTATAACCACTAGATGTCAATAACTCATACCGATGACCATTGAACCATTAAAACAACTAGCCATGACCAATAGCATATGGATGGCCATTTTACAAGTAATAGGTGTCCATAACCCATGACCATGGCCCTTGAACAATTATAACCACTAGATGTCCTTAACTCATATCGATGGCCCTTTAACCAATATAACAACTAGCCATGACAAATAGCCTATAGATATCCATTTTACAAGTAATATGTGTCCATATCCCATTACCATGTCCTTGACCCATTAGAACCACTAGATGTCCATAAGTCATACCGATGACCCTTGAACCATTATAACTACTAGCCATGACAAATAGCCTATAGATATCCATTTCACAAGTAATAGGTTTCCATAACCCATAACGTTGGCCCTTGAACCATTATAACCACTAGATGTCGATAACTCAAACCGATGACCCTTGAACCATTATGACTACTATTCATGACCAATAGCCTATAGATATCCATTTTACAAGTAATACGTGTCCATAACCAATAACCATGGTCCTGAAATCATTATAACCACTAGATGCTTATGACTCATACCGATGGCCCTTGAACCATTATAACTACTAGTCATGACCAATAAACAATAAACTTCCATTTTACAAGTAATAGTTATCCATAACCCATAACCATGGCTCTTGAACCATTATAACCACTAGATGTCCATAACTCATATCGATGGCCCTTGTACCATTATAACTACTAGACATGACCAATGGCCTATAGATATCCATTTTACAAGTAATAGGTGTCCATAACCCATAACCATGGCTCTTGAACCATTATAACCACTAGGTGTCCATAACTGATACCCATGGCCCTTGAACCATTATGACTACTAGCCATAACCAATAGCCTATAGATATCTATTTTACAAGTAATAGGTGTCCATAACCCATAATAATGGCCCTTGAAGCATTATAACCACTAGATGTCCATAACTCAAACCGATGACCCTTGAACATTTATAACTACTAGCCATGACCAATAGCGTCTGAATATCCATTTTACAGGTAATAGGTGTGCATAACCCATAAGCATGGTGCTGTAACCATGCCCATAACTCATACCGATGGCCCTTGAACCATTATAACTACTAGCCATGACCTATAACGAATAGACATCCATTTTACAAGTAATAGGTATCCATAACCCATAACCATGGCTCTAGAACCATTATAACCACTAGATGTCCTTAACTAATACCGATGACCCTTGAAACATTAAAACAACTAGCCATGACCAGTAGCATATAGACGGGCATTTTACAAGTAATAGGTGTCCATAACCCAAGACCAGGGCCGTTGAACAATTATAACCACTAGATGTCCATGACTCATATCGATGGCCCTTGAACCATTTTATCTACTATCCATGACCAATAGCCACAACCATGGCCCTGGAACCAATATAACCACTAGATGCCAATAACTCATACCGATGGCCCTTGAACCATTATAACTACTAGCCATGACCACTAACCAATAGACATCAATTTTACAAGTAATTGGTATCCATAAGCCATAACCATGGCTCATAACCATTATAACCACTAGATGTCCATAACTCATATCGATGGCCCTTGAACCATTATAACAACTAGCCATGACCAATAGCCTATAGATATCCATTTTACAAGTAATAGGTGTCCATAACCCATAACCATGGCTCTTGAACCATTATAACCACTAGTTGTCCATAACTCATACCGATGGCCCTCGAACCAATATAACTACTAGTTATGACCAATAGCCTACAGATATCCATTTTACAAGTAATAGGTGTCCATAACTCATACCGATGGCCCTTGAACCTTTATAACCGGTTTACAAGTAATAGGTGTCCATAACACATACCCATAACCCGTTTACCATTATAACCAATAGATGTCCATAACTCATACCGATGGCCCTTGAACCATTATAACTTGTAGCGATGACCAATAGCCTATACATATCCATTTTCCAAGTAATAGGTGTCTATAACCCATAACCATGGCCCTTGAACCATTATAACCACTAGATGTCCATAACGCATACCAATAACCCTTCAACCATTATAACTACTATCCATGAGCCATAGCCTATAGATATCCATTTTATAAGTAATAGATGTCCATAACTCATATCGATGACCCTTGAACCATTATTACCACTAGATGTCCATAAATCATATTGATGGCCCTTGAACCATTATAACTACTAGCCATGACCAATAGCCTATAAATATCCATTTTACAAGTACTAGGTATCCATAACCCATATCCATGGCCCTTTAACCATTATAACCACTAGATGTCCATAACTCATACCGATGGCCCTTGAACCATTATAACTACTACCCATGACCAATAGCCTATAGATATCCATTTTACAAGTAATAGGTGTCCACAACCCATAACCAAGGCTCTTGAACCATTAAAACCACTAGATGTCCATAAGTCATATCGATGATCCTCGAACCATTATAACTACTAGCTATGACCAATAACGAATAGACATCCATCTTACTAGTAATAGGTATCCATAACCCATAACCATGGCTCTTGAACCATTATAACCACTAGATGTCCATAACTCATATCGATTGCCCTTGAACCATTATAACTACTAGACATGATCAATAGCCTATAGATATCCATTTTATAGGTAATAGGTGTCCATAACCCATAGCCATGGTCCTTGAACCATTATAGCCACTAGATGTCCATACCTCATACGAGTAACCCTTGAACCATAATAACTACTAGCCATGACCAATAGCCATTATAAGTAATAGGTGTCCATAACTCATATCGATGACCCTTGAACCATTATTTCCAATAGAAGTCCATCACTCATATTGATAGCCCTTGAACCATTATAACTACTAGCCATGATCATTAGCATATAGATATCCATATTACAAGTAATAGGTGTCCATAACCCATACCCATGGCCCTTGACCCATTATAACCACTAGATGTCAATAACTCATACCGATGACCATTGAACCATTAAAACAACTAGCCATGACCAATAGCATATGGATGTCCATTTTACAAGTAATAGGTGTCCATAACCCATGACCATGGCCCTTGAACAATTATAACCACTAGATGTCCTTAACTCATATCGATGTCCCTTTAACCAATATAACAACTAGCCATGACAAATAGCCTATATATATCCATTTTACAAGTAATATGTGTCCATATCCCATTACCATGGTCCTTGACCCATTAGAACCACTAGATGTCCATAAGTCATACCGATGACCCTTGTACCATTATAACTACTAGCCATGACAAATAGCCTATAGATATCCATTTCACAAGTAATAGGTTTCCATAACCCATAACGTTGGCCGTTGAACCATTATAACCACTAGATGTCGATACTCAAACCGATGACCCTTGATCCATTATGACTACTTTCCATGACCAATAGCCTATAGATATCCATTTTACAAGTAATACGTGTCCATAACCCATAACCATGGTCCTGAAACCATTATAACCACTAGATGCCCATAACTCATACCGATGGCCCTTGAACCAGTATAACTACTAGTCATGACCAATAACCAATAAACTTCCATTTTACAAGTAATAGGTATCCATAACCCATAACCATGGCTCTAGAACCATTATAACCACTAGATGTCCTTAACTAATACCGATGACCCTTGAAACATTAAAACAACTAGCCATGACCAATAACATATAGATGGCCATTTTACAAGTAATAGGTGTCCATAACCCATGACCATGGCCGTTGAACAATTATAACCATTAGATGTCCATGACTCATATCGGTGGCCCTTGAACCATTATAACAACTAGTCATGACAAATAGCCTATAGATATCCATTTTCCAAGTAATAGGTTTCCATATCCCATTACCATAGTCCGTGATCCATTATAACCACTAGATGTCCATAAGTCATACCGATGACCTTGAATCATTATAACCACTACAATGACCAATAGCCTATAGATCCGTTTTACAAGTAATAGGTGTCAATAACCCATAACCATAGCCCTTGTACCATTATAACCACTAGATGTCGATAACTCAAACCGACGACCCTTGAACCATTATATCTACTATCCATGACCAATAGCTATAACCATGGCCCTGGAACCAATATAACCACTAGAGGCCCATAACTCATACCGATGGCCCTTGAACCATTATAACTACTAGCCATGATCAATAACCAATAGACATCCATTTTACAAGTAATTGGTATCCATAAGCCATAACCATGGCTCTTGATCCATTATAACCACTAGATGTGCATAACTCATATCGTTGGCCTTTGAACCATTATAACTACTAGCCATGACCAATAGCCTATAGATATCCATTTTACAAGTAATAGGTGTCCATAACCCATAACCATGGCTCTTGAACCATTATAACCACTAGTTGTCCATAACTCATACCGATGGCCCTCAAACCATTATTACTACTAGCCATAACCAATAGCCTATAGATATCCATTTTACAAGTAATAGGTGTCCATAACCCATAACCATGGCCGTAGAAGCATTATAACCACTAGATGTCCATAACTCAAACCGATGACCCTTGAACATTATTAACTACTTGTCATGACCAATAGCCTATAGATATCCATTTTACATGTTATAGGTGTCCATAACCCATAAGCATGGCGCTGGAACCATTACAACCACTAGATGCCCATAGCTCATACCGATGGCCTTTGAACCATTATAACTACTAGCCATGACCAATAGCCCAGCGATGGCCGTTTTACAAGTAATAGGTGTCCATAACACATACCCATGATCCTTGAACCATTATAACCAGTAAATGTCCATAACTCATAACGATGGCCCTTGAACCATTATAACTACTAGCCATGACCAATAGCATATAGATATCCATATTACAAGTAATAGGAGTCCATTACCCATAACCATGACCCTTGAACCATTATAACCACTAGATGTCCATAACTCATACCAATAACCATTGAACCATTATAACTACTATCCATGACCCATAGCCTATAGATATCCATTTTACAAGTAATAGGTGTCCATAACTCATATCGACGACCCTTGAACCATTATTACCACTAGATGTCCATAACTCAAATCGATGGCCCTTGGACCATTATAACTACTAGCTATGACCAATAGCCTATAGATATACATTTTACAAGTAATAGGGGTCCATTACCCATAATCATGGCTCTTGAACCATTATAACCACTAGTTGTCCATAACTCATACTGATGGCCCTCGAACCATTATTACTACTAGCCATAACCAATAGCCTATAGATATCCATTTTACAAGTAATAGGTGTCCATAACCCATAACCATGGCCGTAAAAGTATTATAACCACTAGATGTCCATAACTCAAACCGATGACCCTTGAACATTATTAACTACTAGTCATGACCAATAGCCTATAGATATCCATTTTACATGTTATAGGTGTCCATAACCCATATGCATGGCGCTGGAACCATTACAACCACTAGATGCCCATAGCTCATACCGATGGCCTTTGAACCATTATAACTACTAGCCATAACCAATAACCAATAGACATCCATTTTACAAGTAATTGGTATCCATAACCCATAACCATGGCGCTTAAACCATTATAACCACTAGATGTCCATAACTCATATCAATGGCCCTTGAACCATTATAACTACTAGCCATGACGAATAGCCTATAGATATCATTTTTACAAGTAATAGGTGTCCATATCCCATTACCATGGCCCTTGAAGCATTATAACCACTAGATGATCATAACTCAAACCGATCACCCTTGAACATTTATAACTACTAGCCATGACCAATAGCCTATAGATATCCATTTTAGAAGTAATAGGTGTCCATAACCCATAAGCATGGCGTTGGAACCATTATAACCACTAGATGCCCATAACTCATACCGACGGCCCTTGAACCAATATAACTACTAGACATGACCAATAGCCTATAGATATCCATTTTACAAGTAATAGGTGTCCAATACCCATAACCATGGCCCTGGAACCATTATAACCACTAGATGCCCATAACTCATACCGATGGCCCTTGAACCATTATAACTACTTGCCATGACCAATAAGCAATAGACATCCATTTTACAAGTAATAGGTGTCCATAACCCATAACCATGGCTCTTGAACCATTATAACCACTAGATGTCCATATCTCATATCGATGGCCCTTGAACCATTGTAACTACTGGCCATGACCAATAGCCTATAGATATCTATTTTACAAGTAATAGGTGTCCATAACCCAAAACCATGGCTCTTGAACCATTATAACCACTAGATGTCCATAACTCATACCGATGGCCCTTGAACCATTATAACTACTAGCTATAACCAATAGCCTATAGATATCCATTTTACAAGTAATAGGTGTCCGTAACCCATAACCATGGCCGTAAAAGCATTATAACCACTAGATGTCCATAACTCAAACCGATGACCCTTGAACATTATTAACTACTAGTCATGACCAATAGCCTATAGATATCCATTTTACATGTTATAGGTGTCCATAACCCATAAGCATGGCGCTGGAACCATTACAACCACTAGATGCCCATAGCTCATACCGATGGCCTTTGAACCATTATAACTACTAGCCATGACCAATAGCCCAGCGATGGCCGATTTACAAGTAATAGGTGTCCATAACACATACCCATGATCCTTGAACCATTATAACCAGTAAATGTCCATAACTCATAACGATGGCCCTTGAACCATTATAACTACTAGCCATGACCAATAGCATATAGATATCCATATTACAAGTAATAGGAGTCCATTACCCATAACCATGACCCTTGAACCATTACAACCACTAGATGTCCATAACGCATACCAATAACCATTGAACCATTATAACTACTATCCATGACCCATAGCCTATAGATATCCATTTTACAAGTAATAGGTCTCCATAACTCATATCGATGACCCTTGAACCATTATTACCACTAGATGTCCATAACTCAAATCGATGGCCCTTGGACCATTATAACTACTAGCTATGACCAATAGCCTATAGATATACATTTTACAAGTAATAGGTGTCCATAACCCATAATCATGGCTCTTGAACCATTATAACCACTAGTTGTCCATAACTCATACTGATGGCCCTCGAACCATTATTACTACTAGCCATAACCAATAGCCTATAGATATCCATTTTACAAGTAATAGGTGTCCATAACCCATAACCATGGCCGTAAAAGTATTATAACCACTAGATGTCCATAACTCAAACCGATGACCCTTGAACATTATTAACTACTAGTCATGACCAATAGCCTATAGATATCCATTTTACATGTTATAGGTGTCCATAACCCATATGCATGGCGCTGGAACCATTACAACCACTAGATGCCCATAGCTCATACCGATGGCCTTTGAACCATTATAACTACTAGCCATAACCAATAACCAATAGACATCCATTTTACAAGTAATAGGTATCCATAACCCATAACTGATACGAATATGGAGCACTCGTATTTCTGATTGCAGCGGAATAAAATGATTAAAACTCAATGAACTAATTTGGATAGCAAATACAGAATTTTGGGACTCTTTTTGGTATTTTCGTGTGAGTGATGAAATTTAACAAAATTGGAACAAGCAACAATGAAATAAAAGGATAGATTTGATAGACAACCTAGACCTATAGATTGAATATCGATGAAAACAAGTTAAGACCTATTAACTTAAGTTCTATCAAGATCAGGAAAGCATCCTTCAAAAGATGATTGTGAGTGCAGCAACAACTCATAAAATGATGAACAAAGTTCTTCAATATTGATTAAAATTCGTTATTCCCTCATTACATTTAAGGAAATGGATATATAAAGCCTTAAAAACGAAATCAGTTACAAAAGCTCAAAGGCTTCTCATAAAACATCAATAAAAGGAAACTAAATGCCATAAAATGGCTTATTCAAAGCACTAAAAACGTTTCTTGCACTAAGTAGGCTCCATGCATCATTAATCCCATGTCATCAAACTCACAAGATTTAACCCACATCAGCCTTATCATCAAGACACATCAACATGTAATGTGTGTCAACCTTGCATATGATTTGTAACAAATAATAAGTGTTGAAAACGTTCAAGTAATCCTTTGTTGTGTAGCCTCTTATGGCTAATAATGTCCAAAACAAGACTACCCACACATCCCATGAACCATTCATCCAAAACCTTCCTTGGACCTTATCCGTACATGTATCATCCCCTCCCCCTTGAAAAGGAATTGTCCTCAATTCAGCAATTCTATCATCAACCACAAGTGATGAATTCTTTCCCATGTTTACACTTGCAACCACCATTTCTTTTGTTGAGAATAAATTCCAAGCAACCTTGAAATCTCTAACTTGGTATTTGCAACCAGCAATTATGATGATCACGTCTGTCCCTTCAAAATCAGATCCAACCTCATCACAAGTGTCACGTTTCACCTCTTTATTCTTCCAGCCAATCACTTGTTTAGAAATAGCAGCCTTGGTGTTATCAACCTCAAGATTCTTTGCAATCATTGTAGTATGAACCAATAACTTCACTATTATGGACATATCACAAGAGTTTCTAGCCCCAAAACCCCATTTGTCATGCTCCCCCACATCAAATAAACCATGATTGAGATTAGTCATGTAATTGCTACGATGCAAATCTGGATCATCATCATAAGTCTTGGAGATTGTAAGACCAAATTCAAGTTTCCATAACCCTACATGCAACTCGTTAGTATGGTTCAAGAAAATCAGCAAAGAACTTGTCATGATATGAATAACATCTTGACAAATAATCCGTTCTTCAAAAACAGTCCATGGAGTCCAATCTTCCAACTTTAGGATGAGAGACCACCCCTTTTCCTCAAATCGACCTTCTTTATACCCAAAAGCAATGTGATAATCTTCCACAACAGCCCCACGCAATTTTAAACAAGTCATAACATCCCTTTTTAAGAATTGGTGATAATTGATACACCCCATGACCTTATGTCCCCGAATTCCTTCAATTGCAAATCTTTGTGCATGACTAATTAACATCAACCCCTCCTTGGAACAATACCACAAAAATGCTAGCACACTTCCCATTTTGTCATCCAATGTTTGTGGATAATACAAACAATGGTCATAAGTTTTTATATGAGATGTAACTTTGCAAAACTGAATTTCTCCATTAGTAGAATGCTTGATTTTCAAAAAAAATATAGGATCAAGTATTACTAACTTAGGAGCAGCCAACACACACTCTTTACTTGTCTCAAACAACCCTTTGACAACTCCCACACATACACATGTCATCTTCAAACAAATTGCTGAATTCAGCCCTTCTAATAAATCTTTTGGAGGGTAAGAAATTCTGCCATCATCCAAGAACAATCTTTCTTGGTGTTTTTGAGCCACAAACAAAACAACACCAGAAACTCCTTTTGTAAGATAATAAGCAACAAGATCAAAGTGAGAAAGATCAAAACAAATGACAATGTAACCAATAAAATCAGAATCAATGAGATTCAATCTACCAGCACACTTCCTTATCACGTTAGTAACAGATTTGTGATGGCTCTCAACTGGCAACAAGTAGTCATTACTGGGTCTCCAAAGTGTATAAATTTCCCACACTTTGAAACGAACATGAAGATGAAAAATGAATAAACCTTCTTGATCAATAAAGCCTTCAATTCTGATTTTTCTAAGAACTTTAGAAAATAAATCATATTTATAAAAAATAATAGAACCTGAAATTTTGTGGTACTTGTAGTCATTGGTTTTTAATGTTGTAAGCTCTTGGAACAAATTTTGTTGATCAACAAAAACCACTTCTTCAATAAATTCTTCCTTACCAACAGAATCTATCTCTTCACCAATGGCATCTTCCTCAACAAAACTTCTTCTTTCATCCATTACTTCAATAATTTCGTCTCCAACCACAAAATAAATTTCTTCACTAACGAGACTTTCTTTTTCAGCAACTTCATCTTCAATTTCTTCACTAAATTCCTCTTCCCCATCAGTATCATAGATGGGACCAGAATTATAGATTCCATCAATGAATTCTTCTTCCCCATCGGTCTCATAGATTGGACAAGAATCTTCATCTACATCTTCCGAATCAGAATTTGGAAGTGACATATTGTCAATACCCTTTTTTGGATCATAATAGAATTCAGCATTGTAGATGAACACATCCTCTTCGTCTTCTTCAATTAGCAATTTGTGTAGCATGATTCTTGGACAACAAGTTCCCAATCAGAACTTGCTCTGATACCACTTATGATACGAATATGGAGCACTCGTATTTCTGATTGCAGCGGAATAAAATGATTAAAACTCAATGAACTAATTTGGATAGCAAATACAGAATTTTGGGACTCTTTTTGGTATTTTCGTGTGAGTGATGAAATATAACAAAATTGGAACAAGCAACAATGAAATAAAAGGATAGATTTGATAGACAACCTAGACCTATAGATTGAATATCGTTGAAAACAAGTTAAGACCTATTAACTTGAGTTCTATCAATATCAGGAAAGCATCCTTCAAAAGATGATTGTGAGTGCAGCAACAACTCATAAAATGATGAACAAAGTTCTTCAATATTGATTAAAATTCGTTATTCCCTCATTACATGCAAGGAAATGGATATATAAAGCCTTAAAAACGAAATCAGTTACAAAAGCTCAAAGGCTTCTCATAAAACAGCAATAAAAGGAAACTAAATGCCATAAAATGGCTTATTCAAAGCACTAAAAACGTTTCTTGCACTAAGTAGGCTCCATGCATCATTAATCCCCATGTCATCAAACTCACAAGATTTAACCCACATCAGCCTTATCATCTAGACACATCAACATGTAATGTGTGTCAACCTTGCATATGATTTGTAACAAATAATAAGTGTTGAAAACGTTCAAGTAATCCTTTGTTGTGTAGCCTCTTATGGCTAATAATGTCCAAAACAAGACTACCCACACATCCCATGAACCATTCATCCAAAACCTTCCTTGGACCTTATCCGTACATGTATCATACCACTTATGATACGAATATGGAGCACTCGTATTTCTGATTGCAGCGGAATAAAATGATTAAAACTCAATGAACTAATTTGGATAGCAAATACAGAATTTTGGGACTCTTTTTGGTATTTTCGTGTGAGTGATGAAATATAACAAAATTGGAACAAGCAACAATGAAATAAAAGGATAGATTTGATAGACAACCTAGACCTATAGATTGAATATCGATGAAAACAAGTTAAGACCTATTAACTTAAGTTCTATCAAGATCAGGAAAGCATCCTTCAAAAGATGATTGTGAGTGCAGCAACAACTCATAAAATGATGAACAAAGTTCTTCAATATTGATTAAAATTCGTTATTCCCTCATTACATGCAAGGAAATGGATATATGAAGCCTTAAAAACGAAATCAGTTACAAAAGCTCAAAGGCTTCTCATAAAACAGCAATAAAAGGAAACTAAATGCCATAAAATGGCTTATTCAAAGCACTAAAAACGTTTCTTGCACTAAGTAGGCTCCATGCATCATTAATCCCCATGTCATTAAACTCACAAGATTTAACCCACATCAGCCTTATCATCAAGACACATCAACATGTAATGTGTGTCAACCTTGCATATGATTTGTAACAAATAATAAGTGTTGAAAACGTTCAAGTAATCCTTTGTTGTGTAGCCTCTTATGGCTAATAATGTCCAAAACAAGACTACCCACACATCCCATGAACCATTCATCCAAAACCTTCCTTGGACCCTATCCGTACATGTATCAATAACCATGGCGCTTAAACCATTATAACCACTAGATGTCCATAACTCATATCAATGGCCCTTGAACCATTATAACTACTAGCCATGACCAATAGCCTATAGATATCATTTTTACAAGTAATAGGTGTCCATATCCCATTACCATGGCCCTTGAAGCATTATAACCACTAGATGATCATAACTCAAACCGATCACCCTTGAACATTTATAACTACTAGCCATGACCAATAGCCTATAGATATCCATTTTAGAAGTAATAGGTGTCCATAACCCATAAGCATGGCGCTGGAACCATTATAACCACTAGATGCCCATAACTCATACCGACGGCCCTTGAACCATTATAACTACTAGACATGACCAATAGCCTATAGATATCCATTTTACAAGTAATAGGTGTCCAATACCCATAACCATGGCCCTGGAACCATTATAACCACTAGATGCCCATAACTCATACCGATGGCCCTTGAACCATTGTAACTACTTGCCATGACCAATAAGCAATAGACATCCATTTTACAAGTAATAGGTGTCCATAACCCATAACCATGGCTCTTGAACCATTATAACCAATAGATGTCCATATCTCATATCGATGGCCCTTGAACCATTGTAACTACTGGCCATGACCAATAGCCTATAGATATCTATTTTACAAGTAATAGGTGTCCATAACCCAAAACCATGGCTCTTGAACCATTATAACCACTAGATGTCCATAACTCATACCGATGGCCCTTGAACCATTATAACTACTAGCTATAACCAATAGCCTATAGATATCCATTTTACAAGTAATAGGTGTCCGTAACCCATAACCATGGCCGTAAAAGCATTATAACCACTAGATGTCCATAACTCAAACAGATGACCCTTGAACATTATTAACTACTAGTCATGACCAATAGCCTATAGATATCCATTTTACATGTTATAGGTGTCCATAACCCATAAGCATGGCGCTGGAACCATTACAACCACTAGATGCCCATAGCTCATACCGATGGCCTTTGAACCATTATAACTACTAGCCATAACCAATAACTAATAGACATCCATTTAACAAGTAATAGGTATCCATAACCCATAACCATGACGCTTAAACCATTATAACCACTAGATGTCCATAACTCATATCAATGGGCCTTGAACCATTATAACTACTAGCCATGACCAATAGCCTATAGATATCATTTTTACAAGTAATAGGTGTCCATATCCCATTACCATGGCCCTTGAAGCATTATAACCACTAGATGTCCATAACTCAAACCGATCACCCTTGAACATTTATAACTACTAGCCATGACCAATAGCCTATAGATATCCATTTTAGAAGTAATAGGTGTCCATAACCCATAAGCATGGCGCTGGAACCATTATAACCACTAGATGCCCATAACTCATACCGACGGCCCTTGAACCATTATAACTACTAGACATGACCAATAGCCTATAGATATCCATTTTACAAGTAATAGGTGTCCAATACCCATAACCATGGCCCTGGAACCATTATAACAACTAGATGCCCATAACTCATACCGATGGCCCTTGAACCATTATAACTACTTGCCATGACCAATAAGCAATAGACATCCATTTTACAAGTAATAGGTGTCCATAACCCATAACCATGGCTCTTGAACCATTATAACCAATAGATGTCCATATCTCATATCGATGGCCCTTGAACCATTGTAACTACTGGCCATGACCAATAGCCTATAGATATCTATTTTACAAGTAATAGGTGTCCATAACCCAAAACCATGGCTCTTGAACCATTATAACCACTAGATGTCCATAACTCATACCGATGGCCCTTGAACCATTATAACTACTAGCTATAACCAATAGCCTATAGATATCCATTTTACAAGTAATAGGTGTCCGTAACCCATAACCATGGCCGTAAAAGCATTATAACCACTAGATGTTCATAACTCAAACCGATGACCCTTGAACATTATTAACTACTAGTCATGACCAATAGCCTATAGATATCCATTTTACATGTTATAGGTGTCCATAACCCATAAGCATGGCGCTGGAACCATTACAACCACTAGATGCCCATAGCTCATACCGATGGCCTTTGAACCATTATAACTACTAGCCATAACCAATAACTAATAGACATCCATTTAACAAGTAATAGGTATCCATAACCCATAACCATGGCGCTTAAACCATTATAACCACTAGATGTCCATAACTCATATCAATGGGCCTTGAACCATTATAACTACTAGCCATGACCAATAGCCTATAGATATCCATTTTACAAGTAATAGGTGTCCATAACCCAAAACCATGGCTCTTGAACCATTATAACCACTAGATGTCCATAACTCATACCGATGGCCCTTGAACCATTATAACTACTAGCCATAACCAATAGCCTGTAGATATCCATTTTACAAGTAATAGGTGTCCATACCCATAACCAAGGCCCTTGAACCATTATAATTACTAGATGTCCATAACTCATACCCGTGACCTTGAACCATTATAACCACTAGCCATGACCAATAGCCCCGCGATGGCCGTTTTACAAGTAATAGGTCTCCATAACACATACCCATGCTCCTTGAACCATTATAACCAGTAAATGTCCATAACTCATAACGATGGCCCTTGAACTATTATAACTACTAGCCATGACCAATAGCATATAGATATCCATATTACAAGTAATAGGTGTCCATTACCCATAACCATGACCCTTGAACCATTATAACCACTAGATGTCCATAACTCATACCAATAACCATTGAACCATTATAACTACTATCCATGACCCATAGCCTATAGATATCCATTTTACAAGTAATAGGTGTCCATAACTCATATCGATGACCCTTGAACCATTATTACCACTGGATGTCCATAACTCAAATCGATGGCCCTTGGACCATTATAACTACTAGCTATGACCAATAGCCTATAAATATCCATTTTACATGTAATAGGTGTCCATAACCCATAATCATGGCTCTTGAACCATTAAAACCACTAGTTGTCCATAACTCATACCGATGGCCCTCGAACCATTATTACTACTAGCCATAACCAATAGCCTATAGATATCCATTTTACAAGTAATAGGTGTTCATAACCCATAACCATGGCCGTCAAAGCATTATAACCACTAGATGTCCATAACTCAAACCGATGACCCTTGAACATTATTAACTACTAGTCATGACCAATAGCCTATAGATATCCATTTTACATGTTATAGGTGTCCATAACCCATAAGCATGGCGCTGGAACCATCACAACCACTAGATGCCTATAGCTCATACCGATGGCCTTTGAACCATTATAACTACTAGCCATAACCAATAACCAATAGACATCCATTTTACAAGTAATAAGTATCCATAACCCATAACCATGGCGCTTAAACCATTATAACCATTATAACCACTAGATGTCCATAACTCATATCAATGGCCCTTGAACCATTATAACTACTAGCCATGACCAATAGCCTATAGATATCATTTTTACAAGTAATAGGTGTCCATATCCCATTACCATGGCCCTTGAAGCATTATAACCACTAGATGATTATAACTCAAACCGATCACCCTTGAACATTTATAACTACTAGCCATGACCAATAGCCTATAGATATCCATTTTAGAAGTAATAGGTGTCCATAACCCATAAGCATGGCGCTGGAACCATTATAACCACTAGATGCCCATAACTCATACCGACGGCCCTTGAACCATTATAACTACTAGACATGACCAATAGCCTATAGATATCCATTTTACATGTAATAGGTGTCCAATACCCATAACCATGGCCCTGGAACCATTATAACCACTAGATGCCCATAACTCATACCGATGTCCCTTGAACCATTATAACTACTTGCCATGACCAATAAGCAATAGACATCCATTTTACAAGTAATAGGTGTCCATAACCCATAACCATGGCTCTTGAACCATTATAACCACTAGATGTCCATATCTCATAACGATGGCCCTTGAACCATTGTAACTACTGGCCATGACCAATAGCCTATAGATATCCATTTTACAAGTAATAGGTGTCCATAACCCAAAACCATGGCTCTTGAACCATTAAAACCCCTAGATGTCCATAACTCATACCGATGGCCCTTGAACCATTATAACTACTAGCCATAACCAATAGCCTATAGATATCCATTTTACAAGTAATAGGTGTCCATACCCATAACCATGGCCCTTGAACCATTATAACTACTAGATGTCCATAACTCATACCCGTGACCTTGAACCATTATAACCACTAGCCATGACCAATAGCCCTGCGATGGCCGTTTTACAAGTAATAGGTGTCCATAACACATACCCATGATCCTTGAACAATTATAACCAGTAAATGTCCATAACTCATAACGATGGCCCTTGAACCATTATAACTACTAGCCATGACCAATAGCATATAGATATCCTTATTACAAGTAATAGATGTCCATTACCCATAACCATGACCCTTGAACCATTATAACCACTAGATGTCCATAACTCATACCAATAACCATTGAACCATTATAACTACTATCCATGACCCATAGCCTATAGATATCCATTTTACAAGTAATAGGTGTCCATAACTCATATCGATGACCCTTGAACCATTATTACCACTAGATGTCCATAACTCAAATCGATGGCCCTTGGACCATTATAATTACTAGCTATGACCAATAGCCTATAAATATCCATTTTACAAGTAATAGGTGTCCATAACCCATAATCATGGCTCTTGAACCATTATAACCACTAGTTGTCCATAACTCATACCGATGGCCCTCGAACCATTATTACTACTAGCCATAACCAATAGCCTATAGATATCCATTTTACAAGTAATAGGTGTCCATAACCATAACCATAAGTGGTGAGAAAAATTTTCTCTCTCTAACCTCCGGCGCCGTTTCCGTGATTCCGGCGAGCTCCGGCCGAGTTAGGGTCTGAAACTTTGAGCGTAGATGCGTCGTCCCAAGACGATTCCAACGGCACCTCCCGGTCGGCCACCGGAGGTGTCACGCGCCGTCACGCGCCGCCCGAGTTTGGCGTCGGAAATTCAAAAATTGCCTTCAGCGTCGCCGGTCACTGTTCCGGCCGATTCCGGCCAAATCGAAGGTCGTGCAGGGTCGGAAAATGTTCAGGGAGGTGAGGGGAGTATTTCCCCTCAACCAATTTCTGTTTTGGATCGAGTTTTGAAGATTGAATCGAGTTCTAGGGTTCCAGCGGCGGATTTGGTACGACGGCCGGAAAATCGCGATTCCGGTGACCATGCTTCACATGGTTCTGCTCGTTTGGGTGAGGGGAACAAGGATCTACAGTCGTTGGTCACCCCTGCTAGCTTTTTGGGGTTCGATTTGGGCACTTCGGCTATGGCAGAGTTGACTGCTAATCGGGGTGCTGCGGAGGTTGGTTCTGGGATTTCGGCTAATGCTAAGGATGATAGTGGTCCTTCCTCTGCCTCTGGTGATAAGTATTTCACTCCTCCTTCAAAATTTGCCAACCGGTATGTATCTCGTAGACTACCCCGTCGTAGGTCTAGTGTCAAACGTCTTTCGGTTGTTAAATTGAATAGGAGACGTTCTAATTCTAGCATAGATGAAGTTGATAATGTTAAGGAATTTGAGAATGATTATGTTGATTATGATGATGAGTTAAAGGATGCTATTGATGCCCAAAATCGTGTCAAGTCTCGCATTGTTGATATCCCGGGTATGATGTGTTCTTTAAACTCAATCCCTAACCCTTTTGATGTGATGCATGGCTCGGAAGTTAGTTATGGTCCGGGCTCGGATGTTGGTTATGATACGGATGATTTTGAGCAGGAAAATTCTGTGCAGAATCACAGTGTTGACTGCCCTGTTTCGGACAGTTTTGTAGGGCAAAATTCTGTGCAAAATCAAGGTGTAGGGGCTGCTGTTTCGGGCAGTTTTGAGCAGGTTAATTCTGCACAGTTTGGTGGTCAAAACAGTGCAGTTTCGGGCAGTTTTGAGCAGGAAAATTCTGCACAATTTGGTGGTCAAAACTGTGCAGTTTTGGGGCAGTTTGGTGATCCAGTTTTAGCCGAAACTGTGCAGTTTACAACTGCACAGTATAACACTTTTTGGGATGCAGTTTCGGGCAAAACTGTGCAGAATAATTCTGCACAGAATTCCAGTTTTAGTGGTGCAGTTTTGGGTGAAAATGAGCAGGAAAATTCGACTGTTGGGGCTGCAGTTTCTGCCCAGAATTTGCAGGATAAAACAGTCCCTGTTTTTGGCAGTTTTGGGTGATAAAACTGTGCAGATTGGGGACAGTTTAGGGGCTGTTACGGGTGAACAAAAGATGGAAGTTGACCCTGCTGTTAATTCTAAATTTGGGGTGAATTTGGTGGCTGAAGAGGCGCAGTTTCAGTTTAATTCAGCCCTTATGGAAGCCCTTTTAAAGGCTGCGAAAAATGTCAAAAATGGGGAAAATTCGGGCAAAACAGGGGCTGTTTCGGGGACTGTTTCTGCAGGAATTAATGATGTAAAAATGGTTGATTTAGGGGCTGTTTCAGGGGCTGTTCCAGGGGCATCTGGCAGCTCTAACCCGCTACAAAACAGTGTTCCGGTTGAACCAAAAACGTTTAAAGTCCCATTGTCTTATGCGGAATTAATTAAAAGTTGTTATAACTTGGCAAGTGGGAAAGGAAAAATATGTTTTTATGACCCGGTTATTATGGAATCGGGTGGAATTAGAGTTGAAATCCCGGATAAAATCATGGAAAAAAGGAGTGAAAAATGGGTCACAACTCTTTATGGTTTTTTCATTGGTAAAAAACTTCCATATCGAACGGTTGAATATCATTGCAAGAACCTTTGGAAAAAGTTTGGTTTAGTTGATATATTCTTAAATGACAAGGGGTTTTATTTTTTCAAGTTTGAAACTAAGGACGGGATGTTGGCGACTCTTGAATCGGGTCCTTGGTTGATCAATGGAGTTCCTTTATTCTTGCAAGCTTGGAAAACGGGTACATTTCTTTCTAAACCCGAATGTTCTAGGGCTCCTTTATGGGTTAATATTTATGATATTCCAATTGATATGTGGGACTTTGAGATTTTGAGCTATTTGGCTAGTGCTATTGGTAAGCCAATTTCGGTTGATAGATTTACGGCCGATATGTGTGAAAAAGATAAAGGTAGAGCCGCTTTTGCTAGAATCTTAATTGATGTCCCGGCCGATCGTGAATTGCCTCATGAAATTGAGGCTTTAGTTTTGGGAAATGTGGTGAAATTTCGTGTTGACTTTACTTGGAAACCACCCCGGTGTTCACATTGTAAGACTTTTGGTCATAATGATGTTGCTTGTGATGTGAACCCGGTTGTAAATGTTGTTGTTGAAAAAGTTGGTGATGATGTTGTCAACAAAAAAGTTGACAAAAAAGTTGAGGAAAAAGTTGATAAACAAGTCGACCCGGTCAAAAGTCAAAATCAAAGTGGTGGTTCTAAGGCTAATATGAGCAAAAAAGTTAGTAAGGTGCAAAATCAAAGTCAAGGTAAAAGTCAAAATCAAGGCCCTAAAATTTGGGGTAATGTTAGGTACAACCCAAAATGGGAAGCTAAGCCTCAAGCTCAAGTTAATACCGAGAAGAAGATCGATAAAGGAAAAGGAAAAGTGGGTGAAAAAGTTAGTTCTCCAAAAGTCTCAAAAGTTGACAAAATTGAAACTTCAAACACTTTTGAGACTTTGGATGGGTTAGAGGACTCTATGGATATGTTTGATGATGATAATGTGGATTCGGTTAGACTTTTGAAGGATGTTGATGAATACATCGAGGCTAACGGTAAACCGACGGTTGATGTTTGGCAAAAGTGGTCAAAAGCTCAAAAAGACCACTTTGAAAAACAATGGAAGGTTTTGACCACCGCGATTTGGGAAGTGGATGTTTTTATTGATTTGAAGAAAAGACCGGGTGAGTACATTTGGAATTCTTGGAGCAAACCGAAGCAACAATATTTTGATGCAAAATGGAAGCAACTAAAGAAGGCTAGTGGTGACACTTCGGATTTGCATCGGAAAGAAGACTTTATTTAGTTAGTCTTTTTTGTTTAGTTTTTTATGGATTGTTTAGTTTTGTTGTTAGCTTTGTGGTCCTCGGGTTTTAGGCTTGTCTAATCCCGAGGTTGGTTTTCTTGTAGATGTGGTGTTTTCCCCTAAGGTGTTGCCCAGGGGCCCGCAGTGTGCTTTCATGTATTATTTTTCTTTCATTTATTCTATTTGCCAGGGCATAGTCCCTTTATAAAAAAAAAAAAAAGCATTATAACCACTAGATGTCCATAACTCAAACCGACGGCTGTTTTCCTAATCTTCTTCCCTAGTTCAATCGATTTCTTGGTATTAAGCTGTAATCGTTCAGTTGCTTATCACAATTGTTTGATTATAGTGTGCGTACCAGATTTTCATACATTCATATTGCGCAAGAACTCTAAATCCGTTTTTGTTTCTGAAAAACCTACGTCCAATTCAGCAAGAACTACTAAGAAGGTTTGATAAATTCTGATTTGGGTTTCTTTATTCCTCATTATTCTTAATTGGTGGATTCTTATTCAATTGTATTCAAGGTTATATATCTGGTTTTCTACTGATTATTGATTGATAGAACCTTTGAATTCGTTTTGTTACCTATTATTCATAATTGTTCAAAGATTTTTTGAAGATTTGTTAACTATTTGGTGCGATTGCTGAAGATTCTTACACAATCTGCGCCTAGGGTTTCCTTGGCTGCATTCTTTTAATATTTTAGTGCTGCGATTTGGTGAAGATTTAATAAGGCTGCGCCTAGGGTTTCTTGGCTGCATGCTTTAATATTGTCCTTTGTTTGTAATGGCCCATGCTACAAATGATACGGGACAAAAACCTTCAAACTTTGCTGCTAAACTGAAAAACATAGATGGCAAGATTATTGGGAAAAATGGGAAGGTTATTCAACCCCGTAATGCAGTTCGTAGCCAACTGATTCCTATGGGTCGGAAGGATTCAACCCTAGTTCAGGCTGATACTGATTTGAACCCTACCTTAACACCTCCTAATAACCCCCGTGAGTGTGATACATTCTGATGTTGTTGCTAAAGAACCGCAACCAGCTGCGGTTGTGACTATAACTCAGCCTAAACTATCCTATGCAGCGGTCACAAACAAGACATCTACTTTGCCGAAGGTGAATTTTCGTAAACTTGATTCTGAAAAGTCTAATGATGATGTAGATGTTATGATACCAATAGAATCAGTTAAGGAAGTTGCAAACAGGTTCTCGAGTACCCTTTATGGTTACTTTCTAGGTAAACGGATTGCCTTCCCGATTGTAGAATATTATGTCAAAAACGTATGGACAAAGTTTGGTCTCAATCGGGTAATGATGAATGCAAAAGGGTTCTTCTTTTTCAAATTTGACTCACACAAAGGGTTAGAAGATGTATTGGAAAATGGTCCTTGGATGATTCGAAATAACCCCATTATCTTAAAAGAATGGACTCCAAATACCACTCTAACAAAGGAAGATCTTACTAAAGTTCCGATCTGGGTGAAATTCCATGATGTTCCAATGGCTGCGTTTACAGCTGATGGTCTTAGTATCAGTGCTACGAAAATTGGTACACCAAAAATGTTGGATGCCTACACAAGTACAATCTGTTCGGAATCTTGGGGTAGAAGCAACTTTGCTAGAGCCCTCATTGAAATCAGCTCTAAAGATGATCTTAGGTCCACGATGTCTGTGGCAATCCCTTCCCTTGATGGATCTGATTATTCGAAAGAAGTTATTAGACTTGAATACGAATGGAAACCTCCGAGGTGTTCGATATGTAAAATCTTTGGTCATGATATTAATAGCTGCCCCAAAAACGTAAAGCCCATAGAGAAGGAAGTTGAACAAGATGATGACGGATACCAGGTCGTGGGGAACAAAAGACGCTTTAAAACTCGATCTAATTTTCAGTATAGACCAAAGGGGAGTTAAAAAACTGATTCAGAAGTGGCTGAAAGTGCTAAACTACCGATCACAAACAATAATAGTGTAGATAATGATAAACATTATACTACACCTATTGTTTGTGAAGATGTCCATAAGAAAAGAGATAGTGGGAATAAATGTGCGACCAGTAATAGTGTAGAGAATGCTACACCTATTGATCGCAATGAGGTCCCGGATGCTATGTTCTTTGATTATGGAAAGGCGGACAGTAATAGTGTAAATGGTAATCATAATCACCATGTTACACCTATTGTTGGCCAAAAAGCAAATGGGAGCAGTAATAGTATAGGTGATGTTGGGAGCTCTCAACATCAGGCTAAACCTACTGTTTTTCATGAATTGAACACCTATGCTAATATTCCTACCTCAAATGGGTTTGATTCGTTAAGTGATATGGAGGATGAAGAAGATGAAGTGGAAGACAACACAAACGATACTACAAATTTTTTGGCGGGCACTGCTAAAAACAAGGGGGCAAGCACTCCCTATTCACATGGTCTTAATGTTTAGTCTCGCTTCCTGGAATATTCGGGGTTTGAACCAGCCCCCTAAACAAGATGAGGTTCGTCAAATAGTACTTGATAATAATCTTAGTATTTGTGCAATTCTAGAATCTCATGTGAATGTTGCGGATGTTTATGATGTGTGTAAGAAAGTTTGTGCAAGTTGGAATTGGACCTCTAATGGGTCTTTGTGTGATAAAGGTACCCGCATTATTCTTGGTTGGGATAAGAGGGTGTTAGATGTTATGACTCTAGCTCAAACAAACCAGGTTATTCATGTGCAAGTTGTTACTAAATCTGATAGAAAGTCTTTCTTTTGTTCTTTCGTGTATGCTGCTACCTCATACATAGAAAGGAGGATTTTATGGCAAAATCTAGTGGGGCATAGCCAGCTTATGTCGAATAAACCTTGGGCTATTCTTGGTGACTTTAATGCAGCCCTGAAGCTAGAAGATCACTCATGTGGTGGGTACCAACATCATATTGCTATGTGGGAATTCCAAGAGTGTGTCAATGATATGGCTGTTATGGATATAAATAGTACGGGCCTTCATTTTACTTGGAACCAAAAACCGCAGGGATTAGATGGTATTTTAAAGAAGATTGATCGAATTATGGGGAATCAAGTTTTCATTGACTTCTTCCCGGACTCTATTGGCATTTTCCAGCCATAGCGTATTTCCGATCACACCCCTTGTATCTTGAAAATCCCGAATGTTATGAAGTTCAAACCCAAGCCTTTAAAATTTTTTAACTTTCTTGCAGACAAACCTGAATTTCGTAATATTGTTGGTGGGGCTTGGTCGGAGAGAATCACAGGTTGTGCAATGTATCGGGTGGTAAAACACCTAAAAGCTATGAAACCCCCTTTGCGAAAGCTCTTAAAGGACCAAGGTAATCTACACTCCAAAGTAAAATTCCTTCGGGTTGAGCTAGATGAAGTACAATCTGCCCTTGATAAAAACCCCCACTGTCCCAAGCTTCGGGAAGAGGAATCCCATTATATTCTTGCGTATAAGGCCGCGGTTTTAGATGAGGAACGTTTCCTTAAACAAAAATCTAAAATCGAATGGTTAAGAGTTGGGGACTCCAATTCAGCTTATTTCCACAATGTGGTCAAGGGTAGATGCCACAGGAATCGTATAGATGCTATTTTTGAGGGCACTACTATGCATGAAGGTAAGGAAATCGCTCCAATTTTTGTTAAACATTACCAAAATTTCCTTGGAATTGCGGGCCAGGTGTCCACCCTTGATACTCAGGAGCTGTTTCACAACACTATTGATAGTCAAAAGGCTGAGTTTATGGTTAGGGATGTAAGCAATTCTGAAATTAAAAAGTCTCTCTTTTCTATTGGCAATGATAAAGCCCCGGGACCTGATGGCTTCACAGCTGTTTTCTTTAAAAAGTCTTGGGACATTATTGGTGAGGAAGTGTGTTGTGCGGTTCGGGAATTTTTTTGCAAACGGCAAGTTACTAAAAGAAATAAATCATACGATTCTGGCTATGATTCCAAAGATCCCAACCCCTTCAAAGACGACTGATTTTAGGCCAATATCCTGCTGCAATGTAATTTATAAGTGTATCAGCAAAATTCTTACAAATCGCATCACTGATGTTCTTAGTGATATTGTGGGCGTTAATCAATCAGCTTTCATTCCTGGTAGACGAATTTCAGATAACATACTCCTCACACAAGAACTTTTGCATAATTATCATAGACATTCTGGTCCCCCTCGATGTGCTTTCAAAATTGATATCCAAAAAGCTTTTGATACTGTTGATTGGAAGTTTCTACACTCTATCTTAATTGGTTTTGGTTTTCCTCCTAAAATGATCACGTGGATTTTGGAATGTGTTACATCTCCCTCTTTTTCCATTTGTATAAATGGAGAGGTCCATGGCTGATTTAGGGGTAAAAGAGGCTTGAGACAGGGTGACCCAATGTCACCATACCTTTTTACTCTTGTTATGGAGGTACTTTCTCTTATTATCAAACGTAGAGTTACATCAAGCACGGATTTTGGTTATCACAAAGGCTGTGAGAAACAAAAGATTGTTAACCTATGTTTTGCTGATGATCTTTTCATTTTTTCGCGAGGTAATCTGAATTCTGCTAATCTGATTTTGGATGCGTTGAATGAGTTTAAAGAAGTATCCGGGCTTGTTCCTAGCATTCCTAAAAGTACGGTGTTTTTCTGTAACGTCCCCACAACCACCCGAGCTGCAATTCTCCATTCAATGCCGTTTGAGGAAGGAAGTCTCCCGGTTAAATATCTTGGAGTGCCTTTGATCTCTACAAGATTACTATTTCGTGATTGTAAAGGCCTGGTAGAAAAGATGCGGAATCGCATAAATGATTGGAAGAATAAATTCCTCTCTTTTGCGAGGCGGCTACAACTGATCATTTCAGTGCTATCTAATTTACATATCTATTGGGCTTCAGTTTTTATCCTCCCAACCCGTATTACTCATGAGCTCGAGCAACTAATGCGAGGGTTTCTATGGTGTCAAGGCGAAATGAAGAAGGGTAAAGCAAAAGTCTCTTGGGAGGTAGTGTGCAAACCAAAATCTGAAGGGGGTCTGGGTATCCGTCATATCAAAGACTTTAATGCTGCCCTAATGACATACCATATCTGGAGTATAGTGACTAACAAGGAGTCGTTATGGGTCCAATGGATTCATTCTTATAAGTTGCGGGGTAGAAGTTTTTGGGACACTCCCATTATGGGTTCTATGAGCTGGTCTTGGAGGAAGTTGCTCCAATTAAGAAACAAAGTTAGGCCTTTTATATGGCATACGATACGTGATGGGAAATCTACTTCCATTTGGTTTGACAAATGGAGCATGGCTAGTCCTATCTTTCAATTCCTCACTCACAGAGATATCACTAGAGCTGGGTTTCCCCCCCTTGATATGGTGTCGGACTTGATTAATGAAAATAATTGGAATTGGCCAATTGATTGGTATGCTAGGTTTCCGGAAATTACTAGTATCCCGGTACCTCAAATTATTCCAGATCATAAGGACTGTGTAGGTTGGTTAGACCTCAATGGGTCTCCTCAGACTTTCTCGGTCTATCTAGCCTGGAATTCTATCCGATCAAGGGAGGTTGAGGTCCCTTGGAAAGATGTAGTTTGGTTCCCCCATTGTATCCCTAGACATGCTTTTCATATGTGGCTAGTTATGAACAACCGCTTAAAAACTCAAGATATGTTGCAACAATGGGATATCCACCATGATACGGATATTGCCTCTTTACGGTGCCCTCTATGTGGTCTTGTGCAAGACTCCCACCCTCACCTATTTTTTGAATGTACATACTCTTTGCAGGTTTGGGTTAAAATCAGATTGCTTGGGGGGATGGACATGATTGCTCCTAGATTGGCTGATATTATTGATTACCTTACCCCATTGTCTAGAGGAAGATCAGCAAAAAGTGTTATCTCTCGTATAATGGTTGGAGCTACTACATATTATATCTGGTTAGAGAGAAATGCAAGATTGTTCAGGAAGAAGTCCAAGACGCATATGCAGCTATGTGATGAGATTATTGCCACCGTTCGGTTAAAACTTATGACATTAAAGTTCAAGAAGAAGACGGTTGACATTCAACGGCTGTTAAATAGCTGGAAGATCCCAGACTCGGTTACATAGATCAGTGTTTTGTTTTAGTTGCTTGTTTTTGGTTAGTTGTTTGGTTTGTTGTGGTTGTGTAGTTTGTTTATGGCATGTCATAAACTATGTCTTGGTTTGTCAAGCTTCTGCTTGAGGTCAATGTGACCGCCTGTCACATTCCTATGTACTTATTTTGTGATTAATATACTTAACCAGGGTAATCCCCTTTACCCAAAAAAAAACTCAAACCGATGACCCTTGAACATTATTAACTACTAGTCATGACCAATAGCCTATAGATATCCATTTTACATGTTATAGGTGTCCATAACCCATAAGCATGGCGCTGGAACCATCACAACCACTAGATGCCCATAGCTCATACCGATGGCCTTTGAACCATTATAACTACTAGCCATAACCAATAACCAATAGACATCCATTTTACAAGTAATAGGTATCCATAACCCATAACCATGGCGCTTAAACCATTATAACCACTAGATGTCCATAACTCATATGAATGGCCCTTGAACCATTATAACTACTAGCCATGACCAATAGCCTATAGATATCATTTTTACAAGTAATAGGTGTCCATATCCCATTACCATGGCCCTTGAAGCATTATAACCACTAGATGTCCATAACTCAAACCGATCACCCTTGAACATTTATAACTACTAGCCATGACCAATAGCCTATAGATATCCATTTTAGAAGTAATAGGTGTCCATAACCCATAAGCATGGCGCTGGAACCATTATAACCACTAGATGCCCATAACTCATACCGACGGCCCTTGAACCATTATAACTACTAGACATGACCAATAGCCTATAGATATCCATTTTACAAGTAATAGGTGTCCAATACCCATAACGATGGCCCTGGAACCATTATAACCACTAGATGCCCATAACTCATACCGATGGCCCTTGAACCATTATAACTACTTGCCATGACCAATAAGCAATATACATCCATTTTACAAGTAATAGGTGTCCATAACCCATTACCATGGCTCTTGAACCATTATAACCACTAGATGTCCATATCTCATATCGATGGCCCTTGAACCATTGTAACTACTGGCCATAACCAATAGCCTATAGATATCCATTTTACAAGTAATAGGTGTCCATAACCCATAACCATGGCTCTTGAACCATTATAACCACTAGATGTCCATAACTCATACCGATGGCCCTTGAACCATTATAACTACTAGCCATAACCAATAGCCTGTAGATATCCATTTTACAAGTAATAGGTGTCCATACCCATAACCAAACCCCTTGAACCATTATAACTACTAGATGTCCATAACTCATACCCGTGACCTTGAACCATTATAACCACTAGCCATGACCAATAGCCCCGCGATGGCCGTTTTACAAGTAATAGGTGTCCATAACACATACCCATGATCCTTGAACCATTATAACCAGTAAATGTCCATAACTCATAACGATGTCCCTTGAACTATTATAACTACTAGCCATGACCAATAGCATATAGATATCCATATTACAAGTAATAGGTGTCCATTACCCATAACCATGACCCTTGAACCATTATAACCACTAGATGTCCATAACTCATACCAATAACCATTGAACCATTATAACTACTATCCATGAACCATAGCCTATAGATATCCATTTTACAAGTAGTAGGTGTCCATAACTCATATCGATGACCCTTGAACCATTATTACCACTGGATGTCCATAACTCAAATCGATTGCCCTTGGACCATTATAACTACTAGCTATGACCAATAGCCTATAAATATCCATTTTACATGTAATAGGTGTCCATAACCCATAATCATGGCTCTTGAACCATTATAACCACTAGTTGTCCATAACTCATACCGATGGCCCTCGAACCATTATTACTACTAGCCATAACCAATAGCCTATAGATATCCATTTTACAAGTAATAGGTGTTCATAACCCATAACCATGGCCGTCAAAGCATTATAACCACTAGATGTCCATAACTCAAACCGATGACCCTTGAACATTATTAACTACTAGTCATGACCAATAGCCTATAGATATCCATTTTACATGTTATAGGTGTCCATAACCCATAAGCATGGCGCTGGAACCATCACAACCACTAGATGCCTATAGCTCATACCGATGGCCTTTGAACCATTATAACTACTAGCCATAACCAATAACCAATAGACATCCATTTTACAAGTAATAGGTATCCATAACCGGTTATGGCGCTTAAACCATTATAACCACTAGATGTCCATAACTCATATCAATGGCCCTTGAACCATTATAACTACTAGCCATGACCAATAGCCTATAGATATCATTTTTACAAGTAATAGGTGTCCATATCCCATTACCATGGCCCTTGAAGCATTATAACCACTAGATGATTATAACTCAAACCGATCACCCTTGAACATTTATAACTACTAGCCATGACCAATAGCCTATAGATATCCATTTTAGAAGTAATAGGTGTCCATAACCCATAAGCATGGCGCTGGAACCATTATAACCACTAGATGCCCATAACTCATACCGACGGCCCTTGAACCATTATAACTACTAGACATGACCAATAGCCTATAGATATCCATTTTACAAGTAATAGGTGTCCAATACCCATAACGATGGCCCTGGAACCATTATAACCACTAGATGCCCATAACTCATACCGATGGCCCTTGAACCATTATAACTACTTGCCATGACCAATAAGCAATATACATCCATTTTACAAGTAATAGGTGTCCATAACCCATAACCATGGCTCTTGAACCATTATAACCACTAGATGTCCATATCTCATATCGATGGCCCTTGAACCATTGTAACTACTGGCCATAACCAATAGCCTATAGATATCCATTTTACAAGTAATAGGTGTCCATAACCCAAAACCATGGCTCTTGAACCATTATAACCACTAGATGTCCATAACTCATACCGATGGCCCTTGAACCATTATAACTACTAGCCATAACCAATAGCCTGTAGATATCCATTTTACAAGTAATAGGTGTCCATACCCATAACCAAACCCCTTGAACCATTATAACTACTAGATGTCCATAACTCATACCCGTGACCTTGAACCATTATAACCACTAGCCATGACCAATAGCCCCGCGATGGCCGTTTTACAAGTAATAGGTGTCCATAACACATACCCATGATCCTTGAACCATTATAACCAGTAAATGTCCATAACTCATAACGATGTCCCTTGAACTATTATAACTACTAGCCATGACCAATAGCATATAGATATCCATATTACAAGTAATAGGTGTCCATTACCCATAACCATGACCCTTGAACCATTATAACCACTAGATGTCCATAACTCATACCAATAACCATTGAACCATTATAACTACTATCCATGACCCATAGCCTATAGATATCCATTTTACAAGTAGTAGGTGTCCATAACTCATATCGATGACCCTTGAACCATTATTACCACTGGATGTCCATAACTCAAATCGATGGCCCTTGGACCATTATAACTACTAGCTATGACCAATAGCCTATAAATATCCATTTTACATGTAATAGGTGTCCATAACCCATAATCATGGCTCTCGAACCATTATAACCACTAGTTGTCCATAACTCATACTGATGGCCCTCGAACCATTATTACTACTAGCCATAACCAATAGCCTATAGATATCCATTTTACAAGTAATATGTGTTCATAACCCATAACCATGGCCGTCAAAGCATTATAACCACTAGATGTCCATAACTCAAACCGATGACCCTTGAACATTATTAACTACTAGTCATGACCAATAGCCTATAGATATCCATTTTACATGTTATAGGTGTCCATAACCCATAAGCATGGCGCTGGAACCATCACAACCACTAGATGCCTATAGCTCATACCGATGGCCTTTGAACCATTATAACTACTAGCCATAACCAATAACCAATAGACATCCATTTTACAAGTAATAGGTATCCATAACCGGTTATGGCGCTTAAACCATTATAACCACTAGATGTCCATAATTCATATCAATGGCCCTTGAACCATTATAACTACTAGCCATGACCAATAGCCTATAGATATCATTTTTACAAGTAATAGGTGTCCATATCCCATTACCATGGCCCTTGAAGCATTATAACCACTAGATGATTATAACTCAAACCGATCACCCTTGAACATTTATAACTACTAGCCATGACCAATAGCCTATAGATATCCATTTTAGAAGTAATAGGTGTCCATAACCCATAAGCATGGCGCTGGAACCATTATAACCACTAGATGCCCATAACTCATACCGACGGCCCTTGAACCATTATAACTACTAGACATGACCAATAGCCTATAGATATCCATTTTACAAGTAATAGGTGTCCAATACCCATAACCATGCCCTGGAACCATTATAACCACTAGATGCCCATAACTCATACCGATGGCCCTTGAACCATTATAACTACTTGCCATGACCAATAAGCAATATACATCCATTTTACAAGTAATAGGTGTCCATAACCCATAACCATGGCTCTTGAACCATTATAACCACTAGATGTCCATATCTCATATCGATGGCCCTTGAACCATTGTAACTACTGGCCATAACCAATAACCTATAGATATGCATTTTACAAGTAATAGGTGTCCATAACCCAAAACCATGGCTCTTGAACCATTATAACCACTAGATGTCCATAACTCATACCGATGGCCCTTGAACCATTATAACTACTAGCCATAACCAATAGCCTGTAGATATCCATTTTACAAGTAATAGGTGTCCATACCCATAACCAAACCCCTTGAACCATTATAACTACTAGATGTCCATAACTCATACCCGTGACCTTGAACCATTATAACCACTAGCCATGACCAATAGCCCCGCGATGGCCGTTTTACAAGTAATAGGTGTCCATAACACATACCCATGATCCTTGAACCATTATAACCAGTAAATGTCCATAACTCATAACGATGTCCCTTGAACTATTATAACTACTTGCCATGACCAATAGCATATAGATATCCATATTACAAGTAATAGGTGTCCATTACCCATAACCATGACCCTTGAACCATTATAACCACTAGATGTCCATAACTCATACCAATAACCATTGAACCATTATAACTACTATCCATGACCCATAGCCTATAGATATCCATTTTACAAGTAGTAGGTGTCCATAACTCATATCGATGACCCTTGAACCATTATTACCACTGGATGTCCATAACTCAAATCGATGGCCCTTGGACCATTATAACTACTAGCTATGACCAATAGCCTATAAATATCCATTTTACATGTAATAGGTGTCCATAACCCATAATCATGGCTCTTGAACCATTATAACCACTAGTTGTCCATAACTCATACCGATGGCCCTCGAACCATTATTACTACTAGCCATAACCAATAGCCTATAGATATCCATTTTACAAGTAATAGGTGTTCATAACCCATAACCATGGCCGTCAAAGCATTATAACCACTAGATGTCCATAACTCAAACCGATGACCCTTGAACATTATTAACTACTAGTCATGACCAATAGCCTATAGATATCGATTTTACATGTTATAGGTGTCCATAACCCATAAGCATGGCGCTGGAACCATCACAGCCACTAGATGCCTATAGCTCATACCGATGGCCTTTGAACCATTATAACTACTAGCCATAACCAATAACCAATAGACATCCATTTTACAAGTAATAGGTATCCATAACCGGTTATGGCGCTTAAACCATTATAACCACTAGATGTCCATAACTCATATCAATGGCCCTTGAACCGTTATAACTACTAGCCATGACCAATAGCCTATAGATATCATTTTTACAAGTAATAGGTGTCCATATCCCATTACCATGGCCCTTGAAGCATTATAACCACTAGATGATCATAACTCAAACCGATCACCCTTGAACATTTATAACTACTAGCCATGACCAATAGCCTATAGATATCCATTTTAGAAGTAATAGGTGTCCATAACCCATAAGCATGGCGCTGGAACCATTATAACCACTAGATGCCCATAACTCATACCGACGGCCCTTGAACCATTATAACTACTAGACATGACCAATAGCCTATAGATATCCATTTTACAAGTAATAGGTGTCCAATACCCATAACCATGGCCCTGGAACCATTATAACCACTAGATGCCCATAACTCATACCGACGGCCCTTGAACCATTATAACTACTTGCCATGACCAATAAGCAATATACATCCATTTTACAAGTAATAGGTATCCATACCCCATAACCATGGCTCTTGAACCATTATAACCACTAGATGTCCATATCTCATATCGATGGCCCTTGAACCATTGTAACTACTGGCCATAACCAATATCCTATAGATATCCATTTTACAATTAATAAGTGTCCATAACCCAAAACCATGGCTCTTGAACCATTATAACCACTAGATGTCCATAACTCATACCGATGGCCCTTGAACCATTATAACTACTAGCCATAACCAATAGCCTATAGATATCCATTTTACAAGTAATAGGTGTCCATACCCATAACCATGGCCCTTGAACCATTATAACTACTAGATGTCCATAACTCATACCCGTGACCTTGAACCATTATAACCACTAGCCATGACCAATAGCCCAGCGATGGCCGTTTTACAAGTAATAGGTGTCCATAACACATACCCATGATCCTTGAACCATTATAACCAGTAAATGTCCATAACTCATAACGATGGCCCTTGAACCATTATAACTACTAGCCATGACCAATAGCATATAGGTATCCATATTACAAGTAATAGGTGTCCATATAGGCGTTACCCATAACCATGACCCTTGAACCATTATAACCACTAGATGTCCATAACTCATACCAATAACCATTGAACCATTATAACTACTATCCATGACCCATAGCCTATAGATATCCATTTTACAAGTAGTAGGTGTCCATAACTCATATCGATGACCCTTGAACCATTATTACCACTAGATGTCCATAACTCAAATCGATGGCCCTTGGACCATTATAACTACTAGCTATGACCAATAGCCTATAGATATCCATTTTACAAGTAATAGGTGTCCATAACTCATATAGATGACCCTTGAACCATTATTACCACTAGATGTCCATAACTCATATCGATGGCCCTTGGACC
Organism: Calendula officinalis; assembly: GCA_963853835.1. NCBI lineage: Eukaryota > Viridiplantae > Streptophyta > Magnoliopsida > Asterales > Asteraceae > Calendula > Calendula officinalis. Next base: position 10,071,279 of record OY970833.1, read on the forward strand.
ATTATAACTACTAGTTATGACCAATAGCCTATAGATATCCATTTTACAAGTAATAGCTGTCCATAACCCATATCCATGGCCCTTGAACCATTATAACTACTAGATGTCCATAACTCGTACCGATGACCCTTGAACCATTAAAACAACTAGCCATGACCAATAGCATATAGATGGCAATTTTACAAGTAATAGGTGTCCATAACCCATGACCATGGCCCTTGAACAATTATAACCACTAGATGTCCATAACTCATATCGATGGCCCTTGAACCATTATAACAACTAGCCGTGACAAATAGCCTATAGATATCCATTTTACAAGTAATAGGTGTCCATATCCCATTACCATGGTCATTGACCCATTATAACAACTTGATGTCCATAAGTCATACCGATGACCCTTGAACCATTATAACTACTAGCCATGACCAATAGCCTATAGACATCCATTTTACAAGTAATATGTGTCCATTGACTTGAGTGATACGTTGGTGATTCGGCTTAATTGGTCGTGTTTGTTTAATTTAAATAAGTTTGAAAACCTTTACACTTGGTTTGAAAGTAATTCGAATCGTGATATAATAGATAATTATTTAAATAAAATAGTTTAAATAATTATAATTACTTAATAATAAATATATAAAATTACGTAATAAAAAAAATTTTCGTTTGATAATATTATTTAAATAAATAATTAAGGATAAATAAAAATATTAGTCACTGAATAAAAGACTGATTTTTAATTTAGCACTTACATTGGGCCAAGTATAGAACTGACTCAATATAAAATGATTTGGGTCTTTAACTAAGATTGGGTTATGTGAAAATGTTGGGCCGAGACTTATGTAAAGACTAAACCAATCATTGAACTGGTTGGTAACTTTGTTGTCTCCGGCGATGGTGAGGACGGGAAAAGCGACTCACTTATTTCGCCGGAAAAATCACGAAGAAAACACACATAAAACACAAGAGCGTGTGTGTGTGTGTCTGTGTTCGCAAAGGGTCCGGAGGATGACGGAACATGTCCAAGCTCTGAAACAAAAACACCATATACAAGTGTGCACACACACAGTGTGTGTGTCGCCGTATTTTGTGACAGAAGAGAAACCCAGAAGCAAAGAACAACTCACACGATCATGCATGCTTAATATAAAATGAAAAGGACGGTAAGAAATTATACCTATCGAGATTAGAGAGATGATCGAGAGAGTGAAGGGTTTCATTGTAACTGATTGACCACTTGGATCAACATCCTAGTATACTTGGTTCGAACCATACTGTCAAGAACATGAACTTGTTCTTACCGGTTAAACCAACTAGCTAGTTTAATCCCTAAAAGCGGAACTGAGATTAAACTTAATCCTTAAACCCTAAAGGATTGGGGATGTCGGAAATCTAAACTAGATTAACAAGAAAGAAACCATGTACGAAAAACTCGAACACACACACACATACTTGTGTGTAATTCGACTAATCACCAAGAACCCTAGGGTTCTTGGTGCCGAATTCGTACAAAGGGAGAAAGGGGGAAAAGAGTTTCCCAAAACATACCTTAGATTGCTCAAGATAGATCCACCAGTGATAAACACAACGAGAAGCCCTCTAGATAAGCCCTTGTAATGAAACTTATTCGACATACTCGAAGAACACGAAGAACACGAAGAACACAAGACTTGTGTTCTTCCCTCTTGCATGTTTCGGCCGAAAAAGGGAGGAGGAGGGAGCCAAAATTCGTGGCTAGGGTTGTGGGGTGGAAGGGATTGAGCACCTTACAAGGGAACCCCAAGCCTTCTATTTATAATAGAAGGACTTTCACTTAGGGCCCTTCTAGTTTAATTAAGATTAATTCTTAATTAAACTTATCCTTTTACACAACCAACCCTTATAGTTTATCTAGTTATTATTGTTGCACTTAATTATTAAATGTCTAGTATTAATACACTAATATATTCCGTATATTATATACACGAAATATATATACTTTGTATTTATACTTTTAATAATTAATTATGTAATAAACCTTATATAATTTAGACAATAATATTATCCAACACCATATGATTTAATTACTTTAAATCATATTATGGATAATCTATAATTAACACATTGTATATTTACTCAACTAGTAAATGTACACATACTTGTATTAATTAGTTAGATAAACTAATCTAGTAATAAGTTGAACTTAACTTAATACTTAACTTGATTCATAAATGACTATTATGAATCAATCCTCTTCCAAGTATCATTACATATCTTACTCGTATTACCTGCACTCACCGGTGTGACCCTTGAGTGTCCTATAGACATGGACGTGACATCATAGGTTGACTAACTGTGCACATAAATCCATCAGACTCCCACTTGTGCAAGTTCGTAACCTTAGCTTGATGGCACTAGCCTGCAGCGGCCCCTAGACAGGCAATACAGGATAACCAAGCCATAGAAACTCTTATACCCAGGTATTGTTTAGAAAAACATATTAATAGCGTCGTCTAGTAAAGAACACTCCATCTTTACTTCTTGGGTAACGTGTTAGGTTTATCCCTTGCAGCACGATATTTGTGATAACGAATATGAGCATGGTAGAAATTATCAACTCCTGTACTCGAAATCATTTCTTGACCTCTTGATTTAAAATAGTATGATAACGACAAAGAACAAATCAATTCGTTGAGCACGGCCGTGCATTTTCAGTTTATCATCATGTCAAGGGACCCATAAATATCTCTCCTAAAAAGGAGGTGCAATTACCATCTTGTTATATTTCGATTCAAAATACAAATTCCTCTGTACCCAGTAAAGCCTCATATGACAACCATATTTCAGAATTGTCTAAGACAAACCAAAGTACATTAGTCAATGTATCCCAAACCAAATACCTCAGGCTTAAGGACAATCCTAGTGAATAATACTTTTGAACTTTTCAACCACGAAGTATTATCACGGTGGTCAATCCAATATTCGTCGAGCTCCAACAGAATATCACCGATATTTGGTTTACACAAAAACTTATGTAGCTATCTTCGAAGAACTTCGAATCTACCACCAAATACCGCGATGACGTTAATGTCCCATCAAGGTTCCCACCAAGACGAGTAGTCACGGATTTATACCTTCTGAATAAAGTCGCTTTTATTCATGGATCTTTTAAAACATACAAAGTCTGAATAACAATGATGCTAACTCATGTATTATTCCTCACTGGACATAGATACAGAATTATTACTGGATCATTACTTATTCCTTTTGTTCATGTTGATTACTTAATGACTTTTACAATTTTAATTGTAACTTTATCACTAAACTAGTCGTTTCTATTAAACTAAAGACATAAGACGAGTATTTGAAAAATACTATTTCTTTTGCCTTTGCTAGATTTTGTTCTTGCAACATTCTAGAACATATTCTAGTCTTGCCTTTTATGCAATTCGGTAAACACAAGAGGATTGGAAAGTAACTCCTTAGTTTCTTGAATTCATAAAATTCTCCTTGTAACTAAAGCCTCTTTTAGTCACTTGATTTGTAGATATATCATTACTAGTTAAAAAAAATTTCCTTAAATGATTAACTTATTCACTGGATTCACATATTAGATTTGCAATAATTAATCACAAGACTTGAGAGCACGCTATTAGGCTTGCAATAATCTAATCAACGATCATTTATTATTTCTCTTAACTCTTTGGCTAACGACTTGGTAATATCTTGTTGTTAATATCCTATCTAACTTACTATATTCATTAGTACCTCTAATGAATATGTTAGTCATAGCTCCCACTAAATTTTATGGAAAATAAGCATCACTTAAACTATTACTTTTGACCTAGTCAAAACTTATAGTTTAACCCTCTAAGAACTAATCAATTGTCAAAGTCATCCTTTGGATTTGCGAATATCCAACATTCCTTTGAAGGGAATCATGACTTTCATTGATTAATGTATCTAACAAGTATAAGACACTTGAAACGATACTTCCAATTCTTAAGTGTATTAGTATCTTTTAAGAATCTCATTTAATGCCAAATTCATTTCTTGGATTTCTCAAATATCCATTATTCCTATTAGGGAATTATGACTTGATCAAATGTTGTATTTATTACGAGTATAAAAGACTTGGAATAATACGTTTTAATTATTAAAATCTTTAATATAGTTTGTCCCTTTAAAGAGTTCATTTAATGTCTAAGTCATTTTCCTTGGATTATACGAATATCCAATTATTCCTATTAGGGAATCATGACTTCATTAAATTCCTTTATCACAACTATGAAAGACTTGTAATAATACTCGTTAAAGTCTATCTTGATTATATCCAATATAATCATACTATATTAACACTAATACTTTAAGACCTACTATCATAAGTAACCATTACTTAAGATGTTTTAAATAAGTTCAATGTACCTTAAACTTTATGCTTTCCATAAAAACTCTTAAATACTTTCATAGAAAAACTTTCTAATTACTAGCATCTAAGTAATTTGAGCTTCTAAGATATTCACACAACAATCAAACAAATATAAACAATAAGATCATTATTAAGTCAATACTTGACTTTATAATCTAGTCATAAAACTTGACTAGTATAATCAACACACATGCACACACAATATAATTCAACCATGGATTCAACGATAATCTTAAAATACCAAAATTTATCATAAAAATAAAAAATGTAATTTTGTTCAAAACAACATAAAAATCTAAACTTGGTTTCATTGTAACTGATTGACCACTTGGATCAATCTCCTAGTATACTTGGTTCGAACCATACTATCAAGAACATGAACTTGTTCTTGCCGGTTAAACCAACTAGCTAGTTTAATCCCTAAAAGCGGAACTGAGATTAAACTTAATCCTTAAACCCTAAAGGATTGGGGATGTTAGAAATCTAAACTAGATTAACAAGAAAGAAACCTTGTACGAAAAACTCGAACACACACACATACTTGTGTGTAATTCGACTAATCACCAAGAACCCTAGGGTTCTTGGTGCCGAATTCGTACAAAGGGAGAAAGGGGGAAAAGGGTTTCCCAAAACATACCTTAGATTGCTCAAGATAGATCCACCAGTGATAAACACAACGAGAAGCCCTCTAGATAAGCCCTTGTAATGAAACTTATTCGACATACTCGAAGAACACGAAGAACACGAAGAACACAAGACTTGTGTTCTTCCCTCTTGCATGTTTCGGCCGAAAAAGGGAGGAGGAGGGAGCCAAAATTCGTGGCTAGGGTTGTGGGGTGGAAGGGATTGAGCACCTTACAAGGGAACCCCAAGCCTTCTATTTATAATAGAAGGACTTTCACTTAGGGCCCTTCTAGTTTAATTAAGATTAATTCTTAATTAAACTTATCCTTTTACACAACCAACCCTTATAGTTTATCTAGTTATTATTGTTGCACTTAATTATTAAATGTCTAGTATTAATACACTAATATATTTCGTATATTATATACACGAAATATATATACTTTGTATTTATACTTTTAATAATTAATTATATAATAAACCTTATATAATTTAGAAAATAATATTATCCAACACCATATGATTTAATTACTTTAAATCATATTATGGATAATCTATAATTAACACATTGTATATTTACTCAACTAGTAAATGTACAAATACTTGTATTAATTAGTTAGATAACCTAATCTAGTAATAAGTTGAACTTAACTTAATACTTAACTTGATTCATAAATGACTATTAGGAATCAATCCTCTTCCAAGTATCATTACATATCTTACTCGTATTACATGCACTCACCGGTGTGACCCTTGAGTGTCCTATAGACATGGACGTGACATCATAGGTTGACTAACTGTGCACATAAATCCATCAGAGAGGGGTGTCGGGTTCCTGTGTTGACGTCGGTTAACTATCAAGCTCGCCGAAGATGGATATCTGGTGTGTGGGTTGGTGCAAATGCATGAGAGAGAGAGAGAGAGAAACCAAGGCTGAGTGCTACCGTCGGAGCTCTTGCTGCGCCGTCGGGGTTTGTGTATGTCTCCGGTCGTCCGCTGAGCTAGCTGGAAAACTTTTCTTCCGATCATGGGTTTGCAAAAGTGGGAGTGATAGGATGCGGGAGATCGCCGGACGGTACTGAGATCAACAGATCGTTGGACAACCCTGAGATTCGCCGGAGAAAGCTGTGCCACCTGAGTTGGGCTTCATCGGGTGTTCCGTAACATTTATTCTGGTTCGGTTGTTTGGACTAGAGGAGGAAGAAGATGAGTATCATCAGGGAAGGAAATAGAGTTTTTTTTTAACAAATGATGATGATGATGATGATGATGATGATGATGATGATGATGATGATTGTTTTAATCTTAAAATCTTAAAATATATATTAAAAATGCATAAGGTACAGTTGGAGTGGGGCGTTTTGACCGTGTCATGGGCTGAGTGGGTTGATAAAGTACACGTGATCTACTATTTTAAATTCATAGAAATCAGATTATTTGTGGTACAGATTGATAGGTACGTGGCTAGTAGGATAATGGACTCTTTCATTTTCTTTTTCTTTTATTAAAGGTTTAATTGGATATTATTTGTATTCTTTTTCTTTTTGGAAACTCGCTAAATTACAATTTTAGATATACAAAAATATGGGCAAGTGATACATGCATAATTAACCATGTGTTCTACCAACACAAAAATGTATGGTGTTTTTTAGAATCAAATGCAAAAATAAATGATACTATTAATAAGATGATTGCATTAAGACTAAATGAGTAACAAAAATGTCGGGTTAAATACCCGATTTCGAGGGTTGTCACATTCTCCCCTTGTTAAATAAATTTCGTCCTGAAATTTTAAAACGTTGCGCTTGTAGTTTGAGGTTGAGAGAAAGAAAATGTAGACATATATTTCAAGTGCTCGTATTCGGCATGGTGTGGTTCGCTCTTTTTGACTAAGTACGTCGGTTAATACGTTTGGGCATTCCCGGAATGATATTTTATTTCGCAGTCGTAACATCTAGCAACTAGACCTATCGTCATTGTCACATGTTCAATTATTATTATGGTGTCGAATATGTATTGGAGGCTTTTGTGGTCGATGAAAATCGTTCATTTAGTACCGTATAGTTAATGTTTCTATCTTTATTTTTATTTTATTTTTTTATTTTTATTTTATTTTATTTTTTTTACGCGAAAATAACGGCTCCTAGTTCGAGCTCGAGAGTTGTATAGTTTCTTTTGTGGATTTATAACTGCCGAGACGCGTAAACGATTACCTTTTTGTTTTTGCGATAAGATGCAAACTAATCCTTGATAAGGCGCGTGATCGGTACATTTTATATTACATTATATTGCGCCTTATTTGACTTATACATGTACCAATATATTATTAAATATACTATTTTGAAGAGTCTTATTGTTTTATAGATCGAAACATAAAATTGACTAATTTAATCAACTTAACTGAAGAAGATGATGTTGTAAGCAAAAAGTCACGATGGTAATATATTTAAAATGTATGTTAAATTGATCAAGTCAATTTTGAGATACCACTGCCAAGTGAATTAAATAAAGGACATGATTTATAAAAAAGATTGTGATATTTGGAATGGAATTAAATAGAAGACATCCCACAATTACAAAAGAGAAGTTCGTCACATGTGCCGACTTACATTTAATTGGTTTATTGTTTTGAGTTTTATTGTTTTAAATGTGGCGACTTATCTTAATTGGTTATTGTGAGATTATAAGAGCCATATACATGCATTCAATTTATATGAGGCTACGGAAAAATGATGAAAATCCTTTATAATATGTTTGGTTTGGTTTCTTCTCTATGACAGATTAAATTTCATGTGATAATTGTAGGAGTGGGTTTTAATGTTTTAGTTAATGCATTAAAATTATAGATTTATTGGTTCCTTTTATTAATTTAAAAGTTAGTGAAAACATAGTTTATTAATCCGGAAGTTAGAGAACATAAAAAGAACTTTTTAAGATTAGTTTATTACTGATCCCAACCTAATTAAAAGAGTTACAAATGACTGAACAGTCCGTTAGTTTTCGTAAAATTTTGTTTTGTTGTAAGAAAATACCCTTATTTTAAAACATGAAATTCTTTTTCTAGTGACTTAACATTTATTTTTAAGGGTTTGTCTAACTTATATACTGTGGATATGAGATAATCACTGTTAATTGAATAAAGAGTTTCCTAATGTATTGAAAAATACATTAAACGAAATCTTTTTTTTTTCAATAGTTAAGTACACAAATTATTTGATTATATGTGACATGTTAATACAATAAATGAACTCACATAATATTTTGGCTTTACTTCCCCATTATTTATTATTCACATATCTCAAAACTTATTAAGATGCATTTTATTCATATTAAGCTAACATCTTAGTTTTTATAAATTGATAGAGCTAGTATATAATCGTTAAAGAGTAAAGACATTTCTTTCTTTTTTTTTTTTTTTGAATTAAAAAGTTCAAAATACATCATATTGGACTACTTGGGTTTTCGTTTACATGTTCTGTTTGATTGTTTGATCTAATAATACATACTATTTTGTTCTATATGTTTTAAAAATTGTGATGTTGTACTTTTCGGTTTTGCAAAATGAATGAATTGTTTGACTTGATTTTGGGTTTATTTGTAGTAATTTAACATGTATGTGCTTCTTTGAAGTAATTAACGTGTGCTTATTTCAGAAGTCAAACCTCTGAATATTTGGATTTCAAATTCACATCAAGTATATTAATAATTTCACCCTAAATTTTGATTAGTTTGTAGTATCTGTGATATATTCGATTGCAGTATTGACATCATCGTTATTTGCCAAAATTTATAACATTATACATTATTCTTGGAGTTATATTTTGGCATGTTTGGTTAAGTGTTGTTTTGCTTAATATATTGAACCAAATATGGTGTAAAAGGAATTAAAATGGTAACAGATTTAATACAACTGTTAGTGGATCTTTAGGTCCAACAGAATCTCCTGAAATATACAAATATAAAAGGTAACACTTTATACAATTGTTAGTTTGTTCAAATTTCTTACTCGCGCATTGCTGTGAGCAAAAGTCTAATATATATAGATATATATTTTTGTTCTTTTTTATTAAACCATGATTTTTGATAATTTCACATTGTACTATGTAATTATAAACACGTTGGCCACCCGTCTTTATAACCTCATGGTACAATATTTCCTCATCATTATCATTTCATATCGTCATTCATTAATATGAGATTTGTTTTTTTTAAAATGTTTTTTTTGTATGTGAAATTTGGGGTTGTATAATCGATTTTAGGGACATTTGAAATCTCCTCTTCATATAAGATTACACGAATTTAGGAGTTGTGCTTATAATTTTTTATAGAGACATCCTAAAGATGACATGTGACAACTTTCGTATTCTCGATTACAATTTTACAAGTTAAAGAATCTTTCGGTTGTTTTAATATTTATCGTATTGGATTGACCAAATTTTGTGGCATTAGTGGTTGATGGGTAGACATTCAGTCTTTCGTTAAGCGGTGAATCTTTCGAGTTTGACGATTTGTTAAATGAGAAATAATGATTATGTTTGTGATACTCACGTGAGGAATATTGTGTGAGAATGATATATATAATGTGTTTGATTAAGATAAGTGGTGGGCGTGTAAGGGTGTTTATTGTGCAAGATCGTCTGCTGATGATGTGTTCTGATGCTCATTATCCAGTCAAGTAGAGTGGTAGCCAACATATTCACTGCTCGTAGACGTTCTGTAGAAATTCTCGAATTCGTGTTACGTGTAAGTGATTAGTGAAGTGTAAATAAGAGATACAATTAAGGTGTAAGGCATGTGGAGTAAGTGTGTAGTAAAAGGGTATCGTGTAGTGTATTGAGCATTCAATATACTGTAAGATTTCTCACATATAATTTCATGTATGACTATCCAATAGACTAAGAGTTCTCTATCTAATGTAAGAGTAAGGCAAATAAAACCCCTAGTAGTAGGTCAAGGAATGAATTTGATATGCGACCCTAAATGAAATGAAAATTTTATGTGAGAGGCAACTCTGCATGATGAGGAAATGTTTTGACCCAAAATATTTTTCGGTTATAGACTAGACTCACGCTAATTCACTATAACCAATGGCTCTGATACCAATATGTCACACCCCGCCAAAAATGGTTTTGCGGAAGAACGGGCATGTGACTAACATTAGTAACATTACACATCGATAAATAGTAAAGCAACGCAAATAAAGTAGATTACCAATATCGTTTACGAAATCCAAGACACATGCGATGCTTATAGGTTTGTTTAGTTTCCTTTACCTGAGAAAACATATAGAAAAAGTGTCAACACAAAGGTTTGTGAATTCACAGGTTTTGTGACTCCAATAATCAAAACCGTTAAAAAAAATCATTTCGTACAATCTTGTACAATATGTATCGTTGTTCGGAAATATTGAACAATTTTGCTTTTAGGTGCAATTCATAATCCCTTGACATGCTTGCAATACATTCAAGTTAAGGTATAACCAAAGAGCCTATAATCAAACCGAAATCTAAAATCATTAGAATATAAAGCTCAAACCCAGTTGGGCTAGCGCATAACTAGCCATGAGCGGGGGATCAATCCCGATAGTACTATCTCTATATTCCTTGGCTAACACGCATAGTTAATGATTACGGTTAAACGTGGACTCGTAGCATGGTCCGTTGTCCTTCACAGTTAGGTACGTGTACACAACAATGATTATACAAAGATTATTTATCACAAAATAGTTGAGTAGTTATATGTTTTTCCCCTAGGTAAAATAGTTATAAAAACAGTAAAAGTGGGGCCGTGAAACTCACCTGATTCAATGCTAGCCAAAATGCAATCAACGATAGTTGGGGTTTCCAACCAAACAATCCTGGCATCCTAAACGCATAATAATAAACAAATAAGTGACGGTCTAAATGATACACCTAATCTATATGATGCATGAAGATTCTCTTTATATGAATCTTGACTTGAGTAATACGTTGGTGATTCGGCTTAATTGGTCTCGTATTTTGGTCGCGTTTGTTTAATTTAAACAAGTTTGAAAACCTTTACACTTGGTTTGAAAGTAATTCGAATCGTGATATAATAGATAATTATTTAAATAAAATAATTTAAATAATTATAATTACTTAATAATAAATAAATAAAATTAAGTTATAAATAAAAAATTTCGTTTGATAATATTATTTAAATAAATAATTAAGGATAAATAAAAATATTAGTCACTGAATAAAAGACTGATTTTTAATTTAGCACTTACATTGGGCCAAGTATAGAACTGACTCAATATAAAATGATTTGGGTTTTTAACTAAGATTGGATTATGGGAAATGTTGGGCCGAGACATATATAAAGACTAAACCAATCATTGAACTGGTCGGTAACTTTGTTGTCTGCAGTGATGGTGAGGACGGGAAAAGCGACACACTTATTTCGCCGCAAAAATCATGAAGAATACACACACAAAACGATATACAATTAAAACCCACAACACACACACACACAAGAGCGTGTGTGTGTGTCTGTGTTCGCAAAGGGTCCGGAGGATGACGAAACATGTCCAAACTCAGAAACAAAAACACCAAATACCACCGTGCACACACAGTGTGTGTGTAGCCGGATTTTGTGACGGAAGAGAAACCCAGAAGCAAAGAACAACTAACACGATCATGCATGCTTAATATATAACAAAAAGGTCGGTAAGAAATTATACCTATCGAGATTAGAGAGATGATCGAGAGAGGGGTGTCGGGTTCCTGTGTTGACGTCGGTTAACTATCAAGCTCGCCGGAGATGGATTTCTGGTGTGTGGGTTGGTGCAAACGCAGGAGAGAGAGAGAGAGAGAGAGAGAGAGATAGATAGAGAGAGATAGAGAGAGAGAGAGAAACCAAGGATGAGAGCTATCGCCGGAGTTCTCGCTGCGCCGTCCGGGTTTGTGAATGTTTCCGGTCGTCCGCTGAGCTAGCCGGAAAATTTTTCTTTCGATCATGGGTTTGCAAAAGTGGGACTGATAGGATGCAGGAGATCGCCGGACGGTTCTGAGATCGACAGATCGTCGGACAACCCTGAGATTCGCCGGAGAAAGCTGTGCCACCTGAGTTGGGCTTCATCGGGTGTTCCGTAACATTTATTCTGGTTCGGTTGTTTGGACTAGAGGAGGAAGAAGACGAGTATCATCAGGGAAGGAAATAGAGTTTTTTTTTTTCAAAACAAATGATGATGATGATGATGATGATGATGATGATGATGATGATGATGATGATGATTGTTTAAATCTTAAAATCTTAAAATATATATTAAAAACGCATAAGGTACAGTTGGAGTGGGGCGTTTTGGCCGTGTCATGGGTTGAGTGGGTTGCTAAAGTACACATGATCTACTATTTTAAATTCATAGAAATCGGATTATTTGTTGTACAAATTGATAGGTACGTGGCTAGTAGGATAAGGGACTCTTTCATTTTCTTTTTCTTTTATTAAAGGTTTAACTGGATGGATATTATTTGTATTCTTTTTCTTTTAGGAAACTCGCTAAATTACAATTTTAGATATTCAAAAATATGTAACCATGTGTTCTACCAACACAAAAATGTATGGTTTTTTTTAGACTCAAATGCAAAAATAAATGATACTATTAATATGATGATTGCATTAAGACAAAATGAGTAACAAAAATATCGGGTTAAATACCTGATTTTGAGGGTTGTCACAGAAGGCCCGAGCCAAAAGTTACGGCCTTTTCAGTAAAGCCCCTTTCGATTATGGCTGTAACTCCTAGAACGTAAGTGGGCTCACGATCCACAAGATATCAAGGGAAAGCTCAGAACGTAAACAACAACAGTCGAGAAGGCACAAGATCGTTATTCTATGCCGAAGCAGGTCAAAATCAGGTCGAGAATGCAGTTGGAAGAATATGCCAGAAAGTGAATTTGTTTTAAAACCCGGTTTTAATAATTTACAAGTCAAGTAGGCATGAAACGGAGACCCGAGCCAAAGGTTATGGCCTTTTCAGCAAAGCCCCTTTCGATTTTGCCTGTAACTCCTAGACCGTAACTGGGCTCACGATCCAATGGAAAATCAACGAAAAGCTCGGAATGCAAACCACAAAAGTCGAGAAGGCACGGGATCGTTATACTATGCCGAAGCAGGTCAAAATCCGCAGAGAACGGAGATGACAGAATCTGCCAGAAAGTGAATTTGTTTTAAAACCCATTTTTAATAATTTACAAGTCAATTAGGCAAGAAACGGAGACCCGAACTAAAAGTTATCGCCTTTTCAGTTTTCGATTCTGCCTGTAACTCCTCGACCGTAACTGGGCTCACGATCCACAAGATATCAGCGGAAAGCTTGGAATGTAAACTAAAGAAGCCGAGAAGGCACGGGATCGTGGTTCTGTCCCGAAGTAGGTCAAAATCCGTCGAGAAAGCAGATGACAGAATCTGCCAGAAAGTGAAATTGTTTTAAAACTCTTTTTTAATAATTTACAAGTCAAGTTAGCCAGAAACGGAGATCCGAGACAAAAGTTATGGCCTTTTCAGTAAAGCCCCTTTCGAGTCTGCCTGTAACTCCTAGACCGTAAGTGGACTCACGATCCACAAGATATCAACGAAAAGCTCAGAACGTAAACTACGAGAGTCGAGAAGGCAAGAGATCGTGATTCTGTGCCGAAGCAGGTCAAAATCCGTCGAGAAGGCAAATGACAGAATCTGCCAGAAAGTGAATTTGTTTTAAAACCTATTTTTTAATAATTTACAAGTCAATAGGCATGAAACGGAGCCCCGAGCCAAAAGTTATGGCCTTTTCAGTAAAGCCCTTTTCGATTTCGCGTGTAACTCCTAGACCGTAACTGGGCTCACGATCCAATGGAAAATCAACGAAAAGCTCGGAATGTAAACTACAAAAGTCGAGAAGGCACGGGATCGTTATACTATGCCGAAGCAGGTCAAAATCAGGTCGAGAATGCAGATGGCAGAATCTGCCAGAAAGTGAATTTGTTTTAAAACCTGTTTTTTAATAATTTACAAGTTAAGTAGGCATGAAACGGAGATCCGAGCCAAAAGTAACGGCCTTTTCAGTAAAGCCCCTTTCGATTCTGGCTGTAACTCCTAGAACGTAAGTGGGCGCACGATCCACAAGATATCAAGGGAAAGCTCAGAACATAAACAACAACAGTCGAGAAGGCACGAGATCGTTATTCTATGCCGAAGCAGGTCAAAATCACGTCGAGAATGCAGATGGAAGAATATGCCAGAAAGTGAACTTGTTTTAAAACCCGTTTTTAATAATATACAAGTCAAGTAGGCATGAAACGGAGACCCGAGCCAAAAGTTATGGCCTTTTCTGTAAAGCCCCTTTCGATTCTGCCTGTAACTCCTAGACAGTAACTGGGCTCACGATCCAATGGAAAATCAACGAAAAGCTCGGAATGTAAACTACAAAAGTCGAGAAGGCACGGGATCGTTATACTATGCCGAAGCAGGTCAAAATCCGCAGAGAACGCAGATGACAGAATCTGCCAGAAAGTGAATTTGTTTTAAAACCCGTTTTTAATAATTTACAAGTCAATTAGGCAAGAAACGGAGACCCGAACTAAAAGTTATGGCCTTTTCAGTAAAGCCCCTTTCGATTTTGCCTGTAACTCCTCGACCATAACTGGGCTCACGATCCACAAGATATCAACGGAAAGCTTGGAATGTAAACTAAAAAAGTCGAGAAGGCACGGGATCGTGGTTCTATCCCGAAGTAGGCCAAAATCCATCGAGAAGGCAGATGACAAAATCTGCCAGAAAGTGAAATTGTTTAAAAACTCGTTTTTAATAATTTACAAGTCAAGTTAGCCAGAAACGGAGATCCGAGACAAAAGTTATGGCCTTTTCAGTAAAGCCCCTTTCGAGTCTGCCTGTAACTCCTAGACCGTAAGTGGACTCACGATCCACAAGATATCAACGAAAAGCTCAGAACGTAAACTATGAGAGTCGAGAAGGCACGAGATCGTGATTCTATGCCGAAGCAGGTCAAAATCCGTCGAGAAGGCAGATGACAGAATCTGCCAGAAAGTGAATTTGTTTTAAAACCTATTTTTTAATAATTTACAAGTCAATAGGCATGAAACGGAGCCCCGAGCCAAAAGTTATGGCCTTTTCAGCAAGGCCCTTTTCGATTTCGCGTGTAATCTTAGACCGTAACTAGGCTCACGATCCACAAGATATCAACAGAAAGCTCAGAATGTAAACTACAAGAGTCGATAAGACACGGGATCGTGATTCTGTCCCGAAACAGGTCAAAATCCATCGAGAAGGCAGATGACAGAATCTGCCAGAAAGTAAATTTGTTTTAAAACTCGTTTTTAATAATTTACAAGTCCAGTAGGCCTGAAACGGAGACCCGAGCCAAAAGTTATGGTCTTTTCAGCAAAGCCCATTTTGATTCTGCCTGTAACTCCTAGAACGTAAGTGGGCTCACGATCCATAAGATATCAACAGAAACCTTAGAACGTAAACTACAACACTCGAGAAGGCACGAGATCGTGATTCTATGCCGAAGCAGGTCAAAATCAGGTCGAGAATGCAGATGACAGAATCTGCCAGAAAGTTAATTTGTTTTAAAACACGTTTTTAATAATTTACAAGTCAAGTAGGCATGAAACAGAGACCCGAGCCAAAAGTTATGGCCTTTTTCAGTAAAGCACCTTTCGATTCTACATGTAACTCCTAGAACGTAAGTGGGCTCACGATCCACAAGACATAACGGAAAGATCAGAACGTAAACTACAACAGTCGAGAAGGCACGGGATCGCGATTCTATGCCGAAACAGGTCAAAATCAGGTCGAGAATGCAGATTGCAGAATTTGCCAGAAAGTAAATTTGTTTTAAAACCCGTTTTTAATAATTTACAAGTCAAGTAGGCATGAAATGGAGACCTGAGCCAAAAGTTATGGCATTTTCAGTAAAGCCCCTTTCGATTCTGCCTGTAACTCCTAGAACGTAAGTGGGCTCACGATCCACAAGATATCAACGGAAAGCTCATAACGTAAACTACAACAATCGAGAAGTCACGGGAATGTGATTCTATGCCGAAGCAGGTCAAAATTAGGTCGAGAATGCAGATGGAAGAATCTTCCAGAAAGTGAATGTGTTTTAAAACCCGTTTTTAATAATTTACAAGTCAAGTAGGCAAGAAACGGAGACCCGAGCCAAAAGTTATGGCCTTTTCAGTAAAGCCTCTTTCGATTCTGTCTGCAACTCCTAGACCGTAAGTGGGCTCACGATCCACAAGATATCAACGGAAAGATCAGAACGAAAACTACAGGAGTCGAGATGGCACGGGATCGTGATTCTGTCCCGAAGCGGGTCAAAATCCGTTGAGAAGGCAGATGACAGAATCTGCCAGAAAGTGAATTTGTTTTGAAACTCGTTTGTAATAATTTACATGTCAAGTAGGCCAGAAACGGAGACCCGAGCCAAAAGTTATGGCCTTTTCAGTTAAGCACCTTTTGATTCTACATGCGACTCCTTGACCGTAAGTAGGCTGACGATCACACAAGATATCAACGGAAAGCTCATGACATAAACTACGGGAGTCGAGAAGGCACGTGATCGTGATTCTATGCCGAAGCAGGTCAAAATCCGTCGAGAGGGCAGATGACAGAATCTGCCAGAATGTGAATTTGTTTTAAAACCCGTTTTTAATAATTTACAAGTCAAGTAGGCAAGAAACGGAGACCCGAGCCAAAAGTTATGGCCTTTTCAGTAAAGCCCATTTCGATTTTGCCTGTAACTCCTAGATCGTAACTGGGCTCACGATCCACAAGAAATCAATGGAAAGCTCGGAATGTAAACTACAAGAGTCTAGAAGGCACGGGATCGTGATTCTATGCTGAAGCAGGTCAAAATCCGTCGAGAAGGCAGATGGCAGAATCTGCCAGAAAGTGAATTCGTTTCAAAACTCGTTGTTTATAATTTACATATCAAGTAGGCCTGAAACAGAGACCCGAGCTAAAAGTTATGGCCTTTTCAGTAAAGCCCCTTTCGATTCCGCCTGTAACTCCTGGACCATAAGTGGGCTCATGATCCACAAGATATCAACGAAAAGCTCAGAACGTAAACTACGAGAGGCAAGAAGGCACGTGATCGTGATTCTATGCCGAGGAAGGTCAAAATCCGTCGCGCAGGCAGATGCCAGAATCTACCAGAAAGTGAATTTGTTTTAAAACCCGTTTTAAATAATTTACAAGTTAAGTAGGCATGAAACGAAGACTCGAGCCAAAAGTTATGGCCTATTCAGTAAACCCCTTTCGATTCTGCCTGTAACTCCTAGACCGTAACTCGACTCATGATCCAAAAGATATCAACGAAAAGCTCGGAATGTAAAATACAAGAGTCGAGAAGGTACGGGATAGTGATTCCGTCCCGAAGCAGGTCAAAATCCGTCGAGAAGGCAGATGACAGAATCTGCCAGAAAGTGAATTTGTTTTAAAACTCGTTTTTAATAATTTTCAAGTCAAGTAGGTCTGAAATGGAGACCCTAGCCAAAAGTTATGGGCTTTTCAGTAAAGCCCCTTATGGTTCTACATGTAACTCCTAGACCGTTACTGAGCTCACGATCCACAAGAAATCAATGGAAAAGTCAGAATGTAAACTACAAGAGTCGAGAAGGCATGTGGATCTTGATTCTGTCCCGAAGCAGGTCAAAATCCGTCGAGAAGGCAGATGACAGAATCTGCCAGAAAGTGAGTTGGTTTTAAAACTCGTTTTTAATAAATTACAAGTCAAGTAGGCCTGAAACGGAGACCCGAGCCAAAAGTTGTTGGCTTTTCAGTAAAGCCCCTTCGATTCTGCCTCTAACCCCGAGACCATAACTGGGCTCACGATCAACAAGATATCAACGGAAAGCTCGGAATGTAAACTACGTAAGTCGAGAAGGAACGGGATCGTGATTCTGTCCCGAAGCAGGTCAAAATCCGTCGAAAAGGCAGATGACAGAATCAGCCAGAAAGTGAATTCGTTTTAAACTCGTTTTTAATAATTTACAAGTCAAGTAGACCTGAAACGGAGACCCGAGCCAAAAGTTATGGCATTTTCTGTAAAGCCCTATTCGATTCTGCCTACAACTCCTTGACCATAAGTGGGCTCATGATCCACAAGATATCAACGAAAAGCTCAGAATGTGAACTACGAGAGTCGATAAGGCACGGGATCGTGATTCTATTCCGAAGCAGGCCAAAATCCGACGAGATGGCAGATGACAGAATCTGCCAGAAAGTGAATTTCTTTTAAAACTCGTTTTTCATAATTTACAAGTCAAGTAGGCCTGAAACGGAGACCATATCCAAAAGTTATAAGCTTTTCAGTAAAGCACCTTTCGATTCTGCCTCTAACTCCGAGACCGTAACTGGGCTCACGATCCACAAGATATCAACAGAAAGCTCAGAATGTAAACTACATAAGTCGAGAAGGAACGGGATCATGATTCTGTCCTGAAGCTGGTCAAAATCCATCGACAAGGCAGATGACAGAATCAGCCAGAAAGTGAATTTGTTTAAAAACTCGTTTTTAATAATTTACAAGTCAAGTAGGCATGAAACGGAGACCCGAGCCAAATGTTATGGCCTTTTTAGTAAAGCCTCTTCCGATTCTGCCTGTAACTCCTAGACCGTAACTGAGCTCACGATCAACAAGATATCAACGGAAAGCTTAGAATGTAAACTACAAAAGTCGAGAGGGCAAGGGATCGTGATTCTGTCCCGAAATAGATCAAAATCCGTGGAGAAGGCAGATGACAGAATCTACCACAAAGTGAATTTGTTTTAAAACTCATTTTTATTAATTTACAAGTCAAGTAGGCCTGAAACGGGGACCCGAGCTAAAAGTTATGGCCTTTTCATTAAAGCCCCTTTCGATTCTGCGTGTAACACCTAGACCGTAACTGGGCTCACGATCCACAAGAAATCAACGGAAAGCTCGGAATGTAAACTACAAGACTCGAGAAGGCACGGGATCGTGATTCCGTCCCGAAGCAGGTCAAAATCCGTCGAGAAGGCAGATGATAGGATATGCCAGAAAGCGAATTTGTTTTAAAACTCGTTGTTTAAAATTTACAAGCCAAGTAGGCCTGAAACGGAGACCCGAGCCAAATGTTATGGCCTTTTCAGTAAAGCCCCTTTCGATTCTGCCTGTAACTCCTAGACCGTAAGTGGGATAACGATCCACAAGATATCAACAAAAAGCTCAGAACATAAACTACGAGAGGCGAGACGGCACGTGATCGTGATTCTATGCTGAAGCAGGTCAAAATCCGTCGAGAAGGTAGATGACAGACTCTTCCAGAAAGTGAACTTGTTTTAAAACCCGTTTTTAATAATTTACATGTCAAGTAGGCATGAAACGGAGACCCGAGCCAAAAGTTACGGCCTTTTTAGTAAAACCCCTTTCGATTCTGCATGTAACTCCTAGCCGTAACTGGGCTCACAATCCACAAGATATCAACGGAAAGCTCAGAATGTAAACTGCATAAGTCGAGAAGGAACGGGATCGTGATTTCGTCCCGAAGCACGTCAAAATCCGTCGAAAAGGCAGATGACAGAATCAGCCAGAAAGTGAATTTGTTTTAAAACTCGTTTTTAATAATTTACAAGTCAAGTAGGCCTGAAACGGAGACCCGAGCCAAAAGTTATGACCTTTTCAGTAAAGCTTCTTTCGATTATGCCTGTAACTCCTAGACCGTAACAGGGCTCACGATCCACAAGATATCAACGGAAAGCTCGAAATGTAAACTATATATGTCGAGAGGGAACGGGATCGTGATTCTATCCCGAAGCAGGTCAAAATCCGTCGAGAAGGTAGATGACAGAATCTGCAAGAAAGTGAATTTGTTTTAAAACTCGTTTTTAATAATTTACAAGTCAAGTAGGCCTGAAATGGAGACCCAAGCCAATAGTTATAGCCTTTTCAGTAAAGCCCCTTTCGATTCTGCTTGCAACTCCTTGACCGTAAGTGGGCTCACGATCCACAAGATATAACCGGAAAGCTCAGAACGTAAACTACAGGAGTCGAGAAGGCACAGGATCGTGATTCTATGCCGAAGCAAGCCAAAATCCATCGAGAAGGCAGATGACAGAATCAGCCAGAAAGTGAATTTGTTTTAAAACTCGTTTTTAATAATTTAAATGTCAAGTAGACCTTAAACGGAGACCCGAGCCAAAAGTTATGGCATTTTCTGTAAAGCCCCTTTCGATTTTTCCTGCCACTCCTTGACCGTAAGTGGGCTCACGATCGACAAGATATCAACGAAAAGCTCAGAATGAAAACTACGAGAGTCGAGAAGGCAGGGGATCGTGATTCTATGCCGAAGCAGGTCAAAATCCGTCGAGAAGGTAGATGACAGACTCTTCCAGAAAGTGAACTTGTTTTAAAATCCGTTTTTAATAAATTACAAGTCAAGTAGGCCTGAAACGGAGACCCGAGCCAAAAGTTGTGGGCTTTTCTGTAAAGCCCCTTCGATTCTGCCTCTAACCCCCAGATCATAACTGGGCTCACGATCCACAAGAAATCAACGGAAAGCTCGGAATGTAAACTACATAAGTCGAGAAGGAACGGGATCATGATTCTGTCCCGAAGCAGGTCCAAATCCGTCGAAAAGGCAGATGACAGAATCAGCCAGAAAGTGAATTTGTTTTAAAACTCGTTTTTAATAATTTACAAGTCAAGTAGGCCTGAAACGGAGACCCGAGCCAAAAGTTATGACCTTTTCAGTAAAGCTTCTTTCGATTATGCCTGTAACTCCTAGACCGTAACAGGGCTCACGATCCACAAGATATCAATGGAAAGCTCGAAATGTAAGCTATATATGTCGAGAGGTAACGGGATCGTGATTCTATCCCGAAGCAGGTCAAAATCCGTCGAGAAGGTAGATGGCAGAATCTGCAAGAAAGTGAATTTGTTTTAAAACTCGTTTTTAATAATTTACAAGTCAAGTAGGCCTGAAACGGAGACCCAAGCCAATAGTTATAGCCTTTTCAGTAAAGCCCCTTTCGATTCTGCTTGCAACTCCTTGACCGTAAGTGAGCTCACGATCCACAAGATATAACCGGAAAGCTCAGAACGTAAACTACAGGAGTCGAGAAGGCACAGTATCGTGATTCTATGCCGAAGCAAGCCAAAATCCATCGAGAAGGCAGATGACAGAATCAGCCAGAAAGTGAATTTGTTTTAAAACTCGTTTTTAATAATTTACATGTCAAGTAGACCTTAAACGGAGACCTGAGCCAAAAGTTATGGCATTTTCTGTAAAGCCCCTTTCGATTTTTCCTGCCACTCCTTGACCGTAAGTGGGCTCACGATCGACAAGATATCAACGAAAAGCTCAGAATGAAAACTACAAGAGTCGAGAAGGCAGGGGATCGTGATTCTATGCCGAAGCAGGTCAAAAATCCGTCGAGAAGGTAGATGACAGACTCTTCCAGAAAGTGAACTTGTTTTAAAATCCGTTTTTAATAAATTACAAGTCAAGTAGGCCTGAAACGGAGACCCGAGCCAAAAGTTGTGGGCTTTTCAGTAAAGCCCCTTCGATTCTGCCTCTAACCCCGAGATCATAACTGGGCTCACGATCCACAAGAAATCAACGGAAAGCTCGGAATGTAAACTACATAAGTCGAGAAGGAACGGGATCGTTATTCTGTCCCGAAGCAGGTCCAAATCCGTCGAAAAGGCAGATGACAGAATCAGCCAGAAAGTGAATTCGTTTTAAAACTCGTTTTTAATAATTTACAAGTCAAGTAGGCCAGAAACGGAGACCCGAGCCAAAAGTTATGGCCTTTTCAGTAATGCCCTTTTTGATTCTGCCTGCAACTCCTTGACCGTAAGTGGGCTCACGATCCACAAGATATCAACGGAAAGCTCGAAATGTAAACTACGAGAGACGAGAAGGCACGAGATCGTGATTCTATGCCGAAACAGGTCAAAATCCGTCGAGAAGGCAGATGACAGAATCTGCCAGAAAGTGAATTTGTTTTAAAACCCGTTTTTAATAATTTACAAGTCAAGAAGGTAAGAAATGGAGACCCGAGCCAAAAGTTATGGCCTTTTCAGTAAAGTTCCTTTTGATTCTGCCTGTAACTCCTAGAACATAACTGGGCTCACGATCCACAAGATATCAACGGAATGCTCGGAATGTAAACTAAAAAAGTCGAGAAGGCACGGGATGGTGATTCTGTCCCGAAGCAGGTCAAAATCCGTCGAGAAGGCAGATGACATAATCTTCCAGAAAGTGAAATTGTCTTAAAACTCGTTTTTAATAATTTACAAGTCAAGTTGGCCTGAAACGGAGATCCGAGCCGAAAGTTATCACATTTTTAGTAAAGCCCTTTCGATTCTGCCTGTAACTCCTAGACCATAAATGGACTCACGATCCACAAGATATCAACGGAAAGTTCATAACGTAAACTACGAGAGTCGAGAAGGCACGGGATCGTGATTCTATGCCGAAGTAGGTCAAAATCCGTCGAGAAGGTAGATGACAGAATTCTGCCAGAAAGTGAATTTGTTTTAAAACCTATTTTTAATAATTTACAAGTCAATAGGCATGAAACGGAGCCCCGAGCCAAAAGTTATGGCATTTTCAGTAAAGCCCCTTTCGATTCTGCGTGTAACTCCTAGACCGTAATTGGGCTCACGATCCACTAGATATCAACGGAGAGCTCGGAATGTAAACTACAGGAGTCGAGAAGGCGCGAGATCGTGATTCTGTCCGAAGCAGGTCAAAATCCTTCGAGAAGGCAGATGACAGAATTTTCCAGAAAGTAAATTTGTTTTAAAACTCGTTTTTAATAATTTACAATTGAAGTAGGCCTGAAACGGAGACCCGAGCCAAAAGTTATGGTCTTTTCAGTAAAGCCCATTCGATTCTGGATGTAACTCCTAGAATGTAAGTGGGCTCACGATCCATAAGATATCAACGAAAAGCTCAGAACGTAAACTACAACAGTCGAGAAGTCACGGGATCGTGATTCTATGCCGAAGCAGGTCAAAATCAGGTCGAGAATGCAGATGGCAGAATCTGCCAGAAAGTGAATTTGTTTTAAAACCCGTTTTTATTAATTTACAAGTCAAGTAGGCATGAACCGGAGACCCGAGCCAATAGTTACGGCCTTTTCAGTAAAGCCGCTTTCGATTCTGCATGTAAGTCCTAGAACGTAAGTGGGCTCACGATCCACGAGATATCATCGGAAAGCTCATAACGTAAACTACAACAGTCGAGAAGGCACGGGATCGTGATTCTATGCCGAAGCAGGTCAAAATCAGGTCGAGAATGCAGATGACAGAATCTGCCAGAAAGTTAATTTGTTTTAAAACACGTGTTTAATAATTTACAAGTCAAGTAGGCATGAAACAGAGACCCGAGCCAAAAGTTATGGCCTTTTTCAGTAAAGCCCCTTTCGATTCTGCATGTAACTCCTAGAACGTAAGTGAGCTCACGATCCACAAGATACAACGGAAAGATCAGAATGTAAACTACAACAGTCGACAAGGCACGGGATCACGATTCTATGCCGAAGCAGGTCAAAATCATGTCGAGAATGCAGATTGCAGAATTTGCCAGAAAGTAAATTTGTTTTAAAACCCGTTTTTAATAATTTAGAAGTCAAGTAGGCATGAAAATGGAGACCTGAGCCAAAAGTTATGGCATTTTCATTAAAGCCCCTTTCGATTCTGCCTGTAACTCCTAGAACGTAAGTGGGCTCACGATCCGCAAGATATCAACGGAAAGATCATAACGTAAACTACAACAATCGAGAAGTCACAGGAATGTGATTCTATGCCGAAGCAGGTCAAAATTAGGTCGAGAATGCAGATGGAAGAATCTTCCAGAAAGTGAATGTGTTTTAAAACCCGTTTTTAATAATTTACAAGTCAAGTAGGCAAGAAACGGAGACCCGAGCCAAAAGTTATGGCCTTTTCAGTAAAGCCTCTTTCGATTCTGTCTGTAACTCCTAGACCGTAAGTGGGCTCACGATCCACAAGATATCAACGGAAAGATCAGAACGTAAACTACAGGAGTCGAGATGGCACAGGATCGTGATTCTGTCCCGAAGCGGGTCAAAATCCGTCGAGAAGGCAGATGACAGAATCTGCCAGAAAGTGAATTTGTTTTAAAACTCGTTTGTAATAATTTACATGTCAAGTAGGCCAGAAACGGAGACCCGAGCCAAAAGTTATGGCCTTTTCAGTAAAGCACCTTTTGATTCTACATGCGACTCCTTGACCGTAAGTAGGCTGACGATCCACAAGATATCAATGGAAAGCTCAGAACATAAACTACGAGAGTCGAGAAGGCACGGGATCGTGATTCTATGCCGAAGCAGGTCAAAATCCGTCGAGAGGGCGGATGACAGAATCTGCCAGAATGTGAATTTGTTTTAAAACCCATTTTTAATAATTTACAAGTCAAAAGTTATGGCCTTTTCAGTAAAGCCCATTTTGATTTTTCCTGTAACTCCTAGATCGTAACTGGGCTCACGATCCACAAGAAATCAATGGAAAGCTCGGAATGTACACTACAAGAGTCTAGAAGGCACGGGATCGTGATTCTATGCCGAAGCAGGTCAAAATCCGTCGAGAAGGCAGATGACAGAATCTGCCAGTAAGTGAATTCGTTTCAAAACTCGTTGTTTATAATTTACATATCAAGTAGGCCTGAAACGGAGACCCGAGCTAAAAGTTATGGCCTTTTCAGTAAAGCCCCTTTCGATTCCGCCTGTAATTCCTGGACCATAAGTGGGCTCACGATCCACAAGATATCAACGAAAAGCTCAGACCGTAAACTACGAGAGGCAAGAAGGCACGTGATCGTGATTCTATGCCGAGGAAGGTCAAAATCCGTCGCGAAAGCAGATGCCAGAATCTACCAGAAAGTGAATTTGTTTTAAAACCCGTTTTTAATAATTTACAAGTTAAGTAGGCATGAAACAGAGACTCGAGCCAAAAGTTATGGCCTTTTCAGTAAACCCCTTTCGATTCTGCCTGTAACTCCTACACCGTAACTGGGCTCATGATCCACAAGATATCAACGAAAAGCTCGAAATGTAAAATACAAGAGTCGAGAAGGTACGGGATAGTGATTCCGTCCCGGAACAGGTCAAAATCCGTCGAGAAGGCAGATGACAGAATCTGCCAGAAGGTGAATTTGTTTTAAAACTCGTTTTTAATAATTTTCAAGTCAAGTAGGCCTGAAACGGAGACCCGAGCCAAAAGTTATGGCATTTTCTGAAAAAGCCCTTTTCGATTCTGCCTGCAACTCCTTGACCGTAAGTGGGCTCATGATCCACAAGATATCAACGAAAAGCTCAGAATGTGAACTACGAGAGTCGATAAGGCACGGGATCATGATTCTATTCCGAAGCAGGCCAAAATCCGACGAGTTGGCAGATGACAGAATCTGCCAGAAAGTAAATTTGTTTTAAAACCCATTTTTAATATTTTACAAGTTAAGTAGGTATGAAACGGAGACCCGAGCCAAAAGTTATGGCCTTTTCAGTAAAGCCCCTTATGATTCTGCATGTAACTCCTAGACCAAAACTGGGCTCACAATCCACAAAAAATCAACGGAAAAGTCGGAATGTAAACTACAAGAGACGAGAAGGCACGGGATCGTGATTCTGCCCGAAGCAGGTCAAAATCCGTCGAGAAGGCAGATGACAGAATCTGCCAGAAAGTGAATTTCTTTTAAAACTCGTTTTTGATAATTTACAAGTCAAGTAGGCTTGAAACGGAGACCCTATCCAAAAGTTATAAGCTTTTCAGTAAAACCCCTTTCGATTCTGCCTCTAACTCCGAGACCGTAACTGGGCTCACGATCCACAAGATATCAACAGAAAGCTCGAAATGTAAACTACATAAGTCGAGAAGGAGCGGGATCGTGATTCTGTCCCGAAGCTGGTCAAAATCCATCGACAAGGCAGATGACAGAATCAGCCAGAAAGTGAATTTGTTTTAAAACTCATTTTTAATAATTTACATGTCAAGTAGGCCTGAAACGGAGACCCGAGCCAAAAGTTATGGCCTTTTCTGTAAAGCCCTTTCGATTCTGCCTGCAACTTCTCGACCGTAAGTAGGCTCACGATCCACAAGATATCAACGAAATGCTCAGAATGTAAACTACGAGAGTCGAGAAGGCACGTGATCGTGATTCTATGCCGAAGCAGGTCAAAATCCGTCGCGAAAGCAGATGCCAGAATCTACCAGAAAGTGAATTTGTTTTAAAACCCGTTTTTAATAATTTACAAGTTAAGTAGGCATGAAACGGAGACTCGAGCCAAATGTTATGGCCTTTTCAGTAAACCCCTTTCGATTCTGCCTGTAACTCCTACACCGTAACTGGGCTCATGATCCACAAGATATCAACGAAAAGCTCGAAATGTAAAATACAAGAGCCGAGAAGGTACGGGATAGTGATTCCGTCCCGAAACAGGTCAAAATCCGTCGACAAGGCAGATGACAGAATCTGCCAGAAAGTGAATTTGTTTTAAAACTCGTTTTTAATAATTTTCAAGTCAAGTAGGCCTGAAACGGAGACCCGAGCCAAAAGTTATGGCATTTTCTGTAAAGCCCTTTTCGATTCTGCCTGCAACTCCTTGACCGTAAGTGGGCTCATGATCCACAAGATATCAACGAAAAGCTCAGAATGTGAACTACGAGAGTCGATAAGGCACGAGATCGTGATTCTATTCCGAAGCAGGCCAAAATCCGACGAGTTGGCAGATGACAGAATCTGCCAGAAAGTAAATTTGTTTTAAAACCCATTTTTAATATTTTACAAGTTAAGTAGGTATGAAACGGAGACCCGAGCCAAAAGTTATGGCCTTTTCTGTAAAGCCCCTTATGATTCTGCATGTAACTCCTAGACCATAACTGTGCTCACAATCCACAAAAAATCAACGGAAAAGTCGGAATGTAAACTACAAGAGACGAGAAGGCACGGGATCGTGATTCTGCCCGAAGCAGGTCAAAATCCGTCGAGAAGGCAGATGACAGAATCTGCCAGAAAGTGAATTTCTTTTAAAACTCGTTTTTGATAATTTACAAGTCAAGTAGGCTTGAAACGGAGACCCTATCCAAAAGTTATAAGCTTTTCAGTAAAACCCCTTTCGATTCTGCCTCTAACTCCGAGACCGTAACTGGGCTCACGATCCACAAGATATCAACAGAAAGCTCGAAATGTAAACTACATAAGTCGAGAAGGAGCGGGATCGTGATTTTGTCCCGAAGCTGGTCAAAATCCATCGACAAGGCAGATGACAGAATCAGCCAGAAAGTGAATTTGTTTTAAAACTCATTTTTAATAATTTACATGTCAAGTAGGCCTGAAACGGAGACCCGAGCCAAAAGTTATGGCCTTTTCTGTAAAGCCCTTTCGATTCTGCCTGCAACTTCTCGACCGTAAGTGGGCTCACGATCCACAAGATATCAACGAAATGCTCAGAATGTAAACTACGAGAGTCGAGAAGGCACGTGATCGTGATTCTATCCTGGAGCAGGTCAAAATCCATCGAGAAGGCAGATGATCGACTCTGCCAGAAAGTGAATTTGTTTTGAAAATTCATTTTTAATAATTTCCATGTCAAGTAGGCATGAAACGGAGACCCGAGCCAAAAGTTATGGCCTTTTCAGTAAAGCCCCTTATGGTTCTACATGTAACTCCTAGACCGTTACTGAGCTCACGATCCACAAGAAATCAATGGAAAAGTCGGAATGTAAACTACAAGAGTCGAGAAGGCACGTGGATCTTGATTCTGTCCCGAAGCAAGTCAAAATCCGTCGAGAAGGCAGATGACAGAATCTGCCAGAAAGTGAGTTTGTTTTAAAACTCGTTGTTAATAAATTACAAGTCAAGTAGGCCTGAAACGGAGACCCGAGCAAAAAGTTGTGGGCTTTTCAGTAAAGCCTCTTCGGTTCTGCCTCTAACCCCGAGACATAACTGGGCTCACGATCCACAAGATATCAACGGAAAGCTCGGAATGTAAACTACATAAGTCGAGAAGGAACGGGGTCGTGATTCTGTCCCGAAGCAGGTCAAAATCCATCGAAAAGGCAGAGGACAGAATCAGCCAGAAAGTGAATTCGTTTTAAAACTCGTTTTTAATAATTTACAAGTCAAGTAGACCTGAAACGGAGACCCGAGCCAAAAGTTATGGCATTTTCTGTAAAGCCCTTTTCGATTCTGCCTACAACTCCTTGACCGTCAGTGGGCTCACGATCCACAAGATATCAACGAAATGCTCAGAATGTAAACTACGATAGTCGAGAAGGCACGTGATCTTGATTCTATGCCGAAGCAGGTCAAAATCCGTCGAGAAGGTAGATGATCGACTCTGCCAGAAAGTGAATTTGTTTTGAAAACCCATTTTTAATAATTTCCATGTCAAGTAGGCATGAAACGGAGACCCGAGCCAAAAGTTATGGCGTTTTTAGTAAAGCCTCTTTTGATTCTGCCTGTAACTCCTAGACCGTAACTGAGCTCACGATCAACAAGATATCAACGGAAAGCTTAGAATGTAAACTACAAAAGTCGAGAGGGCAAGGGATCGTGATTCTGTCCCGAAATAGGTCAAAATCCGTCGAGAAGGCAGATGACAGAATCTACCACAAAGTGAATTTGTTGTAAAACTCATTTTTATAAATTTACATGTCAAGTAGGCCTGAAACGGGGACCCGAGCTAAAAGTTATGGCCTTTTCAGTAAAGCCCCTTTCGATTCTGCCTGTAACTCCTAGACCGTAACTGGGCTAACGATCCACAAGATATCAACGGAAAGCTCGGAATGTAAACTACAAGACTCGAGAAGGCACGGGATCGTGATTCCATCCCGAAGCAGGTCAAAATCCATCGAGAAGGCAGATGACAGATTCTGCCAGAAACTGAATTTGTTTTAAAACCCGTTTTTAATAATTTACAAGTTAAGTAGGCATGAAACGGAGACCCGAGCCAAAAGTTATGGCCTTTTTAGTAAAGCCCCATTCTATTCTTCCTGCAACTCCTTGACCATAAGTGGACTCACGATCCACAAGATATCAACGAAAAGCTCAGAATGTAAACTACTAGAGTCGAGAAGGCACGGGATCGTGATTCTATGCCGAAGCAGGTCAAAATCCGTCGAGAAGGTAGATGACAGACTCTTCCAAAAAGTGAACTTGTTTTAAAACCCGTTTTTAATAATTTACAAGTCAAGTAGGCATGAAACGGAGACCCGAGCCAAAAGTTATGACCTTTTTATTAAAACCCCTTTCGATTCTGCCTGTAACTCCTAGACCGTCACTGGGCTCACGATCCACAAGATATCAACGGAAAGCTCGGAATGTAAACTACATAAGTCGAGAGGGAACGGGATCGTGATTTCGTCCCGAAGCACGTCAAAATCCGTCGAAAAGGCAGATGACGGAATCAGCCAGAAAGTGAATTTGTTTTAAAACTCGTTTTTAATAATTTACAAGTCAAGTAGGCCTGAAACGGAGACCCGAGCCAAAAGTTATGACCTTTTTAGTAAAGCTTCTTTCGATTATGCCTGTAACTCCTAGACCGTAACAAGGCTCACGATGCACAAGATATCAATGGAAAGCTCGGAATATAAACTATATATGTCGAGAAGGAACGGGATCGTGATTCTGTCCCGAAGCAGGTCAAAATCCGTCGAGAAGGTAGATGACAGAATCTGCAAGAAAGTGAATTTATTTTAAAACTCGTTTTTAATAATTTACAAGTTAAGTAGGCCTGAAACGGAGACCCGAGCCAATAGTTATAGCCTTTTCAGTAAAGCCCCTTTCGATTCTGCTTGAAACTCCTTGACCGTAAGTGGGCTCACGATCCACAAGATATAACCGGAAAGCTCAGAACGTAAACTACAGGAGTCGAGAAGGCACATGATCGTGATTCTATGCCGAAGCACGCTAAAATCCATCGAGAAGGCAGATGACAGAATCATCCAGAAAGTGAATTTGTTTTAAAACTCGTTTTTAATAATTTATATGTCAAGTAGACCTGAAACGGAGACCCGAGCCAAAAGTTATGGCATTTTCTGTAAAGCCCCTTTCGATTTTTCCTGCGACTCCTTGACCGTAAGTGGGCTCACGATCCACAAGAATTCAACAAAAAGCTCAGAATGTAAACTACGAGAGTCGAGAAGGCAGGGGATCGTGATTCTATGCCGAAGCGGGTAAAAATCCATCGAGAAGGCAGATGACAGACTCTGCCAGAAAGTGAATTTGTTTTGAAAATCCATTTTTAATAATTTCCATGTCAAGTAGGCATGAAACGGAGACCCGAGCCAAAAGTTATGGCCTTTTCAGTAAAGCCCCTTATGGTTCTACATGTAACTCCTAGACCGTTACTGAGCTCACGATCCACAAGAAATCAATGGAAAAGTCGGAATGTAAACTACAAGAGTCGAGAAGGCACGTGGATCTTGATTCTGTCCCGAAGCAAGTCAAAATCCGTCGAGAAGGCAGATGACAGAATCTGCCAGAAAGTGAGTTTGTTTTAAAACTCGTTTTTAATAAATTACAAGTCAAGTAGGCCTGAAACGGAGACCCGAGCCAAAAGTTGTGGGCTTTTCAGTAAAGCCCCTTCGGTTCTGCCTCTAACCCCGAGACATAACTGGGCTCACGATCCACAAGATATCAACGGAAAGCTCGGAATGTAAACTACATAAGTCGAGAAGGAACGGGATCGTGATTCTGTCCCGAAGCAGGTCAAAATCCGTCGAAAAGGCAGAGGACAGAATCAGCCAGAAAGTGAATTCGTTTTAAAACTCGTTTTTAATAATTTACAAGTCAAGTAGACCTGAAACGGAGGCCCGAGCCAAAAGTTATGGCATTTTCGGTAAAGCCCTTTTCGATTCTGCCTACAACTCCTTGACCGTCAGTGGGCTCACGATCCACAAGATATCAACGAAATGCTCAGAATGTAAACTACGATAGTCGAGAAGGCACGTGATCTTGATTCTATGCCGAAGCAGGTCAAAATCCGTCGAGAAGGTAGATGATCGACTCTGCCAGAAAGTGAATTTGTTTTGAAAACCCATTTTTAATAATTTCCATGTCAAGTAGGCATGAAACGGAAACCCGAGCCAAAAGTTATGGCGTTTTTAGTAAAGCCTCTTTCGATTCTGCCTGTAACTCCTAGACCGTAACTGAGCTCACGATCAACAAGATATCAACGGAAAGCTTAGAATGTAAACTACAAAAGTCGAGAGGGCAAGGGATCGTGATTCTGTCCCGAAATAGGTCAAAATCCGTCGAGAAGGCAGATGACAGAATCTACCACAAAGTGAATTTGTTGTAAAACTCATTTTTATAAATTTACATGTCAAGTAGGCCTGAAACGGGGACCCGAGCTAAAAGTTATGGCCTTTTCAGTAAAGCCCCTTTCGATTCTGCCTGTAACTCCTAGACCGTAAGTGGGCTAACGATCCACAAGATATCAACGGAAAGCTCGGAATGTAAACTACAAGACTCGAGAAGGCACGTGATCGTGATTCTATGCCGAAGCAGGTCAAAATCCGTCGAGAAGGCAGATGACAGATTCTGCCAGAAACTGAATTTGTTTTAAAACCCGTTTTTAATAATTTACAAGTTAAGTAGGCATGAAACGGAGACCCGAGCCAAAAGTTATGGCCTTTTTAGTAAAGCCCCATTCTATTCTTCCTGCAACTCCTTGACCATAGGTGGACTCACGATCCACAAGATATCAACGAAAAGCTCAGAATGTAAACTACTAGAGTCGAGAAGGCACGGGATCGTGATTCTATGCTGAAGCAGGTCAAAATCCGTCGAGAAGGGAGATGAAAGACTCTTCCAGAAAGTGAACTTGTTTTAAAACCCGTTTTTAATAATTTACAAGTCAAGTAGGCATGAAACGGAGACCCGAGCCAGAAGTTATGACCTTTTTAGTAAAACCCCTTTCGATTCTGCCTGTAACTCCTAGACCGTAACTGGGCTCACGATCCACAAGATATCAACGGAAAGCTTGGAATGTAAACTACATAAGTAGAGAAGGAACGGGATCATGATTTTGTCCCGAAGCACGTCAAAATCCGTTGAAAAGGCAGATGACAGAATCAGCCAGAAAGTGAATTTGTTTTAAAACTCGTTTTTAATAATTTACAAGTCAAGTAGGCCTGAAACGGAGACCCGAGCAAAAAGTTATGACCTTTTTAGTAAAGCTTCTTTCGATTATGCCTGTAACTCCTAGACCGTAATAGGGCTCACGATCCACAAGATATCAATGGAAAGCTCGGAATGTAAACTATATATGTCGAGAAGGAACGGGATCGTAATTCTGTCCCGAAGCAGGTCAAAATCCGTCGAGAAGGTAGATGACAGAATCTGCAAGAAAGTGAATTTGTTTTAAAACTCGTTTCTAATAATTTACAAGTCAAGTAGGCCTGAAACAGAGACCCGAGCCAATCGTTATAGCCTTTTCAGTAAAGCCCCTTTCGATTCTGCTTGAAACTCCTTGACCATAAGTGGGCTCACGATCCACAAGATATAACCGGAAAGCTCAGAACGTAAACTACAGGAGTCGAGAAGGCACAGGATCGTGATTCTATGCCGAAGCAAGCCAAAATCCATCGAGAAGGCAGATGACAGAATCATCCAGAAAGTGAATTTGTTTTAAAACTCGTTTTTAATAATTTATATGTCAAGTAGACCTGAAACGGAGACCCGAGCCAAAAGTTATGGCATTTTCTGTAAAGCCCCTTCGATTTTTCCTGCGACTCCTTGACCGTAAGTGGGCTCACGATCCACAAGAATTCAACAAAAAGCTCAGAATGTAAACTACGAGAGTCGACAAGGCAGGGGTTCGTGATTCTATGCCGAAGCGGGTAAAAATCCATCGAGAAGGCAGATGACAGACTCTGCCAGAAAGTGAATTTGTTTTGAAAACCCGTTTTTAATAATTTACAAGTCAAGTAGGCTTGAAACGGAGACCCGAGCCAAAAGTTATGGCCTTTTTAGTAAAGCCTCTTTCGATTCTGCCTGTAACTCCAAAACCGTAACTGAGCTCACGATCAACAAGATATCAACGGAAAGCTTAGAATGTAAACTACAAAAGTCAAGAGGGCAAGGGATCGTGATTCTGTCCCGAAATAGGTCAAAATCCGTCGAGAAGGCAGATGACAGAATCTACCCGAAAGTGAATTTGTTTTAAAACTCGTTTTTATTAATTTTCAAGTCAAGTAGGCCTGAAACGGAGACCCGAGCTAAAAGTTATGGCCTTTTCAGTAAAGCCCCTTTCGATTCTGCGTGTAACTCCTAGACCGTAAGTGGGCTCACGATCTACAAGATATCAACGGAAAGCTCAGAACGTACACTACAACAGCCGAGAAGGCACGGGATCGTAATTCTATGCCGAAGCACGTCAAAATACGTCGAGAATGCAGATGGAAAAATCTGCCAAAAAGTGAATTTGTTTTCAAACCCATTTTTAATAATTTACAAGTCA
Organism: Calendula officinalis; assembly: GCA_963853835.1. NCBI lineage: Eukaryota > Viridiplantae > Streptophyta > Magnoliopsida > Asterales > Asteraceae > Calendula > Calendula officinalis. The sequence goes on from OY970833.1 coordinate 10,104,796, forward strand.
AGTAGGCATGAAACGGAGACCCGAGCAAAAATTTATGGCCTTTTCGGTAAAGCCCCTTTCGATTCTGCATGTAACTCCTAGACCGTAATTGAGCTCATGATCCACAACAAATCAATGGAAAGCTCGGAATGTAATCTTCAAGAGTCGAGAAGGCACGGGATCGTGATTCTGTCCCGAAGCAGGTCAAAATCCGTCGAGAAGGTAGATGACAGAATCGGACAGAAAGTGAATTTGTTTTAGAACTCGTTTTTAATAATTTCCAAGTCAAGTAGGCCTGAAACAGACCCGAGCCACAAGTTATGGTCTTTTTAGTAAAGTCCTTTCGATTCTGTCTACAACTCCTTGACCGTAAATGGACTCACGATCCACAAGATATCAACTAAAAGCTCAGAATATAAACTACGAGAGTCGAGAAGGCATGGAATCGTGATTCTATGTCGAAGCAGGACAAAATCCGTCGAGAAGGCAGATGACAGACTCTGCCAGAAAGTGAACTTGTTTTAAAACTCGTTTTTGATAATTTACATGTCAAGTAGACCTGAAACGGAGACCCGAGCCAAAAGTTATGGCATTTTCTGTAAAGCCCCTTTCGATTTTGCCTGCGACTCCTTGACCGTAAGTGGGCTCACGATCCACAAGATATCAACGAAAAGCTCATAATGTAAACTACGAGAGTCGAGAAGGCAGGGGATCGTAATTTTATGCCGAAGCAGGTCAAAATCCGTCGAGAAGGCAGATGACAGACTCTGCCAGAAAGTGAATTTGTTTAAAAACCCGTTTTCAAAAATTTACAAGTCAAGTAGGCATGAAACGGAGACCCAAGCCAAAAGTTATGGCCTTTTTAGTAAAGCCCCTTTCGATTCTACCTGTAACTCCTAGACCGTAACTAGGCTCACGATCAACAAGATATCAACGGAAAACTTAGAATATAAACTACTAAAGTCGAGAAGGCAAGGGATCGTAATTCTGTGCCGAAACAGGTCAAAATCCGTCGAGAAGGGAGATGACAGAATCTACCAGAAAGTGAATTTGTTTTAAAACTCGTTTTTAATAATTTACAAGTCAGGTAGGCCAGAAACGGAGACCCGAGCTAAAATTTGTGGCCTTTTCAGTAAAGCCCCTTTCGATTCTGCGTGTAACTCCTAGACCGTCAGTGGGCTCACGATCTACAAGATATCAACGGAAAGCTCAGAACATAAACTACAACAGTCGAGAAGGCACGTGATCGTGATTCTATGCCGAAGTAGGTCAAAATACGTCGAGAATGCAGATGGGAGAATCTGCCAGAAAGTGAATTTGTTTTAAAACCCATTTTTAATAATTTACAAGTCAATTAGGCATGAAACGGAGACCCGAGCAAAAATTTATGGCCTTTTCAGTAAAGCCCCTTTTGATTATGCATGTAACTCCTAGACCGTAACTGAGCTCACGATCCACAAGAAATCAACGGAAAGCTCGGAATGTAAACTTCAAGAGTCGAGAAGGCACGGGATCGTGATTCTGCCCCGAAGCAGGTCAAAATTCGTCGAGAAGGCAGATGACAGAATCGGCCAGAAAGTAAATTTGTTTTAGAACTCGTTTTTAATAATTTACATGTCAAGTAGGCCTAAAACAGACCCGAGCCACAAGTTATGGTCTTTTTATTAAAGTCCTTTCGATTCTATCTGCAACTCCTTGACCGTAAATGGACTCACAATCCACAAGATATCAACGAAAAGCTCAGAATGTAAACTACGAGAGTCGAGAAGGCACGGGATCGTGATTATATGCCGAAGCAGGTCAAAATCCATCGAGAAGGCAGATGACAGACTCTGCCAGAAAGTGAACTTGTTTAAAAACCCGTTTTTAATAATTTACAAGTCAAGTAGGCATGAAACGGAGACCCGAGCCAAAAGTTATGGCCTTTTTAGTAAAGCCCCTTTCGATTCTCTCTGTAACTCCAAGACCGTAACTGGGCTCACGATCAAGAAGAAATCAACGGAAAGCTCGGAATGTGAACTACAAGAGTTGAGAAGGCACATGATCGTGATTCTGTCCCGAAGCAGGTCAAAATCTGTCGAGAAGGCAGGTGACAGAATCTACCAGAAAGTGAATTTGTATTAAAACTCGTTTTTAATAATTTACAAGTCAAGTTGGCTTGAAACGGAGACCCGAGCCAATAGTTATGGCCTTTTGAGTACAGCCCCTTTCAATTGTGCATTTAACTCCTAGATCGTAAGTGGGCTCACGATCCAGAAGATATCAACGGAAAGCTCAGAACATAAACTAAGATGCGAAAAGGCAGGTGATCGTGATTCTATGCCGAAGAAAGTCAAAATCCGTCGAGAAGGTAGATGACAGAATCTGCCAGAACGTGATTTTGTTTTAAAACCCATTTTTAATAATTTACAAGTCAAGTAGGACTGAAACGGAGACCCGAGCCAAAAGTTATGGCCTTTTCTGTAAAGCCCTTTCGATTCTGTTTGCAACTCCTTGACCGTAAGTGGACTCACGATCCACAAGATATCAACGAAAAGCTCAGAATGTAAACCACGAGAGTCGAGGAGGCACGTGATCGTGATTCTATGCCGAAGCAGGTCAAAATCCGTCGAGAAGGCAGATGACAGACTCTGCCAGAAAGTGAACTTGGTTAAAAACCTGTTTTTAATAATTTACAAGTTAAGCAGGCATGGAACGGAGACCCGAGCCAAAAGTTATATCCTTTTTAGTAAAGCCCCTTTCGATTCTTCCTGTAACTCCTAGACTGTAACTGTGCTCACGATCAACAAGATATCAACGGAAAGCTCAGAATGTAAACTACAAAAGTCGAAAAGGTACAGGATCGTGATTCTATGCGGAAGAAGGTCAAAATCCGTCGACAATGCAGATGGCAGAATCTGCCAGAAAGTGAATTTGTTTTAAAACACGTTTTTAATAATCTACAAGTCATGTAGGCATGAAACGGAGACCCGAGCCAAAAGTTATGGCCTTTTCTAGTAAAGCCCCTTTCGATTCTGCCAGTAACTCATAGACCGTAACTGGGCTCACGATCCACAAGAAATCAACGGAAAGCTCAGAATATGAACTACAAGAGTTGAGAAGGCACGGGATCGTGATTCTGTCCCGCAGCAAGGTCAAAATCCGTCGAGAAGGCAGATGACAGAATCTAACAGAAAGTGAATTTGTTTTAAAACTCGTTTTTAATAATTTACAAGTCAAGTTGGCCTGAAACGGAGACCCGAGCCAATAGTTATGGCCCTTTGAGTAAAGCCCCTTTCAATTGTGCATGTAACTCCTAGACCGTAAGTGGGCTCACGATCCAGAAGATATCAACGGAAAGCTCAGAACGTAAACTACAAGATGCGAAAAGGCAGCCGATCGCTATTCTATCCCGAAGAAAGTCAAAATCCATCGAGAAGGCAGATGATAGAATCTGCTAGAACGTGATTTTGTTTTAAAACCCATTTTTAATAATTTACAAGTCAAGTAGGCCTGAAACGGAGACCCGAGCCAAAACTTATGGCCTTTTCAGTAAAGCTCTTTCGATTCTGTCTGCAACTCCTTGACCGTAAGTGGACTCACGATCCACAAGATATCAACGAAAAGCTCAGAATGTAAACTACGAGAGTCGAGAAGGCACGGGACCGTGACTCTATGCCAAAGCAGGTCAAAATCCGTCGAGAAGGCAGATGACAGACTCTGCCAGAAAGTGAACTTGTTTAAAAACCCATTTTTAATAATTTACAAGTCAAGTAGGCATGAAACGGAGACCCGAGCCAAAAGTAATGGCCTTTTTAGTAAAGCCCCTGTCGATTTTGCCTGTAACTCCTAGACCGGTACTGGGCTAACGATCAACAAGATATCAACGGAAAGCTTAGAATGTAAACTACAAAAGTCAAGAAGGCAAGGGATCGTGATTCTGTCCCGAAGCAGGTCAAAATCCGTCGAGAAGGCAGATGACACCAATCTGCCAGAAAATGAATTTGTATTAAAATCGTTATTAATAGTTTACAAGTCAAGTAGGCCTGAAATGGAGACCCGAGCTAAAAGTTATGGCCTTTTCAGTAAAGCCCCTTTCGATTCTGCCTGTAACTCATAGACCATAAGTGGGCTCACGATCCACAAGATATCAACGGAAAGCTCAGAACGTAAACTACAACAGTCGAGAAGGTACGGGATCGTGATTCTATGCGGAAGCAGGTCAATCTCCGTCGAGAATGCAGATGGCAGAATCTGCCAGAAAGTGAATTTGTTTTAAAATACGTTTTTAATAATTTACAAGTCAAGTAGGCATGAAACGGAGACCCGAGCCAAAACTTGTGGCCTTTTCAGTAAAGCCCCTTTCGATTCTGCCTACAACTCCTTGACCGTAAGTGGACTCACGATCCACAAGATATCAACGAAAAGCTCAGAATGTAAACTACGAGAGTCGAGAAGGCACGTGATCGTGATTCTATGCCGAAGCAGGTCAAAATCCGTCGAGAAGGCAGATGACAGAATCTGCTAGAAAGTGAATTTGTTTTAAAATTCGTTTTTAATAATTTACAAGTCCAGTAAGCCTAAAACGGAGACCCGAGCTAAAAGTTTTGGCCTTTTCAGTAAAGCCCCTTTCGATTCTGCCTGTAACTCGTAGACCGTAACTGGGCTCACGATCCACAAGAAATCAACGGAAAGCTCGGATGTAAACTACAAGAGTCGAGAAGGCACATGATCGTGATTCTGTCCCGAAGCAGGTCAAAATCCGTCGAGAAGGCAGATGACAAAATCTGCAAGAAAGTGAATTTGTTCTGAAACTCCTTTTTAATAATTTACAAGTCAAGTAGGCATGAAACGGAGACCCGAGCCAAAAGTTATGGCTTTTTCAGTAAAGTCCATTTCGATTCTGCCTGTAACTCCTAGACCGTAATTGGGCTCACGGTCAACAAGATATCAACGGAAAGCTCAGAATGTAAACTACAAATGTCGAGAACGCAAGGGATCGTGATTCCATGCGGAAGCAGGTCAAAATCCGTCGAGAATGCAGATGGCAGAATCTGCCAGAAAGTGAATTTGTTTTAAAACACGTTTTTAATAATTTACAAGTCAAGTAGGCATGAAACGGAGACCCGAGGCAAAAGTTATGGCCTTTTCAGTAAAGCCCCTTTCGATTCTGCATGTAACCCCTAGACCGTAACCGGGCTCACGATCCACAAGAAATCAATAGAAAGCTCGGAATGTAAACTACAAGAGTCGAAAAGGCACGTGATCGTGATTCTGTCCCGAAGCAGGCCGAAATCCGTCGAGAAGGCAAATTCCAGAATCTGCCAGAAAGTGAATTTGTTTTAAAATCCGTTTTTTATAATTTACAAGTTAAGTAGGCATGAAACGGAGACCCGAGCCAAAAGTTATCGCCTTTTCAGTAAAGCCCCTTTCGATTCTGCCTGTAACTCCTAGACCGTAACTAGGCTCATGATCCACAAGATATCAATGGAAAGCTCGGAATGTAAACTACATAAGTCGAGAAGGAACGGGATTGTGATTCCGTCCCGAAGAAGGTCAAAATCCGTCGAAAAGGCAGATGACAGAATCAGCCAGAAAGTGAATTTGTTTTCAAACTCATTTTTAATAATTTACAAGTCAAGTAGGCCTCAAACGGAGACCTAAGTCAAAAGTTATGACCGTTAGTGGACTCAGGATCCATAAGATATCAACGAAAAGCTCAGAATGTAAACTACGAGAGTCGAGAAGGCACGTGATCGTGATTCTATGCCGAAGCAGGCCAAAATCCGTCGAGAAGGCAGATGACAGAATCTTCCAGAAAGTAATTTTGTTATAAAACACGTTTTTAATATCTTACAAGTTAAGTAGGCATGAAACGGAGACCCGAGCCAAAAGTTATGGCCTTTTTAGTAAAGCCCCTTTTGATTCTGCCTGTGACTCCTAGACGGTAACTGAGCTCATGATCCAATGAATATCAATGGAAAGCTTGGAATGTTTACTACATATGTCGAGAAGGAATGGGATCGTGATTCTATCTCGAAGCAGGTCAAAATCCATCGAGAAGGCAGATGACAGAATCTGCCAGAAAGTGAATTTGTTTTAAAATTAGGTTTTTATAGTTTACAAATCCAGTAAGCCTGAAACGGAGACCCGGGCTAAAAGTTATGGCCTTTTCAGTAAAGCCCCTTTCGAATCTGCATGTAACTCGTAGATCGTAACTGGGCTGACGATCCACAAGAAATCAACGGAAAGCTAGGAATGTAAACTACAAGATTCGAGAAGGCACGTGATCGTGATTCTGTCCCGAAGCAGGTTAAAATCCATCGAGAAGGCAGATGACAGAATCTGCAAGAAAAGTGAATTTGTTCTAAAACTCGTTTTAAATATTTTACAAGTCAAGTAGGCCTGAAACGGAGATCCGAGCCAAAAGTTATAGCCTTTTCGGTAAAGCCCCTTTCGATTCTGCTTGCAACCCCTTTAATGTAATTGGGCTCACGGTCTACAAGATATAACCGGAAAGCTCAGAATGTAAACTACAGGAGTCGAGAAGGCACGGGATCGTGATTCTATGCCGAAGCAGGCCAAAATCCGTCGAAAAGGCAGATGACAGAATCTGCTAGAAAGTGAATTTGTTTTAAAAACCGTTTTTAATATTTTACAAGTTAAGTAGGCATGAAACGGTGACCCGAGCCAAAAGTTATGGCCTTTTCAGTAAAGCCCCTTTTGATTCTCCATGTAACTCCTAGACCGTAGTTGGGCTAACGATCCACAAGATTTCAACGGAAGGCTCCGAATGTAAACTACATATGTCGAGAAAGAACAGGATTGTGATTCTGTTCCGAAGCAGGTCAAAATCCGTCGAAAAGGCAGATGACAGAATCAGCCAGAAAGTGAATTTGTTTTCAAACTCATTTTTAAAAATTTACAAGTCAAGTAGGCCTCAAACGGAGACCCAAGTCAAAAGTTATGGCCTTTTCAGTAAAGCCCCTTTCGATTCTGCCTGCAACTCCTTGACCGTAAGTGGACTCACGATGCACAAGATATAATCGGAAAGCTCAGAACGTAAACTACAGGAGTCGAGAAGGCACGGGATCGTGATTCTATGCCGAAGCAGGCCAAAATCCGTCGAGAAGGCAATTGACAGAATCTGCCAGAAAGTGATTTTGTTTTAAAAACCGTTTTTAATATCTTACAAGTCAAGTAGGCATGAAACGGAGACCCGAGCAAAAATTATGGCCTTTTCAGTAAAGCCCCTTTTGATTCTGCTTGTGACTCCTAGACCGTAACTGAGCTCACGATCCAATAGATATCAATGGAAAGCTTGGAATGTTAACTACATATGTCGAGAAGGAATGGGATCGTGATTCTGTCCCCAAGCAGGTCAAAATCCGTCGAAAAGGCAGATGACAGAATCAGCAAGAAAGTGAATTTGTTTTAAAACTCGTTTTTAATAATTTACAAGTCAATTAGGCCTGAAACGGAGACCCGAGCCAAAAGTTATGGCCTTTTCAGTAAAGCCCCTTTCGATTCTGCCTACAACTCCTTGACCGTAAGTGGACTCACGATCCACAAGATATCCACGAAAAGCTCTAATGTAAAATACGAGAGTCGAGAAGGCACGGGATCGTGATTCTATGCCCAAGCATGTCAAAATCCGTTGAGAAGGTAGATGTCAGAATATGCCAGAAAGTGAATTTGTTTTAAAACCCATTTTTAATAATTCACAAGTCAAGTAGGCATGAAACGGAGACCCGAGCCAAAAGTTTTGGCCTTTTCAGTAAAGTCCCTTTCGATTCTGCCTGTAACTCCTAGATCGTAATTGGGCTCACGATCCACAAGAAATCAACGAAAAGCTCGGAATGTAAACTACAAGAGTCGAGAAGGCACGTGATCGTGACTCTGTCCTGAAGCAGGTCAAAATTCGTCGAGAAGGCAGATGATAGAATCTGCAAGAAAGTGAATTTGTTCTAAAACTCATTTTTAATAATTTACATGTCAAGTAGGCCTGAAACGGAGATCCGAGCCAAAAGTTATAGCCTTTTCAGTAAAGCTCCTTTCGATTCTGCTTGCAACCCCTTGACTGTAAGTGGGCTCACGATCCACAAGATATAACCGGAAAGCTCAGAACGTAAACTAAAGGAGTCGAGAAGGCACTGGATCGTGATTCTATGCCGAAGCAGGCCAAAATCCGCCGGGAAGTGAATTTGTTTTCAAACTCGTTTTTAATAATTTACAAGTCAAGTAGGCCTCAAACGGAGACCCAAGCCAAAAGTTATGGCCTTTTAAGTAAAGCCCCTTTGGATTCTGCCTGCAACTCCTTGACCGTAAGTGGACTCACGATCCACAAGATATCAATGAAAAGCTCAAAATGTAAACTACGAGAGTCGAGAAGGCACGGGATCGTGATTCTGTCCCGAAGCAGGTCAAAATCCGTCGAGAAGGCAGATGACAGAATCTGCCAGAAAGTGAATTTGTTTTAAAACTCGTTTTTAGTTATTTACAAGTTAAGTAGGCCTGAAACAGAGACCCGAGCCAAAAGTAAAATCTTTTTTAGTAAAGCCCCTTTCGATTATGCTTGCAACTCCTTGACCGTAAGTGGGCTCACGATGCACAAGATATAATCGGAAAGCTCAGAACGTAAACTACAGGTCGAGAAGGCACGGGATCGTGATTCTATGCCGAAGCAGGCCAAAATCCGTCGAGAAGGCAGATGACAGAATCTGCCAGAAAGTGATTTTGTTTTAAAACCCGTTTTTAATATCTTACAAGTCAAGTAGGCATGAAACGGAGACCCGATAAAAAATTATGGCCTTTTTAGTAAAGCCCCTTTTGATTCTGCCTGTGACTCTTAGACCGTAATTGAGCTCACGATCCAATAGATATCAATGGAAAGCTTGGAATGTTAACTACAAATGTCGAGAAGGAATGGGATCGTGATTCTGTCCACAAGCAGGTCAAAATCCATCGAAATGGCAGATGACAGAATCAGCCAGAAAGTGAATTTGTTTTAAAACTCGTTTTTAATAATTTACAAGTCAAGTAGGCATGAAACGGAGACCCGAGCCAAAAGTTATGGCCTTTTTAGTAAAGCCCCTTTCGATTCTGCCTGTAACTCCTAGACCGTAACTGGGCTCACGATCAACAAGATATCAACGGAAATCTCAGAATGTAAACTACAAAAGTCGAGAAGGCAAGGGATAATGATTCTGTCCCGAAGCAGGTCAAAATCCGTCGAGAAGGCAGATGACACCAATCTGCCAGAAAGTGAATTTGTTTTAAAACTCGTTATTAATAGTTTACAAGTCAAGTAGGCCTGAAACGGAGACCCGAGCTAAAAGTTATGGCCTTTTCAGTAAAGCCCCTTTCGATTCTGCCTGTAACTCCTAGACCGTAAGTGGGCTCACGATCCACAAGATATCAACGGAAAGCTAAGAACGTAAACTACAACAGTCGAGAAGGTATGAGATCATGATTCTATGCGGAAGCAGGTCAAAATCCGTCGAGAATGCAGATGGCAGAATCTGCAAGAAAGTGAATTTGTTTTAAAATACGTTTTTAATAATTTACAAGTCAAGTAGGCATGAAACGGAGACCCGAGCCAAAAGTTATGGCCTTTTTAGTAAAGCCCCTTTCGATTCTGCCTGTAACTCCTAGACCGTAACTGGGCTCACGATCAACAAGATATCAACGGAAATCTCAGAATGTAAACTACAAAAGTCGAGAAAGCAAGGGATAATGATTCTGTCCCGAAGCAAGTCAAAATCCGTCGAGAAGGCAGATGACACCAATCTGCCAGAAAGTGAATTTGTTTTAAAACTCGTTATTAATAGTTTACAAGTCAAGTAGGCCTGAAACGGAGACCCGAGCTAAAAGTTATGGCCTTTTCAGTAAAGCCCCTTTCGATTCTGCCTGTAAATCCTAGACCGTAAGTGGACTCACGATCCACAAGATATCCACGAAAAGCTCAGAATGTAAACTACGAGAGTCGAGAAGGCACGGGATCGTGATTCTATGCCGAAGCAGGTCAAAATCCGTTGAGAAGGTAGATGTCAGAATCTGCCAGAAAGTGAATTTGTTTTAAAACACGTTTTTAATAATTCACAAGTCTAGTAGGCATGAAACGGAGACCCGAGCCAAAAGTTTTGGCCTTTTTAGTAAAGCCCCTTTCGATTCTGCCTTTAACTCACCGTACCTAGCTCACTGTCAACAAGATATCAACGGAAAGCTCAGAATGTGAACTACATAAGTCGAGAAGGAAAGGGATCGTGATTCTGTCCCGAAGCAGGTAAAAATCCATCGAGAACGCAGATGAACGAATCTGCCAGAAAGTGAATTTGTTTTAAAATTCGTTTTTAATAATTTACAAGTCCAGTAAGCCTGAAACGGAGACCCGAGCTAAAAGTTATGGCCTTTTCAGTAAAGTCCCTTTCGATTCTTCCTGTAACTCCTAGACCGTAACTGGGCTCACGATCCAAAAGGAATCAACGGAAAGCTCGGAATGTAAACTACAAGAGTCGAGAAGGCACGTGATCGTGATTCTGTCCCGAAGCAGGTCAAAATCCGTCGAGAAGGCAGATGACAGAATCTGCAAGAAAGTGAATTTGTTCTAAAACTCGTTTTTAATAATTTACATGTCAAGTAGGCCTCAAAAGGAGATCCGAGCCAAAAGTTATAGCCTTTTCAGTAAAGCTCCTTTCGATTATGCTTACAACCCATTGACAGTAAGTGGGCTCACGATCCACAAGATATAACCGGAAAGCTCAGAACGTAAACTACAAGAGTCGAGAAGGCACGGGATCGTGATTCTATGCCGAAGCAGGCCAAAATCCATCGAGAAGGCAGATGACAGAATCTGCAAGAAAGTGAATTTGTTCTAAAACTCGTTTTTAATAATTTCATGTCAAGTAGGCCTGAAACGGAGATCCGAGCCAAAAGTTATAGCCTTTTCAGTAAAGCTCCTTTCGATTCTGCTTGCAACCACTTGACTGTAAGTGGGCTCACGATCCACAAGATATAACCGGAAAGCTCAGAACGTAAACTACGAGAATCGAGAAGGCACGGGATCGTGATTCTATGCCAAAGCAGGTCAAAATACATCGAGAAGGCAGATGACAGACTCAGCCAGAAAGTGAACTTGTTTAAAAACCCATTTTTAATAATTTACAAGTCAAGTAGGCATGAAACGGAGACCCGAGCCAAAAGTTATGGCCTTTTTAGTAAAGCCCCTTTTGATTCTGCCTGTGACTCTTAGACCGTAATTGAGCTCACGATCCAATAGATATCAATGGAAAGCTTGGAATGTTAACTACAAATGTCGAGAAGGAATGGGATCGTGATTCTGTCCACAAGCAGGTCAAAATCCATCGAAATGGCAGATGACAGAATCAGCCAGAAAGTGAATTTGTTTTAAAACTCGTTTTTAATAATTTACAAGTCAAGTAGGCCTGAAACGGAGACCCGAGCCAAAAGTTATGGCCTTTTCAGTAAAGCCCCTTTCGATTTCTGCCTACAACTCCTTGACCGTAAGTGGACTCACGATCCACAAGATATCCACGAAAAGCTCAGAATGTAAACTACGAGAGTCGAGAAGGCACGGGATCGTGATTCTATGCCGAAGCAGGTCAAAATCCGTTGAGAAGGTAGATGTCAGAATCTGCCAGAAAGTGAATTTGTTTTAAAACACGTTTTTAATAATTCACAAGTCTAGTAGGCATGAAACGGAGACCCGAGCCAAAAGTTTTGGCCTTTTTAGTAAAGCCCCTTTCGATTCTGCCTTTAACTCACCGTACCTAGCTCACTGTCAACAAGATATCAACGGAAAGCTCAGAATGTGAACTACATAAGTCGAGAAGGAAAGGGATCGTGATTCTGTCCCGAAGCAGGTAAAAATCCATCGAGAACGCAGATGAACGAATCTGCCAGAAAGTGAATTTGTTTTAAAATTCGTTTTTAATAATTTACAAGTCCAGTAAGCCTGAAACGGAGACCCGAGCTAAAAGTTATGGCCTTTTCAGTAAAGTCCCTTTCGATTCTTCCTGTAACTCCTAGACCGTAACTGGGCTCACGATCCAAAAGGAATCAACGGAAAGCTCGGAATGTAAACTACAAGAGTCGAGAAGGCACGTGATCGTGATTCTGTCCCGAAGCAGGTCAAAATCCGTCGAGAAGGCAGATGACAGAATCTGCAAGAAAGTGAATTTGTTCTAAAACTCGTTTTTAATAATTTACATGTCAAGTAGGCCTCAAAAGGAGATCCGAGCCAAAAGTTATAGCCTTTTCAGTAAAGCTCCTTTCGATTATGCTTGCAACCCATTGACAGTAAGTGGGCTCACGATCCACAAGATATAACCGGAAAGCTCAGAACGTAAACTACAAGAGTCGAGAAGGCACGGGATCGTGATTCTATGCCGAAGCAGGCCAAAATCCATCGAGAAGGCAGATGACAGAATCTGCAAGAAAGTGAATTTGTTCTAAAACTCGTTTTTAATAATTTCATGTCAAGTAGGCCTGAAACGGAGATCCGAGCCAAAAGTTATAGCCTTTTCAGTAAAGCTCCTTTCGATTCTGCTTGCAACCACTTGACTGTAAGTGGGCTCACGATCCACAAGATATAACCGGAAAGCTCAGAACGTAAACTACGAGAATCGAGAAGGCACGGGATCGTGATTCTATGCCAAAGCAGGTCAAAATACATCGAGAAGGCAGATGACAGACTCAGCCAGAAAGTGAACTTGTTTAAAAACCCATTTTTAATAATTTACAAGTCAAGTAGGCATGAAACGGAGACCCGAGCCAAAAGTTATGGCCTTTTTAGTAAAGCCCCTTTCGATTCTGCCTGTAACTCCTAGACCGTAACTGGGCTCACGATCAACAAGATATCAACGGAAATCTCAGAATGTAAACTACAAAAGTCGAGAAGGCAAGGGATAATGATTCTGTCCCGAAGCAAGTCAAAATCCGTCGAGAAGGCAGATGACACCAATCTGCCAGAAAGTGAATTTGTTTTAAAACTCGTTATTAATAGTTTACAAGTCAAGTAGGCCTGAAACGGAGACCCGAGCTAAAAGTTATGGCCTTTTCAGGAAAGCCCCTTTCGATTCTGCCTGTAACTCCTAGACCGTAAGTGGGCTCACGATCCACAAGATATCAACGGAAAGCTAAGAACGTAAACTACAACAGTCGAGAAGGTATGAGATCATGATTCTATGCGGAAGCAGGTCAAAATCCGTCGAGAATGCAGATGGCAGAATCTGCAAGAAAGTGAATTTGTTTTAAAATACGTTTTTAATAATTTACAAGTCAAGTAGGCATGAAACGGAGACCCGAGCCAAAAGTTATGGCCTTTTTTCAGTAAAGCCCCTTTCGATTCTGCCTACAACTCCTTGACCGTAACTGGACTCACGATCCACAAGATATCAACGAAAAGCTCTGAATGTAAACTACGAGAGTCGAGAAGGCACGGGATCGTGAATCTATGCCGAAGCAGGTCAAAATCCGTCGAGAAGGCAGATGACAGAATCTGCCAGAAAGTGAATTTGTTTTAAAATTCGTTTTTAATAATTTACAAGTCCAGTAAGCCTGAAACGGAGACCCGAGATAAAAGTTATGGCCTTTTCAGTAAAGCCCCTTTCGATTCTGCCTGTAACTCGTAGACCGTAACTGGGCTCACGATCCACAAGAATTCAACGGAAAGCTCGGATGTAAACTACAAGAGTCGAGAAGGCACGTGATTGTGATTCTGTCCCGAAGCAGGTCAAAATCCGTCGAGAAGGCAGATGACAAAATCTGCAAGAAAGTGAATTTGTTCTGAAACTCCTTTTTAATAATTTACAAGTCAAGTAGGCATGAAACGGAGACCCGAGACAAAAGTTATGGCTTTTTCAGTAAAGTCCATTTCGATTCTGCCTGTAACTCCTAGACCGTAATTGGGCTCACGGTCAACAAGATATCAACGGAAAGCTCAGAATGTAAACTACAAATGTCGAGAACGCAAGGGATCGTGATTCCAAACAGAAGCAAGTCAAAATCCGTCGAGAATGCAGATGGCAGAATCCGCCAGAAAGTGATTTTGTTTTAAAACACGTTTTTAATAATTTACAAGTCAAGTAGGCATGAAACGGAGACCCGAGCCAAAAGTTATGGCCTTTTCAGTAAAGCCCCTTTCGATTCTGCATGTAACTACAAGACCGTAACTGGGCTCACGATCCACAAGATATCAACGAAAAGCTCAGAATGTAAACTACGAGAGTCGAGAAGACACGGGATCGTGATTCTATGCCGAAGCAGGCCAAAATTCGTCAAGAAGGCAGATGACAGAATCTGCCAGAAAGTAATTTTGTTATAAAACCCGTTTTTAATATCTTACAAGTCAAGTAGGCATGAAACGGAGACCCGAGCCAAAAGTTATGGCCTTTTTAGTAAAGCCCCTTTTGATTTTGCCTGTGACTCCTAGACCGTAACTGAGCTCACGATCTAATAGATATCAATGGAAAGCTTGGAATGTTAACTACTTAAGTCGAGAAGGAATGGGATCGTGATTCTATCCCGAAGCAGGTTAAAATCCATCGAGAAGGCAGATGACAGAATCTACCAGAAAGTGAATTTGTTTTAAAATTCGTTTTTAATAGTTTACAAATCCAGTAAGCCTGAAACGGAGACCCGAGCTAAAAGTTATGGCCTTTTCAGTAAAGCCCCTTTTGAGTCTGCCTGTAACTCGTAGACCGTAACTGGGCTCACGATCCACAAGAAATCAACGGAAAGCTAGGAATGTAAACTACAAGAGTCGAGAAGGCACGTGATCGTGTGTCTATCCCGAAGCAGGTTAAAATCCATCGAGAAGGCAGATGACAGAATCTGCAAGAAAGTGAATTTGTTTTAAAACTCGTTATAATATTTTACAAGTCAAGTAGGCCTGAAACGGAGATCCGAGCCAAAAGTTATAGCCTTTTCAGTAAAGCCCCTTTCGATTCTCCTTGCAACCCCTTGACTGTAAGTGGGCTCACGATCTACAAGATATAACCGGAAAGATCAGAATGTAAACTACAGGGGTCGAGAAGGCACGGGATCGTGATTCTCTGCCGAAGCAGGCCAAAATCCGTCGAAAAGGCAGATGTCAGAATCTGCTAGAAAGTGAATTTGTTTTAAAAACCGTTTTTAATATTTTACAAGTTAAGTAGGCATGAAACGGAGACCCGAGCCAAAAGTTATGGCCTTTTCAGTAAAGCCCCTTTTGATTCTCCATGTAACTCCTAGACCGTAGTTGGGCTAACGATCCACAAGATATCAACGGAAAGCTCGGAATGTAAACTACATGTGTCGAGAAGGAACGGGATTGTGTTTCCGTTCTGAAGCAAATCAAAATCCGTCGAAAAGGCAGATGACAGAATCAGCCAGAAAGTGAATTTATTTTCAAACTCGTTTTTAATAATTTACAAGTCAAGTAGGCCTCAAACGGAGACCCAAGTCAAAATTTATGGCCTTTTCAGTAAAGCCCCTTTCGATTCTGCCTGCAACTCCTTGACCGTAAGTGGACTCACGATGCACAAGATATAACCGGAAAGCTCAGAACGTAAACTACAGGAGTCGAGAAGGCACAGGATCGTGATTCTATGCCGAAGCAGGCCAAAATCCGTCGAGAAGGCAGATGACAGAATCTGCCAGAAAGTGATTTTGTTTTAAAACCCGTTTTTAATATCTTACAAGTCAAGTAGGCATGAAACGGAGACCCGAGCAAAAATTATGGCCTTTTCAGTAAAGCCCCTTTTGATTCTGCCTGTGATTCCTAGACCGTAAGTGAGCTCACGATCCAATAGATATCAATGGAAAGCTTGGAATGTTAACTACATATGTCGAAAAGGAATGGGATCGTGATTCTGTCCCCAAGCAGGTCAAAATCCGTCGAAAAGGCAGATGGCAGAATCAGCCAGAAAGTGAATTTGTTTTAAAACACGTTTTTAATAATTTACAAGTCAAGTAGGCCTTAAACGGAGACCCGAGCCAAAAGTTATGGCCTTTTCAGTAAAGCCCCTTCCGATTCTGCCTACAACTCCTTGACCGTAAGTGGACTCACGATCCACAAGATATCCACGAAAAGCTCAGAATGTAAACTACGAGAGTCGAGAAGGCACGGGATCGTGATTCTATGTCGAAGCATGTCAAAATCCGTTGAGAAGGTAGATGTCAGAATCTGCCAGAAAGTGAATTTGTTTTTAAATTCGTTTTTAATAATTTACAAGTCTAGTAAGCCTGAAATGGAGACCCGAGCTAGAAGTTTTGGCCTTTTCAGTAAAGTCCCTTTCGATTCTGCCTGTAACTCCTAGACCGTAACTGGGCTGACGATCCACAAGAAATCAAAGGAAAGCTCGGAATGTAAACTACAAGAGTCGAGAAGGCACGTGATCGTGATTCTGTCCCGAAGCAGGTCAAAATCCGTCGAGAAGGCAGATGACAGAATCTGCAAGAAAGTGAATTTGTTCTAAAACTCGTTTTTAATAATTTACATGTCAAGTAGGCCTGAAACAGAGATCTGAGCCAAAAGTTATAGCCTTTTCAGTAAAGCTCCTTTCGATTCTGCTTGCAACCCCTTAACTGTAAGTGGGCTCACGATCCACAAGATATAACCGGAAAGCTCAGAACGTAAACTACAGGAGTCGAGAATGAACAGGATTGTGATTCCGTTCCGAAGCAGGTCAAAATCCGTCGAAAAGGCAGATGACAGAATCAGCCAGAAAGTGAATTTATTTTCAAACTCGTTTTTAATAATTTACAATTTTGTTAAGATATGAATGAATCATGTACTTCTTTCATACCACTTCATAAGTCTTGTAATAAACGGTAAAAACTTTTAGCGATTATTAAGTGATAAGTTTCAAATCATATTTAAACTTAGTTTAATCTCAAAACAATTTTAGATTAAAGGTTTAATCATCAATGATTAACTAGTAATCATCAATGATTAGGGGTTTGAATGTTTTAATGTTTGTGTCTAAACACCATTTTAATTGTTTTACTACTTGTATCTAATAGAAAAGAAAAACAACCACAAACAAAGAATAAAACATGCAACAAATTTTGTGCAAACCTCGACCGATGAAATCCTAGGTTCGGTCACGTGTGTCATCACGACGGACCGAAGGGTCAAACTAGGGGACGGGCCAACATGAACCTAAACGGGCCTACATAAACCCAATGGGCTCCCACTTGCTCCAAGACATTCTTGAGCAAGTAGAACCCAAAATTGTGAAAAAATGCAATCTGCCAGAAAATTCCAGCAGACTTTGAAGCCCGAAAAGTCACTGAAGGAATCTTCGTTGGTCTTCCCGGCCTTCTGGAAAGCTGTAGCCCACGACTTTTCAAGCATTTTAGGCTTTTGAATCGCCCAAAACGGAGTCCGTATGCCTCTGGAAAACCTGTTTTCGTACAGCCCTCGCTTTTGTGACGGAAATTTGTTGTTTCTTCATTAGTCTTCAATATATTTTGTCAACAATTTACAATAAAAAGATAAAATAAATACAATCTATTCTATTACATTTACATTACAAATTGCCCCAAAAATGGCACCAAAAATAAAAGAAAAAAAAAAATGAAACAAATTACAACAATTAAGCCAAAAAACAAGGCTTTTCCCAAATTAACCAAACAACCAAACATCAACCACATTCATTCACAAACGGTCTAGGCTTTCGTCGGTTTGCACAAACAATCAACAATTGACAAGGCTTTGGCTTGGGATATGGCAAAAATACATGTTTTGCCATATCAAAAAAAATGGAATTAAAATTAAATTCCAAGCCAAATAATCAAAAAATACAATAACAAGATTAAATTTTTGATATGATTTTGTAACAAGTGACAATAGGGTTCCAAAAATACCATATTTTAACCCACTTTGTAATTAAAAAACCGAAAGAAAAAAAATAAAAATAAAAAACCCGTAGGGTTTGTTTCTTGCGATCGGAATTTTAAGAACACCAAAATCGTTAGATTTTTGCCACTTTTCACAAAATCTAGCTAATTATATGATTAATATAATGACTCGTGATACCACTAATGGTGATTTTCGGTTAAAACAAGAATCAAAACGCAGCGGAAAAGATTTAATCACCATGAACGGATCTAATATTAAATCATACAATTAAACTAATAAATAAATCAAAGAGATTGGATGAACATTTCATACCCTTGAAGCCTTTGATCTTGTTGTGGATTCGGATGGATTTGATGATGAATTGAAACCAAGTATTCAATTAGAATACCTCTAAAAGAAATTCCACACAACACAAGCAAGAACACCAATGGAGGATGCTAGTCCTTGAGTCTTGAGAGAAAAAGAAAACAAAATGATGGAGAATATGTGTGTTAGAGTGGACGGCCAAAAGGGGTGGTCAAGGGAGAGTTTATGGACCATTATCTCTCATTAATGGTGCCATTAAAACCCTTTAATGATTTCCATAAACCATTTGTTTTATTTGCACACAAGTCCCTATCCTTTATTCCTTCTAGTTTGCTCACAAGAAAGTTTCAATATTAACGTTTAATATTAAACTTATGATATACAAGCATGTAGCTTATATTAATATATAATGTAATTACCCTAATTACACTATATATCTTATGGTGTTAAGTGTTTAAGTGTGTGACCCTTTAGGCTCACAAACAACTAGCCATATAACTATATGTTATACGCGTGAAGCATATTCCAACACCCTGAGCCCTGAGCCTTGAGCTTTGAGCCTTAAGCCTTAAGCCTTGAGCTTTGAGCCTTAAGCCTTGAGCCTTGAGCCTTGAGCCTTGAGCCTTGAGCCTTGAGCCTTGAGCCGTGAGCCTTGAGCCTTGAGCCTTGAGCCTTGAGTGTTGAGAGACCCTTGAGCCTTGAGCCTAGAGCCTTGAGACATGAGCCTTGAGCCTTTAGGCTGTAGCCTTGAGCCTTGAGCCTTGAGCCTTGTGCCTTGTGCCTTGAGCCTTGAGCGTTGAGCCTTGAACCTTGAGCCTTGACCCTTGACCCTTGACCCTTGTGCCTTGAGCCTTCAGCCTTGAGCCTTGAAACTTGAGCTTTGAACCTTGAACCTTAACCCTTGAGCCTTTGAACCTTGAGCGTTGAGCCTTGAGCGTTGGTCCTTGAGCGTTGATCCTTGAGCGTTGAGCCTTGAGCCTTGATCGTTTGAGCCTTGAGACTTCAGCCTTGAGCCAAGAGCCTTGAACCTTGAACCCTGAGCCTTGACTTTTGAACCTTGATCCTTATGCCGTGTCCCTTGAGCCTTGAGCTTTGCACCATGAACCTTGAGCCTTGAGCCTTGACCCTTAAACCATGACCCTTGAGCCTTGATCTTTGAGCCTTGAACCTTGAGCCTTGAGCTTTGAGCCTTGAGCCTTGAACCTTGAGCTTTTTTAAGCCTTGAGCCTTGAGCCTTGAACCTTGAGCCTTGAGCCTTAAGCCTTGTGCCTTGAGTCTTGAGCTATGAGCCTTGAGCCTTGAACCTTGAGCCTTGATCATTGAACCTTTACTCTTGAACCTTGAGCCTTGACTTTTGAGCCTTGACCCTTGAGCCGTGACCTTTGATCCTTGAGCCTTGAACCTTGAGCCTTGAGCCTTGAGCCTTGAGCCTTGAGCCTTGAGCGTTCAGCCTTGAGCCTTGAGCCTTGAGCCTTGAGCCTTGAGCCTTGAGCCTTGAGCCTTGAGCCTTAAGCCTTGAGCCTTTAGCCTAGATCCTGGAGCCTTGAGCCTTGAGCCTTGAGCCCTGAGCCCTGAGCCTTGAGCTTTGAGCCTTGATCGTTTGAGCCTTGAGACTTGAGCCAAGAGCCTTGAACCTTGAACCCCGAGCCTTGACTTTTGAGCCTTGATCCTTATGCCGTGTCCCTTGAGCCTTGAGCTTTGAACCATGAACCTTGAGCCTTGAGCCTTGACCCTTAAACCATGACCCTTGAGCCTTGAGCCTTGAGCCTTGAGCCTTGAGCCTTGAGCTTTGAGCATTGAGCCTTGAGCCTTGAACCTTGAGCTTTTTTAAGCCTTGAGCCTTGAACCTTGAGCCTTGAGCCTTAAGCCTTGTGCCTTGAGCCTTGAGCCATGAGCCTTGAACCTTGAGCCTTGATCATTGAACCTTGACTCTTGAACCTTGAGCCTTGACTTTTGAGCCTTGACCCTTGAGCCGTGACCCTTGACCCTTGAGCCTTGAGCCTTGAGCCTTGAGCCTTTAGCCTTGAGCCTTGAGCCTTGAGCCTTGAGCCTTAAGTCTTGAGCCTTGAGCCTTCAGCCTTGAGCCTTGAGCCTTGAGCCTTGAGCCTTGAGCCTTGAGCCTTGAGCCTTGAGCCTTCAGCCTTAAGCCTTTAGCCTAGATCCTGGAGCCTTGAGCCCTGAGCCTTGAGCCCTAAGCCCTGAGCCTTGAGCTTTGAGCGTTAAGCCTTGAGCCTTGAGCCTTGAGCCTTGAGCTTTGAGCCGTGAGCCTTGAGCCTTGAGCCTTGAGCCTGTAGCCTTGAGACTTGAGCCTTGAGCCTAGAGCCTAGAGCCTTGAGCCTTGAGTGTTGAGAGAGCCTTGAGCCTTGAGCCATGAGCCTAGAGCCTTGAGCCTTGAGCCTTGAGCCTTTAGCCTTGAGCCTTGAGCCTTGTGCCTTGTGCCTTGAGCCTTGAGCCTTGAGCCTTGAGTCTTGACCCTTGTGCCTTAAGCCTTCAGCCTTGAGCCTTGAAACTTGAGCTTTGAACTTTGAACCTTAACCCTTGAGCCTTTGAACCTTGAGCATTGAGCCTTGAGCGTTGGTCCTTGAGCATTGATCCTTGAGCGTTGAGCGTTGAGCCTTGATCGTTTGAGCCTTGAGACTTCAGCCTTGAGCCAAGAGCCTTGAACCTTGAACCCCGAGCCTTGACTTTTGAGCCTTGATCCTTATGTCGTGTCCCTTGAGCCTTGAGCTTTGAACCATGAACCTTGAGCCTTGAGCCTTGACCCTTAAACCATGACCCTTGAGCCTTGATCTTTGAGCCTTGAGCCTTGAGCCTTGAGCCTTGAGCCTTGAGCCTTGAGCTTTCAGCATTGAGCCTTGAGCCTTGAACCTTGAGCTTTTTTAAGCCTTGAGCCTTGAGCCTTGAACCTTGAGCCTTGAGCCTTAAGCCTTGTGCCTTGAGCCTTGAGCCATGAGCCATGAGCCTTGAACCTTGATCATTGAACCTTAATCTTGAACCTTGAGCCTTGACTTTTGAGCCTTGACCCTTGAGTCGTGACCCTTGATCCTTGAGCCTTGAACCTTGAGCACTGAGCCTTGAGCCTTGAGTCTTTAGCCTTTAGCCTTCAGCCTTCAGCCTTGAGCCTTCAGCCTTGAGCCTTGAGCCTTGAGCCTTGAGCCTTGAGCCTTGAGCCTTGAGCCTTGAGCCTTGAGCCTTTAGCCTAGATCCTAGAGCCTTGAGCCTTGAGCCCTGAGCCTTGAGCCTTGAGCCTTGAGCCTTGAGCCTTGAGCCTTGAGCCTTGAGACTTGAGCCTTGAGCCTTGAGCCTTGAGCCTTGAGCCTTGAGCCTTGAGTGTTGAGAGAGCCTTGAGCCTTGAGCCTTGAGCCTTGAGCCTTGTGCCTTGAGCCTTGTGCCTTGAGCCTTGTGCCTTGTGCCTTGAGACTTGAGCCTTGGGCCTTGAGCCTTGAGCCTTGAGCCTTGAGCCTTGTGCCTTGAGCCTTGAGCCTTGAGCCGTGAGCCTTGTGCCTTGACCCTTGAGCCTTGATCCTTGAGCCTTGAGCCTTGAACCTTGAGCCTTTAGCCTTAACCCTTGATCCTAGACTTTTAAGCCTTGTCCCATGAACTATGAGCCTTTAGCCTTGAGCCTTGAGACTTGAGCCCCTTGAGCCTTGAGCCTTCAGCCTTGAGTGTTGAGAGAGCCTTGAGCCTTGAGCCTTGAGCCTAGAGCCTTGAGACTTGAGCCTTGAGCCTTTAGCCTTGAGCCTTGAGCCTTGTGCCTTGTGCCTTGAGACTTGAGCCTTGAGCCTTGAGCCTTGAGCCTTGAGCCTTCAGTCTTGAGCCTTGAAACTTGAGTTTTGAACCTTGAACCTTAACCCTTGAGCCTTTGAACCTTGAGCTTTGAGCCTTGAGCGTTGGTCCTTGAGCGTTGATCCTTGAACGTTGAGCCTTGAGCCTTGATCGTTTGAGCCTTAATCATTTGAGCCTTGAGACTTGAGCCAAGAGCCTTGAACCTTGAACCCCGAGCCTTGACTTTTGAGCCTTGATCCTTATGCCGTGTCCCTTGAGCCTTGAGCTTTGAACCATGAACCTTGAACCTTGAACCTTGAGCCTTGACCCTTAAACCATGACCCTTGAGCCTTGATCTTTGAGCCTTGATCCTTGAGCCTTGAGCGTTGAGCATTGAGCCTTGAACCTTGAGCTTTTTTAAGCCTTGAGCCTTGAGCCTTGAGCCTTGAGCCTTGAGCCTTGAGCATTGAGCCTTAAGCCTTGTGCGTTGAGCCTTGAGCCATGAGCCTTGAGCCTTGAACCTTGAGCCTTGATCATTGAACCTTTACTCTTGAACCTTGAGCCTTGACTTTTGAGCCTTGACCCTTGAGCCGTGACCCTTGATCCTTGAGCCTTGACCTTTGAGCCGTGACCCTTGATCCTTGAGCCTTGAACCTTGAGCATTGAGCCTTGAGCCTTGAGCCTTGAGTTTTTAACCTTTAGCCTTGAGCCTTGAGCCTTGAGCCTTGAGCCTTGAGCCTTGAGCCTTGAGCCTTGAGCCTTGAGCCTTGAGCCTTGAGCCTTGAGCCTTGAGCCTTAAGCCTTGAGCCTTTAGCCTAGATCCTGGAGCCTTGAGCCCTGAGCCCTGAGCCTTGAGCTTTGAGCCTTGATCGTTTGAGCCTTGAGACTTGAGCCAAGAGCCTTGAACCTTGAACCCCGAGCCTTGACTTTTGAGCCTTGATCCTTATGTCGTGTCCCTTGAGCCTTGAGCTTTGAACCATGAACCTTGAGCCTTGAGCCTTGACCCTTAAACCATGACCCTTGAGCCTTCATCTTTTAGCATGGAGCCTTGAGCCTTGAGCCTTGAGCCTTGAGCCTTGAGCCTTGAGCCTTGAGCCTTGAGCCTTGAGCCTTGAGCCTTGAGCCTTGAGCGTTGAGCATTGAGCCTTGAGCTTTGAACCTTGAGCTTTTTTAAGCCTTGAGCCTTGAGCCTTGAGCCTTGAACTTTGAGCCTTGAGCCTTAAGCCTTGTGCCTTGAGCCCTGAGCCATGAGCCTTGAACCTTGAGCCATGATCATTGAACCTTGACTCTTGAACCTTGAGCCTTGACTTTTGAGCCTTGACCCTTGAGCCGTGACCCTTGATCCTTGAGCCTTGAGCCTTGAGCCTTTAGCCTTGAGCCTTGAGCCTTTAGCCTTGAGCCTTAAGCCTTGAGCCTTGAGCCTTGAGCCTTGAGCCTTGAGCCTTGAGCCTTGAGCCTTGAGCCTTGAGCCTTGAGCCTTGAGCCTTGAGCCTTGAGCCTTGAGCCTTGAGCCTTGAGCCTTGAGCCTTGAGCCTTGTGCCTTGAGCCCTCAGCCTTGAGCCTTGAAACTTGAGCTTTGAACCTTGAACCTTAACCCTTGAGCCTTTGAACCTTGAGCGTTGAGCCTTGAGCGTTGGTCCTTGAGCGTTGATCCCCTTGAGCATTGAGACTTGAGCCTTGAGCCTTGATCGTTTGAGCCTTGAGACTTGAGCCAAGAGCCTTGAACCTTGAACCCCGAGCCTTGACTTTTGAGCCTTGATCCTTATGTCGTGTCCCTTGAGCCTTGAGCTTTAAACCATGAACCTTGAGCCTTGAGCCTTGACCCTTAAACCAATTACCCTTGAGCCTTGATCCTTGAGCCTTGAGCCTTGAGCCTTGAGCCTAGAGCCTTGAGCCTTGAGCCTTGAGCTTTGAGCATTGTGCCTTGAGCCTTGAACCTTGAGCTTTTTTGAGCCTTGAGCCTTGAGCCTTAAGCCTTGTGCCTTGAGCCTTGAGCCATGAGCCTTGAGCCTTGAACCTAGAGCCTTGATCATTGACCCTTTACTCTTGAACCTTGAGCCTTGACTTTTGAGCCTTGACCCTTGAGCCGTGACCCTTGATCCTTGAGCCTTGAACCTTGAGCATTGAGCCTTGAGCCTTGCGCCTTGAGTCTTTAGCCTTGAGCCTTGAGCCTTCAGCCTTGAGCCTTGAGCCCTGAGCCTTGAGCCTTGAGCCTTGAGCCTTGAGCCTTGAGCCTTGAGCCTTGAGCCTTGAGCCTTGAGCCTTAAGCCTTGAGCCTAGATCCTAGTGCCTTGAGCCTTGAGCCTTGAGCCCTGAGCCCTGAGCCTTGAGCCTTGAGCCTTGAGCCTTGAGCCTTGAGCCTAGAGCCTTGAGCCTTGAGCCTTGAGCCTTGAGCCTTGAGACTTGAGCCTTGAGCCTTGAGCCTTGAGCCTAGAGCCTAGAGCCTTGAGCCTTGAGCCTTGAACCTTGAACCTTGAGCCTTGAGCCTTGACCCTTAAACCAATTACCCTTGAGCCTTGATCCTTGAGCCTTGAGCCTTGAGCCTTGAGCCTTGAGCTTTGAGCCTAGAGCCTTGAGCCTTGAGCCTTGAGCTTTGAGCATTGTGCCTTGAGCCTTGAACCTTGAGCTTTTTTGAGCCTTGAGCCTTGAGCCTTGAGCCTTGAGCCTTAAGCCTTGTGCCTTGAGCCTTGAGCCATGAGCCTTGAGCCTTGAACCTTGAGCCTTGATCATTGACCCTTTACTCTTGAACCTTGAGCCTTGACTTTTGAGAATTGACCCTTGAGCCGTGACCCTTGATCCTTGAGCCTTGAACCTTGAGCATTGAGCCCTGAGCCTTGCGCCTTGAGTCTTTAGCCTTGAGCCTTGAGCCTTGAGCCTTGAGCCTTGAGCCCTGAGCCTTGAGCCTTGAGCCCTGAGCCCTGAGCCTTGAGCCTTGAGCCTTGAGCCTTGAGCCTTGAGCCTTGAGCCTTGAGCCTTAAGCCTTGAGCCTAGATCCTAGTGCCTTGAGCCTTGAGCCCTGAGCCCTGAGCCTTGAGCCTTGAGCCTTGAGCCTTGAGCCTTGAGCCTTGAGCCTTGAGCCTAGAGCCTTGAGCCTTGAGCCTTGAGCCTTGAGACTTGAGCCTTGAGCCTTGAGCCTTGAGCCTAGAGCCTAGAGCCTTGAGCCTTGAGCCTTGCGCCTTGAGCCTTTAGCCTTGAGCCTTGAGCCTTGTGCCTTGTGCCTTGTGCCTTGAGCCGTGAGCCTTGAGCCTTGAGCCTTGAGCCTTGTGCCTTGTGCCTTGAGCCTTGAGCCTTGTGCCTTGAGCCGTGAGCCTTGAGCCTTGAGCCTTGAGCCTTGAGCCTT
This sequence comes from Calendula officinalis, assembly GCA_963853835.1. Taxonomy (NCBI): domain Eukaryota; kingdom Viridiplantae; phylum Streptophyta; class Magnoliopsida; order Asterales; family Asteraceae; genus Calendula; species Calendula officinalis. The sequence continues at coordinate 10,130,031 of OY970833.1, forward strand.
GAGCCTTGAGCCTTGAGCCTTGAGCCTTGAGCCTTGAGCCTTGAGCCTTGAGCCTTGAGCATTGAGCATTGAGCCTTGAGCCTTGACCCTTGAGCTTTTTTAAGCCTTGAGCCTTGAGCCTTGAACCTTGAGCCTTGAGCCTTAAGCCTTGTGCCTTGAGCCTTGAGCCATTAGCCTTGAACCTTGAGCCTTGATCATTGAACCTTGACTTTTGAGCGTTGACCCTTGAGCCGTGACCCTTGATCCTTGAGCCTTGAGCCTTGAGCCTTGAGCTTTTAGCCTTGAGCCTTAAGCCTTGAGCCTTAAGTCTTGAGCCTTGAGCCTTCAGCCTTGAGCCTTGAGCCTTCAGCCTTGAGCCTTAAGCCTTAAGCCTTGAGCCTTTAGCCTAGATCCTGGAGCCTTGAGCCCTGAGCCTTGAGCCCTGAGCCCTGAGCCTTGAGCTTTGAGCCTTGAGCCTTGAGCCTTGAGCCTTGAGCCTTGAGCCGTGAGCCTTGAGCCGTGAGCCTTGAGCTTTGAGCCTTGAGCCTTGAGACTTGAGCCTTGAGCCTTGAGCGTTAAGAGAGCCTTGAGCCTTGAGCCTAGATCCTTGAGCCTAGAGCCTTGACCCTTGACCCTTGTGCCTTGAGCCCTCAGCCTTGAGCCTTGAAACTTGAGCTTTGAACCTTGAACCTTAACCCTTGAGCCTTTGAACCTTGAGCGTTGAGCCCTAAGCGTTGGTCCTTGAGCGTTGATCCTTGAGCGTTGAGACTTGAGCCTTGAGCCTTGATCGTTTGAGCCTTGAGACTTGAGCCAAGAGCCTTGAACCTTGAACCCCGAGCCTTGACTTTTGAGCCTTGATCCTTATGCCGTGTCCCTTGAGCCTTGAGCTTTGAACCATGAACCTTGAGCCTTGAGCCTTGACCCTTAAACCATGACCCTTGAGCCTTGATCTTTGAGCCTTGAGCCTTGAGCCTTGAGCCTTGAGCCATGAGCTTTGAGCATTGAGCCTTGTTCCTTGAACCTTGAGCTTTTTTAAGCCTTGAGCCTTGAGCCTTGAGCCTTGAACCTTGAGCCTTGAGCCTTGAGCCTTAAGCATTGTGCCTTGAGCCTTGAGCCATGAGCCTTGAGCCTTGAACCTTGAGCCTTGATCATTGAACCTTTACTCTTGAACCTTGAGCCTTGACTTTTGAGCCTTGACCCTTGAGCCGTGACCCTTGATCCTTGAGCCTTAAACCTTGAACCTTGAGCTTTTTTAAGCCTTGAGCCTTGAACTTTGAGCCTTGAGCCTTAAGCCTTGTGCCTTGAGCCCTGAGCCATGAGCCTTGAACCTTGAGCCATGATCATTGAACCTTGACTCTTGAACCTTGAGCCTTGACTTTTGAGCCTTGACCCTTGAGCCGTGACCCTTGATCCTTGAGCCTTGAGCCTTGAGCCTTTAGCCTTGAGCCTTGAGCCTTTAGCCTTGAGCCTTAAGCCTTGAGCCTTAAGTCTTGAGCCTTGAGCCTTGAGCCTTGAGCCTTGAGCCTTGAGCCTTGAGCCTTGAGCCTTGAGCCTTGAGCCTTGAGCCTTGAGCCTTGACCCTTGACCCTTGTGCCTTGAGCCCTCAGCCTTGAGCCTTGAAACTTGAGCTTTGAACCTTGAACCTTAACCCTTGAGCCTTTGAACCTTGAGCGTTGGTCCTTGAGCGTTGATTCCCTTGAGCGTTGAGACTTGAGCCTTGAGCCTTGATCGTTTGAGCCTTGAGACTTGAGCCAAGAGCCTTGAACCTTGAACCCCGAGCTGTGACTTTTGAGCCTTGATCCTTATGTCGTGTCCCTTGAGCCTTGAGCTTTCAACCATGAACCTTGAGCCTTGAGCCTTGACCCTTAAACCATGACCCTTGAGCCTTGATCCTTGAGCCTTGAGCCTTGAGCCTTGAGCCTTGAGCCTTGAGCTTTGAGCATTGTGCCTTGAGCCTTGAACCTTGAGCTTTTTTAAGCCTTGAGCCTTGAGCCTTAAGCCTTGTGCCTTGAGCCTTGAGCCTTGAGCCATGAGCCTTGAGCCTTGAGCCTTGAACCTTGAGCCTTGATCATTGACCCTTTACTCTTGAACCTTGAGCCTTGACTTTTGAGCCTTGACCCTTGAGCCGTGACCCTTGATCCTTGAGCCTTGAACCTTGAGCATTGAGCCTTGAGCCTTGCGCCTTGAGTCTTTAGCCTCGAGCCTTGAGCCTTCAGCCTTGAGCCTTGAGCCCTGAGCCGTGACCCTTGAGCCTTGAGCCTTGAGCCTTGAGCCTTGAGCCTTGAGCCTTGAGCCTTGAGCCTTGAGCCTTGAGCCTTGAGCCTTGAGCCTTGAGCCTTGAGCCTTGTGCCTTGAGCCTTGAGCCTTGAGCCTTGAGCCTTGAGCCTTCAGCCTTAAGCCTTGAGCCTTTAGCCTAGATCCTAGTGCCTTGAGCCTTGAGCCTTAAGCCCTGAGCCTTGAGCCTTGAGCCTTGAGCCTTGAGCCTTGAGCCTTGAGCCTTGAGCCTTGAGCCTAGAGCCTTGAGCCTTGAGCCTTGAGCCTTGAGACTTGAGCCTAGAGCCTAGAGCCTAGAGCCTTGAGCCTTGAGCCTTGAGTCTTGAGCCTTGAGCCTCGAGCCTTTAGCCTTGAGCCTTGTGCCTTCTGCCTTGTGCCTTGAGCCTTGAGCCTTGAGCCTTGAGCCTCGAGCCTTGAGCCTTGAGCCTTGTGCCTTGAGCCTTGAGCCGTGTGCCTTGAGCCGTGAGCCTTGAGCCTTGAGCCTTGAGCCTTGAGCCTTGAGCCTTGAGCCTTGAGCCTTGAGCCTTGAGCATTGAGCATTGATCCTTGAGCCTTGACCCTTGAGCTTTTTTAGCCTTGAGCCTTGAGCCTTGAACCTTGAGCCTTGAGCCTTAAGCCTTGTGCCTTGAGCCTTGAGCCATGAGCCTTGAACCTTGAGCCTTGATCATTGAACCTTGACTTTTGAGCCTTGACCCTTGAGCCGTGACCCTTGATCCTTGAGCCTTGAGCCTTGAGCTTTTAGCCTTGAGCCTTAAGCCTTGAGCCTTAAGTCTTGAGCCTTGAGCCTTCAGCCTTGAGCCTTCAGCCTTGAGCCTTAAGCCTTGAGCCTTTAGCCTAGATCCTGGAGCCTTGAGCCCTGAGCCTTGAGCCCTGAGCCCTGAGCCTTGAGCTTTGAACCTTGAGCCTTGAGCCTTGAGCCTTGAGCCTTGAGCCTTGAGCCATGAGCCTTGAGCTTTGAGCCTTGAGCCTTGAGACTTGAGCCTTGAGCCTTGAGCGTTAAGAGAGCCTTGAGCCTTGAGCCTAGAGCCTTGAGCCTTGAGCCTTGAGCCTTGACCCTTGACCCTTGACCCTTGTGCCTTGAGCCCTCAGCCTTGAGCCTTCAAACTTGGGCTTTGAACCTTGAACCTTAACCCTTGAGCCTTTGAACCTTGAGCGTTGAGCCCTAAGCGTTGGTCCTTGAGCGTTGATCCTTGAGCGTTGAGACTTGAGCCTTGAGCCTTGATCGTTTGAGCCTTGAGACTTGAGCCAAGAGCCTTGAACCTTGAACCCCGAGCCTTCACTTTTGAGCCTTGATCCTTATGCCGTGTCCCTTGAGCCTTGAGCTTTGAACCATGAACCTTGAGCCTTGAGCCTTGACCCTTAAACCATGACCCTTGAGCCTTGATCTTTGAGCCTTGAGCCTTGAGCCTTGAGCCTTGAGCTTTGAGCATTGAGCCTTGTGCCTTGAACATTGAGCTTTTTTAAGCCTTGAGCCTTGAGCCTTGAGCCTTGAACCTTGAGCCTTGAGCCTTAAGCATTGTGCCTTGAGCCTTGAGCCATGATCCTTGAGCCTTGAACCTTGAGCCTTGATCATTGAACCTTTACTCTTGAACCTTGAGCCTTGACTTTTGAGCCTTGACCCTTGAGCCGTGACCCTTGATCCTTGAGCCTTGAACCTTGAACATTGAGCCTTGAGCCTTGCGCCTTGAGTCTTTAGCCTTGAGCCGTGAGCCTTGAGCCTTGAGCCTTGAGACTTGAGCCTTGAGCCTTGAGCCTTGAGCGTTAAGAGAGCCTTGAGCCTTGAGCCTAGAGCCTTGAGCCTTGAGCCTTGAGCCTTGAGCCTTGACCCTTGACCCTTGTGCCTTGAGCCCTCAGCCTTGAGCCTTGAAACTTGAGCTTTGAACCTTGAACCTTAACCCCTTGAGCCTTTGAACCTTGAGCGTTGAGCCCTAAGCGTTGGTCCTTGAGCGTTGATCCTTGAGCGTTGAGACTTGAGCCTTGAGCCTTGATCGTTTGAGCCTTGAGACTTGAGCCAAGAGCCTTGAACCTTGAACCCCGAGCCTTGACTTTTGAACCTTGATCCTTATGCCGTGTCCCTTGAGCCTTGAGCTTTGAACCATGAACCTTGAGCCTTGAGCCTTGACCCTTAAACCATGACCCTTGAGCCTTGATCTTTGAGCCTTGAGCCTTGAGCCTTGAGCCTTGAGCCTTGAGCCTTGAGCCTTGAGCCTTGAGCTTTGAGCTTTGAGCATTGAGCCTTGTGCCTTGAACCTTGAGCTTTTTTAAACCTTGAGCCTTGAGCCTTGAACCTTGAGCCTTGAGCCTTAAGCATTGTGCCTTGAGCCTTGAGCCATGAGCCTTGAGCCTTGAACCTTGAGCCTTGATCATTGAACCTTTACTCTTGAACCTTGAGCCTTGACTTTTGAGCCTTGACCCTTGAGCCGTGACCCTTGATCCTTGAGCCTTGAACCTTGAACATTGAGCCTTGAGCCTTGCGCCTTGAGTCTTTAGCCTTGAGCCTTGAGCCTTGAGCCTTGAGCCTTAAGCCTTAAGCCTTGAGCCTTTAGCCAAGATCCTAGTGCCTTGAGCCCTGAGCCCTGAGCCTTGAGCCTTGAGCCTTGAGCCTTGAGCCTTGAGCCTTGAGCTTTGAGCCTTGAGACTTGAGCCTTGAGCCTTGAGCCTTGAGCCTTGAGCCTAGAGCCTTGAGCCTTGAGCCTTGAGCCTTGAGCCTTTAGCCTTGAGCCTTGTGCCTTGTGCCTTGAGCCTTGAGCCTTGAGCCTTGAGCCTTGAGCCTTCAGCCTTGAGCCTTGTGCCTTGTGCCTTGAGCCTTGAGCCTTGAGCCTTGAGCCGTGAGCCTTAAGCCTTGACCCTGGAGCCTTGATCCTTGAGCCTTGAACCTTGAGCCTTTAGCATTAACCCTTGAGCCTTGACTTTTGAGCCTTGTTCCATGAACTACGAGCCTTTAGCCTTGAGCCTTGAGACTTGAGCCCCTTGAGCCTTGAGCCTTGAGCCTTGAGCCTTGATCGTTGAGCCTTGACCCTTATTTCTTGAGCATTGGGCCTTGAGCCTTGAGCCTTGAGCCTTGAGCCTTGAGCCTTGATCCTTGATCCTTGAGCCTTGAGCCTTGAGCCTTGACCCTTGTGCCTTGAGCCTTGAGCCTTGAGCCTTCAGCCTTGAGCCTTGAAACTTGAGCTTTGAACCTTGAACCTTAACCCTTGAGCCTTTGAACCTTGAGCGTTGAGCCTTCAGCGTTGGTCCTTGAGCGTTGAGCCTTGAGCCTTGATCGTTTGAGCCTTGAGACTTGAGCCAAGAGCCTTGAACCATGAACCTTGAGCCTTGACTTTTGAGCCTTGATCCTTATGCCGTGTCCCTTGAGCCTTGAGCTTTGAACCATGAACCTTGAGCCTTGAGCCTTGACCCTTAAACCATGACCCTTGAGCCTTGATCTTTGAGCCTTGAGCCTTGAGCCTTGAGCCTTGAGCTTTGAGCATTGAGCCTTGAGCCTTCAGCCTTGAACCTTGAGCTTTTTTAAGCCTTGAACCTTGAGCCTTGAGCCTTAAGCCTTGCACCTTGAGCCTTGAGCCATGATCCTTGAGACTTGAACCTTGAGCCTTGATCATTGAACCTTGACTCTTGAACCTTGAGCCTTGACTTTTGAGCCTTGACCCTTGAGCCGTGACCCTTGAGCCTTGAGCCTTGAGCCTTGAGCCTTGAGCCTTGTGCCTTGAGCCTTGAGTGCAAGGATCGACTCTAAATGGATACGATTGAGCTGCTATCAAAAGTTCCTTATATCAACAAAATACCACCTTTGTTCAAGGAAGCAAAAATTTACCATTAACAAACATGTTGACCTAAAATGTCTAAACATCTAAGGATACAAACCAACTAACCATATACAAGTTTTACAAAAGATTACTAACTATTACCCAACTACATACATAGATTATATACCAAAAGCTGAAGCTCTTCTAAACTGCTATCCAAAAGCTTCAAGATTCGACCCGTTTACCCTTATCCTTTCCTGAAAATGTTAAACAACTATAAGATTAAGTTACAAGAGCTTAGTGAGTTCAAGATATGTAAAGTATTACTAATAATATATATAATTTTATAAAGCAATCAATAAAATCAAAGATAGAATCGACAAAGTCCCAATCAATCTGATACCATGCCCAACAACAATCAGTGCACACTATGAAGTCATGAAGATCTTGTCATAGATTTAAGAAATGATATTATCCTTCCTTAGGCCATTGAGAGATAATACAAATGAAGCCTGACATATTACACGGAGTAATACTCAAGCCGCCATGGGTCGTCACGAAATGAAATGTCACTCAAGGAACAATGAAACATTATCAATAACCAAAGCAAGGTTTCCGGAATTCATTCAAGACTCGACAAAATTTCTAGGGTTTCCAAGCTTGTTCATGGATTTAACCCATTTCTATAAAATTTATGGATGCATGAGGTTAGGGATGATACCACCATACCTTGATAGCTAACACAAATGATGACAATCACTTTGATTGAGGTTAAAATCTGACATGAATCTTCAGAAATCACCCAAGAAGAATCCTAGTTCGGTCAAGCAAAACCCTGAGTTGAAAATGAGCTGATTTGGGGAAAATTTCCGATTTTAGGCCCGTCTCGCACAGGATAGCGCCGCTATCTTCAAGATAGCGCCGCTATCTTCCCAATCCCGCGCTTTTTAGTGCCAATATCTCCATGATAGCGCCGCTATCTTCAAATTTTTCGCGTATACCCCTTAGCTATTTCGGGTTCCTGTCCCATTTTACCCAATATAGCGCCGCTATCTCTAAGATAGCGCCGCTATCTTCCCAAATGCTGAAATTTTCTTGTTATTCTTCCTTTTTAACTTGTACTACTTAAACCAATGATCAAACACAGATTTTTCTCAACATATTCAACTTAAACAACCTATTACTTCTTTATTCACATATTATTATTAAACTAAATAATTTTTTTTAATCAAAATAGAACACGTATGTTACAATTACCTCCACCTTTTGAGAATTTCGTCCCGAAATTAGGTTGACCCGAACAAGAATGGATATTTGTGGATCATCTCCTCTCTTCTCTCCCATATGCAATTTGGTCCTCTATGATGCTTCCATTTAACCAATACCAATGGGATTTCTCTATTCTTGAGTTTGACCGACTTTTGGTCAATGATTTCTTCCGGTTCCTCAACGTACTGCAACTTCTCGTTAAATTTCACTTCCGACATCGGAATAGTTTCCTCATAATTCCTAAGGCTCTTTCTTAAGTAACTAACATGAAAGACATTATGGATACCCGCTAATTCCTCCGGTAGTTCGAGCCGGTAGGCTTGCTTCCCGACCCGTTCCAAAATTCTAAACGGCCCATTAAATCGTGGACTTAATTTCCCTTTCTTTCCAAACCTCATAATCCCCTTCCAAGGTGATATCTTCAACATCACGTAGTCATTTACCGCAAACTCTATCGGTTTTCTTCTTTTATCCGCATACGATTTTGACGATCTTGGGCCTTCTTCATTCTTTCCCGTACTATTTGAATCTTATCATTGGTATCTTGAATTAATTCGGGTCCCACCAAAAGTTTATCTCCGATCTCTCTCCGACGCAAGGGTGTTCTACACTTTCTTCCATACAATGCTTCAAACGGAGCCATATTGATAGAAGTGTGATAACTATTGTTGTAAGAAAATTCGGCCAATGATAAATACTTATCCCAACTTCCACCAAATTCTAAAATGCACGATCTAAGCATATCTTCTAAAGTCTGGATCGTTCTCTCGATCTGACCGTCTGTTTGAGGATGATAAGCAGTACTGAGGGCTACTTTCGATCCTAACTCTTTTTTCATACTTCTCCAAAAGTTAGAAGTGAATCGAGAGTCTCTGTCTAATACAATTGACAACGGTACACCGTGCCTAGCGATAATCTCATCTAAATAAGTTTGTGCCTAAGAATCCATGGCTGCGTTTTCTCTCATGGAGAGAAAATGAGCACTTTTGGTTAATCGATCTACAATTACTCAAATACAATCGTGTTGTTGTGGAATTTTCGGTAATTTAATTACTAAATCCATAGAAATCTCTTCCCATTTCCATACAGGAATGTTAAGAGGTTGCAAACTACCATATGGTCTTTGATGTTCCGCCTTCACCTATGAACATATAACGCATTCTTGTACATATTTACCTATATCATTCTTCATTCCCGGCCACCAATAATCTGTCCTCATATTATGATACATCTTGTTCATTCCTGGATGAATGGACAATTTTGAACTATGGGCTTCTTTCAACACTTCAACACTTAGATCTTCAATTCGAGGAATCCATAATCGATTATTAAATGCCTTCAAACCCTGATTATCTTCTTTCAGATCGTTCACATGGTTCATCATTCTTTCCTTCTTAAGATGCTCGGGTTTCAATGCTTCGGTTTGCCATTTTCTTAAATCATCAAGGATAACATTTTCACTACCGTGTTAGTCATGGTGTAACATACACTCGAGTGATATGCCTTACGACTCAAATCATCTACAACTACATTAGCTTTTCCCGGGTGATAGAGAACTTCACAGTTATAGTCTTTAATAAGTTCCATTGCCCTTTGTTGTCGCATATTCAATGTTTGCTGACTAAAAATATATTTTAAGCTTTTATGATCGGTATAAAGCTGAAACTTAGCTCCGTACAAAAAATGACGCCAAATCTTCAAGGCAAACACAATTGCGGCTAATTCGAGATCGTGGGTCGGGTAATTCTTTTCGTACTCTTTCAATTGACGGAGGCATAGGCAATGACCTTACCCCGTTGCATAAGTACACACCCGAGCCCCATTTTTGACGCATCACTAAATACCACAAAGTCTTCCTCACCCTCTGGTAATTCATAAAATTGGAGCATTAGTCAAACAATCTTTTAACACGTTAAAAGATTTTTCTTGTGCATCACCCCATTCATACTTCACATCTTTACGGGTAAGACTCGTGAGAGGCATGGCTAAACGAGAAAAATCCTTAATGAACCGACAATTATAACCCTCAAGACCGAAGAAACTACGAATCTCGGAAGCTTTTCGAGGTACTTCCCAATTCTTTATCGCCTCAATCTTGGAAGGATAGACCGATATACCTTCTCCCGATACCACATGACCGAGAAACTGAACTTGGCGCAACCAAAATTCAAATTTAGAAAATTTTGCGTATAGTTTCTCTTTTCGCAATAACCCCAATACTTCACGAAGATGCATAACATGATCATTTTCGGACTTAGACTATACCAATATATCATCAATGAAGACAATCACCGACTTATCAAGCACTGGACGACATAACGATTCAACATATCCATAAAAGCGGCCGGAGCGATCATTAGGCCAAAAGGCATGACTAAGAACTTATAATGCCCGTACCGGGTTCGGAATGCGGTCTTAGGGACATCATCTTTAAAAACTATGAACTGATGATACCTGGATCTTAAATCAATCTTCAAAAAGTAACTAGCGCCTTGCAATTGATCAAAAAGGTCATCAATTCTCGGCAATGGGTACTTGTTCTTAATTGTTACCTTGTTAAGTTCTCTGTAATCAATACACATTCGCATCGACCCATCCTTCTTCTTAACGAATAGAACCGGTGCACCCCATGGCGACACACTCGGTTGAATAAATCCTTTATCAAGCAACTCTTGAAGTTGGCTCATAATCTCTTTCATCTCGGCCGATGCTAATCGATAAGGGGTTTTAGCAATGGGAGCTGCACCCGGTACAAGATCAATTCGAAATTCCACCTCCCTATCCGGAGGTACTCCGGGTAAGTATTCGGGAAACACATCTGGAAATTCATTAACAATTGGAACATCTCCTACGGTTTTCTTTGCTTTTAATGTGGAATTTACAACATATGCCATATACGAAAAGCAACCATGGTTCAATAACTTTCGGGCTTTAATAAAAGAAATCATTTTATTATTTTCCACCTTCTTCTCACCATAAACATATACTGGTTCTTCTCCCTCAACCGGAATCCTAATCATCTTATCAAAACACATAATATTGGCATGATGTCTCGACATCGAATTCATTCCAACAATAACATCAAAGTTTGGAAAATCTAAAGGTATTAAATCTATACCGAACCGATGATCATCAATCTCTAATCTACAATCCTTATATATCTTCTCGGTTAAAAGAGTGAAGCTACTTGCGGTATCCACATAAAATGGCTTTAATAAAGGAGATGGATTTAGGGCTACACACGAGCAAATTTCAACGTCACAAAAGAATCGGAAGCCCCTGAATCAAATAGATTATAAGCGGGTCGAGAGTTTATCAGAAATGTGCCTGTAACGACATTCGGGTCCTCACGGGCTTCTTCGGGCGTCAACTGAAATGCCCGGCTTCTTGCTTGAGGGATTTCTCCCTTTTTTCGAGTTTCCACCTCGGGTTGGTTTTTGAACGGAGCCTCGGCTCTCAGTTGGTTGTCTGGCGGAATTCAGGCATTGAGATTTACGGTGACCATCGCACCAGATCCATAACAAGCAGTTTCTTTAAACGGGCACTTTGACTTAACATGCCCTTCTTCATTGCATCCAAAACGCCTAACATTCCCACGATCACCAACACACATTCCTTGATGACTCTTCCCACAATTTCGGCACTCTCGTGTGGCGTTCGACTATAATATTTAAATGTTATATAGATTCATAAACAATTAATAAATCTTTATTCATTTAACTTTAGTTTATACCTGAAGAGAAAACGATTGGGTCAAATTTCGGGCACGAGGGTTTCCTTGTGATTGAGTTTGACGGTTGGAAGTATACCGGTTATAACGACCCAACAGGGATGACATGGATTGCTCAGTCCTTTCACATTTGGACTCGGGGGTCACTTCACCTCGAATGTTCAGATCATGCTCACGATGGCGAGCATATTCAAGCGCTTTGGAAAAAGAGGGAATATCATGATTATTGACGAAATCTTGGATTTCATAACGTAACCCTTCGACAAACATTTGAATATTCTCCTCTTCAGTCGGTATGTACTTAGTAGCGAATTGAGCTTTCTGGTTAAACTTGGTTTCATATTCATCTACCGACATGGTTCCTTGTTTGAGTTCAAGGAATTCTTTCTCTAACCTCCTCCTTTTGTCATTGGGGCAGTATTGTTCAAGAAAGCGGTTCTTGAACGATTCCCACCCCAGATGATCCTTCTCTTCTTCATTCAAAATTTTGTAAGTATTGTTCCACCAAGTCAAAGCCTTATCGGTGAACATTGCAGTAGCATAAACAGTGTGATCATCCCTAGACACTTGGGAAATACGGAATACCTTCTTGGTATTTTCAAACCATTATAAAGCTTCAACAGCGTCGGACACACCCGAAAATTCAGTGGCACCGCAACTACGGAATATTTTAAAAGACACTATTCCCGATTTCTTACTTGGAGATTCCTCCTCAACCGTCTCTTTTCGTTTGTTCCTTCCCTCTTTCCTAAATTGTTCGAAGGTTGCACGTACGATATCAGTAACACGGTTCATTAACCTCTCCTCCCGCGTAGATACTTGCTCATCCTCTTCTTCCAAATGAGGATTTGAGCCTTGGGTTTGAGGGCTCACGGGAGGTTGGTTAGGGATATCCTCGTTCCCTTGAACTTCATTCTCATTATTGATACTTCCTTGATCCATATTATCTGAAAAATTAAATTATATCGGAACGTTAATTAAAAGGCACTCAACCCTAACACTACCCCTTTTTTACCATTTTTAATTTCATCCTATGGTTTGTATCTATCCTAAACTGATAGCCTATACTCTATACTACCAGTGCCTAAGTTTGAGTCTATGTACCAATACGATACTTAGTTCACTCAAACCAGTGCTCTGATACAATATTGTAAGGATCGACTCCAAATGGATCTGGTTGAGCTACTATCAAAAGTTCTTTTTATCAACAAAATACCACCTTTGTTCAAGGAAGCAAAAATTTACCATTAACAAACATTTTGAGCCAAAATGTCTAAAGATCTAAGGATACAAACCAACTAACCATATACAAGTTTTACAAAAGATTACTAACTAATACCCAACTACATACATAGACTATATACCAAAAGCTGAAGCTCTTCTAAACTTCTATCCAAAAGCTTCAAGATTCGACCCGTTTACCCTTATCCTTTCCTGAAAATGTTAAACAACTAAAAGATTAAGCTACAAGAGCTTAGTGAGTTTAAGAATTGTAAAGTACTACTAATAATATATATAATGTTATAAAGCAATCAATACAATCAAAGATAGAATCTACAAAGTCGCAATCAATCTCATGCGGTCAACCATGCCCAACAACAATCTATGCACACTACGAAGAAGATATCGTCATAGATTTTGTTGGAATATGCTTCACGCGTATAACATATAGTTATATAGCTAGTTGTTTGTGAGCCTAAAGGGTCACACACTTAAACACTTAATACCATAAGATATATAGTGTAATTAGGGTAATTACATTATATATTAATATAAGCTACATGCTTGTATATCATAAGTTTAATACTAAATGTTAATATTGAAACTTTCTTGTGAGCAAACTAGAAGGAACAAAAAATAGGGACTTGTGTGCAAATAAAACAAATGGTTTATGGAAATCATTAAAGGGTTTTAATGGCACCATTAATGAAAAATAATGGTCCATAAACTCTCCCTTGACCATCCCTTTTGGCCGTCCCTCTCTCTCACACATTCTCTCAAGTTTTGTTTTCTTTTGCTCTCAAGACTCAAGGACTAGCATCCTCCATTGGTGTTCTTGCTTGTGTTGTGTGGATTACCTTTAGAGGTATTCTTATTGAATACTTGGTTTCAATCCATCACCAACTCCATCCGAATCCACAACAAGATCAAAGGCTTCAAGGGTATGAAATGTTCATCCAATCTCTTTGATTTATTTATTAGTTTAATTGTATGATTTAATATTAGATCCGTTCATGGTGATTAAATCTTTTCCGTTGCGTTTTGGTTCTTGTTTTAACCGAAAATCATCATTAGTGGTATCACGAGTCATTATATTAATCATATAATTAGCTTGATTTTGTGAAAAGTGGCAAAAATCTAATGATTTTGGTGTTTTTTAAAAACCCGATCGCAAGATTCAAACCCTACGGGTATTTTTATTTTATTTTTTTCGGTTTTTTAATTAAAAAGTGGGTTAAAACTTGTATTTTTTGGAACCCTATTGTCACTTGTTACAAAATCAAATCAAAAAATTAATCTTGTTATTGTATTTTTTGATTATTTGGCTTGGAATTTAATTTTAATTCCATTTTGTTGATATGGCAAAACATGTATTTTGCCATATCCCAAGACAAAGCCTTGTCAATTGTTGCTTGTTTGTGCAAACCGATGAAAGCCTAGACCGTTTGTGAATGTGTTAGATGTTTGGTTGGTTGGTTGATTTGGGAAAAGCCGTGTTTTTGGCTTAATTGTTGTAATTTGTTTAATTTTCATTTGTTATTTTAATTTTGGTGCCATTTTTTTGGGGCAATTTGTAATGTAAAAGTAATAGAATAGATTGTCTTTCTTTATTTTTTTTTCGTTGTAAATTGTTGACCAAAATTGAAGACAAAATAAGAAAACAACAAATTTCCGTCACCAAAGCGAGGGCTTTACGGAAACAGGTTTTCCAGAGGCATACGGACTCCGTTTTGGGCAATTCAAAAGCCTAAAATGCTTGCAAAGTCATGGGCTACAACTTTCCAGAAGGCCAGGAAGACTAACGAATACCCTTCAGTGACTTTTCGGGCTTCAAAGTCTGCTGGAATTTTCTGGCAGATTGCATTTTTTCACAATTTTGGGTTCTACTTGCTCAAGAATGTCTTGGAGCAAGTGTGAGCCCATTGAGTTTATGTAGGCCCGTTTGGGTTCATGTTGGCCCGTCCCCTAGTTTGACCCTTCGGTCCGTCGTGATGACTCACGTGACCGAACCTAGGATTTCATCGGTCGAGGTTTACACATAATATGCTGCATGTTTTTATTTATGTTTGTGGTTGTTTTCATTTCTATTAGATACAAATTTAAAAACAATTCAAAATACGATTTTAGACACAAACATTAAAACATCCAAACTTTTAAATCATCTATGATTACTAGTTAATCATTTATGATTAAACTTTAATCTAAAATTGTTTTGAGATTAACCAAAGTTTAAATGAGATTTGAAACTTAACCCTTAATAATCGCTAAAAGTTTTTACCGTTTATTAAACGACTTATGAAGTGTTATGAATGAAGTACATGATTCATTCATATCTTAATAAAATTTTATCACAAAATTTTTTCCATACCTAAAATTTAAGTCACGCCGTCCAATCGGTTGCAAATAACTTGCTTCTATTTTTGAATTCACGTGAGACGTGGTTTGAATTTAGATCCAAGGTCATTATTCTCTATGCGTGAGACCTAGATCTATTTTGACATGGTTTCACATTGGATGACTTAATCGAGTTAACGGTGAGACCTTGACTCGAGGCGAAGATGCGACAAACATGTCACTTGACCCTAGATGCTTGTTCACTAGGTGCCATGAAGTCCCATATCTCTAAGAGTTGCACTTGTAATGCAATTGTTGATCGTCACCTACCTATTGGATCTATCATTTCTAGCAGGTCAACTGATGCGATGATAGAAGCTCAATGGGATCTTAGCTTTTCATTAAAATTAATTGGGTAGTTAATATATTAAAAAAAATTATTATAGAAAATACTAATTAATGAATTTTGTAATTTTGTAGATGACTACAAACAATCAAACCCTATCTAACAACACCATTCGCTCCGTACTCGATAAGGAGAAACTTGATGGATCGAATTTTGTTGATTGGGCTCGTAACCTAAGGATTGTCCTTAGGGCCGAGCACAAATACCATCATTTGGAAGAGGCATTGCCCCCTGCCCCTGCTGCTAATGCCACTGCTGCTGTTCGTACGGCCTAAACAAAGAGGTTTAACGAACAGCAAGAAGTCGATGCTCTCATGCTAGTGAGCATGACCCCCGAGATTCAAAAGAATCATGAGGACCTCACTGCATTTGATATGCTGCGTGAACTAAAAACCACATATCAAAAGCAAGCTGATCAGGAACTCTTTGACACGGTCAAATCCTTCCATGCTTGTAAGCAAGAGGAGGGACAGTCTGTTAGCTCTTATCTTTTGAAAATGAAGAGTTACCTAGACCAAATGGAGAAACTTGGCTACCCTATGCCTCATATCCTTGGGATTGGGTTAATTCTAACCTCACTTCACAAGGACTATGCACCGTTTGTCATGACTTATCATATGCATAGTATGGGGAAGACTTTCGCCGAATTACATGCTATGCTGAAACAAACGGAAGCTGGGCTACCCAAGAAAACTCCTACCCCTACTGTCCTTGCCATAAGGCAAGGAAAGATCCAAAAACCAAAACCGCAAGTAGTTGCTAAGGGACAAGGCAAGGGAAAGCAAGTTTACAAGCCCAAGCCAAAGGTTCCCCCACCTACTCATGAGGAGCATCCTGCTAAGGATCTTGCTTGCCATCACTGCGGTGAAACAGGCCACTAGAGGAGGAATTGTCCTGCCTACCTGGCGGAGTTGATGAAGAACAAAGCTAGCAAGGCTAGCACATCAGGTATCTTCACAATAGAACTATATGATTTCCCTAAGAAATCATGGGTATATGACACTGGTTGTGGAACTCACATTTGTAATACCATGCAGGGTCTTAGGGGAAGTAGAAAGCTAAACCATGGAGCTTTGGACTTGTACGTGGGCAATGGAATGCATGCACCAGTCGAAGCTATAGGAAGCTATGATTTAATCCTTCCTAGTGGTTTAATTATTGTATTAGACAATTGTCACTATGCGCCTAGTATAACTAGGGGTATAGTATCGCTTTCTTGTTTGTGGAATAATGGTTTTATTCATACATTTACGGATTATGGTACTTCAGTTTCAAAGGATAATGTTTTTTATTTTAATGCTATTCCTCGTGATGGTGTCTTTGAGATTGACATGCATAATCGTATTACAAATAGTAGTTCTATTTATACTTGTAGCAATAAGAAATCCAAGAAGATACTTACCTATGGCATTGTCGCCTTTGCCACGTTAACAAGAAACGCGTTTTAAAATTACAAAAGGATGGACTTATAAAATCAGATGATTCTGAATCATTTGATAAATGTGTTTCTTGTGTAGCTGGCAAAATGGCGCGCAAACCTTTCTCCCATGTAGGCGAAAGGGCCAGTGATCTACTTGGACTCATACATACTGATGTATGTGGCCCTTTTAGAACTAGAACTAGGGAAGGTGCTACCTACTTCATTACTTTCACTGATGACTTTAGTCGTTATGGTTATCTTTACTTGATTAAACATAAACATGAAACCTTTGAAACGTTCAAAGCTTTCCAATATGAAGTAGAAAATCAACTCAGCAAGAAGATAAAAGCTCTCCGTTCTGATCGAGGAGGAGTATACATGAGCCATGAGTTTCAAGACCATCTAAAGAATTGTGGGATTGTCTCACAATTCACTCCCCCTTATACACCACAGCATAATGGTGTATCAGAGAGGAGAAATCTCACCTTGCTTGACATGGTCTGATCGATGATGAGTCCTACCACTCTGCCTCTATCCTTTTGGGGTTATGCATTCAAGTTGGCTGCTCTCATACTGAATATGGTTCCCACCAAGAAGGTTGAAAAGACACCATATGATATATGGCATGGGAAAGTCCCTAACTTGTCTTACTTGAAGGTCTGGGGTTGTGAGGCTCTCGTGAAACGAGACACACTGAACAAACTTGAACCCAGAGCTGTCAAGTGCATCTTTATAGGATACCCTGAGGAAACGATGGGTTACTATTTCTACTACCCACCTGAGCAAAAAGTAATTATTGCTCGTTATGCTGAGTTTCTTAAGAGCAATCTCATTTCACAAGAAGCAAGTGGGAGTACAATCGACTTTGACGAGATTCCAAGCGATGAAGATGCACAACCTATTGTAGATACAAGCGAACATCAAGATGAGGCTGAACATGAAACTGTTCATGTTGCACCTCAAAATGATGTAGTCCCCGTTCGAAGGTCCGCAAGGACCCCTCATGCACCTGAACGATATGGTTTCCAAATCGATGCTGAGGAGCTGAGTTTAGGGGATCATAATGAACCCCCTAACTATCGAGCTGCATTAGCAGATTCTGAATCTGACAAATGGCTTGATGCTATAAACGCGGAAATGCAATCCATGATAGATAACCAAATATGGACTTTTGTTGATCTTCCTCCTAACAGCAAGACTGTTGGTAGCAAGTGGCGCTTCAAGAAGAAGACCAACATGGATGGCAATGTACACACCTATAAAGCTCGGTTGGTGGCAAAAGGTTACACTCAAACCTACGGGATTTACTATGATGAAACCTTCTCGCCTGTTGCCGATGTTAGAGCTATTAGGATTGTCATAGCCATAACAGCGTACTACGATTATGAGATTTGGAAAATGGATGTTAAAACTGCTTTCTTAAATGGACACCTCGATGAAGATGTCTATATGGTACAACCTGAGGGTTTTGTAAGTACAAAACACCCTAAGAAAGTATGTAAGCTTCAAAGGTCCATTTATGGACTAAAGCAAGTATCTAGAAGTTGGAACAAAAGATTCGACGAGGAAATCAAAACGTTTGGTTTCATTCAGAATCCCGACGAGCCATGTGTATATATAAGAGCTAGTGGGAGCATTGTCGTCTTTCAAATCCTATATGTCGATGACATACTACTCATAGGAAATAACATTCCAATGCTACAAGATGTAAAATCCTGGTTTGGGAAGTGCTTCGCTATGAAGGATCTAGGGGAAGCAGCATATATACTTGGTATAAAGATCTACAGCGATAGATCAAAGCGGTTAATCGGACTAAGTCAAAGTGCGTACATTGATAAGATTCTAAAACGGTTTAGAATGGATGCTTCCTATGCAACACAATGTACACTTGAGTAAGACTCAAGGACCGTCCTCACCTGATGAGATGAAATGTATGCGTGATGTCCCCTATGCCTCGACAGTAGGATCCATCATGTATGATGTACGGTGCACAAGATCTGATGTAGCGTTCTCTCAGAACCTTACAAGCCGATATCAACAGAATCCAGGTGAGAGTCACTGGACTGCTGTTAA
The DNA here is from genome assembly GCA_963853835.1 of Calendula officinalis. Lineage (NCBI taxonomy): Eukaryota > Viridiplantae > Streptophyta > Magnoliopsida > Asterales > Asteraceae > Calendula > Calendula officinalis. The sequence goes on from OY970833.1 coordinate 10,148,480, forward strand.
GAACATACTAAAGTATCTTAGGAATACTAAAGATATGTTTCTTGTTTATGATGGTGAAACTCAAAATGAGCTAAGCGTTACTTGTTATTCTGACGCTAGTTTTGAGACTGATAGAGATGATTCCAAATCTCAAACGGGGTATGTTTTCGTTTTGAACGGAGGCGCTGTTGATTGGAAAAGTGCAAAACAGAGCACAATCGCTATGTCTTCTACAGAAGCTGAATACATTGCAACTACTGAAGCTGCTATGGAAGCTGTTTGGATGAGGAAATTTATTTCTGGGCTTGGAGTTGTCCCCACTAATGAAAGACCTATGGATATGTAATGTGATAACACAGGTGCTATCATCATTGCCAACGAACCTAGTGTTTAGAAAGGCGCCAGACATTATCGGAGGAAGCTTCACTACATTAGAGATGCGATCCTAATGGGAGATGTACGCTTGCTCAAAGTTCATACAGATGACAACTTAGCTGACCCCTTCACGAAACCAATGTCATGTACCAAACATATTGAGCATGCTAGAAACATTGGACTTCGACCAGCTAGTAGTTTCATGTAATCTGTTTTAGTATTTGGAAAATGGAACATTGAGCAGTTTTTATTGGAATAAATTGATATATTTGATATGATCTTTTTTATATGAATATCTACTGTGTTCTATATTTGCATGTTTATATCCATGAATATTTACTGCGTTTTATATTCTAAATTGTCCATTGTCATATTAATAATATGGGAATATTATTATGACAAATCTGAGGGCATTGATGACATTATCTTAGTATGACTAAGGATGATGAAATCAAACTCACATGTTGTTCATAATGATGCACAATTGGACTGACCCAACCTATGAGAAATCACTTCTTGGATTCATGTCACAAGTGAATCTCACAAAGGCTTTGTCACTTATCCTCTGACTTGAGATGCAAGTTGGTTTGTGTATGTAGAGGGGCAAACTTTGATGTGGTTAAACACTGACCTGAATAAGGCTGCTATAACAACCATTATCGGGTTTGTCATTAAGCATATGGCAAACACGTGAAGTCAATAAAGAATTTGTTCCTCCACGTAAGTGGATTAGATACTACTGGGCCCCTCGATGATTTGAATAGATGTATGTGTGGCCACACCCAAAAGGTAATCAAGATGAATCTTGATTGGTTTTGGTAATCTACTTCAATATATATATCGAGAAACAGAATCGTTGAAATTTTAGATTGACATTGATCCTTGTCTAAAATTCAACATAGTATCAGTAAATAAAGGATAACTGCTTGAAAAACTTTGAACAAAGATTTTATGAAACTCCTCATGTACTTCTAGGGGCATTGGCGGGTTGCTAGACTCTAACCATTGCTTGTATAACTACTTGATGTTATCACGTGCGCAAGTGGGAGCTGTTGGAATATGCTTCACGCGTATAACATATAGTTATATGGCTACTTGTTTGTGAGCCTAAAGGGTCACACACTTAAACACTTAACTCCATAAGATATACAGTGTAATTAGGGTAATTACATTATATATTAATATAAGCTACATTCTTGTATATCATAAGTTTAATATCAAATGTTAATATTGAAACTTTCTTGTGAGCAAAATAGAATGAACAAAAGAAAGGGACTTGTGCAAATAAAACAAATGGTTTATGGAAATCATTAAAGGGTTTTAATGGCACCATTAATGAAAAATAATGGTCCATAAACTCTCCCTTGACCATCCCTTTTGGCCGTCCCTCTCTCTCACATTCTCTCAAGTTTTGTTTTCTTTTGCTCTCAAGACTCAAGGACTAGCATCCTCCATTGGTGTTCTTGCTTGTGTTGTGTGGATTACTTTTAGAGGTATTCTTATTGAATACTTGGTTTCAATCCATCACCAACTCCATCCGAATCCACAACAAGATCAAAGGCTTCAAGGGTATGAAATGGTCATCCAATCTCTTTGATTTATTTATTAGTTTAATTGTATGATTTAATATTAGATCCGTTCATGGTGATTAAATCTTTTCCGCTGCGTTTTGGTTCTTGTTTTAACCGACATTTATTCTTGTTTTAACCGAAAATCACCATTAGATTTAACAAATGATATTATCCATCCTTAGGCCATTAAGAGATAATACCGATGAAGTTGATCATGGTGTCCCTAAATGAACCCATGACCGCAAACTTCACCACCTCGGTCCATACCCCAACTCCTCCACCAGGTACCCCCGAGACCACCTCCCGACATATTACACGAAGTAATACTCAATCCGCCATGGGTCCACACGAAATGAAATGTCACTCAAGGAACAATGAAACGTTATCAATAACAACCAAAGCAAGCTTTCCGAAATTCATTCAAGACTCGAGTTTAAGTTCAAGTATAATTACACAATCAACATATCAATATAAGGAAATTAGTGAATTACATAGATCATAAACATGTATAACTACTAGTATGTACTTTACACAAAGTGAACTCACCTGGGAATTATCTATATGATAAGCAATCCAATTTCCCAACCTTTCTTTACTTTTACCCAAATACTAAGCCTAATCACAAGAAAATATTATACATTACTAACCAAAATTATCCTTACTATCACATAATCACGAAATTTCCCCAAAATGGTGATTATCTAAACCCTAAGTTCAACAGTCAAGTTCTTAGAGATATTACATGGCTTGATGCTACAACCTGTGTTTAAGATTACTCATGTGCAGTTGCTAATCATGATTTTGACATGAAAACTCAACAACATTTCTAGGGTTTCCAAGCTTGTTCATGGATTTAACCCATTTCTACAAATTTTATGGATGCATGAGGTTAGGGTTGATACCATACCTTGATAGCTAACACAAATGATGACAATCGCTTTGATTGAGGTTAAAATCTGACTTGAATCTTCAGAAATCGCCCAAGAAGAATCCTAGTTCGGTCAAGCAAAACCCTAGGTCGAAAATGAGCTGATTTGGGGAAAATTCCCGATTTTATGCATGTCTCGCACAAGATAGCGCCGCTATCTTGAAGATAGTGCCGCTATTTTCATAATCCCGCGCTTTTTAGCGCCGCTATCTCCATGATAGCGCCGCTATCTTCATATCTTTCACCTATACCCCTTAGCTATTTCGGGTTCCTGTCCCATTTTACCCAAGATAGCGCCGCTATCTCTAAGATAGCACCGTATCTTCCCAAATGCTGAAATTTTCTTTTTTTTCTTCCTTTTTAACTTGAACTACTTATACCAATGATCAAACACAGATTTTTCTCAACAATTTCAACTTAACACAACCTATGACTTCTTTATTCACCTATTATTATTAAACTAAATAATTTATTTTAATCACAATAGAACACATATGTAACATTGAGCCTTGCGCCTTGAGCCTTGAGCCTTGAGCCTTGAGCCTTAAGCCTTGAGCCTTGGACCTTTAGCCTTAAGCCTGGAGCCTTGAGCCTTGCGCCTTGCGCCTTGCGCCTTGAGCCTTGAGCCTTGAGCCTTGAGCCTTGATCCTTGAGCCTTGAGCCTTGAGACTTGAGCCTTAGGCCTTGATCCTTGAGCCTTGAGCCTTGAGCCTTGAGCCTTGAGCCTTTTGCCTTGAGCCATGAGCCTTGAGCCTTGAATCTTTAGCCTTGAGCCTTGACCCTTAAGCCATGAGCATTGAGCCTTGACCCTTGACCCTTGAGCCTTGACTTTTAAGCCTTGAACCTTGAGCCTTGAGCCTTGAGCCTTGAGCCTTGAGCCTTGAGCCTTGAGCCTTGAGCCTTGAGCCTTGAGCCTTGAGCCTTGAGCCTTGAGCCTTGTGCCTTGAGCCTTGAGCCTTGAGCCTTGAGGCTTGTGCCTTGAGCCTTGAGCTTTGAGCCTCGAACCTTGAACTGTAGGGTTTCATAACACGGATTGACCCATTGAGTCAACCACCTAGTCACTTGGTTCGAACCATACTGACAAGAACATGAACTTGTTCTTGCCGGTTTAAACCAACTAGCTAGTTTAATCCCCAAAGCAGAACTGAGATTAAACTTAATCCTTAAACCCTAAAGGATTGGGGATTTGGAAATCTAGACTAGATTAACAAGAAAGAAACCTTTTACGAAAAACTCGACCACACACACATACTTGTGTGTGTTCGTCGAACACCAAGACCCTTAGGGTTCTTGGTTCGACTTCGAACATAAGGGGAGAAGGGAAAAAGGGTTTTCCAAATCATAGCTTAATCTTGCTTAAGTAAGTCCACTGATGATGAACACGACGAGTGATCTTCTAGTTGATCCTTTTAACGATCTTGTACTTCAATACTTGAAGAACACGAAGAACACCAAACTTGGTGCCCAAGTTGTGTTCGGCCGAAATCTCCAAAGGAGAGAGGAGGGATTTCGTCTAGGGTACAAGGGATGTGAAAGATTAGATTTAAATGAAACCTTAAGCCTTCTATTTATAATAGAATAAGTTTCATTTAAGTCCTTCTAGTTTAATTAAGCTTAATCTCTTAATTAAACTTTTCCTTTTACACTTCTAACCCTCATAGTTTATCTAGTTATTATTGTTGCACTTAATTATTAAATGTCTAGTATTAATACACTTATATATTCCGTGTATATTATATATATATGAAATATATACTTTGTATTTTATACTTTTAATAATTAATTCTATAATAAACTATATATAATTTAGACAATAATATTATCCAACTACCATATGATTTAATAGCTTTAAACCATATTATGGATAATCTTTAATTAACTCATTGTATAGTTACTCAACTAGTAAATGTACAAATACTTGTATTAGTTAGTTAAACTAATCTAGTAATTAGTTAAACTTAACTTAATACTTAACTGATTCATAATGACTATTATGAATCATTCCTCTTCCAAGTATCATTATATATGTTACTTGTATTACATGCACTTAACGATGTGACCCTTAAGGGTTTCGTAGGCATGGATTTATCACCATAGGTTGACTAGCTGTGAACATAATTCCAAAAAACTCCCACTTGTGCAAGTCCGTAACCTTAGCTTGATGACATTGGCTGCAGTGGCCCATTAGATAAGTATGCAGATAACCAACCCCATAGAAATAGCTTTGTAACCCATGTATAGTTTTTGACAAACTCTTTTAATAGCGTTGCCTAGTAAAGAACACTCCATCTTTACTTCTTTGGTAACGTGGTAGGTTTATCTCTTGCAGCACGATATATGTGATAAGGAATACGAGCATGGTAGAAAATATCAACTCCTATATTCGAAATCATTTCTTGACTTAAAACTGATGTGATAAACGACAAAGAAAAAAATTAGGTCGTTTAGGCATGGCCATGCACTCCATCAGTTTTTTTCATCATGTCAAGGGACCCATAAATATCTCTCATAAAAAGGAGGTTCAATTACCAACTTGTTATATTTCGATTTGAAACTACAAATTCCTCTGTACCCAGTAAGGCTTCGTATGACAATCATGTTTCAAAATTGTCTAAGATGAACCAAATTACATTAGTCATCGTATGCCAAACCAAATACCTCGGGCTTAAGGACAATCATAGTGATTAATACTTTTGAACTTTTCAACCACGAAGTATTATCGCGATGGTCAATCCAATATTCGCCGCTATGACAGAATATCACTGATATTTGTTTTACAACAAAACTTTTGTAGTTATCTTCGAGAAATCTTGAATCTTCCACCAAACACCGCGATGACGTTAACGTCCCATCAAGGTTCCCACCAAGACGAGTAGTCACGGATTTATACGTTTTTGAATAAAGTAACTTTTATTCATGGATACTCTAAAACATACAAAGTCTGAATAACAATGATACTAATTCATGTATTATTCCTAGATGGACATAGGTACCGAATTATTACTGGATCATTACCTATTATTTGCGTTCGTGTTGATTACTTAATGACTCCTAATGGTAACTTTTATCACTGATTACAATTTAGTCATTTCTATTAAACAAAAGACATAAAACTAGTATTTTGGAAAATACTATAACTTTTGTCTTTGCTAGATTTTGTTCTTGCAATATTAGAACATATTCTAGTCTTGCCTTTTTATACAATTCGGTAAACATAGGAAGACTGGAAATTAACTCCTTAGTTTCTTGAATTTATAAAATTTGTCTTGCAACTAAATCTCTTTTAGTCACTGATTTGTAGATACTTTTACTAGTTAAAGAAATATCTTTAAATGATTAATGTATTCACTGGATCGTGAATGTCCTATTAGATTTGCAATAATTAATCACAAGACTTGTGACCACGCTATTAGACTTGCAATAATCTAATTAGTGATCATTTATTATTTCTCTTAACTCTTTGGCCAACGACATGGTAATATATTGTCGTTAATATCTTACTAACTTACTAAGTTCAATAATTGCCTTTAATGAACATGTTAGTCATAGCTCCCACTTGTTTTTATGGAATATAAGCATTTCTTAAACTATCACTTTGACTAAGTCAAGACTTTGAATTTCTTGGTCAAGAACTTGTACTTTAATCTTTTAAGAATTTATCAATCATTAAAGTCATCCTTTGGATTTGCGAATATCTAACATTCCTATTTAGGGAATTATGACTTTTATTGATCACTGTATCTAACAAGTATGAATCACTTGTGAAGACCTTCAATTCTTAAACACTTTAGTATCCTTTTAATGACTTCATTTAATGTCATAGTCATTTTTTGGATTTCATGAATGTCCAATATTCCTGTTAGAGAATTATGACTTGATTAAATACCGTATTTATTAAAAGTATGAGACACTTGTATTTTAATACCTTTTGTCCTTAAATGCATGTAATATAGTTTGACCACTTTTAAGAGTTTGTTTAATGTCTAAGTCATTTCTTTGGATTTTATGAATATCCAATATTCCTTGTTAGAGAATTATGACTTTATTAAATTTCTTTATCACAAGTATGGAAACACTCATTATAATACTCTTAAAGTCTACCTTGATCATATCCAATATAATCATACTATATTAATACTAATCCTTTAAAACGTGCTATCATAAGTAATGTTATTACTTAAGATGTTTTAACTAAGTTTGATAAACTTTGAACTTGATCCTTCCATAAAACTCTTAGACACTTGTATAAGAAAAGCTTTCTAATTTGTAGTATGTAAGTAATTGAGCTTCTAAGATATTATCATTCGTACAACAATCAAACAAATATAAATCATCAGATATTAAGTAAATCAAGAACTTGACTTACAATCAAAAAAACCTGGTGCTCGTGAGATCATCTCCATCTCATGTCGGTCACCATCACTTTCCATCTCCTCTTTAAAAAAAATTCACTTTCTGGCAGATTCTGTCATCTGCCTTCTCGACGAATTTTAACCTGATTCGGGAGAGAATCACGATCCCGTGCCTTCTAGACTGTTGTATTTTGCATTCCGAGCTTTCCGTTGATATCTTATCGATCGTGAGCCCAGTTACGGTTTATGAGTTACAGGCAAAATCAAAAGGAGCTTTACTGAAAAGGCCATAACTTTAGGCTCGGGGATCCGTTTCATGCCTACTTGACTTGTAAATTATTAAAAACGAGGTTTAAAACAAATTCACTTTCTGGCAGATTCTGTCATCTGCCTTCTCGGCGTATTTTGACCGGCTTCGGCATAGAATCACGAACATGTGCCATCTTGACTCCTGTAGTTTACATTCTGAGCTTACCGTTGATATCTCATGGATCTTGAGCCTAGTTATGGTCTAGGAGTTACAGGGAGAATCGAAAAGGGCTTTACTGAACAGGCCATAACTTTTGGCTCTCGTGTCCGTTTCATGCTTACTCAACTTGTAAATTATTAAAAACGGGTTTTAAAACGAATACACATTCTGGCAGATTCTGTCATCTGCCTTCTCGAAAGATTTTGACCTGCTTCGGCATAAAACCACGATCCCGTGCCTTCTCGACTCTTGTAGTTTACGTTATGAGCTTTCCGTTGATATCTTGTGGATCGCGAGCCCACTTACGGTCTAGGAGTTACATGCATAATCGAAAGGGGCTTTACTGAAAAGGCTATAACTTTTGGCTCGGGTCTCCGTTTCAGGCCTACCTCACTTGTAAATTATTAAAAACGGGTTTTAAAACAAATTCACTTTCTGGCAGATTTTGTCATCTGCCTTCTCGGCGGATTTTGACCTGCTTCGGCATAGAATCAGGATCCCATGCCTTCTCAACTCTTGTAGTTTATGTTCCGAGCTTCCCGTTGATATCTTGTGGATCGTGGGCCCACTTACGGTCTAGGAGTTACAAGAAGAATAGAAAGAGGTTTTACTGAAAAGGCTACAACATTTGGCTCGGGTATCTGTTTCATGCCTACTTGACTTGTACATTATTAAAAACGGTTTTAAAACAAAATCAGCTTTTGGCAGATTCTATCATCTGCCTTCTCGGCGGATTTTGACATGCTTCGGGACAAAATCACGATCACATGCCTTCTCGACTTTTGTAGTTTACATTCCGAGTTTTCCGTTGATTTCTTCTCGATCGTGAGCCAAGTTACGGTCCAGGAGGTCCAGGTAAAATCGTAAAGGGCATTACTGAAAATTCCGTAACTTTTGGCTCGGGTCTCCGTTTCGTGCCAACTGGACTTGTAAATTATTAAAAACTTGTTTTAAAAAAAATTCACTTTCTGGCAGATTCTGTCATTTGCCATCTCGACGGATTTTAACCTGCTTCGAGACAGGATCACGATCCCGTGCCTTCTCGAGTTTTGTAGTTTACATTCCGAGTTTTCCGTTGATATCTTATGGATCTTGAGCCCAGTTACGGTCTAGGAGTTACAAGCAATATCGAAAAGGGCTTTCTTGAAAAGGCCATAACTTTTGGCTCGGTTGTCCGTTTCATGCCTACTCAACTTGTAAATTATTAAAAACGGGTTTAAAAACAAATATACTTTTTGGCAGATTCTGACCTTCTCGAGGGATTTTGACCTGCTTCGGCATAGAATCAGGATCCCGTGCCTTCTCGTCTCTTGTACTTTACGTTCTGAGCTTTCCGTTGATATCTTGTGGATAATGAGCCCGCTTACGGTCTAGGAGTTACATGCATAATCGAAAGGGGCTTTACTGAAAAGGCCATAACTTTTGGCTCGGGTCTCCGTTTCTGGCCTACAATACTTGTAAATATTAAAAACGGGTTTTAAAACAAATTCACTTTCTGGCTGATTCTGTCATCTGCCTTCTCGGCGGATTTTGACCTACTTCGGAATAGAATCATTATCCCATGCCTTCTCAACGCTTGTAGTTTATGTTCCGAGCTTCCCGTTGATATCTTGTGGATCGTGGGCCCACTTACGGTCTAGGAGTTACATGAAGAATAGAAAGAGGCTTTACTGAAAAGGCTATAACATTTGGCTCGGGTATCTGTTTCATGCCTACTTGACTTGTAAATTATTAAAAACGGGTTTTATAACAAAATCTGTTTTTGGCAGATTTTGTCATCTGTCTTCTCGACGGATTTTGACCTGCTTCGGGACAAAATCACGATCCCAGTCCTTCTCGTCTTTTGTAGTTTACATTCCAAGTTTTCCGTTGATATCTTGTGGATCATGAGCCAAGTTACAGTCTAGGAGTTCCAGGTAGAATCGTAAAGGGCATTACTAAAAAGGCCATAACTTTTGGCTCGGGTCTCCGTTATGTGCCAACTGGACTTGTAAATCATTAAAAACGGGTTTTAAATAAAATTCACTTTCTGGCAGAATCTATCATCTGCCTTCTCGACGGATTTTAACCTGCTTCGGGACAGAATCACGATCCGGTGCCTTCTCGACTATTGTAGTTTACATTCCGAGTTTTCCGTTGATATCTCATGGATCTTGAGCCTAGTTATGGTCTAGGAGTTACAGGGAGAATCGAAAAGGGCTTTACTGAACAGGCCATAACTTTTGGCTCTCGTGTCCGTTTCATGCCTACTCAACTTGTAAATTATTAAAAACGGGTTTTAAAACAAATACACTTTCTGGCAGATTCTGTCATCTACCTTCTCGAAGGACTTTGACCTGCTTCGGCATAGAATCACGATCCCGTGCCTTCTCGACTCTAGTAGTTCATGGTCTGAGCTTTCCGTTGATATCTTGTGGGTCGTGAGCCAACTTACGGTCTAGGAGTTACATGCATAATCGAAAGGGGCTTTACTGAAAAGGCCATAACTTTTGGCTCAGGTCTCTGTTTCAGGCCTACGTCACTTGTAAATTATTAAAACCGGGTTTTAAAACAAATTCACTTTCTGGCAGATTCTGTCATCTGCCTTCTCGGTGGATTTTGACCTGCTTCGGCATAGAATCAGGATCCCATGCCTTCTCAACTCTTGTAGTTTATGTTCCGAGCTTCCCGTTGATATCTTGTGGATCGTGGGCCCACTTACGGTCTAGGAGTTACAGGCAGAATAGAAAGAGGCTTTACTGAAAAGGCTACAACATTTGGCTCGGGTATCTGTTTCATGCCTACTTGACTTGTAAATTATTAAAAACGGTTTTAAAACAAAATCAGTTTTTGGCAGATTCTGTCATCTGCCTTCTCGACGGATTTTGACCTGCTTCGGGACAAAATCACGATCCCATGCCTTCTCGACTTTTGTAGTTTACATTCCGAGTTTTCCGTTGATATCTTCTGGATCGTGAGCCAAGTTACGGTCTAGTAGTTCCAGGTAGAATTGTAAAGGGCATTACTGAAAAGCCCGTAACTTTTGGCTCGGGTCTCCGTTATGTGCCAACTGGACTTGTAAATTATTAAAAACTAGTTATAAATAAAATTCACTTTCTGGCAGATTCTGTCATCTGCCATATCGACGGATTTTAACCTGCTTCGGGACTGAATCACGATCCCGTGGCTTCTTGACTTTTGTAGATTACATTCCGAGTTTTCCGTTGAAATCTTGTGGATCTTGAGCCCAGTTATGGTCTAGGAGTTACAGGCAATATCGAAAAGGGCTTTCTTGAAAAGGCCATAACTTTTGGCTCGGTTGTCCGTTTCATGCCTACTCAACTTGTAAATTATTAAAAACGGGTTTAAAAACAAATACACTTTTTGGCAGATTCGGACCTTCTCGAGGGATTTTGACCTGCTTCGGCATAGAATCACGATCTCGTGCCTTCTCGACTCTTGTACTTTACGTTCTGAGCTTTCCGTTGATATCTTGTGGATCGTGAGCCCGCTTACGGTCTAGGAGTTACATGCATAATCGAAAGGGGCTTTACTGAAAAGGCCATAACTTTTGGCTCGGGTCACCGTTTCAGGCCTACAATACTAGTAATTATTAAAAATGGGTTTTAAAACAAATTCGCTTTCTGGCTGATTCTGTCATCTGCCTTCTCGGCGGATTTTTACATGCTTCAGCATAGTATCATTATCCCATGCCTTCTCAACGCTTGTAGTTTATGTTCCGAGCTTCCCGTTGATATCTTGTGGATCGTGGGCCCACTTACGGTCTAGGAGTTACAGGCAGAATAGAAAGAGGCTTTACTGAAAAGGCTATAACATTTGGCTCGGGTATCTGTTTCATGCCTACTTGACTTGTAAATTATTAAAAATGGGTTTTAAAACAAAATCACTTTTTGGCAGATTCTGTCATCTGCCTTCTCGACGGATTTTGACCTGCTTCGGGACATAATCACGATCTCATGCCTTCTCGACTTTTGTAGTTTACATTCCGAGTTTAACGTTGATATCTAGTGGATCGTGAGCCCAGTTACGGTCTAGGAGTTCCAGGTAGAATCGTATAGGGCATTACTGAAAAGGCCATAACTTTTGACTCGGGTCTCCGTTTCGTGCCAACTGGACTAGTAAATTATTAAAAACGGGTTTTAAATCAAATTCACTTTCTGGTATATTCTGTCATCTGCCTTCTCGACGGATTTTAACCTGCTTCGGGCTAGAATCACGCTCCCGTGCCTTCTTGACTTTTGTAGTTTACATTCCGAGTTTTCCGTTGATATCTGGTGGATCTTGAGCCCAGTTACAGTCTAGAAGTTACAAGCAATATCGAAAAGGGCTTTCTTGAAAAGGCCATAACTTTGTGCTCGGTTGTCCGTTTCATGCCTACTCCACTTGTAAATTATTAAAAACGGGTTTAAAAACAAATATACTTTTTGGCAGATTCTGACCTGCTCGAGGGATTTTGACCTGCTTCGGCATAGAATCAGTATCCCGTGCCTTCTCGACTCTTGTACTTTACGTTCTGAGCTTTCCGTTGATATCTTGTGGATAATGAGCCCGCTTACGGTCTAGGAGTTACATACATAATCGAAAGGGGCTTTACTGAAAAGGCCATAACTTTTGGCTCGGGTCTCCGTTTCTGGCCTACAATACTTGTAAATATTAAAAACGGGTTTTAAAACAAATTCACTTTCTGGCTGATTCTGTCATCTGCCTTCTCGGTGGATTTTGACCTGCTTCAACATAGAATCATTATCCCATGCCTTCTCAACGCTTGTAGTTTATGTTCCGAGCTTCCCGTTGATATCTTGTGGATCGTGGGCCCAATTACGTTCTAGGAGTTACAGGCATAATAGAAAGAGGCTATACTGAAAAGGCTATAACATTTGGCTCGGGTATCTGTTTCATGCCTACTTGACTTGTAAATTATTAAAAACGGGTTTTATAACAAAATCTGTTTTTGGCAGATTTTGTCATCTGTCTTCTCGACGGATTTTGACCTGCTTCGGGACAAAACCACGATCCCAGTCCTTCTCGACTTTTGTAGTTTACATTCTGAGTTTTCCGTTGATATCTTGTGGATCGTGAGCCAAGTTACGGTCTAGGAGTTCCAGGTAGAATCGTAAAGGGCATTACTGAAAAGGCCGTAACTTTTGGCTCGGGTCTCCGTTTCGTGCCAACTGGACTTGTAAATCATTAAAAACGGGTTTTAAATAAAATTCACTTTCTGGCAGATTCTATCATCTGCCTTCTCGACGGATTTTAACCTGCTTCGGGACAGAATCACGATCCCGTGCCTTCTCGACTTTTGTAGTTTACATTCCGAGTTTTCCGTTGATATCTTGTGGATCTTGAGCCCAGTTACGGTGTAGGAGTTACAGGAAAAATCGAAAAGGGCTTTCTTCAAAAGGCCATAAGGTTTGGCTTGGTTGTCCGTTTCATGCCCACTCAACTTGTAAATAATAAAAAACGGGTTTTAAAACAAATACACTTTTTGGCAGATTCTGACCTTCTCGAAGGATTTTGACCTGCTTCGGCATAGAATCACGATCCCGTGCCTTCTCGACTCTTGTACTTTACATTCTGAGCTGTTCTGTTGATATCTTGTGGATCGTGAGCCCGCTTACGGTCTAGGAGTTACATGCATAATCGAAAGGGGCTTTACTGAAAAAGCCATAACTTTTGGCTCGGGTCTCCGTTTCAGGCCTACAATACTTGTTATTATTAAAAACGGGTTTTAAAATAAATTCACTTTCTGGCAGATTATGTCATCTGCCTTCTCGGCGGATTTTGACCTGCTTCGGCATAGAATCAGGATCTGATGCCTTCTCAACTCTAGTAGTTTATGTTCCGAGCTTCCCGTTGATATCTTGTGGATCGTGGGCCCACTTACGATCTAGGAGTTACATGCAGAATAGAAAGAGGCTTTACTGAAAAGGCTATAACATTTGGCTCGGGTATCTGTTTCATGCCTACTTGACTTGTAAATTATTAAAAACGGGTTTTAAAATAAAATCACTTTTTGGCAGATTCTGTCATCTGCCTTCTCGAAGGATTTTGACCTGCTTCGGGGCAAAATCACGATCCCATGCCTTCTCGACTTTTGTAGTTTACATTCCGGGTTTTCGGTTGATATATTGTGGATCATGAGCCCAGTTACGGTCTAGGAGTTCCAGGTAGAATCGTAAAGGGCATTAATGAAAGGGCCGTAACTTTTGGCTCGGATCTCCGTTTCGTGCCAACTTGACTTGTAAAATATTAAAAACGGGTTTTAAATCAAATTCACTTTCTGGAAGATTCTGTCATCTGCCTTCTCGGCGGATTTTAACCTGCTTCGGGACACAATCACGATCCCGTGCCTTCTCGACTTTTGTAGTTTACATTCCGAGTTTTCTGTTGTTATCTAGTGGATCTTGAGCCCAGTTACGGTCTAGAAGTTACATGCAGAATTGAAAAGGGCTTTACCGAAATGGCCATAACTTTTGGCTCGGGTGTCCGTTTTATGCCTACTCAACTTGTAAATTATTAAAAACAGGTTTTAAAACGAATACACTTTCTGGCAGATTCTGTCATCTGCCTTCTCGGCGGATTTGGACCTGCTTCGACATAGAATCAGGATCCCATGCCTTCTCAACTCTTGTAGTTTATGTTCTGAGCTTCCTGTTGATATCTTGTAGATCGTGGGCCCACTTACGGTCTAGGAGTTATAGGCAGACTAGAAAGAGGCTTTACTGAAAAGGCTATAACATTTGGCTCGGGTATCTGTTTCATGCCTACTTGACTTGTAAATTATTAAAAACGGGTTTTATAACAAAATCAGTTTTTGGCAGATTCTGTCATCTGTCTTCTCGACGGATTTTGACCTGCTTCGGGACAAAATCACGATCCCGTGCTTCTCGACTTTTGTAGATTACATTCCGAGTTTTCCGTTGATATCTTGTGGATCGTGAGCCAAGTTACGGTCTAGGAGTTCCAGGTAGAATCGTAAAGGGCATTACTGAAAAGGCCGTAACTTTTGACTCGGGTCTCCGTTTCGTGCCAACTGGACTTGTAAATTATTAAAAACGGGTTTTAAATAAAATTCACTTTCTGGCAGATTCTGTCATCTGCCTTCTCGACGGATTTTAACCTGCTTTGGGACAGAATCACGATCCCGTGCCTTCTCGACTTTTGTAGTTTACATTCCGAGTTTTCCGTTGATATCTCGTGGATCTTGAGCCCAGTTACGGTCTAGGAGTTACAGGAAGAATCGAAAAAGGGCTTTACTGAAAAGGCCATAACTTTTGGCTCGCGTGTCCGTTTCATGCCTACTCAACTTGTAAATTATTAAAAACGGGTTTTAAAACAAATAAACTTTCTGGCAGATTCTGTCATCTTCCTTCTCGATGGATTTTGACCTGCTTCGGCATAGAATCACGATCCCGTGCCTTCTCGACTCTAGTAGTTTATGTTCTGAGCTTTCCGTTGATATCTTGTGGGTCGTGAGCCAACTTACGGTCTAGGAGTTACATGCATAATCGAAAGGGGCTTTACTGAAAAGGCCATAACTTTTGGCTCAGGTCTCCGTTTCAGGCCTACCTCACTTGTAAATTATTAAAAACGGGTTTTAAAACAAATTCACTTTCTGGCAGATTCTGTCATCTGCCTTCTCGTCGAATTTTGAACTGCTTCGGCATAGAATCAGGATCCCATGCCTTCTCAACTCTTGTAGTTTATGTTCCGAGCTTCCCGTTGATATCTTGTTGATCGTGGGCCCACTAACGGTCTAGGAGTAACAGGTAGAATAGAAAGAGGCTTTACTGAAAAGGCTACAACATTTGGCTCGGATATCTGTTTCATGCCTACTTGACTTGTAAATTATTAAAAACGGTTTTAAAACAAAATCAGTTTTTGGCAGATTCTGTCATCTGCCTTCTCGACGGATTTTGACCTACTTGGGGACAAAATCACGATCCCATGCCTTCTCGACTTTTGTAGTTTACATTCCGAGTTTTCCGTTGATATCTTCTGGATCGTGAGCCAAGTTACGGTCTAGGAGTTCCAGGTAGAATCGTAAAGGGCATTACTGAAAAGTCCGTAACATTTGGCTCGGGTCTCCGTTTCGTGCCAACTAGACTTGTAAATTATTACAAACTGGTTTTAAATAAAATTCACTTTCTGGCAGATTCTGTCATCTGCCTTCTCGGCGGATTTTAACCTGCTTCGGGACACAATCACGATCCCGTGCCTTCTCGACTTTTGTAGTTTGCATTCCGAGTTTTCCGTTGATATCTAGTGGATCTTGAGCACAGTTACGGTCTAGGAGTTTCAGGCAGAATTGAAAAGGGCTTTACTGAAAAGGCCATAACTTTTGGCTCGGGTGTCCGTTTCATGCCTACTCAACTTGTAAATTATTAAAAACAGGTTTTAAAACGAATACACTTTCTGGCAGATTCTGTCATCTGCCTTCTCGGCGGATTTGGACCTGCTTCGGCATAGAATCAGGATCCCATGCCTTCTCAACTCTTGTAGTTTATGTTCTGAGCTTCCCGTTGATATCTTGTAGATCATGGGCCCACTTACGGTCTAGGAGTTACAGGCACAATAGAAAGAGGCTTTAATGAAAAGGCTATAACATTAGGCTTGGGTATCTGTTTCACGCCTACTAGACTTGTAAGTTATTAAAAACGGGTTTTATAACAAAATCAGTTTTTGGCAGATTCTGTCATCTGTCTTCTCGACGGATTTTAACCTGCTTCGGGACAGAATCACGATCCCGTGCCTTCTCGACTTTTGTAGTTTAAATTCCGAGTTTTCCGTTGATATCTCGTGGATCTTGAGCCCAGTTACGGTCTAGGAGTTACAGGAAGAATCAAAAAAGGGCTTTACTGAAAAGGCCATAACTTTTGGCTCGCGTGTCCGTTTCATGCCTACTCAACTTGTAAATTATTAAAAACGGGTTTTAAAACAAATAAACTTTCTGGCAGATTCTGTCATCTGCCTTCTCGATGGATTTTGACCTACTTCGGCATAGAATCACGATCCCGTGCCTTCTCGACTCTAGTAGTTATGTTCTGAGCTTTCCGTTGATATCTTGTGGGTCGTGAGCCAACTTACGGTCTAGGAGTTACATGCATAATCGAAAGGGGCTTTACTGAAAAGGCCATAACTTTTGGCTCAGGTCTCCGTTTCAGGCCTACCTCACTTGTAAATTATTAAAAACGGGTTTTAAAACAAATTCACTTTCTGGCAGATTCTGTCATCTGCCTTCTCGTCGGATTTTGAACTGCTTCGGCATAGAATCAGGATCCAATGCCTTCTCAACTCTTGTAGTTTATGTTCCGAGCTTCCCGTTGATATCTTGTTGATCGTGGGCCCACTTACGGTCTAGGAGTTACAGGCACAATAGAAAGAGGCTTTAATGAAAAGGCTATAACATTTGGCTCGGGTATCTGTTTCATGCCTACTAGACTTGTAAGTTATTAAAAACGGGTTTTATAACAAAATCAGTTTTTGGCAGATTCTGTCATCTGTCTTCTCGACGGATTTTGACCTGCTTCGGGACAAACTCACGATCCCATGCCTTCTCGACTTTTGTAATTTACATTCGGAGTTTTCCGTTGATATCTTGTGGATCGTGAGCCAAGTTACGGTCTAGGAGTTCCAGGTAGAATCGTAAAGGGCATTACTAAAAAGGCCGTAACTTTTGGCTCGGGTCTCCGTTTCGTGGACTTGTAAATTATTAAAAATGGGTTTTAAATAAAATTCACTTTCTGGCAGATTCGGTCATCTGCCTTCTCGACGGATTTTAACCTACTTCGGGACAGAATCACGATCCCGTGCCTTCTCGACTTTTGTAGTTTACATTCCGAGTTTTCCGTTGATATCTCGTGGATCTTGAGCCCAGTTACGGTCTAGGAGTTACAGGCAAAATCGAAAAGGGCTTTACTGAAAAGGCCATAACTTTTGGCTCGCGTGTCCGTTTCATGCCTACTCAACTTGTAAATTATTAAAAACGGGTTTTAAAACAAATACACTTTCTGGCAGATTCTGTCATCTGCCTTCTCGAAGGATTTTGACCTGCTTCGGCATAGAATCATGATCCCGTGCCTTCTCGACGCTAGTAGATTATGGTCTGAGCTTTCCGTTGATATCTTGTGGATTATGGGCCCACTTACGGTCTAGGAGTTACAGGCAGAATAGAAAGAGGCTTTACTGAAAAGGCTATAACATTTGGCTCGGGTATCCGTTTCATGCCAATTTTACTTGTAAATTATTAAAAACAGGTTTTAAAACAAAATCACTTTTGGCAGATTCTGTCATCTGCCTTCTCGATGGATTTTGACCTGTTTCGGCTTATAATCACGATCCTGCGCCTTCTCGACTCTGGTAGTTTACGTTCTGAGCTTTCCGTTGATATCATGTGGATCGTGAGCCCATTTACGTCTAGGAGTTACAGGCAGAATCGAGAGGGGATATACTGAAAAGCCATAACATTTAGCTCGGGTCTCCGTTTCATGCCTACTTGACTTCTAAATTATTAAAAACGAGTTTTAAAACAAATTCACTTTCTGGCAGATTCTGTCATTTGCCTTCTCGACGGATTTTGACCTGCTTCGGGAAAGAATCACGATCCCGTGACTTCTCAAGTTTTGTAGTTTATATTCCGAGCTTTTCTGGTTGATATCTTGTGGATCGTGAACCCAGTTACGGTCTAGGATTTACAGGCAGAATCGAAAGGGGCTTTACTATATAGGTCATAACTTTTGGCTCGGGTCTCCATTTCATGCCTACTTGACTTGTAAATTATTAAAAACGGGTTTTAAAACAAATTCACACTCTGGTAGTTTCTGTCAGCTTCCTTCTCAGCGGAATTTGACCTGCTTCGACATAGAATCACGATCCCGTGCCTTCTCGACTCTTGTTGTTTACATTCTGAGCTTTCCGTTGATACCTTGTGGATCGAGATCCCACTTACGGTCTAGGAGTTACAGGCATAATCGAAAGGGGCTTTACTGAAAAGGCCATAACTTTTGGCTCGGGTCTCCGTTTAAGGCCTACTTGACTTGCAAATTTTTAAAAACGAGTTTTAAAACAAATTCAATTTCTAGCTGATACTTTCATCTGCCTTCTCTGCGGTTTTTGACCTGCTTCAAGACAGAATCATGATCCCGTGCCTTCTCGACTCTTGTAGTTTACATTCCGAGATTTCCGTTGATATCTTGTGGATCATGAACCCAGTTACGGTCTAGGAGTTATAAGCAGAATTGAAAAGGGCTTTACTGAAAAGGCCATACCTTTTGGCTAGGGTCTCCGTTTCATGCCTACTTGGCTTGTAAATTATTAAAAACGGATTTTAAAACAAATTCACTTTCTGGCAGATTCTGTCATCTGCCTTCTCGGTAGATTTTGACCTGCTTCGAAATCGAATCACGATCCCGTGCCTTCTCGACTCTTGTAGTTTACGTTCTGAGCTTTCCGTTGATATCTTTTGGATCGTAAGCCCACTTACGGTCTAGGAGTTACAGGCAGAATCGAAAGGGGCTTTACTGAAAAGGCCGTAATTTTTCGCTCGGGTCTCCGTTTCGTGCCAACTGGACTTGTAAATTATTAAAAACGGGTTTTAAATCAAATTCACTTTCTGGTATATTCTGTCATCTGCCTTCTTGACGGATTTTAACCTGCTTCGGGACAGAATCACGCTCCCATGCCTTCTCGACTATTGTAGTTTACATTCCGAGTTTTCCGTTGATATCTTGTGGATCTTGAGCCCAGTTACTGTCTAGGAGTTCCAGGTATAATCGTAAAGGGCATTACTGAAAAGGCCGTAACTTTTCGCTCGGGTCTCCGTTTCGTGCCAACTGGACTTGTAAATTATTAAAAACGAGTTTTAAATCAAATTCACTTTCTAGTATATTCTGTCATCTGCCTTCTCGACGGATTTTAACCTGCTTCGGGACAGAATCACGCTCCCGTGCCTTCTCGACTATTGTTGTTTACATTCTGAGTTTTCCGTTGATATCTTGTAGATCTTGAGCCCAGTTACGATCTAGGAGTTCCAGGTAGAATCGTAAAGGGCATTACTGAAAAGGCCGTAACTTTTCGCTCGGGTCTCCGTTTCGTGCCAACTGGACTTGAAAATTATTAAAAACGGGTTTTAAATCAAATTCACTTTCTGGTATATTATGTCATCTGCCTTCTCGACGGATTTTAACCTGCTTCGGGACAGAATCACGCTCCCATGCCTTCTCGACTTTTGTAGTTTACATTCTGAGTTTTCCGTTGATATCTTGTGGATCGTGATCCCAGTTACGGTCTAGGAGTTCCAGGTAGAATCGTAAAGGGCATTACTGAAAAGGCCGTAACTTTTCGCTCGGGTCTCCGTTTCGTGCCAACTGGACTTGTAAATTATTAAAAACGGGTTTTAAATCAAATTCACTTTCTGGTATATTCTGTCATCTGCCTTCTCGACGGATTTTAACCTGCTTCGGGACAGAATCACGCTCCCGTGCCTTCTCGACTATTGTAGTTTACATTCCGAGTTTTCCGTTGATATCTTGTGGATCTTGAGCCCAGTTACGGTCTAGGAGTTCCAGGTAGAATCGTAAAGGGCATTACTGAAAAGGCCATAACTTTTCGCTCGGGTCTCCGTTTCGTGCCAACTGGACTTGTAAATTATTAAAAATGGGTTTTAAATCAAATTTACTTTCTGGTATATTCTGTCATCTGCCTTCTCGACGGATTTTAACCTGCTTCGGGACAGAATCACGCTCCCATGCCTTCTCGACTTTTGTAGTTTACATTCCGAGTTTTCCGTTGATATCTTGTGGATCGTGAGCCCAGTTGCGCTCTAGGAGTTCCAGGTAGAATTGTAAAGGGCATTACTGAAAAGGCCGTAACTTTTCGTTCGGGTCTCCGTTTCGTGCCAACTGGACTTGTAAATTATTAAAAACGGGTTTTAAATCAAATTCACTTTCTGGTATATTCTGTCATCTGCCTTCTCGACGGATTTTAACCTGCTTCGGGACAGAATCACGCTCCCGTGCCTTCTCGACTTTTGTAGTTTACATTCCGAGTTTTCCGTTGATATCTTGTGGATCGTGAGCCCAGTTACGGTCTAGGAGTTCCAGGTAGAATCGTAACGGGCATTAGTGAAAAGGCCGTAACTTTTCGCTCGGGTCTCCGTTTCGTGCCAACTGGACTTGTAAATTATTAAAAACGGGTTTTAAATCAAATTCACTTTCTGGTATATTCTGTCATCTGCCTTCTCGACGGATTTTAACCGGATTCGGGACAGAATCACGCTCCCATGACTTATCGACTATTGTAGTTTACATTCCGAGTTTTCCATTGATATCTTGTGGATCTTGAGCCCAGTTACGGTCTAGGAGGTACAGGCAAAATCGAAAAGGGCTTTCTTGAAAAGGCCATAACTTTTGGCTCGGGTGTCCGTTTCATGCCTACTCAACTTGTAAATTATTAAAAATAGGTTTTAAGACAAATACATTTTTTGGAAGATTCTGTAATCTACCTTCT
Organism: Calendula officinalis; assembly: GCA_963853835.1. Lineage (NCBI taxonomy): Eukaryota > Viridiplantae > Streptophyta > Magnoliopsida > Asterales > Asteraceae > Calendula > Calendula officinalis. Next base: position 10,169,660 of record OY970833.1, read on the forward strand.
CGAAGTATTTTGACCTGCTTTGGCATAGAATCACGATCCCGTGCCTTCTCGACTCCTGTACTTTACGTTCTGAGCTTTCCGTTGATATCTTGTGGATCGTGAGCCCACTTACGGTCTAGGAGTTATAGGCAGAATCGAAAGGGGCATTACGGAAAAGACCATAACTATTGGCTCGGGTCTCCGTTTCAGGCCAACTTAACTTGTAAATTACTGAAAATGAGTTTTAAAACAAATTCACTTTCTGGCAGATTTTTGTCATCTGCCTTCTCGACAGATTTTCACCTGCTTCGGGACAGAATCACGATCCCGTGCCTTCTTGACCTTTGTAGTTTACAATCCGAGCTTTCCGTTGATAAATTAATGATCGTGAACCCACTTACGGTCTAAGATTTACAGGCAGAATAGAAAGAGGCTTTACTGAAAAGGCTATGACATTTGGCTCGGTTATCCGTTTCATGCCTACTTGACTTGTAAATTATTAAAAACGGGTTTTAAAACAAAATCACATTTTGGCAGATTCTGTCATCTGCCTTCTCGACGGATTTTGACGTGCTTCGGGATAGAATCTCGATCCCATGCCTTCTTGACTTTTGTGGTTTACATTCCGAGTTTTCCGTTGATATCTTGTGGATCGTGAGCCCACTTACGGTCTAGGAGTTAAATGCAGAATCGAAAGGGGCTTTATTGAAAAGGCCATAACTTTTGGCTCGAGTCTCCATTTCAGGCCTACCTGACTTGTAAATTATTTAAAACGGGTTTTAAAATGAATACACTTACTGGCAGATTCTGTCATCTGCCTTCTAGAAGGATTTTGACCTGCTTCGGCATAGAATCACGATCCCGTGCCTTCTCGACTCATGTAGTTTACGTTTTGAGGTTACCGTTGATATCTTGTGGATCGTGAGCCCAGTTTCGATCTAGGAGTTCCAGGTAGAATCGAAAAGGGCACTGCTGAAAAGGCCATAACTTTTGGTTCGGGACTACGTTTCGTGCCAACTAGACATGTAAATTATTATAAACGGGTTTTAAATCAAATTCACTTTCTGGCAGATTCTGTCATCTGCCTTCTCGACAGATTTTAACCTGCTTGGGGACAGAATCACGACGTGCCGTCTCGACTTTTGTAGTTTACATTCCGAGTTTTCCGTTGATATCTTGTGGATCTTGAGCCCAGTTACGGTCTAGGAGTTACAGGCAGAACCGAAAAGGGCTTTACTGAAAAGGCCATAACTTTTGGCTCGCGTGTCCGTTTCATGCCTACTCAACTTGTAAATTATTAAAAACAGGTTTTAAAAAGATACACTTACTGGCAGATTCTGTCATCTGCCTTCTCGAAGGATTTTGACCTGCTTCGGCATAGAATCACGATCCCGTGCCTTCTCGACTCATGTAGTTTACGTTCTGAGGTGTCCGTTGATATCTTGTGGATCGTGAGCCCATTTACGGTCTAGGAGTTCCAGGTAGAATCGAAAAGGGCATTACTGAAAAGGCCATAACTTTTGGCTCGGGTCTCCGTTTCACGCTGACCTGACATGTAAATTATTAAAAAAAGGTTTTAAATCAAATTCACTTTCTGGCAGATTCTGTCATCTGCCTTCTCGGCGGATTTTGATCTGCTTCGGCATAGAATCAGGATCCCATGCCTTCTCAACTCTAGTAGTTTACATTCAGAGCTTTCCATTGATATCTTGTGGATCGTGAGCCCACTTACGGTCTCGGAGTTACAGGTAGAATCGAAAGGGGCTTTACTGAAAAGGTCAGAACTTTTGGCTCGGGTCTCCGTTTCAGGCCTACTTGACTTGTAAATTACTGAAAACGAGTTTTAAAACAAATTCACTTTCTGGCAGATTTTTGTCATCTGCCTTCTCGACATATTTTGACCTGCTTCGGGACAGAATCACGATCACGTGCCTTCTCGATCTTTGTAGTTCACAATCCGAGCTTTTTGTTGATATCTTATAAATCGTTAGCCCACTTACGGTCTAAGAGTTACAGGCAGAATAGAAAGTGGCTTTACTGAAAAGGCTATAACATTTGGCTCGGGTATCCGTTTCATGCCTACTTGACTTGTAAATTATTAAAAACGGGTTTTAAAACAAAATCACATTTTGGCAGATACGGTCATCTGCCTTCTTGACGGATTTTAACCTGCTTCGGGATAGAATCTCGATCCCATGCCTTCTCGACTTTTGTAGTTTACATTCCGAGTTTTCCGTTGATATCTTGTGAATCTTGAGCCCAATTACGGTCTAGGAGTTACATACAGAATCGAAAGGGCTTTACTGAAAAGATCATAACTTTTGGCTCGGGTCTCCGTTTCAGGCCTACCTGACTTGTAAATTATTTAAAACGGGTTTTAAAACAAATTCACTTTCTGGCAGATTCTGTCATCTGCCTTCTCGACGGATTTTGACCTGCGTCGGGACAGAATCACGATCCCATACCTTCTAGACTTTTGTAGTTTACATTCCGAGTTTTCCGTTGATATCATGTGGATCTTGAGCCCAGTTACGGTCTAGGAGTTATAGGCAGAATCGAAAAGGGCTTTACTGAAAAGGCCATAACTTTTGGCTCGCGTGTCCGTTTCATGCCTACTCAACTTGTGAATTATTAAAAAAGGGTTTTAAAAAGAATACACTTACTGGCAGATTCTGTCATCTGCCTTCTCGAAGGATTTTGACCTGCTTCGGCATAGAATCACAATCCCGTGCCTTCTCGACTCATGTAGTTTACGTTCAGATGTTTCGTTGATATCTTGTGGATCGTGAGCCCACTTACGGTCTAGGAGTTACATGCATAATCGAAAGGGGCTTTACTGAAAAGGCCATAACGTTTGGCTGGGGTCTCGTTTCACGCCGACCTGACTTGTAAATTATTAAAAACGGGTTTTATAACAAATTCACTTTCTGGCAGATTCTGTCATCTGCCTTCTCGGCGGATTTTGACCTGCTTTGGCATAGAATCAGGATCCCATGCCTTCTCAACTCTTGTAGTTTACATTCAGAGCTTTCCGTTGATATCTTGTGGATCGTGAGCCCACTTACAATCTAGGAGTTACAGGCAGAATCGAAAGGGGTTTTACTGAAAAGGCCATAACTTTTGGCTCGGGTCTCCGTTTCAGGCCTACTTGACTTGTAAATTACTGAAAAAGATTTTTAAAACAAATTCACTTTCCGGCAGATTTTTGTCATCTGCCTTTTCGAAAGATTTTGACCTGCTTCGGGACAGAATCACGATCCCGTGCCTTCTCGACCTTTGTAGTTTACAATCCGAGCTTTCTGTTGATATCTTATAAATCGTTAGCCCACTTACGGTCTAAGAGTTACACGCAGAATAGAAAGAGGCTTTACTGAAAAGGCTATAACATTTGGCTCGGGTATCCGTTTCGTGCCTACTTGACTTGTAAATTATTAAAAACGGGTTGTAAAAGAAAATCACATTTTGGCAGATTCTGTCATCTACCTTCTCGACGGATTTTGACCTGCTTCGGGACAGAATCTCGATCCCATGCCTTCTCGACTTTTGTAGTTTACATTCCGAGTTTTCTGTTGATATCTTGTGGATCGTGAGCCCACTTACGGTCTAGGAGTTACATGCAGAATCGAAAGGGGCTTTACTGAAAAGGCCATAACTTTTGGCTCGGGTCTCCGTTTCAGGCCTACCTGATTTGTAATTTATTTAAAACGGGTATTAAAACAAATTCACTTTCTGGCAGATTCTGTCATCTGCCTTCTCGACGGATTTTGACCTGCGTCGGGGCAGAATCACGATCCCATGCCTTCTCGACTTTTGTAGTTTACATTCCGAGTTTTCCGTTGATATCTTGTGGATGTTGAGCCCAGTTACGGTCTAGGAGTTATAGGCAGAATCAAAAAAGGCTTTACTGAAAAGGCCATAACTTTTGGCTCGCGTGTCCGTTTCATGCCTACTCAACTTGTAAATTATTAAAAAAGGGTTTTAAAAAGAATACACTTACTGGTAGATTCTGTCATCTGCCTTCTCGAAGGATTTTCACCTACTTCGGCAAAGAATCACGATCCCGTGCCTTCTCGACTCATGTAGTTTACGTTCTGAGGTGTCCGTTGATATCTTGTGGATCGTGAGCCTAGTTACAGTCTAGGAGTTCCAGGTAGAATCGAAAAGGGCTTTACTGAGAAGGCCATAACTTTTGGCTCGCGTGTCCGTTTCATGCCTACTCAATTTGTAAATTATTAAAAACGGGTTTTCAAATGAATACATTTACTGGCAGATTCAGTCATCTGCCTTCTCGAAGGATTTTGACCTGCTTCAGCATAGAATCACGATCCCGTGCCTTCTCGACTCATGTAGTTTACGTTCTGAGGTTTTCGTTGCTATCTTGTGGATCGTGAGCCCACTTACGGTCTAGGAGTTACATGCATAATAGGAAGGGGCTTTACTGAAAAGGCCATAACTATTGGCTCGGGTCTCGTTTCACGCCGACCTGACTTGTAAATTACTAAAAACGGGTTTTAAAACAAATTCACTTTCTGGCAGATTTTGTCATCTACCTTCTCGGCGGATTTTGACCTGCTTCGGCATAGAATCAGGATCCCATGCTTTCTCAACTCTTGTAGTTTACATTCAGAGCTTTCCGTTGATATCTTGTGGATCGTGAGCCCACTTACGGTCTAGGGGTTACAGGCAGAATCGAAATGGGCTTTACTGAAAAGGCCATAACTCTTGGCTCAGGTCTCTGTTTCAGGCCTACTAGACTTGTAAATTACTGAAAACGAGATTTAAAACAAATTCACTTTCTGGCAGATTTTTGTCATCTGCCTTCTCGACAGATTTTGACCTGCTTCGGGACATAATCACAATCCCGTGCCTTCTTGACCTTTGTGGTTTACAATCCGAGCTTTCCATTGATATCTTATATATTGTGAGCCCACTTACGGTCTAAGAGTTATAGGCAGAATACAAAGAGGCTTTACTGAAAAGGCTATAACATTTGGATCGGGTATCCGTTTCATGCCTACTTGACTTGTAAATTATTAAAAACGGGTTTTAAAACAATATCACATTTTGGCAGATTTTGTCATCTGCCTTCTCGATGGATTTTGACCTGCTTCGGGAAAGAATCTTGATCCCATGCCTTCTCGACTTTTGTAGTTTACATCCCGAGTTTTCCTTTGATATCTTGTGGATCGTGAGCCCACTTACGGTCTAGGAGTTACATGCATAATCGAAAGGGGCTTTACTGAAAAGGCCATAACTTTTGGCTCGGGTCTCCTTATCAGGCCAACCTGACTTGTAAATTATCTAAAACGGGCTTTAAAACAAAATCACTTTTTGGCAGATTCTGTCATCTGCCTTCTCGACGGATTTTGACCTGCGTCGGGACAGAATCACGATCCCTTGGCTTCTCGAGTTTTTTAGTTTACATTCCGAGTTTTCCATTGATATCTTGTGGATCTTGAGCCCAGTTACGGTCTAGGAGTTATAGGCAGAATCAAAAAGGGCTTGACTGAAAAGGCCATAACTTTTGGCTCGCGTGTCCGTTTCATGCCAACTCAACTTGTAAATTATTAAAAACGGATTTTAAAATGAATAAACTTACTGGCAGATTTTGTCATCTGCCTTCTCGAAGGATTTTGACCTGCTTCGGCATAGAATCACGATCCCGTGCCTTCTCGACTCATGTAGTTTACGTTCTGAGGTTTCCGTTGATATCTTGTGGATCGTGAGCCCAGTTACGGTCTAGGAGTTCCAGGTAGAATCAAAAAGGGCATTACTGAAAAGGCCATAACTTTTGGCTCGGGCCTCCGTTTCGTGCCAACTGGACTTGTAAATTATTAAAAACGGGTTTTATATCAAATTCACTTTCTGGTAGATTCTGTCATCTGCCTTCTCGACGGATTTTAACCTGATTTGGGAAAGAATCACGATCCCGTGCCTTCTCGACTTTTGTAGTTTACATTCCGAGTTTTCCGTTGATATCTTGTGGGTCTTGAGCCCAGTTACGGTCTAGGAGTTACAGGCAAAATCGAAAAGGGCTTTACTGAAAAGGCCATAACTTTTGGCTCGCGTGTCCGTTTCATGGCTAGTCAACTTGTAAATTATTAAATACGGGTTTTAAAACGAATACACTTACTGGCAGATTCTGTCAGCTGCCTTCTCGAAGGATTTTGACCTGCTTCGGCACAGAATCACGATCCCGTGCCTTCTCGACTCATATAGTTTACGTTCTGAGGTTTCCGTTGATATCTTGTGGATCGTGAGCCCACTTACGGTCTAGGAGTTACATGCATAATCGAAAGGGGATTTACTGAAAAGGCCATAACTTTTGGCTCGGGTCTCGTTTCACGCCGACCTGACTTGTAAATTATTAAAAAAGGGTTTTAAAACAAATTCACTTTCTGGCAGATTCTGTCATCTGCCTTCTCGGCGGATTTTGACCTGCTTCGGCATAGAATCAGGATCCCATGCCTTCTCAACTCTTGTAGTTTACATTCAGAGTTTTCTGTTGATATCTTGTGGATCGTGAGCCCACTTACGGTCTAGGAGTTACAGGCAAAATCGAAAGAGGCTTTACTGAAAAGGCTATAACATTTGGTTCGGGTATCCGTTTCATGCCTACTTGACTTGTAAATTATTAAAAATGGGTTTTAAAACAAAATCATTTTTTGGCAGATTCTGTCATCTGCCTTCTCGATGGATTTTGACCTCCTTCGGCATATAATCAGGATCCCGCGCCTTCTCGACTCTGGTAGTTTACGTTCTGAGCTTTCCGTGGATATCTTGAGGATCGTGAGCCCATTTACGTCTAGGAGTTACAGGCAGAATCGAAAGGGGCTTTACTGAAAAGCCATAACTTTTAGCTCGGGTCTCCATTTCATGCCTACTTGACTTATAAATTATTAAAGACGAGTTTTAAAACAAATTCACTTTCTAGCAGATTCTGTCATCTGCCTTCTCAACGGTTTTTGACTTCTTCGAGACCGAATCATGATCCCGTGCCTTCTCGACTCTTGTAGTTTACGTTCCGAGATTTCCGTTGATATCTTGTGGATCGTGAGCCCAGTTACGGTCTAGGAGTTATAGGCAGAATTGAAATATGCTTTACTGAAAAAGGCCATAACTTTTGGCTCGGGTCTCCGTTTCATGCCTACTTGACTTGTAAATTATTAAAAACGGGTTTTAAAACAAATTCACTTTCTGAAAGATTTTGTCATCTGCCTTCTCGGCAGATTTTGACCTGCTTCGGCATAGAATCACGATCCCGTGCCTTCTCGACCGTTGTAGTTTACAATCAGAGCTTTCCGTTGATATCTTGTGGATCGTGAGCCCACTTACGGTCTAGGAGTTACAGGCAGAATCAAAAGGGGCTTTACTGAAAAGGCCATAACTTTTGGCTCGGGTCTCCGTTTCAGGCCTACTTGACTTGTAAATTATTGAAAACGAGTTTTAAAACAAATTCACTTTCTGGCAGATTTTGGTCATCTACCTTCTCGACGGATTTCGACCTGCTTCGGGACAGAATCACGATCCTGTGCCTTCTCGACCTTTGTAGTTTACAATCCGAGCTTTTCGTTGATATCTTGTAGATCGTGAGCCCACTTACGGTCTAGGAGTTTCAGGTAGATTCGAAAGGGGCTTTACTAAAAAGGGCATAACATTTGGCTCGGGTCTCCGTTCAGACCTACTTGACTTGTAAATTATTAAAAACGGGTTTTAAAACAAATTCACTTTCTGGCAGATTCTGTCATCTGACTTGTCGACGGATTTTGACCTGCTTCGGGAGCAAATCACGATCTCGTGCCTTCTCGACAGTTGTAGTTTACATTCCGAGCTTTCCGTTGATATCTTGTCGATCGTGAGCCCAGTTACGGTCTATGAGTTACATGCATAATCAAAAGGGGCTTTACTGAAAAGGCCATAACTTTTGGCTCGGGTCTCCATTTCATGCCTACTCGACTTGTAAATTATTAAAAACGAGTTTTAAAACAAATTCACTTTCTGGCAGATTCTGTCATCTGCCTTCTCGACGAATTTTGACCTGCTTCGGGACAGAATCACGATCGCGTGCCTTCTCGACAGTTGTAGTTTACATTCCAAGCTTTCCGTTGATATCTTTTCGATCGTGAGCCCAGTTATGGTCTATGAGTTACAGGCATAATCAAAAGGGGATTTACTGAAAAGGCTATAACTTTTGGCTCGGGTCTCCGTTCAGGCCTACTTGACATGTAAATTATTAAAATCGGGTTTTAAAACAAATTCACTTTCTGGCAGATTCTGTCATTTGCCTTCTCGGTAGATTTTGACCTGCATCGGCATAGAATCACGATCACGTGCCTTCTCGACCCTTGTAGTTTACATTCAGAGCTTTCCGTTGATATCTTGTGGATCGTGAGCCCACTTACAGTCTAGGAGTTACATGCAGAATCAAAAGGGGCTTTACTGAAAAGGCTATTACTTTTGGCTCGGGTCTCCGTTTCAGGCCTACTTGACTTGTAAATTATTGAAAACGAGTTTTAAAACAAATTCACTTTCTGGCAGATTTTGGTCATCTACCTTCTTGACAGATTTAGACCTGCTTCGGGACAGAATCACGATCATGTGCCTTCTCGACCTTTGTAGTTTACTATCCGAGCTTTTCGTTGATATCTTGTAGATCGTGAGCCCACTTACGGTCTTGGAGTTTCAGGTAGATTCGAAAGGGGCTTTACTAAAAAGGCCATTACATTTGGCTCGGGTCTCCGTTCAGGCCTACTTGTCTTGTAAATTATTAAAAACGGGTTTTAAAACAAATTCACTTTCTGGCAGATTCTGTCATCTGCCTTCTCGACGGATTTTGACCTGCTTCGGGACAAAATCACGATCTCGTGCCTTCTCGACAGTTGTAGTTTACATTCCAAGCTTTCCGTTGATATCTTGTCGATCGTGAGCCCAGTTACGGTCTATGAGTTACAGGCATAATCAAAAGGGGCTTTACTGAAATGCCATAACTTTTGGCTCGGGTCTCCATTTCATGCCTACTTGACTTGTAAATTACTAAAAACGAGTTTTAAAATAAATTCACTTTCTGGCAGATTCTGTCATCTGCCTTCTCGACGGATTTGACCTGCTTCGGGACAGAATCACGATCTCGTGCCCTCTCGACAGTTGTAGTTTACATTCCGAGCTTTCCGTTGATATCTTTTCGATCGTGAGCCCAGTTATGGTCTATGAGTTACAGGCATAATCAAAAGGGGCTTTACTGAAAAGGCTATAACTTTTGGCTCGGGTCTCCGTTCAGGCCTACTTGACGTGTAAGTTATTAAAATCGGGTTTTAAAACAAATTCACTTTCTGGCAGATTCTGTCATTTGCCTTCTCGGTAGATTTTGACCTGCTTCGGCATAGAATCACGATCCCGTGCCTTCTCGACCCTTGAAGTTTACATTCAGAGCTTTCCGTTGATATCTTGTGGATCGTGAGCCCACTTACGGTCTAGGAGTTACAGGCAGAATCAAAAGGGGCTTTACTGAAAAGGCCATAACTTTTGGCTCGGGTCTCCGTTTCAGGCCTACTTGACTTGTAAATTATTGAAAACGAGTTTTAAAACAAATTCACTTTCTGGCAGATTTTGGTCATCTACCTTCTCGATGGATTTAGACCTGCTTCGGGACAGAATCACGATCCTGTGCCTTCTCGACCTTTGTAGTTTAAAATCCGAGCTTTTCGTTGATATCTTGTAGATCGTGAGCCCACTTACGGTGTACGAGTTTCAGGTAGATTCGAAAGGGGCTTTACCAAAAAGGCCATAACATTTGGCACGGGTCTCCGTTCAGGCCTACTTGACTTGTAAATTATTAAAAACGAGTTTTAAAACAAATTCACTTTCTGGCAGATTCTGTCATCTGCCTTCTCGACGGATTTTGACCTGCTTCGGGACAAAATCACGATCTCGTGCCTTCTCGACAGTTGTAGTTTACATTCCGAGCTTTCCGTTGATATCTTGTCGATAGTGAGCCCAGTTACGGTCTATGAGTTACAGGCATAATCAAAAGGGGCTTTACTGAAAAGGCCATAACTTTTGGCTCGGGTCTCCATTTCATGCCTACTTGACTTGTAAATTATTAAAAATGAGTTTTAAAACAAATTCACTTTCTGGCAGATTCTGTCATCTGCCTTCTCGACGGATTTTGACCTGCTTCGGGACAGAATCACGATCTCATGCCTTCTCGACAGTTGTAGTTTACATTCCGAGCTTTCGGTTGATATCTTTTCGATCGTGAGCCCAGTTATGGTCTATGAGTTACAGGCATAATCAAAAGGGGCTTTACTGAAAAGGCTATAACTTTTGGCTCGGGTCTCCGTTCAGGCCTACTTGACGTGTAAATTATTAAAATCGGGTTTTAAAACAAATTCACTTTCTGGCAGATTCTGTCATTTGCCTTCTCGGTAGATTTTGACCTGCTTCGGCATAGAATCACGATCACGTGCCTTCTCGAAACTTGTAGTTTACATTCAGAGCTTTCCGTTGATATCTTGTGGATCGTGAGCCCACTTACGGTCTAGGAGTTACAGGCAGAATCAAAAGGGGCTTTACTGAAAAGGCCATAACTTTTGTCTCGGGTCTCCGTTCAGGCCTACTTGACTTGTAAATTATTAAAAACGAGTTTTAAAACAAATTCACTTTCTGGCAGATTCTGTCATCTGCCTTCTCGACGGATTTTGACCTGCTTCGGGACAAAATCACGATCTCGTGCCTTCTCGACAGTTGTAGTTTACATTCCGAGCTTTCCGTTGAAATCTTGTCGATCGTGTGCCCACTTACGGTCTAGGAGTTTCAGGTAGATTCGAAAGGGGCTTTACTAAAAAGGCCATAACATTTGGCTCGGGTCTCCGTTCAGGCCTACTTGACTTGTAAATTATTATAAACGAGTTTTAAAACAAATTCACTTTCTGGCAGATTCTGTCATCTGCCTTCTCGACGGATTTTGACCTGCTTCGGGACAAAATCTCGATCTCGTGCCTTCTCGACAGTTGTAGTTTACATTCCGAGCTTTCCGTTGATATCTTGTCGATTGTGAGCCCAGTTACGGTCTATGAGTTACAGGCATAATCAAAAGGGGCTTTACTGAAAAGGCCATAACTTTTGGCTCGGGTCTCCATTTCATGCCTACTTGACTTGTAAATTATTAAAAACAAGTTTTAAAACAAATTCACTTTCTGGCAGATTCTGTCATCTGCCTTCTCGATGGATTTTGACCTGCTTCGTGACAGAATCATGATCTCGTGCCTTCTCGACAGTTGTAGTTTACATTCCGAGCTTTCCGTTGATATCTTTTCGATCGTGAGCCCAGTTATGGTCTATGAGTTACAGGCATAATCCAAAGGGGCTTTACTGAAAAGGCTATAACTTTTGGCTCGGGTCTCCGTTCAGGCCTACTTGACGTGTAAATTATCAAAGTCGGGTTTTAAAACAAATTCACTTTCTGGCAGATTCTGTCATTTGCCTTCTCGGTAGATTTTGACCTGCTTCGGCATAGAATCACGATCCCGTGCCTTCTCGTCCCTTGTAGTTTACATTCAGAGCTTTCCGTTGATATCTTGTGGATCGTGAGCCCACTTACAGTCTAGGAGTTACAGGTAGAATCAAAAGGGGCTTTACTGAAAAGGCCATTACTTTTGGTTCGGGTCTCCGTTTCAGGCCTACTTGACTTGTAAATTATTGAAAACGAGTTTTAAAACAAATTCACTTTCTGGCAGATTTTGGTCATCTACCTTCTTGACGGATTTAGACCTGCTTCGGGACAGAATCATGATCCTGTGCCTTCTCGACCTTTGTAGTTTACAATCCGAGCTTTTCGTTGATATCTTGTAGATCGTGAGCCCACTTACGGTCTTGGAGTTTCAGGTAGATTCGAAAGGGGCTTTTCTAAAAAGGCCATAACAGTTGGCTCGGGTCTCCGTTCAGGCCTACTTGACTTGTAAATTATTAAAAACGGGTTTTAAAACAAATTCACTTTCTGGCAGATTCTGTCATCTGCCTTCTCGACGGATTTTGACCTGCTTCCGGACAAAATCACGATCTCGTGCCTTCTCGACAGTTGTAGTTTACATTCCGAGCTTTCCGTTGATATCTTGTCGATCGTAAGCCCAGTTACGGTCTATGAGTTATAGGCATAATCAAAAGGGGCTTTACTGAAAATGCCATAACTTTTGGCTCGGGTCTCCATTTCATGCCTACTTGACTTGTAAATTATTAAAAACGAGTTTTAAAACAAATTCACTTTCTGGCAGATTCTGTCATCTGCCTTCTCGACGGATTTTGACCTGCTTCGGGACAGAATCACGATCTCGTGCCTTCTCGACAGTTGTAGTTTACATTCCGAGCTTTCCGTTGATATCTTTTCGATCGTGAGCCCAGTTATGGTCTATGAGTTACAGGCATGATCAAAAGGGGCTTTACTGAAAAGGCTATAACGTTTGGCTCGGGTCTCCGTTCAGGCCTACTTGACGTGTAAATTATTAAAATCGGGTTTTAAAACAAATTCACTTTCTGGCAGATTCTGTCATTTGCCTTCTCGGTAGATTTTGACCTGCTTCGGCATAGAATCACGATCCCGTGCCTTCTCGTCCCTTGTAGTTTACATTCAGAGCTTTCCGTTGATATCTTGTGGATCGTGAGCCCACTTACGGTCTAGGAGTTACAGGCAGAATCAAAAGGGGCTTTACTGAAAAGGCCATAACTTTTGGCTCGGGTCTCCGTTTCAGGCCTACTTGACTTGTAAATTATTGAAAACGAGTTTTAAAACAAATTCACTTTCTGGCAGATTTTGGTCATCTACCTTCTCGACGGATTTCGACCTGCTTCGGGACAGAATCACGATCCTGTGCCTTCTCGACCTTTGTAGTTTACAATCCAAGCTTTTCGTTGATATCTTGTAGATCGTGAGCCCACTAACGGTCTAGGAGTTTCAGGTAGATTCGAAAGGGGCTTTACTAAAAAGGGCATAACATTTTGCTCGGGTCTCCGTTCAGGCCTACTTGACTTGTAAATTATTAAAAACGGGTTTTAAAACAAATTCACTTTCTGGCAGATTCTGTCATCTGCCTTGTCGACGGATTTTGAACTGCTTCGGGACCAAATCACGATCTCGTGCCTTCTCGACAGTTGTAGTTTACATTCCGAGCTTTCCGATGATATCTTGTCGATCGTGAGCCCAGTTACGGTCTATGAGTTACATGCATAATCAAAAGGGGCTTTACTGAAAAGGCCATAACTTTTGGCTCGGGTCTCCATTTCATGCCTACTCGACTTGTAAATTATTAAAAACGAGTTTTAAAACAAATTCACTTTCTGGCAGATTCTGTCATCTGCCTTCTCGACGGATTTTGACCTGCTTCAGGACAGAATCACGATCTCGTGCCTTCTCGACAGTTGTAGTTAACATTCCGAGCTTTCCGTTGATATCTTTTCGATCGTGAGCCCAGTTATGGTCTATGAGTTACAGGCATAATCAAAAGGGGCTTTACTGAAAAGGCTATAACTTTTGGCTCGGGTCTCCGTTCTGGCCTACTTGACGTGTAAATTATTAAAATCGGGTTTTAAAACAAATTCACTTTCTGGCAGATTCTGTCATTTGCCTTCTCGGTAGATTTTGACCAGCATCGGCATAGAATCACGATCTCGTGCCTTCTCGACCCTTGTAGTTTACATTCAGAGCTTTCCGTTGATTTCTTGTGGATCGTGAGCCCACTAACAGTCTAGGAGTTACATGCAGAATCAAAAGGGGCTTTACTGAAAAGGCTATTACTTTTGGCTCGGGTCTCCATTTCAGGCCTACTTGACTTGTAAATTATTGAAAACGAGTTTTAAAACAAATTCACTATCTGGCAGATTTTGGTCATCTACCTTCTTGACGGATTTAGACATGCTTCGGGACAGAATCACGATCCTGTGCCTTCTCGACCTTTGTAGTTTACTATCCGAGCTTTTCGTTGATATCTTGTAGATCGTGAGCCCACTTACGGTCTTGGAGTTTCAGGTAGATTCGAAAGGGGCTTTACTAAAAAGGCCATTACATTTGGCTCGGGTCTCCGTTCAGGCCTACTTGACTTGTAAATTATTAAAAACGGGTTTTAAAACAAATTCACTTTCTGGCAGATTCTGTCATCTGCCTTCTCGACGGATTTTGACCTGCTTCGGGACAAAATCACGATCTCGTGCCTTCTCGATAGTTGTAGTTTACATTCCGAGCTTTCCGTTGATATCTTGTTGATCGTGAGCCCAGTTACGGTCTATGAGTTACAGGCATAATCAAAAGGGGCTTTACTGAAATGCCATAACTTTTGGCTCGGGTCTCCATTTCATGCCTACTTGTCTTGTAAATTATTAAAAACGAGTTTTAAAACAAATTCACTTTCTGGCAGATTCTGTCATCTGCCTTCTCGACGGATTTTGACCTGCTTCGGGACAGAATCACGATCTCGTGCCTTCTCGACAGTTGTAGTTTACGTTCCAAGCTTTCCGTTGATATCTTTTCGATCGTGAGCCCAGTTATGGTCTATGAGTTACAGGCATAATCAAAAGGGGCTTTACTGAAAAGGCTATAACTTTTGGCTCGGGTCTCCGTTCAGGCCTACTTGACGTGTAAATTATTAAAATCGGGTTTTAAAACAAATTCACTTTCTGGCAGATTCTGTCATTTGCCTTCTCGGTAGATTTTGACCTGCTTCGGCATAGAATCACGATCCCGTGCCTTCTCGTCCCTTGAAGTTTACATTCAGAGCTTTCCGTTGATATCTAGTGGATCGTGAGCCCACTTACGGTCTAGGAGTTACAGGCAGAATCAAAAGGGGCTTTACTGAAAAGGCCATAACTTTTGGCTCGGGTCTCCGTTTCAGGCCTACTTGACTTGTAAATTATTGAAAACGAGTTTTAAAACAAATTCACTTTCTGGCAGATTTTGGTCATCTACCTTCTCGACGGATTTAGACCTGCTTCGGGACAGAATCACGATCCTGTGCCTTCTCGACCTTTGTAGTTTACAATCCGAGCTTTTCGTTGATATCTTATAGATCGTGAGCCCACTTACGGTGTTCGAGTTTCAGGTAGATTCGAAAGGGGCTTTACCAAAAAGGCCATAATATTTGGCACGGGTCTCCGTTCAGGCCTACTTGACTTGTAAATTATTAAAAACGAGTTTTAAAACAAATTCACTTTCTGGCAGATTCTGTCATCTGCCTTCTCGACGGATTTTGACCTGCTTCGGGACAAAATCACGATCTCGTGCCTTCTCGACAGTTTTAGTTTACATTCCGAGCTTTCCGTTGATATCTTGTCGATCGTGAGCCCAGTTACGGTCTATGAATTACAGGCATAATCAAAAGGGGCTTTACTGAAAAGGCCATAACTTTTGGCTCGGGTCTCCATTTCATGCCTACTTGACTTGTAAATTATTAAAAACGAGTTTTAAAACAAATTCACTTTCTGGCAGATTCTGTCATCTGCCTTCTCGACGGATTTTGACCTGCTTCGGGACAGAATCACGATCTCATGCCTTCTCGACAGTTGTAGTTTACATTCCGAGCTTTTCGTTGATATCTTTTCGATCGTGAGCCCAGTTATGGTCTATGAGTTACAGGCATAATCAAAAGGGGCTTTACTGAAAAGGCTATAACTTTTGGCTCGGGTCTCCGTTCAGGCCTACTTGACGTGTAAATTATTAAAATCGGGTTTTAAAACAAATTCACTTTCTGGCAGATTCTGTCATTTGCCTTCTCGGTAGATTTTGACCGGCTTCGGCATAGAATCACGATCACGTGCCTTCTTGAACCTTGTAGTTTACATTCAGAGCTTTCCGTTGATATCTTGTGGATCGTGAGCCCACTTACGGTCTAGGAGTTACAGGCAGAATCAAAAGGGGCTTTACTGAAAAGGCCATAACTTTTGGCTCGGGTCTCCGTTCAGGCCTACTTGACTTGTAAATTATTAAAAACGAGTTTTAAAACAAAGTCACTTTCTGGCAGATTCTGTCATCTGCCTTCTCGACGGATTTTGACCTGCTTCGGGACAAAATCTCGATCTCGTGCCTTCTCGACAGTTGTAGTTTACATTCCGAGCTTTCCGTTGATATCTTGTCGATTGTGAGCCCAGTTACGGTCTATGAGTTACAGGCATAATCAAAAGGGGCTTTACTGAAAAGGCCATAACTTTTGGCTCGGGTCTCCATTTCATGCCTACTTGACTTGTAAATTATTAAAAACGAGTTTTAAAACAAATTCACTTTCTGGCAGATTCTGTCATCTGCCTTCTCGATGGATTTTGACCTGCTTCGTGACAAAATCTCGATCTCGTGCCTTCTCGACAGTTGTAGTTTACATTCCGAGCTTTCCGTTGAAATCTTGTCGATCGTGTGCCCACTTACGGTCTAGGAGTTTCAGGTAGATTCGAAAGGGGCTTTACTAAAAAGGCCATAACATTTGGCTCGGGTCTCCGTTCAGGCCTACTTGACTTGTAAATTATTAAAAACGAGTTTTAAAACAAATTTACTTTCTGGCAGATTCTGTCATCTGCCTTCTCGACGGATTTTGACCTGCTTCGGGACAAAATCTCGATCTTGTGCCTTCTCGACAGTTGTAGTTTACATTCTGAGCTTTCCGTTGATATCTTGTCGATTGTGAGCCCAGTTACGGTCTATGAGTTACAGGCATAATCAAAAGGGGCTTTACTGAAAAGGCCATAACTTTTGGCTCGGGTCTCCATTTCATGCCTACTTGACTTGTAAATTATTAAAAACGAGTTTTAAAACAAATTCACTTTCTGGCAGATTCTGTCATCTGCCTTCTCGATGGATTTTGACCTGCTTCGTGACAGAATCACGATCTCGTGCCTTCTCGAAAGTTGTAGTTTACATTCCGAGCTTTCCGTTGATATCTTTTCGATCATGAGCCCAGTTATGGTCTATGAGTTACAGGCATAATCCAAAGGGGCTTTACTGAAAAGGCTATAACTTTTGGCTCGGGTCTCCGTTCAGGCCTACTTGACGTGTAAATTATTAAAGTCGGGTTTTAAAACAAATTCACTTTCTGGCAGATTCTGTCATTTGCCTTCTCGGTAGATTTTGACCTGCTTCGGCATAGAATCACGATCCCGTGCCTTCTCGTCCCTTGTAGTTTACATTCAGAGCTTTCCGTTGATATCTTGTAGATCGTGAGCCCACTTACAGTCTAGGAGTTACAGGTAGAATCAAAAGGGGCTTTACTGAAAAGGCCATTACTTTTGGTTCGGGTCTCCGTTTCAGGCCTACTTGACTTGTAAATTATTGAAAACGAGTTTTAAAACAAATTCACTTTCTGGCAGATTTTGGTCATCTACCTTCTTGACGGATTTAGACCTGCTTCGGGACAGAATCACGATCCTGTGCCTTCTCGACCTTTGTAGTTTACAATCCGAGCTTTTCGTTGATATCTTGTAGATCGTGAGCCCACTTATGGACTTGGAGTTTCAGGTAGATTCGAAAGGGGCTTTACTAAAAAGGCCATAACAGTTGGCTCGGGTCTCCGTTCAGGCCTACTTGACTTGTAAATTATTAAAAACGGGTTTTAAAACAAATTCACTTTCTGGCAGATTCTGTCATCTGCCTTCTCGACGGATTTTGACCTGCTTCGGGACAAAATCACGATCCCGTGCCTTCTCGACAGTTGTAGTTTACATTCCGAGCTTTCCGTTGATATCTTTTCGATCGTGAGCCCAGTTATGGTCTATGAGTTACAGGCATAATCAAAAGGGGCTTTACTGAAAAGGCAATAAAGTTTGGCTCGGGTCTCCGTTCAGGCCTACTTGACGTGTAAATTATTAAAATCGGGTTTTAAAACAAATTCACTTACTGGCAGATTCTGTCATTTGCCTTCTCGGTAGATTTTGACCTGCTTCGGCATAGAATCACGATCCCGTGCCTTCTCGTCCCTTGTAGTTTACATTCAGAGCTTTCCGTTGATATCTTGTGGATCGTGAGCCCACTTACGGTCTAGGAGTTACAGGCAGAATCAAAAGGGGCTTTACTGAAAAGGCCATAACTTTTGGCTCGGGTCTCCGTTTCAGGCCTACTTGACTTGTAAATTATTGAAAATGAGTTTTAAAACAAATTCACTTTCTGGCAGAATTTGGTCATCTACCTTCTCGACGGATTTAGACCTGCTTCGGGACAGAATCACGATCCTGTGCCTTCTCGACCTTTGTAGTTTACAATCCGAGCTTTTCGTTGATATCTTGTAGATCGTGAGCCCACTTACGGTCTAGGAGTTTCAGGTAGATTCGAAAGGGGCTTTACTAAAAAGGCCATAACATTTGGCTCGGGTCTCCGTTCAGGCCTACTTGACTTGTAAATTATTAAAAACGAGTTTTAAAACAAATTCACTTTCTGGCAGATTCTGTCATCTGCCTTCTCGACGGATTTTGACCTGCTTCGGGACAGAATCACGATCTCATGCCTTCTCGACAGTTGTAGTTTACATTCCGAGCTTTCCGTTGATATCTTTTCGATCGTGAGCCCAGATATGGTCTATGAGTTACAGGCATAATCAAAAGGGGCTTTACTGAAAAGGCTATAACTTTTGGCTCGGGTCTCCGTTCAGGCCTACTTGACGTGTAAATTATTAAAATCGGGTTTTAAAACAAATTCACTTTCTGGCAGATTCTGTCATTTGCCTTCTCGGTAGATTTTGACCTGCTTCGGCATAGAATCACGATCCCGTGCCTTCTCGACCCTTGTAGTTTACATTCAGAGCTTTCCGTTGATATCTTGTGGATCGTGAGCCCACTTACGGTCTAGGAGTTATAGGCAGATTCAAAAGGGGCTTTACTGAAAAGGCCATAACTTTTGGCTCGGGTCTCCGTTCAGGCCTACTTGACTTGTAAATTATTAAAAACGAGTTTTAAAACAAATTCACTTTGTGGCAGATTCTGTCATCTGCCTTCTCGATGGATTTTGACCTGCTTCGTGACAGAATCACGATCTCGTGCCTTCTCGACAGTTGTAGTTTACATTCCGAGCTTTCCGTTGATATCTTTTCGATCGTGAGCCCAGTTATGGTCTATGAGTTACATGCATAATCAAAAGGGGCTTTACTGAAAAGGCTATAACTTTTGGCTCGGGTCTCCGTTCAGGCCTACTTGACGTGTAAATTATTAAAATCGGGTTTTAAAACAAATTCACTTTCTGGCAGATTCTGTCATTTGCCTTCTCGGTAAATTTTGACCTGCTTCGGCATAGAATCACGATCCCGTGCCATCTCGACCCTTGTAGTTTACATTCAGAGCTTTCCGTTGATATCTTGTGGATCGTGAGCCCACTTACGGTCTAGGAGTTACAGGCAGAATCAAAAGGGGCTTTACTGAAAAGGCCATAACTTTTGGCTCGGGTCTCCGTTTCAGGCCTACTTGACTTGTAAATTATTGAAAACGAGTTTTAAAACAAATTCACTTTCTGGCAGATTTTGGTCATCTACCTTCTCGACGGATTTAGACCTGCTTCGGGACAGAATCACGATCCTGTGCCTTCTCGACCTTTGTAGTTTACAATCCGAGCTTTTCGTTGATATCTTGAAGATCGTGAGCCCACTTACGGTCTAGGAGTTTCAGGTAGATTCGAAAGGGGCTTTACTAAAAAGGCCATAACATTTGGCTCGGGTCTCCGTTCATGCCTACTTGACTTGTAAATTATTAAAAACGGGTTTTAAAACAAATTCACTTTCTGGCAGATTCTGTCATCTGCCTTCTCGACGGATTTTGACCTGCTTCGGGACAAAATCACGATCTCATGCCTTCTCGACAGTTGTAGTTTACATTCCGAGCTTTCCGTTGATATCTTTTCGATCGTGAGCCCAGTTATGGTCTATGAGTTACATGCATAATCAAAAGGGGCTTTACTGAAAAGGCTATAACTTTTGGCTCGGGTCTCCGTTTAGGCCTACTTGACGTGTAAATTATTAAAATCGGGTTTTAAAACAAATTCACTTTATGGCAGATTCTGTCATTTGCCTTCTCGGTAGATTTTGACCTGCTTCGGCATAGAATCACGATCCCGTGCCTTCTCGACCCTTGTAGTTTACATTCAGAGCTTTCCGTTGATATCTTGTGGATCGTGAGCCCACTTACGGTCTAGGAGTTACAGGCAGAATCAAAAGGGGCTTTACTGAAAAGGCCATAACTTTTGGCTCGGGTCTCCGTTTCAGGCCTACTTGACTTGTAAATTATTGAAAACGAGTTTTAAAACAAATTCACTTTCTGGCAGATTTTGGTCATCTACCTTCTCGACGGATTTAGACCTGCTTCGGGACAGAATCACGATCCTGTGCCTTCTCGACCTTTGTAGTTTACAATCCGAGCTTTTCGTTGATATCTTGAAGATCGTGAGCCCACTTACGGTCTAGGAGTTTCAGGTAGATTCGAAAGGGGCTTTACTAAAAAGGCCATAACATTTGGCTCGGGTCTCCGTTCATGCCTACTTGACTTGTAAATTATTAAAAACGGGTTTTAAAACAAATTCACTTTCTGGCAGATTCTGTCATCTGCCTTCTCGACGGATTTTGACCTGCTTCGGGACAAAATCACGATCTCATGCCTTCTCGACAGTTGTAGTTTACATTCCGAGCTTTCCGTTGATATCTTTTCGATCGTGAGCCCAGTTATGGTCTATGAGTTACATGCATAATCAAAAGGGGCTTTACTGAAAAGGCTATAACTTTTGGCTCGGGTCTCCGTTTAGGCCTACTTGACGTGTAAATTATTAAAATCGGGTTTTAAAACAAATTCACTTTATGGCAGATTCTGTCATTTGCCTTCTCGGTAGATTTTGACCTGCTTCGGCATAGAATCACGATCCCGTGCCTTCTCGACCCTTGTAGTTTACATTCAGAGCTTTCCGTTGATATCTTGTGGATCGTGAGCCCACTTACGGTCTAGGAGTTACAGGCAGAATCAAAAGGGGCTTTACTGAAAAGGCCATAACTTTTGGCTCGGGTCTCCGTTTCAGGCCTACTTGACTTGTAAATTATTGAAAACGAGTTTTAAAACAAATTCACTTTCTGGCAGATTTTGGTCATCTACCTTCTCGACGGATTTAGACCTGCTTCGGGACAGAATCACGATCCTGTGCCTTCTCGACCTTTGTAGTTTACAATCCGAGCTTTTCGTTGATATCTTGAAGATCGTGAGCCCACTTACGGTCTAGGAGTTTCAGGTAGATTCGAAAGGGGCTTTACTAAAAAGGCCATAACATTTGGCTCGGGTCTCCGTTCATGCCTACTTGACTTGTAAATTATTAAAAACGGGTTTTAAAACAAATTCACTTTCTGGCAGATTCTGTCATCTGCCTTCTCGACGGATTTTGACCTGCTTCGGGACAAAATCACGATCTCGTGCCTTCTCGACAGTTGTAGTTTACATTCCGAGCTTTCCGTTGATATCTTTTCGATCGTGAGCCCAGTTATGGTCTATGAGTTACATGCATAATCAAAAGGGGCTTTACTGAAAAGGCTATAACTTTTGGCTCGGGTCTCCGTTTAGGCCTACTTGACGTGTAAATTATTAAAATCGGGTTTTAAAACAAATTCACTTTATGGCAGATTCTGTCATTTGCCTTCTCGGTAGATTTTGACCTGCTTCGGCATAGAATCACGATCCCGTGCCTTCTCGTCCCTTGTAGTTTACATTCAGAGCTTTCCGTTGATATCTTGTGGATCGTGAGCCCACTTACGGTCTAGGAGTTACAGGCAGAATCAAAGGGGGCTTTACTGAAAAGGCCATAACTTTTGGCTCGGGTCTCCGTTTCAGGCCTACTTGACTTGTAAATTATTGAAAACGAGTTTTAAAACAAATTCACTTTCTGGCAGATTTTGGTCATCTACCTTCTCGACGGATTTAGACCTGCTTCGGGACAGAATCACGATCCGGTGCCTTCTCGACCTTTGTAGTTTACAATCCGAGCTTTTCGTTGATATCTTGTAGATCGTGAGCCCACTTACGGTCTAGGAGTTGCAGGTAGATTCGAAAGGGGCTTTACTAAAAAGGCCATAACATTTGGCTCGGGTCTCCGTTCATGCCTACTTGACTTGTAAATTATTAAAAACGAGTTTTAAAACAAATTCACTTTCTGGCAGATTCTGTCATCTGCCTTCTCGACGGATTTTGACCTGCATCGGGACAAAATCACGATCTCGTGCCTTCTCGACAGTTGTAATTTACATTCGAGCTTTCCGTTGATATCTTGTCGATCGTGAGCCCAGTTACGGTCTATGAGTTACAGGCATAATCAAAAGGGGCTTTACTGAAAAGGCCATAACTTTTGGCTCGGGTCTCCATTTCATGCCTACTTGACTTGTAAATTATTAAAAATGAGTTTTAAAACAAATTCACTTTCTGGCAGATTCTGTCATCTGCCTTCTCGACGGATTTTGACCTGCTTCGGGACAGAATCACGATCTCATGCCTTCTCGACAGTTGTAGTTTACATTCCGAGCTTTCCGTTGATATCTTTTCGATCGTGAGCCCAGTTATGGTCTATGAGTTACAGGCATAATCAAAAGGGGCTTTACTGAAAAGGCTATAACTTTTGGCTCGGGTCTCCGTTCAGGCCTACTTGACGTGTAAATTATTAAAATCGGGTTTTAAAACAAATTCACTTTCTGGCAGATTCTGTCATTTGCCTTCTCGGTAGATTTTGACCTGCTTCGGCATAGAATCACGATCACGTGCCATCTCGACCCTTGTAGTTTACATTCAGAGCTTTCCGTTGATATCTTGTGGATCGTGAGCCCACTTACGGTCTAGGAGTTACAGGCAGAATCAAAAGGGGCTTTACTGAAAAGGCCATAACTTTTGGCTCGGGTCTCCGTTCAGGCCTACTTGACTTGTAAATTATTGAAAACGAGTTTTAAAACAAATTCACTTTCTGGCAGATTCTGTCATCTGCCTTCTCGACGGATTTTGACCTGCTTCGGGACAAAATCACGATCTCGTGCCTTCTCGACAGTTGTAGTTTACATTCCGAGCTTTCTGTTGAAATCTCGTCGATCGTGAGCCCAGTTACGGTCTATGAGTTACAGGCATAATCAAAAGGGGCTTTACTGAAAAGGCCATAACTTTTGGCTCGGGTCTCCATTTCATGCCTACTTGACTTGTAAATTATTAAAAACGAGTTTTAAAACAAATTCACTTTCTGGCAGATTCTGTCATCTGCCTTCTCGACGGATTTTGACCTGCTTCGGGACAAAATCACGATCTCGTGCCTTCTCGACAGTTGTAGTTTACATTCCGAGCTTTCCGTTGATATCTTGTCGATCGTGAGCCCAGTTACGGTCTATGAGTTACAGGCATAATCAAAAGGGGCTTTACTGAAAAGGCCATAACTTTTGGCTCGGGTCTCCATTTCATGCCTACTTGACTTGTAAATTATTAAAAACGAGTTTTAAAACAAATTCACTTTCTGGCAGATTCTGTCATCTGCCTTCTCGACGGATTTTGACCTGCTTCGGGATAGAATCACGATCTCGTGCCTTCTCGACAGTTGTAGTTTACATTCCGAGCTTTCCGTTGATATCTTTTCGATCGGGGCCCCAGTTATGGTCTATGAGTTACAGGCATAATCAAAAGGGGCTTTACTGAAAAGGCTATAACTTTTGGCTCGGGTCTCCGTTCAGGCCTACTTGACGTGTAAATTATTTAAATCGGGTTTTAAAACAAATTCACTTTCTGGCAGATTCTGTCATTTGCCTTCTCGGTAGATTTTGACCTGCTTCGGCATAGAATCACGATCCCGTGCCTTCTCCACCCTTGTAGTTTACATTCAGAGCTTTCCATTGATATCTTGTGGATCGTGAGCCCACTTACGGTCTAGGAGTTACAGGCAGAATCAAAAGGGGCTTTACTGAAAAGGCCATAACTTTTGGCTCGGGTCTCCGTTTCAGGCCTACTTGACTTGTAAATTATTGAAAACGAGTTTTAAAACAAATTCACTTTCTGGCAGATTTTGGTCATCTACCTTCTCGACGGATTTAGACCTGCTTCGGGACAGAATCACGATCCTGTGCCTTCTCGACCTTTGTAGTTTACAATCCGAGCTTTTCGTTGATATCTTGTAGATCGTGAGCCCACTTACGGTCTAGGAGTTTCAGGTAGATTCGAAAGGGGCTTTACTAAAAAGGCCATAACATTTGGCTCGGGTCTCCGTTCAGGCCTACTTGACTTGTAAATTATTAAAAACGAGTTTTAAAACAAATTCACTTTCTGGCAGATTCTGTCATCTGCCTTCTCGACGGATTTTGACCTGCTTCGGGACAGAATCACGATCTCATGCCTTCTCGACAGTTGTAGTTTACATTCCGAGCTTTCCGTTGATATCTTTTCGATCGTGAGCCCAGTTATGGTCTATGAGTTCAAAAGGGGCTTTACTGAAAAGGCTATAACTTTTGGCTCGGGTCTCCGTTCAGGCCTACTTGACGTGTAAATTATTAAAATCGGGTTTTAAAACAAATTCACTTTCTGGCAGATTCTGTCATTTGCCTTCTCGGTAGATTTTGACCTGCTTCGGCATAGAATCACGATCCCGTGCCTTCTCGACCCTTGTAGTTTACATTCAGAGCTTTCCGTTGATATCTTGTGGATCGTGAGCCCACTTACGGTCTAGGAGTTATAGGCAGAATCAAAAGGGGCTTTACTGAAAAGGCCATAACTTTTGGCTCGGGTCTCCGTTCAGGCCTACTTGACTTGTAAATTATTAAAAACGAGTTTTAAAACAAATTCACTTTCTGGAAGATTCTGTCATCTGCCTTCTCGATGGATTTTGACCTGCTTCGTGACAGAATCACGATCTCGTGCCTTCTCGACAGTTGTAGTTCACATTCCGAGCTTTCCGTTGATATCTTTTCGATCGTGAGCCCGGTTATGGTCTATGAGTTACATGCATAATCAAAAGGGGCTTTACTGAAAAGGCTATAACTTTTGGCTCGGGTCTCCGTTCAGGCCTACTTGACGTGTAAATTATTAAAATCGGGTTTTAAAACAAATTCACTTTCTGGCAGATTCTGTCATTTGCCTTCTCGGTAGATTTTGACCTGCTTCGGCATAGAATCACGATCACGTGCCATCTCGACCCTTGTAGTTTACATTCAGAGCTTTCCGTTGATATCTTGTGGATCGTGAGCCCACTTACGGTCTAGGAGTTACAGGCAGAATCAAAAGGGGCTTTACTGAAAAGGCCATAACTTTTGGCTCGGGTCTCCGTTCAGGCCTACTTGACTTGTAAATTATTGAAAACGAGTTTTAAAACAAATTCACTTTCTGGCAGATTCTGTCATCTGCCTTCTCGACGGATTTTGACCTGCTTCGGGACAAAATCACGATCTCGTGCCTTCTCGACAGTTGTAGTTTACATTCCGAGCTTTCTGTTGAAATCTCGTCGATCGTGAGCCCAGTTACGGTCTATGAGTTACAGGCATAATCAAAAGGGGCTTTACTGAAAAGGCCATAACTTTTGGCTCGGGTCTCCATTTCATGCCTACTTGACTTGTAAATTATTAAAAACGAGTTTTAAAACAAATTCACTTTCTGGCAGATTCTGTCATCTGCCTTCTCGACGGATTTTGACCTGCTTCGGGACAAAATCACGATCTCGTGCCTTCTCGACAGTTGTAGTTTACATTCCGAGCTTTCCGTTGATATCTTGTCGATCGTGAGCCCAGTTACGGTCTATGAGTTACAGGCATAATCAAAAGGGGCTTTACTGAAAAGGCCATAACTTTTGGCTCGGGTCTCCATTTCATGCCTACTTGACTTGTAAATTATTAAAAACGAGTTTTAAAACAAATTCACTTTCTGGCAGATTCTGTCATCTGCCTTCTCGACGGATTTTGACCTGCTTCGGGATAGAATCACGATCTCGTGCCTTCTCGACAGTTGTAGTTTACATTCCGAGCTTTCCGTTGATATCTTTTCGATCGGGGCCCCAGTTATGGTCTATGAGTTACAGGCATAATCAAAAGGGGCTTTACTGAAAAGGCTATAACTTTTGGCTCGGGTCTCCGTTCAGGCCTACTTGACGTGTAAATTATTTAAATCGGGTTTTAAAACAAATTCACTTTCTGGCAGATTCTGTCATTTGCCTTCTCGGTAGATTTTGACCTGCTTCGGCATAGAATCACGATCCCGTGCCTTCTCCACCCTTGTAGTTTACATTCAGAGCTTTCCATTGATATCTTGTGGATCGTGAGCCCACTTACGGTCTAGGAGTTACAGGCAGAATCAAAAGGGGCTTTACTGAAAAGGCCATAACTTTTGGCTCGGGTCTCCGTTTCAGGCCTACTTGACTTGTAAATTATTGAAAACGAGTTTTAAAACAAATTCACTTTCTGGCAGATTTTGGTCATCTACCTTCTCGACGGATTTAGACCTGCTTCGGGACAGAATCACGATCCTGTGCCTTCTCGACCTTTGTAGTTTACAATCCGAGCTTTTCGTTGATATCTTGTAGATCGTGAGCCCACTTACGGTCTAGGAGTTTCAGGTAGATTCGAAAGGGGCTTTACTAAAAAGGCCATAACATTTGGCTCGGGTCTCCGTTCAGGCCTACTTGACTTGTAAATTATTAAAAACGAGTTTTAAAACAAATTCACTTTCTGGCAGATTCTGTCATCTGCCTTCTCGACGGATTTTGACCTGCTTCGGGACAGAATCACGATCTCATGCCTTCTCGACAGTTGTAGTTTACATTCCGAGCTTTCCGTTGATATCTTTTCGATCGTGAGCCCAGTTATGGTCTATGAGTTCAAAAGGGGCTTTACTGAAAAGGCTATAACTTTTGGCTCGGGTCTCCGTTCAGGCCTACTTGACGTGTAAATTATTAAAATCGGGTTTTAAAACAAATTCACTTTCTGGCAGATTCTGTCATTTGCCTTCTCGGTAGATTTTGACCTGCTTCGGCATAGAATCACGATCCCGTGCCTTCTCGACCCTTGTAGTTTACATTCAGAGCTTTCCGTTGATATCTTGTGGATCGTGAGCCCACTTACGGTCTAGGAGTTATAGGCAGAATCAAAAGGGGCTTTACTGAAAAGGCCATAACTTTTGGCTCGGGTCTCCGTTCAGGCCTACTTGACTTGTAAATTATTAAAAACGAGTTTTAAAACAAATTCACTTTCTGGAAGATTCTGTCATCTGCCTTCTCGATGGATTTTGACCTGCTTCGTGACAGAATCACGATCTCGTGCCTTCTCGACAGTTGTAGTTCACATTCCGAGCTTTCCGTTGATATCTTTTCGATCGTGAGCCCGGTTATGGTCTATGAGTTACATGCATAATCAAAAGGGGCTTTACTGAAAAGGCTATAACTTTTGGCTCGGGTCTCCGTTCAGGCCTACTTGACGTGTAAATTATTAAAATCGGGTTTTAAAACAAATTCACTTTCTGGCAGATTCTGTCATTTGCCTTCTCGGTAGATTTTGACCTGCTTCGGCATAGAATCACGATCACGTGCCATCTCGACCCTTGTAGTTTACATTCAGAGCTTTCCGTTGATATCTTGTGGATCGTGAGCCCACTTACGGTCTAGGAGTTACAGGCAGTATCAAAAGGGGCTTTACTGAAAAGGCCATAACTTTTGGCTCGGGTCTCCGTTCAGGCCTACTTGACTTGTAAATTATTGAAAACGAGTTTTAAAACAAATTCACTTTCTGGCAGATTCTGTCATCTGCCTTCTCGACGGATTTTGACCTGCTTCGGGACAAAATCACGATCTCGTGCCTTCTCGACAGTTGTAGTTTACATTCCGAGCTTTCTGTTGAAATCTCGTCGATCGTGAGCCCAGTTACGGTCTATGAGTTACAGGCATAATCAAAAGGGGCTTTACTGAAAAGGCCATAACTTTTGGCTCGGGTCTCCATTTCATGCCTACTTGACTTGTAAATTATTAAAAACGAGTTTTAAAACAAATTCACTTTCTGGCAGATTCTGTCATCTGCCTTCTCGACGGATTTTGACCTGCTTCGGGACAAAATCACGATCTCGTGCCTTCTCGACAGTTGTAGTTTACATTCCGAGCTTTCCGTTGATATCTTGTCGATCGTGAGCCCAGTTACGGTCTATGAGTTACAGGCATAATCAAAAGGGGCTTTACTGAAAAGGCCATAACTTTTGGCTCGGGTCTCCATTTCATGCCTACTTGACTTGTAAATTATTAAAAACGAGTTTTAAAACAAATTCACTTTCTGGCAGATTCTGTCATCTGCCTTCTCGACGGATTTTGACCTGCTTCGGGATAGAATCACGATCTCGTGCCTTCTCGACAGTTGTAGTTTACATTCCGAGCTTTCCGTTGATATCTTTTCGATCGGGGCCCCAGTTATGGTCTATGAGTTACAGGCATAATCAAAAGGGGCTTTACTGAAAAGGCTATAACTTTTGGCTCGGGTCTCCGTTCAGGCCTACTTGACGTGTAAATTATTTAAATCGGGTTTTAAAACAAATTCACTTTCTGGCAGATTCTGTCATTTGCCTTCTCGGTAGATTTTGACCTGCTTCGGCATAGAATCACGATCCCGTGCCTTCTCCACCCTTGTAGTTTACATTCAGAGCTTTCCATTGATATCTTGTGGATCGTGAGCCCACTTACGGTCTAGGAGTTACAGGCAGAATCAAAAGGGGCTTTACTGAAAAGGCCATAACTTTTGGCTCGGGTCTCCGTTTCAGGCCTACTTGACTTGTAAATTATTGAAAACGAGTTTTAAAACAAATTCACTTTCTGGCAGATTTTGGTCATCTACCTTCTCGACGGATTTAGACCTGCTTCGGGACAGAATCACGATCCTGTGCCTTCTCGACCTTTGTAGTTTACAATCCGAGCTTTTCGTTGATATCTTGTAGATCGTGAGCCCACTTACGGTCTAGGAGTTTCAGGTAGATTCGAAAGGGGCTTTACTAAAAAGGCCATAACATTTGGCTCGGGTCTCCGTTCAGGCCTACTTGACTTGTAAATTATTAAAAACGAGTTTTAAAACAAATTCACTTTCTGGCAGATTCTGTCATCTGCCTTCTCGACGGATTTTGACCTGCTTCGGGACAGAATCACGATCTCATGCCTTCTCGACAGTTGTAGTTTACATTCCGAGCTTTCCGTTGATATCTTTTCGATCGTGAGCCCAGTTATGGTCTATGAGTTCAAAAGGGGCTTTACTGAAAAGGCTATAACTTTTGGCTCGGGTCTCCGTTCAGGCCTACTTGACGTGTAAATTATTAAAATCGGGTTTTAAAACAAATTCACTTTCTGGCAGATTCTGTCATTTGCCTTCTCGGTAGATTTTGACCTGCTTCGGCATAGAATCACGATCCCGTGCCTTCTCGACCCTTGTAGTTTACATTCAGAGCTTTCCGTTGATATCTTGTGGATCGTGAGCCCACTTACGGTCTAGGAGTTATAGGCAGAATCAAAAGGGGCTTTACTGAAAAGGCCATAACTTTTGGCTCGGGTCTCCGTTCAGGCCTACTTGACTTGTAAATTATTAAAAACGAGTTTTAAAACAAATTCACTTTCTGGAAGATTCTGTCATCTGCCTTCTCGATGGATTTTGACCTGCTTCGTGACAGAATCACGATCTCGTGCCTTCTCGACAGTTGTAGTTCACATTCCGAGCTTTCCGTTGATATCTTTTCGATCGTGAGCCCGGTTATGGTCTATGAGTTACATGCATAATCAAAAGGGGCTTTACTGAAAAGGCTATAACTTTTGGCTCGGGTCTCCGTTCAGGCCTACTTGACGTGTAAATTATTAAAATCGGGTTTTAAAACAAATTCACTTTCTGGCAGATTCTGTCATTTGCCTTCTCGGTAGATTTTGACCTGCTTCGGCATAGAATCACGATCACGTGCCATCTCGACCCTTGTAGTTTACATTCAGAGCTTTCCGTTGATATCTTGTGGATCGTGAGCCCACTTACGGTCTAGGAGTTACAGGCAGAATCAAAAGGGGCTTTACTGAAAAGGCCATAACTTTTGGCTCGGGTCTCCGTTCAGGCCTACTTGACTTGTAAATTATTGAAAACGAGTTTTAAAACAAATTCACTTTCTGGCAGATTCTGTCATCTGCCTTCTCGACGGATTTTGACCTGCTTCGGGACAAAATCACGATCTCGTGCCTTCTCGACAGTTGTAGTTTACATTCCGAGCTTTCTGTTGAAATCTCGTCGATCGTGAGCCCAGTTACGGTCTATGAGTTACAGGCATAATCAAAAGGGGCTTTACTGAAAAGGCCATAACTTTTGGCTCGGGTCTCCATTTCATGCCTACTTGACTTGTAAATTATTAAAAACGAGTTTTAAAACAAATTCACTTTCTGGCAGATTCTGTCATCTGCCTTCTCGACGGATTTTGACCTGCTTCGGGACAAAATCACGATCTCGTGCCTTCTCGACAGTTGTAGTTTACATTCCGAGCTTTCCGTTGATATCTTGTCGATCGTGAGCCCAGTTACGGTCTATGAGTTACAGGCATAATCAAAAGGGGCTTTACTGAAAAGGCCATAACTTTTGGCTCGGGTCTCCATTTCATGCCTACTTGACTTGTAAATTATTAAAAACGAGTTTTAAAACAAATTCACTTTCTGGCAGATTCTGTCATCTGCCTTCTCGACGGATTTTGACCTGCTTCGGGATAGAATCACGATCTCGTGCCTTCTCGACAGTTGTAGTTTACATTCCGAGCTTTCCGTTGATATCTTTTCGATCGGGGCCCCAGTTATGGTCTATGAGTTACAGGCATAATCAAAAGGGGCTTTACTGAAAAGGCTATAACTTTTGGCTCGGGTCTCCGTTCAGGCCTACTTGACGTGTAAATTATTTAAATCGGGTTTTAAAACAAATTCACTTTCTGGCAGATTCTGTCATTTGCCTTCTCGGTAGATTTTGACCTGCTTCGGCATAGAATCACGATCCCGTGCCTTCTCCACCCTTGTAGTTTACATTCAGAGCTTTCCATTGATATCTTGTGGATCGTGAGCCCACTTACGGTCTAGGAGTTACAGGCAGAATCAAAAGGGGCTTTACTGAAAAGGCAACTTTTGGCTCGGGTCTCCGTTTCAGGCCTACTTGACTTGTAAATTATTGAAAACGAGTTTTAAAACAAATTCACTTTCTGGCAGATTTTGGTCATCTACCTTCTCGACGGATTTAGACCTGCTTCGGGACAGAATCACGATCCTGTGCCTTCTCGACCTTTGTAGTTTACAATCCGAGCTTTTCGTTGATATCTTGTAGATCGTGAGCCCACTTACGGTCTAGGAGTTTCAGGTAGATTCGAAAGGGGCTTTACTAAAAAGGCCATAACATTTGGCTCGGGTCTCCGTTCAGGCCTACTTGACTTGTAAATTATTAAAAACGAGTTTTAAAACAAATTCACTTTCTGGCAGATTCTGTCATCTGCCTTCTCGACGGATTTTGACCTGCTTCGGGACAGAATCACGATCTCATGCCTTCTCGACAGTTGTAGTTTACATTCCGAGCTTTCCGTTGATATCTTTTCGATCGTGAGCCAAGTTATGGTCTATGAGTTCAAAAGGGGCTTTACTGAAAAGGCTATAACTTTTGGCTCGGGTCTCCGTTCAGGCCTACTTGACGTGTAAATTATTAAAATCGGGTTTTAAAACAAATTCACTTTCTGGCAGATTCTGTCATTTGCCTTCTCGGTAGATTTTGACCTGCTTCGGCATAGAATCACGATCCCGTGCCTTCTCGACCCTTGTAGTTTACATTCAGAGCTTTCCGTTGATATCTTGTGGATCGTGAGCCCACTTACGGTCTAGGAGTTATAGGCAGAATCAAAAGGGGCTTTACTGAAAAGGCCATAACTTTTGGCTCGGGTCTCCGTTCAGGCCTACTTGACTTGTAAATTATTAAAAACGAGTTTTAAAACAAATTCACTTTCTGGAAGATTCTGTCATCTGCCTTCTCGATGGATTTTGACCTGCTTCGTGACAGAATCACGATCTCGTGCCTTCTCGACAGTTGTAGTTCACATTCCGAGCTTTCCGTTGATATCTTTTCGATCGTGAGCCCGGTTATGGTCTATGAGTTACATGCATAATCAAAAGGGGCTTTACTGAAAAGGCTATAACTTTTGGCTCGGGTCTCCGTTCAGGCCTACTTGACGTGTAAATTATTAAAATCGGGTTTTAAAACAAATTCACTTTCTGGCAGATTCTGTCATTTGCCTTCTCGGTAGATTTTGACCTGCTTCGGCATAGAATCACGATCCCGTGCCTTCTCGACCCTTGTAGTTTACATCCAGAGCTTTCCGTTGATATCTTGTGGATCGTGAGCCCACTTACGATCTAGGAGTTACAGGCAGAATCAAAAGGGGCTTTACTGAAAAGGCCATAACTTTTGGCTCGGGTCTCCGTTTCAGGCCTACTAACGAGTTTTAAAACAAATTCACTTTCTGGCAGATTTTGGTCATCTACCTTCTCGACGGATTTAGACCTGCTTCGGGACAGAATCACGATCCTGTGCCTTCTCGACCTTTGTAGTTTACAATCCGAGCTTTTCGTTGATATCTTGTAGATCGTGAGCCCACTTACGGTCTAGGAGTTTCAGGTAGATTCGAAAGGGGCTTTACTAAAAAGGCCATAACATTTGGCTCGGGTCTCCATTCATGCCTACTTGACTTGTAAATTATTAAAAACGAGTTTTAAAACAAATTCACTTTCTGGCAGATTCTGTCATCTGCCTTCTCGACGGATTTTGACCTGCATCGGGACAAAATCACGATCTCGTGCCTTCTCGACAGTTGTAGTTTACATTCCGAGCTTTCCGTTGATATCTTGTCGATCGTGAGCCCAGTTACGGTCTATGAGTTACTGGCATAATCAAAAGGGGCTTTACTGAAAAGGCCATAACTTTTGGCTCGGGTCTCCGTTCAGGCCTACTTGACGTGTAAATTATTAAAATCGGGTTTTAAAACAAATTCACTTACTGGCAGATTCTGTCATTTGCCTTCTCGGTAGATTTTGACCTGCTTCGGCATAGAATCACGATCCCGTGCCTTCTCGTCCCTTGTAGTTTACATTCAGAGCTTTCCGTTGATATCTTGTGGATCGTGAGCCCACTTACGGTCTAGGAGTTACAGGCAGAATCAAAAGGGGCTTTACTGAAAAGGCCATAACTTTTGGCTCGGGTCTCCGTTTCAGGCCTACTTGACTTGTAAATTATTGAAAATGAGTTTTAAAACAAATTCACTTTCTGGCAGAATTTGGTCATCTACCTTCTCGACGGATTTAGACCTGCTTCGGGACAGAATCACGATCCTGTGCCTTCTCGACCTTTGTAGTTTACAATCCGAGCTTTTCGTTGATATCTTGTAGATCGTGAGCCCACTTACGGTCTAGGAGTTTCAGGTAGATTCGAAAGGGGCTTTACTAAAAAGGCCATAACATTTGGCTCGGGTCTCCGTTCAGGCCTACTTGACTTGTAAATTATTAAAAACGAGTTTTAAAACAAATTCACTTTCTGGCAGATTCTGTCATCTGCCTTCTCGACGGATTTTGACCTGCTTCGGGACAGAATCACGATCTCATGCCTTCTCGACAGTTGTAGTTTACATTCCGAGCTTTCCGTTGATATCTTTTCGATCGTGAGCCCAGATATGGTCTATGAGTTACAGGCATAATCAAAAGGGGCTTTACTGAAAAGGCTATAACTTTTGGCTCGGGTCTCCGTTCAGGCCTACTTGACGTGTAAATTATTAAAATCGGGTTTTAAAACAAATTCACTTTCTGGCAGATTCTGTCATTTGCCTTCTCGGTAGATTTTGACCTGCTTCGGCATAGAATCACGATCCCGTGCCTTCTCGACCCTTGTAGTTTACATCCAGAGCTTTCCGTTGATATCTTGTGGATCGTGAGCCCACTTACGATCTAGGAGTTACAGGCAGAATCAAAAGGGGCTTTACTGAAAAGGCCATAACTTTTGGCTCGGGTCTCCGTTTCAGGCCTACTTGACTTGTAAATTATTGAAAACGAGTTTTAAAACAAATTCACTTTCTGGAAGATTTTGGTCATCTACCTTCTCGACGGATTTAGACCTGCTTCGGGACAGAATCACGATCCTGTGCCTTCTCGACCTTTGTAGTTTACAATCCGAGCTTTTCGTTGATATCTTGTAGATCGTGAGCCCACTTACGGTCTAGGAGTTTCAGGTAGATTCGAAAGGGGCTTTACTAAAAAGGCCATAACATTTGGCTCGGGTCTCCATTCATGCCTACTTGACTTGTAAATTATTAAAAACGAGTTTTAAAACAAATTCACTTTCTGGCAGATTCTGTCATCTGCCTTCTCGACGGATTTTGACCTGCTTCGGCATAGAATCACGATCCCGTGCCTTCTCGACCCTTGTAGTTTACATTCAGAGCTTTCCGTTGATATCTTGTGGATCGTGAGCCCACTTACGGTCTAGGAGTTACAGGCAGAATCAAAAGGGGCTTTACTAAAAAGGCCATAACTTTTGGCTCGGGTCTCCGTTCAGGCCTACTTGACTTGTAAATTATTAAAAACGAGTTTTAAAACAAATTCACTTTCTGGCAGATTCTGTCATCTGCCTTCTCGACGGATTTTGACCTGCTTCGGGACAAAATCACGATCTCGTGCCTTCTCGACAGTTGTAGTTTACATTCCGAGCTTTCTGTTGAAATCTCGTCGATCGTGAGCCCAGTTACGGTCTATGAGTTACAGGCATAATCAAAAGGGGCTTTACTGAAAAGGCCATAACTTTTGGCTCGGGTCTCCATTTCATGCCTACTTGACTTGTAAATTATTAAAAACGAGTTTTAAAACAAATTCACTTTCTGGCAGATTCTGTCATCTGCCTTCTCGACGGATTTTGACCTGCTTCGGGACAAAATCACGATCTCGTGCCTTCTCGACAGTTGTAGTTTACATTCCGAGCTTTCCGTTGATATCTTGTCGATCGTGAGCCCAGTTACGGTCTATGAGTTACAGGCATAATCAAAAGGGGCTTTACTGAAAAGGCCATAACTTTTGGCTCGGGTCTCCATTTCATGCCTACTTGACTTGTAAATTATTAAAAACGAGTTTTAAAACAAATTCACTTTCTGGCAGATTCTGTCATCTGCCTTCTCGACGGATTTTGACCTGCTTCGGGATAGAATCACGATCTCGTGCCTTCTCGACAGTTGTAGTTTACATTCCGAGCTTTCCGTTGATATCTTTTCGATCGGGGCCCCAGTTATGGTCTATGAGTTACAGGCATAATCAAAAGGGGCTTTACTGAAAAGGCTATAACTTTTGGCTCGGGTCTCCGTTCAGGCCTACTTGACGTGTAAATTATTTAAATCGGGTTTTAAAACAAATTCACTTTCTGGCAGATTCTGTCATTTGCCTTCTCGGTAGATTTTGACCTGCTTCGGCATAGAATCACGATCCCGTGCCTTCTCCACCCTTGTAGTTTACATTCAGAGCTTTCCATTGATATCTTGTGGATCGTGAGCCCACTTACGGTCTAGGAGTTACAGGCAGAATCAAAAGGGGCTTTACTGAAAAGGCCATAACTTTTGGCTCGGGTCTCCGTTTCAGGCCTACTTGACTTGTAAATTATTGAAAACGAGTTTTAAAACAAATTCACTTTCTGGCAGATTTTGGTCATCTACCTTCTCGACGGATTTAGACCTTCTTCGGGACAGAATCACGATCCTGTGCCTTCTCGACCTTTGTAGTTTACAATCCGAGCTTTTCGTTGATATCTTGTAGATCGTGAGCCCACTTACGGTCTAGGAGTTTCAGGTAGATTCGAAAGGGGCTTTACTAAAAAGGCCATAACATTTGGCTCGGGTCTCCGTTCAAGCCTACTTGACTTGTAAATTATTAAAAATGAGTTTTAAAACAAATTCACTTTCTGGCAGATTCTGTCATCTGCCTTCTCGACGGATTTTGACCTGCTTCGGGACAGAATCACGATCTCATGCCTTCTCGACAGTTGTAGTTTACATTCCGAGCTTTCCGTTGATATCTTTTCGATCGTGAGCCCAGTTATGGTATATGAGTTACAGGCATAATCAAAAGGGGCTTTACTGAAAAGGCTATAACTTTTGGCTCGGGTCTCCGTTCAGGCCTACTTGACGTGTAAATTATTAAAATCGGGTTTTAAAACAAATTCACTTTCTGGCAGATTCTGTCATTTGCCTTCTCGGTAGATTTTGACCTGCTTCGGCATAGAATCACGATCCCGTGCCTTCTCGACCCTTGTAGTTTACATTCAGAGCTTTCCGTTGATATCTTGTGGATCGTGAGCCCACTTACGGTCTAGGAGTTATAGGCAGAATCAAAAGGGGCTTTACTGAAAAGGCCATAACTTTTGGCTCGGGTCTCCGTTCAGGCCTACTTGACTTGTAAATTATTAAAAACGAGTTTTAAAACAAATTCACTTTCTGGCAGATTCTGTCATCTGCCTTCTCGATGGATTTTGACCTGCTTCGTGACAGAATCACGATCTCGTGCCTTCTCGACAGTTGTAGTTCACATTCCGAGCTTTCCGTTGATATCTTTTCGATCGTGAGCCCGGTTATGGTCTATGAGTTACATGCATAATCAAAAGGGGCTTTACTGAAAAGGCTATAACTTTTGGCTCGGGTCTCCGTTCAGGCCTACTTGACGTGTAAATTATTAAAATCGGGTTTTAAAACAAATTCACTTTCTGGCAGATTCTGTCATTTGCCTTCTCGGTAGATTTTGACCTGCTTCGGCATAGAATCACGATCCCGTGCCTTCTCGGCCCTTGTAGTTTACATTCAGAGCTTTCCGTTGATATCTTGTGGATCGTGAGCCCACTTACGATCTAGGAGTTACAGGCAGAATCAAAAGGGGCTTTACTGAAAAGGCCATAACTTTTGGCTCGGGTCTCCGTTTCAGGCCTACTTGACTTGTAAATTATTGAAAACGAGTTTTAAAACAAATTCACTTTCTGGCAGATTTTGGTCATCTACCTTCTCGACGGATTTAGACCTGCTTCGGGACAGAATCACGATCCTGTGCCTTCTCGACCTTTGTAGTTTACAATCCGAGCTTTTCGTTGATATCTTGTAGATCGTGAGCCCACTTACGGTCTAGGAGTTTCAGGTAGATTCGAAAGGGGCTTTACAAAAAAGGCCATAACATTTGGCTCGGGTCTCCATTCATGCCTACTTGACTTGTAAATTATTAAAAACGAGTTTTAAAACAAATTCACTTTCTGGCAGATT
Source organism: Calendula officinalis (assembly GCA_963853835.1). Classification (NCBI taxonomy): domain Eukaryota; kingdom Viridiplantae; phylum Streptophyta; class Magnoliopsida; order Asterales; family Asteraceae; genus Calendula; species Calendula officinalis. Next base: position 10,206,899 of record OY970833.1, read on the forward strand.
CTGTCATCTGCGTTCTCGACGGATTTTGACCTGCATCGGGACAAAATCACGATCTCGTGCCTTCTCGACAGTTGTAGTTTACATTCGAGCTTTTCGTTGATATCTTGTCGATCGTGAGCCCAGTTACGGTCTATGAGTTACAGGCATAATCAAAAAGGGCTTTACTGAAAAGGCCATAACTTTTGGCTCGGGTCTCCATTTCATGCCTACTTGACTTGTAAATTATTAAAAACGAGTTTTAAAACAAATTCACTTTCTGGCAGATTCTGTCATTTGCCTTCTCGGTAGATTTTGACCTGTTCGGCATAGAATCACGATCACGTGCCTTCTCGACCCTTGTAGTTTACATTCAGAGCTTTCCGTTGATATCTTGTGGATCGTGAGCCCACTTACGGTCTAGGAGTTACAGGCAGAATCAAAAGGGGCTTTACTGAAAAGGCCATAACTTTTGGCTCGGGTCTCCGTTCAGGCCTACTTGACTTGTAAATTATTAAAAACGAGTTTTAAAACAAATTCACTTTCTGGCAGATTCTGTCATCTGCCTTCTCGACGGATTTTGACCTGCTTCGGGACAAAATCACGATCTCGTGCCATCTCGACAGTTGTAGTTTACATTCCGAGCTTTCTGTTGAAATCTTGTCGATCGTGAGCCCAGTTACGGTCTATGAGTTACAGGCATAATCAAAAGGGGCTTTACTGAAAAGGCCATAACTTTTGGCTCGGGTCTCCATTTCATGCCTACGACTTGTAAATTATTAAAAACGAGTTTTAAAACAAATTCACTTTCTGGCTGATTCTGTCATCTGCCTTCTCGACGGATTTTGACCTGCTTCGGGACAAAATCACGATCTCGTGCCTTCTCGACAGTTGTAGTTTACATTCCGAGCTTTCCATTGATATCTTGTCGATCGTGAGCCCAGTTACGGTCTATGAGTTACAGGCATAATCAAAAGGGGCTTTACTGAAAAGGCCATAACTTTTGGCTCGGGTCTCCATTTCATGCCTACTTGACTTGTAAATTATTAAAAACGAGTTTTAAAACAAATTCACTTTCTGGCAGATTCTGTCATCTGCCTTCTCGACGGATTTTGACCTGCTTCGGGATAGAATCACGATCTCGTGCCTTCTCGACAGTTGTAGTTTACATTCCGAGCTTTCCGTTGATATCTTTTCGATCGGGGCCCCAGTTATGGTCTATGAGTTACAGTCATAATCAAAAGGGGCTTTAATGAAAAGGCTATAACTTTTGGCTCGGGTCTCCGTTCAGGCCTACTTGACGTGTAAATTATTAAAATCGGGTTTTAAAACAAATTCACTTTCTGGCAGATTCTGTCATTTGCCTTCTCGGTAGATTTTGACCTGCTTCGGCATAGAATCATGATCCCGTGCCTTCTCGACCCTTGTAGTTTACATTCAGAGCTTTCCGTTGATATCTTGTGGATCGTGAGCCCACTTACGGTCTAGGAGTTACAGGCAGAATCAAAAGGGGTTTTACTGAAAAGGCCATAACTTTTGGCTCGGGTCTCCGTTTCAGGCCTACTTGACTTGTAAATTATTGAAAACGAGTTTTAAAACAAATTCACTTTCTGGCAGATTTTGGTCATCTACCTTCTCGACGGATTTAGACCTGCTTCGGGACAGAATCACGATCCTGTGCCTTCTCGACCTTTGTAGTTTACAATCCGAGCTTTTCGTTGATATCTTGTAGATCGTGAGCCCACTTACGGTCTAGGAGTTTCAGGTAGATTCGAAAGGGGCTTTACTAAAAAGGCCATAACATTTGGCTCGGGTCTCCGTTCATGCCTACTTGACTTGTAAATTATTAAAAACGGGTTTTAAAACAAATTCACTTTCTGGCAGATTCTGTCATCTGCCTTCTCGACGGATTTTGACCTGCTTCGGGACAAAATCACGATCTCGTGCCTTCTCGACAGTTGTAGTTTACATTCCGAGCTTTCCGTTGATATCTTTTCGATCGTGAGCCCAGCTATGGTCTATGAGTTACATGCATAATCAAAAGGGGCTTTACTGAAAAGGCTATAACTTTTGGCTCGGGTCTCCGTTCAGGCCTACTTGACGTGTAAATTATTAAAATCGGGTTTTAAAACAAATTCACTTTCTGGCAGATTCTGTCATTTGCCTTCTCGGTAGATTTTGACCTGCTTCGGCATAGAATCACGATCTCGTGCCTTCTCGACCCTTGTAGTTTACATTCAGAGCTTTCCATTGATATCTTGTGGATCGTGAGCCCACTTACGGTCTAGGAGTTACAGGCAGAATCAAAAGGGGCTTTACTGAAAAGGCCATAACTTTTGGCTCGGGTCTCCGTTCAGGCCTACTTGACTTGTAAATTATTAAAAACGAGTTTTAAAACAAATTCACTTTCTGGCAGATTCTGTCATCTGCCTTCTCGACGGATTTTGACCTGCTTCGGGACAAAATCACGATCTCGTGCCTTCTCGACAGTTGTAGTTTACATTCCGAGCTTTCTGTTGAAATCTTGTCGATCGTGAGCCCAGTTACGGTCTATGAGTTACAGGCAGAATCAAAAGGGGCTTTACTGAAAAGGCCATAACTTTTGGCTCGGGTCTCCGTTTCAGGCCTACTTGAATGTAAATTATTGAAAACGAGTTTTAAAACAAATTCACTTTCTGGCAGATTTTGGTCATCTACCTTCTCGACGGATTTAGACCTGCTTCGGGACAGAATCACGATCCTGTGCCTTCTCGACCTTTGTAGTTTACAATCCGAGCTTTTCGTTGATATCTTGTAGATCGTGAGCCCACTAACGGTCTAGGAGTTTCAGGTAGATTCGAAAGGGGCTTTACTAAAAAGGCCATAACATTTGGCTCGGGTCTCCGTTCACGCCTACTTGACTTGTAAATTATTAAAAACGAGTTTTAAAACAAATTCACTTTCTGGCAGATTCTGTCATCTGCCTTCTCGACGGATTTTGACCTGCATCGGGACAAAATCACGATCTCGTGCCTTCTCGACAGTTGTAGTTTACATTCGAGCTTTCCGTTGATATCTTGTCGATCGTGAGCCCAGTTACGGTCTATGAGTTACAGGCATAATCAAAAGGGGCTTTACTGAAAAGGCCAAAACTTTTGGCTCGGGTCTCCATTTCATGCCTACTTGACTTGTAAATTATTAAAAACGACTTTTAAAACAAATTCACTTTCTGGCAGATTCTGTCATCTGCCTTCTCGACGGATTTTGACCTGCTTCGGGACAGAATCACGATCTCATGCCTTCTCGACAGTTGTAGTTTACATTCCGAGCTTTCCGTTGATATCTTTTCGATCGTGAGCCCAGTTATGGTCTATGAGTTACAGGCATAATCAAAAGGGGCTTTACTGAAAAGGCTATAACGTTTGGCTCGGGTCTCCGTTCAGGCCTACTTGACGTGTAAATTATTAAAATCGGGTTTTAAAACAAATTCACTTTCTGGCAGATTCTGTCATTTGCCTTCTCGGTAGATTTTGACCTGCTTCGGCATAGAATCACGATCTCGTGCCTTCTCGTCCCTTGTAGTTTACATTCAGAGCTTTCCGTTGATATCTTGTGGATTGTGAGCCCACTTACGCTGTAGGAGTTACAGGCAGAATCAAAAGGGGCTTTACTGAAAAGGCCATAACTTTTGGCTCGAGTCTCCGTTCAGGCCTACTTGACTTGTAAATTATTAAAAACGAGTTTTAAAACAAATTCACTTTCTGGCAGATTCTGTCATCTGCTTTCTCGACGGATTTTGACCTGCTTCGGGACAAAATCACGATCTCGTGCCTTCTCGACAGTTGTAGTTTACATTCCGAGCTTTCTGTTGAAATCTTGTCGATCGTGAGCCCAGTTACGGTCTATGAGTTACAGGCATAATCAAAAGGGGCTTTACTGAAAAGGCCATAACTTTTGGCTCGGGTCTCCGTTCAGGCCTACTTGACTTGTAAATTATTAAAAACGAGTTTTAAAACAAATTCACTTTCTGGCAGATTCTGTCATCTGCCTTCTCGACGGATTTTGACCTGCTTCGGGACAAAATCACGATCTCGTGCCTTCTCGACAGTTGTAGTTTACATTCCGAGCTTTCTGTTGAAATCTTGTCAATCGTGAGCCCAGTTACGGTCTATGAGTTACAGGCATAATCAAAAGGGGCTTTACTGAAAAGGCCATAACTTTTGGCTCGGGTCTCCATTTCATGCCTACGACTTGTAAATTATTAAAAACGAGTTTTAAAACAAATTCACTTTCTGGCTGATTCTGTCATCTGCCTTCTCGACGGATTTTGACCTGCTTCGGGACAAAATCACGATCTCGTGCCTTCTCGACAGTTGTAGTTTACATTCCGAGCTTTCCATTGATATCTTGTCGATCGTGAGCCCAGTTACGGTCTATGAGTTACAGGCATAATCAAAAGGGGCTTTACTGAAAAGGCCATAACTTTTGGCTCGGGTCTCCATTTCATGCCTACTTGACTTGTAAATTATTAAAAACGAGTTTTAAAACAAATTCACTTTCTGGCAGATTCTGTCATCTGCCTTCTCGACGGATTTTGACCTGCTTCGGGATAGAATCACGATATCGTGCCTTCTCGACAGTTGTAGTTTACATTCCGAGCTTTCCGTTGATATCTTTTCGATCGGGGCCCCAGTTATGGTCTATGAGTTACAGGCATAATCAAAAGGGGCTTTAATGAAAAGGCTATAACTTTTGGCTCGGGTCTCCGTTCAGGCCTACTTGTCGTGTAAATTATTAAAATCGGGTTTTAAAACAAATTCACTTTCTGGCAGATTCTGTCATTTGCCTTCTCGGTAGATTTTGACCTGCTTCGGCATAGAATCATGATCCCGTGCCTTCTCGACCCTTGTAGTTTACATTCAGAGCTTTCCGTTGATATCTTGTGGATCGTGAGCCCACTTACGGTCTAGGAGTTACAGGCAGAATCAAAAGGGGCTTTACTGAAAAGGCCATAACTTTTGGCTCGGGTCTCCGTTTCAGGCCTACTTGACTTGTAAATTATTGAAAACGAGTTTTAAAACAAATTCACTTTCTGGCAGATTTTGGTCATCTACCTTCTCGACGGATTTAGACCTGCTTCGGGACAGAATCACGATCCTGTGCCTTCTCGACCTTTGTAGTTTACAATCCGAGCTTTTCGTTGATATCTTGTAGATCGTGAGCCCACTTACGGTCTAGGAGTTTCAGGTAGATTCGAAAGGGGCTTTACTAAAAAGGCCATAACATTTGGCTCGGGTCTCCGTTCATGCCTACTTGACTTGTAAATTATTAAAAATGAGTTTTAAAACAAATTCACTTTCTGGCAGATTCTGTCATCTGCCTTCTCGACGGAGTTTGACCTGCATCGGGACAAAATCACGATCTCGTGCCTTCTCGACAGTTGTAGTTTACATTCCGAGCTTTCTGTTGAAATCTTGTCAATCGTGAGCCCAGTTACGGTCTATGAGTTACAGGCATAATCAAAAGGGGCTTTACTGAAAAGGCCATAACTTTTGGCTCGGGTCTCCATTTCATGCCTACGACTTGTAAATTATTAAAAACGAGTTTTAAAACAAATTCACTTTCTGGCTGATTCTGTCATCTGCCTTCTCGACGGATTTTGACCTGCTTCGGGACAAAATCACGATCTCGTGCCTTCTCGACAGTTGTAGTTTACATTCCGAGCTTTCCATTGATATCTTGTCGATCGTGAGCCCAGTTACGGTCTATGAGTTACAGGCATAATCAAAAGGGGCTTTACTGAAAAGGCCATAACTTTTGGCTCGGGTCTCCATTTCATGCCTACTTGACTTGTAAATTATTGAAAACGAGTTTTAAAACAAATTCACTTTCTGGCAGATTCTGTCATCTGCCTTCTCGACGGATTTTGACCTGCTTCGGGATAGAATCACGATATCGTGCCTTCTCGACAGTTGTAGTTTACATTCCGAGCTTTCCGTTGATATCTTTTCGATCGGGGCCCCAGTTATGGTCTATGAGTTACAGGCATAATCAGAAGGGGCTTTAATGAAAAGGCTATAACTTTTGGCTCGGGTCTCCGTTCAGGCCTACTTGACGTGTAAATTATTAAAATCGGGTTTTAAAACAAATTCACTTTCTGGCAGATTCTGTCATTTGCCTTCTCGGTAGATTTTGACCTGCTTCGGCATAGAATCATGATCCCGTGCCTTCTCGACCCTTGTAGTTTACATTCAGAGCTTTCCGTTGATATCTTGTGGATCGTGAGCCCACTTACGGTCTAGGAGTTACAGGCAGAATCAAAAGGGGCTTTACTGAAAAGGCCATAACTTTTGGCTCGGGTCTCCGTTTCAGGCCTACTTGACTTGTAAATTATTGAAAACGAGTTTTAAAACAAATTCACTTTCTGGCAGATTTTGGTCATCTACCTTCTCGACGGATTTAGACCTGCTTCGGGACAGAATCACGATCCTGTGCCTTCTCGACCTTTGTAGTTTACAATCCGAGCTTTTCGTTGATATCTTGTAGATCGTGAGCCCACTTACGGTCTAGGAGTTTCAGGTAGATTCGAAAGGGGCTTTACTAAAAAGGCCATAACATTTGGCTCGGGTCTCCGTTCATGCCTACTTGACTTGTAAATTATTAAAAATGAGTTTTAAAACAAATTCACTTTCTGGCAGATTCTGTCATCTGCCTTCTCGACGGAGTTTGACCTGCATCGGGACAAAATCACGATCTCGTGCCTTCTCGACAGTTGTAGTTTACATTCGAGCTTTCCGTTGATATCTTGTCGATCGTGAGCCCAGTTACGGTCTATGAGTTACAGGCATAATCAAAAGGGGCTTTACTGAAAAGGCCATAACTTTTGGCTCGGGTCTCCATTTCATGCCTACTTGACTTGTAAATTATTAAAAACGACTTTTAAAACAAATTCACTTTCTGGCAGATTCTGTCATCTGCCTTCTCGACGGATTTTGACCTGCTTCGGGACAGAATCACGATCTCATGCCTTCTCGACAGTTGTAGTTTACATTCCGAGCTTTCTGTTGATATCTTTTCGATCGTGAGCCCAGTTATGGTCTATGAGTTACAGGCATAATCAAAAGGGGCTTTACTGAAAAGGCTATAACGTTTGGCTCGGGTCTCCGTTCAGGCCTACTTGACGTGTAAATTATTAAAATCGGGTTTTAAAACAAATTCACTTTCTGGCAGATTCTGTCATTTGCCTTCTCGGTAGATTTTGACCTGCTTCGGCATAGAATCACGATCCCGTGCCTTCTCGTCCCTTGTAGTTTACATTCAGAGCTTTCCGTTGATATCTTGTGGATTGTGAGCCCACTTACGCTCTAGGAGTTACAGGCAGAATCAAAAAGGGCTTTACTGAAAAGGCCATAACTTTTGGCTCGGGTCTCCGTTCAGGCCTACTTGACTTGTAAATTATTAAAAACGAGTTTTAAAACAAATTCACTTTCTGGCAGATTCTGTCATCTGCTTTCTCGACGGATTTTGACCTGCTTCGGGACAAAATCACGATCTCGTGCCTTCTCGACAGTTGTAGTTTACATTCTGAGCTTTCTGTTGAAATCTTGTCGATCGTGAGCCCAGTTACGGTCTATGAGTTACAGGCATAATCAAAAGGGGCTTTACTGAAAAGGCCATAACTTTTGGCTCGGGTCTCCATTTCATGCCTACTTGACTTGTAAATTATTAAAAAAGAGTTTTAAAACAAATTCACTTTCTGGCAGATTCTGTCATCTGCCTTCTCGACGGATTTTGACCTGCTTCGGGACAAAATCACGATCTCGTGCCTTCTCGACAGTTGTAGTTTACATTCCGAGCTTTCCGTTGATATCTTGTCGATCGTGAGCCCAGTTACGGTCTATGAGATACAGGCATAATCAAAAGGGGCTTTACTGAAAAGGCCATAACTTTTGGCTCGGGTCTCCATTTCATGCCTACTTGACTTGTAAATTATTAAAAACGAGTTTTAAAACAAATTCACTTTCTGGCAGATTCTGTCATCTGCCTTCTCGACGGATTTTGACCTGCTTCGGGATAGAATCACGATCTCGAGCCTTCTCGACAGTTGTAGTTTACATTCCGAGCTTTCCGTTGATATCTTTTCGATCGGGGCCCCAGTTATGGTCTATGAGTTACATGCATAATCAAAAGGGGCTTTACTGAAAAGGCTATAACTTTTGGCTCGGGTCTCCGTTCAGGCCTACTTGACGTGTAAATTATTAAAATCGTGTTTTAAAACAAATTCACTTTCTGGCAGATTCTGTCATTTGCCTTCTCGGTAGATTTTGACCTGCTTCGGCATAGAATCACGATCCCGTGCCTTCTCGACCCTTGTAGTTTACATTAAGAGCTTTCCATTGATATCTTGTGGATCGTGAGCCCACTTACGGTCTAGGAGTCACAGGCAGAATCAAAAGGGGCTTTACTGAAAAGGCCATAACTTTTGGCTCGGGTCTCCGTTTCAGGCCTACTTGACTTGAAAATTATTGAAAACGAGTTTTAAAACAAATTCACTTTCTGGCAGATTTTGGTCATCTACCTTCTCGACGGATTTAGACCTGCTTCGGGACAGAATCACGATCCTGTGCCTTCTCGACCTTTGTAGTTTACAATCCGAGCTTTTCGTTGATATCTTGTAGATCGTGAGCCCACTTACGGTCTAGGAGTTTCAGGTAGATTCGAAAGGTGCTTTACTAAAAAGGCCATAACATTTGGCTCGGGTCTCCGTTCAGGCCTACTTGACTTGTAAATTATTAAAAACGAGTTTTAAAACAAATTCACTTTCTGGCAGATTCTGTCATCTGCCTTCTCGACGGATTTTGACCTGCTTCGGGATAGAATCACGATCTCATGCCTTCTCGACAGTTGTAGTTTACATTCCGAGCTTTCCGTTGATATCTTTTCGATCGTGAGCCCAGTTATGGTCTATGAGTTACAGGCATAATCAAAAGGGGCTTTACTGAAAAGGCTATAACTTTTGGCTCGGGTCTCCGTTCAGGCCTACTTGACGTGTAAATTATTAAAATCGGGTTTTAAAACAAATTCACTTTCTGGCAGATTCTGTCATTTGCCTTCTCGGTAGATTTTGACCTGCTTCGGCATAGAATCACGATCCCGTGCCTTCTCGTCCCTTGTAGTTTACATTCAGAGCTTTCCGTTGATATCTTGTGGATCGTGAGCCCACTTACGGTCTAGGAGTTATAGGCAGAATCAAAAGGGGCTTTACTGAAAAGGCCATAACTTTTGGCTCGGGTCTCCGTTCAGGCCTACTTGACTTGTAAATTATTAAAAACGAGTTTTAAAACAAATTCACTTTCTGGCAGATTCTGTCATCTGCCTTCTTGACGGATTTTGACCTGCTTCGTGACAGAATCACGATCTCGTGCCTTCTCGACAGTTGTAGTTTACATTCCGAGCTTTCCGTTGATATCTTTTCGATCGTGAGCCCAGTTATGGTCTATGAGTTACATGCATAATCAAAAGGGGCTTTACTGAAAAGGCTATAACTTTTGGCTCGGGACTCCGTTCAAGCCTACTTGACGTGTAAATTATTAAAATCGGGTTTTAAAACAAATTCACTTTCTGGCAGATTCTGTCATTTGCCTTCTCGGTAGATTTTGACCTGCTTCGGCATAGAATCACGATCCCGTGCCTTCTCGACCCTTGTAGTTTACATTCAGAGCTTTCTGTTGATATCTTGTGGATCGTGAGCCCACTTACGATCTAGGAGTTACAGGCAGAATCAAAAGGGGCTTTACTGAAAAGGCCATAACTTTTGGCTCGGGTCTCCGTTTCAGGCCTACTTGACTTGAAAATTATTGAAAACGAGTTTTAAAACAAATTCACTTTCTGGCAGATTTTGGTCATCTACCTTCTCGACGGATTTAGACCTGCTTCGGGACAGAATCACGATCCTGTGCCTTCTCGACCTTTGTAGTTTACAATCCGAGCTTTTCGTTGATATCTTGTAGATCGTGAGCCCACTTACGGTCTAGGAGTTTCAGGTAGATTCGAAAGGGGCTTTACTAAAAAGGCCATAACATTTGGCTCGGGTCTCCGTTCATGCCTACTTGACTTGTAAATTATTAAAAACGAGTTTTAAAACAAATTCACTTTCTGGCAGATTCTGTCATCTGCCTTCTCGACGGATTTTGACCTGCATCGGGACAAAATCACGATCTCGTGCCTTCTCGACAGTTGTAGTTTACATTCGAGCTTTCCGTTGATATCTTGTCGATCGTGAGCCCAGTTACGGTCTATGAGTTACAGGCATAATCAAAAGGGGCTTTACTGAAAAGGCCATAACTTTTGGCTCGGGTCTCCATTTCATGCCTACTTGACTTGTAAATTATTAAAAACGAGTTTTAAAACAAATTCACTTTCTGGCAGATTCTGTCATCTGCCTTCTCGACGGATTTTGACCTGCTTCGGGACAGAATCACGATCTCATGCCTTCTCGACAGTTGTAGTTTACATTCCGAGCTTTCCGTTGATATCTTTTTCGATCGTGAGCCCAGTTATGGTCTATGAGTTACAGGCATAATCAAAAGGGGCTTTACTGAAAAGGCTATAACTTTTGGCTCGGGTCTCCGTTCAGGCCTACTTGACGTGTAAATTATTAAAATCGGGTTTTAAAACAAATTCACTTTCTGGCAGATTCTGTCATTTGCCTTCTCGGTAGATTTTGACCTGCTTCGGCATAGAATCACGATCCCGTGCCTTCTCGACCCTTGTAGTTTACATTCAGAGCTTTCCGTTGATATCTTGTGGATCGTGAGCCCACTTACGGTCTAGGAGTTACAGGCAGAATCAAAAGGGGCTTTACTGAAAAGGCCATAACTTTTGGCTCGGGTCTCCGTTCAGGCCTACTTGACTTGTAAATTATTAAAAACGAGTTTTAAAACAAATTCACTTTCTGGCAGATTCTGTCATCTGCCTTCTCGACGGATTTTGACCTGCTTCGGGACAAAATCACGATCTCGTGCCTTCTCGACAGTAGTAGTTTACATTCCGAGCTTTCTGTTGAAATCTTGTCGATCGTGAGCCCAGTTACGGTCTATGAGTTACAGGCATAATCAAAAGGGGCTTTACTGAAAAGGCCATAACTTTTGGCTCGGGTCTCCATTTCATGCCTACTTGACTTGTAAATTATTAAAAACGAGTTTTAAAACAAATTCACTTTCTGGCAGATTCTGTCATCTGCCTTCTCGACGGATTTTGACCTGCTTCGGGATAGAATCACGATCTCGTGCCTTCTCGACAGTTGTAGTTTACATTCCGAGCTTTCCGTTGATATCTTTTCGATCGGGGCCCCAGTTATGGTCTATGAGTTACAGGCATAATCAAAAGGGGCTTTACTGAAAAGGCTATAACTTTTGGCTCGGGTCTCCGTTCAGGCCTACTAGACGTGTAAATTATTAAAATCGGGTTTTAAAACGAATTCACTTTCTGGCAGATTCTGTCATTTGCCTTCTCGGTAGATTTTGACCTGCTTCGGCATAGAATCACGATCCCGTGCCTTCTCGACCCTTGTAGTTTACATTCAGAGCTTTCCATTGATATCTTGTGGATCGTGAGCCCACTTACGGTCTAGGAGTTACAGGCAGAATCAAAAGGGGCTTTACTGAAAAGGCCATAACTTTTGGCTCGGGTCTCCGTTTCAGGCCTACTTGACTTGTAAATTATTGAAAACGAGTTTTAAAACAAATTCACTTTCTGGCAGATTTTGGTCATCTACCTTCTCGACGGATTTTGACCTGCTTCGAGACAGAATCACTATCCTGTGCCTTCTCGACCTTTGTAGTTTACAATCCGAGCTTTTCGTTGATATCTTGTAGATCGTGAGCCCACTTACGGTCTAGGAGTTTCAGGTAGATTCGAAAGGGGCTTTACTATAAAGGCCATAACATTTGGCTCGGGTCTCCGTTCAGGCCTACTTGACTTGTAAATTATTAAAAACGAGTTTTAAAACAAATTCACTTTCTGGCAGATTCTGTCATCTGCCTTCTCGACGGATTTTGTCCTGCTTCGGGACAAAATCACGATCTCGTGCCTTCTCGACAGTTGTAGTTTACATTCCGAGCTTTCCGTTGATATCCTGTCGATCGTGAGCCCAGTTACGGTCTATGAGTTACAGGCGTAATCAAAAGGGGCTTTACTGAAAAGGACATAACTTTTGGCTCGGGTCTCCATTTAATGCCTACTTGACTTGTAAATTATTAAAAATGAGTTTTAAAACAAATTCACTTTCTGGCAGATTCTGTCATCTGCCTTCTCGACGGATTTTGACCTGCTTCGGGACAGAATCACGATCTCGTGCCTTCACGACAGTTGTAGTTTACATTCCGAGCTTTCCGTTGATATCTTTTCGATCATGAGCCCAGTTATGGTCTATGAGTTACATGCATAATCAAAAGGGGCTTTACTGAAAAGTCTATAACTTTTGGCTCGGGTCTCCGTTCAGGCCTACTTGACGTGTAAATTATTAAAATCGGGTTTTAAAACAAATTCACTTTCTGGCAGATTCTGTCATTTGCCTTCTCGGTAGATTTTGACCTGCTTCGGCATAGAATCACGATCACGTGCCTTCTCGACCCTTGTAGTTTACATTCAGAATTTTCCGTTGATATCTTGTGGATCGTGAGCCCACTTACGGTCTAGGAGTTACAGGCAGAATCAAAAGAGGCTTTACTGAAAAGGCCATAACTTTTGGCTCGGGTCTCCATTTCAGGCCTACTTGACTTGTAAATTATTGAAAACGAGTTTTAAAACAAATTCACTTTCTGGCAGATTTTGGTCATCTACCTTCTCGACGGATTTAGACCTGCTTCGGGACAGAATCACGATCCTGTGCCTTCTCGACCTTTGTAGTTTACAATCCGAGCTTTTCGTTGATATCTTGTAGATCGTGAGCCCACTTACGGTCTAGGAGTTTCAGGTAGATTCGAAAGGGGTTTACTAAAAAGGCCATAACATTTGGCTCGGGTCTCCGTTCAGGCCTACTTGACTTGTAAATTATTAAAAAACGAGTTTTAAAACAAATTCACTTTCTGGCAGATTCTGTCATCTGCCTTCTCGACGGATTTTGTCCTGCTTCGGGACAAAATCACAATCTCGTGCCTTCTCGACAGTTGTAGTTTACATTACGAGCTTTCCGTTGATATCTTGTCGATCGTGAGCCCAGTTACGGTCTATGAGTTACAGGCGTAATCAAAAGGGGCTTTACTGAAAAGGACATAACTTTTGGCTCGGGTCTCCATTTAATGCCTACTTGACTTGTAAATTATTAAAAATAAGTTTTAAAACAAATTCACTTTCTGGCAGATTCTGTCATCTGCCTTCTCGACGGATTTTTACCTGCTTCGGGACAGAATCACGATCTCGTGCCTTCTCGACTGTTGTAGTTTACATTCCGAGCTTTCCGTTGATATCTTTTCGATCATGAGCCCAGTTATGGTCTATGAGTTACAGGCATAATCAAAAGGGGCTTTACTGAAAAGTCTATAACGTTTGGCTCGGGTCTCCGTTCAGGCCTACTTGACGTGTAAATTATTAAAATCGGGTTTTAAAACAAATTCACTTTCTGGCAGATTCTGTCATTTGCCTTCTCGGTAGATTTTGACCTGCTTCGGCATAGAATCACGATCACGTGCCTTCTCGTCCCTTGTAGTTTACATTCAGAGTTTTCCGTTGATATCTTGTGGATCGTGAGCCCACATACGGTCTAGGAGTTACAGGCGGAATCAAAAGGGGCTTAACTGAAAAGGCCATAACTTTTGGCTCGGGTCTCCGTTTCAGGCCTACTTGACTTGTAAATTATTGAAAACGAGTTTTAAAACAAATTCACTTTCTGGCAGATTTTGGTCATCTACCTTCTCGACGGATTTAGACCTGCTTCGGGACAGAATCACGATCCTGTGCCTTCTCGACCTTTGTAGTTTACAATCCGAGCTTTTCGTTGATATCTTGTAGATCGTGAGCCCACTTACGGTCTAAGAGTTTCAGGTAGATTCGAAAGGGGCTTTACTAAAAAAGCCATGACATTTGGCTCGGGTCTCCGTTTAGGCCTACTTGACTTGTAAATTATTAAAAACGAGTTTTAAAACAAATTCACTTTCTGGGAGATTCTGTCATCTGCCTTCTCGACAGATTTTTACCTTCTTCGGGACAAAATCACGATCTCGTGCCTTCTCGACAGTTGTAGTTTACATTCCGAGCTTTCCGTTGATATCTTGTCGATCGTGAGCCCAGTTACGGTCTATGAGTTACAGGCATAATCAAAAGGGGCTTTACTGAAAATGCCATAACTTTTGGCTCGGGTCTCCATTTCATGCCTACTTGACTTGTAAATTATTACAAACGAATTTTAAAATAAATTCACTTTCTGGCAGATTCTGTCATCTGCCTTCTCGACGGATTTTGACCTGCTTCGGGACAGAATCACGATCTCGTGCCTTCTCGAAAGTTGTAGTTTACATTCCGATGTTTCCGTTGATATCTTTTCGATCGTGAGCCCAATTATGGTCTATGAGTTACAGGCATAATCAAAAGCGGCTTTACTGAAAAGGCTATAACTTTTGGCTCGGGTCTCCGTTCAGGCCTACTTGACGTGTAAATTATTAAAATCGGGTTTTAAAACAAATTCACTTTCTGGCAGATTCTGTCATTTGCCTTCTGGGTAGATTTTGACCTGCTTCGGCATAGAATCACGATCCCGTGCCTTCTCGACCCTTGTAGTCTATATTCAGAGCTTTCCGTTGATATCTTGTGGATCGTGAGCCCACTTGCAGTCTAGGAGTTACAGGCAGAATCAAAAGGGGCTTTACTGAAAAGGCCATAACTTTTGGCTCGGGTCTCCGTTTCAGGCCTACTTGACTTGTAAATTATTGAAAACGAGTTTTAAAACAAATTCACTTTCTGGTAGATTTTGGTCATCTACCTTCTCGACGGATTTAGACCTGCTAAGGGACAGAATCACGATCCTGTGCCTTCTCGACCTTTGTAGTTTACAATCCGAGCTTTTCGTTGATATCTTGTAGATCGTGAGCCCACTTACGGTCTAGGAGTTTCAGGTAGATTCGAAAGGGGCTTTACTAAAAAGGCCATAACATTTGGCTCGGGTCTCCGTTCAGGCCTACCTGACTTGTAAATTATTAAAAACGAGTTTTAAAACAAATTCACTTTCTGGCAGATTCTGTCATCTGCCTTCTCGACGGATTTTGACCTGCTTCGGGACAAAATCGCGATCTCGTGCCTTCTCGACAGTTGTAGTTTACATTCCGAGCTTTCCGTTGATATCTTTTCGATCATGAGCCCAGTTATGGTCTATGAGTTACAGGCATAATCATAAGGGGCTTTACTGAAAAGTCTATAACTTTTGGCTCGGGTCTCCGTTCAGGCCTACTTGACGTGTAAATTATTAAAATCGGGTTTTAAAACAAATTCACTTTCTGGCAGATTCTGTCATTTGCCTTCTCGGTAGATTTTGACCTGCTTCGGCATAGAATCACGATCACGTGCCTTCTCGTCCCTTGTAGTTTACATTCAGAGTTTTCCGTTGATATCTTGTGGATCGTGAGCCCACTTACGGTCTAGGAGTTACAGGCAGAATCAAAAGGGGCTTTACTGAAAAGGCCATAACTTTTGGCTCGGGTCTCCGTTTCAGGCCTACTTGACTTGTAAATTATTGAAAACGAGTTTTAAAACAAATTCACTTTCTGGCAGATTTTGGTCATCTACCTTCTCGACGGATTTAGACCTGCTTCGGGACAGAATCACGATCCTGTGCCTTCTCGACCTTTGTAGTTTACAATCCGAGCTTTTCGTTGATATCTTGTAGATCGTCAGCCCACTTACGGTCTAAGAGTTTCAGGTAGATTCGAAAGGGGCTTTACTAAAAAAGCCATAACATTTGGCTCGGGTCTCCGTTTAGGCCTACTTGACTTGTAAATTATTAAAAACGAGTTTTAAAACAAATTCACTTTCTGGCAGATTCTGTCATCTGCCTTCTCGACAGATTTTGACCTTCTTCGGGACAAAATCACGATCTCGTGCCTTCTCGACAGTTGTAGTTTACGTTCCGAGCTTTCCGTTGATATCTTGTCGATCGTGAGCCCAGTTACGGTCTATGAGTTACAGGCATAATCAAAAGGGGCTTTACTGAAAATGCCATAACTTTTGGCTCGGGTCTCCATTTCATGCCTACTTGACTTGTAAATTATTGAGAACGAGTTTTAAAACAAATTCACTTTCTGGCAGATTCTGGTCATCTACCTTCTCGACGGATTTTGACCTGCTTCTGGACAGAATCACGATCTCGTGCCTTCTCGACAGTTGTAGTTTACATTCCGAGCTTTCCGTTGATATCTTTTCGATAGTGAGCACAGTTATGGTCTATGAGTTACAGGCATAATCAAAAGGGGCTTTACTAAAAAGGCTATAACTTTTGGCTCGGGTCTCCGTTCAGGCCTACTTGACGTGTAAATTATTAAAATCGGGTTTTAAAACAAATTCACTTTCTGGCAGATTCTGTCATTTGCCTTCTCGGTAGATTTTGACCTGCTTCGGCATAGAATCACGATCCCGTGCCTTTTCGACCCTTGTAGTTTATATTCAGAGCTTTCCGTTGATATCTTGTGGATCGTGAGCCCACTTACAGTCTAGGAGTTACAGGCAGAATCAAAAGGGGCTTTACTGAAAAGGCCATAACTTTTGGCTCGGGTCTCCGTTTCAGGCCTACTTGACTTGTAAAATATTGAAAACGAGTTTTAAAACAAATTCACTTTCTGGCAGATTTTGGTCATCTACCTTCTTGACGGATTTAGACCTGCTTCGGGACAGAATTACGATCCTGTGCCTTCTCGACCTTTGTAGTTTACAATCCGAGCTTTTCGTTGATATCTTGTAGATCGTGAGCCCACTTACGGTCTAGGAGTTTCAGGTAGATTCGAAAGGGGCTTTACTAAAAAGGCCATAACATTTGGCTCGGGTCTCCGTTC
This sequence comes from Calendula officinalis, assembly GCA_963853835.1. Classification (NCBI taxonomy): domain Eukaryota; kingdom Viridiplantae; phylum Streptophyta; class Magnoliopsida; order Asterales; family Asteraceae; genus Calendula; species Calendula officinalis. Next base: position 10,223,890 of record OY970833.1, read on the forward strand.
AGGCCTACTTGACTTGTAAATTATTAAAAACGAGTTTTAAAACAAATTCACTTTCTGGTAGATTCTGTCATCTGCCTTCTCGACGGATTTTGACCTGCTTCGGGACAAAATCACGATCTCGTGCCTTCTCGACAGTTGTAGTTTACATTCCGAGCTTTCCGTTGATATCTTGTCGATCGTGAGCCCAGTTACAGTCTATGAGTTACATGCATAATCAAAAGGGGCTTTACTGAAAAGGCCATAACTTTTGGCTCGTGTCTCCATTTCATGCCTACTTGACTTGTAAATTATTAAAAACGAGTTTTAAAACAAATTCACTTTCTGGCAGATTCTGTCATCTGCCTTCTCAACGGATTTTGACCTGCTTCGGGACAGAATCACGATCTCGTGCCTTCTCGACAGTTGTAGTTTACATTCCGAGCTTTCCGTTGATATCTTTTCGATCGTGAGCCCAGTTATGGTCTATGAGTTACAGGCATAATCAAAAGGGGCTTTACTAAAAAGGCTATAACTTTTGGCTCGGGTCTCCGTTCAGGCCTACTTGACGTGTAAATTATTAAAATCGGGTTTTAAAACAAATTCACTTTCTGGGAGATTCTGTCATTTGCCTTCTCGGTAGGTTTTGACCTGCTTCGGCATAGAATCACAATCCCGTGCCTTCTCGACCCTTGTAGTTTACATTCAGAGCTTTCCGTTGATATCTTGTGGATCGTGAGCCCACTTACGGTCTAGGAGTTACAGGCAGAATCAAAAGGGGCTTTACTGAAAAGGCCATAACTTTTGGCTCAGGTCTCCGTTTCATGCCTACTTGACTTGTAAATTATTGAAAACGAGTTTTAAAACAAATTCACTTTCTGGCAGATTCTGTCATCTGCCTTCTCGACGGATTTTGACCTGCTTCGGGACAGAATCACGATCCCGTGCCTTCTCGACCTTTGTAGTTTACAATCCGAGCTTTTCGTTGATATCTTGTAGATCGTGAGCCCACTTACGGTCTAGGAGTTTCAGGTAGACTCGAAAGGGGCTTTACTAAAAAGGCCATAACATTTGGCTCGGGTCTCCGTTCAGGCCTACTTGACTTGTAAATTATTGAGAACGAGTTTTAAAACAAATTCACTTTCTGGCAGATTTGGGTCATCTACCTTCTCGACGGATTTTGACCTGCTTCGGGACAGAATCACGATCTCGTGCCTTCTCGACAGTTGTAGTTTACATTCCGAGCTTTCCGTTGATATCTTTTCGATAGTGAGCCCAGTTATGGTCTATGAGTTACAGGCATAATCAAAAGGGGCTTTACTGAAAAGGCCATAACTTTTGGCTCGGGTCTCCATTTCATGCCTACTTGACTTGTAAATTATTAAAAACGAGTTTTAAAACAAATTCACTTTCTGGCAGATTCTGTCATCTGCCTTCTCGACAGATTTTGACCTGCTTCGGGACAGAATCACGATCTCGTGCCTTCTCGACAGTTGTAGTTTACATTCCGAGCTTTCCGTTGATATCTTGTCGATCGTGAGCCCAGTTATGGTCTATGAGTTACAGGCATAATCAAAAGGGGCTTTACTGAAAAGGCCATAACTTTTGGCTCGGGTCTCCATTTCATGCCTACTTGACTTGTAAATTATTAAAATCGGGTTTTAAAACAAATTCACTTTCTGGCAGATTCTGTCATTTGCCTTCTCGGTAGATTTTGACCTGCTTCGGCATAGAAACACGATCCCGTGCCTTCTCGACCTTTGTAGTTTACATTCAGAGCCCACTTACGGTCTAGGAGTTTCAGGTAGATTCGAAAGGGGATTTACTAAAAAGGCCATAACATTTGGCTCGGGTCTCCGTTCAGGCCTACTTGACTTGTAAATTATTGAGAACGAGTTTTAAAACAAATTCACTTTCTGGCAGATTTTGGTCATCTACCTTCTCGACGGATTTAGACCTGCTTCGGGACAGTATCACAATCCTGTGCCTTCTCGACCTTTGTAGTTTACAATCCGAGCTTTTCGTTGATATCTTGTAGATCGTGAGCCCACTTACGGTCTAGGAGTTTCAGGTAGATTCGAAAGGGGCTTTACTAAAAAGGCCATAACATTTGGTTCGGGTCTCCGTTCAGGCCTACTTGACTTGTAAATTAATAAAAACGAGTTTTAAACCAAATTCACTTTCTGGCAGATTCTGTCATCTGCCTTCTCGACGGATTTTGACCTGCTTCGGGACAAAATCACGATCTCGTGCCTTCTCGACAGTTGTAGTTTACATTCCGAGCTTTCCGTTGATATCTTGTCGATCGTGAGCCCAGTTACGGTCTATGAGTTACAGGCATAATCAAAAGGGGCTTTACTGAAAATGCCATAACTTTTGGCTCGGGTCTCCATTTCATGCCTACTTGACTTGTAAATTATTAAAAACGAGTTTTAAAACAAATTCACTTTCTGGCAGATTCTGTCATCTGCCTTCTCGACGGATTTTGACCTGCTTCGGGACAGAATCACGATCTCGTGCCTTCTCGACAGTTGTAGTTTACATTCCGAGCTTTCCGTTGATATCTTTTCGATCGTGAGCCCAGTTATGGTCTATGAGTTACAGGCATAATCAAAAGGGGCTTTACTGAAAAGGCTCTAACTTTTGGCTCGGGTCTCCGTTCAGGCCTACTTGACGTGTAAATTATTAAAATCGGGTTTTAAAACAAATTCACTTTCTGGCAGATTCTGTCATTTGCCTTCTCGGTAGATTTTGACCTGCTTCGGCATAGAAACACGATCACGTGCCTTCTCGACCCTTGTAGTTTACATTCAGAGCTTTCCGTTGATATCTTGTGGATCGTGAGCCTACTTACGGTCTAGGAGTTTCAGGTAGATTCGAAAGGGGCTTTACTGAAAATGCCATAACTTTTGGCTCGGGTCTCCGTTTCAGGCCTACTTGACTTGTAAATTATTGAAAACGAGTTTTAAAACAAATTCACATTCTGGCAGATTTTGGTCATCTACTTCTCGGCGGATTTAGACCTGCTTCGGGATAGAATCACGATCCTGTGCCTTCTCGACCTTTGTAGTTTACAATCCGAGCTTTTCGTTGATATCTTGTAGATCGTGAGCCTACTTACGGTCTAGGAGTTTCAGGTAGATTCGAAAGGGGCTTTACTGAAAATGCCATAACTTTTGGCTCGGGTCTCCATTTCATGCCTACTTGACTTGTAAATTATTAAAAACGAGTTTTAAAACAAATTCACTTTCGGGCAGATTCTGTCATCTGCCTTCTCGACGGATTTTGACCTGCTTCGGGACAGAATCACGATCTCGTGCCTTCTCGACAGTTGTAGTTTACATTCCGAGCTTTCCGTTGATATCTTTTCGATCGTGAGCCCAGTTACGGTCTATGAGTTACAGGCATAATCAAAAGGGGCTTTACTGAAAAGGCCATAACTTTTGGCTCGGGTCTCCATTTCATGCCTACTTGACTTGTAAATTATTAAAAACGAGTTTTAAAACAAATTCACTTTCTGGCAGATTCTGTCATCTGCCTTCTCGACAGATTTTGACCTGCTTCGGGACAGAATCACGATCTCGTGCCTTCTCGACAGTTGTAGTTTACAATCCGAGCTTTCCTTTGATATCTTGTCGATCGTGAGCCCAGTTACAGTCTATGAGTTACAGGCATAATCAAAAGGGGCTTTACTGAAAAGGCCATAACTTTTGGCTCGGGTCTCCATTTCATGCCCACTTGACTTGTAAATTATTAAAAATGAGTTTTAAAACAAATTCACTTTCTGGCAGATTCTGTCATCTGCCTTCTCGACGGATTTTGACCTGCTTCGGGACAGAATCACGATCTCGTGCCTTCTCGTCAATTGTAGTTTACATTCCGAGCTTTCCGTTGATATCTTTTCGATAGTGAGCCCAGTTATGGTCTATGAGTTACAGGCATAATCAAAAGGGGCTTTATTGAAAAGGCTATAACTTTTGGCTCGGGTCTCCGTTCAGGCCTACTTGACGTGTAAATTATTAAAATCGGGTTTTAAAACAAATTCACTTTCTGGCAGATTCTGTCATTTGCCTTCTCGGTAGATTTTGACCTGCTTCGGCATAGAATCACGATCCCGTGCCTTTTCGACCCTTGTAGTTTATATTCAGAGCTTTCCGTTGATATCTTGTGGATCGTGAGCCCACTTACAGTCTAGGAGTTACAGGCAGAATCAAAAGGGGCTTTACTGAAAAGGCCATAACTTTTGGCTCGGGTCTCCGTTTCAGGCCTACTTGACTTGTAAATTATTGAAAACGAGTTTTAAAACAAATTCACTTTCTGGCAGATTTTGGTCATCTACCTTCTTGACGGATTTAGACCTGCTTCGGGACAGAATTACGATCCTGTGCCTTCTCGACCTTTGTAGTTTACAATCCGAGCTTTTCGTTGATATCTTGTAGATCGTGAGCCCACTTACGGTCTAGGAGTTTCAGGTAGATTCGAAAGGGGCTTTACTAAAAAGGCCATAACATTTGGCTCGGGTCTCCGTTCAGGCCTACTTGACTTGTAAATTATTAAAAACGAGTTTTAAAACAAATTCACTTTCTGGTAGATTCTGTCATCTGCCTTCTCGACGGATTTTGACCTGCTTCGGGACAAAATCACGATCTCGTGCCTTCTCGACAGTTGTAGTTTACATTCCGAGCTTTCCGTTGATATCTTGTCGATCGTGAGCCCAGTTACAGTCTATGAGTTACATGCATAATCAAAAGGGGCTTTACTGAAAAGGCCATAACTTTTGGCTCGTGTCTCCATTTCATGCCTACTTGACTTGTAAATTATTAAAAACGAGTTTTAAAACAAATTCACTTTCTGGCAGATTCTGTCATCTGCCTTCTCAACGGATTTTGACCTGCTTCGGGACAGAATCACGATCTCGTGCCTTCTCGACAGTTGTAGTTTACATTCCGAGCTTTCCGTTGATATCTTTTCGATCGTGAGCCCAGTTATGGTCTATGAGTTACAGGCATAATCAAAAGGGGCTTTACTAAAAAGGCTATAACTTTTGGCTCGGGTCTCCGTTCAGGCCTACTTGACGTGTAAATTAATAAAATCGGGTTTTAAAACAAATTCACTTTCTGGGAGATTCTGTCATTTGCCTTCTCGGTAGGTTTTGACCTGCTTCGGCATAGAATCACAATCCCGTGCCTTCTCGTCCCTTGTAGTTTACATTCAGAGCTTTCCGTTGATATCTTGTGGATCGTGAGCCCACTTACGGTCTAGGAGTTACAGGCAGAATCAAAAGGGGCTTTACTGAAAAGGCCATAACTTTTGGCTCAGGTCTCCGTTTCAGGCCTACTTGACTTGTAAATTATTGAAAACGAGTTTTAAAACAAATTCACTTTCTGGCAGATTCTGTCATCTGCCTTCTCGACGGATTTTGACCTGCTTCGGGACAGAATCACGATCCCGTGCCTTCTCGACCTTTGTAGTTTACAATCCGAGCTTTTCGTTGATATCTTGTAGATCGTGAGCCCACTTACGGTCTAGGAGTTTCAGGTAGATTCGAAAGGGGCTTTACTAAAAAGGCCATAACATTTGGCTCGGGTCTCCGTTCAGGCCTACTTGACTTGTAAATTATTGAGAACGAGTTTTAAAACAAATTCACTTTCTGGCAGATTTGGGTCATCTACCTTCTCGACGGATTTTGACCTGCTTCAGGACAGAATCACGATCTCGTGCCTTCTCGACAGTTGTAGTTTACATTCTGAGCTTTCCGTAGATATCTTTTCGATAGTGAGCCCAGTTATGGTCTATGAGTTACAGGCATAATCAAAAGGGGCTTTACTGAAAAGGCCATAACTTTTGGCTCGGGTCTCCATTTCATGCCTACTTGACTTGTAAATTATTAAAAACGAGTTTTAAAACAAATTCACTTTCTGGCAGATTCTGTCATCTGCCTTCTCGACAGATTTTGACCTGCTTCGGGACAGAATCACGATCTCGTGCCTTCTCGACAGTTGTAGTTTACATTCCGAGCTTTCCGTTGATATCTTGTCGATCGTGAGCCCAGTTATGGTCTATGAGTTACAGGCATAATCAAAAGGGGCTTTACTGAAAAGGCCATAACTTTTGGCTCGGGTCTCCATTTCATGCCTACTTGACTTGTAAATTATTAAAATCGGGTTTTAAAACAAATTCACTTTCTGGCAGATTCTGTCATTTGCCTTCTCGGTAGATTTTGACCTGCTTCGGCATAGAAACACGATCCCGTGCCTTCTCGACCTTTGTAGTTTACATTCAGAGCCCACTTACGGTCTAGGAGTTTCAGGTAGATTCGAAAGGGGATTTACTAAAAAGGCCATAACATTTGGCTCGGGTCTCCGTTCAGGCCTACTTGACTTGTAAATTATTGAGAACGAGTTTTAAAACAAATTCACTTTCTGGCAGATTTTGGTCATCTACCTTCTCGACGGATTTAGACCTACTTCGGGACAGTATCACAATCCTGTGCCTTCTCGACCTTTGTAGTTTACAATCCGAGCTTTTCGTTGATATCTTGTAGATCGTGAGCCCACTTACGGTCTAGGAGTTTCAGGTAGATTCGAAAGGGGCTTTACTAAAAAGGCCATAACATTTGGTTCGGGTCTCCGTTCAGGTCTACTTGACTTGTAAATTAATAAAAACGAGTTTTAAACCAAATTCACTTTCTGGCAGATTCTGTCATCTGCCTTCTCGACGGATTTTGACCTGCTTCGGGACAAAATCACGATCTCGTGCCTTCTCGACAGTTGTAGTTTACATTCCGAGCTTTCCGTTGATATCTTGTCGATCGTGAGCCCAGTTACGGTCTATGAGTTACAGGCATAATCAAAAGGGGCTTTACTGAAAATGCCATAACTTTTGGCTCGGGTCTCCATTTCATGCCTACTTGAATTGTAAATTATTAAAAACGAGTTTTAAAACAAATTCACTTTCTGGCAGATTCTGTCATCTGCCTTCTCGACGGATTTTGACCTGCTTCGGGACAGAATCACGATCTCGTGCCTTCTCGACAGTTGTAGTTTACATTCCGAGCTTTCCGTTGATATCTTTTCGATCGTGAGCCCAGTTATGGTCTATGAGTTACAGGCATAATCAAAAGGGGCTTTACTGAAAAGGCTATAACTTTTGGCTCGGGTCTCCGTTCAGGCCTACTTGACGTGTAAATTATTAAAATCGGGTTTTAAAACAAATTCACTTTCTGGCAGATTCTGTCATTTGCCTTCTCGGTAGATTTTGACCTGCTTCGGCATAGAAACACGATCCCGTGCCTTCTCGACCCTTGTAGTTTACATTCAGAGCTTTCCGTTGATATCTTGTGGATCGTGAGCCCACTTACGGTCTAGGAGTTACAGGCAGAATCAAAAGGGGCTTTACTGAAAAGGCCATAACTTTGGCTCGGGTCTCCGTTTCAGGCCTACTTGACTTGTAAATTATTGAAAACGAGTTTTAAAACAAATTCACATTCTGGCAGATTTTGGTCATCTACTTCTCGACGGATTTAGACCTGCTTCGGGATAGAATCACGATCCTGTGCCTTCTCGACCTTTGTAGTTTACAATCCGAGCTTTTCGTTGATATCTTGTAGATCGTGAGCCTACTTACGGTCTAGGAGTTTCAGGTAGATTCAAAAGGGGCTTTACTGAAAAGGCCATAACTTTTGGCTCGGGTCTCCGTTTCAGGCCTACTTGACTTGTAAATTATTAAAAACGAGTTTTAAAACAAATTCACTTTCGGGCAGATTCTGTCATCTGCCTTCTCGACGGATTTTGACCTGCTTCGGGACAGAATCACGATCTCGTGCCTTCTCGACAGTTGTAGTTTACATTCCGAGCTTTCCGTTGATATCTTTTCGATCGTGAGCCCAGTTATGGTCTATGAGTTACAGGGATAATCAAAAGGGGCTTTACTGAAAAGGCTATAACTTTTGGCTCGGGTCTCCGTTCAGGCCTACTTGACGTGTAAATTATTAAAATCGGGTTTTAAAAAAAATTCACTTTCTGGCAGATTCTGTCATTTGCCTTCTCGGTAGATTTTGACCTGCTTCGGCATAGAATCACGATCCCGTGCCTTCTCGACCCTTGTAGTTTACATTCAGAGCTTTCCGTTGATATCTTGTGGATCGTGAGCCCACTTACGGTCTAGGAGTTACAGGCAGAATCAAAAGGGGCTTTACTGAAAAGGCCATAACTTTTGGCTCGGGTCTCCGTTTCAGGCCTACTTGACTTGTAAATGATTGAAAACGAGTTTTAAAACAAATTAACTTTCTGGCAGATTTTGGTCATCTACCTTCTCGACGGATTTAGACCTGCTTCGGGACAGAATCACGATCCTGTGCCTTCTCGACCTTTGTAGTTTACAATCCGAGCTTTTCGTTGATATCTTGTAGATCATGAGCCCACTTACGGTCTAGGAGTTTCAGGTAGATTCGAAAGGGGATTTACTAAAAAGGCCATAACATTTGGCTCGGGTCTCCGTTCAGGCCTACTTAACTTGTAAATTATTAAAAACGAGTTTTAAAACAAATTTACTTTCGGGCAGATTCTGTCATCTGCCTTCTCGACGGATTTTGACCTGCTTCGGGACAAAATCACGATCCCGTGCCTTCTCGACAGTTGTAGTTTACATTCCGAACTTTCCGTTGAAATCTTGTCGATCGTGAGCCCAGTTACGGTCTATGAGTTACAGGCATAATCAAAAGGGGCTTTACTGAAAAGGCCATAACTTTTGGCTCGGGTCTCCATTTCATGCCTACTTGACTTGTAAATTATTAAAAACGAGTTTTAAAACAAATTCACTTTCTGGCAGATTCTGTCATCTGCCTTCTCGACAGATTTTGACCTGCTTCGGGACAGAATCACAATCTCGTGCCTTCTCGACAGTTGTAGTTTACAATCCGAGCTTTCCTTTGATATCTTGTCGATCGTGAGCCCAGTTACAGTCTATGAGTTACAGGCATAATCAAAAGGGGCTTTACTGAAAAGGCCATAACTTTTGGCTCGGGTCTCCATTTCATGCCTACTTGACTTGTAAATTATTAAAAATGAGTTTTAAAACAAATTCACTTTCTGGCAGATTCTGTCATCTACCTTCTCGACGGATTTTGACCTGCTTCGGGACAGAATCACGATCTCGTGCCTTCTCGACAATTGTAGTTTACATTCCGAGCTTTCCGTTGATATCTTTTCGATAGTGAGCCCAGTTATGGTCTATGAGTTACAGGCATAATCAAAAGGGGCTTTATTGAAAAGGCTATAACTTTTGGCTCGGGTCTCCGTTCAGGCCTACTTGACGTGTAAATTATTAAAATCGGGTTTTAAAACAAATTCACTTTCTGGCAGATTCTGACATTTGCCTTCTCGGTAGATTTTGACCTGCTTCGGCATAGAATCACGATCCCGTGCCTTCTAGACCCTTGTAGTTTACATTCAGAGCTTTCCGTTGATATCTTGTGGATCGTGAGCCCGCTTACGGTCTAGGAGTTACAGGCAGAATCAAAAGGGGCTTTACTGAAAAGGCCATTACTTTTGGCTCGGGTCTCCGTTTCACGCCTACTTGACTTGTAAATTATTGTAAACGAGTTTTAAAACAAATTCACTTTCTGGCAGAATTTGGTCATCTACCTTCTCGACGGATTTTGACCTGCTTCGGGACAGAATCACGATCCTGTGCCTTCTCGACCTTTGTAGTTTACAATCCGAGCTTTTCGTTGATATCTTGTAGATCGTGAGCCCACTTACGGTCTAGGAGTTTCAGGTAGATTCGAAAGGGGCTTTACTAAAAAGTCCATAACATTTGGCTCGGGTCTCCGTTCAGGCCTACTTGACTTGTAAATTATTAAAAACGAGTTTTAAAACAAATTCACTTTCTGGCAGATTCTGGCATCTGCCTTCTCGACGGATTTTGACCTGCTTCGGGACAAAATCACGATCTCGTGCCTTCTCGATAGTTGTAGTTTACATTCCGAGCTTTCCGTTGATATCTTGTCGATCGTGAGCCCAGTTACGGTCTATGAGTTACAGGCATAATCAAAAGGGGCTTTACTGAAAAGGCCATAACTTTTGGTTCGAGTCTCCATTTCATGCCTACTTGACTTGTAAATTATTGAAAACGAGTTTTAAAACAAATTCACTTTCTGGCAGATTCTGTCATCTGCCTTCTCGATGGATTTTGACCAGCTTCGGGACAGAAACATGATCTCGTGCCTTCTCGAGAGTTGTAGTTTACATTCCGAGCTTTCCGTTGATATCTTTTCGATCGTGAGCCCAGTTATGGTCTATGAATTACAGGCATAATCAAAAGGGGCTTTACTGAAAAGGCTATAACTTTTGGCTCGGGTTTCCGTTCAGGCCTACTTGACATGTAAATTATTAAAATCGGGTTTTAAAAAAAATTCACTTTCTGGCAGATTCTGTCATTTGCTTTCTCGGTAGATTTTGACCTGCTTCGGCATAGAATCACGATCCCGTGCCTTCTCGACCCTTGTAGTTTACATTCAGAGCTTTCCGTTGATATCTTGAGGATCGTGAGCCCACTTACGGTCTAGGAGTTACAGGCAGAATCAAAAGGGGCTTTACTGAAAAGGCCATAACTTTTGGCTCGGGTCTCCGTTTCAGGCCTACTTGACTTGTAAATGATTGAAAACGAGTTTTAAAACAAATTCACTTTCTGGCAGATTTTGGTCATCTACCTTCTCGACGGATTTAGACCTGCTTCGGGACAGAATCACGATCCTGTTCCTTCTCGACCTTTGTAGTTTACAATCCGAGCTTTTCGTTGATATCTTGTAGATCGTGAGCCACTTACGGTCTAGGAGTTTCAGGTAGATTCGAAAGGGGATTTACTAAAAAGGCCATAACATTTGGCTCGGGTCTCCGTTCAGGCCTACTTGACTTGTAAATTATTAAAAACGAGTTTTAAAACAAATTCACTTTCTTGCAGATTCTGTCATCTGCCTTCTCGACGGATTTTGACCTGCTTCGGGACAAAATCACGATCTCGTGCCTTCTCGACAGTTGTAGTTTACATTTCGAGCTTTCCGTTGAAATCTTGTCGATCGTGAGCCCAGTTACGGTCTATGAGTTACAGGCATAATCAAAAGGGGCTTTACTGAAAAGGCCATAACTTTTGGCTCGGGTCTCCATTTCATGCCTACTTGACTTGTAAATTATTAAAAATGAGTTTTAAAACAAATTCACTTTCTGGCAGATTCTGTCATCTGCCTTCTCGACAGATTTTGACCTGCTTCTGGACAGAATCACGATCTCGTGCCTTCTCGACAGTTGTAGTTTACATTCCGAGCTTTCCGTTGATATCTTGTCGATCGTGAGCCCAGTTACGGTCTATGAGTTACAGGCATAATCAAAAGGGGCTTTACTGAAAAGGCCATAACTTTTGGCTCGGGTCTCCATTTCATGCCTACTTGACTTGTAAATTATTAAAAACGAGTTTTAAAACAAATTCACTTTCTGGCAGATTCTGTCATCTGCCTTCTCGACAGATTTTGACCTGCTTCGGGACAGAATAACGATCTCGTGCCTTCTCGACAGTTGTAGTTTACATTCCGAGCTTTCCGTTGATATCTTGTCGATCGTGAGCCCAGTTACGGTCTATGAGTTACAGGCATAATCAAAAGGGGCTTTACTGAAAAGGCCATAACTTTTGGCTCGGGTCTCCATTTCATGCCTACTTGACTTGTAAATTATTAAAAATGAGTTTTAAAACAAATTCACTTTCTGGTAGATTCTGTCATCTGCCTTCTCGACGGATTTTGACCTGCTTGGGGACAGAATCACGATCTCGTGCCTTCTCGACAGTTGTAGTTTACATTCCGAGCTTTCCGTTGATATCTTTTCGATAGTGAGCCCAGTTATGGTCTATGAGTTACAGGCATAATCAAAAGGGGCTTTATTGAAAAGGCTATAACTTTTGGCTCGGGTCTCCGTTCAGGCCTACTTGACGTGTAAATTATTAAAATCGGGTTTTAAAACAAATTCACTTTCTGGCAGATTCTGTCATTTGCCTTCTCGGTAGATTTTGACCTGCTTCGGCATAGAATCACGATCCCGTGCCTTCTCGTCCCTTGTAGTTTACATTCAGAGCTTTCCGTTGATATCTTGTGGATCGTGAGCCCACTTACGGTCTAGGAGTTACAGGCAGAATCAAAAGGGGCTTTACTGAAAAGGCCATTACTTTTGGCCCGGGTCTCCGTTTCACGCCTACTTGACTTGTAAATTATTGTAAACGAGTTTTAAAACAAATTCACTTTCTAGCAGAATTTGGTCATCTACCTTCTCGACGGATTTTGACCTGCTTCGGGACAGAATCACGATCCTGTGCCTTCTCGACCTTTGTAGTTTACAATCCGAGCTTTTCGTTGATATCTTGTAGATCGTGAGCCCACTTACGGTCTAGGAGTTTCAGGTAGATTCGAAAGGGGCTTTACTAAAAAGTCCATAACATTTGGCTCGGGTCTCCGTTCAGGCCTACTTGACTTGTAAATTATTAAAAACGAGTTTTAAAACAAATTCACTTTCTGGCAGATTCTGTCATCTGCCTTCTCGACGGATTTTGACCTGCTTCGGGACAAAATCACGATCTCGTGCCTTCTCGACAGTTGTAGTTTACATTCCGAGCTTTCCGTTGATATCTTGTCGATCGTGAGCCCAGTTACGGTCTATGAGTTTCTGGCATAATCAAAAGGGGCTTTACTGAAAAAGGCCATAACTTTTGGCTCGAGTCTCCATTTCATGCCTACTTGACTTGTAAATTATTAAAAACGAGTTTTAAAACAAATTCACTTTCTGGCAGATTCTGTCATCTGCCTTCTCGATGGATTTTGACCAGCTTCGGGACAGAATCATGATCTCGTGCCTTCTCGACAGTTGTAGTTTACATTCTGAGCTTTCCGTTGAAATCTTGTCGATCGTGAGCCCAGTTACGGTCTTTGAGTTACAGGCATAATCAAAAGGGGCTTTACTGAAAAGGCCATAACTTTTGGCTCGGGTCTCCGTTCAGGCCTACTTGACGTGTAAATTATTAAAATCGGGCTTTAAAACAAATTCACTTTCTGGCAGATTCTGTCATCTGCCTTCTCGGTAGATTTAGACCTGCTTCGGCATAGAATCACGATCCCGTGCCTTCTCGTCCCTTGTAGTTTACATTCAGAGCTTTCCGTTGATATCTTGTGGATCGTAAGCCCACTTACGGTCTAGGAGTTACAGGGAGAATCAAAAGGGGCTTTACTGAAAAGGCCATAACTTTTGGCTCGGGTCTCCGTTTCAGGCCTACTAGACTTGTAAATTATTGAAAACGAGTTTTAAAACAAATTCACTTTCTGGCAGAATTTGGTCATCTACCTTCTCGACGGATTTTGACCTGCTTCGGGACAAAATCACGATCTCGTGCCTTCTCGACAGTTGTAGTTTACATTCCGAGCTTTCCGTTGAAATCTTGTCGATCGTGAGCCCAGTTACGGTCTATGAGTTACATGCATAATAAAAAGGGGCTTTACTGAAAAGGCCATAACTTTTGGCTCGGGTCTCCGTTCAGGCCTACTTGACGTGTAAATTATTAATATCGGGTTTTAAAACAAATTCACTTTCTGGCAGATTCTGTCATTTACCTTCTCGGTAGATTTTGACATGCTTCGGCATAGAATCACGATCCCGTGCCTTCTCGACCCTTGTAGTTTACATTCAGAGCTTTCCGTTGATATCTTGTGGATCGTGAGCCCACTTACGGTCTAGGAGTTACAGGGAGAATCAAAAGGGGCTTTACTGAAAAGGCCATAACTTTTGGCTCGGGTCTCCGTTTCAGGCCTACTTGACTTGTAAATTATTGAAAACAAGTTTTAAAACAAATTCACTTTCTGGCAGAATTCGGTCATCTACCTTCTCGACGGATTTTGACCTGCTTCGGGACAGAATCACGATCCTGTGCCTTCTCGACCTTTGTAGTTTACAATCCGAGCTTTTCGTTGATATCTTGTAGATCGTGAGCCCACTTACGGTCTAGGAGTTTCAGGAAGATTCGAAAGGGGCTTTACTAAAAAGGCCATAACATTTTGCTCGGGTCTCCGTTCAGGCCTACTTTACTTGTAAATTATTAAAAACGAGTTTTAAAACAAATTCACTTTCTGGCAGATTCTGTCATCTGCCTTCTCGACGGATTTTGACCTGCTTCGGGACAGAATCACAATCTCGTTCCTTCTCGACAGTTGTAGTTTACATTCCGAGCTTTCCGTTGATATCTTTTCGATAGTGAGCCCAGTTATGGTCTATGAGTTACAGGCATAATCAAAAGGGGCTTTATTGAAAAGGCTATAACTTTTGGCTCGGTTCTCCGTTCAGGCCTACTTGACGTGTAAATTATTAAAATCGGGTTTTAAAACAAATTCACTTTCTGGCAGATTCTGTCATTTTCCTTCTCGGTAGATTTTGACCTGCTTCGGCATAGAATCACGATCCCGTGCCTTCTCGGCCCTTGTAGTTTACATTCAGAGCTTTCCGTTGATATCTTGTGGATCGTGAGCCCACTTACGGTCTAGGAGTTACAGGAAGAATCAAAAGGGGCTTTACTGAAAAGGCCATTACTTTTGGCTCGGGTCTCCGTTTCACGCCTACTTGACTTGTAAATTATTGAAAACGAGTTTTAAAACAAATTCACTTTCTGGCAGAATTTGGTCATCTACCTTCTCGACGGATTTTGACCTGCTTCGGGACAGAATCACGATCCTGTGCCTTCTCGACCTTTGTAGTTTACAATCCGAGCTTTTCGTTGATATCTTGTAGATTGTGAGCCCACTTACGGTCTATGAGTTTCAGGTAGATTCGAAAGGGGCTTCACTAAAAAGGCCATAACATTTGGCTCGGGTCTCCGTTCAGGCCTACTTGACTTGTAAATTATTAAAAATGAGTTTTAAAACAAATTCACTTTCTGGCAGATTCTGTCATCTGCCTTCTCGACGGATTTTGACCTGCTTCGGGACAAAATCACGATCTCGTGCCTTCTCGACAGTTGTAGTTTACATTCCGAGCTTTCCGTTGATATCTTGTCGATCGTGAGCCCAGTTACGGTCTATGAGTTACAGGCATAATCAAAAGGGGCTTTACTGAAAAGGCTATAACTTTTGGCTCGGGTCTCCGTTCAGGCCTACTTGACGTGTAAATTATTAAAATCGGGTTTTAAAACAAATTCACTTTCTGGCAGATTCTGTCATTTGCCTTCTCGGTAGATTTTGACCTGCTTCGGCTTAGAATCACGATCCCGTGCCTTCTCGTCCCTTGTAGTTTACATTCAGAGCTTTCCGTTGATATCTTGTGGATCGTGAGCCCACTTACGGTCTAGGAGTTACAGGGAGAATCAAAAGGGGCTTTACTGAAAAGGCCATAACTTTTGGCTCGGGTCTCCGTTTCAGGCCTACTTGACTTGTAAATTATTGAAAACGAGTTTTAAAACAAATTCACTTTCTGGCAGAATTTGGTCATTTACCTTCTCGACGGATTTTGACCTGCTTCGGGACAGAATCACGATCCTGTGCCTTCTCGACCTTTGTAGTTTACAATCCGAGCTTTTCGTTGATATCTTGTAGATCGTGAGCCCACTTACGGTCTAGGAGTTTCAGGTAGATTCGAAAGGGGCTTTACTAAAAAGGCCATAACATTTTGCTCGGGTCTCCGTTCAGGCCTACTTTACTTGTAAATTATAAAAAACGAGTTTTAAAACAAATTCACTTTCTGGCAGATTCTGTCATCTGCCTTCTCGACGGATTTTGACCTGCTTCGGGACAAAATCATGATCTCGTGCCTTCTCGACAATTGTAGTTTACATTCCGAGCTTTCCGTTTATATCTTGTCGATCATGAGCCCAGTTACGGTCTATGAGTTACAGGCATAATCAAAAGGGGCTTTACTGAAAAGGCCATAACTTTTGGCTCGGGTCTCCATTTCATGCCTACTTGACTTGTAAATTATTAAAAACGAGTTTTAAAACAAATTCACTTTCTGGCAGATTCTGTCATCTGCCTTCTCGACGGATTTTGACCTGCTTCGGGACAGAATCACGATCTCATGCCTTCTCGACAGTTGTAGTTTACATTCCGAGCTTTCCGTTGATATCTTTTCGATAGTGAGCCCAGTTACGGTCTATGAGTTACAGGCATAATCAAAAGGGGCTTTACTGAAAAGGCCATAACTTTTGGCTCGGGTCTCCATTTCATGCCTACTTGACTTGTAAATTATTAAAAACGAGTTTTAAAACAAATTCACTTTCTGGCAGATTCTGTCATCTGCCTTCTCGACAGATTTTGACCTGCTTCGGGACAGAATCACGATCTTGTGCCTTCTCGACAGTTGTAGTTTACAATCCGAGCTTTCCTTTGATATCTTGTCGATCGTGAGCCCAGTTACAGTCTATGAGTTACAGGCATAATCAAAAGGGGCTTTACTGAAAAGGCCATAACTTTTGGCTCGGGTCTCCATTTCATGCCTACTTGACTTGTAAATTATTAAAAACGAGTTTTAAAACAAATTCACTTTCTGGCAGATTCTGTCATCTGCCTTCTCGACGGATTTTGACCTGCTTGGGGACAGAATCACGATCTCGTGCCTTCTCGACAGTTGTAGTTTACATTCCGAGCTTTCCGTTGATATCTTTTCGATAGTGAGCCCAGTTATGGTCTATGAGTTACAGGCATAATCAAAAGGGGCTTTATTGAAAAGGCTATAACTTTTGGCTCGGGTCTCCGTTCAGGCCTACTTGACGTGTAAATTATTAAAATCGGGTTTTAAAACAAATTCACTTTCTGGCAGATTCTGTCATTTGCCTTCTCGGTAGATTTTGACCTGCTTCGGCATAGAATCACGATCCCGTGCCTTCTCGACCCTTGTAGTTTACATTCAGAGCTTTCCGTTGATATCTTGTGGATCGTGAGCCCACTTACGGTCTAGGAGTTACAGGCAGAATCAAAAGGGGCTTTACTGAAAAGGCCATTACTTTTGGCCCGGGTCTCCGTTTCACGCCTACTTGACTTGTAAATTATTGTAAACGAGTTTTAAAACAAATTCACTTTCTGGCAGAATTTGGTCATCTACCTTCTCGACGGATTTTGACCTGCTTCGGGACAGAATCACGATCCTGTGCCTTCTCGACCTTTGTAGTTTACAATCCGAGCTTTTCGTTGATATCTTGTAGATCGTGAGCCCACTTACGGTCTAGGAGTTTCAGGTAGATTCGAAAGGGGCTTTACTAAAAAGTCCATAACATTTGGCTCGGGTCTCCGTTCAGGCCTACTTGACTTGTAAATTATTAAAAACGAGTTTTAAAACAAATTCACTTTCTGGCAGATTCTGTCATCTGCCTTCTCGACGGATTTTGACCTGCTTCGGGACAGAATCACGATCTCATGCCTTCTCGACAGTTGTAGTTTACATTCCGAGCTTTCCGTTGATATCTTTTCGATAGTGAGCCCAGTTACGGTCTATGAGTTACAGGCATAATCAAAAGGGGCTTTACTGAAAAGGCCATAACTTTTGGCTCGGGTCTCCATTTCATGCCTACTTGACTTGTAAATTATTAAAAACGAGTTTTAAAACAAATTCACTTTCTGGCAGATTCTGTCATCTGCCTTCTCGACAGATTTTGACCTGCTTCGGAACAGAATCACGATCTTGTGCCTTCTCGAAAGTTGTAGTTTACAATCCGAGCTTTCCTTTGATATCTTGTCGATCGTGAGCCCAGTTACAGTCTATGAGTTACAGGCATAATCAAAAGGGGCTTTACTGAAAAGGCCATAACTTTTGGCTCGGGTCTCCATTTCATGCCTACTTGACTTGTAAATTATTAAAAACGAGTTTTAAAACAAATTCACTTTCTGGCAGATTCTGTCATCTGCCTTCTCGACGGATTTTGACCTGCTTGGGGACAGAATCACGATCTCGTGCCTTCTCGACAGTTGTAGTTTACATTCCGAGCTTTCCGTTGATATCTTTTCGATAGTGAGCCCAGTTATGGTCTATGAGTTACAGGCATAATCAAAAGGGGCTTTATTGAAAAGGCTATAACTTTTGGCTCGGGTCTCCGTTCAGGCCTACTTGACGTGTAAATTATTAAAATCGGGTTTTAAAACAAATTCACTTTCTGGCAGATTCTGTCATTTGCCTTCTCGGTAGATTTTGACCTGCTTCGGCATAGAATCACGATCCCGTGCCTTCTCGGCCCTTGTAGTTTACATTCAGAGCTTTCCGTTGATATCTTGTGGATCGTGAGCCCACTTACGGTCTAGGAGTTACAGGCAGAATCAAAAGGGGCTTTACTGAAAAGGCCATTACTTTTGGCCCGGGTCTCCGTTTCACGCCTACTTGACTTGTAAATTATTGTAAACGAGTTTTAAAACAAATTCACTTTCTGGCAGAATTTGGTCATCTACCTTCTCGACGGATTTTGACCTGCTTCGGGACAGAATCACGATCCTGTGCCTTCTCGACCTTTGTAGTTTACAATCCGAGCTTTTCGTTGATATCTTGTAGATCGTGAGCCCACTTACGGTCTAGGAGTTTCAGGTAGATTCGAAAGGGGCTTTACTAAAAAGTCCATAACATTTGGCTCGGGTCTCCGTTCAGGCCTACTTGACTTGTAAATTATTAAAAACGAGTTTTAAAACAAATTCACTTTCTGGCAGATTCTGTCATCTGCCTTCTCGACGGATTTTGACCTGCTTCGGGACAAAATCACGATCTCGTGCCTTCTCGACAGTTGTAGTTTACATTCCGAGCTTTCCGTTGATATCTTGTCGATCGTGAGCCCAGTTACGGTCTATGAGTTTCTGGCATAATCAAAAGGGGCTTTACTGAAAAAGGCCATAACTTTTGGCTCGAGTCTCCATTTCATGCCTACTTGACTTGTAAATTATTAAAAACGAGTTTTAAAACAAATTCACTTTCTGGCAGATTCTGTCATCTGCCTTCTCGATGGATTTTGACCAGCTTCGGGACAGAATCATGATCTCGTGCCTTCTCGACAGTTGTAGTTTACATTCTGAGCTTTCCGTTGAAATCTTGTCGATCGTGAGCCCAGTTACGGTCTATGAGTTACAGGCATAATCAAAAGGGGCTTTACTGAAAAGGCCATAACTTTTGGCTCGGGTCTCCGTTCAGGCCTACTTGACGTGTAAATTATTAAAATCGGGCTTTAAAACAAATTCACTTTCTGGCAGATTCTGTCATCTGCCTTCTCGGTAGATTTTGACCTGCTTCGGCATAGAATCACGATCCCGTGCCTTCTCGACCCTTGTAGTTTACATTCAGAGCTTTCCGTTGATATCTTGTGGATCGTAAGCCCACTTACGGTCTAGGAGTTACAGGGAGAATCAAAAGGGGCTTTACTGAAAAGGCCATAACTTTTGGCTCGGGTCTCCGTTTCAGGCCTACTAGACTTGTAAATTATTGAAAACGAGTTTTAAAACAAATTCACTTTCTGGCAGAATTTGGTCATCTACCTTCTCGACGGATTTTGACCTGCTTCGGGACAAAATCACGATCTCGTGCCTTCTCGACAGTTGTAGTTTACATTCCGAGCTTTCCGTTGAAATCTTGTCGATCGTGAGCCCAGTTACGGTCTATGAGTTA
Organism: Calendula officinalis; assembly: GCA_963853835.1. Taxonomy (NCBI): domain Eukaryota; kingdom Viridiplantae; phylum Streptophyta; class Magnoliopsida; order Asterales; family Asteraceae; genus Calendula; species Calendula officinalis. The sequence goes on from OY970833.1 coordinate 10,243,512, forward strand.
CATGCATAATAAAAAGGGGCTTTACTGAAAAGGCCATAACTTTTGGCTCGGGTCTCCGTTCAGGCCTACTTGACGTGTAAATTATTAAAATCGGGTTTTAAAACAAATTCACTTTCTGGCAGATTCTGTCATTTACCTTCTCGGTAGATTTTGACATGCTTCGGCATAGAATCACGATCCCGTGCCTTCTCGACCCTTGTAGTTTACATTCAGAGCTTTCCGTTGATATCTTGTGGATCGTGAGCCCACTTACGGTCTAGAAGTTACAGGGAGAATCAAAAGAGGCTTTACTGAAAAGGCCATAACTTTTGGCTCGGGTCTCCGTTTCAGGCCTACTTGACTTGTAAATTATTGAAAACGAGTTTTAAAACAAATTCACTTTCTGGCAGAATTCGGTCATCTACCTTCTCGACGGATTTTGACCTGCTTCGGGACAGAATCACGATCCTGTGCCTTCTCGACCTTTGTAGTTTACAATCCGAGCTTTTCGTTGATATCTTGTAGATCGTGAGCCCACTTACGGTCTAGGAGTTTCAGGAAGATTCGAAAGGGGCTTTACTAAAAAGGCCATAACATTTTGCTCGGGTCTCCGTTCAGGCCTACTTTACTTGTAAATTATTAAAAACGAGTTTTAAAACAAATTCACTTTCTGGCAGATTCTGTCATCTGCCTTCTCGACGGATTTTGACCTGCTTCGGGACAGAATCACAATCTCGTTCCTTCTCGACAGTTGTAGTTTACATTCCGAGCTTTCCGTTGATATCTTTTCGATAGTGAGCCCAGTTATGGTCTATGAGTTACAGGCATAATCAAAAGGGGCTTTATTGAAAAGGCTATAACTTTTGGCTCGGTTCTCCGTTCAGGCCTACTTGACGTGTAAATTATTAAAATCGGGTTTTAAAACAAATTCACTTTCTGGCAGATTCTGTCATTTTCCTTCTCGGTAGATTTTGACCTGCTTCGGCATAGAATCACGATCCCGTGCCTTCTCGGCCCTTGTAGTTTACATTCAGAGCTTTCCGTTGATATCTTGTGGATCGTGAGCCCACTTACGGTCTAGGAGTTACAGGAAGAATCAAAAGGGGCTTTACTGAAAAGGCCATTACTTTTGGCTCGGGTCTCCGTTTCACGCCTACTTGACTTGTAAATTATTGAAAACGAGTTTTAAAACAAATTCACTTTCTGGCAGAATTTGGTCATCTACCTTCTCGACGGATTTTGACCTGCTTCGGGACAGAATCACGATCCTGTGCCTTCTCGACCTTTGTAGTTTACAATCCGAGCTTTTCGTTGATATCTTGTAGATTGTTAGCCCACTTACGGTCTATGAGTTTCAGGTAGATTCGAAAGGGGCTTCACTAAAAAGGCCATAACATTTGGCTCGGGTCTCCGTTCAGGCCTACTTGACTTGTAAATTATTAAAAATGAGTTTTAAAACAAATTCACTTTCTGGCAGATTCTGTCATCTGCCTTCTCGACGGATTTTGACCTGCTTCAGGACAAAATCACGATCTCGTGCCTTCTCGACAGTTGTAGTTTACATTCCGAGCTTTCCGTTGATATCTTGTCGATCGTGAGCCCAGTTACGGTCTATGAGTTACAGGCATAATCAAAAGGGGCTTTACTGAAAAGGCCATAACTTTTGGCTCGGGTCTCCATTTCATGCCTACTTGACTTGTAAATTATTAAAAACGAGTTTTAACACAAATTCACTTTCTGGCAGATTCTGTCATCTGCCTTCTCGACGGATTTTGACCTGCTTCGGGACAGAATCATGATCTCGTGCCTTCTCGAGAGTTGTAGTTTACATTCCGAGCTTTCCGTTGATATCTTTTCGATCGTGAGCCCAGTTATGGTCTATGAGTTACAGGCATAATCAAAAGGGGCTTTACTGAAAAGGCTATAACTTTTGGCTCGGGTCTCCGTTCAGGCCTACTTGACGTGTAAATTATTAAAATCGGGTTTTAAAACAAATTCACTTTCTGGCAGATTCTGTCATTTGCCTTCTCGGTAGATTTTGACCTGCTTCGGCTTAGAATCACGATCCCGTGCCTTCTCGTCCCTTGTAGGTTACATTCAGAGCTTTCCGTTGATATCTTGTGGATCGTGAGCCCACTTACGGTCTAGGAGTTACAGGGAGAATCAAAAGGGGCTTTACTGAAAAGGCCATAACTTTTGGCTCGGGTCTCCGTTTCAGGCCTACTTGACTTGTAAATTATTGAAAACGAGTTTTAAAACAAATTCACTTTCTGGCAGAATTTGGTCATTTACCTTCTCGACGGATTTTGACCTGCTTCGGGACAGAATCACGATCCTGTGCCTTCTCGACCTTTGTAGTTTACAATCCGAGCTTTTCGTTGATATCTTGTAGATCGTGAGCCCACTTACGGTCTAGGAGTTTCAGGTAGATTCGAAAGGGGCTTTACTAAAAAGGCCATAACATTTTGCTCGGGTCTCCGTTAAGGCCTACTTTACTTGTAAATTATAAAAAACGAGTTTTAAAACAAATTCACTTTCTGGCAGATTCTGTCATCTGCCTTCTCGACGGATTTTGACCTGCTTCGGGACAAAATCATGATCTCGTGCCTTCTCGACAATTGTAGTTTACATTCCGAGCTTTCCGTTTATATCTTGTCGATCATGAGCCCAGTTACGGTCTATGAGTTACAGGCATAATCAAAAGGGGCTTTACTGAAAAGGCCATAACTTTTGGCTCGGGTCTCCATTTCATGCCTACTTGACTTGTAAATTATTAAAAACGAGTTTTAAAACAAATTCACTTTCTGGCAGATTCTGTCATCTGCCTTCTCGACGGATTTTGACCTGCTTCGGGACAGAATCACGATCTCATGCCTTCTCGACAGTTGTAGTTTACATTCCGAGCTTTCCGTTGATATCTTTTCGATAGTGAGCCCAGTTACGGTCTATGAGTTACAGGCATAATCAAAAGGGGCTTTACTGAAAAGGCCATAACTTTTGGCTCGGGTCTCCATTTCATGCCTACTTGACTTATAAATTATTAAAAACGAGTTTTAAAACAAATTCACTTTCTGGCAGATTCTGTCATCTGCCTTCTCGACAGATTTTGACCTGCTTCGGGACAGAATCACGATCTCGTGCCTTCTCGACAGTTGTAGTTTACAATCCGAGCTTTCCTTTGATATCTTGTCGATCGTGAGCCCAGTTACAGTCGATGAGTTACAGGCATAATCAAAAGGGGCTTTACTGAAAAGGCCATAACTTTTGGCTCGGGTCTCCATTTCATGCCTACTTGACTTGTAAATTATTAAAAATGAGTTTTAAAACAAATTCACTTTCTGGCAGATTCTGTCATCTGCCTTCTCGACGGATTTTGACCTGCTTCGGGACAGAATCACGATCTCGTGCCTTCTCGACAATTGTAGTTTACATTCCGAGCTTTCCGTTGATATCTTTTCGATAGTGAGCCCAGTTATGGTCTATGAGTTACAGGCATAATCAAAAGGGGCTTTATTGAAAAGGCTATAACTTTTGGCTCGGGTCTCCGTTCAGGCCTACTTGACGTGTAAATTATTAAAATCGGGTTTTAAAACAAATTCACTTTCTGGCAGATTCTGACATTTGCCTTCTCGGTAGATTTTGACCTGCTTCGGCATAGAATCACGATCCCGTGCCTTCTAGACCCTTGTAGTTTACATTCAGAGCTTTCCGTTGATATCTTGTGGATCGTGAGCCCGCTTACGGTCTAGGAGTTACAGGCAGAATCAAAAGGGGCTTTACTGAAAAGGCCATTACTTTTGGCTCGGGTCTCCGTTTCACGCCTACTTGACTTGTAAATTATTGTAAACGAGTTTTAAAACAAATTCACTTTCTGGCAGAATTTGGTCATCTACCTTCTCGATGGATTTTGACCTGCTTCGGGACAGAATCACGATCCTGTGCCTTCTCGACAGTTGTAGTTTACATTCTGAGCTTTCCGTTGAAATCTTGTCGATCGTGAGCCCAGTTACGGTCTATGAGTTACAGGCATAATCAAAAGGGGCTTTACTGAAAAGGCCATAACTTTTGGCTCGGGTCTCCGTTCAGGCCTACTTGACGTGTAAATTATTAAAATCGGGCTTTAAAACAAATTCACTTTCTGGCAGATTCTGTCATCTGCCTTCTCGGTAGATTTTGACCTGCTTCGGCATAGAATCACGATCCCGTGCCTTCTCGCCCCTTGTAGTTTACATTCAGAGCTTTCCGTTGATATCTTGTGGATCGTAAGCCCACTTACGGTCTAGGAGTTACAGGGAGAATCAAAAGGGGCTTTACTGAAAAGGCCATAACTTTTGGCTCGGGTCTCCGTTTCAGGCCTACTAGACTTGTAAATTATTGAAAACGAGTTTTAAAACAAATTCACTTTCTGGCAGAATTTGGTCATCTACCTTCTCGACGGATTTTGACCTGCTTCGGGACAAAATCACGATCCCGTGCCTTCTCGACAGTTGTAGTTTACATTCCGAGCTTTCCGTTGAAATCTTGTCGATCGTGAGCCCAGTTACGGTCTATGAGTTACATGCATAATAAAAAGGGGCTTTACTGAAAAGGCCATAACTTTTGGCTCGGGTCTCCGTTCAGGCCTACTTGACGTGTAAATTATTAAAATCGGGTTTTAAAACAAATTCACTTTCTGGTAGATTCTGACATTTGCCTTCTCGGTAGATTTTGACCTGCTTCGGCATAGAATCACGATCCCGTGCCTTCTAGACCCTTGTAGTTTACATTCAGAGCTTTCCGTTGATATCTTGTCGATCGTGAGCCCAGTTACGGTCTATGAGTTTCTGGCATAATCAAAAGGGGCTTTACTGAAAAAGGCCATAACTTTTGGCTCGAGTCTCCATTTCATGCCTACTTGACTTGTAAATTATTAAAAACGAGTTTTAAAACAAATTCACTTTCTGGCAGATTCTGTCATCTGCCTTCTCGATGGATTTTGACCAGCTTCGGGACAGAATCATGATCTCGTGCCTTCTCGACAGTTGTAGTTTACATTCTGAGCTTTCCGTTGAAATCTTGTCGATCGTGAGCCTAGTTACGGTCTATGAGTTACAGGCATAATCAAAAGGGGCTTTACTGAAAAGGCCATAACTTTTGGCTCGGGTCTCCGTTCAGGCCTACTTGACGTGTAAATTATTAAAATCGGGCTTTAAAACAAATTCACTTTCTGGCAGATTCTGTCATCTGCCTTCTCGGTAGATTTTGACCTGCTTCGGCATAGAATCACGATCCCGTGCCTTCTCGGCCCTTGTAGTTTACATTCAGAGCTTTCCGTTGATATCTTGTGGATCGTAAGCCCACTTACGGTCTAGGAGTTACAGGGAGAATCAAAAGGGGCTTTACTGAAAAGGCCATAACTTTTGGCTCGGGTCTCCGTTTCAGGCCTACTAGACTTGTAAATTATTGAAAACGAGTTTTAAAACAAATTCACTTTCTGGCAGAATTTGGTCATCTACCTTCTCGACGGATTTTGACCTGCTTCGGGACAAAATCACGATCTCGTGCCTTCTCGACAGTTGTAGTTTACATTCCGAGCTTTCCGTTGAAATCTTGTCGATCGTGAGCCCAGTTACGGTCTATGAGTTACATGCATAATAAAAAGGGGCTTTACTGAAAAGGCCATAACTTTTGGCTCGGGTCTCCGTTCAGGCCTACTTGACGTGTAAATTATTAAAATCGGGTTTTAAAACAAATTCACTTTCTGGCAGATTCTGTCATTTACCTTCTCGGTAGATTTTGACATGCTTCGGCATAGAATCACGATCCCGTGCCTTCTCGACCCTTGTAGTTTACATTCAGAGCTTTCCGTTGATATCTTGTGGATCGTGAGCCCACTTACGGTCTAGGAGTTACAGGGAGAATCAAAAGGGGCTTTACTGAAAAGGCCATAACTTTTGGCTCGGGTCTCCGTTTCAGGCCTACTTGAATTGTAAATTATTGAAAACGAGTTTTAAAACAAATTCACTTTCTGGCAGAATTCGGTCATCTACCTTCTCGACGGATTTTGACCTGCTTCGGTACAGAATCACGATCCTGTGCCTTCTCGACCTTTGTAGTTTACAATCCGAGCTTTTCGTTGATATCTTGTAGATCGTGAGCCCACTTACGGTCTAGGAGTTTCAGGAAGATTCGAAAGGGGCTTTACTAAAAAGGCCATAACATTTTGCTCGGGTCTCCGTTCAGGCCTACTTTACTTGTAAATTATTAAAAACGAGTTTTAAAACAAATTAACTTTCTGGCAGATTCTGTCATCTGCCTTCTCGACGGATTTTGACCTGCTTCGGGACAGAATCACAATCTCGTTCCTTCTCGACAGTTGTAGTTTACATTCCGAGCTTTCCGTTGATATCTTTTCGATAGTGAGCCCAGTTATGGTCTATGAGTTACAGGCATAATCAAAAGGGGCTTTATTGAAAAGGCTATAACTTTTGGCTCGGTTCTCCGTTCAGGCCTACTTGACGTGTAAATTATTAAAATCGGGTTTTAAAACAAATTCACTTTCTGGCAGATTCTGTCATTTTCCTTCTCGGTAGATTTTGACCTGCTTCGGCATAGAATCACGATCCCGTGCCTTCTCGGCCCTTGTAGTTTACATTCAGAGCTTTCCGTTGATATCTTGTGGATCGTGAGCCCACTTACGGTCTAGGAGTTACAGGAAGAATCAAAAGGGGCTTTACTGAAAAGGCCATTACTTTTGGCTCGGGTCTCCGTTTCACGCCTACTTGACTTGTAAATTATTGAAAACGAGTTTTAAAACAAATTCACTTTCTGGCAGAATTTGGTCATCTACCTTCTCGACGGATTTTGACCTGCTTCGGGACAGAATCACGATCCTGTGCCTTCTCGACCTTTGTAGTTTACAATCCGAGCTTTTCGTTGATATCTTGTAGATTGTGAGCCCACTTACGGTCTATGAGTTTCAGGTAGATTCGAAAGGGGCTTCACTAAAAAGGCCATAACATTTGGCTCGGGTCTCCGTTCAGGCCTACTTGACTTGTAAATTATTAAAAATGAGTTTTAAAACAAATTCACTTTCTGGCAGATTCTGTCATCTGCCTTCTCGACGGATTTTGACCTGCTTCGGGACAAAATCACGATCTCGTGCCTTCTCGACAGTTGTAGTTTACATTCCGAGCTTTCCGTTGATATCTTGTCGATCGTGAGCCCAGTTACGGTCTATGAGTTACAGGCATAATCAAAAGGGGCTTTACTGAAAAGGCCATAACTTTTGGCTCGGGTCTCCATTTCATGCCTACTTGACTTGTAAATTATTAAAAACGAGTTTTAACACAAATTCACTTTCTGGCAGATTCTGTCATCTGCCTTCTCGACGGATTTTGACCTGCTTCGGGACAGAATCATGATCTCGTGCCTTCTCGAGAGTTGTAGTTTACATTCCGAGCTTTCCGTTGATATCTTTTCGATCGTGAGCCCAGTTATGGTCTATGAGTTACAGGCATAATCAAAAGGGGCTTTACTGAAAAGGCTATAACTTTTGGCTCGGGTCTCCGTTCAGGCCTACTTGACGTGTAAATTATTAAAATCGGGTTTTAAAACAAATTCACTTTCTGGCAGATTCTGTCATTTGCCTTCTCGGTAGATTTTGACCTGCTTCGGCTTAGAATCACGATCCCGTGCCTTCTCGACCCTTGTAGTTTACATTCAGAGCTTTTCGTTGATATCTTGTGGATCGTGAGCCCACTTACGGTCTAGGAGTTACAGGGAGAATCAAAAGGGGCTTTACTGAAAAGGCCATAACTTTTGGCTCGGGTCTCCATTTCAGGCCTACTTGACTTGTAAATTATTGAAAACGAGTTTTAAAACAAATTCACTTTCTGGCAGAATTTGGTCATTTACCTTCTCGACGGATTTTGACCTGCTTCGGGACAGAATCACGATCCTGTGCCTTCTCGACCTTTGTAGTTTACAATCCGAGCTTTTCGTTGATATCTTGTAGATCGTGAGCCCACTTACGGTCTAGGAGTTTCAGGTAGATTCGAAAGGGGCTTTACTAAAAAGGCCATAACATTTTGCTCGGGTCTCCGTTCAGGCCTACTTTACTTGTAAATTATAAAAAACGAGTTTTAAAACAAATTCACTTTCTGGCAGATTCTGTCATCTGCCTTCTCGACGGATTTTGACCTGCTTCGGGACAAAATCATGATCTCGTGCCTTCTCGACAATTGTAGTTTACATTCCGAGCTTTCCGTTTATATCTTGTCGATCATGAGCCCAGTTACGGTCTATGAGTTACAGGCATAATCAAAAGGGGCTTTACTGAAAAGGCCATAACTTTTGGCTCGGGTCTCCATTTCATGCCTACTTGACTTGTAAATTATTAAAAACGAGTTTTAAAACAAATTCACTTTCTGGCAGATTCTGTCATCTGCCTTCTCGACGGATTTTGACCTGCTTCGGGACAGAATCACGATCTCATGCCTTCTCGACAGTTGTAGTTTACATTCCGAGCTTTTCGTTGCTATCTTTTCGATCGTGAGCCCAGTTATGGTCTATGAGTTACAGGCATAATCAAAAGGGGCTTTACTGAAAAGGCTATAACTTTTGGCTCGGGTCTTCGTTCAGGCCTACTTGACGTGTAAATTATTAAAATCGGGTTTTAAAACAAATTAACTTTCTGGGAGATTCTGTCATTTGCCTTCTCGGTAGATTTTGACCTGCTTCGGCATAGAATCACGATCCCGTGCCTTCTCGACCCTAGTAGTTTACATTCAGAGCTTTCCGTTGATATCTTGTGGATCGTGAGCCCACTTACGGTCTAGGAGTTAAAGGCAGAATCAAAAGGGGCTTTACTGAAAAGGCCATAACTTTTGGCTCGGGTCTCCGTTTCAGGCCTACTTGACTTGAAAATTATTGAAAACGAGTTTTAAAACAAATTCACTTTCTGGCAGAATTTGGTCATCTACCTTCTCGACGGATTTTGACCTGCTTCGGGACAGAATCACGATCCTGTGCCTTCTCGACCTTTGTAGTTTACAATCCGAGCTTTTCATTGATATCTTGTAGATCGTGAGCCCACTTACGGTCTAGGAGTTTCAGGTAGATTCGAAAGGGGCTTTACTAAAAAGGCCATAACATTTGGCTCGGGTCTCCGTTCAGGCCTACTTGACTTGTAAATTATTAAAAACGAGTTTTAAAACAAATTCACTTTCTGGCTGATTCTGTCATCTGCCTTCTCGACGGATTTTGACCTGCTTCGGGACAAAATCACGATCTCGTGCCTTCTCGACAGTTGTAGTTTACATTCCGAGCATTCCGTTGATATCTTGTCGATCGTGAGCCCAGTTACGGTCTATGAGTTACAGGTATAATCAAAAGGGGCTTTACTGAAAAGGCCATAACTTTTGGCTCGGGTCTCCATTTCATGCCTACTGGACTTGTAAATTATTAAAAACGAGTTTTAAAACAAATTCACTTTCTGGCAGATTCTGTCATATGCCTTCTCGACGGATTTTGACCTGCTTCGGGACAGAATCATGATCTCGTGCCTTCTCGAGAGTTGTAGTTTACATTCCGAACTTTCCGTTGATATCTTTTCGATCGTGAGCCCAGTTATGGTCTATGAGTTACAGGCATAATCAAAAGGGGCTTTACTGAAAAGGCTATAACTTTTGGCTCGGGTCTCCGTTCAGGCCTACTTGACGTGTAAATTATTAAAATCGGGTTTTAAAACAAATTCACTTTCTGGCAGATTCTGTCAATTGCCTTCTCGGTAGATTTTGACCTGCTTCGGCATAGAATCACGATCCCGTGCCTTCTCGACCCTTGTAGTTTACATTCAGAGCTTTCCGTTGATATCTTGTGGATCGTGAGCCCACTTACGGTCTAGGAGTTACAGGGAGAATCAAAAGGGGCTTTACTGAAAAGGCCATAACTTTTGGCTCGGGTCTCCGTTTCAGGCCTACTTGACTTGTAAATTATTGAAAACGAGTTTTAAAACAAATTCACTTTCTGGCAGAATTTGGTCATCTACCTTCTCGACGGATTTTGACCTGCTTCGGGACAGAATCACGATCCTGTGCCTTCTCGACCTTTGTAGTTTACAATCCGAGCTTTTCGTTGATATCTTGTAGATCGTGAGCCCACTTACGGTCTAGGAGTTTCGGGTAGATTCGAAAGGGGCTTTACTAAAAAGGCCATAACATTTTGCTCGGGTCTCCGTTCAGGCCTACTTTACTTGTAAATTATTAAAAACGAGTTTTAAAACAAATTCACTTTCTGGCAGATTCTGTCATCTGCCTTCTCGACGGATTTTGACCTGCTTCGGGACAGAATCACAATCTCGTGCCTTCTCGACAGTTGTAGTTTACATTCCGAGCTTTCCGTTGATATCTTTTCGATAGTGAGCCCAGTTATGGTCTATGAGTTACAGGCATAATCAAAAGGGGCTTTATTGAAAAGGCTATAACTTTTGGCTCGGTTCTCCGTTCAGGCCTACTTGACGTGTAAATTATTAAAATCGGGTTTTAAAACAAATTCACTTTCTGGCAGATTCTGTCATTTTCCTTCTCGGTAGATTTTGACCTGCTTCGGCATAGAATCACGATCCCGTGCCTTCTCGGCCCTTGTAGTTTACATTCAGAGCTTTCCGTTGATATCTTGTGGATCGTGAGCCCACTTACGGTCTAGGAGTTACAGGAAGAATCAAAAGGGGCTTTACTGAAAAGGCCATTACTTTTGGCTCGGGTCTCCGTTTCACGCCTACTTGACTTGTAAATTATTGAAAACGAGTTTTAAAACAAATTCACTTTCTGGCAGAATTTGGTCATCTACCTTCTCGACGGATTTTGACCTGCTTCGGGACAGAATCACGATCCTGTGCCTTCTCGACCTTTGTAGTTTACAATCCGAGCTTTTCGTTGATATCTTGTAGATTGTGAGCCCACTTACGGTCTATGAGTTTCAGGTAGATTCGAAAGGGGCTTCACTAAAAAGGCCATAACATTTGGCTCGGGTCTCCGTTCAGGCCTACTTGACTTGTAAATTATTAAAAATGAGTTTTAAAACAAATTCACTTTCTGGCAGATTCTGTCATCTGCCTTCTCGACGGATTTTGACCTGCTTCGGGACAAAATCACGATCTCGTGCCTTCTCGACAGTTGTAGTTTACATTCCGAGCTTTCCGTTGATATCTTGTCGATCGTGAGCCCAGTTACGGTCTATGAGTTACAGGCATAATCAAAAGGGGCTTTACTGAAAAGGCCATAACTTTTGGCTCGGGTCTCCATTTCATGCCTACTTGACTTGTAAATTATTAAAAACGAGTTTTAACACAAATTCACTTTCTGGCAGATTCTGTCATCTGCCTTCTCGACGGATTTTGACCTGCTTCGGGACAGAATCATGATCTCGTGCCTTCTCGAGAGTTGTAGTTTACATTCCGAGCTTTCCGTTGATATCTTTTCGATCGTGAGCCCAGTTATGGTCTATGAGTTACAGGCATAATCAAAAGGGGCTTTACTGAAAAGGCTATAACTTTTGGCTCGGGTCTCCGTTCAGGCCTACTTGACGTGTAAATTATTAAAATCGGGTTTTAAAACAAATTCACTTTCTGGCAGATTCTGTCATTTGCCTTCTCGGTAGATTTTGACCTGCTTCGGCTTAGAATCACGATCCCGTGCCTTCTCGACCCTTGTAGTTTACATTCAGAGCTTTTCGTTGATATCTTGTGGATCGTGAGCCCACTTACGGTCTAGGAGTTACAGGGAGAATCAAAAGGGGCTTTACTGAAAAGGCCATAACTTTTGGCTCGGGTCTCCATTTCAGGCCTACTTGACTTGTAAATTATTGAAAACGAGTTTTAAAACAAATTCACTTTCTGGCAGAATTTGGTCATTTACCTTCTCGACGGATTTTGACCTGCTTCGGGACAGAATCACGATCCTGTGCCTTCTCGACCTTTGTAGTTTACAATCCGAGCTTTTCGTTGATATCTTGTAGATCGTGAGCCCACTTACGGTCTAGGAGTTTCAGGTAGATTCGAAAGGGGCTTTACTAAAAAGGCCATAACATTTTGCTCGGGTCTCCGTTCAGGCCTACTTTACTTGTAAATTATAAAAAACGAGTTTTAAAACAAATTCACTTTCTGGCAGATTCTGTCATCTGCCTTCTCGACGGATTTTGACCTGCTTCGGGACAAAATCATGATCTCGTGCCTTCTCGACAATTGTAGTTTACATTCCGAGCTTTCCGTTTATATCTTGTCGATCATGAGCCCAGTTACGGTCTATGAGTTACAGGCATAATCAAAAGGGGCTTTACTGAAAAGGCCATAACTTTTGGCTCGGGTCTCCATTTCATGCCTACTTGACTTGTAAATTATTAAAAACGAGTTTTAAAACAAATTCACTTTCTGGCAGATTCTGTCATCTGCCTTCTCGACGGATTTTGACCTGCTTCGGGACAGAATCACGATCTCATGCCTTCTCGACAGTTGAAGTTTACATTCCGAGCTTTTCGTTGCTATCTTTTCGATCGTGAGCCCAGTTATGGTCTATGAGTTACAGGCATAATCAAAAGGGGCTTTACTGAAAAGGCTATAACTTTTGGCTCGGGTCTTCGTTCAGGCCTACTTGACGTGTAAATTATTAAAATCGGGTTTTAAAACAAATTAACTTTCTGGGAGATTCTGTCATTTGCCTTCTCGGTAGATTTTGACCTGCTTCGGCATAGAATCACGATCCCGTGCCTTCTCGACCCTAGTAGTTTACATTCAGAGCTTTCCGTTGATATCTTGTGGATCGTGAGCCCACTTACGGTCTAGGAGTTAAAGGCAGAATCAAAAGGGGCTTTACTGAAAAGGCCATAACTTTTGGCTCGGGTCTCCGTTTCAGGCCTACTTGACTTGAAAATTATTGAAAACGAGTTTTAAAACAAATTCACTTTCTGGCAGAATTTGGTCATCTACCTTCTCGACGGATTTTGACCTGCTTCGGGACAGAATCACGATCCTGTGCCTTCTCGACCTTTGTAGTTTACAATCCGAGCTTTTCATTGATATCTTGTAGATCGTGAGCCCACTTACGGTCTAGGAGTTTCAGGTAGATTCGAAAGGGGCTTTACTAAAAAGGCCATAACATTTGGCTCGGGTCTCCGTTCAGGCCTACTTGACTTGTAAATTATTAAAAACGAGTTTTAAAACAAATTCACTTTCTGGCTGATTCTGTCATCTGCCTTCTCGACGGATTTTGACCTGCTTCGGGACAAAATCACGATCTCGTGCCTTCTCGACAGTTGTAGTTTACATTCCGAGCATTCCGTTGATATCTTGTCGATCGTGAGCCCAGTTACGGTCTATGAGTTACAGGTATAATCAAAAGGGGCTTTACTGAAAAGGCCATAACTTTTGGCTCGGGTCTCCATTTCATGCCTACTGGACTTGTAAATTATTAAAAACGAGTTTTAAAACAAATTCACTTTCTGGCAGATTCTGTCATATGCCTTCTCGACGGATTTTGACCTGCTTCGGGACAGAATCATGATCTCGTGCCTTCTCGAGAGTTGTAGTTTACATTCCGAACTTTCCGTTGATATCTTTTCGATCGTGAGCCCAGTTATGGTCTATGAGTTACAGGCATAATCAAAAGGGGCTTTACTGAAAAGGCTATAACTTTTGGCTCGGGTCTCCGTTCAGGCCTACTTGACGTGTAAATTATTAAAATCGGGTTTTAAAACAAATTCACTTTCTGGCAGATTCTGTCAATTGCCTTCTCGGTAGATTTTGACCTGCTTCGGCATAGAATCACGATCCCGTGCCTTCTCGACCCTTGTAGTTTACATTCAGAGCTTTCCGTTGATATCTTGTGGATCGTGAGCCCACTTACGGTCTAGGAGTTACAGGGAGAATCAAAAGGGGCTTTACTGAAAAGGCCATAACTTTTGGCTCGGGTCTCCGTTTCAGGCCTACTTGACTTGTAAATTATTGAAAACGAGTTTTAAAACAAATTCACTTTCTGGCAGAATTTGGTCATCTACCTTCTCGACGGATTTTGACCTGCTTCGGGACAGAATCACGATCCTGTGCCTTCTCGACCTTTGTAGTTTACAATCCGAGCTTTTCGTTGATATCTTGTAGATCGTGAGCCCACTTACGGTCTAGGAGTTTCGGGTAGATTCGAAAGGGGCTTTACTAAAAAGGCCATAACATTTTGCTCGGGTCTCCGTTCAGGCCTACTTTACTTGTAAATTATTAAAAACGAGTTTTAAAACAAATTCACTTTCTGGCAGATTCTGTCATCTGCCTTCTCGACGGATTTTGACCTGCTTCGGGACAGAATCACAATCTCGTGCCTTCTCGACAGTTGTAGTTTACATTCCGAGCTTTCCGTTGATATCTTTTCGATAGTGAGCCCAGTTATGGTCTATGAGTCACAGGCATAATCAAAAGGGGCTTTATTGAAAAGGCTATAACTTTTGGCTCGGGTCTCCGTTCAGGCCTACTTGACGTGTAAATTATTAAAATCGGGTTTTAAAACAAATTCACTTTCTGGCAGATTCTGTCATTTGCCTTCTCGGTAGATTTTGACCTGCTTCGGCATAGAATCACGATCCTGTGCCTTCTCGACCCTTGTAGTTTACATTCAGAGCTTTCCGTTGATATCTTGTGGATCGTGAGCCCACTTACGGTCTAGGAGTTACAGGCAGAATCAAAAGGGGCTTTACTGAAAAGGCCATTACTTTTGGCTCGGGTCTCCGTTTCACGCCTACTTGACTTGTAAATTATTGAAAACGAGTTTTAAAACAAATTCACTTTCTGGCAGAATTTGGTCATCTACCTTCTCGACGGATTTTGACCTGCTTCTGGACAGAATCACGATCCTGTGCCTTCTCGACCTTTGTAGTTTACAATCCGAGCTTTTCGTTGATATCTTGTAGATCGTGAGCCCACTTACGGTCTAGGAGTTTCAGGTAGATTCGAAAGGGGCTTTACTAAAAAGGCCATAACATTTGGCTCGGGTCTCCGTTCAGGCCTACTTGACTTGTAAATTATTAAAAATGAGTTTTAAAACAAATTCACTTTCTGGCAGATTCTGTCATCTGCCTTCTCGACGGATTTTGACCTGCTTCGGGACAAAATCACGATCTCGTGCTTCCTCGACAGTTGTAGTTTACATTCCGAGCTTTCCGTTGATATCTTGTCGATCGTGAGCCCAGTTACGGTCTATGAGTTACAGGCATAATCAAAAGGGGCTTTACTGAAAAGGCCATAACTTTTGGCTCGGGTCTCCATTTCATGCCTACTTGACTTGTAAATTATTAAAAACGAGTTTTAAAACAAATTCACTTTCTGGCAGATTCTGTCATCTGCCTTTTCGACGGATTTTGACCTGCTTCGGGACAGAATCACGATCTCGTGCCTTCTCGACAGTTGTAGTTTACATTCCGAGCTTTCCGTTGATATCTTTTCGATCGTGAGCCCAGTTATGGTCTATGAGTTACAGGCATAATCAAAAGGGGCTTTACTGAAAAGGCTATAACTTTTGGCTCGGGTCTCCGTTCAGGCCTACTTGACGTGTAAATTATTAAAATCGGGTTTTAAAACAAATTCACTTTCTGGCAGATTCTGTCATTTGCCTTCTCGGTAGATTTTGACCTGCTTCGGCATAGAATCACGATCCCGTGCCTTCTCGACCCTTGTAGTTTACATTCAGAGCTTTCCGTTGATATCTTGTGGATCGTGAGCCCACTTACGGTCTAGGAGTTACAGGCAGAATCAAAAGGGGCTTTACTGAAAAGGCCATAACTTTTGGCTCGGGTCTCCGTTTCAGGCCTACTTGACTTGTAAATTATTGAAAACGAGTTTTAAAACAAATTCATATTCTAGCAGATTTTGGTCGTCTACCTTCTCGACGGATTTTGACCTGCATCGGGACAGAATCACGATCCTGTGCCTTCTCGACCTTTGTAGTTTACAATCCGAGCTTTCCGTTGATATCTTGTAGATCGTGAGCCCACTTACGGTATAGGAGTTTCAGGTAGATTCGAAAGGGGCTGTACTAAAAATGCCATAACATTCGGCTCGGGTCTCCGTTCAGGCCTACTTGACTTGTAAATTATTAAAAACGAGTTTTAAAACAAATTCACTTTCTGGCAGATTCTGTCATCTGCCTTCTCGACGGATTTTGACCTGCTTCGGGACAAAATCACGATCTCGGGCCTTCTCGACAGTTGTAGTTTATATTTCGAGCTTTCCGTTGATATCTTGTCGATCGTGAGCCCAGTTACGGTCTATGAGTTACAGGCATAATCAAAAGGGGCTTTACTGAAAAGGCCATAACTTTTAGCTCGGGTCTCCATTTCATGCCTACTTGACTTGTAAATTATTAAAAACGAGTTCTAAAACAAATTCACTTTCTGGCAGATTCTGTCATCTGCCCTCTCGACGTATTTTGACATGCTTCGGGACAGAATCACGATCCCGTTCCTTCTCGACTCTTGTAGTTTACATTCCGAGCTTTCCGTTGATATCTTGTGGATCGTGAGCACAGTTACGGTCTTGGGAGTTACAGACAGAATCGAAAGGGCTTTACTGAAAAGGCCATAACTTTTGGGTCGGGTCTCCTTTTCAGGCCTACCTGACTTGTAAATTATTAAAAACTGGTTTTAAAACAAATCCACTTATTGACAAATTCTGTCATCTGCGTTCTCGGCGGATTTTGACCTGCTTCGGCATAGAATCAGGATCCCATGCTTTCTCGGCTCTTGTAGTTTATGTTCCGAGCTTTCCGTTGATATCTTGTGGATCGTGGGCCCAATTACGGTCTAGGAGTTACAGGTAGAATAGAAAGAGGCTTTACTGAAAAGGCCATAACCTTTGGCTCGGGTATCCGTTTCATGCCTACTTGACTTGTAAATTATAAAAAATGGGTTTTAAAACAAATTCACATTCTGGCAGATTCTGTCATTTGCCTTCTCGGTAGATTTTGACCTGCTTCGGCATAGAATCACGATCCCGTTCCTTCTCGGCCCTTGTAGTTTACATTCAGAGCTTTCCGTTGATATCTTGTGGATCGTGAGCCCACTTACGGTCTAGGAGTTACAGGCAGAATCAAAAGGGGCTTTACTGAAAAGGCCATAATTTTTGGCTCGGGTCTCCGTTTCAGGCCTACTTGACTTGTAAATTATTGAAAACGAGTTTTAAAACAAATTCACTTTCTGGCAGATTTTGGTCATCTACCTTCTCGACGGATTTTGACCTGCTTCGGGACAGAATCACGATCCTGGGCCTTCTCGACCTTTGTAGTTTACAATCCGAGCTTTTCATTGATATCTTGTAGATCGTGAGCCCACTTACGGTCTAGGAGTTTCAGGTAGATTCGAAAGGGGCTTTACTAAAAAGGCCATAACATTTGGCTCGGGTCTCCGTTCAGTCCTACTTGACTTGTAAATTATTAAAAACGAGTTTTAAAACAAATTCACTTTCTGCCAGATTCTGTCATCTGCCTTCTCGACGGATTTTGACCTGCTTCGGGAAAAAATCACGATCTCGTGCCTTCTCGACAGTTGTAGTTTACATTCCGAGCTTTCCGTTGATATCTTGTCGATCGTGAGCCCAGTTACGGTCTATGAGTTACAGGCATAATCAAAAGGGGGCTTTACTGAAAAGGCCATAACTTTTGGCTCGGGTCTCCATTTCATGCCTACTTGACTTGTAAATTATTAAAAACGAGTTTTAAAACAAATTCACTTTCTGGCAGATTCTGTCATCTGCCTTCTTGACGGATTTTGACCTGCTTCGGGACAGAATCATGATCTCGTGCCTTCTCGACAGTTGTAGTTTACATTCCGAGCTTTCTGTTGATATCTTTTCGATCGTGAGCCCAGTTAAGGTCTATGAGTTACAGGCATAATCAAAAGGGGCTTTACTGAAAAGGCTATAACTTTTGGCTCGGGTCTCCGTTCAGGCCTACTTGACGTGTAAATTATTAAAATCGGGTTTTAAAACAAATTCACTTTTTGGCAGATGCTGTCATTTGCCTTCTCGGTAGATTTTGACCTGCTTCGGCATAGAATCACGATCCCGTGCCTTCTCGGCCCTTGTAGTTTACATTTAGAGCTTTCCGTTGATATCTTGTGGATCGTGAGACCACTTACGGTCTAGGAGTTACAGGCAAAATCAAAAGGGGCTTTACTGAAAAGGCCATAACTTTTGGCTCGGGTTTCCGTTTCAGGCCTACTTGACTTGTAAATTATTGAAAACGAGTTTTAAAACAAATTCATTTTCTGGCAGATTTTGGTCATCTACCTTCTCGACGGATTTTGACCTGCTTCGGGACAAAATCACGATCCTGTGCCTTCTCGACCTTTGTAGTTTACAATCCGAGCTTTCCGTTGATATCTTGTAGATCGTGAGCCCACTTACGGTATAGGAGTTTCTGATAGATTCGAAAGGGGCTTTACTAAAAAGGCCATAACATTCGGCTCGGGTCTCCGTTCAGGCCTAATTGACTTGTAAATTATTAAATACGAGTTTCAAAACAAATTCACTTTCTGGCAGATTCTGTCATCTGCCTTCTCGACGGATTTTGACCTGTTTCGGGACAGAATCACGATCTCGTGTCTTCTCGACAGTTGTAGTTTACATTCCGAGCTTTCCGTTGATATCTTTTCGATCGTGAGCCCAATTATGGTCTATGAGTTACAGGCATAATCAAAAGGGGCTTTACTGAAAAGGCTATAACTTTTGGCTCGGGTCTCCGTTCAGGCCTACTTGACGTGTAAATTATTAAAATCGGGTTTTAAAACAAATTCACTTTCTGGCAGATTCTGTCATTTACCTTCTCGGTAGATTTTGACCTGCTTCGGCATAGAATCACGATCACGTGCCTTCTCGACCCTTGTAGTTTACATTCAGAGCTTTCCGTTGATATCTTGTGGATCGTGAGCCCACTTACGGTCTAGGAGTTACAGGCAGAATCAAAAGGGGCTTTACTGAAAAGGCCATAACTTTTGGCTCGGGTCTCCGTTTCAGGCCTACTTGACTTGTAAATTATTGAAAACGAGTTTTAAAACAAATTCATTTTCTGGCAGATTTTGGTCATCTACCTTCTCGACGGCTTTTGACCTGCTTCGGGACAGAATCACGATCATGTGCCTTCTCGACCTTTGTAGTTTACAATCCGAGCTTTCCGTTGATATCTTGTAGATCGTGAGCCCACTTACGGTATAGGAGTTTCAGGTAGATTCGAAAGGGGCTTTACTAAAAAGGCCATAACATTCGGCTCGGGTCTCCGTTCAGGCCTACTTGACTTGTAAATTATTAAAAACGAGTTTTAAAACAAATTCACTTTCTGGCAGATTCTGTCATCTGCCTTCTCGACGGATTTTGACCTGCTTCGGGACAAAATCACGATCTCGTGCCTTCTCGACAGTTGTAGTTTACATTTCGAGCTTTCCGTTGATATCTTGTCGATCGTGAGCCCATTTACGGTCTATGAGTTACAGGCATAATCAAAAGGGGCTTTACTGAAAAGGCCATAACTTTTAGCTCGGGTCTCCATTTCATGCCTACTTGACTTGTAAATTATTGAAAACGAGTTCTAAAACAAATTCACTTTCTGGCAGATTCTGTCATCTGCCCTCTCGACGTATTTTGACATGCTTCAGGACAGAATCACGATCCCGTTCCTTCTCGACTCTTGTAGTTTACATTCCGAGCTTTCCGTTGATATCTCGTGGATCGTGAGCACAGTTACGGTCTTGGGAGTTACAGACAGAATCGAAAGGGCTTTACTGAAAAGGCCATAACTTTTGGGTCGGGTCTCCTTTTCAGGCCTACCTGACTTGTAAATTATTAAAAACTGCTTTTAAAATAAATCCACTTATTGACAAATTCTGTCATCTGCGTTCTCGGCGGATTTTGACCTGCTTCGGCATAGAATCAGGATTCCATGCTTTCTCGACTCTTGTAGTTTATGTTCCGAGCTTTCCGTTGATATCTTGTAGATCGTGGGCCCAATTACGGTCTAGGAGTTACAGGTAGAATAGAAAGAGGCTTTACTGAAAAGGCCATAACCTTTGGCTCGGGTATCCGTTTCATGCCTACTTGACTTGTAAATTATAAAAAACGGGTTTTAAAACAATATCACTTTTTGGCAGATTCTGTCATCTGCCTTCTCGACGAATTTTAAACTACTTCGGCATATAATCACGATCCCGTGCCTTCTCGACTCTGGTAGTTTACGTTCTAAGCTTTCCGTTGATATCTTCTGGATCGTGAGCCCATTTACGTCTAGGAGTTACAGGCAGAACCGAAAGGGGATATACTGAAAAGCCATAACA
Organism: Calendula officinalis; assembly: GCA_963853835.1. NCBI lineage: Eukaryota > Viridiplantae > Streptophyta > Magnoliopsida > Asterales > Asteraceae > Calendula > Calendula officinalis. Next base: position 10,263,828 of record OY970833.1, read on the forward strand.
TTTAGCTCGGGTCTCCGTTTCATGCCTACTTGACTTGTAAATTATTAAAAACGAGTTTTAAAACAAATTCACTTTCTGGCAGATTCTGTCATCTGCCTTCTCGACGGATTTTGACCTGCTTCGGGACAGAATCAAGATCCTGGGCCTTCTCGACAGTTGTAGTTTACATTCCGAGCTTTCCGTTGATATATTGTCGATCGTGAGCCCAGTTACGGTCTCTGAGTTACAGGCATAATCGAAAGAGGCTTTACTGAAAAGGCCATAACTCTTGGCTCGGGTCACCGTTTCATGACTACTTGACTTGTAAATTATTAAAAACGAGTTCTAAAACAAAGTCACTTTCTGGCAGATTCCGTCATCTGTCTTCTCGACGGATTTTGTAACACCTCAATTTTTAAAACAAAACATTTGGCCAAAATAATCAATTAATATAGAGGAGAACTATCTCAAAATACGGATTTACAAAAACCTTTGGTATGAAAATCAGAGTATAAAGTTGGTGTTACAAAGTAGATCAAAACCAAAGCTAAGTCTAAATCCGTTCTAGTGTTCTTCTACTCTAGGCCCCGCATCTCTATCCATGCGCACCTATACCTTCGATCCTGAACCTGAGTACATAGCAAAACAAACAAGGAGTACGTGAGACAAAAAGTCTCGTCAGCTACATGGGTTTAGACCCAACAATAATGGTAAGTATCATATAACATGTAAACGTAATACAAGTAACTCGTGCGTCTATCTAGCCACCCTATTGTCACTCTATCAACCTTGCTTCCCTAGCAATCATATCTAGTTATCGGGTTGCCCCCGAACTAAATAGAACCACATTAACTTATTAACCGAAATCCATCGCTATTAATAAGCTTCAAGATACCGGCAAGAGGGATTCGCCCAATCTAGCGATACCTGCCTTAATCGCCGGACTACCTCCAGTTAGCAAGACTACTACCGTGGTTGAGTCGATGGGAATCCACCCAACTGCCCCTCACACCACACCTCATGACCGGGGGTCCCCCTCATCATCACATCATCTCAATCATATCATAACTCAATGGTTATGCCTATCTAGCTCTCGGCTATCACATCACCATCAAACAGGTTAGTCCAATATTATCAATAATATCTATCAATAACTCAACATACTATAAGTCTACACAAATAAGTAAATAGACCATAACACAAGTAAGAAAGTAATTCAAGGGCTATGTGTAACGACCCGAATTTTGTAAATAAATAAATTGTACAAAACTATGATAAATAAGGATAAATCGTTTAAAAGACGTAGGAATCGGTTTCGTGTCATTTGGACACCATTTGATATGGTTAAGGTCGAAACCGTGATAAATTGGACAATAAAAAGTTGCAGCCTAGCTGCCTGGAGGGGTTCGCAGCGCATACTATGGTTCGCGGTCGCGAGGATTGGACTGAGAGTTTGGGATTTTGAGGTTTGGAGTTCGCGGCTCGTTCCCAATCGCGAGAAGTTCACGGCACGGGAAGTTCGCGACGCGAACTCGAGTTCGCGAACGCGAACTGTAGCAGATCTATAAAAACGGGTTTTGGGGCTAGGGTTTGGACACCTACACCCCTACAACCCTACCAGCCGTTATTTTGGAAGAAGTGCACGGTTTTTGGTGTTCTTGAGCTCAAATCTTCACATCCCTTGAAGATTGTTGATCTAAGGTAAGAATACTTGCTAGTTTATACATCTCTTTGATATTTCAAGCTTTATTTGGGCATCAATGGTGGTTTGGACAACTCACCATGTCATCTTCGGGGAAGATGACTAAACATGAGTGTAAAACACTCATCGTAGACTTGTAATCAGTGTGTACAAGTTGGATTTGGGATTTATGGATAAAAATCTTGAACTAGGGTTTGAGATTTCACCAAGTTGTATGAACTTGGTGATTGGGAATGTTAATATGGATTAATTAGTAGCTAGTTATGTATTTTAACTAGGTTTTGTGATGGTATTGATGTTAGGTCAAGAAGACCTTGTGTTTGGAAGTACTTCTTTGATTTGGAAGTAAAGATTGTGTTGTTGAACACAAGTGTTGGATAGCATTGTTAAGGTGAGTACATGTGATCTTTTCTGAGTACATAATAAACCATGTCTCATAGTTTGAATTGATTTCTTAGAGTCTTTATTATATAATTTTTATTTTAAGAAAAGATTGTATTGAATTGAGTTGAATTGAATTGAATTGAATTGAATTGAATTGTATATTGATGTGTTTGGTTACCACTAGTATGATATGAGTAGTAATATGGGGCTTTGACCCAAGTTCATGATTTGTTATGTGGTAGCTAATCAATTGGATCCTAGATACCCCACACAAGTTGGGGGAGTTAGTGACTACTACTTGGGGCGGTACCACCCTGCGCAAGAGTAGTATGTCGAGAAATAGATAACCCGGAAAGCGGGGGAGTTTGAGATAACCCGGAAATCGGGGGAGCAAATAGATAACCCGGAAACGGGGGAGTTTACCTAGATAACCGATATAGGGGAGGTTGTTTCAGGGAGGCCCGTTACGTATGTGTTGGGCTTATGGCAAGCCTTAGAGTATGATTGATTATGTGCAATGTGATAATTATTAAATTATTTTTTTATTGCAACTATTTCTAAGCGGGTCTAAAACCCATGTTTCTCACGAGACAATTTTGTCTCACGTACTACATTTCTTTTGACTATGTACTCAGCTTCGGGAGCAAAGGATTAGGGGGCCCGTAGTTAGCATTGGAAGTGATTAGCTCGGTGTACTTATTTAATTCCCTATAATTTAGTTTTGATATTAATGTAACACCGGTTTTTGATACTTATTGATCCTTCCAAATGTTTTAGTTAAACCATGTTTTTGAATTTTATGGATTATTGGATGTTAGATTTACTTATTTAAAAAGTTTAAATTGTTTTGAAAAATTGGTGTGTTACAACTTGGTATCAGAGCTTTAGTCTAAGTGAATTAGGTTGGTTTAACCACCCTAGACTTAGACTTTGCTTTTGGGACATTACGTTCTAAGGAAATTAGGTTGACCTTTGAGAGTTAGGGTTGACCATTAAGAGAATTGTTTTAGATCGAGCTTTTCTTATATCTTGTGTGACTATTTAGCCAAATAATTCGGTTCTAATTGGCTGACATCTTATGTTAGTAAGATGGCTAGAACGAGAAGTGGTCGAGTCGTACCGGATGGTGAAGGTGACTCGAATGTGATTTTCAATGCGCCCCGTAATGGGCAAGGTGGAGCGGCTTCCGGTATTGGGAATAACAACCCACCGGTAACAATGGAAGCTATCCAATCCATGCTCACCCGTTTGAGGGAGGAGATGCAACAAGATGTGAACCGGGTCATAAATGATCGGTTGAACTACGAAGAGGTGGAAAGGGGCGAGGATGAAGGTCGTGATGATGAAGAAAGGGAAGAGAGGGAGGATACTCCTCCTCTCACGAGGACCCGAACAACGGGTGATAGTGTCCCGACAGAAAAGTCCTCTCATAAGTGTCGACAAGATTGAGCGTGAAGGATGTTCTTACAAGACATTCTTGGCATGCCGACCCGACAACTACTTTGGAAGTATGGAGCCAAAAGACACTATCCGTTGGATCCGGGAGACGGAACACGTGCTCGAGTGTAGCAAGTGCAAAGAAGAAGACATGGTGACTTATGCCTCACGTTTACTTAAGGATGATGCTTTAACGTGGTGGGTCACCGTGTATGAGTCATTGGGAAAGAAAGCCGTTTACAAAATGTCTCGGGAAGAGTTCACTAGGAGACTCAAAGAAAAGTTTTGTCCCGAAAGGGAGTTGGAGGAGTTGTTGGAAGAGTTCTTGCACTTCAAGAAAGGCAATTTAACATTGGATGAGTATACCAAGAAATTCACGGGATACCTCCCGTTTGTGATGAATGCCTACCCTACCGAACGTAGTCCTGTGGTTCGGTTTGCTAATGGGTTACCTTGGGAATATGAGCTTGAAGTGAAAAGGGCGGCCACTCTTGATGAGGCCATTAATATCGCCCGAAGTGTGGAGAAGGTGGGAAAGAGAAGAGTTCAAGAGAGGTCGGTGGGAAATGAAAAGAGGAAATTTGAAAGGTTTTCGGGGCCATCCAAGAAGAGCAAGTTTGCCCCGAGCGGGTCAAAGCAAGGAAGTGTTGGTGGTTGTAGAAAGTGTGGTAGGGACCACAGAGGTGAATGTAAGGCGGATTCCAATTGTTGCTTCAAGTGTGGGCGTTTTGGCCACAAGGCTAGAGATTGCAAGGTGAAGAGCCTTGATGAGGTGGAGTGTTTCTCATGTCATGAGAAAGGGCATTATAGTAATGTTTGCCCAAAGAAGGGAACCGAAACATTAGTGTCAACCGCTCACAAGAAACCGGAGACGTTGAAGGTTAAGGGGGGTGCCTTCCAACTCACGCGTGAAGAAGCCAAGGAGACTCATGATGTCATCTCAGGTACCTTATTCATTAACTCCATACCCACTTACGTATTGATTGATTCGGGTTCTACTTATTCTTTCGTGTCTCATGAATTTGGTGCTAAGTTTAAGGTCCCACTAGAGTTACTTGATGATTTGTATGAAATAGAAGTAGCCGATGGGAAAACCTCTATGGTTCAACATATCTATAGAGACTGTGAGTTAGAAATCGATAGAAAGAAGTTCAAGGTCAATTTAATGCCTATGGGAATTAAGGCATTCGATGTGATCATCGGGATGGATTGGTTGGGAATTCACCAAGCTAAGATCTTATGTGGAGAGAAATTAGTGTCGATCAAGTCGCCCGATAATGAGAAAGTGTACATCTATGGTGAGAAGAGGCATCATATGCCAAACCTCATTACCGCCATTAAAGCAAGAAAGTGTTTATCAAAAGGATGCTCGTCGTTTATAGCCTATGTCCTTGATGGAAGGAAAGAGAAGAAGACGGTGGATAATGTGAAGATTATTCAGGATTTCCCTGAAATTTTTTCCCGATGACTTACCCGGTTTGCCACCGGAGAGACAAGTGGAGTTTCGTATTGATTTAGTTCCGGGGGCGACGCCGATTGCCCGAGCCCCGTATCGTTTAGCTCCTATCGAGATGCCGGAATTAATGTCTCAACTACAAGATTTACTCGATAAGGGTTTTATCCGTCCTAGTTCGTCACCATGGGGTGCACCGGTTTTATTTTTAAAGAAGAAAGATGGATCGATGAGGATGTGTATTGATTATCGAGAGCTTAACAAGATGACGATCAAGAACCGATATCCTTTGCCAAGGATAGATGATTTGTTTGACCAACTTCAAGGAGCCGATTATTTCTCCAAGATCGATTTGAGATCGGGTTACCATCAAGTTCGTGTTAAAGAAGGTGATACCGAAAAGACGGCCTTTAGAACTCGTTTTGGGCATTATGAATTTTTGGTGATGCCATTCGGTTTGACGAATGCCCGGCTATTTTCATGGATCTCATGAATAGGGTTTGAAAACCTTTTCTCGATAAATTTCTCATCGTATTTATTGATGATGTTCTTATCTACTCCAAAACCGAAGAAGAACATGAAGAACATTTGAAGCAAACTCTAGAAGTTTTAAAACGAGAGAAATTGTATGCAAAGTTATCGAAGTGTGAATTTTGGTTGCGGGAAGTTCAATTTCTTGGCCATATAGTATCTCGAAGCGGGATAAAAGTTGACCCGTCTAAGATTTAAGCGGTAAAGAATTGGGAAGCACCAAAGACTCCAACCGAAGTAAGAAGTTTTCTTGGGTTAGCCGGTTATTACCGAAGATTTATTGAAGATTTTTCCCGAGTGGCGGTCCCACTCACTAGGTTAACGAGAAAGGATGTGGAGTTTGAATGGGGGAAATGGCAAGATGATGCTTTTGCCTTGTTGAAGGAGAAGTTGTGCAATGCACCGATTCTCACGTTGCCCGATGGTATGGAAGATTTCATGGCGTATAGTGACGCCTCGAACAAGGGTCTCGGTTGTGTTTTGATGCAAAGGGGTAAAGTGATAGCTTATGCTTCAAGACAATTGAAAAATGCGGAAGAGAGATATACTACTCATGATTTAGAGTTGGCGGCTATTATTTTTGCCTTGAAAATTTGGAGACATTACTTGTATGGAACAAGGTGTACATTGTACACGGATCATAAAAGTCTTAAGTATGTATTCACACAAAAGGATTTGAATATGAGGCAAAGAAGATGGATTGAATTGATTAATGACTATGATTGTGAAATTGTTTATCATGAAGGGAAGTCTAATGTGGTAGCCGACGCCTTAAGTAGAAAAGTGTATGAAAAGCCGGTCAAGGCTAAGTTGATGCGTATTGAAGTGATATCTAGTTTTATTGAAAACATAAAAACCGCACAAACCGAAGTGATGGGAAAAGACGAGTATAGAAAAGAGAGATTGGGAAAGAACCAAGTATTTTAAGAAAACACCCAAGGGTTGAAAACCATCAATGGACGGATTTGGGTTCCAAAATTCGGTGGAAACCGAAAAGAATTGTTAAATGATGCTCACAAGTCCAAGTATTCGATTCATCCCGGAAGTACAAAGACTTATCAAGATTTGAAGAGGGTGTATTGGTGGCCGGGGATGAAGTCGAGAGTAGCAAAGTACATTTCAAAGTGTGCCACGTGTGCACAAGTGAAAGCCGAGCAGCAGGTGCCTTATGGTGTTGCACAATCGTTGCAAGTGCCGGCCGGGAAATGGGAAGACATAACTATGGATTTTATTGTTGGTCTTCCAAAGACAAGTAGGAATCATGATGCCATTTGGGTGATAGTGGATAGGTTGACGAAAAGTGCGTTATTCCTAGCTATTCGGGAAACTATGCCACTCGAGAAGTTGGCTAAGTTGTATGTTGATGAAGTTGTTCGTTTGCATGGGGTACCGTTGTCGATTGTGTCCGATCGGGATGCAAGGTTTACCTCGAGATTTTGGAGATCACTCCAAGAAGAGTTGGGAACTAAGTTGAGATTGAGCACGACCTACCACCCGCAAACCGATGGTCAAAGTGAAAGGACGATCCAAGCGGTTAAAGATATGTTGAGATCGTGTGTGATGGATTTTGGTGGTAAATGGGATGAACATTTACCGTTGGTCGAATTTTCTTATAATAATAGTTATCACTCAACGATCGATATGCCACCGTTTGAGGCATTATATGGGAGAAAGTGTAGAACGCCTTCTTGTTGGTTGGAGGCGGGAGAGACGAAACTCACAGGTCCCGAAATTGTGAAAATCACCAATGAGAAAATTGGAATAATTCAAGCATATATGAAGGCCGCACAAGATCGCCAAAAGAGTTATTCGGGTTTGAAAAAGCAACCCTATGATTTGGATGTTGGTGATATGTTGATGTTGAAAGTGTCGCCTTGGAAAGGCGTGATGAGATTTGGAAAGAAGGGAAAATTGAGCCCAAGGTATGTTGGCCCGTTTAAGATCTTGAAATGGGTCGGTTTACAAGCATTTAAGTTAGAACTCCCACCCGAGTTACAAGGTGTCCATGACACATTTCATGTTTGTAATTTGAAGAAGTTCTTGGGTGAAGTGGAGAATGTGATCCCACTTCAAGACTTGAGGGTCGATGCACCCAATTGATTGATCGAAGAGCCCGAGGCCATATTTGAGGCCCAAACAAAGAAATTGAGGAATAAGGAAATTGAGATAGTGTTGGTCAAGTGGAAGGATTCCCTTAGGCCGAATTTGACTTGGGAAGTCAAAGATGAGATGAAGAAACGCTACCCGAATTTTGTGGATTATGAGGCGATTCCTAGGACGGAATCCTGTTAAGGGGTAGGTAGTTGTAACGACCCGAATTTTATAAATAAATAAATTGTACAAAAATATGATAAATAAGGATAAATCGTTTAAAAGACGTAGCAATTGGTTTCGTGTCATTTGGACACCGTTTGATATGGTTAAGGTCGAAACCGGGATAAATTGGACAACAAAAAGTTGCAGCCTAGCTGCCTGGAGGGGTTCGCGGCGCGAACTATGTTTCGCGGTCGCGAGGATTGGACGGAGAGTTTGTGGTTTTGAGGTTTGGAGTTCGCGGCTCGTTCCCGATCGCGAGAAGTTCACAGCACGGGGTGTTCGCGACGCGAACTCGAGTTCGCGAATGCGAACTGTAGCAGATCTATAAAAACGGGTTTTGGGGCTAGGGTTTGGACACCTACACCCCTACAACCCTACCAGCTATTATTTTGGAAGAAGTGCACGGTTTTTGGTGTTCTTGAGCTCAAATCTTCACATCCCTTGAAGATTGTTGATCTAAGGTAAGAATCGTTGCTAGTTTATGCATCTCTTTGATATTTCAAGCTTTATTTGGGCATCAATGGTGGTTTGGACAACTCACAATGTCATCTTTGGGGAAGATGACTAAACATGAGTGTAAAACACTCATTGTAGACTTGTAATCAATGTGTACAAGTTGGATTTGGGATTTATGGATAAAAATCTTGAACTAGGGTTTGAGATTTCACCAAGTTGTATGAACTTGGTGATTGGGAATGTTAATATGGATTAATTAGTAGGTAGTTATGGATTTTAACTAGGTTTTGTGATGGTATTGATGTTAGGTCAAGAAGACCTTGTGTTTGGAAGTACTTCTCTGATTTGGAAGTAAATGTTGTGTTGTTGAACACAAGTGTTGGATAGCATTGCTAAGGTGAGTACATGTGATCTTTTCTGAGTACATAATAAACCATGTCTCATAGTTTGAATTGATTTCTTAGAGTCTTTATTATATAATTTTTTTAAGAAAAGATTGTATTGAATTGAGTTGAATTGAATTGAATTGAATTGAATTGTATATTGATGTGTTTGGTTACCACTAGTATGATATGAGTAGTAATATGGGGCTTTGAGCCAAGTTGATGATTTGTTATGTGGTAGCTAATCAATTGGATCCTAGATAACCCACACAAGTTGGGGGAGTTAGTGGCTACTACTTGGGGCGGTACCACCCTGCGCAAGAGTAGTATGTCGAGAAATAGATAACCCGGAAAGCGGGGGAGTTTGAGATAACCCGTAAATCGGGGGAGCAAATAGATAACCCAGAAATGGGGGAGTTTACCTAGATAACCGATATCGGGGGAGTTGTTTCGGGGAGGCCCGTTACGTATGTGTTGGGCTTATGGCAAGCCTTAGAGTATGATTGATTATGTGCAATGTGATAATTATTTAATTATTATTTTATTGCAACTATTTCTAACCGGGTCTAAAACCCGTATTTCTCACGAGACAATTTTGTCTCACGTACTACATTTCTTTTGACTATGTACTCAGGTTCGGGAGCTAAGGATTAGGCGGCCCGTAGTTAGCATTGGAAGTGATTAGCTCGGTGTACTTATTTAATTCCCTAGACTTTAGTTTTGATATTATTGTAACACCGGTTTTTGATACTTATTGATCCTTCCAAATGTTTTAGTTAAACCATGTTTTTGAATTTTATGGATTATTGGATGTTGGATTTACTTATTTAAAAAGTTTAAATTGTTTTGAAAAATTGGTGTGTTACACTATGTACTCAATAAATTCCACACGTACTCACCTTAGCAAATGTTGCAACAAAGTGTTCTTCACCCTCAACTCTTTGCTCCAACAATCAATCATCCTTCCAGGACTTCACCAAAAGCCTAATATAACAATCACAAGATGTTCAACATCACATACTACTAATAATGTGTCCATTTGTCTCTAGACACCACCTATTAACACTTTCCCCCAATTTTGGTGATTTATAAAACCCTAGGTTTAACCAACCCTTAAGATTCTTACAAATCTTAACCATACACTTGATTCCTTTGTTAACATACCATCTATTAAGTATAAACAACCTTTAATTCACCATTAAACATAAACCCAAGAACTAGGGTTTCAAACCCTAGCTTCAAGATCCATAGATCTTGAGCAACAAAGATGAAAGAGTGAAGATATACCTTTAATCTTCCAATAGGAGTGAAATCTACTAAGGATTTGTGAAGAAATCACTCAAGAACAGCCTCAATGCTCGAAAATCGCCAAGAGAGAAAACTAGGGTTTGGATATGGCATTTAAGGCTGAAATCCCGTCTTTAATGCAGTGTCTACAGAGTTCGCGCCGCGATCCACCAGTTCGCGCCGCGAACTTCCCTTGTCGCGAACAATTCCTGATCGTGAGCTAGCCGTGAACTTCGATCACCAAAAACCCAAAGTTTATGTCCATTGATTGCGATCGCGAACTCAAGTTCGCGCCGCGAACTCAAGTTCGCGCCGCGAACTCTCCTATGCAGCAGGGCTGCAGTTTTCGACCTTTGTCTCGACCCGGTTTCGTCCATAACTTTCTCATATGGTGTCCAAATGACACGAAACCAGTTTCCACGTATTTTATATGATTTATCCATAATTATCATATTTTTACATATTTTATTTATTTACAAATTTCGGGTCGCTACAGATTTTGACCTGCTTCGGGACAGAATCACGATCCCGTGCCTTCTCGACTCTTGTAGTTTTCATTCCGAGCTTTCCGTTGATATCTTGTGGATCGTGAGCCCAATTACCGTCTAGGAGTTACAAGCAGAATCGAAAGGGGCTTTACTGAAAAGGCCATAACTTTTGGCTCGGGTCTCCGTTTCATGCCTACTTGACTTGTAAATTAATAAAAACGGGTTTTAAAACAAAATCACTTTCTGGCAGATTCTGTCATCTGCCTTCTCGACGGATTTTGACCTGCTTTGGCATAGAATCACGATCCCGTGCCTTCTCGAATTTCGTAGTTTACATTCCGAGCTTTCCGTTGTTATCTTGTGGATCGTGAGCCCACCTAGGGTCTAGGAGTTACAGGCAGAATCGGAAAGGGCTTTACTGAAAAGGCCATAACTTTTGGCTCGGGTCTCCGTTTCATGCCCACTTGACTTGTAAATTATTAAAAATGGGTTTTAAAACAATTTCACTTTCTGGCAGATTTTGTCATCTGCCATCTCGATGGATTTTGACCTGCATCGGAATAGAATCACGATCCCATTCCTTCTCGACTCTTGTAGTTTACTTTCTGAGATTTCTGTTTACATCTTGTGGATCGTGGGCCCACTTAAGGTCTAGGAGTTATAGGCAGAATTGAAACGGGCTTTACTGAAAAAGGCCATAGCATTTTTGAAAAGGCCATAACTTTTGGCTCGGGTCTCCGTTTCAGGCCTACTTGACTTGTAAATTATTAAAAACGAGTTTTAAAACAAATTTCCTTTCTGGTAGAATCTTTCATCTGCCTTCTTGACGTATTTTGACCTGCTTCCGGACGGAATCACGATCCCGTGCCTTCTTGACTCTTGTAGTTTACATTCCGAGCTTTCCCCTGATATCTTGTGGATCGTGGGCCCAGTTACGGTCTGGGAGTTACAGGAAGAATAGAAAGAGGCTTTACTGAAAAGGCCATAACATTTGGCTCGGGTGTCCGTTTCAAGCCTACTTGACTTGTAAATTATTAAAAACGGGTTTTTAAACAAAATCACTTTTTGGCAGATTCTGTCATCTGCATTCTCGACGGATTTTGACCTACTTCGGCATATAATCATGATCCCGTGCCTTCTCAACTCTGGTAGTTTCCGTTCTGAGCTTTCCGTTGATATCTTCTGGATCGTGAGCTCATTTACGTCTAGGAGCTACAGACAGAACCAAAAGGGGATATACTAAAAAGCCATAACTTTTAGCTCGGGTCTCCGTTTCATGCCTACTTGACTTTTAAATTATTAAAAACGAGTTTTAAAACAAATTCACTTTCTGGCAGATTCTGTCATTTGCCTACTCGACGGATTTTGACCTGCTTCGGGACAGAATCACGATCCCATGTCTTCTCGTGTTTTGTAGTTTATATTCCAAGCTTTTCTGGTTGATATCTTGTGGATCGTGAGCCCAGTTAAGGTCTAGGAGTTACAGGTAGAATCGAAAGGGTCTTTACTATAAAGGCCATAACTTTTGGCTCGGGTCTCCATTTCATGCCTACTTGACTTGTAAAACAAATTCACACTCTGGCAGTTTCTGTCATCTGCCTTCTCATTGGATTTTGACCTACTTCGGCATAGAATCACGACCATGTGCCTTCTCGACTCTTGTAGTTTACGTTCTGAGCTTTCCGTTAATATCTTGTGGATCGTGAGCCCACTTACGGTCTAGGAGTTACAGGCAGAATCGAAAGGGCCTTTACTGAAAAGGCCATAACTTTTGGCTCGGGTCTCCGTTTAAGGCCTACTTGACTTTTAAATTATTAAAAACGAGTTTTAAAACAAATTCACTTTCTGGCAGATTCTGTCATCTGCCTTCTCGACGGTTTTTGACCTGCTTCAAGGCAGAAGCACGAACCCGTGCCTTCTCGACTCTTGAAGTTTACATTCCGAGCTTTCCGTTGATATCTTGTGGATCGTGAGCCCATTTACGGTCTAGAAGTTACAAGCAGAATTGAAAAGGGCTTTACTGAAAAGGCCATAACTTTTGGCTCGGGTCTCCGTTTCATGCCTACTTGACTTGTAAATTATTTAAAACGGGTTTTAAAACAAATTCACTTTCTAGCAGATTCTGTCATCTGCCTTCTCGACAGTTTTTGACCTGCTTCGAGGCAGAAGCACGAACCCGTGCCTTCTCGACTCTTGTAGTTTACATTCTGAGCTTTCCGTTGATATCTTGTGGATCGTGAGCCCGTTTACGGTCTAGAAGTTACAAGCAGAATTGAAAAGGGCTTTACTGAAAAGGCCATAACTTTTGGCTCGGGTCTCCGTTTCATGCCTACTTGACTTGTAAATTATTAAAAACGGGTTTTAAAACAAATTCACTTTTGGAAGATTCTGTCATCTGCCTTCTCGGCAGATTTTTACCTAGTTCAGCATAGAATCATAATCCCGTCCCTTCTCGACTCTTGTAGTTTACGTTCTAAGCTTTCTGTTGATATCTTGTGGATCTTGAGCCCACTTACGGTCTATGAGTTACAGACAGAATCGAAAGGAGCTCTACTGAAAGGGACATAACTTTTGGCTCGGGTCTCCGTTTCAGGGCTACTTGACTTGTAAATTATTAAAAACGAGTTCGAAAACAAATTCACGTTATGGCAGATTCTGTCATCTGCCTTCTCCACCGATTTTAACATGCTTCGGGACAGAATCACGATCACGTGCCTTCTCGACTCTTGTAGTACACATTCCAAGCTTTCCGTTGATATCTTGTGGATCGTGAGCCCAGTTACGGGGCTTTACTGAAAAGGCCATAACTTTTGGCTCGGGTCTCTGTTTCGTGCCTACTTGACTGCTAAATTATTAAAAACGGGTTTTTAAACAAAATCATTTTCTGGCAGTTTCTGTCATCTGCCTTCTCGATGGATTTTGTCCTGCTTCGGCATAGAATCACGATCCCGCGCCTTCTCGACTCCCATAGTTTACATTCCGAGCTTTCCGTTGATATCTTGTGGATCGTGAGCCCATTTACGGTCTAGAAGTTACAAGCAGAATTGAAAAGGGCTTTACTGAAAAGGCCATAACTTTTGGCTCGGGTCTCCGTTTCATGCCTACTTGACTTGTAAATTATTAAAAACGGGTTTTAAAACAAGTTCACTTTCTAGCAGATTCTGTCATCTACCTTCTCTACGGTTTTTGACCTGCTTCGAGGCAGAAGCACGAACCCGTGCCTTCTCAACTCTTGTAGTTTACATTCTGAGCTTTCCGTTGATATCTTGTGGATCGTGAGCCCATTTACGGTCTAGAAGTTACAAGCAGAATTGAAAAGGGCTTTACTGAAAAGGCCATAACTTTTGGCTCGGGTCTCCGTTTCATGCCTACTTGACTTGTAAATTATTAAAAATGGGTTTTAAAACAAATTCACTTTTGGAAGATTCTGTCATCTGCCTTCTCGGCAGATTTTTACCTAGTTCAGCATAGAATCATAATCCCGTGCCTTCTCGACTCTTGTAGTTTACGTTCTAAGCTTTCTGTTGATATCTTGTGGATCGTGAGCCCACTTACGGTCTATGAGTTACAGACAGAATCGAAAGGAGCTCTACTGAAAGGGACATAACTTTTGGCTCGGGTCTCCGTTTCAGGCTACTTGACTTGTAAATTATTAAAAACGAGTTCGAAAACAAATTCACGTTCTGGCAGATTCTGTCATCTACCTTCTCGACGGATTTTGACATGCTTCGGGACAGAATCATGATCCCGTGCCTTCTCAACTCTTGTAGTATACATTCCGAGCTTTCCGTTGATATCTTGTGGATCGTGAGCCCAGTTACGGGGCTTTACTGAAAAGGCCATAACTTTTGGCTCGGGTCTCCGTTTCATGCCTACTTGACTGCTAAATTATTAAAAACGGGTTTTTTAACAAAATCACTTTCTGGCAGTTTCTGTTATCTGCCTTCTCGATGGATTTTGTCCTGCTTCTGCATATAATCACGATCCCGCGCCTTCTCGACTTTCGTAGTTTACATTCCGAGCTTTCCGTTGATATCTTGTGGATCGTGAGCCCGTTTACGGTCTAGAAGTTACAAGCAGAATTGAAAAGGGCTTTACTGAAAAGGCCATAACTTTTGGCTCGGGTCTCCGTATCATGCCTGCTTGACTTGTAAATTATTAAAAACGGGTTTTAAAACAAATTCACTTTCTAGCAGATTCTGTCATCTGCCTTCTCGACGGTTTTTGACCTGCTTCGAGGCAGAAGCACGAACCCGTGCCTTCTCGACTCTTGTAGTTTACATTCTGAGCTTTCCGTTGATATCTTGTGGATCGTGACCCCGTTTACGGTCTAGAAGTTACAAGCAGAATTGAAAAGGGCTTTACTAAAAAGGCCATAACTTTTGGCTCGGGTCTCCGTTTCATGCCTACTTGACTTGTAAATTATTAAAAACGGGTTTTAAAACAAATTCACTTTTGGAAGATTCTGTCATCTGCCTTCTCGGCAGATTTTTACCTAGTTCAGCATAGAATCATAATCCCATGCCTTCTCGACTCTTGTAGTTTACGTTCTAAGCTTTCTGTTGATATCTTGTGGATCGTGAGCCCACTTACGGTCTATGAGTTACAGACAGAATCGAAAGGAGCTCTACTGAAAGGGACATAACTTTTGGCTCGGGTCTCCGTTTCAGGGCTACTTGACTTGTAAATTATTAAAAACGAGTTCGAAAACAAATTCACGTTCTGGCAGATTCTGTCATCTGCCTTCTCCACGGATTTTAACATGCTTCGGGACAGAATCACGATCCCGTGCCTTCTCGACTCTTGTAGTATACATTCCAAGCTTTCCATTGATATCTTGTGGATCGTGAGCCCAGTTACGGGGCTTTATGTGACAACCCTCAAAATCGGGTATTTGACCTGACACTTAGTACAACCTAAATTATAAAACAGTTTATGTGTCATTAATAAAAGTATGTTTAAGTCTAGCAAATTAAGTATTTATAATGCACCTCAAAATGGATGCAAGTAAATGTTCAATTTTGTTGAAAAGGTAAAAGATCAATTTAGCAAATTGATGAGTTAATGGAAATGTGAAACGGAACCAAAAATATAACGTGAATCGTCCTACAAAACTAATTGTATAATTTCTAAATTATAACCACGTAGTGCAACATGATAATATCGAAAATAAGTAAACATATCTCCATATCAAATGTTATAATTGATCATAGTTAAATGTATCGGTACCTAAAAATTTGTTACCCATATAAAATACAATAACATTAAGTATGTAAATTTGAAAGCTTGCATCTTATCCCATCTACCCACTTGCAACCTAATTACCCGGTCAAAACCCCTCCCTTCTCGCCGGTATCCCAACCCACGTACACATGCTTTATTTTTTTAATTATATCCTTAAAACCAGTCATGTTTACCATAGTTACCCCACACAAATCCTATACCCTCCCTCTCTCTCTCTCGTTTGCAACCCTTGTCGATCAGAAACGTTTCTGTGGCGGCAACTCAGAAATTTTCCGGCGACCCAAGCTTCTGCGTGATCGTGTCTCTCCCTTGGTAAACATCTCACTCCCTCTCCGGCAAACATCGACCATCGGTGCGAGCAGATCAAGCAACAAAACAGTGAACCCACCTCATTTCTCTCTCTCTCGATGTTCACCAGAAAAACCCATTCCGGCATCCCTCTTTCTCTACGATTTGAACCAGAAATCACCATCACCCGCCATCTCCGGGAGTCCTACTTCTCCGGCGACCAACTGGGTTTTCTGGTGATCTCAGAAACTCTCCGACGATCTCTCGTAGCTCGCTTCTTCGGCGTCTCTGTCTCTCATCTAAAACATGTGAAAGGTAAAATCCTAATCTTTTGTTTAAGCATGCTAATTCGTATTCGGGTGACTTGATCAACCTCTGGTTCTCGGTCTCCTTTCTGTCCGTATTTCCGGCAACAGCAAACACCCCTGGCTACGACGGTGATTATCTATTTTGCGTGTGGGTGTATAAAACCCATAACCGATCACCGTCTAACTGGCCTTCATAGCCGGCGGTACCTATTTTAAATCCGTCACCGGCTGTTTTACCGTCGCCGGTCATGTTACTCGAGTCATCGGCGAACTCCCGTGTTCTTGTTTGCGTTGCTGCCGGAGACGATGACTGACTTTTACATTGTGTTAAATCTAAGACCATCAAACCTTTTATTTAAACGAATCCAACAAATTTTATTAGCCCTATTTAATTTTGAGCCATCGGACTTTCAAGTGAGTCAGACGCGTTGTAGTAAGATGAGATCCGAATTTTAAGTAATAATTATTTAAATCATCTTTATTTATTTAATAACTAGCAATCTGCTTTGATTACTTAAAATCATGTAACTTTTTTTTATTATTTAATTAATAATTTTACAATTAAATCTTTTATTATAATTATTTAAATTAATTTTAAATAACTATCTACATCCGTATACTATTGATCGAAGAGTATTTTTTTTTATCAAAACTTAATAACACCAACGTATTTAATTAAACGCAACCCTTCTACAACGCCATCAACGTATCGCTCGAGTCTAAATTCCCTCAGGGAATCATTATGCATCATTTAGCTTAGACGAGTCACAGAGACCGTCACTCATACATAATTTCTTATGCGTTTAGGACGCTAGGATCATTTTGTTTGGAAACCACATTATCGTCTACGTTTTGGATTGCATTGCATCAGGTGAGTCCACAGCCCCTCTTTTTACTACGTTTTATACTATTTTGGGGTGAAAAACATATCAACTGCTTTTATAAATGTTTACATTTTCTATCGTTATGTTTCAGTAAAGCCTACTGTGACTATTTATTTTACTTGTGATGAAACTATCTTAAACCATGACAATCAATCCTTATGCTCGGACTAAGTTTAGATGTAGTGTACATACATAATCATTAGCTAGTTGCGACTAGGCCCTGGATATGCAGATGGTACCATTGGCTAAGACTCTTCCTCCCACAGTGTGATCAAATCAGGGAGTGCATATCTTTGATTCAGTAACATCATTATTAGAGTTGGAGTTTTGGTTATGGACTTAGGGTCGACATTTCAATGGATATCAGTCATGGGTTTTCTACATACTTATATATTTCTACATATCACATTTTATCATACTATTGCCCGTGGTGGCACATCATTTTCAAACGTTATATCATCATACAATTTATGCCATGGTTGGCACATTGAAACTTTGGTTTTCAAACTATTTACAAAATTACATTATTATACATTTTATGCCTTGTTAGCACACAAAAACTTTGGTTTTCAAAATTCATATCAAACCTGTGGATTCACTCAACAATTTTGTTGATCATTTTTCATATGTTTTTCAGGTAACTAGTTGAAGCATGAGTCCTAGTAGCATTGGATCACGAGCATGCATGAGTCAAGATGCCACGATTTATTAAAAACATTTTCCTTTTACCTTTCAAGTATTTTGTTAAAATTTAAACGTACATACTTTATTTCAAATGTTATTCAGATTTTCAAACAATTATTGTTTACAATAATCATATGCTTGTAGTTACTCATGATAGTCGCACGCCCGTTCTTCCGCAAATCATTTTCCTAAAGACCATTTTGGCGGGGTGTGACAGATTGGTATCAGAGACCTTGGTTATAGTGAACTAACGAGTTTAGTCTATAACTACAAAAAGATTTTTGGACAAAACTATTTTGAGTTAAAACTTTATCGTGGCATCAAGAGTCTCATTCCATATAGAGTTGCATTTCATACAAAGTGTCATTTCATATATATTTGCATTCATATAGAGTCTCATTGCATGTATAATTGCATTTCATATCATTAACAAGATCTATGCCTTAGTAGTAGGCTACTTGCTTTCGAACTTACCTTACACTCACATTAGATAGATTGCTTAAGCTTCATTCGATACTTACACATCGTACTTGAGGAACTACTACACCATACTACATTATCCACTATACGCTCACAGCGTATACTCTAACATTTGTATTCGATACCCTACTCACACTACACTTCACACGTAAACCACATACCTTACACCAGAATTTGGATATCTTATCTACACTTCAGTAAGTCACTTACACGAATTCGAGAGTTTCTACAGAGCGTCTACGAGCATCGAATAATTTGGATACCCTACTCGACTAGCTATTGAGCATCATGCCACATCGTCAGACGACCTTAAATAAGAAACACATTTACACGTGCACCACGTATCTTAATCACACAATATACATTCATCTCACACAATATATACATTATATATCATTCTCATACATTACACTTCACACTAGTATCACATCCTTAACCATAACTTCCTTTTTCCACAACTCATGAAACTACAAAGATTCACCGCTTGATCATCAAAAGAACATCAACAAAATGCATCTCATATCATCTTTGGGATATCTTTAAAATATATTATAAGCACAACTCCTAAATTCCTATACTCTTATATGAAGAGGAAGAAGAAGAAGAAACAAAAAGACACTCACATAAATGAATGAAGATACGAAGTGATGATGATAAGGAAATATTGTATGATGATATTATAAATCGTCTGGCCAGCGTGTTTATAATTACATGATACAATGTAGAATTATCAAAGTCATAAGGAACCAATGAATAAGCATCTTTAGCATGCGTGTTAGAAAATTAATCGGTAAAATGACAGATCCAAAACATACCTACCATGCGAAACTGCAAAAAAAAAAAAAAAAAAAAAAAAAAAAAAAAAAAAACCTTAAAATGTACTAGAAAATACTCTTAAAAGACTTGCTAAAGATTTCTACTACCCTCGTAAAAACAAATTCATAACTAAACTAATTCTGAGAACCTCATCGCTCGCAGGATGACTTTACCGCCTAGATCCAACTCACATGTGAGAATTACCTCTACAACTGCCATAACTTTTAAATTTTGGAGCCACTTCGATTAATTTATTTTAAGAATCCAATTTCATCCTTATGAAAATCAAACCTTGCGAACACGTATAACCAATCGAGAGCTAAGTAAATTTGCCATCATAAATCAAAACTCTTACTCTCAATGAATGACCAGTTTGGCCAACTACAAAATTTTAGCTCTTATTTGAAAGTCGATCCACGTCCCGGTAACTTCAAACAAAAATTCAAAGTGATGATATTCCAAACACTAAATTTAAAATTCGCTATGAGCACTACAAATTCCTACCATGTCTTCAACAACCACAAACGTACAAACAACAATAATCGACCTTAGAAATAATGTCTATTAAATGTCATGGAACGAATTGAAAGCTTTGTTTATGAAAAAGTACTGCCCTAATAACGAAATTTAAAAAACTTGAAGTTAAATTGTGAAACTTATCAATTGAAACTACTGATATTTTTTACTACATCACCAGATTTAGTCAACTAGCCTGACTCGTTCCTCAGCTCGAAACCTCCTAAAGCTAACAAAAAAAAAAAAAAAAAAAAAATTAAAATAAAAAAATCGAGAACTGTATCTGAGAATTGGCGCCCAAATCAGAGGAATGGTCGTCGCGTCCCAAACCCTAAAGTATAAATTATGTGCCACAACAATGGTAACCCTACTCAAAGTAACCGAAAAGTTCATCCTCTACTACAATGCGTCACACCACGGATTAAGTTATACATCAAATCTAATCTAAATTAAATAAAATAATAACCATTAGAGAAACCAATACGAAATGAAAATTAGGAATTATCAATAAACAACAGTTAAGGACATGTGTTTAGAGCTCAAGAGGGTCATCGAGATCCTTATACGGAAAGCGTCCCTTTTAAATAATTGATAGTCACAAAATCACTAACTTTATAAAACCCCATAAATAAGTACGAAAATATTATCAAGCATTTCCTAGCATACTTAATTGATCGATGAGAAATCTAACGAAACGAAAGTAACTAATTTTTTTTTTAACCCTTAAGCTAGTAGTACGTCGTCGTAAATTTCGGGACGAAATTTCTTTAACAAGGAGAGAATGTGACAACCCTCAAAATCGGGTATTTGACCTGACACTTAGTACAACCTAAATTATAAAACAGTTTATGTGTCATTAATAAAAGTATGTTTAAGTCTAGCAAATTAAGTATTTATAATGCACCTCAAAATGGATGCAAGTAAATGTTCAATTTTGTTGAAAAGGTAAAAGATCAATTTAGCAAATTGATGAGTTAATGGAAATGTGAAACGGAACCAAAAATATAACGTGAATCGTCCTACAAAACTAATTGTATAATTTCTAAATTATAACCACGTAGTGCAACATGATAATATCGAAAATAAGTAAACATATCTCCATATCAAATGTTATAATTGATCATAGTTAAAAGTATCGGTACCTAAAAATTTGTTACCCATATAAAATACAATAACATTAAGTATGTAAATTTGAAAGCTTGCATCTTATCCCATCTACCCACTTGCAACCTAATTACCCGGTCAAAACCCCTCCCTTCTCGCCGGTATCCCAACCCACGTACACATGCTTTATTTTTTTAATTATATCCTTAAAACCAGTCATGTTTACCATAGTTACCCCACACAAATCCTATACTCTCCCTATCTCTCTCTCGTTTGCAACCCTTGTCGATCAGAAACGTTTCTGTGGCGGCAACTCAGAAATTTTCCGGCGACCCAAGCTTCTGCGTGATCGTGTCTCTCCCTTGGTAAACATCTCACTCCCTCTCCGGCAAACATCGACCATCGGTGCGAGCAGATCAAGCAACAAAACAGTGAACCCACCTCATTTCTCTCTCTCTCGATGTTCACCAGAAAAACCCATTCCGGCATCCCTCTTTCTCTACGATTTGAACCAGAAATCACCATCACCCGCCATCTCCGGGAGTCCTACTTCTCCGGCGACCAACTGGGTTTTCTGGTGATCTCAGAAACTCTCCGACGATCTCTCGTAGCTCGCTTCTTCGGCGTCTCTGTCTCTCATCTAAAACATGTGAAAGGTAAAATCCTAATCTTTTGATTAAGCATGCTAATTCGTATTCGGGTGACTTGATCAACCTCTGGTTCTCGGTCTCCTTTATGTCCGTATTTCCGGCAACAGCAAACACCCCTGGCTACGACGGTGATTATCTATTTTGCGTGTGGGTGTATAAAACCCATAACCGATCACCGTCTAACTGGCCTTCATAGCCGGCGGTACCTATTTTAAATCCGTCACCGGCTGTTTTACCGTCGCCGGTCATGTTACTCGAGTCATCGGCGAACTCCCGTGTTCTTGTTTGCGTTGCTGCCGGAGACGATGACTGACTTTTACATTGTGTTAAATCTAAGACCATCAAACCTTTTATTTAAACTAATCCAACAAATTTTATTAGCCCTATTTAATTTTGAGCCATCGGACTTTCAAGTGAGTCAGACGCGTTGTAGTAAGATGAGATCCGAATTTTAAGTAATAATTATTTAAATCATCTTTATTTATTTCATAACTAGCAATCTGCTTTGATTACTTAAAATCATGTAACTTTTTATTATTATTTAATTAATAATTTTACAATTAAATATTTTATTATAATTATTTAAATTAATTTTAAATAACTATCTACATCCGTATACTATTGATCGAAGAGTATTTTTTTTTATCAAAACTTAATAACACCAACGTATTTAATTAAACGCAACCCTTCTACAACGCCATCAACGTATCGCTCGAGTCTAAATTCCCTCAGGGAATCATTATGCATCATTTAGCTTAGACGAGTCACAGAGACCGTCACTCATACATAATTTCTTATGCGTTTAGGACGCTAGGATCATTTTGGTTGGAAACCACATTATCGTCTACGTTTTGGATTGCATTGCATCAGGTGAGTCCACAGCCCCTCTTTTTACTACGTTTTATACTATTTTGGGGTGAAAAACATATCAACTGCTTTTATAAATGTTTACATTTTCTATCGTTATGTTTCAGTAAAGCCTACTGTGACTATTTATTTTACTTGTGATGAAACTATCTTAAACCATGACAATCAATCCTTATGCTCGGACTAAGTTTAGATGTAGTGTACATACATAATCATTAGCTAGTTGCGACTAGGCCCTGGATATGCAGATGGTACCATTGGCTAAGACTCTTCCTCCCACAGTGTGATCAAATCAGGGAGTGCATATCTTTGATTCAGTAACATCATTATTAGAGTTGGAGTTTTGGTTATGGACTTAGGGTCGACATTTCAATGGATATCAGTCATGGGTTTTCTACATACTTATATATTTCTACATATCACATTTTATCATACTATTGCCCGTGGTGGCACATCATTTTCAAATGTTATATCATCATACAATTTATGCCATGGTTGGCACATTGAAACTTTGGTTTTCAAACTATTTACAAAATTACATTATTATACATTTTATGCCTTGTTAGCACACAAAAACTTTGGTTTTCAAAATTCATATCAAACCTGTGGATTCACTCAACAATTTTGTTGATCATTTTTCATATGTTTTTCAGGTAACTAGTTGAAGCATGAGTCCTAGTAGCATTGGATCACGAGCATGCATGAGTCAAGATGCCACGATTTATTAAAAACATTTTCCTTTTACCTTTCAAGTATTTTGTTAAAATTTAAACGTACATACTTTATTTCAAATGTTATTCAGATTTTCAAACAATTATTGTTTACAATAATCATATGCTTGTAGTTACTCATGATAGTCGCACGCCCGTTCTTCCGCAAATCATTTTCCTAAAGACCATTTTGGCGGGGTGTGACACTTTACTGAAAAGGCCATAACTTTTGGCTCGGGTCTCTGTTTCGTGCATACTTGACTGCTAAATTATTAAAAACCGAACAAAATCATTTTCTGGCAGTTTCTGTCATCTGCCTTCTCGATGGATTTTGTCCTGCTTCGGCATAGAATCACGATCCCGCGCCTTCTCGACTTTCATAGTTTACATTCCGAGCTTTCCGTTGATATCTTGTGGATCGTGAGTCCGTTTACGGTCTAGAAGTTACAAGCAGAATTGAAAAGGGCTTTACTGAAAAGGCCATAACTTTTGGCTCGGGTCTCCGTTTCATGCCTACTTGACTTGTAAATTATTAAAAACGGGTTTTAAAACAAGTTCACTTTCTAGCAGATTCTGTCATCTACCTTCTCTACGGTGTTTGACCTGCTTCGAGGCAGAAGCACGAACCCGTGCCTTCTCGACTCTTGTAGTTTACATTCTGAGCTTTCCGTTGATATCTTGTGGATCGTGAGCCCGTTTACGGTCTAGAAGTTACAAGCAGAATTGAAAAGGGCTTTACTGAAAAGGCCATAACTTTTGGCTCGGGTCTCCGTTTCATGCCTACTTGACTTGTAAATTATTAAAAACGGGTTTTAAAACAAATTCACTTTTGGAAGATTCTGTCATCTGCCTTCTCGGCAGATTTTTACCTAGTTCAGTGTAGAATCATAATCCCGTGCCTACTCGACTCTTGTAGTTTACGTTCTAAGCTTTCTGTTGATATCTTGTGGATCGTGAGCCCACTTACGGTATATGAGTTACAGACAGAATCGAAAGGAGCTCTACTGAAAGGGACATAACTTTTGGCTCGGGTCTCCGTTTCAGGGCTACTTGACTTGTAAATTATTAAAAACGAGTTCGAAAACAAATTCACGTTCTGGCAGATTCTGTCATCTGCCTTCTCCACGGATTTTAACATGCTTCGGGACAGAATCACGATCCCGTGCCTTCTCGACTCTTGTAGTATACATTCCAAGCTTTCCGTTGATATCTTGTGGATCGTGAGCCCAGTTACGGGGCTTTACTGAAAAGGCCATAACTTTTGGCTCGGGTCTCTGTTTCGTGCCTACTTGACTGCTAAATTATTAAAAATGGAACAAAATCATTTTCTGGCAGTTTCTATCATCTGCCTTCTCGATGGATTTTGTCCTGCTTCGGCATAGAATCACGATCCCGCACCTTCTCGACTTTCATAGTTTACATTCCGAGCTTTCCGTTGATATCTTGTGGATCGTGAGCCCGTTTACGGTCTAGAAGTTACAAGCAGAATTGAAAAGGGCTTTACTGAAAAGGCCATAACTTTTGGCTCGGGTCTCCGTTTCATGCCTACTTGACTTGTAAATTATTAAAAACGGGTTTTAAAACAAGTTCACTTTCTAGCAGATTCTGTCATCTACCTTCTCTATGGTTTTTGACCTGCTTCGAGGCAGAAGCACGAACCCGTGCCTTCTCGACCCTTGTAGTTTACAGTCTGAGCTTTCCGTTGATATCTTGTGGATCGTGAGCCCGTTTACGGTCTAGAAGTTACAAGCAGAATTGAAAAGGGCTTTACTGAAAAGGCCATAACTTTTGGCTCGGGTCTCCGTTTCATGCCTACTTGACTTGTAAATTATTAAAAACGGGTTTTAAAACAAATTCACTTTTGGAAGATTCTGTCATCTGCCTTCTCGGCAGATTTTTACCTAGTTCAGCGTAGAATCATAATCCCGTGCCTACTCGACCCTTGTAGTTTACGTTCTAAGCTTTCTGTTGATATCTTGTGGATCGTGAGCCCACTTACGGTCTATGAGTTACAGACAGAATCGAAAGGAGCTCTACTGAAAGGGACATAACTTTTGGCTCGGGTCTCTGTTTCAGGGCTACTTGACATGTAAATTATTAAAAACGAGTTCGAAAACAAATTCACGTTCTGGCAGATTCTGTCATCTGCCTTCTCGACGGATTTTGACATGCTTCGGGACAGAATCATGATCCCGTGCCTTCTCGACTCTTGTAGTATACATTCCGAGCTTTCCGTTGATATCTTGTGGATCGTGAGCCCAGTTACGGGCTTTACTGAAAAGGCCATAACTTTTGGCTCGGGTCTCCGTTTCATGCCTACTTGACTGCTAAATTATTAAAAACGGGTTTTTTAACAAAATCACTTTCTGGCAGTTTCTGTTATCTGCTTTCTCTAAGGATTTTGTCCTGCTTCTGCATAGAATCACGATCCCGCGCCTTCTCGACTTTCGTAGTTTACATTCCGAGCTTTCCGTTGATATCTTGTGGATCGTGAGCCCGTTTACGGTCTAGAAGTTACAAGCAGAATTGAAAAGGGCTTTACTGAAAAGGCCATAACTTTTGGCTCGGGTCTCCGTATCATGCCTACTTGACTTGTAAATTATTAAAAACGGGTTTTAAAACAAATTCACTTTCTAGCAGATTCTGTCATCTGCCTTCTCGACGGTTTTTGACCTGCTTCGAGGCAGAAACACGAACCCGTGCCTTCTCGACTCTTGTAGTTTACATTCTGAGCTTTCCGTTGATATCTTGTGGATCGTGAGCCCGTTTACGGTCTAGAAGTTACAAGCAGAATTGAAAAGGGCTTTACTGAAAAGGCCATAACTTTTGGCTCGGGTCTCCGTTTCATGCCTACTTGACTTGTAATTTATTAAAAACGGGTTTTAAAACAAATTCACTTTTGGAAGATTCTGTCATCTGCCTTCTCGGCAGATTTTTACCTAGTTCAGCATAGAATCATAATCCCGTGCCTTCTCGACTCTTGTAGTTTACGTTCTAAGCTTTCTGTTGATATCTTGTGGATCGTGAGCCCACTTACGGTCTATGAGTTACAGACAGAATCGAAAGGAGCTCTACTGAAAGGGACATAACTTTTGGCTCGGGTCTCCATTTCAGGGCTACTTGACTTGTAAATTATTAAAAACGAGTTCGAAAACAAATTCACGTTCTGGCAGATTCTGTCATCTGCCTTCTCCACGGATTTTAACATGCTTCGGGACAGAATCACGATCCCGTGCCTTCTCGACTCTTGTAGTATACATTCCAAGCTTTCCGTTGATATCTTGTGGATCGTGAGCCCAGTTACGGGGCTTTACTGAAAAGGCCATAACTTTTGGCTCGGGTCTCTGTTTCGTGCCTACTTGACTGCTAAATTATTAAAAACAGAACAAAATCATTTTCTGGCAGTTTCTGTCATCTGCCTTCTCGATGGATTTTGTCCTGCTTTGGCATAGAATCACGATCCCGCGCCTTCTCGACTTTCATAGTTTACATTCCGAGCTTCCGTTGATATCTTGTGGATCATGAGCCCGTTTACGGTCTAGAAGTTACAAGCAGAATTGAAAAGGGCTTTACTGAAAAGGCCATAACTTTTGGCTCGGGTCTCCGTTTCATGCCTACTTGACTTGCAAATTATTAAAAACGGGTTTTAAAACAAGTTCACTTTCTAGCAGATTCTGTCATCTACCTTCTCTACGGTTTTTGACCTGCTTCGAGGCAGAAGCACGAACCCGTGCCTTCTCGACCCTTGTAGTTTACATTCTGAGCTTTCCGTTGATATCTTGTGGATCGTGAGCCCGTTTACGGTCTAGAAGTTACAAGCAGAATTGAAAAGGGCTTTACTGAAAAGGCCATAACTTTTGGCTCGGGTCTCCGTTTCATGCCTACTTGACTTGTAAATTATTAAAAACGGGTTTTAAAACAAATTCACTTTTGGAAGATTCTGTCATCTGCCTTCTCGGCAGATTTTTACCTAGTTCAGCGTAGAATCATAATCCCGTGCCTACTCGACTCTTGTAGTTTACGTTCTAAGCTCTCTGTTGATATCTTGTGGATCGTGAGCCCACTTACGGTCTATGAGTTACAGACAGAATCGAAAGGAGCTCTACTGAAAGGGACATAACTTTTGGCTCGGGTCTCCGTTTCAGGGCTACTTGACTTGTAAATTATTAAAAACGAGTTCGAAAACAAATTCACGTTCTGGCAGATTCTGTCATCTGCCTTCTCCACGGATTTTAACATGCTTCGGGACAGAATCACGATCCCGTGCCTTCTCGACTCTTGTAGTATACATTCCCAAGCTTTCCGTTGATATCTTGTGGATCGTGAGCCCAGTTACGGGGCTTTACTGAAAAGGCCATAAATTTTGGCTCGGGTCTCTGTTTCGTGCCTACTTGACTGCTAAATTATTAAAAACGGAACAAAATCATTTTCTGGCAGTTTCTGTCATCTGCCTTCTCGATGGATTTTGTCCTGCTTCGGCCTAGAATCACGATCCCGCGCCTTCTCAACTTTCATAGTTTACATTCCGAGCTTTCCGTTGATATCTTGTGGATCGTGAGCCCGTTTACGGTCTAGAAGTTACAAGCAGAATTGAAAAGGGCTTTACTGAAAAGGCCATAACTTTTGGCTCGGGTCTCCGTTTCATGCCTACTTGACTTGTAAATTATTAAAAACGGGTTTTAAAACAAGTTCACTTTCTAGCAGATTCTGTCATCTACCTTCTCTACGGTTTTTGACCTGCTTCGAGGCAGAAGCACGAACCCGTGCCTTCTCGACTCTTGTAGTTTACATTCTGAGCTTTCCGTTGATATCTTGTGGATCGTGAGCCCGTTTACGGTCTAGAAGTTACAAGCAGAATTGAAAAGGGCTTTACTGAAAAGGCCATAACTTTTGGCTCGGGTCTCCGTTTCATGCCTACTTGACTTGTAAATTATTAAAAACGGGTTTTAAAACAAATTCACTTTTGGAAGATTCTGTCATCTGCCTTCTCGGCAGATTTTTACCTAGTTCAGCGTAGAATCATAATCCCGTGCCTACTCGACTCTTGTAGTTTACGTTCTAAGCTTTCTGTTGATATCTTGTGGATCGTGAGCCCACTTACGGTCTATGAGTTACAGACAGAATCGAAAGGAGCTCTACTGAAAGGGACATAACTTTTGGCTCGGGTCTCTGTTTCAGGGCTACTTGACTTGTAAATTATTAAAAACGAGTTCGAAAACAAATTCACGTTCTGGCAGATTCTGTCATCTGCCTTCTCGACGGATTTTGACATGCTTCGGGACAGAATCATGATCCCGTGCCTTCTCGACTCTTGTAGTATACATTCCGAGCTTTCCGTTGATATCTTGTGGATCGTGAGCCCAGTTACGGGGCTTTACTGAAAAGGCCATAACTTTTGGCTCGGGTCTCCGTTTCATGCCTACTTGACTGCTAAATTATTAAAAACGGGTTTTTTAACAAAATCACTTTCTGGCAGTTTCTGTTATCTGCCTTCTCGAAGGATTTTGTCCTGCTTCTGCATAGAATCACGATCCCGCGCCTTCTCGACTTTCGTAGTTTACGTTCCGAGCTTTCTGTTGATATCTTGTGGATCGTGAGCCCACTTACGGTCTATGAGTTACAGACAGAATCGAAAGGAGCTCTACTGAAAGGGACATAACTTTTGGCTCGGGTCTCCGTTTCAGGGCTACTTGACTTGTAAATTATTAAAAACGAGTTCGAAAACAAATTCACGTTCTGGTAGATTCTGTCATCTGCCTTCTCCACGGATTTTGACATGCTTCGGGACAGAATCACGATCCCGTGCCTTCTCGACTCTTGTAGTATACATTCCGAGCTTTCCGTTGATATCTTGTGGATCGTGAGCTCAGTTACGGGGCTTTACTGAAAAGGCCATAACTTTTGATTCGGGTCTCCGTTTCATGCCTACTTGACTGCTAAATTATTAAAAATGGGTTTTTAAACAAAATCACTTTCTGGCAGTTTCTATCATCTGCCTTCTCGATGGATTTTGTCCTGCTTCTGCATAGAATCACGATCCCGCGCCTTCTCGACTTCCGTAGTTTACATTCCGAGCTTTCCGTTGATATCTTGTGGATCGTGAGCCCGTTTACGGTCTAGAAGTTACAAGCAAAATTGAAAAGGGCTTTACTGAAAAGGCCATAACTTTTGGCTCGGGTCTCCGTTTCATGCCTACTTGACTTGTAAATTATTAAAAACGGGTTTTAAAACAAATTCACTTTCTAGCAGATTCTATCATCTGCCTTCTCGACGGTTTTTGACCTGCTTCGAGGCAGAAGCACAAACCCGTGCCTTCTCGACTCTTGTAGTTTACATTCTGAGCTTTCCGTTGATATCTTGTGGATCGTGAGCCCGTTTACGGTCTAGAAGTTACAAGCAGAATTGAAAAGGGCTTTACTTAAAAGGCCATAACTTTTGGCTCGGGTCTCCATTTCATGCCTACTTGACTTGTAAATTATTAAAAACGGGTGTTAAAACAAATTCACTTTTTGGAAGATTCTGTCATCTGCTTTCTCGGCAGATTTTTACCTAGTTCAGCATAGAATCATAATCTCGTGCCTTCTCGACTCTTGTAGTTTACGTTCTAAGCTTTCTGTTGATATCTTGTGGATCGTGAGCCCACTTACAGTCTATGAGTTACAGACAGAATCGAAAGGACCTCTACTGAAAGGGACATAACTTTTGGCTCGGGTATCCATTTCAGGGCTACTTGACTTGTAAATTATTTAAAACGAGTTCGAAAACAAATTCACGTTCTGGCAGATTCTGTCATCTGCCTTCTCGACGGATTTTGACATGCTTCGGGACAGAATCACGATCCCGTGCCTTCTCGACTCTTGTAGTATACATTCCAAGCTTTCCGTTGATATCTTGTGGATCGTGAGCCCAGTTACGGGGCTTTGCTGAAAAGGCCATAACTTTTGGCTCGGGTCTCCGTTTCATGCCTACTTGACTGCTAAATTATTAAAAACGGGTTTTTAAACAAAATCACTTTCTGGCAGTTACTGTCATCTGCCTTCTCGAAGGATTTTGTCCTGCTTCGGCATAGAATCACGATCCCGCGCCTTCTCGACTTTCGTAGTTTATATTCTGAGCTTTCCGTTTATATCTTGTGGATCGTGAGCCCGTTTACGGTCTAGAAGTTACAAGCAAAATTGAAAATGGCTTTACTGAAAAGGCCATAACTTTTGACTCGGGTCTCCGTTTCATGCCTACTTGACTTGTAAATTATTAAAAACGGGTTTTAAAACAAATTCACTTTTTGGAAGATTCTGTCATCTGCCTACTCGGCAGATTTTTACCTTGTTCAGCATAGAATCATAATCCCGTGCCTTCTCGACTCTTGTAGTTTACGTTCTAAGTTTTCTGTTGATATCTTGTGGATCGTGAGCCCATTTGCAGTCTATGAGTTACAGACAGAATCGAAAAGACCTCTACTGAAAGGGACATAACTTTTGGCTCAGGTCTCCATCTCAGGGCTACTTGACTTGTAAATTATTAAAAACGAGTTCGAAAACAAATTCACGTTCTGGCAGATTCTGTCACTGCCTTCTCGACGGATTTTGACATGCTTCGGGACAGAATCACGATCCCGTGCCTTCTCGACTCTTGTAGTATACATTCCGAGCTTTCCATTGATATCTTGTGGATCGTGAGCTCAGTTACGGGGCTTTACTGAAAAGGTCATAACTTTTGGCTCGGGTCTCCGTTTCATGCCTACTTGACTGCTAAATTATTAAAAACGGGTTTTTTTAACAAAATCACTTTCTGGCAGTTTCTGTCATCTGCCTTCTCAACGGTTTTTGACCTGCTTCGAGGCAGAAGCACGAACCCATGCCTTCTCGACTTTCGTAGTTTACATTCCGAGCTTTCCGTTGATATCTTATGGATCGTGAGCCCGTTTACGGTCTAGAAGTTACAAGCAGAATTGAAAAGGGCTTTACTGAAAAAGCCATAACTTTTGGCTCGGGTCTCCATTTCATGCCTACTTGACTTGTAAATTATTAAAAACGGGTTTTAAAACAAATTCACTTTCTAGCAGATTCTGTCATCTGCCTTCTCAACGGTTTTTGACCTGCTTCGAGGCAGAAGCACGAACCCATTCCTTCTCGACTCTTGTAGTTTACATTCTGAGCTTTCCGTTGATATCTTGTGGATCGTGAGCCCATTTTCGGTCTAGAAGTTACAAGCAGAATTGAAAAGGGCTTTACTGAAAAGGCCATAATTTTTGGCTCGGGTCTCCGTTTCATGCCTACTTGACTTGTAAATTATTAAAAACGGGTTTTAAAACAATTTCACTTTTTGGAAGATTTTGTCATCTGCCTTCTCGGCGGATTTTTACCTAGTTCAGCATAGAATCATAATCCCGTGCCTTCTCGACTCTTGTAGTTTACGTTCTAAGCTTTATGTTGATATCTTGTGGATCGTGACCCCACTTACGGTCTATGAGTTACAGACAGAATCGAAAGGAGCTCTACTGAAAGGGACATAACTTTTGGCTCGGGTCTCCGTTTCAGGGCTACTTGACTTGTAAATTATCTCGGGTCTCGGGTATCATTCCCAGCTTTCCGTTGCTATCTTGTGGATCGTGAGCCCACCTACGGTCTAGGAGTTACATGCAGAATCGAAAAGGGCTTTACTGAAAAGGCCATAACTTTTGGCTCGAGTCTCCGTTTCATGCCAACTTGACTTGTAAATTAATAAAAACGGATTTTAAAACAGATTCACTTTCTGGCAGATTTTGACATCTGCCATCTCGATGGATTTTGACCTGCTTCGGCATAGATTCCCGATCTCGTGCCTTCTCAACTCTTGTAGTTTACGTTCTGAGATTTCCGTTTACATCTTGTGGATTGTGGGCCCACTTAAGGTCTAGAAGTTACAGGTAGAATCGAAAGGGGCTTTACTGAAAAGGCCATAACTTTTGGCTCGGATCTCCGTTTCAGGCCTACTTGACTTGTAAATTATTAAAAACGAGTTTTAAAACAGATTCACTTTCTGGCAGATTTTGACATCTGCCATCTCGATGGATTTTGACCTGCTTCGGCATAGATTCCCGATCTCGTGCCTTCTCAACTCTTGTAGTTTACGTTCTGAGATTTTCGTTAATATCTTGTGGATCATGAGCCCACTTACGGTCTAGGAGTTACATGTAGAATCGAAAGGAGCTTTACTAAAAAGGCCATAACTTTTGGCTCAGGTCTTCGTTTCATGCCAACTTGACTTGTAAATTATTAAAAACGGGTTTTAAAACAAAATAACTTTTTGTGTCATCTGCCTTCTCGATGGATTTTGACTTACTTCGGCATATAATCACGATCCCGTGCCTTCTCGACTCTGGTAGTTTACGTTCTGAGCTTTCCGTTAAAATCTTTTGGATCATGAGCCAATTTACGTCTAGGAGTTACAGTCAGAATCAAAAGGTGATATACTGAAAAGCCATAACTTTTAGCTCGGGTCTCCGTTTCATGCCTACTTGACTAGTAAATTATTAAAAACGAGTTTTAAAAAAAGTTCACTTTCTGGCAGATTCTGTCATTTGCCTTCTCGACGGATTTTGACCTGCTTCGGGATAGAATCACGATCCCATGCCTTATCGAGTTTTTAGTTTATATTCCGATCTTTTCTGGTTGATATCTTGTGGATCGTGAGCCCAGTTATGGTATAGGAGTTACAGGCAGAATCGAAAGGGGCTTTACTATAAAGGTCATAACTTTTTGCTCGAGTCTCCATTTCATGCCTACTTGACTTGTATATTATTAAGTACGGGCTTTAAAACAAATTCACACTCTGGTAGTTTCTGTCATCTGCCTTCTCGGCCGATTTTGACTCACGATCCCGTGCCTTTTCGACTCTTGTAGTTTACGTTCTAAGCTTTCCGTTGATATCCTGTGGATCGTTAGCCCACTTACGGTCTAGGAGTTACAGTCAGAATCGAAAGGGGCTTTACTGAAAAGGCAATAACTTTTGGCTCGGGTCTCCGTTTAAGGCCCACTTGACTTTTAAATTATTAAAAACGAGTTTTAAAACAAATTCACTTTCTGGCAGATTCTGTCATCTGCCTTCTCGACGGTTTTTTACCTGCTTCGAGACAGAAGCACGATCCCGTGTAGTTTACATTCCGAGCTTTCCATTTATATCTTGTGGATCGTGAGCCCGGTTACGGTCTAGGAGTTACAGGCAGAATTGAAAAGGGCTTTACTGAAAAGGCCATAACTTTTGGCCCGGGTCTCCGTTTCGTGCCTACTTGACTTGTAAATTATTAAAAACGGGTTTTAAAACAAATTCACTTTCTGGCAGATTCTGTCATCCGCCTTCTCGGCAGATTTTGACCTGGTTCAGCATTGAATCACAATCACGTGCCTTCTCGACTCTTGTCGTTTATGTTTTTAGCTTTCCGTTGATATCTTGTGGATCGTGAGCCACTTACAGTCTATGAGTTACAAGCAGAATTTAAAGGAGGTTCACTAAAAAGGCCATAACTTTTGGCTCGGGTCTCCGTTTGATGCCTACTTGACTTGTTAATTATTAAAAACGAGTTATAAAACAAATTCACTTTCTGACAGATTCTGTCATCTGCCTTCTCGAGGGATTTTGACCTGCTTCGGGACAGAATCATGACCCTGTGCCTTTTTGACTCTTGTAGTTTACATTCCGAGAATTTCGTTGATATCTTGTGGATCGTGAGCCCAGTTACGGTCTAGGAGTTACAGGCAGAATCGAAAGGGGCTTTACAGAAAAGGCCATAACTTTTGGCTCGGGTCTCCTTTTCAGGCCTACCTGACTTGTAAATTATTAAAAACGGGTTTTAAAACAAATTCACTTTCTGGAAGACTCTGTCATCTGCCTTCTCGGCGGAGTTTGACCTGCTTCGGCATAGAATCAGGATCCCATGCCTTCTCGACTCTTGAAGTTTATGTTCCGAGCATTCCGTTGATATTTTGTGGATCGTGGGCCCACTTACGGTCTAGGAGTTACAGGCAGAATAGAAAGAGTCTTTACTGAAAAGGCCATAACATTTGGCTCGGGTATCCGTTTCATGCCTACTTGACTTGTAAATTATTTAAAACGGGTTTTAAAACAAAATCACTTTTTTGCATATTCTGTCATCTGCTTTCTCGACGGATGTTGACCTACTTCGGAATATAATCACGATCTCGTGCCTTCTCGACTCTGGTAGTTTACGTTCTGAGTTTTCCGTTGATATCTTCTGGATCGTGAGCCCATTTACGTCTAGGAGTTACATGTAGAATCGAAAGGGGATATACTGAAAAGCCACTACTTTTAGCTCGGATCTCCATTTCATGCCTACTTTTGGCAGAATCGAAAGGGGATTTACTGAAAAGGCCATAACTTTTGGCCCGGGTCTCCGTTTAAGGCGTACTTGCCTTGTAAATTATTAAAAACGAGCTTTAAAACAAATTCACTTTCTGGAAGATTCTGTCATCTGCCTTCTCGACGGTTTTTAACTTGCTTCTAAATAGAATCATGATCCCGTGCCTTCTCGACTCTAGTAGTTTACATTCCGAGCTTTCCGTTGATATCTTGTGGATCGTGAGCCCGTCTACAGTCTAGGAGTTACAGGGAGAATCGAAAGGGGCTTTACTATAAAGGCCATAAATTTTGGCTCGGGTCTCCATTTCAAGCCAACTTGACTTGTAAATTATTAAAAACGGGTTTTAAAACAAATTCACACTCTGGCAGTTTCTGTCATCTGCCTTCTCGGCGGATTTTGACCTGCTTCGGCGTAGAATCACGATCCCGTGCCTTCTCGACTCTTTTAGTTTACGTTCTGAGTTTTCCGTTGATAGCTTGTGGATCGTAAGCCCCGTTACAGTCTAGGAGTTACAGGCAGAATCGAAAGGGGCTTTACTGAAAACGCCATAACTTTTGGCTCGGGTCTCCGTTTAAGGCTTACTTGACTTTTAAATTATTAAAAATGAGTTTTAAAACAAATTCATTTTCTGGCAGATTCTGTCTTCTGCCTTCTCGGCAGATTTTGACCTACTTCGGCATAGAATCACAATCCCGTGCCTTCTCGACTCTTGTAGTTTCTGTTCTGAGCTTTCCGTTGATATCTTGTGGATCGTGACCCCACTAATGGTCTATGAGTTACCCGCAGAATCGAAAGGAGCTTTACTAAAAAGGCCATAACTTTTTGCTCGGGTATCCGTTTCAGGCCTACTTGACTTGTAAATTATTAAAAACAAGTTCTAAAACAAATTCACTTTCTGGAAGATTCTGCCATCTCCCTTCTCGACGGATTTTGACCTGCTTCGGGACAGAATCATGATCCCGTACCTTCTCGACTCTTGTAGTTTACATTCCGAGCTTTCCGTTGATATCTTGTGGATCGTGAGCCCAGTTACGGTGTAGGAGTTACAAGCAGAACCGAAAGGGGCTTTACTGAAAAGGCATAACTTTTGGCTCGGGTCTCCATTTCATGCCTACTTGACATGTAAATTATTAAAAACGAGTTTTAAAACAAATTCACTTTCTGGCAGATTCTGTCATGTGCCATCTCGACGGATTTTGACCTGCTTCGGCAGAGAATCACGATCCCGTGCCTTCTCGACTCTTGTAGTTTACGTTCTGAGATTTCCGTTTACATCTTGTGGATTGTGATCCCACTTAAGGTCTAGGAGTTACTGGCAGAATCGAAAAGGGCTTTGCTGAAGAGGCCATAACTTTTCTGAAATGGCCATAACTTTTGGTTCGGGTCTCCGTTTCAGGCCTACTTGACATGTAAATTATTAAAAACGAGTTTCAAAACAAATTCACATTCTTGCAGAATCTGTCATCTGGGTTCTCGACGGATTTTAACCTGCTTCGGGACAGAATCACAATCCCGTGCCTTATTGTCTCTTGTAGTTTAAATTCTGAACTTTACGTTGATATCTTGAGGATCATGAGCCCACTTACGGTCTAGGAGTTACAGGCAGAATCGAAAGGGGCTTTACTAAAAAGGCCATAACTTTTAGCTCGGGTCCCCGTTTCATGCCTACTTGACTTGTAAATTATTAAAAACGGGTTTTAAAACAAAATCACTTTTTGGCAGATTCTGTCATCTGCCTCCTCGACGGATTTTGACCTTCTTCGGCATATAATCACGATCTCGTGCTTTCTCTACTCTGGTAGTTTACGTTCTGAGCTTTCCGTTAATATCTTGTTGATCGTGAGCCCATTTACGTCCAGGAGTTACAGGCAGAATGGAAAAGGGATATACTAAAAAGCCATTACATTTGGCTCGGGTCTCCGTTTCATGCCTACTTGACTTGTAAATTATTAAAAACAAGTTTTAAAACAAATTCACTTTATGGCAGATTCTTTAATTTGCCTTCTCGACGGATTTTGACCTGCTTCGGGACAGAATCACAATCCCGTGCCTTCTCGAGTTTTCTATTTTATATTCCGAGCTTTTGTGGTTGATATCTTGTCGATAGTGAGCCAAGTTACGGTCTAGGAGTTACAGGCAGAATCGAAAGGGGCTTTACAATAAAGGCCATAACGTTTGGCTCGGGTCTCCATTTCATGCCTACTTGACTTGTAAATTTTTAAAAATGGGTTTTAATACGAATTCACACTCTGGCAGTTTCTGTCATCTGCCTTCTCGGCGGATTTTGACCTGCTTCGGCATAGAATCACGATCACGTGCCTTCTCGTCTCCTGTAGTTTACGTTCTGAGTTTTCCGTTGATATCTTGTGGATCGTGAGCCCACTTACGGTATACGATTTACAGGCAGAATCGAAAGGGGCTTTACTGAAAATGCCATAACTTTTGGCTCGGGTCTCCGTTTTAGGCCTACTTGACTTGTAAATTATTAAAAACGAGTTTTAAAACATATTCACTTTGTGGCAGATTCTGTCATATACCTTCTCGACGGTTTTTGACCTGCTTTGAGACATAATCACGATCGCGTGCCTTCTTGAATCCTGTAGTTTAAATTCTGAGCTTTTCGTTGATATCTTGTGGATCGTGAGCCCAGTTACGGTCGAGGAGTTACAAGCAGAATTAAAAAGGGCTTGATTAAAAAGGCCATAACTTTTGGCTCGGGTCTCCGTTTCATGCCTACTTGACTTGTAAACTATTAAAAACGAGTTTTAAAACAATTTCACTTTACGGCAGATTCTGTCATCTGCCTTCTCGGCAGATTTTGAACTGCTGCGGCATAGAATCACGATCCCGTGCCTTCTCGACTCTTGTAGTTTACGTTCTGAGCTTTCCGTTGCTATCTTGTGGATCGTGAGCCCGCTTACGGTCTAGGAGTTACAAGCAGAATCGAAAGGAGCATTACTGAAAAGGCCATTACTTTTGGCTCGGGTCTCCGTTTCAGGCCTACTTGACTTGTAAATTATTAAAAACGAGTTCTAAAACAAATTCCCTTTCTGGCAGATTCTGTCATCTTCCTTCTCGGCAGATTTTGACCTGCTTCAGGACAGAATCACGATCCCGTGCCTTCTCGACTATTGTAGTTTACATTCCGAGCTTTCCGTTGATATCTTGTGGATCCTGAGCCCAGTTATGGTCTAGGAGTTATAGGCAGAATCGAAAGGGGCTTTAATGAAAATGCCATAACTTTTGGCTCGGGTTTCCGTTTCATGCCTACTTGACTTCTAAATTATTAAAAACGGGTTTTAAAAGAAAATCACTTTCTGGCAGATTCTGTCATGTGCCTTCTCGACGGATTTTGTCCTGCTTCGACATAGAATCACGATCATGTGCCTTCTCGACTTTTGTAATCTACATTCCGAGCTTTTCGTTGTTATCTTGTGGATCGTAAGCCCACGTACGGTCTAGGAGTTACAGGCAGAATCGAAAAGGGCTTTACTAAAAAGGCCATAACTTTTGGCTCGGGTCTCCGTTTCATGCCTACTTGACTTGTAAATTATTAAAATCGGGTTTTTAAACAAATTCACTTTCTGGCATATTCTGTCATCTGCCATCTCGTTGGATTTTGACCTGCTTCGGCATAGAATCACGATCCCGTGCCTTCTCGACTCTTGTAGTTTATGTTCCGATATATCCGTTTACATCTTGTGGATCGTGAGCCCACTTACGGTCTAGTAGTTACAGGCAGAATTGAAAGGGGCTTTATTGAAAAGACCATTACTTTTCTGAAAAGGCCATAACTTTTGGCTCGGGTCTCCGTTTCAGGCCTACTTGACTTGTAAATTATTAAAACGAGTTTTAAAACAAATTCACTTTCTGGCAGAATCTGTCATCTGCCTTCTCGACAGATTTTGACCTGCTTCAGGACAGAATCATGATCCCGTGCCTTCTCGACTCTTGTAGTTTACATTCCGAGCTTTCCGTTGATATCTTGTGGATCATGAGCCCACTTACGGTCTAGAAGTTACCAGCAGAATAAAAAGGGGCTTTACTAAAAAGGCCATAACTTTTGGCTCGGGTCTCCGTTTCATGCCTACATGACTTGTAAATTATTAAAAATAGTTTTTTAAACAAATTCACTTTCTGGCAGATTCTGTCATCTGCCTTCTCGACGGATTTTGACCTGCTTCGGGACAGATCCACGATTTCGTGCCTTCTCGACTTGTGTAGTGTATAATCAGAACCATTCTGGTTGATATCTTGTGGATCGTGAGCCCAGTTACGGTCTAGGAGTTACAGGTAGAATCGAAAGGGGCTTTACTGAAAAGGCCATAACTTTTGGCTCGGGTCTCCGTTTCATGCCTACTTGACTTGAAAATTATAAAAATCGGGTTTTAAAACAAATCAACTTTCTGGCAGATTTTATCATCTGCCTTCTCGACGGATTTTGACCTGCTTTGGCATAGAATCACGATCTCGTGCCTTATCGACTCTTGTAGTTTACATACCGAGCTTTCGATGATATCTTGTGGATCGTGAGCCACTTACGGTCTTGGATTTACAGGCATAATCGAAAGGGGATTTACTGAAAAGGCCATAACTTTTGGCTCGGGTATCCGTTTCATGCCTACTTGACTTGTAAATTATTAAAAACGGGTTTTAAAACAAATTCACATTTTGGCAGATTCTGTCATCTGCCTTCTCGACTGATTTTGACCTGCTTCGACATAGAATCACGATCACGTGCCTTCTCGACCCTGGTAGTTTACGTTCTGAGCTTTTCATTGATATCTTGTAGAACGTGATCCTACTTACGGTCTAGGAGTTACAAGTAGAATCGAAAGGGGATATACTCAAAAGCGATAACTTTTGATATGGTCTCCGTTTCATGCCTACTTGACTTGTAAATTATTAAAAACGAGTTTTAAAAGAAATTTACTTTCTGGCAGATTCTGTCATCTGCCTTCTAGGCGGATTTTGACATGCTTCGGGACAGAATCACGATTATGTGCCTTCTCGACTTTTGTAATTTATATTCCGAGCTTTTCTGGTTGATAACTTGTGGATCGTGAGGCCAGTTACGGTCTAGGAGTTACAGGCAGTATCGAAAGGGGCTTTATTGAAAACGTCATAACTTTTGGCTCGGGTCACTGTTTCATGCCTACTTGACTTGTAAATTATGAAGACCGAGTTTTAAAACAAATTCACTTTCTGGCAAATTCTGACATCTGCCTTCTCGGCGGATTTTTACCTGCTTCGGCATATAATCACGATCCCGTGCCATGTCGACTCTTGTAGTTTACATTTCGAGCATTCCGTTGATATCTTGTGGATCATGAGCTCACTTACGATCTAGGAGTTACAGGCAGAATCAAAAGGGGCTTTACTAAAAAGGCCATAACTTTTGGCTCGGGTCTCCGTTTCATACCTACTTGACTTGTAAATTATTAAAAGCGGGTTTTAAAACAAAATCACTTTTTGGCAGATTCTGTTAGTTTACGTTCTGAGCTTTTCATTGATATCTTCTAGATCGTGAGCCTACTTCCGGTCTCGGAGTTACAGGTAGAATCGAAAGGGGATATAATCAAAAGCGATAACTTTTCATCGGGTCTCCGTGTGACACCCCGCCAAAAATGAGTTTTACTTTATTTAAATTGTTTTGCGGAAGAACGAAGGTGTAACGTTCATGAGTACATAATAAAAATTAAGTAAACAAACAACCACACAATAATGAAAAATAAAAGATTGTTTCACTTCCCAAAAGTAGAAAGTTTCCAAAAATAGTATGTTTCCTAAAATAGAAATTGTTTTAAAATGAAATGATTGTTCGTAAACTTAATGTTTTAATCATGGCTCACGACAATCCCAATGCTCATATCCTCCAATCCACTACACCTAATTAACTGGAAAACATAAATAGTAAAAGGGTCAACAAAAATGTTGAATGAATCCACAGGGTTAAAGTAAGTAAAGTAAGGTAAAGTAAAGTAAAGTGTTTTGCTACTCAAAATGTTTGTTGTGAAAATGGTTTATGACTGAAAAGTATAAAGTTCAACACTCATATGATATGAGTAGTAAGTATGAAATGTTCAGTGTAGTTGTAGAATATCTACAACTACGTGTTATGTTTATGAAAATGTGTTGAACAAATTGTTATGTTTGACATCGCATGAACTGTTATCCACAACATGTAGCTAGTCTATTGAGTTAATATAGCAACCCCTAAGTCCACAATCAACACTTTCAACTCCATTATGTAATCGTTCTTTTATGGATATACACTCCCGGAGATGTCTTGGATAAAACCAAGTAATGATCAAACGTTCGTTGGGAGGATGAGTGTCAGCCAATAGTACTATCTGCATATCCATGGTCTAGATCCACTAGTTAATGATTGCTGGCACCTTAGTCCGGTATAATAATTGTTTGTCTTGCCAACGCGATAATGAAAATGTAAAGATGTTGGTGTACAGTCATAGTAAAACAGTAGCAGTTGTTTATGTTTTCCACCCCAAAGTTTATAAAACAGTTAAAAGAGAAAAGGGGTATGTGGACTCACCTGGGCTAAGCTTAACAACGGTTAGGATAGAGGATCCTTCAAAGGCTCCTAGCTTCCTAAATAATATGACTTTCTAATTAGACTAAGCTAACACAGGCGATTCTAGTTACGATATAAGATATATGATATACGTTAATTGTTATGTTATATGTTTTGTAACATCGAATGAACTTGGATTAATAAAATGAAATGAAATGAAATGCATTGGGTTTTATAAAATGAAATGAAATGAGTTCCAAAATGAAATGACATGAAATGAAATGGCTCTCGAAATGAAATGATATGAAATGAGTTTTAAAATGAAATGATATGAAATGAAATGAATTGGGCCTAATGGGACTAGATGGGCCTAATGGGCCACTAGGTTGGGCCACTTGGGCCTCATATTGGGCTTGGGTCCAATAGAGTTGGGCCAAGGATTGGGCTTGGGCCCAATGGGTTCGGTTTGGGTATAAGTGGGCCAAAGGTTTGGGCTTTGGTCCAAATGGGCTTGGATACTAATGGGCCAACTAAAGTTTTGAAGGATTTATGTGCACAGATAAGTACACGTGTCACCGTGTCCAATGTTATAAGGCACTAAAGGGTCACACCACTACACACCCAATAATGGACAACCGAGTAAAGTAAGTTGTGTGGAATAATTAACTAGTTAAGTTAATTATAAAGAAGAGAATAAATAATAATAAGTCAATTATTATTTAAGAGGAAAGTTAAATATTAAGTTAAATATTTAACGGACAGTTAATTAATAGTCAATTAATTAACTAGTAAAAGTCCAAGGGTTTAAAGTGTTAATAGGAAGTTTAATTATGAGATTAATCATAATTAAACTCCAAGGACTAAACTGTAACATAAAGCCTTATAAATAGAGGGCTTGTGTAAGGGTTTAGGGGTTAATCACTTTACACACTCAAAACCCTAATCCCTCCCTCTCCTCTCTCTCGGCCGAATAGGAAAAACCCCAAGGGGTTTCGGTTCTTGCTTGGTTCGAATACAACACACACACACACAAGTTCTTGTGTGATACTTTGTTGGTACAACGCGGTCTTGCAGCGTGTTCAGGTGGTGCAGTAGAGGTGGATCACTTCTTTAGCAATCTAAAGGTAATGTTCATCATCTCTTTGTTCTTGTGATCTCATTGTCTAGTAGAGATCTGGTATGTGGGATTCAAGTTCCGCCATGTGAATCCTACTAGGTTTTCCTACAGTGGTATCAGAGCTTCCTACTAATCTCAATGAGATTCGGTTGAGTTTCTTTTTCGTCTAGAAAAGAATCCTAGACGAATTCGACCCAAGTATATGGTCATTCAAGTTCATGATTGATCATTGGATTGAATAGGGTTCTAGATAAAAAGAAATTAGGTTTCTTTTGCCTATTTTTTTTAAGATTTCGTATATATATATATATATATATATATATATATATATATATATATATATATATATATATATATATATATATATATATATATATATATATATATATATATATATTATTAAAGCTTTTTTTATCTTAGAAAGAAACCTAGAAAGTTTCATCCAAGAACATTGTTCAAGTTTATGAACAATTGGATTGAATAGGTTTCAAGATACAAAAAATTAGGGTTTTTTTTTTGTCTAGTAAAAACTAGGGGTGTTCAAAACCGGGTACCCGGATTTTCGGATACCCGAAATTCAGGTACCCGGATTTTCGGATAGTGAATTTTACTACCCGCATTTGGTACCCGGATTTCGGATACCCGGATTTCGGGTACCCGGAATTTCGGGTATCCGAAATCCGGGTATCCGGTATCCCGAAAAAACAAAATATTAAAATATTTTTCGAATATTTCAAGTTTTTTTCGGATATTTCGGGTATTTTTCAGATATTTCGTGTATTTTTAAATTTTTTGGGTATTTTCTCAAATATTTTGTGTATTTTTTGTATATTTTTTGAATATTTTTCGTATATTTTTTATTTTCGGGTAATTTTTCGGGTATCGGGTATCCGAAAAATCTTGAAAACACTACCCGTATTTGGTACCCGGAATTCGGATACCCGGATTTTGGATACCCGGATTTTCGGATACCCGGATTTCGGATATCGAGTTATTTTTCGGATACCCGGTTTTTCGGATATTTTTGAACACCCCTAGTAAAAACCCTAGAAAAATTAGTCCAAGTAATTGATTAACCAAGATTTGGTGAATGAATTGACAAATTAGGCTTTAGACAAAATAAGGAAAGTTGTGTTATTCTTGGAATTAGAATAACACAATATATATATTATATACTTATTTATTTGTTATTATTATTATTATTATTACCGTAAATTAAAAAAAAGGATAAAGGGTTCGACCGAACCGAGAAGACCGAGCCACGGTCGAACTCTAGTTCGGACGAACGGACCGAACGGGCAAGCCAAACCGAGCTACAGTTCGATCTTCGTCTAATCGATTCAGTTTTTTCCCTCGTCATGTATTTGATCCAGTTTCATTAACCTAAGGCTCAGTTTCGGGCAAATGGGTACGCGGGATCAAATCGGGTGTCAAAAGTTTACCTTTTTTTGCCAACTTTTATTAATTATTCGTTTATTATAATAAAGTCATTAATAACATTTAAATTAAAACTGATTTTATTAGTTTATTAAAATCAAGATAATCTTAAAATTAAGGGGGAAATTGAAATTAGTTGTTATGGGTAATTTTAAAATTATCAGTTTGGTAATTTAATAATTATCAGTTTATTTAATTTTTCGTTTATTTATTATAATATGAATTAATAAGATGGTGATTACAAACAGTTTGTTTAGAAAACCAAGGTGTAAATTTAATAAAGAATGGTAATTATAAACAGTTAATTTATAATACCAAGTTTTAAAAAATTAATAATGGTAATTATAAACAGTTTGTTTAGAAAACCAAGATAAGTTTAATAATAAATAATGGTAATTATAAACAGTTTGTTTAGAAAACCAAGTTTAAAATTGTAATGGCGATATAAACAGTTAGTTTATAAAACCAAGTTTTATAAAGAATTAAAAAGTGGAATATATAAACAGTTAGTTTATAAAACCAAGTAATTAAAAACTGGCTAACTTTTTCGAACAAAGGAAAATCCTTTTCTAGAAAATCTTAGATCAGAGTGCAACCCACCTAATGGAACACCTCACTTGTTCAACGATATTCACATTGTAAAGAGAAAGAACCTTAGATGTGGATTAAA
This sequence comes from Calendula officinalis, assembly GCA_963853835.1. Lineage (NCBI taxonomy): Eukaryota > Viridiplantae > Streptophyta > Magnoliopsida > Asterales > Asteraceae > Calendula > Calendula officinalis. The sequence goes on from OY970833.1 coordinate 10,307,907, forward strand.
ATCATTGTGAGTGTTAAGGTGCGTAGGGTCTTGTGATAATCGGGAGTCCCGGCGCAAGGCATCGCACTGTCTTAGGTGGTACAATCTATTTTGGTGATAATCGGGAGTCCCGGCCCAAAATGCACTAGAGGGATTAAAACATGTACAAGTTTGTTGTGCAACTTGATATCCCGAACATCTAGGAATCGTTTCTAGTTCAAGAGGCGATCGGTATGGCTATACCTACCAGAAATAGCGTGGCTCTAATGGGAAGTGCCCAAACCTTGCATTAGAGGGCGTGAAATATGGATCCTAGTCTAACTATTATTCTTAAAAGGTAATAATGTTAGAAGTTATTTATTTTTTTCTAATCATACTAACCGTTTGTTGTTTTTCTCATAGATGTCTGTATTGTCAGAAATTCCGTTTTACTCACCGATTGAATCGCGAAGGCTCATCACTGGAAAATGGAAGCTTACTGGTCCAAACTACAAAGTTTGGAATGTGCATTTTAGGAATTTCCTAAAGGCACAAGATCTACTGTACGTGATAGACGAGGTGCCCAAGGGACAACCAGGGCAAGATGCCCAGGATGATGAGTTTGACGCTTATTATCAGTATCTGGCAGATGAATCACAAGTTATGTCGATTCTCATTCTTACTTCATTATCAGAGCTTACTGATAATCTACGTAAGAAACCATGTTATGAGTTTGTCCAGTATCTTGATGAGACGTTTAAAGATAGTACTGAAGAAAGTAAGCAGTTCATTTTGCAAGAAATCTTTTCGTCAAAGATGAAAGATGATCAACCATTGAGTGACCATCTTACTAACATAATAAGGTTGCTAGATTGTCTCACCCTGGTTACTGGCACATCAAACCAGCAAGAACAAGTCTTGTTCTTGTTTGGATCTCTCACTCAATTCTATCAGGATAAGGTAGTACGTTTAGTTGGGAATTTGGATTTGACTGTCGCAAGTCTACACGAGAATCTCTTGTGTATACGCGATGTTCAAAGGCTAGAGGAAGAATCTCTCCCTGAGATTCAGCAGGACGATTTCGATGACTGGTTGAAGAACTTTGCTGATTTGTGTTGCCCAACTTGTGGCAGCAAGGATATTTGCGAGCACACGTCCGATGTGTGTTAGGTCACAACAACCCTGTTTTAATGTTAATTGATAGAATATTATACTTAGAGAAATATTAGAGTGATAACACAAGAATATAGTCAATGTATAAATCCACTAAGTGTGGCTTGTTGCGGAATAACAAGACCACTGATCAATTACAAAGATATGAAAGTGTAAAGTGAATTGGTGAGTACTTCTTTGCAAGATGATCTCTATTTATAATGTTATAGAGATCTTACATGATTAAGCAAAGGAGTAACCGAAGGACTAAGTAGGGAAAATGACTAAGATCAAGGGATTTGATCTTAGTCCGTTACTATACTGAGTATCACTCAGTCCTTCTACTCAGTCCTTGTACTCAGTATCACTATCTGATACTGAGTACTGATACTGAGTTCCAATACTGATCACTCAGTATCAGACCTAAACTTAGCTATATTATTCTACATATAAATCAAAGCTAGTCTAGGTTGTTTTGTTATCTTAAGATCCAAAGGGGCAAGGCTTTTTGCCTTAACAATCTCCCCCTATCTAATGATAACAAAACAATTACAAAGAGATAAACAAAAAATACAACAGCATAGGTAGCAATATCTTCTTCTTCATTTGCTGTTGATGGCTTCATTCTCATAGAAGACTTCTTGTTTAATGTGGACAAACTCTTCTCTGCTTTTGAGTTCATCCCTTCTACTATTCAGAACTGCAACAATCTTCTTTCTGAACCAAGAGTCTTCTTTCTTGGTGATCATCCATTTCAGTCCAACAAGGTGACTGATTTGAGCTCTTGGTAGATCTTCTTCAGAAATGAAGCACTCTCTATCCTCTGAGTCATTATACATATATCCAGAAGTTGGATATATGACACTCTTTTGATCCTGAAAAACAAGGTTAGGAGGAAGAGGGTACTTTTTAAGATACTTGTATGTATGAAGACATTCTGGTCTGTTGTTTGAGTAAGCCTCAGTCATCACACTGAGTGTTCTGTACTCTATTTCATGAAGTAAGTCCTTCTCATAACATACATCAGCTACTGCACAGATCTCATCCAAGACTATTTGATCATAAGTTGATTTCTTTGGAAGCTCTTTGATCAGTCTTGTGATCTTCACCCAGTCTTGAAGACCAATTCTTTGAATATCATGAATAAATATCTTCATGGGAGGACTGATTACGCCAGTACAAGTGATAGTGATATTTCCTTCTTTGAGTTTCACTTTTACTTTATTGACATCCAGATTTAACCAATGTATCCCCCTTACATTTGGAAATGTTTTGGTCCTCAAGAACTCCTTCCTTTCTTCCTTATACTGAGTCCTAGCAGCAACCATATTCCAATAATGTTGAATATGGTCTGGACCCTTTCTTGAGATTCTATGTGAAGAACCAGGAGTATCAGTATCTGGGTCAGATTCCGGTTCAGCTTTGATTCCCAACTCTTGCTCATATAAAAATCTTTCTTGTTCTGCCCAGAGTTGTTGAGAAGTCAGTCTTGGAGCCTGCTCAGTATCACTGTCCAATGTATGAACATGTCTTCTTTGTCTTGTTACCAAAGGAGCAGGTTCCTCACTTGATTCAGAAGAAGTGAGAACTGCATTGATGGGTCTTCTTGACAAGGAACTCCTTCTTCTAATCACCAGATTTTCTGGTTCTTCATCATCCGAGGATGATGATGAAGAATTTTCTTGTTCTACCAGATTCAGTGCATAGTTCACTAAACCTGGTTCTTCATCTTCATCATCAGCAATAGGCCAGATGAAAGGCCTATATACCACAGTTTGCAAGTTATTTTCTTCTAGAACAGGTGGCTCAGTATAAGCTTGCTGTGGTTGGTCAGTGTGAGTCTCCCCCTGAGCAGATGGCTCAAGTGGATCTTCAAAGTGTGGTACTGACCTACTTCTTTGTCTTCTTCTCTCATACTGAAATCGAAGTGGTTCAGTATGAGGACTCTGTTGATGTTGCTGTTCTTGTTGTGGAGGTTGATCTTCATTCAATCGTCTTCTTTTCTCCCCCTGAGCAGATGGCTCAGTTTGATCAACCTCAGTATCTCTTTGTCTCTTCTCCCCCCTTTTGTTATCATTTGATGAGGAGGGAAGAGGATCAGTATCACCACCCATGTCCCCCTCAGGTTGTTCAAGAGTAGGGGAGGACATGGGCTCAGTTGCAGCATCAGTATCACCAGCACCTCCTTCTCCTTCTCCTTCTTCATTGTGGTCACCATGTGAACATGGTGGAGTTTGTGGAGGCTGCTGTGGTTGTTGAAGTAGTGAGACTGACTGTTTTATTGAGTCAATATCACCACTCATCTTGTCCATTCTGGCTAGTATTATATTTTGAGTTTGTTGGATGGCCAGAATGTGCTGCATGATTGCTTGCAGAGTCACTTGGTCTGCTGCAACCTGAGATGCCTGAATGCCCTGCACTGATGGTGCTAAAGAAACAAAAATATAAAACTAGTTAGAAAGAAAGGTTTATCAAATAGAATTGTGGTGTTGTTTAATTCTATAATCATATAAACAGAGTTTGTGAAGTCTGTATTTCATCTGGTTTATGATGAAATATTGTGGACTTGTGCATAGCATGTGTAAGAAGATTTTAGTAAAAGTGAGTGTGAAAATTTAAGTAGCTCAGTATAGGATAAGTCACATTTACTAAAAGGTTTGGGTTTGGGAATTCGAAGCCTGGGATGTGCTTCTTGTTATTTTCAATGTTTATCACTCGGTATTAGAGTGATAACAGAAATGTGGCTAAACCCCATGGGAAATTTTTGGATTTTGTGGCTTAAGGGTTTGTGATCATTTCTTGAATGATGCTACCCAACTCAAAAATAAGTTGGACATTATTCAAGCAGCACCAGTGGGTGTCAGTATGACATCAACCACCATTGTCTCTTTAAATGTTGAGACAACTGTAGACTGACAATGATCAATTTTGTGTGCTCAGTATATGAATTTTGCATAGCAGCAGTGGGCTAGCTATGTTGGCCATAAAAGGATATATATTTGAAAGATCGTTTGAGACTTTGGTCAGTATTGAGTTGGTACTGGCCAATACTTAGTCTCTATTTGGGAATGAAATATATATATATATAAGTTTAAGGGCTTTTTAGAAATTCATACCTGAGACTCTGTCAGATTCCCTTCTAGCATCTGCAGAGGTCGGTGCAAAATCATGTGATTGTGGATTTGTAGCACCAATATCTTCAATACCGACCTCTCTGTTTTGCTGAGCACCTTCCAGTGTAATTTGCTCATATTGAATCTCCACATCAAGAGGAACATGAGGTTCCTCAATTGGTTGAGTTGTTGGAATTAGTTCTGGACCTGGAAGGTCAGCGGTGGCTGCAACTAACCTTTGGACTTGAAGAGATGCAGTTAATGATGGAACATTTGCAGGCTGCACCTCCTCAGATGATAAGTTTCCCATAATAACAGGGGAAAGATGTCTTCTTCTTCTTTGGAGGACCAGTGGTGTGTCTTCTGAGGACTCAGTATCAAAAGCTGTTTCAATATGAGGAGCATCAAGATCCTGTGCAGGTGGAGAGATATGCTGTTGAGTAGGTTCTTGAACTTGTGGAACATCCTGCATCTCAATTTCTGGACCGGCCTGTACTCCATTACCACTATTATCATTATTATCATCATCATCATCATTGTCTGACTCAGTATCAGACATGTCTTCTTCATCATCGATGTGTTCTTGAACAATGGCCCACATAGGAGGACTTAGAAGAGGTTCTCCTTCTCTTGGTCTGTAAAAGAAAATCTTCTCACTAAGAGGAGGAAGATCAACCCTTGGACTGTGAAATTCATCATAAATGTGTGTGGGCATTGAGTGTTGAAAGATGAGTGATATAAATCTGCAGAAAGGGATATTGCATTCCCGTGTGTTAGCCCGAACCAAAGTAGCTAATTCATTGAAAATTAGCCGAGCATAATCAATATTTCTTCCATAGTACAGAGCATGTACTATTTGCATCCCAAATTCGTTTATTTGGTCCAAAGCACCCGTCTTGTAAGTCATGCACCGAATTATTGTTGTAATGAGAATACCCCACATAGGACCAAATTCGTTTCTTTTGATGATTCCTGTTGTTCCTCTTCGACCCAAAAATGGCAGTACTGAGCGTGCCTCTGATCTATCAACAAATAGGTCATACTGAGCTTGTGCTGGAAGCCTCAATGTTTCACGAATGATTGCAGTAGAGACAAAAGCTCTTCTTTGATCCCTAATTACTCATCCAGCAATCATATCTGGAGAATCGAGTGTGGCAGAGTACCAAAACTCACATAACATTTCTGGGTAAATTGCTCGAGGAGATAGGGTCAGTGCACGAGCAATTGGGCAATGCTTCATAACGGTCACAATGTTCGTGAATTCTTGGCATACCCAGGCTTGAGGAATAGTGAAATTTGCTGTGATGTTGTTCCTCGCAAACCTGGGTACTTCATTATTTCGGAATTTGATTTCCGATTCAACTTCTGGAGCAACAAAAGTGTAATTCGCCATCTGTGATTTTGATTTGAAAAAGTTTGCTTGCTAATAGAAAGTGAAATCGTTAATCGCAGAGAGAATTGAAAATGAAAGAAAGAAATAACAGTTAAAAAATTTGAAGTAAAAATAAACGTTTATTTATAGGAGATTTGAAAGATAATTAAGGTATTGGGAAGTAAAAACGGCTGATTTGACTGCCTTATCCTCTGCCAACGGTAACTTTTGTTATTAAGAAAGGTTACCGTTGAGCAGTATGAGGATTAAGCTCGGTTTGAGCGCCGTAATACCCCAATACTGAGTAAAAAAAATTATTTAAAAAATAAAAAATATAAAAACAGTTAATTTACTCTGGAAATTAATAAAAAAATAAAAATTTCAAATTTTGATGATAACAGACTAGTGATACTGAGTGATCAGTATCAACAGGAGTGATACTAGGCGCTCAGTTTTAAAGAAAATTTAAGAAAGATTAAGGATTCAAGATACCTAATTGCCCTAGTAAATACATAAACCTTTCCTCAGGGAGAGGTTTAGTAAACACATCGGCCAATTGTTCATCTGTTGGTACATAATCTACTTCAACCTTACCTTTTTCCACATTATCTCGAATAAAGTGGTGTCTGATATCAATGTGCTTGGTTTTGGAGTGATAGACTGGGTTCTCTGTGATAGCAATAGCACTCTTGTTATCACAATGAATGGGAGTCTTATGAAAGTTGAACCCATAGTCTAAGAGTTGATACTGCATCCATAATAATTGAGCACAACAACTTCCTGCAGCAACATATTCTGCTTCTGCTGTGGAAGTTGCTACCGAATTCTGTTTCTTGGATGACCAGCCAACTAGTCTTCCACCTAGAAATTGACATCCTCCACTTGTGCTCTTTCTGTCCAATCTACAACCTGCAAAATCTGCATCTGTGTACCCTTCAAGGTCAAAGTTTGAGTCTTTGGGATACCAAAGACCCAGGTTAGGAGTACCTGTAAGATATCTGAAGATGTGCTTAACTGCTTTCATGTGTGATTCTTTAGGATCAGCCTGATACCGAGCACACAAACATGTGGCAAACATGATATCAGGCCTACTAGCAGTTAAGTAAAGTAAGGAACCAATCATACCTCGGTATGTGGATTGATATACTGGTTTACCAGTTTCATCCTTACTTATCTTATCCTGAGTACCCATAGGAGTGTGCATGGAAGATAAATTTTCAAATTTGTATTTCTTTAACATGTCATGCACATACTTACTTTGATTTATAAAAGTGCCATCAGGCTTTTGTTCAACTTGTAAACCAAGAAAGTAAGTAAGTTCTCCCATCATACTCATCTGATACTGAGTTGACATTATCTTAGCAAACCAGTCACACATTGACTTGTCAGTGGAACCAAAGATAATATCATCTACATATATCTGAATGAGTAAGATGTCAGAACCTTTCCTTTTTGAAAATAATGTTTTATCAATTTTACCTCTTGTAAATTTATTTTCAATAAGGTACTCAGACAGGGTGTCATACCAGGCTCTTGGAGCTTGTTTGAGCCCATATAGAGCTTTATCAAGCTTGAAAACATAATTAGGAAATTTGGGATCAACAAAACCTGGAGGTTGTTTAACATAAACTTCTTCTTGTAGTTTTCCATTTAGAAAAGCACTTTTGACATCCATCTGATAAACTTTGAAATTCTTAAAGGCTGCATATGCAAGATACAACCTAATAGCTTCAATTCTTGCAACTGGTGCAAAAGTTTCATCATAGTCAATGCCTTCTTCTTGCCTGTAACGTTGAGCAACTAACCTTGCTTTGTTTCTGATGACAACACCATCCTCGTCCATCTTGTTTCTGAACACCCACTTAGTACCAATAATAGTTTTGCCAGAAGGAGGTGGTACTAAGTTCCAAACTTTGTTTCTTTCAAACTCTGTGAGCTCTTCTTGCATAGCCTCTACCCAATCTTCATCTAATAAAGCTTCATCAGCTTTCTTTGGTTCAATGGTAGATAGAAAACTTGAGAAGAAACAAAAGTTTGCAGTTGCTTGGGTTGGAAATTCTAATTTTCTTCTTGTTTGGACACCTTCTTCAATAGGACCAATAATGTTTGAGTGTGGATGGTCTCTGTGTTCCCTTAAATTGTTTCCTAAGGGAGCATTTGAAATAGGATCAACAATATCTTGTTGATTTGGTGTGTTGTCTGTCTGATACTGAGTGGAATTCTGATCAGTATTAGACAGTGCAGGTTGCTGTTCATCTTCATTTTGCAGAGTTGATGTGGATTCTTGTGAAGTGTTGGATGTTTCACCTTCTTCATAGATAGAGTGGTTCAGATCATTAGTTGGAAACTCAGTTTGGAGGTCCTCTGTTATGAGAACCTCAGTATTAGTCTCATTTGAGTGATACTGAGTTTGAACTTGATCAGTTTCATTAAACTTATTAGGAATAAAGTGTGGATGAAACTTAGGCTGTTCAGCAATGGAGTGTTCTGGATTGCATAGAATATCTATGCCACTTATGTCTTCACTTGCTGAGGTAGAATGCTCATTCTGATCTTCATCGAATGTGACATGAATGGATTCTACAATCATCTTGGTTGAGATGATATACACTCTGAAAGCTTTAGAGTGTGGAGAGTAGCCCATGAACACACCTTCATTTGCTTTGGGAGCAAATTTATTGAGATTTTGTTTTGTACTGAGTACAAAGCATTTACTCCCAAAGATGTGGAAATATTCCACATTAGGAATCTTGCCATTGTATAACTCATATGGAGTCTTCGGATGTCTTTGGACTATAGTGGCTCTATTCTGAGTGAAGTTTGCACAGTTTACAGCTTCAGCCCAGAAACTCAGTGCCAGTCCAGCATGGCATAATAAAGTTATTGCAGCTTCAATCAGTGTTCTGTTCTTTCTTTCTACAACACCATTTTGTTGTGGAGTGTAGGCTGCAGAGAAGTTTTGAATGATTCCTTTTTCTTCACAGAAATCAGCTAATACTGAGTTCTTAAACTCAGTACCATGGTCACTTCTAAGTTGCTTGACCTTGTTGCCTTTTTGAAGTTCCTCTCTTTTTATAAAGGCAATGATTTCTGTTGTTGCATCTGACTTAGTCTTGAGGAAGATGACCCAAGTGTATCTTGAGAATTTATCAACTAAGACTAGAGTATAGATCTTTTTGGCCAAAGATGGTGTGCTGATAGGGCCAAAAAGATCCATATGTATCATAGTAAGAGGTTCATTGATGGAATGATTGACTTTGGACTTGAATGAACTCTTCTTCTGCTTGCCCATTTCACATGCTGAGCATAACTTATCTTTTGAATAAGTAATAGTGGGCAACCCTCTCACCAGTTTCTTCATACTGAGCTCGTTGATATTTCTAAAGTTGATGTGAGAGAGTTTCTTGTGCCATAGCCAATGCAATTCTGGCTTGACTTTAGAAAGTAGGCATACTCGAATAGTTGGGTCTATTTCAGATAGGTTGACTACATATACGTCTTTTTCTCTTCTAGCAATGAGTACAGGCTGGCCTTTTTCATTGTAGATGATTCCTGCAACCTTCCTGAATCGAGCTTCATTGTCATCATCACACATCTGGCTGATACTGAGCAGATTGTGTTTTAGACCCTCTACATAGGCAACTCTTTTAAAAGTTATGTTGCCTGCCTTGATCACACCATAACCTCTTGTCTTTCCCAGCGAGTCATCTCCAAATTTAACAGAAGGACCCTTCTCTGGAGTATAATTGAGAAGATATTCCATACTGCCTGTCATGTGTCTTGAGCAGCCACTATCTAAATACCATTTTCTGTCACCCTGCACAAGACACAAAATAAGAGTTAGTTCTTTTTAGGAACCCATTTTTGAATGGGACCTTTGGTGGGATAAACATATTTTGACTTAATCTCTTTATATGGAGAGGTCGGTATCACTTCGGGGGTAACTTTAGAAGTTTTCTTTGGTGATACTGACTTAGTTTCTCTCCTTTTCTTTGGTACTGAGTACCTAGGACTTGAGAGATCAGTCCAGCATTCATCTCCCTTGTGACCAGTATGATGACACCTATAACATTTTCTAGGTCTATTTCTAAACATATTTTCATACGGTATTTTAGAAAAATGTTGCACTTTTGGTAAGTCAGTATGAACAAGTTTTGCAAATTGTTTACTTAAAGATTTGACCTGATCACCAAGTGGTTTTAAAATGTTAATTTTGTCATTTTTAATAGGTGTTTTAACATTTTGTTTTACTGGTTTAAAGGGTGGTGGATCTGGTTGCTTCTTTTTATTTGACAGAGGAGTCTTTCTAATATTATTAGTGGTAGACTTCTGGTCTCTGCCAACTAAGGATCTAGTTAAAGTTGGTTTTTGTTTATCATGTTTTGAAGAAACAACTTTAACAGGTTCTTTAGATTTCTCAGTATATGATGTTTCTGTTCCTACAACTTCTGTATTAGATGAAACATTGGAGATAGAAGTTGTCTTATTATCATTATATAATTCAAAAGTTGTTGTATTAAATAATAATTCAAAAGGTGGAACAGCAGAGGTGTCATACTGAACTATTGGGAGCTCAGTATCAGAAATTTCTTTTATAGAAAATTCAATACTGGGTTCTTGTAGCTCAGTGTAGCACTTTGAGCAGATGGAGGGACCAATAGGTTTTTCTAAAATTTCATTTTGACATCCAACTTCACATAAAATTTCATTTTCCTCATCATCTGACTCAGTTTGACACCCAACTTCACATAAAATTTTATCTTTTACAAAATTAATAGGGTTCATAGTAGAAAACTCTTCAAATAAATCAGCAAAATTGTTCCTATTTTTAAATTGAGGATCAACACCAAGTGCAGCTCTCACATTTTCTGGAAATTGTTCATTTAAACATTTATTTAATTTTATTGAAGCATTTCCCCAAGATTTACACTGTTTTTCAAATTTCTCTTTTTCAAGTTTGTGTAAATGAGCTTTATCAGCTAATCTTTGGTTAATGTCTTTTAAATCTGAAAAATTTAATTCTAAATCTTTATACTTTGCTAGTTTATCTAAGTTTTCATTATTTACCCTTTCAAGTTCTTGAATTGTTAGTTTTAAAGCTTTTTCTTTTTGTACAAAAGTTTTAAGATCAACAAGCATATACTCAAAAATCTTAGTTTTTTCATTCACTGAATAAGTTTGAAAGGAACTTACCTTGTACAACTGAGTGGAATCCCAATCAGTATGAACACTCATCCTCTCAGCCTCTTTGATATCCTTTTCAAAGGAGCTCTTCAAATCATCTTCAGTGAAAGCCATAAAGGCTTTATTCTCAATCTCTTCCTCATCATCACTTAAGTCTTCATCCATCCAGGCTTCTGAGTAAAGTGCTTGATGAGGTGCTCCATTCCCTTCTGCCCTCTTGCCCTTGCTCCAATTCTTCAGCTTGACATATTTGTCTCTATACCTTTTTGCTCGGTATGCAATCTTGTCATTTTGGTCAGTCTCAGAAGACTTGGTATGACAATTTGCAGCAATATGTCCAGGCTTTCCACACCTATAGCACAGACCTGATCTTGGGTAAGTATTAGAAGAGCTAACACCAAGCCTCTTCTTCTTCAACTGATCCAGCTTCATGGACATAAGAGCCATTTGGGTTTCAAGCTCTTCTGCCTCAGCATCAGCAAGATCAACTTCTGGTTCATCTGGCTCAGTCACTGTATAGGCCTGTTGCACAACTAGAGCTATGCCAGTGGAAGACTTGTCAGTTTTCTTCCAGTTGATCAGTCTTGCAGCATTATTCTCCTCATGATTCAACATTAGACCATACAAGGTTTGAAGAGTGTATGACTCAATGTTGTTAGCAGCATTGACAGAGTTTGTCATGTCAAGAAATTGTTGAGGAAGACTATCCAGGAACTTTTGAACAAGCTCTCCTTCCTCTTTCACAATGCCTACACTGATTAAATCATGGATAACAGTATTGAACCTGTTATAGAGAGTGGTGATGTCTTCATTAGGAGTTGAGAAGAAGTTTTCATATGTCCTTCTCATGTTGCTTTTTCTTTGCAACTTCACCTTTGTTGTGCCTTCATAGGTGACTGATAGACTATCCCACATAGCCTTTGCTGTTGGCAATTTCATAATTGCATTAAGTATCTCTTTGGTAACAGCATTACCAATCACCCCTTTAGCTCTGGAGTCTAAAGCATACAACTGACGATCAGTATCAGTCCAGTTGTGCTTTAGTTTAGGTACAGTTCTTATGCTCTCAGGAGCATCATCAGTAGCAGCAACAGGTTCCACAGTTTGTGGAATGATGGGACCATCATATAGCACAATGAGCATCTCATGGTGAATAGATTCAAGATACCACTGAGCTTTAAGCTTCCATTGATGGAAGTCTTTTCCATCAAAGATGGGTACTCCCTTTCCAGACATAATTGGTGCAACAATTGTAGACATTTTGGATTTTTGAGTGTTGGAGGGATAGATGTAGGAAATGGCTGCCAGGGTTATAGATCGACTAAATAAGAGTTTATTTAGCCTGCTCTGATACCAGTTGTTAGGTCACAACAACCCTGTTTTAATGTTAATTGATAGAATATTATACTTAGAGAAATATTAGAGTGATAACACAAGAATATAGTCAATGTATAAATCCACTAAGTGTGGCTTGTTGCGGAATAACAAGACCACTGATCAATTACAAAGATATGAAAGTGTAAAGTGAATTGGTGAGTACTTCTTTGCAAGATGATCTCTATTTATAATGTTATAGAGATCTTACATGATTAAGCAAAGGAGTAACCGAAGGACTAAGTAGGGAAAATGACTAAGATCAAGGGATTTGATCTTAGTCCGTTACTATACTGAGTATCACTCAGTCCTTCTACTCAGTCCTTGTACTCAGTATCACTATCTGATACTGAGTACTGATACTGAGTTCCAATACTGATCACTCAGTATCAGACCTAAACTTAGCTATATTATTCTACATATAAATCAAATCTAGTCTAGGTTGTTTTGTTATCTTAAGATCCAAAGGGGCAAGGATTTTTGCCTTAACAATGTGGGACTGTTGGACATTGATTTTTTCAGTGATTCATGTATCTTTATGTATGATTGTCTCATTACTCATGCCTTCAGGAAGAGTCTTGGAACTTAAAGATTGTTATTATGTTCCTAGACTTATTAAAAATGTTATTTCTTTTGATTTACTTATAGACAGTGGTTTTTATTATGAGTTTTATGGAAAAACGATTTCTTGTTTAAGAGATGACATTTTATATTTTAAAGCAAATTCTCATAATGGTCTATATACGTTAAATCTAAATAACATAGAACGAGATGTTTATCATATAAGTAAAAGATCCAAGAGTAACTTGAATCAAACTTATCTTTGGCATTGTCGTTTAGGTCATATAAACGAGACTCGCATTAAGAAGCTCCACGATGATGGAGTTCTAGAGCCATTTGGTTTGGAATCATATGCCATATGCGAATCATGTTTGTCTGGCAAAATGACAAAAGACCCCTTCAATCACTACAATGAAAGGGCAGGCGAGTTGTTATGGATTATACACAGTGACGTGTGTGGACCCTTCACTCCAGAAGCTAGAGGTGGATACCACTACTTCATTACCTTTACTGACGACTTCAGTAGGTATGGTTATGTCTTTCTTATGAGACTAAAGTCTGAAAGCTTTGACAAGTTCAAAGAATATCAGAGGGAAGTAGAAAACCAACTGGGCAAGAAAATAAAGTCAATTCGGTCGGCCCGAGGAGGCGAATATTTGAGCCAAGAGTTCGACAATCATTTGAAAGAATGTGGGATTGTTTCACAACTCACACCTCCGTATACACCTCAGATGAACGGTGTATCGGAAAGGAGAAATCGCACCTTGTTAGACATGGTACGTTCAATGATGTGTCGCGCCCCACTACCACTATAATTTTGGGGACATGCACTCGAGACTGCAACATTCACACTGAATAGAGTTCCGACCAAGTCAGTAGAAAAGACTCCGTTCGAGCACTGGACGGGGAGAAAGCCAAAATTGTCTTTTCTCAAGATTTGGGGTTGTGAAGCGTACGTTAGACGTAACTTCACAGACAAACTAAACCCCAAGTCAGATAAGTGTATCTTCGTTGGATATCCAAGGGAAACCTTAGGATATTATTTATTTCATCAAGAAGAGAACAAAGTTTGTGTTGCTCGGAAAGGTGTGTTCTTGGAGGAGAAGTTTCTCGGGACAGAAACTCCAAGAAAAGAAATAGAACTTCAAGAAATTGAAGAGAACGAAGATCCACCTACGACTTCAGTCGAACCAGTAGTTCAACAAAGAATTGTTGATCCCCAACCAGACCCACCGGTTGAGGAAGAAGAAACAAGCAACCCTCGTAGGTCCAGTAGACCACGTCAAGAACCAGTTAGGTATCTTGGATTCATGATCGATGAAGATGATGGAAGTCTACTAGAACCATTGACCTACAGCGAGGCTGCTGATGGCGTAGAGTCTGAAAGATGGCTCGAGGCTATGCAAGCAGAGATGCAATCCATGTATGACAACCAAGTTTGGGTGTTATCAGACTTGCCACCACAGTCACGAGCTGTTGGATGCAAGTGGGTTTTCAAGAAGAAAACTGACATGGATGGGAAAGTGCATACTCACGATCCACAAGAAATCAACGGAATGCTCAGAATGTAAACTACAAGAGTCGAGAAGGGACGTGATCATGATTCTGTCCCGAAGCAGGTCAAAATCAGTCGAGAAGGCAGATGACAGAATCTGAAAGAAAGTGAATTTGTTTTAAAACTCATTTTTAATAATTTACAAGTCAAGTAGGCCTGAAACAGAGACCCGAGCCAAAAGTTAGAGCCATTTCAGTAAAGCCCCTTTCGATTCTGCTTGCAACTCCTTGACCGTAAGTGGGCTCACGATGCATAAGATATAACCGGAAAGCTCAGAACGTAAACTATAGGAGTCGAGAAGGCACGGGATCGTGATTCTATGCCGAAGCAAGCCAAAATCCACCGAGAAGGCAGATGACAGAATCTGCCAGAAAGTGATTTTGTTTTAAATCCCGTTTTTAATATCTTACAAGTCAAGTAGGCATGAAACGGAGACCCGAGCCAAATTCTGGCCTTTTCAGTAAAGCCCCTTTAGATTCTGCCTGTGACTCCTAGACGTAACTCGGATCACGATCGACAAGATATCAACGGAAAGATCAGAATGTAAACTACATATGTTAAGAAGGAACGGGATCGTGATTCTGTCCCTAAGCATGTCAAAATCCGTCGAAAAGGCAGATGACAGAATCAGCCAGAAAGTGAATTTGTTTTAAAACTCGTTTTCAATAATTTACAAGTCAAGTAGGCCTGAAACGAAGACCCGAGCCAAAAGTTATGGCCTTTTCTGTAAGGCCCTTTCGAGTCTGCCTGCAACTCGTTGACCATAAGTGGACTCACGATCCACAAGATATGAATGAAAATCTCAGAATGTAAACTACGAGTGTCGAGAAGGCACGGGATCGTGTTTCTATGCCGAAGCAGGTCAAAATCCGTTGAGAAGGCAGATGTCAGAATCTGCCAGAAATTGAATTTGTTTTAAAACACATTTTTAATAATTTACAAGTCAAGTAGGCGTTAAACGGAGACTCGAGCCAAAACTTATGGCCTTTTTAGTAAAGCCCCTTTCGATTCTGCGTGTAACTCCTATACCGTAACTGGGCTCACTATCCACAAGATATCAACGAAAAGCTCAGAATGTAAACTACAAAAGTCGAGAAGGCAAGGGATCGTGATTCTGCCCCGAAGCAGGTCAAAATCCGTCGAGAAGGCAGATGACAGAATCTGCCAGAAACTGAATTTGTTTTAAAACTCGTTTTTAATAATATACAAGTCAAGTAGGCCTGAAACGGAGACCCGAGCTAAAACTTATGGCCTTTTCAATAAAGCCCCTTCCGATTCTGCATGTAACTCCTAGACCGTAACTGGGCTCACGATCCACAAGAAATCAACGGAAAGCTCAGAATGTAAACTACAAGAGTCGAGTAGGCACGTGATTGTGATTCTGTCCCAAAGCAAGTAAAAATCCGTCGAGAAGGCAGATGACAGAATCTGCAAGAAAGTGAATTTGTTTTAAAACTCGTTTTTATGAATTTACAAGTCAAGTAGGCCTAAAATGGAAACCCGAGCCAAAAGTTATAGCCTTTTCAGTAAAGCCCCTTTCGATTCTGCTTGCATCTCCTTGACCGTAAGTGGGCTCACGATCCACAAGATATAACCGGAAAGCTCAGAACATAAACTACAGGAGTTGAGAAGGCACGGGATCGTGATTCTATGCCGAAGCAGGCCAAAATCCGCCGAGAAGGCAGATGACAGAATATTCCAGAAAGTGATTTTGTTTTAAAACCCGTTTTTAATATCTTACAAGTCAAGTAGGCATGAAACGGAGACCCGAGCCAAAACTATGGCCTTCTCAGTAAAGCCCTTTTGATTCTGCATGTGACTCCTAGACCGTAACTGGGCTCACGATCCACAAGATATCAACGGAAAGCTCGGAATGTTAACTACATATGTCGAGAAGGAACGGGAACGTGATTCTGTCCCGAAGCAGGTCAAAATCCATCGAAAAGGCAGATGACAGAATCAGCCAGAAAGTGAATTTGTTTTAAAACTCGTTTTCAATAATTTACAAGTCAAGTAGGCCTGAAACGAAGACCCGAGCCAAAAGTTATGGCCTTTTCAGTAAAGCCCCTTTCGATTCTACCTGCAACTACTTGACCGTAAGTAGACTCACGATCCACAAGATATCAACGAAAAGCTCAAAATGTAAACTACGGGAGTCGAGAAGGCACGGGATCGTGATTCTATGCCGAAGCAGGTCAAAATCCGTTGAGATGGCAGATGACAGACTCCGCCAGAAAGTGAATTTGTTTTAAAACCTATTTTTAATAATATATAAGTCAAGTAGGCCTGAAATGGAGACCCGAGCTAAAAGTTATGGCCTTTTCAATAAATCCCCTTTCGATTCTGCCTGTAACTCCTAGACCGTATGTGGGCTCACGATCCCCAAGATGTCAACGGAAAGCTACGAACGTAAACTACAACAGTGGAGAAGGGACGGGATCGTGATTCTATGCCGAAGCAGGTCAAAATCCGTCGAGAACGCAGATGGCAGAATATGCCAGAAAGTGAATTTGTTTTAAAACCCGTTTTTAATAATTCACAAGTCAAGTAGGCATGAAACGGAGACCCGAGCCAAAATTTAAGGCCTTTTCAGTAAAGCCCCTTTGTATTCTACCTGTAACTCCTAGACCGTAACTGGGCTCAGGATCCCCAAGAAATCAACGGAAAGCTCAGAATGTAAAGCACAAGAGTCGAGAAGGCACGTGATCGTGATTCTGTCCCGAAGCAGGTCAAAATCCGTCGAGAAGGTAGATGACAAAATTTACAAGAAAGTGTATTTGTTTTAAAACTCGTTTTAAATAATTTACAAGTCAAGTAGGCGTTAAACGGAGACCCGAGCCAAAAGTTATAGCCTTTTCAGAAAAGCCCCTTTCGATTCTGCTTGCAATTCCTTTCAAGTAGGCCTGAAACAGATTCCCGGGCCAAATGTTATGGCCTTTTTAATAAAACCCTTTCGATTCTGCCTGTAACTCCTAGATCGTAACTGGGCTCAATTGTAACGCCCTAAAATTGTATTAATTAAATAATATATTTATAATCACGATTTATTATTTATAATTAGTCGGTTCGTATTATTTATACAGCTTGTCTTTAGACGGTTCATATTTTTAGACGTTAGTAATTAAATGGTATTAGCTTAGGTTTTTTTTACATTTAAATTTTAAATAATTAACCATTCAATTAATTATAGGGTTAGACGTTTTTAATATCAAGTGAGACGTTTTATTTATTCGCGAGTGTGTCTCGGTTCTTGGACCGGTTAGTTGATCATAAGAGTCAGTGGTATTCTTTTGAGTTGGGTCGGCCGAAGGCCACGGCCAAGGAATGAATATTTTTTGGTTGGGTCTTAATATGTTTTTGGGCTAAAAGCCTAATATGAGTTAAGGGTCCAATAATTAGTAGATTAATCCCCTAAACGTATTTGGTAGCCCCAAAAACCCTTTTTGCTGTCTCCTACGTGAGAGCTAAAATCTACGATTGAAAAATACCCCTGCCCCTTGCGATTACGTACTGTTAAGGCAAAAAGTCTTACCCCTTTGGATCTTAAGATAACAAGACAGCCTAGACTAGCTTAGATTAGTTTGTAGAATAAATTAGCTAAGTCTCGGTCCAATACTGAGTAGACAGTGTTGGTCACTCAGTATTAGAACTCAGTATTGACATCCAATACTGAGCACAAGGACTGAGTAAACATTTCCTTGTTTACTTAGCCAGATCAAATCCCTTTGATCTCGGCCACTTTCCTTACCAGTCCTTGTCATTACTCCTTGCCTATTTTGTAAGATCTCTATAACACTATAAATAGAGATCATTTGGCAAAGGAGTATTCACCAATTTACGCTTTCACATATAAACATATTGTAATTGATCAGTGGTATTGCTATTCCGCAGCATACCACACTTAGTGGAATTATACATTTGACTCTAATATTGTGTTAATCATTTTAATTGTCTTAAGTCTAATTAATCTGTCAATTATACAAACAATCCAGGGTTGTTGTGACCTAACAACTGGTATCAGAGCGGTTCAAAGTTATCTACAACTTTGATGATCTTATAATCCTATATATTGTTGAAGATCAAGTCTTTTCATAAAGAAGAACGATGCAGAATTTTCGTCATATTCTGCGCACCGATAGAAGAAATAACAGATCTCCTTCGTTAACCGTCGGATCTGTGTGAATTTTGAAATGGAGGTTCTCAACACGCAGACACACAATCTGACCGTCAGATTTGTAACAGGAGATTCGGGTAAAGAGATATGAATGACGCAGAAAGTTAGATACTTCATTGTTTAATCATTACTTTCTGGGCAGCCATGGTAGAAAAATTCGTTCTCTTTCTTCAACACTCATAAAATCGTGAAATTTGGACAAAAGGTTCACCATAATGTATTTCACGTTTTGACTGTTCAGATCTTCAAATAGAATTTTCTATTAGGAGATACATATTTTTGAAGATTAATGACGAATATTTATGGTATGTTTTTAATTCTGCACAGCTGTGTTAGAACGGATATTGTATCATCTTTAACCATTGGATCTTCTTCAATTTCGGATATTATATCAATAACACATACATGTACTCAGTATCAAAATTTCAGAACGATCAGAAACGTATACTGAGAAATAAATATTTTCAAAGTTGCTGGTATTCTGATACTGACTGTCTCATACTGACTATTCAGTATGAGACTGCTGTGATTGTTTCAACCATTGGATCATTATGATTTTTGGATATGATGTTGAAGACAGGTATATATATGGTGTGTAAAGAATTCATAATCATCAGAAGATTCTAAATGGAGATATGATTTTTTGAAGTTACTGGAAAATTAGAGAAAGGAAATTCTGAAAGCTGAATTTTACAAGTGAGTATATTTCACATGTTTTTCTCTTTTTAATCATATGAAATCATTTAAACTGAGGAAATTCATAAGTTGATTGATTCTTTGGGGGGTTTCAAGTCAAAGATAAAATATACCGAACAGTTTAAGGTGAAAGTATATGATTCAGGGGGAGAAAAACTCAATGCGATATATATTTTCTATTTATGTGAAGCTAAAGTTCTTGAAGCTAAAGTGTACATGCTAAGTTATTCAAGGAGGTACGTGTCGTACATTATTTTACAATCATTTGAATCGTTTCAAACTGAGGAAATCTACTAGTTGAATGATTCTTGGGATATGTTTCATTTCAACTCAAATATACCGGACAGTTTGAGGAGGAGTCAATGATTGTGGGGGAGAAAATTTAATGTGATATATATTTTCTTGAAGTACTTAGTGAATAAAAAATATGAAAAGATCTCAAAAGAACACCATACAAGACAAGATTGTTATTATTTATTAGAATTAAACGTATTCATTTGTTATCATCAGATAGGGGGAGATTGTTAGGGTAAAAACCTGATCAAACCTATTACTTTGTGAATCTGATGAACAAAGGAATATACATATGTTTAATTCTAATAATATAACAAGCTCAGTGAATCTCGACACATACCGAGTTAGACGGTATAGCTCAGTCTCATACCGAGTTGGTCGTTATAGCTCAGTCATACTGAGTACACGGACTGACCAGTCCGTGAATGGTGCATTCCTTATTTGAGTAATGAATCAAATCCCTTTAATTAAGGGTTGCACTTATTAGAATTGGGAGTTACATATAGAATATGGTTAATTGTAAAACCTCTATACATTATAAAGAGAGGTTTAGTCTTTAGTTGTTATTTATCCTTTTGGATCCCGGTTGATCATTTGTGTGGATCACCGGTAACCCAATTCTAAATGTAACACTTTGTGGAGTGTTCTTGGTTATTCCGCAACCAAGAACACATGTTATTACGTTTGTGCTTAATAAGATTAATCGTATGACGTATATGATCTTGTCTTTACCAATGTTATTAACAATATTGGGGTTCGTGGGTCCTAACAATAAATTCGGCCCTTGGCCTATTGGCCGGCCCGACTCAAAAGAGTACCACACAACTTATACGGTTAAATAACTTGTCCAAAACTGAGATGAACTAAATAACTGCATTTAATAATATACAAACGATTATTAAATAATAAAGTGACCAAATAATTAAACGTCTAAATACTTAAGTCTAACTACTTATATAACGTCTGATAAAAATGAACCGGCTAACTGCAGGTCGTCTAAATAATACGAGACGACTAAGTATTAACGTCTAATAATATGAGACGTCTTAACTATTAATTATAGGCGTCCAATTATTAAATTAAATTAACATCATATTACTAAATTTTATTAAAATTAATTCTCTAATTTTCAGGGTGTTACAACTCAACTCCACTTGAATACACTTCGTCCCCGAAGTCATCACTCAGAAGAACTCAGGGTAGCAATCTCGCATCTCAGACTTAGACTCACCATCGACAAACATCCTCAAATAGGGAGACACGAAAAAGGTTATGAATAAAAAGAAGCTCGTTAGGGTGACCTACTCGACCAGGATGAACTCCGGCTCTCGCAAGTGCTCCTTAAAATATTACATCTCTGGCGGTGCAAGACGATAAGGCTAAAATTGTAACGTTCTCTAAGAATCTCGATTTATCATCGAAAATGGTGTCGATAACATGCGCGGTCTTCTTGCTCTCGCAGCCGGACACGGTTCGTGCACCTAGCGGTTAACGTTGCGTTGAATCTCCGATTCAACTCCACTTGGAGATTTTTTACGGTTTGGTTTGTGGCGACAGATCGTCTCGGCGTGGTATACGGTCATCCTATATGTGCTCATAATCACACCCGGCCCTCTCATGGCGATGACAATAAGTTTTATGGGAAGAAAACCTTCCCGCACATCTCAAACAAACGATCACTTATACATTTAGCAACAATAAAATTTATTATTGGCAATCTTTATCAGTAATGGCACCCCAAAGTCCTCTACTCTACGGGACATTAGTTTGGTTAAAGCACAAAAAGCAAATTAGCGGTTCACCCCACCATCAAATAATACAAAAACATGCACATTATTCAAAAAAAATGTACTTAACACACAAAAATCTCACATACTCGGAATAACTATATCCACACCATTAGCAACTCATGTATGTTACTCATTTGCATATACTCAAATGCACTCATTTAATTTACCATAACTCTACTTTTAACTCATCGCAAGTTATATAAATAATTTATTTCAAAATCTCGTTTAATGACTTTTCACAAGTCACACAACATACTCATTTTCTCGTCCTTGCATGATCAAATTTAATAATTTACACTACTTGAACGGATAATTTCTATTTTAAGCCGTGTTAATGGTTCCCTTGTTAACTCGTTTTTAACAATTTTTTGTTGCCTCTTTTTAATATTACTCGTTTAACTCATTTTAATGATACTCACCCAATCGTTTAATGATTTTATCATTTAGTGTAACGCCCTGAAATTTCAGGCAATAAAATAATTAATTTAAATTATACTTTCTACTGCGTATTCAATATATGCATTTAAATGGGTCATTAGGATTAATTATATACACCTAAAGTTGTGACGTTTTAAGTTCCGAGAAATCTATACCGACTACTTTTAATAAACAATTTGTTACCGTGACGTTATTTGCGTGAGTTTATGTGAGTTTATGTGACTACTTAATTAATGTGTACAATCTATGATATACGTGACGTTTCGAATTCTGGGAGTGGAGTGTCGGGTCAAGGCCGGCCGTAGGCCAAGGCCAAGACCCGGTTGATTTGTTGTGCATTCGTTTTTTTTTTTTTTTTTGCCTCTTGTACAAACCATAGCAAGAGATCATGTAGCAAAGTCAATAGCATGGATTAAATTGCTTATGGCGGTGGATTCCCTTAGCCACCGTCCAAATTTCCTTCTTCTACTAATATTTTCATTTTCGATACCACATACTCACGAGGCCATGTGATAGTCGGTGGATACCTTATTTTTTTTTATCGGAAAGTAAAGTGTAGGAAAGGGAGTCCGAGTTTAGTTATTTCTCTTGAGCACATTTTTGGTTCTTTTCTGTTTAAGCCCAATTTAGAAGAGGACAACATTGGGGAGCATGTAAATTCGGTGGGCTAGGATAATTCTGGGCTTGAAGTCTCGATGTCTTTGAAAGTGGATTAATAAGCATCGCTAACCAAACTTCTCATTCCATCTCACCCTAATTGCTGTTGTTTCATCCCATACTCCCCTTCGTTTTTATTTCTTCTCCCCTGGATCTCTAGCTCGAGCAAGAAGGCAGCAGGAAGCTAGTGTTGATCGAGATTAAGGTGTGCAAAAGGCTCGGGTTTTTAGCAGCATTCAATCGGTGTTCAAGTCATAGGCTCTGTGGTCGGGAATCTTTGGGTTGCATTTGCGATTCGTCAGGCAAGTTTAGAGGACAGATTCAAACGGTAGGTTGGGGAGTATGATTTCGAACTATTGTTCATTCTTTTAGTTAATCCGGTAGTCATTAATCCCATACCATTTTTCTCTGTGATCGAGCAGAATATGCAGCGAACAATTTGTTGGAGTAATTCTTATTTGATCAAAACCGAATTGTGTGTGTGTAATCAGGATAGTATCAAGCCATATTCGGTAGTTCCCTATCTTTAATTATTAATTTCATTCTTTGAGTTTACTAGCTATGATCGCGAGATTTAACTGATATCCTTTGTAGGGGCTGAATTTGTAGTGCTCGAGTTTTGTCGAGATGGGTTTTGGTAGATTACGGACTGTCCGCGTCAGGTTCGGTTTTGGTGGTGATTTGTTGTCTTCATTTTATCGTTTCGATTTAGAACTTAAGGTGTCAAATTTATGTCTCAAAGTTTTTATCAAGGTCATGAAGGAGGCTCGGGTTGTTTATTGTTTTTTTTTTCCTTGAGTGTTGGGTTTTGGTTTGGGTAAAAACCGTTTAATGATTTACTAGACGTTTTATTAACCGAAAACCGGAAACCGAACCTTTAGGTTCTTGGTTTCCTAAACCGAGAAATACTTTTAAAGAAGAGGACTAGATTAATCATAAACATGTTTCTGAGTTTAAAATGGAATTCGGGGCTGTCGGGTACGCCGGGAGTAATCGGGTTGATGTCGGGATTCAAAACGGGGTTTATTTAAGATGCAGAATTTTAACAGAATCTGTTCTCCGAATTCGGGGCTGTTTTTACCTCACTTAAAATACGTTTCTGGATATTTGGCTCGCACAGGTCTCTAGTTTTCTGAGTCCTCTTTCCGATGCCGCTGACGGCTCGTTAATTTGTTTTTCCGTTTAAAAGTTATCCCTATTCTAATCTGCTGCTGTTAGAAATTTCATATGTGCGACGAGACTGAGTTGTGAGACTGTTTCGAGACCTTTCTGTTCGTTTTCGAGTTTCCGGGCCTTCTGATGATTTGTAGCTTTCTGAGTTTTCTAATTGCTGTAAAAATTAGGGACAAATCTAATGAACGCTTTGGGAGTTATGACCGTTCCCGTGAGAGTGCTGAGTGTTGTTTAGTTTCTGCTGAAACTACCTTTGAGGCTAATCCTAACCCGAGCTTCATTGTGCTATGTAGGACCTCTTAGGCCTTGATTAAAGACGCTTTCCCGTGCTAAGGATATTCAGGAGTTTACGTTTATTCGAGGTGGGTAATCTCACTATAAACTTGTACTTACTTTCGATTCATGATTATGTGCTATATGTTATGAATTGTCTTGTTGATTGAGCTTGAGTATTAGTTGTGCGATTTATCTGAGTTATTTGTGATCTGAGTTATCTGTTTACTGAGTTATCTGAGTTCTGAGTTCTTGAGTTAAAACATTAAAGATAATATACTTGACTTAACACCGACGAGCACTGGTGTCAGATGTTTGTCTTGGCACCGAAGAGTACTGGTGCCAGACGTTTTGACTCAACACCGAAGAGTACAGGTGTTGAGCCTTGAGTGGTGTGAAGCGGGTCGATGTTGATCTCTCAGCCCAAGTCACACCGGCGCACTATATAAATTAAAATCTGAGAAATAAACTTGAGTAATTGAGAATTGAGTAGAGTTTGTACGGATCACTTATGTGACTTGAGTTGTTTGTGCTTACATGTCTATTTTGATATTATTCACTCAGCGGTGGCTGACCCCAAACACTCCCCCCCATTTTGCAGGTACTAGAGCAAGTGCATTGGATGAGCTGTTACTCGATGAGCTTTTATGGATTTGGATTCCAAACGTTTATTTTGAGTCAAATGTTTTAAAACAATTATTTTATTTTGAGTCAAATGTTTTTAAAACAATCAGTTTATTTATTCCGCATTTAAAAACCATGAGACGGTTTATTTTTATTTTTAATGAGATGGGACCATTTGTTTACTTGTACTTTTGGGAAAATGATTATTTTATTTATTTAAAAAAAAATTAATTTTTCATGATTTTTGGGATGTTACAAGTTGGTATCAGAGCTCTGGCTTGAGAGAATTGGGTTCACGAGGGGTGAATTCCAAACTCAAGTCGAAGCACGAGTTTTCAAAATGAGTTTTCAAAAGTGTTTTTAAAATGAGTCCAAATCCAAATCGAGAAGCAGCGCATCACGATGACCTTATGCCTCCAGTACTTATTTATGAGTTATTTAGTTTGTCAAAAACGACGCGAGTGACATTGATTACTAAGAGAATAAAAGAGAATTAACTGAAGATGAACGTGAATTATGCGACTATATATGTATATATATACCGTGCTTGTTGATTATTGATGTGAGTTACTTGTTATGTGGATGGTATGAGGATGAGAGATCGTGGAAATTTTGAAACTGGCTAGGAACCATGACAGGGGTAGGTGCAGATAATAATACAGGGCCCCTATTATTATACGCACATGACTCGTGTCTATGTTTCGAAAAGGATTCAAGGAGACCATTGGTCAAACATTTAAGTATCATGAAAACCCTCAATTATTATATATAATAATTTATTATAAAATCACTAAAAGAGATTTATGAGAAAATAGTGAAACCCATTTGAATAAGAGAATTATCCAACACGAATCGATAAAAGAGTTATCAAAATAAGTCAAGAGGAAGACTATTAAGTCAAATCGAGTTGAGAACTTTAAATGATAATTTATCCAACTGAGTAATGAGAAACATAAATCTAATGAGAACCAAGAAAGATGATCGCATCCCTAAGTTGAAGTCATGAGAAAATATGGAAATAAATTAAATAAGAGATTACTGATTAATAAAGAATTATCAAAACAAGCCAAGTGAAAGTTTATTACACCAAATTGAGTAAAAGTCATTAATGATAAATTGTTAATCTGAGTAATGAAGAAGTAAACTAAATATTTGAAAATAGAGGATAATGATTGAGTAAAGGTAAATGATTGAGAATAAATTAATTCATGTTACCGAGAAAAATTATTAAATTTATGAGAAATCAATAAATCAATGATGAATGAGAAATTATCCAAAACGAATTTAAATGAAGAGATCTATGTACTTGAGATTATTAAATTGAGATACGAAATATTAGTAATCGAGGAAATCATTAATAAACAAATGAGATTCAATGAAACAATGAGATACCGCTAAATTTAAATTAACTAGTGAAATTTTAATGAGTAATAAGAGACATATTAATATTTTAATTGAGAACAGAGAATAATAATCGAATAATATAAATGAGAATAATTAATTCGTTTAAATGAGAAATTATGAATTATGAGAAATTAATAAATCAAGAGATTAATGAACAATTATTTAAAATGAATTAAATGGGAAATTATATTTAAATTTATAAGTAACTACTAATTTGAGTCAAGATGT
Organism: Calendula officinalis; assembly: GCA_963853835.1. Lineage (NCBI taxonomy): Eukaryota > Viridiplantae > Streptophyta > Magnoliopsida > Asterales > Asteraceae > Calendula > Calendula officinalis. The sequence continues at coordinate 10,333,927 of OY970833.1, forward strand.
GGATCTAATAAATAATTGTGTTGAATAAATATGCTTGATTATTGAGAACTACTAATTGAGTAAGAGACAATATTCTAACAGAGTTAATAAAAGCTGTAAACATTGAGACATCACTAATTGAATGAGATGAGAAACCCAAAACGAGTTAATTAATGGATTAATTGACAAAAAAAAATTTGCGAGGGTTATTCAATACGAATTAAACGAGAATTTATCAAACGAAAAAATAAAAATAAAAAAATTGCTACATGGTAATAATAATACCAAACACGCTATGAGAACCTAATACTTAGATTTGATCAAGAGATAATCGTGAATGTGTAACGCGAAATAACAAGTTGTGGTGCTACTAAATGTAGTGAGATTGTCTTATGAGGAATCATAAGATGACTAATTGTTAATGAGACAATTGTAAAAACCTAATATGAGAATCCATGAGAAGCTTAATGAGGAAGCTGACACCTAATATGAGCAATGAACAATTTTTATAAAATGATAAAAATTTAATGAGTAGGGGTGTGAGAGGGGCGTAAAGAGTATACGTTGGGACCGACTCACACCTGTGCGTAAGAGTTTAATTATCGAGTAATTAAATGAACACTTAAAATATGTAATAAAAAATGAGAATCAATAAACCGAACTACTGAGTGTTCGTAACGAATTCTATGAGTACAGAATATGAGATTGTGAGTACCACTTCCAAACTCGGGGACGAGTTTTCTCCAAGTGGAGTTGAGTAGGGGTAAAATAAGAGAATTATCAAGTTAAATTTTTGTTATGTGCTATTTATAATTGTTATGAGCATACAATTGGCTAGAAAGCTTAAGAGTAACTTTTAAATCGAGAAACTATTCTAATGAGAATATAATAAGATAAAAAGAGATTATTAAAATATGAGAATTTATTATGAATTATTCAAGTCAAATTTAATGAGAAAAACATGATTATGAGAAGTTATTAAATCTAGTCGAGAAATTTTTGAGCTAAATTATTGTGTTGAGTAATATGTATACATGTGACTAAGGAATTTATAAGAGTAATTGGGAATAATTAATTTCATGTGATGGTATAATTACAAGTGGTGAGAAATTCGTAAATCAAGGGTAACCGTGTAAATGAGAAGTGGCAAGCATATAATCATATAAATAATGAGAAATTGTGAAATACGAGTAATGAGGATGTTATCAATGAGTCGGTCATGAGAAGATCGCCATAATAAATTATGAGGGAAATTTTACATTCCAAAGAAACTATTGAACTATAAGAAACTAATAAATCGAGTTAAATGAATAAATTGTTAAATGAACCAAATGACAACTTTAATTATGATTAAATATTAAATTAAAACTAAGGGGAATATGAGTTAAATTATTGAATTAAATGTCGTCAAACATTATACTTTATTGAGTAATTATTAAATCGAGAATAGTTATTAAAATGAACAAACGAGAAAAATATATGTTTATTAAAATACTATGAGTTTTTAAATCGAGAAAGCATTAAACATATAAAGTAATGGGGAAACTTTATGCTGAGAATGAGAATTAACTGAGTAACTAAATACACGAGAATTAATGAGATAAGTAACTCACGAGTTAATTAATTGAGAAAACATCAAGTTGAGACGTTTTGAAACTTAAAATAAAAGGAGATTTATAAGTGGACAATTAGTCAAATTGATCAAGAGACAAATTAAATGAGAACAACGCGAGAAGTTAATTAACGAGCTAAATGATAAAATCATTAAACGAGTTAATGGGTACCATTGAAATGAGTTGAGCGAGTAATATTTAAAAGAGCTGGCGGGAGATTTTTAAATACGAGTTAACAAGAGAACTAATAATGCGGCCTAAAAGAGAGATTATATATTCTTGTAGCCTAATAATTAAATTTGATCGCATGAAAGATCGTAAAAGCAAGTAAATGCATACATTGTGTTGACTGGTGATAAGTCATTAAACGAGATTTGAGTTTAAATTTATAATATGAGCTCGCGTTGAGCTAAAAACAAGTTGTAGAGATCTGAGGTGACTGCATTTGAGTATATGCAAATTGAGTAAAAGGCATGAGTTGCCTACTTTATGGGGTTTATGTGTGATTAAATATATTTATGTGAACAAATGTCCCATAGAGCGGAGGACCTTGAGATATCATTTTTGACGGAGATTGATAATAAGAAAATTTTTCGGGTGTAAATTATGTAAGAGTAATACCTTGTTAGATCTGTGCGGGAAAGTTTTTCCCATAAAAACTTTTTTTTATCGCCGTGAGAGGACCGAGTATGATTGTGAGCACGAGTTAGACGACCGAGTACTACGCCGAGATCATTTGTCGTCACAAACCAAACCGTAACAAATCTCCAAGTGGAGTTGAATCGGAGATTCAACGCAACGTTAACCGCTGGGTACAGCAACTGTGTCCGATTGCGAGGGCAAGAAGATGCCTTCAGCAGGGTATCGTGATTATTTTGTGTTTATTATCGACTTTTCTGTTCATCGATAAACCGAGTTCCGTAGAGAACTTTCCAATTCTGATCCCTTATCGTCTTACGTCGCTAGAGACGGAAGAGTTGTATGAAGCCATTGCAAGAGCTGGAGTCACTTTGATCAAGTAGGTCACCCCGTAGAGCCTCTTCCATTCATAACCTTATCATTTGAGAATGTGTGTTGTGGGTTAGCCTGAATTTGAGATGTGAGATCGCTACCCTGAGGTCCTCCTGAGCGATGACTTCGGGGACGAAGTCTATTTCAAGTGGGGTTGAGTTGTAACGCCCTGAAATTTCAGGTAATTAAATAATTAATTTAAATTATACTTTCTAACTGTTGGTAGATGCTGCGTATTCAATATATGCATTTAAATGGGTCATTAGGATTAATTATATACACCTAAAGTTGTGACGTTTTAAGTTCCGAGAAATCTATACCGACTACTTTTAATAAACAATTTGTTACCGTGACGTTATTTGCGTGAGTTTATGTGACTACTTAATTAATGTGTACAATCTATGATATACGTGACGTTTCGAATTCTGGGAGTGGAGTGTCGGGTCAAGGCTGGCCGTAGGCCAAGGCCAAGACCCGGTTGATTTGTTGTGCATTCGTTTTTTTTTGCCTCTTGTACAAACCATAGCAAGAGATCATGTAGCAAAGTCAATAGCATGGATTAAATTGCTTATGGCGGTGGATTCCCTTAGCCACCGTCCAAATTTCCTTCTTCTACTAATATTTGCATTTTCGATACCACATACTCACGAGGCCATGTGATAGTCGGTGGATACCTTATTTTTTTATCGGAAAGTAAATTGTAGGAAAGAGAGTCCGAGTTTAGTTATTTCTCTTGAGCCCATTTTTGGTTCTTTTCTGTTTAAGCCCAATTTAGACGAGGACAACATTGGGGAGCATGTAAATTCGGTGGGCTAGGATAATTCTGGGCTTGAAGTCCCGATGTCTTTGAAAGTGGATTAATAAGCATCGCTAACCAAACTTCTCATTCCATCTCACCCTAATTGCCGTTGTTTCATCCCATACTCCCCTTCGTTTTTATTTCTTCTTCCTTGGATCTCTAGCTCGAGCAAGAAGGCAGCAGGAAGCAAGTGTTGATCGAGATTAAGGTGTGCAAAAGGTTCGGGTTTTTAGCAGTATTCAATCGGTGTTCAAGTCATAGGCTCTGTGGTCGGGAATCTTTGGGTTGCATTTGCGATTCGTCAGGCAAGTTTAGAGGCCAGATTCAAATGGTAGGTTGGGGAGTATGATTTCGAACTATTGTTCATTCTTTTAGTTAATTCGGTAGTCATTAATCCCATACCGTTTTTCCATATGATCGAGCAGAATCTGCAGCGAACAATTTGTTGGAGTAATTCTTATTTGATCAAAACCGAATTGTGTGTGTGTAATCAGGATAGTATCAAGCCATATTCGGTAGTTCCCTATCTTTAATTATTAATTTCATTCTTTGACTTTACTAGCTATGATCCCGAGATTTAATTGATATCCTTTGTAGGGGCTGAATTTGTAGTGCTCGAGTTTTGTCGAGATGGGTTTTGGTAGATTACGGACTGTCCGCGTCATGTTCGGTTTTGGTGGTGATTTGTTGTCTTCGTTTTATCGTTTCGATTTAGAACTTAAGGTGTCAAATTTATGTCTCAAAGTTTTTATCATGGTCATGAAGGAGGCTCGGGTTGTTTATTGTTTTTTTTTCTTTTCTTGAGTGTTGGGTTTTGGTTTGGGTAAAAACCGTTTAATGATTTACTAGACGTTTTATTAACCGAAAACCGGAAACCGAACCTTTAGGTTCTTGGTTTCCTAAACCGAGAAATATTTTTAAAGAAGAGGACTAGATTAATCATAATCATGTTTCTGAGTTTAAAATGGAATTCGGGGCTGTCGGGTACGCCGGGAGTAATCGGGTTGATGTCGGGATTCAAAATGGTGTTTATTTAAGATGCAGAATTTTAACAGAATCTGTTCTCCGAATTTGGGGCTGTTTTTACCTCACTTAAAATACGTTTCTGGATATTTGGCCCACGCTGGTCTCTAGTTTTCCTACTCCTCTTTCCGATGCCGCTGACGGCTTGTTAATTTGATTTTCCGTTTAAAAGCTATCCCTATTCTAATCTGCTGCTGTTAGAAATTTCATATGTGCGACGGGACTGAGTTGTGAGACTGTTTCGAGACCTTTCTGTTCGTTTTCGAGTTTCCGGGCCTTCTGATGATTTGTAGCTTTCTGAGTTTTCTAATTGCTGTAAAAATTAGGGACAAATCTAATGAACGGTTTGGGAGTTATGACCGTTCCCGTGAGAGTGATGTATGCTGTTTAGTTTCTGCTGAAACTACCTTTGAGCCTAATCCTAACCCGAGCTTCATTGTGCTATGTAGGACCTCTTAGGCCTTGATTAAAGACTCTTTCCCGTGCTAAGGATATTCAGGAGCTTACGTTTATTCGAGGTGGGTAATCTCACTATAAACTTGTACTTACTTTCGATTCATGATTATGTGCTATATGTTATGAATTGTCTTGTTGATTGAGCTTGAGTATTAGTTGTGCGATTTATCTGAGTTATTTGTGATCTGAGTTATCTGTTTACTGAGTTATCTGAATTCTTGAGTTAAAACATTAAACATAATATACTTGACTTGACACCGAAGAGCACTGGTGTCAGATGTTTGTCTTGACACCGAAGAGTACTGGTGCCAGACGTTTTGACTCAACTCCGAAGAGTACAGGTGTTGAGCCTTGAGTGGTGTGAGGCGGGTCGAGGTTGATCTCTCAGCCCAAGTCAAACCGGCATGCTATATAAATTAAAATCTGAGAAATAAACTTGAGTAATTGAGAATTGAGTAGAGTCTGTAGGGATTACTTATGTGACTTGAGTTGTTTGTACTTACATGTTTACTTTGATATTATTCACTCAGCGGTGGCTGACCCCAAACACTCCCCCCCCCCCCCATTTTGCAGGTACTAGAGCAAGTGCATTGGATGAGCTGTTACTCGATGAGCTTTTATGGATTTGGATTCCAAACGTTTATTTTGAGTCAAATGTTTTAAAACAATTATTTTATTTTGAGTCAAATGTTTTTAAAACAATCAGTTTATTTATTCCGCATTTAAAAACCATGAGACGGTTTATTTTTATTTTTAATGAGATGGGATCGTTTGTTTACTTGTACTTTTGGGAAAATGATTATTTTATTTGTTTAAAAAAAAATTAAAATTTGATTTTTGGGATGTTACATTTAGGTCGTTAATTATTTTCTCGCTTTGTTCTCATTTAAATTACTTCAAAATTTATTTTAGTTCCAAATGCCTCAGTTAATGATTTTTCCCTTCTCGATTTATTAATTACCTCGCTAAGTCAATTAATCAGTTATTTTCTCATTCTCAATTTAAAAGTTTCTTCATAAATTTTACGTGTTCTCGATTTAACAACTCTTGTATAAATTTTTCATTGTTTAATTTACATTAGATTTCTGTCATTTGCTCTTTCAATAATTATTCTCGATTAATAATTACTCAATAAAGTATAACATTTGATAACATTTAATAGTTTAACTTGATAATCGCTTTGTTCAAATTAAATGTTTGCTCATAAATAAAATTTTATCATTTGTTTCATTTTAATAATTTAACTTGGTCTATTAGTCCTCCATTAGTTTTCAACTTTTATCTTTCACATTTATAATAATAATTTATTCATTTAACTCAGTTTGAATAATTCATAAATAAATTCTCATTACTCTAATCCATAATTTATCATTATCTCATTATTTATATAATTATAGTGCCCGTTACTTCTCATTTGCACCATTACTCTTGGTCTAATAATTTAATTATTCTCAATTCCGTCGAGAAGGCAGATGACAGAATCTGCCAGAAAGTTAATTTGTTTTAAAACTCATTTTTAATAATTTACAAGTCAAGTAGGCCTGAAACGGAGACTCGAGCCAAAAGTTATTGCCTTTTCAGTAAAGCCCCTATCGACTCTGCCTGTTACTCCTAGACCGTAAGTGGGCTCACGATCCACAAGATATCAACGGAAAGGTCAGAACGTAAACTACAATAGGCAAGAGGCACGGGATCTTGATTCTATGCCGAAGCAGGTCAAAATCCGTCGAGAAGGCAGATGACTGTAACGCCCAGAAATTTTAGTAATTAAATAATATTAATTTAATCATCATATTTAAATTTAAATAAAATAATTATTAAATAATTATAAAGAAGTTAGTCAGTTCACATTATTTAGACGACATGTAATTAGACGGTTCGTAAAGTGAGAGTTGGGTAACCTAAATTATTTATTAACATTAGTGGAGAAGTTACTAGTTAGACTAATAATAAATAATTAAGTATGTGATTTATAATTTATAGATGCTCGTATATTATTATAAACAAAATAGTTCGTCTCGGGTTTGGACCAGTTAGTTAATCGTAAGAGTTGAGTGGTATTCTTTTGAGTCGGGCCGGCCGAAGGCCATGGCCAAAGAACGAATCTTTTGTTGTCGAGTTTTATATTGATTTCGGGCTTAAAGCCTAATATGAGTTAAGGGCCCGAGTTAAATGGTACTTAAACCAAAATTACCCTAATTTCCCACATTTGCAGTTTCGGCCGTTTCCCTAAACCAATTACCATCGAATCATTGTATACTATATGTTTGGTAGGTGCGAAATTCACAGAGAAAGATATGGATTTCTCTAATTAATTCCATATGGCTTGGAAAGAAAATGTGATTGGATCGTGATTTCTCAAAGGGATGTCAGCAAAAGTTTTGTTTTATATATTATCCTTTGGTCGACATTAGCAAGCAAGGAGGTCACTTTATACATTTTAGAGTCTAGTTTGTAATTGACCAAAGAACGCAGCAACCGAGCAGAAATACAGTAGTGAGGAATGTTTCGTTTGTGGGTTACGTGTGTGTGAAACCCGACATTTCTCGAATTGTTTGTAGTGTTGTGATTGTTTTTGGCCGAAGACGATCAGGGAAGAGGTGTTCGAGTCGGGGTAAATCTTGATCGAGCAGAGTAGTAGCTGTTGTCGGATTTTTCCGAGCCGTGCTTCGGATCGTCTAGGAGCTGACCGAGCAGTGTGTTAGAGTGTTGGAGAATCATCGGACCTTACGTGATCGAGGTGAGTATTCTCACCGTGTATTCAGTTACAACGTTATACATACATGACTTATATGTTTCACTAATTGTACTATGTTGCTATATGAGTTTTGATCTGCTATTTTTGTATTTGAATATCTGAGTGCTTGTTTTTATTTACCACTGATCTGAGACGGACGTGCCGAGTATCTGAGCCCGGTACAGAGTCGATCTATGCTACTGTGTGATAGGGTTATGTGAGAGGTTTATGTTATGAGTTAAAAACATAAAAATAAATAATTAATCTGAGTGGTAGCTGTCAGTGATTTACGGTTTAATCAAGTAAAAACGCAGCGGAAAAATAATAAATAAATCACTAATAACGGATCTACATATTGATAATCTAATTAAGCAATAAATATAAAGAGTTTAGTATGAAGATCATACCCTTGAAGCCTTTGATTACACCAATGAATGAGGATGAAGAACTCCAAGAATTCAATGTAGAATTCCTCTAATGGTATCCACACTACACCTTATCTAGAACACCAATTGGGATGCTAGTCCCTTGTACAAGAAATCAATGAACCAAGTAACCAAACCCTACAAGAAACTAATACATCCGTTCGTGTATTGTCTCATACGCACGCAAGAAAATTAAGAAACCAAACCAGTTAGTCTCTCTCAATTTGTTGGACGTCCAAAAAACAATCACTAAAAGAAGTGATTTTTCTTGTCTACGTAAGCATCAAAACAAAAACCCCATCATATGTGTTTTTTTTTCTTCTTTGCTGCAGCAGTTTTGGTGTTGTTCAAAAGAGAGAGGCGCACGGCCTCATGTTTTAGGGAGGGAGGATTAGGGTTAGCGTTAATCTTTTCATGCTCCCTAATCTAAGTATATATCCATAATACAAGTTATGAGATATGACACTTAGCCCCTTGTCTTTTTGATTCTTTATAATTACTCACTAATATGTTTTAACTTAACAATTAATTAAAACATAACTAGTCAAGTAATTATAGTTCATATAAATAATATAATTACCCTAATTATATTATATATATTAAATGGTGTTTGGTGTATAAGTGTGTGACCCTTTAGGCTCACATGCGTCTAGCCATATAACAATATGTCATGAACGTGAAGCATATTCCAACAGCTCCCACTTGCGCACGTCATAACAATCAAGTAGTTATACAAGCAAATGTTAGAGTCTAGCAACCCGCCAATTCCCTAGAAGTATATGAGTGAGTTTCAGAAAAGTCCAGGTTCAAAGTTTTTCAGTCAGTTATCCTTTTGTTACTGATACCATGTTGAATTTTAGACAAGGATTAATGTCAATCTAAAATTTCAACGATTCTGTTTCTCGATCTATACATTGAAGTAGATTACCAAACCAATCAAGATTCATCTTGATTACCTTTGGGTACGGCCGTACAAGCATCTATTCAAATCATCGAGGGGCCCAGTATTATCTAATCCAAACATGTGGAGGAACAAATTCTTTATTGACTACACGTGTTTGATATACGCTTAACGACAAACCCGAAGATGGTTGTTATAGCATCCTTATTCAGGTCAGCGTTTAACCACATCAAAGTTAGGCACTCCACGTACACAAACCAGCTTGCATCTCAAGTCAGAGGATAAGCGACAAAGCCTTTGTGAGATTCACTTGTGACATAAATCCAGGAAGTGATTTCTCATAGGTTGGGTCAGTCCAATTGTGCATCACAATGAACAACATGTGAGTTTGATTTCATCATCCTTAGTCATACTAAGATGATGTCATCAATGCCCTCAGATTTGTCTTTATAATATTCCCATATTATTAATATGACAATGGATAATTTAGAATATAAAACGCAGTAAATATTCAAGGATATAAACATGCAAATATAGAACACAGTATATATTCATATAAAAACGATCATATCAAATATATCAATTTATTCCAATATAAACTGCTCAACGTTCCATTATCCAAATACTAAAACAGATTTACATGAAACTACTAGCTTGTCGAAGTCCAATGTTCCATTCATATCCAATATGTTTGGCACAAGACATTGAGTTCGATTAAGTGTCAGCTAGTTAGTTATTTGTTTGAACTTTAATAGTACGAATTTCACATATCTCGATAAATCTTCGAATGTAGTGAACCTTCGTAAAAAGGATCTAGCGTCATCACGCCTATTTCAAAACCAGCATAAGTATAGCAAGTATACTTAGTTTCAGTTTGGTATCTCCACCATAACCAAGGAACATATATCAAGTATTTCGAAAATACTTCAATGTGTTCTTAATAGCAATCCAGTGACTCTCTCATGGATTCTATTGGTATTTTCTAGTAAGGTCCCCTAAGGACGTTACATTTGGCTTAGTGCTCCTTACAGCGTACGTGATGAATGGAATAGCCGATTTATAGGGGATTACATTAATTCGCTTCACCACATCAGGTGTGGAAGGTCCTTGAGTCTCACTCAAGTTTACATTGTATGGCATACGAGGACTTCCTCGTTTGGGAGTACCATTCTAAACCATTTAGAATTTTGTCAATGTAAGCACTTTGACTTAAACCAATTAACCGCTTTGATCTATCATTATAGATCTTTACTCCAAGTATAAATGTCGTATCCCTACAATCCTTCATGTCAAAACATTTTCCAAGCCAGGATTTTCATCTTGTAGCATTGGTATATTGTTTCACATGAGTGACATGTCATCAGCATGTATGACTTGAGAAACGACAACGCTCCCACTAGTTTTCATATATACACATGCTCAATTTGGGTTTTAGGTGAAACAAACGTTTTGATTTCATCATTAACCAAATCTCATAGTCATAGTACACTACTTTGGCTATAAGAATCCTAATGTCTTTAGTAACAGGCGAGAAGGTTTCATCATTGTCAATCCAGTAGGATTGAGTGTAACATTTTGTTACTAGAAGAAATTTATAGGTGTGTATATTCTCATCCATGTCAATAGTCTTACTGTTTTGAGAAAGATCAACCAAGTTCAAAACTTGGTTGTCTATCATGGATTACATTTTCGCATTCATAGCTTCAAGTCATTTTTCAAATTCAAAATTCGATAATGTAACTTGTTAGTTAGGGGGTTCATTATGATCCTCGAAACTTTGCTCCTCGGCATCGACATAAATCTATATCGTTCAGGTGCATGAGGTGTCCTTGCGGACCTACGAATGGGAACAACATCATCCTGTGGTCCAACATCTATATGTCCAGCCTCAGAATGATATTTGCTAGTGTTACCAGATGGTTGTGTATATTCACTTTGAATCTTGTCAAAGTCTATAGTGCTCCCACTTGCTTTGTGAAATGAGACTGTTCTCAAGAAACTCAGCATACCGAGTAACAACAATTTGTTCTCACTTGGGAAGTAAAATAGTAACGCATATATACTTGATAGATATGGGCTCAAGTTTGTTCGGCATGTCTCGTTTCACGAGATCCTCACAACCCAGATCTTCAAGTAAGACAAATTAGGGACTTTCCCACGCCATATCTCATATGGTGTCTTTTTAACCTTTTTGGTCGGAACCATATTAAGTATTCGAGCAGCAGACATCAGTGCATGCCCCTCAAAAGGATAGTGTAAGAGTAGTAGGACTCATCATAGACCGAACCATGTCATACAGGGTCCGATATCTCCTTCCAGATGCACCATTATCTTGTGGAGTGTATGGAGGAGTGAATTGTGAGACAATCTCATGATGTGTGGGATGATCCAGAAACTCTTGACTCATGTACTTTCATCCTCAATCAGGACTGAAAGCCTTTGTTGTCTTGCCGAGTTGATTTTCTACTTTTACTTTAGAAAGCTTTGAACGTTTCAAAGATTTCATGTTTATGCTTAATCAAGTAAACATAACCATAGCGACTGATATCATTAAAGCTTCCATGTTGATGTTTAATCAAGTAAACATAACCACATCGAATGATATCATTAGTGAAAGTAGGTGGCACCTTCCCTAGTCTTAGTTTTAAAAGGGCCACATACATCATTATGTATGAGTCCAAGTAGATTTTTAGCTCTTTCGCCAACATGGGAGAAAAGCTTTCTTGTTATCTTTCCATAATATACAAGAGAGGCATTTTAAATGATTCATAATCATTTATGAAGAAGCCCGTCGAGTTGTAGTATCAAAATGCGTTTCTTGTTTATGTGGAAAAGATTACAATGCTCTAGGTAAATGGAATCCAAACCGTTTTGGATTCTTGAGTGCTACATTTGTATATAGAACTATCGTTTGAATTAGGATCATGCATATTAATTTCAAATATACTATTATAAGGAATAGTAATAAAAACATGTTATTTTTCATATAACAAAATATCATAATCCATTATTCAACAAACGATAAAGCTAAACAATGCATAATTGACAATTGTTCAAAACAATAATTAACGCATTAGGAAGGATAAGATCACAGCTTCCATTCATTTAGCTTTCTACTTCACTTTTAATCTTGCACATTTGTGTAAATGTGAGTTCCACAACTAGTGTCATACACTCAAGATTTATTACGAAAAGTATAGAGTTCTATAATGAAGATACCTAGTGTGCTAGCTAGAACACATTTGTCCTTCATCAACTCTGCCAAGTAGGCAGGACTATTCCTCCTTCAAATGCTAGTTTCATCGCAATGATGGCAATAAATATCCTTTGCAGGGTGCTCCTTTTTAGCAGGTGGGGGAATCGTAGGTTTGGAAAAGTAAACTAGCTTACCCTTACCTAGACTATTGCCTTGTGCTTGTGGTTTTACCTTCCCTGATTCCTAGAAAAGAATTGGGTAACCTTTGCTCAACTAGTTTTACCATAGCATGTTATCAACGATTGTCTTCCCCATGCTATGTACTTTTAAAACTCTTTTCAAACTAGTCATAGTCCTTGGATAGTGAGGTAAGAATCAAGCTCATTCCAAGAACTTGTGGCAATGGGTAACCAAGACGCTCCATTTAATCAATATAGCATTTCATATTCAAGATGTAAGTGCTAACTGATTGGCCGTCCTCCTGCTTGTAAGCGTTGAATGCTTTAACTATTTTGAACAATTCAAGTTCTGCATCTTGTTGAAATATCATTTTCAACTCGCTTATCATGTCATATGTTGTGAGTTCCTCGAAGTTCTTTCGAATCTCGGGGTTCATGCTCACAAGCATATGAGTAGCGACTTTTTGGTGTTCGTTCAACGTTTCGGTAAAGGCTGGACGAACAGCAGTGGAGATACTTAGGTTTTGATTTGTTGTTGTTATCTGTATAACACACAAAGTTCAAAAAAATATTATTTTCAATAATAATTTCTTTTAAAAAATTAACTACCCAATTAATTTAATTAAAAGCTAAGATCCTCATTGACTTCAATCATCACATCAGTTGATCTGCTAGCAATGATAGATCCAATAGGTAGGTTACGATCAACAATTGCATTACAAGTGCAACTCTTAGAGTTATGGGACTTCATGGCACCTAGTGAACAAGCATCTAGGGTCAAGTGGCATGTTTGTCGCATCTTCACCTCGTGTAAAGGTCTCACCGTTAACTCGATTAAGTCATCCAATGTGAACTCGTGTCAAAATAAATTTAGGTCTCATGCGTAGACAATAATGACCTCGGATCTAAATTCAAACCACGTCTCACGTGAATTTAAAAGTAGAAGCAAGTGATTTCAACCAATTGGACTGGGTGACTTAAATTTTAGGTATGAAATTTTAATAAAAAATTTAAGATATGAATGAATCATGTACTTCATTCATACCACTTCATAAGTCGGTTTAATAAGCGGTAAAAACGTTTTAGCGATTATTAAATTATATGTTTCAAATCATATTTAAACTTTTGTATTAATCTCAAAAACAAGTTTAGATTAAAGAATAATCATAGATGATTAAACTGTAATCATCAGTGATTAACAAGTAATCATGGATGATTAAACAATGATCATAGGTGATTAAGCAATAATCATCAATGATTAACAAGTAATCATAGATGATTAAAAGTTTGGATGTTTTAATGTTTGTGTTTCAAAAATCTTATTTTAGTCGTTATGTTTTATATCGAATAGAAAATAAATAACAACCACAAACATACAAGTAAAACATGCAACACAATTTTGTGCAAAACCTCGACCGATGATAACCTAAGTTCGGTCACGTGAGTCATCACGACGGACCGAAGGGTCAAGCTAGGGGACGGGCCAACATGAAACCGAGCGGGCCTACATAAACCCAATGGGCTCCCACTTACGCCAAGACAATCATGAGTAAGTAGAGCCCAACCAATGTGAAAATGCAATCTGTCCAAAAAATCCAGCAGCGCCTGAAGTGAAATTCGACCTAGCAGACCACATTTCCAGTCTTCCCGACCTTCTGGAAAGTTGTAGATCTCTGAGTTGCGGAAATTTTGGCGGTGGTTTCAGGTCCAAACGAGTTGCCAATCTCCGGGAAAGTCTGTTTTCGTACAGCTACGCAGGAGGTGCCGAATATTGTTGTTTTTTCTTCATCTTTTCTTCAACTTTAGTTAACAAATTACAAGATAAAAAGGAAATAAAATACAACTATTCTAATACTTTTACAATTGAAATTTGACCCAAACAATGGCACCAAAGAAAAGAAAGAATAAAATTTTTTTACAACAATTAGCCAAAACACGGCTTTCCCAAAAACAACCAAACATTCAAACAAATCACATTCACTCACAAACGGTCTAGGTTTTCATCGGTTTTACACAATCAAGCAACAATTGACAAGGCTTTGGCTTGGAATATGGCAAAATAACATGTTTGGCCATATGCAACGATTAACAATTTAAATAAAAATCCAAGCCAAATAAAATAACAATAAACAAGATTAATTTTTTATTTTAGTTTTTGTAACTAGTAGCAATTAGGGTTCCAAAAAATCAAAATTTTAACCTTATATCATAAAAAAAATTTCAAAAAATTAAAGACAAAGAACCCTAGGGTTCTTTGCCGATCGGCGTAACCTTTAGGCCAAAAAATACGAATTTTTTGCTACTTTTTACAAAGAACTTGCTAATTAAATCATCAATATGATGACTCGTGATACCACTGTCAGTGATTTACGGTTTAATCAAGTAAAACGCAGCGGAAAAATAATAAATAAATCACTAATAACGGATCTACATATTGACAATCTAATTAAGCAATAAATATAAAGAGTTTAGTACGAAGATCATACCCTTGAAGCCTTTGATTACACCAATGAATGAGAATGAAGAACTCCAAGAATTCAATGTAGAATTACTTTAATGGTATTCACACTACACCTTATCTAGAACACCAATTGGGATGCTAGTCCCTTATACAAGAAATCAATGAACCAAGTAACCAAACCCTACAAGAAACTAATACATCCGTTCGTGTATTGTCTCATACGCACGCAAGAAAATTAAGAAACCAAACCAGTTAGTCTCTTTCAATTTGTTGGACGTCCAAAAAACAATCACTAAAAGAAGTGATTTTTCTTGTCCACGTAAGCATCAAAACAAAAACCCCATCATATGTGTTTTTTTTTCTTCTTTGCTGCAGCAGTTTTGGTGTTGTTCAAAAGAGAGAGGCGCACGGCCTCATGTTTTAGGGAGGGAGGATTAGGGTTAGCGTTAATCTTTTCTTACTCCCTAATCTAAGTATATATCCATAATACAAGTTATGAGATATGACACTTAGCCCCTTGTCCTTTTGATTCTTTATAATTACTCACTAATATGTTTTAATTTAACAATTAATTAAAACATAACTAGTCAAGTAATTATAGTTCATGTAAATAATGTAATTACCCTAATTATATTATATATATTAAATGGTGTTTGGTGTATAAGTGTGTGACCCTTTAGGCTCAGATGTCTAGCCATATAACTATATGTCATGAACGTGAAGCATATTCCAACAGTAGCCTGAGTGGCAATTCTAAGTGGTAGCCTGAGTGGCAATTCTGAGTGGTAGCCTGAGTGGCATTCTAGTGTGAGTAGGGGTAAAAAGGGAAATTGCCAAGAAATAATTATCATTACGTATTAGTTATAAATATTATAAGGATGATGCTTATGCATAGAATTCCTATTACTGAGGTACCTATACTTTGTAAGTTGAGAATAATTAAATTATTGAGTTTATAAAATTGATAATCGGGATTAATGGAATAGTTAATAAACCGATTTTAATTGGGTTGAGCGAAATTGTACCAAAGAGAAATGGTAAGTACCATATTTATATAAATAATAAGATAACGAGTTAAAACGAGTTAAAAAGAGTTAAGCGAACGAATTATATTAAAATTAGTTAAAAACAGAAAAGTGGAAAATTAACGGAAAGTTCTATTTAAAATTTTTGGTATTATAAATTTTTTATTAAGGAGAATATTATTTGTGAGTAAGTATTAGATTGAGTTAAGGAAAATGATCAAACGAAATTATCAAATCGAGTAATATATTTTATTGGAATTATCAAATAATGTATTTTTATTACTATTAATTGGTTTAAGTAATAGTAGTTAGTGAACTGAGTAATGATGAATCATTAAAATAAGAGTACGAAATTTAATTGGAATTTTTTTTATTAATCAAGAGACATTTTAAATTGTGTAAAATCAGTGAAACAAACTATTAAGGATTGTTAAACTAGATGAATGAGAAAACATCTATTAAAATATGATTGTGAAACCACTAAATGTAGTAGAATGAGAACCTGTTAAAAAGAATTAAATGACAAGATTACTAATTTGAGCTATTTAAATGGTTGTCAAAATGAGTAATATGCAAACCTAATAGAGTAAAGTAACGAAAAATTGTTAAAGAAGAGTTATTTTGATCACCAATAACGTCGTTGAGATTGAAATTATCAGTCCAAGTATTATAAGCTAGTAAATTGGAACACGCGATGAGTCATAAGAATGAGTAAATATTATCTAATGTTATTATTGTATGAGTTTACTAGAACACGAGTGTATTCATTTTTACCTAATGCTATTACTAGTAAATATAATTACTTTCCGAGTTTATTTCGGAGTTAGAATTCTGAATTGCTAATGAGATTAGATTTCTGAGTTTGCTTCTGAGTTATATTTCCGAGTTTACTTCTGAGTCAGATTTCTGAGTTATACTCCTGAGATATGTTTTTTAGTTTATTTATGAGTTATGTACATGAGTATATGAGAATTGTATGTAATATGTACATTCTTTGTGAATAATTTGCCTATTTTAGTATTAATTGACCATAGGGCAACCCACTCATTTGTGTCTTATGCCTTTGGTAAACTGATGTCCTATAGAGTATACGGCATTTCTAAGTGTATAATGTTGTTTAATGGAACTGTGTGGGGAGAAATTCCCCATGAACCTTATCCCTATCGTCATGAGAGAGCCGTATGTGATTTTAGAGATGCATTGGATGACCGAGTACCACGCTGAGATCATCTGACACCACCAATATATGTGTAGCAAACCTCCAAGTGGAGTTGAATCGGAGATTCAACGCGATGTTAACCGCTGGGTGCAGGAACCGTGTTCAGCTAAGAGTGTAAAAAGACAACTTCAACATGGTGTTGTGAGTTATATTTGTGATGGAATATTTGTATAAGCAATTGCGAGAGCCGGAGTTCATTCTGATCAAGTAGGTTACCCTGAAGAGCTTCTTTTTATTCATAACTTTTTCTTGTCTTTCTTTTTGAAGATGGGTGTCATTGGCGGGTCTGAGTTTGAGATGCGAGAGCCTTATTCTGAGCTTTATTCGAGTAATGACTTTGGGGACGAAGTCTATTTCAAGTGGAGTTTAGTTGTAACGCCTAGAAATTTTAGTATTAAATAATATTAATATAATCGTCATATTTAAATTTAAATAGAATAATTATTAAATAATTATAAAGAAGTTAGTTAGTTCACATTATTTAGACGACATGTAATTAGACGGTTCGTAAAGTAAGAGGTGGGTCAACTAAATTATTAATTAACATTAGTGGCGAAGTTATTAGTTAGACTATAAAAAATAATTAAGTATGTGATTTATAATTTATAGACGCTCGTATATTATTATAAACAAAATAGTTCGTCTCGGGTTTGGACCAGTTAGTTAGTCGTAAGAGATAAGTGGTATTCTATCGAGTCGGGCCGGCCGAAGGCCAAGGCCAAAGAACGAATCTTTTGAGTCGGGTATTATATTGATTTCGGGCTTAAAGCTTAACATAAGTTAGGGGCCCGAGTTAAATGGTACTTAAACCAAAATTACCCTAATTTCCCACATTTGCAGTTTCGGCCGTTTCCATAAACCAATTACCATCGAATCATTGTATACTATATGTTTGTTAGGAGCGAAATTCACAGAAAAAGATATGGATTTCTCTAATTAATTCCATATGGCTTGGCAAGAAAATGTGATTGGACTGTGATTTCTCAAAGGGATGTCAGCATTAGTTTTGTTTTATATATTAGCCTTTGGTCGACATTAGCAAGCAAGGAGGTCACTTTATGTATTTTAGAATATGGTTTGTAATTAACCAAAGGACGCAGTAACCGAGCAGAAACTCGGTAGTGAGGAGTGTTTCGTTTGTGGGTTACGTGTGTGTGAAACCCGGCATTTCCTGAATTGTTTGTAGTGTTGTGATTGTTTTTGGCCGACGACGATCAGGGAAGAGGTGTTCGAGTCGGGGGAAATATTGATCGATCCGAGGAGTAACTGTTATCGGATTTTTCCGAGCCGTGCTTCGGATCGTCTAGGAGCTGACCGAGCAGTGTGTTAGAGTGTTGGAGAATCTTCGGACCTTACGTGATCGAGGTGAGTATTCTCACTGTGTATTCAGTTACAACGTTATACATGCATGACTTATATGTTTCACTAATTGTACTATGTTGCTATATGAGTTTTGATCTTCTATCTGAGTATTTGAATATCCGAGTGCTTGTTTTTATTTACCACTGATCTGAGACGGACGTGCTGAGTATCTAAGCCCGGTACAGATTCAATTTATGCTACTGTGTGATAGGGTTATGTGACTGGTTTATGTTATGAGTTGAAAACGTAAAACTAAATAAGTAATCTGAGTGGTAGCCTGAGTGGCAATTTTGAGTGGTAGCCTGAGTGGCAATTCTGAGTGGTAGCCTTAGTGGCATTCTAGTGTGAGGAGGGACGAGGTTGATCTCTCGACCCGATTCACACAAACACGCCATACAAATTAAAAGAGATAAATAAAATGAGTAATTAATTGAGTAGTTTCTGAGTAGGAGTTCACCTGTGTGCCCTCATGTGCTGTATGTTATATCTGTGTACATTTTATGAATATTCACTCAGCTTCCCCGCTGACCCCAATTCTTCCCTCCCATAATAATTTGCAAGTCAAGTAGGCATGAAACGGACACACGAGCCAAAAGTTATGGCCTTTTCAGTAAAGCCCCTTTCGATTCTGCCTATCACTCGTAGACCGTAAGTGGGCTCACGATCCAAAAGATATCAACGAAAAGCTCAGAACGTAAACTACAAGAGTCGAGAAGATACGGGATCGTGATTCTACGTCGAAGGAGGTCAAAATCCGTCAAGAAGGCGCATGACAGAATCTTCCAGAAAGTGAATTTGTTTTAAAACCCGTTTTTTATAGTTTACAAGTCAAGTAGGCATGAAACAGAGACCCGAGCCAAAAGTTATGGCCTTTTTAGTAAAGCCCCTTTCGGTTCTGCCTGTAACTCCTAGACCGTAACAGGGCTCACGATCCACAAGATATCAACGGAAAGCTCGGAATGTAAACTAAAAAATTCAAGAAGTTACGGGATCGTGATTCCGTCCCGAAACAGGTCAACATCCGTCGAGAAGGCAGATGACAGAATCTGCCAGAAAGTAAATTTATTTTAAAACTCATTTTTAAAAATTTACAAGTCAAGTAGGCCTGAAATGGAGACCCGAGCCAAAAGTTATTGCCTTTTCAGTAAAGCCCCTTTTGATTCTGCATGTAACTCCTAGACCGTAAGTGGGCTCACGATCCACAAGATATCAACGGAAAGCTCGGAACGTAAACTACAAGAGTCGAGAAGGCAGGTGATCGTGATTCTATGCCGAAACAGGTCAAAACCCGTCGAGAAAGCAGATGATAGAATCTGACAGAGAGTGAATTTGTTTTAAAACCCGTTTTTAATAATTTACACGTTAAGTAGACATGAAACGGAGACCCGAGACAAAAGTTATGGCCTTTTCATTAAAGCCCCTTTCGATTCTGCATGTAACTCCTAGACCGTAACTAGGCTCACGATCCACAAGATTTCAACGGAAATCTCGGAATGTAAACTTCAAAAGTCGAGAATACACGGGATCATGATTCTGTCCCGAAGCAGGTCAAAATCCGTCGAGAAAGAAGATGAAAAAATCTGCCAGAAAGTGATTTAAAAAACTTATTTTTAATAATTTACAGGTCAAGTAGGCATGAAACGGAGACCCGAGCCAAAAGTTATGGCCTTTTCAGTAAGGCCCCTTTCGGTTCTGCCTGTAACTCCTAGACCATAACTGGGCTCACGATCCACAAGATATCAACGGAAAGCTCGGAATGTAAACTAAAAAATTCGAGAGGGCACGGGATCGTGATTCTGTCCCGCAACAGGCCAAAATCAATCGAGAAGGCAGATGACAGGATCTGACAGAAAGTAAATTTATTTTAAAACTCATTTTTAATAATTTACATGTCAAGTAGGCCTGAAACGGAGACCCGAGACAAAAGTTATTGCCTTTTCAGTAAAGACCCTTTCGATTCTGCCTGTAACTCCTAGACCGTAAGTGGGCTCAGGATCCACAAGATATCAACGGAAAGCTCAGAACGTAAACTACAAGAGTCGACAAGGCACGTGATCGTGATTCTATGCCGAAGCAGGTCATAATCCGTCGATACAGCAGATGACAGAATCTGCCAGAAAGTGAATTTGTTTTAAAACCCGTTTTTAATAATATACACGTTAAGTAGGCATGAAAGGGAGACCTGAGCCAAAAGTTATGGCCTTTTCATTAAAGCCCCTTTTCATTAAAGCCCCTTTTCATTCTGCATGTAAATCCTAGACCATAACTAGGCTCACGATCCACAAGATATCAACGGAAATATCGGAATGTAAAATACAAAAGTCGAGAAGGCACGGGATCGTGATTCTGTCCCGAAGCAGGTCAAAATCCGTCGAGAAGGCAGATGTCAGAATCTGCCAGAGAGTGAATTTGTTTTAAAAACTCATTTTTAATAATTTTCAAGTCAAGTAGGCCTGAAACGGAGACCCGAGCCAAAAGTTATGGCCTTTTCAGTAAAGCCCCTTTCGATTCTGCCTGTAACTCCTAGACCATAAGTGGGCTCACGATCCACAAGATGTCAACGTAAAGCTCAGAACGTAAACTACAATAGTCGATAAGGCACGGGATCGTGATTCTATGCCGAAGCAGGTCAAAATCCGTCGAGAAAGAAGATGACAGAATCTGCCAGAAAGTGAATTTGTTTTAAAACCCGTTTTTAATCATTTACACGTTAACTAGGCATCAAACGCAGACCCGAGCCAAAAGTTATGGCCTTTTCATTAAAGGCCCTTTTGATTCTGCCTGTAACTCCTAGACCGTAACTAGGTTCACGATCCACAAGATATCAATGGAAAGCTCGGAATGTAAACTATAAAAGTCGAGAAGGCACGGGATCGTGATTCTGTCCACAAGCAGGTCAAAATCCGTCGAGAAGGCAGATGATAGAATCTTCCAGAAAGTGAATTTGTATTAAAAACTCGTTTTTAATAATTTACAAGTCAAGTAGGCCTGAAACGGAGGCCCGAGCCAAAACTTATGGCCTTTTCAGTAAAGTCCTTTCGATTCTGCATGTAACTCCTAGACCGTAAGTGGGCTCACGATCCACAAGGATTCAAGTATCAACGTGAAGCTCAGAACGTAAACTACAATAGTCGAGAAGGCACGTGATCATGATTCTATGCCGAAGAAGTCCAAATCCGTCGAGAAGGAAGATGACAGAATCTGCGAGATAGTGGATTGTTTTTAAAACCCGTTTTTAATAATTTAGAAGTCAAGTAGGCATGAAACGGAGACCCGAGCCAAAAGTTATGGTCTTTTCAGAAAAGCCCGTGTCGATTCTGCCTGTCACTCGTAGACCGTAAGTGGGCTCACGATCCACAAGACATCAACGGAAAGTTCAGAACGTAAACTACTAGAGTCAAGAAGGCACGGGATGGTGATCTATGCCGAAGCAGGTCAAAATCCGTCGAGAAGGCACATGACAGAATCTGCCAGAAAGTGAATTTGTTTTAAAACCCGTTTTTTATAATTTACAAGTCAAGTAGGCATGAAACAGAGACCCGAGCCAAAAGTTATGGCCTTTTTAGTAAAGCCCCTTTCGGTTCTGCCTGTAACTCCTAGACCGTAACTGGGCTCACGATCCACAAGATATCAACGGAAAGCTCGGAATGTAAACTAAAAAATTCAAGAAGTTACGGGATCGTGATTCTGTCCCGAGACAGGTCAACATCCGTCGAGAAGGCAGATGACAGAATCTGCCAGAAAGTAAATTTATTTTAAAACTCATTTTTAATAATTTACAAGTCAAGTAGGCCTGAAACGGAGACCCGAGCCAAAAGTTATTGCCTTTTCAGTAAAGCCCCTTTTGATTCTGCATGTAACTCCTAGACCGTAAGTGGGCTCACGATCCACAAGATATCAACGGAAAGCTCAGAATGTAAACTACAAGAGTCGAGAAGGCAGGTGATCGTGATTCTATGCCGAAACAGGTCAAAACCCGTCGAGAAAGCAGATGATAGAATCTGACAGAGAGTGAATTTGTTTTAAAACCCGTTTTTAATAATTTACACGTTAAGTAGACATGAAACGGAGACCCGAGCCAAAAGTTATGGCCTTTTCATTAAAGCCCCTTTCGATTCTGCATGTAACTCCTAGACCGTAACTAGGGTCACGATACACAAGATATCAATGGAAAGCTCGGAATGTAAACTATAAAAGTCGAGAAGGCACAGGATCGTGATTCTGTCCACAAGCAGGTCAAAATCCGTCGAGAAGGCAGATGATAGAATCTTCCAGAAAGTGAATTTGTATTAAAAACTCGTTTTTAATAATTTACAAGTCAAGTAGGCCTGAAACGGAGGCCCGAGCCAAAACTTATGGCCTTTTCAGTAAAGTCCTTTCGATTCTGCATGTAACTCCTAGACCGTAAGTGGGCTCACGATCCACAAGGATTCAAGTATCAACGTGAAGCTCAGAACGTAAACTACAATAGTCGAGAAGGCACGTGATCATGATTCTATGCCGAAGAAGTCCAAATCCGTCGAGAAGGAAGATGACAGAATCTGCGAGATAGTGGATTTGTTTTAAAACCCGTTTTTAATAATTTAGAAGTCAAGTAGGCATGAAACGGAGACCCAAGCCAAAAGTTATGGTCTTTTCAGTTAAGATCCTTTCGATTCTGACTGTAACTCCTAAACCATAAGTGGACTCACGATCCACAAGATATCAACGGAAAGCTTAGAACGTAAACTATAATAGACGAGAAGGCACGGGATCCTGATTCTATGCCGAAGCAGGTCAAAATCCGCCGAGAAGGCAGATGACAGAATGTGTCAGATAGTGAATTTTTTTTAAAACCCCTTTTAATAATTTACAAGTCAAGTAGGCATGAAACGGAGACCCGAGACAATAGTTGTGGCCTTTTCAGTAAATCCCCTTTCGATTCTGCTTGTCACTCGTATACCGTAAGTGGGATCATGATTCACAAGTATCAACGGAAAGCTCCAAACGTAAACTACAAGAGTCGAGAAGGCACGAGATCGTGATTCTATGCCGAAGCAAGTCAAAATCCGTCGAAAAGGCACATGACAGAATTTGCTAGAAAGTGAATTTGTTTTAAATCCGTTTTTAATAATATATACATTAAGTAGGCATGAAACGGTGAACCGAGCCATAAGTTATGGCCTTTTTTGTAAGGCCCCTTTCGATTCTGCCTGAACTGAGACTCGAGCCAAAAGTTATGGCCTTTTCAGTTAAGCCCCTTTCGATTCTGACAGTAACTACTAGAATGTAAGTGGGCTCATGATCCACAAGATATCAACGGAAATCTCAGAACGTAAACTACAATTGCCGAGAAGGCACGGGATCCTGATTCTATGCAGAAGCAGGTCAAAATCCGTCGAGAAGTCAGATGACAGAATCTACCAGATAGTGAATTATTTTTAAAACCCGTTTTTAATAATTTACAAGTCAAGTAGGCATGAAACGGAGACCCGAGCCAAACGTTATGGCCTTTTCAGTAAAGCCCCTTTGGATTCTGCCTGTCACCCGTAGACCGTAAGTGGGTTCATGATCCACAAGATATCAACGGAAAGCTCAGAACGTAAACTACAAGAGTCGAGAAGACACGGGACCGTAATTCTATGCCGAATCAGGTCAAAATCCGTCGAGAAGCACATGACAGAATTTGCTAGAAAGTGATTTTTTTTTTAAAACCCGTTTTTAATAATGTACACATTAAGTAGGTATGAAACGGAGACCCGAGCCAAAAGTTATGGCCTTTTCAGTAAAGCCCCTTTCGATTCTGCCTGTAACTCCTAGACCGTAACTAGGTTCACGATCCACAAGATATCAACGGAAAGCTCGGAATGTAAACTACACAAGTCGAGAAGGCACGGGATCGTGATTCCGTCCCGACGCAGGTTAAAATCCGTCGAGAAGGCAGATGACAGAATCTGCCAGAAAGTGAATTTGTATTAAAACTCGTTTTTAATAATTTACAAGTCAAGTAGGACGGAACGGAGACCCGAGCCAAAAGTTATGGCCTTTTCAGTAAAGCCCCTTTCGATTCTGACTGTAAGTCCTAGACCGTAAGTGGCCTCACGATCCAAAAGATATCAACGGAAAGCTCAGAATGTAAACTACAATAGACGTCAAGGCCCAGGATCCTGATTTTATGCTGAAGTAGGTCAAAATCCTTCGAGAAGGCAGATAACATAATCTGCCAAATAGTGAGTTTGTTTTAAAACCCAGTTTTTAATAATTTACCAGTCAAATAGGCCTGAACGGAGACCCGAGCCAAAAGTTATGGCCTTTTCAGTTAAGCCCCTTTGGATTCTGACTGTAACTAGTAGACCGTTAGTGGGCTCACGATCCATAAGATATCAACGGAAAGCTCAGAACGTAAACTACAATAGACGAGAAGGCACGGGATCCTGATTCTATGCCGAAGCAGGTCAAAATCCATTGAGAAGGAAGATGACAGAATCTGCCAGATAGTGAATTTGTTTTAAAACCCGTTTTTAATAATTTACAAGTCAAGTAGGCATGAAACGGAGATCCGAGCCAAAAGTTATGGCCTTTTCAGTAAAGCCCCTTTCGGTTCTGCCTGTAACTCCTAGACTGTAACTGGGCTCACGATCAGCAAGATATCAACGGAAAGCTCGGAATGTAAACTACAAAAGTCGAGCAGGCATGGGATCGTGATTCTGACCCGAAGCAGGTCAAAATCCGTCGAGAAGGCGGATGAAAGAATCTGCCAGAAAGTGAAATTGTATTTAAACCCATTTTTAATAAGTTGTAAGTCAAGTAGGCATGAAACGGAGACCCGAGGCAAAAGTTATGGCCTTTTCAGTAAAGCCCCTTTCGGTTCTGCCTGTAACTCCTAGACCATAACTGAGTTCACGATCCACAAGATATCAACTGAAAGCTCGGAATGTAAACTACAAAAGTCGAGAAGGCATGGGATCGTCATTCTGTCCTGATGCAGGCCAAAATCCGTCCAGAAGGTAGATGACAGAATCTACCAGAAAGTGAATTTGTTTTAAAACTTGTTTTTAATAATTTACAAGTCAAGTACGCCTGAAACGGAGAACCGAGCCAAAAGTTATGGCCTTTTCAGTAAAGCCCCTTTCGATTCTGCCTGTAACTCCTAGACCATAACTCGTCTCCCGATCCACAAGATATCTACGCAAAGCTCAGAACGTAAATTACAAGAGTCGAGAAGGCACGTGATCGTGATTCTATGCCGAAGCAGGTCAGAATCAGTCGAGAAGGCAGATAACAGAATCTGCCAGAAAATGAATTTGTTTTAAACCTCGTTTTTAATAATTTACAAGTCAAGTAGGCCTGAAACGGAGACCCAAGCCAAAAGTTATGGTCTTTTCAGTTAAGCTCCTTTCGATTCTGACTGTAACTCCTAAACTGTAAGTGGACTCACGATCCACAAGATATCAACAGAAAGCTTAGAACGTAAACTATAATAGACGAGAAGGCACGGGATCCTGATTCTATGCCGAAGCAGGTCAAAATCCGCCGAGAAGGCAGATGACAGAATCTGTCAGATAGTGAATTTTTTTTTTAAAACCCCTTTTAATAATTTACAAGTCAAGTAGGCATGAAACGGAGACCCGAGACAGGTTGTGGCCTTTTCAGTAAACCCCCTTTCGAT
Source organism: Calendula officinalis (assembly GCA_963853835.1). Classification (NCBI taxonomy): domain Eukaryota; kingdom Viridiplantae; phylum Streptophyta; class Magnoliopsida; order Asterales; family Asteraceae; genus Calendula; species Calendula officinalis. The sequence continues at coordinate 10,359,961 of OY970833.1, forward strand.
TCTGCTTGTCACTCGTATACCGTAAGTGGGATCACGATTCACAAGATATCAACGGAAAGCTCCAAACGTAAACTACAAGAGTCGAGAAGGCACGGGATCGTGATTCTATGCCGAAGCAAGTCAAAATCCGTCGCAAAGGCACATGGCAGAATTTGCTAGAAAGTGAATTTGTTTTAAATCCGTTTTTAATAATATATACATTAAGTAGGCATGAAATGATGAACCGAGCCATAAGTTATGGCCTTTTCTGTAAAGCCCCTTTCGATTCAGCCTGAACTGAGACTCGAGCCAAAAGTTATGGCCTTTTCAGTTAAGCCCCTTTCGATTCTGACAGTAACTACTAGAATGAAAGTGGGCTCATGATCCACAAGATATCAACGGAAAACTCAGAACATAAACTACAATTGTCGAGAAGGCACGGGATCCTGATTCTATGCCCAAGCAGGTCAAAATCCGACGAGAAGTCAGATGACAGAATCTACCAGATAGTGAATACTTTTAAAACCCATTTTTAATAATTTACAAGTCAAGTAGGCATGAAACGGAGACCCGAGCCAAACGTTATGGCCTTTTCAGTAAAGCCCCTTTGGATTCTGCCTGTCACCCGTAGACCGTAAGTGGGCTCACGATCCACAAGATATCAACGGAAAGCTCAGAACGTAAACTACAAGAGTCGAGAAGACACGGGACCGTAATTCTATGCCGAATCAGGTCAAAATCCGTCGAGAAGCACATGACAGAATTTGCTAGAAAGTGAATTTTTTTTAAAACCCGTTTTTAATAATATACACATTAAGTAGGTATGAAACGGAGACCCGAGCCAAAAGTTATGGCCTTTTCAGTAAAGCCCCTTTCGATTCTGCCTGTAACTCCTAGACCGTAACTAGGTTTACGATCCACAAGATATCAACGGAAAGCTCGGAATGTAAACTACAAAAGTCGAGAAGGCACGGGATCGTGATTCCGTCCCGACGCAGGTTAAAATCCGTCGAGAAGGCAGACGACAGAATCTGCCAGAAAGTGAATTTGTATTAAAACTAGTTTTTAATAATTTACAAGTCAAGTAGGACGGAACGGAGACCCGAGCCAAAAGTTATGGCCTTTTCAGTTAAGCCCCTTTCGATTCTGACTGTAAGTCCTAGACCGTAAGTGGCCTCACGATCCACAAGATATCAACGGAAAGCTCAGAACGTAAACTACAATAGACGTGAAGGCACAAGATCCTGATTTTATGCTGAAGTAGGTCAAAATCCTTCGAGAAGGCAGATAACATAATCTGCCAAATAGTGAGTTTGTTTTAAAACCCGGTTTTTAATAATTTACCAGTCAAGTAGGCCTGAACGGAGACCCGAGCCATAAGTTATGGCCTTTTCAGTTAAGCCCCTTTGGATTCTGACTGTAACTACTAGACCGTTAGTGGGCTCACGATCCATAAGATATCAACGGAAAGCTCAGAACGTAAACTACAATAGACGAGAAGGCACGGGATCCTGAGTCTATGCCGAAGCAGGTCAAAATCCATTGAGAAGGAAGATGACAGAATCTGCCAGATAGTGAATTTGTTTTAAAACCCGTTTTTAATAATTTACAAGTCAAGTAGGCATGAAACGGAGATCCGAGCCAAAAGTTATGGCCTTTTCAGTAAAGCCCCTTTCGGTTCTGCCTGTAACTCCTAGACTGTAACTGGGCCCACGATCAGCAAGATATCAACGGAAAGCTCGGAATGTAAACTACAAAAGTCGAGCAGGCACGGGATCGTGATTCTGTCCCGAAGCAGGTCAAAATCCGTCGAGAAGGCGGATGAAAGAATCTGCCAGAAAGTGAATTTGTATTAAAACTCGTTATTAATAATTTACAAGTCAAGTAGGCCTGAACGGAGACCCGAGCCAAAAGTTATGGCCTTTTCAGTTAAGCCCCTTTAGGTTCTGCCTGTAACTCCTAGACCGTAACTGGGCTCACAATCCACAAGATATCAACGGAAAACTCGGAATGTAAACTTCAAAAGTCGAGCAGGCACGGGATCGGTTTTCTGTCCCGAAGCAGGTCAAAATCCGTCGAGAAGGCGGATGAAAGAATCTGCCAAAAAGTGAGTTTGTATTAAAACCCGTTTTTAATAATACTCATTGGTTAATGTTGTGTGAATGTCCGACATATGATTCTTGTTTTGACCCGTTTGGGCCTAAGGTGCAATTTGGCCAATTGGCATAATGAATTGACTTATTGAAATGTTATACTTAAGTTATGGTTAAGAGTAGAAAATGCAAGTATTTGGTTATAAGCTCTTATTGCAAAATGTGGTCTAAAGCTTATATTACTTGTTACACAATTGACGATTTCGGGTGACTAATTCGGTATTCATTTTGTACAGGAAAGGGGAAGGAGCCTCAGTGATATAAGATCATTGAGCTCGGCACAAAAAGGAAGCAAAGGTGAGTGGACTTAACCTTCTTTCTTGTGTGATGTACAAAATTAGGGAATGGTAGAGTTTTGAGAAAAGTGCAGGAATTGGGTATCTGAGAGAGTTCGCGTCGCGAACTTGTGGTCGCGATCGTGAACTCGGGACAGAGAAGTTGGGGTCTGGTCGTGATGTAGTTCCCGATTCGTGAACTCTTAGTTCGCGACGCGAACTCTGAGTTCACGACGCGAACTTCGTCAGGAACAGATTTCTTGGCTGCAATTCTTTTTACAAGTTTATTCTTGGTCTAGTGGTTAATGGTAGTATGTGCACATGTTTTTAGAGGTTAGCTATGGTGGTTTTCGGCTACGCTTCGTTACTTTTGGCAGGGGCGATCGGACTCCTTCGTATTCGTTATGTAAGGAGGGATTGTTAGGTCACAACAACCCTGGTTTATAATGTTAATTGATAGATTATTATACTTAGAGAAATATTAGAGTGATAACACAAGAATATAGTCAATGTATAAATCCACTAAGTGTGGCTTGTTGCGGAATAACAAGACCACTGATCAATTACAAAAGATGTGAATGTGTAAAGTAAATTGGTGAGTACTCCTTTGCAAGATGATCTCTATTTATAATGTTATAGAGATCTTACATAAAGAGCAAAGGAGTAACCGAAGGACTAAGTAAGGAAAATGACTAAGATCAAGGGATTTGATCTTAGTCCGTTACTATACTTAGTATCACTCAGTCCTTCTACTCAGTATCACTATCTGATACTGAGTACTGATACTGAGTTCCAATACTGATCACTCAGTATCAGACCTAAACTTAGCTATATTATTCTACATATTAATCAAAGCTAGTCTAGGTTGTTTTGTTATCTTAAGATCCAAAGGGGTAAGGCTTTTTGCCTTAACAATCTCCCCCTATCTAATGATAACAAAACAATTACAAAGAGATAAACAAAAAATACAACAGCATAGGTAGCAATATCTTCTTCTTCATTTGCTGTTGATGACTTCATTCTCATAGAAGACTTCTTGTTTAATGTGGACAAACTCTTCTCTGCTTTTGAGTTCATCCCTTCTACTATTCAGAGCTGCAACAATCTTCTTTCTGAACCAAGAGTCTTCTTTCTTGGTGATCATCCATTTCAGTCCAACAAGGTGACTGATTTGAGCTCTTGGTAGATCTTCTTCAGAAATGAAGCACTCTCTATCCTCTGAGTCAGTATACATATATCCAGAAGTTGGATATATGACACTCTTTTGATCCTGAAATACAAGGTTAGGAGGAAGAGGGTACTTTCTAAGATACTTGTATGTATGAAGGCATTCTGGTCTGTTGTTTGAGTAAGCCTCAGTCATCACACTGAGTGTTCTGTACTCTATTTCATGAAGTAAGTCCTTCTCATAACATACTGCAGCTACTGCACAGATCTCATCCAAGACTATTTGATCATAGGTTGATTTCTTTGGAAGCTCTTTGATCAGTCTTGTGATCTTCACCCAGTCTTGAAGACCAATTCTTTGAATATCTTGAATAAATATCTTCATGGGGGGACTGGTTAAGCCAGTACAAGTGATAGTAATTCTTCCTTCTTTGAGCTTCACTTTTACTTTATTGACATCCAGATTTAACCAATGTATCCCCCTTACATTTTGAAATGTTTTGGTCCTCAAGAACTCCTTTCTTTGTTCCTTATACTGAGTCCTAGCAGCAACCATATTCCAATAATGTTGAATATGGTCTGGACCCTTTCTTGAGATTCTATGTGAAGGACCAGGAGTATCAGTATCTGGGTCAGATTCTGGTTCAGTTTTGACTCCCAACTCTTGCTCATATAAAAATCTTTCTTGTTCTGCCCAGAGTTGTTGAGGAGTCAGTCTAGGAGCCTGCTCGGTATCACTGTCCCTTGTAAGAACAGGTCTTCTTTGTCTTGTTACCAGAGGAGCAGATTCCTCACTTGATTCAGAAGAAGTAAGAACAGCATTGATAGGTCTTCTTGATAATGAACTCTGTTAGGTCACAACAACCCTGGTTTATGATGTTAATTGATAGAATATTATACTTAGAGAAATATTAAAGTGATAACACAAGAATATAGTCAATGTATAAATCCACTAAGTGTGGCTTGTTGCGGAATAACAAGACCACTGATCAATTACAAAAGATGTGAATGTGTAAAGTAAATTGGTAAGTACTCCTTTGCAAGATGATCTCTATTTATAATGTTATAGAGATCTTACATAATGAGCAAAGGAGTAACCGAAGGACTAAGCGAGGAAAATGACTAAGATCAAGGGATTTGATCTTAGTCCGTTACTATACTGAGTATCACTCAGTCCTTCTACTCAGTATCACTATCTGATACTGAGTACTGATACTGAGTTCTAATACTGATCACTCAGTATCAGACCTAAACTTAGCTATATTATTCTACATATTAATCAAAGCTAGTCTAGGTTGTTTTGTTATCTTAAGATCCAAAGGGGTAAGGCTTTTTGCCTTAACAATCTCCCCCTATCTAATGATAACAAAACAATTACAAAGAAAAACTAAACAAAATAAGCTACAGGCTGCAAAGTCTTCTTCTTTAGTCTTTGTTGATCGATTCAAACTCGTAGAAGACTTCTTTCTTCACATGGATGAACTCTTCTCTTTTCTTCAGTTCATCTTGCCTGTTGTTTAGTACATCAACTATCTTTTTTCTAAACCAAGCATCTTCTTTCTTGGTTATCATCCATTTAAGGCCCACCAAATGGCTGATAGGAGCTGTTGCCAAATCTGCTTCAGTAATGAAGCATTCCCTGTCATCTGAGTCAGTATACATGTATCCAGATGTTGGATATATGGTACTCTTTTTATCCTGAAAAATGAGATTAGGGGGAACAGTATATGTGGGAATTATTCTGAAAGTATTAAGACACTCAGGTTTGTTGTTCCTCATAGCTTCAGTCATCACACTGAGTGCCCTGTATTCTGCTGCATAAAGAATGCCTTTTTCATAGCATATAGCAGATACAGCCCAGATTTCATCCATCATCACTTGGGCTTCAGAAGATCTTGAGGGCATTTCCTTGATCAGTCTAGCAATTTTTATCCAATCATGAAGTCCCATATTTTGAATGTCATGGAGGAGAAACTTCATTGGAGGACTGACTGGCCCAGTACAAGTTGCAACAATTGATTTATCAACAGTTTTGACCTTTATTTTGTTGACAAACTCATTTAGCCAGTATATGTCTCTTACAGTTAGAAATGCTTTCTTCCTCAGCATACTCATCCTTGTTTCCCTATATCTTGTTCTTTGTGCCACAATGTTCCAATACTGTTCAAGTAATTCATCTCCAGTTCTTCTTACAGTATGAGATCTTCTTGGAACATCTTCAGACTCAGATTCAGGTTCTTCCTTAATAGGGAAGAACTTTTGGGCCTCTATCTCATCCTCAGCTTCACTCTTTCCCTCAGTAAACTGAGCATATCTTCTAGGTCTTGAGATCAGAGGAGCTGGATCTTGTTCTTCACTAGATTCTGAGGACATAACCACATTTGTCATTCTTCTGGTTATTGGTCTTCTAGGAATTCTAGAAGGTCCTTCAGCTTGAGATGAGATAGATTTTCTTGTATGCTTTTCATCATCTGAGAATGATGATGAAGAGGTTTCTTTATTTGCTTTATCCAATGCAAAGTTTAAAAAATCTTCTGATTCCACTGGATGTTCTTCATCTTCATCATCATCAATGGGCCACACAAAAGGTCTATAGACCACAATTTGTAAGTTATTTTCTTCTAGAGCAGGTGGCTCAGTATAAGCTTGCTGTGGTTGGTCAGTATGAGTCTCCCCCTGAGCAGATGGCTCAAGTGGGTCTTGAACTTGTAATTCTGACCTTGTTCTTTGTCTTCTTCTCTCATACTGAATGCGAAATGGCTCAGTATGAGGGCTTTGCTGATGTTGTTGTTGTGGAGGTTGATCTTCATTCAATCTTCTTCTTTTCTCCCCCTGAGCAGAAGGCTCAGTTTGATCAACCTCAGAATCTCTTTGTCTTTTCTCCCCCTTTTTGTTATCATTTGATGAGGAGGGAAGAGGATCAGTATCACCACCCATGTCCCCTTCAGGTTGTTCAAGAGTAGGGGAGGGCATGGGCTCAGTTGCAGCATCAGTATCACCAGCACCTCCTTCTCCTTCTCCTTCTTCATTGTGATCACCATGTGAACCTGGTGGAGTTTGTGGAGGCTGCTGTGGTTGTTGAAGGAGTGATACTGATTGTTTTATTAAGTCAATATCACCACTCATCTTGTCCATTCTGGCTAGTATTACATGTTGAGTTTGTTGGATGGCCAGAATGTGCTGCATGATTGCTTGCAGAGTCACTTGGTCTGCTGCAGTTTGAGATGCCTGAATACCCTGCACAGATGGTGCTAAAGAAAAAAAAATATAAAACTGGTTAGAATGAAAGGTTTATCAAATAGAATTGTGGTGTTGTTTAATTCTACAATCATATAAACAGAGTTTGTGAAGTCTGTATTTCATCTGGTATTGGATGAAATATTGTGGACTTGTGCATAGCATGTGTAAGAAGATTTTAGTAAAGGTGAGTGTGAAAATTTAAGTAGCTCAGTATAGGATAAGTCACATTTACTAAAAGGTTTGGGTGTGGGAATTCGAAGCCTGGGATGTGCTTCTTGTTATTTTCAATGTTTATCACTCGGTATTAGAGTGATAACAGAAATGTGGCTAAACCCCATTGGATATTTTTGGATTTTGTGGCTTAAGGGTTTGGGATCATTTCTTGAATGATGCTACCCAACTCAAAAATAAGTTGGACATTATTCAAGCAGCACCAGTGGGTGTCAGTATGACATCAACCACCATTGTCTCTTTAAATGTTGAGACAACTGTAGACTGACAATGATCAATTTAGTGTGCTCAGTATATGAATTTTGCATAGCAGCAGTGGGCTAGCTATGTTGGCCATAAGAGGATATATATGTGAAAGATCGTTTGAGACTTTGGTCAGTATTGAGTTGGTACTGGCCAATACTTAGTCTCTATTTGGGAATGAAATATATATATATAAGTTTAAGGGTTTTTAGAAATTCATACCTGAGACTCTGTCGGATTCCCTTCGAGCATCTGCAGAGGTCGGTGCAGGATCATGTGTTTGTTGATGTGCAGCACCAACATCTTCAATACCGACCCCTCTGACATGCTGAGCACCTTCCAGTGCAGTTTGTGCATATTGAATCTCCACATCAAGAGGAACATGAGGTTCCTCAATTGGTTGAGCAGGTGGAGCTTGTTCTGGACCTGGAAGGTCAGCGGTGGCTGCAATAAAGCTTTGGGCTTGAATAGATGCAGTTAATGATGGAACATTTGCAGGCTGCACCTCCTCAGATGATAAGTTGCCCATAATGATAGGAGAAACATTCCTTCTTCTTCTTCGAAGGACTAGTGGTGTGTCTTCTGAGGACTCAGTTTCACGATCGGTTTCAATATGAGGAGCAGCAAGATCTTGTGCAGGTGGAGAGATAGTTGGTTCTTGAACTTGTGGGACATCCTGCATCTCAATATCTTGACCGGCCTGTGCTCCATTACCACTATCATCATCATTATCATCATCATCATCATTGTCTGACTCAGTATTAGACATGTGTTCTACATCATCAATGTGTTCTTGAACAATGGCCCACATAGGAGGACTTAGAAGAGGCTCTCCTTCTCTTGGTCTGTAAAAGAAAATCTTCTCACTAAGCGGAGGAAGATCAACTCTTGGACTATGAAAATCATCATAAATGTGTGTGGGCATTGAGTGTTGAAAAATGAGTGATAGAAATCTGCAGAAAGGGACATTGCATTCCCTTGTGTTTGCTCGGACCAGAGTAGCTAATTCATTGAAAATTAAGCGAGCAAAATCAATGTTTCTTCCATAGTACAGAGCATGTACTATTTGCATCCCAAATTCATTTATTTGGTCCAAAGCTCCCGTCTTGTGGGTCATACATCGAATTATTGTTGTGATGAGAATACCCCACATAGGACCAAATTCATTTCTTTTGATTGTGCCCGTTGTTCCTCTTCGACCCAGAAAAGGCAGTACAGAGCGTGCCTCTGATCTATCAACAAATGGGTCATACCGAGCTTGGGCGGGAAGTCTCAGTGCTTCACGAATGATTGCAGTAGAAACAAAAGCTCTCCTTTGATCCCTAATTACCCATCCAGCAATCATATCTGGAGAATCGAGTGTGGCAGAGTACCAAAACTTGCATAACATTTCTGGGTAGATTGCTCGAGGAGATAATGTCAGTGCACGAGCAATTTGGCAATGCTTCATAAAAGTCACGATGATCGTGAATTCTTGGCATGCCCAAGCTTGAGGAATATTGAAATTTGCTGTGATGTTGTTCCTCGCAAACCTGGGTACTTCATTATTTCGGAATTGGATTTCCGATTCAACGTTTGGAGCAACAAAAGTATAATTCGCCATCTGTGATTGTGATTTGAAAATGGTTTGCTTGCTAAGAGAAAGTGAAATCGTTAATCGCAGAGAGAATTGAAAATGAAAGAGAGAAATAACAGTTAAAAAAAAATTTGAAGTAAAAATAAACGGTTATTTATAGGAGATTTGAAAGATAATTAAGGTATTGGGAAGTAAAAACGGCTGATTTGACTGCCTTATCCTCTGCCAACGGTAACTTTCTTATTAAGAAAGGTTACCGTTTGAGCAGTATGAGGATTAAGCTCGGTGTAAGAGCCGTCATACCCCAATACCGAGAACAAAAAAATTAATTTTAAAAAAAAATTTAAAAAATATAAAAACAATTAATTTACTCTTGAAATTAATAAAAAATAAAAAATTTTAAATTTTGATGTTAACAGACTAGTGATACTGAGTGGTCAGTATCAACAGGAGTGATACTGAGCGCTCAGTTTTAAAGAAATTTAATAAAGATTAAGGATTCAACATACCTAATTGCCCTAGTAAATACATAAATCTTTCCTCAGGAAGAGGTTTAGTAAATACATCAGCCAATTGTTCATTTGTTGGTACATAATCTACTTCAACCTTACCCTTTTCCACATTATCTCGAATAAAGTGGTGTCTGATATCAATGTGCTTGGTTTTGGAGTGATAGACTGGGTTCTCTGTGATAGCAATAGCACTCTTGTTATCACAATGAATAGGAGTCTTATGAAAGTTGAACCCATAGTCTAAGAGTTGATACTGCATCCATAATAATTGAGCACAACAACTTCCTGCAGCAACATATTCTGCTTCTGCTGTGGAAGTTGCTACCGAATTTTGTTTCTTAGATGACCAGCCAACTAGTCTTCCACCTAGGAATTGACATCCTCCACTTGTGCTCTTTCTGTCCAATCTACAACCTGCAAAATCTGCATCTGTGTACCCTTCAAGGTCAAAGTTTGAGTCTTTGGGATACCAAAGACCCAGGTTAGGAGTACCTGTAAGATATCTAAATATGCGCTTAACTGCTTTCATGTGTGATTCTTTAGGATCAGCCTGATACCGAGCACACAAACATGTGGCAAACATGATATCAGGCCTACTAGCAGTTAAGTAAAGTAAGGAACCAATCATACCTCGGTATGTGGATTGACATACTGGTTTACCAGTTTCATCCTTACTTATCTTATCCTGAGTACCCATAGGAGTGTGCATGGAAGATAAATTTTCAAATTTGTATTTCTTTAACATGTCATGCACATACTTACTTTGATTTATAAAAGTGCCATCAGGCTTTTGTTCAACTTGTAAACCAAGAAAGTAAGTAAGTTCTCCCATCATACTCATCTGATACTGATTTGACATTATCTTAGCAAACCAGTCACACATTGACTTGTCAGTGGAACCAAAGATAATATCATCTACATATATCTGAATGAGTAAGATGTCAGAACCTTTCCTTTTTGAAAATAAAGTTTTATCAATTTTACCTCTTGTAAACTTATTTTCAATAAGGTACTCAGACAAGGTGTCATACCAGGCTCTTGGAGCTTGTTTGAGCCCATATAGAGCTTTATCAAGCTTGAAAACATAATGAGGAAATTTGGGATCAACAAAACCTGGAGGTTGTTTAACATAAACTTCTTCTTGTAGTTTTCCATTTAGAAAAGCACTTTTGACATCCATCTGATAAACTTTGAAATTCTTAAAGGCTGCATATGCAAGATACAACCTAATAGCTTCAATTCTTGCAACTGGTGCAAAAGTTTCATCATAGTCAATGCCTTCTTCTTGCCTGTAACCTTGAGCAACTAACCTTGCTTTGTTCCTGATGACAACACCATCCTTGTCCATCTTGTTTCTGAACACCCACTTAGTACCAATAATAGTTTTTCCAGAAGGAGGTGGTACTAAGTTCCAAAATTTGTTTCTTTCAAACTCTGTGAGCTCTTCTTGCATAGCCTCTACCCAATCTTCATCTAATAAAGCTTCATCAGCTTTCTTTGGTTCAATGGTAGATAGAAAACTTGAGAAGAAACAAAAGTTTGCAGTTGCTTGGGTTGGAAATTCTAATTTTCTTCTTGTTTGGACACCTTCTTCAATAGGACCAATAATGTTTGAGTGTGGATGGTCTCTGTGTTCCCTTAAATTGTTTCCTAAGGGAGCATTTGAAATAGGATCAACACTATCTTGTTGATTTGGTGTGTTGTCTGTCTGATACTGAGTGGAATTCTGATCAGTATGAGACAGTGCAGGTTGCTGTTCATCTTCATTTTGCAGAGTTGATGTGGATTCATGTGAAGTGTTGGATGTTTCACCTTCTTCATAAATAGAGTGGTTCAGATCATTAGTTGGAAACTCAGTATGAAGGTCCTCTGATATGGGAACCTCAGTATTAGTCTCATTTGAGTGATACTGAGTTTGAACTTGATCAGTTTCATTAAACTTATTAGGAATAAAGTGTGGATGAAACTTAGGCTGTTCAGCAATGGAGTGTTCTGGATTGCATAGAATATCTATGCCACTTATGTCTTCACTTGCTGAGGTAAATGCTCATTCTGATCTTCATCGAATGTGACATGAATGGATTCTACAATCATCTTGGTTGAGATGATATACACTCTGAAAGCTTTAGAGTGTGGAGAGTAGCCCATGAACACACCTTCATTTGCTTTGGGAGCAAATTGATTGAGATTTTGTTTTGTACTGAGTACAAAACATTTACTCCCAAAGATGTGGAAATATTCCACATTAGGAATCTTGCCATTGTATAACTCATATGGAGTCTTCAGATGTCTTTGGACTATAGTGGCTCTATTCTGAGTGAAGTATGCACAGTTTACAGCTTCAGCCCAGAAACTCAGTGCCAGTCCAGCATGGCATAATAAAGTTCTTGCAGCTTCAATCAGTGTTCTGTTCTTTCTTTCTACAACACCATTTTGTTGTGGTGTGTAGGCTGCAGAGAAGTTTTGAATGATTCCTTTTTCTTCACAGAAATCTGCTAATACTGAGTTCTTAAACTCAGTACCATGGTCACTTCTAAGTTGCTTGACCTTGTTGCCTTTTTGAAGTTCCTCTCTTTTTATAAAGGCAATGATTTCGGTTGTTGCATCTGACTTAGTCTTGAGGAAGATGACCCAAGTATATCTTGAAAATTCATCACCTAAGACTAGAGTATAGATCTTTTTGGCCAAAGATGGTGTGCTGATGGGGCCAAAAAGATCCATATGTATCATAGTAAGAGGTTCATTGATGGAATGATTGACTTTAAATTTGAATGAACTCTTCTTCTGCTTGCCCATTTCACATGCTGAGCATAACTTATCTTTTGAATAAGTAATTGTGGGCAATCCTCTCACCAGTTTCTTCATACTGAGCTCGTTGATATTTCTAAAATTGATGTGAGAGAGTTTCTTGTGCCATAGCCAATGTAATTCTGGCTTGACTTTAGAAAGCAGGCATACTCGAATAGTTGGGTCTATTTCAGATAGGTTGACCACATATACGTCTTTTTCTCTTCTAGCAATGAGTACAGGCTGCCCTTTATCATTGTAGATGATTCCTGCAACCTTTCTGAATCGAGCTTCATTGTCATCATCACACATCTGGCTGATACTGAGCAGATTGTGTTTAAGACCCTCTACATAGGCAACTCTTTTAAAAGTTATGTTGCCTGCCTTGATCACACCATAACCTCTTGTCTTTCCCACCGAGTCATCTCCAAACTTGACAGAAGGACCCTTCTCTGGAGTGTAATTGAGAAGGTATTCCATACTGCCTGTCATGTGTCTTGAGCAGCCACTATCTAAGTACCACTTTCTGTCACCCTGCACAAGACACAAAATAAGAGTTAGTTCTTTTTAGGAACCCATTTTTGAATGGGACCTTTGGTGGGATAAACACAATTTAACTTGATCTCTTTATGTGGAGAGGTCGGTATCACTTCAGGGATAACTTTAGAAGTTTTCTTTGGTGATACTGACTTAGTTTCTCTCCTTTTCTTTGGTACTGAGTACCTAGGACTTGAGAGATCAGTCCAGCATTCATCTCCCTTATGACCAGTACGATGACATCTATAACATTTTCTAGGTCTATTTCTAAACATATTTTCATATGGTATTTTAGAAAAATGTTTCACTTTTGGTAGGTCAGTATGAACGAGTTTTGCAAATTGTTTACTTAAAGATTTTACCTGATCACCAAGTGTTTTTAAAATGTTAATTTTGTTATTTCTAAAAGATGTATTAACATTGTTTTTAACTGGTTTAGGAGATGGAGGATCTGGTTGCTTATTTTTATTTGGCAGAGAAGTCTTTCTAATTTTATTAGTGGTAGACTTCTTGTCTTTGCCAACCAAAGACCTAGTTGAAGTTGTTTTTTGTTTATCATGTTTTGAAGGAACAACTTTAACAGGTTCTTTAGATGTCTCAGTATATAATGTTTCTGTTCCTGCAACTTCTGTATTTGATGAAACATGTGAGATAGAAGTTGTCTTATTATCATTATATAATTCAAAAGTTGTTGTATTAAATAATAATTCAAAAGGTGGAACAGCAGAAGTGTCATACTGAACTATTGGTAGCTCGGTATCAGAAATTTCTGTTATTTGAAATTCAATACTGAGTTCTTGTAGCTCAGTATAGCACTTTGAGCAGATGGAAGGACCAATAGGTTTTTCTAAAATTTCATTTTCTTCATCATCTGACTCAGTTTGACATCCAACTTCACATAAAGTTTTAGCTTTAAATTGAGGATCAACACCAAGTGCAGCCCTCACATTTTCTGGAAATTGTTCATTTAAACATTTATTTAATTTTATTGAAGCATTTCCCCAAGATTTACACTGTTTTTCAAATTTCTCTTTTTCAAGTTTGTGTAAATGAGCTTTATCAGCTAATCTTTGGTTAATGCCTTTTAAATCTGAAAAGTTTAGTTCTAAATCTTTATATTTTGCTAATTTATCCAAGTTTTCATTATTTACCCTTTCAAGTTCTTTAATTGTTAATTTTAAAGCTTTTTCCTTTTGTACAGAAGTTTTAAGATCAACAAGCATATACTAAAAAATCTTGGTTTTTTCATTCACTGAATAAGTTTGAAAGGAACTTACCTTGTACAACTGAGTGGAATCCCAATCAGTATGAACACTCATCCTCTCAGCCTCTTTGATATCCTTTTCAAAGGAACTCTTCAAATCATCTTCAGTGAAATCCATAAAGGCTTTATTCTCAATCTCTTCTTCATCATCACTTAACTCTTCATCCATCCAGGCTTCTGAGTAAAGTGCTTGATGAGGTGCTCCATTTCCTTCTGCCCTCTTTCCCTTGCTCCAATTCTTCAGCTTGACATATTCGTCTCTATATCTTTTTGCTCGGTATGCAATCTTGTCATTTTGGTCAGTCTCAGAAGACTTGGTATGACAATTTGCAGCAATATGTCCAGGCTTTCCACACCTATAGCACAGACCTGATCTCGGGTCAGTATTAGAAGAGCTAACACCAAGCCTCTTCTTCTTCAACTGATCCAGCTTCATAGACATGAGAGCCATTTGAGTTTCAAGCTCTTCTGCCTCAGCATCAGCAAGATCAACTTCTGGTTCATCTGGCTCAGTCACAGTATAAGCTTGTTGCACAACTAGAGCCATACCAGTGGAAGACTTGTCAGTTTTCTTCCAGTTGATCAGTCTTGCAGCATTATTCTCCTCATGATTCAGCATTAGACCATACAAAGTTTGAAGAGTGTATGACTCAATGTTGTTAGCAGCATTGACAGAGTTTGTCATGTCAAGAAATTGTTGAGGAAGACTATCCAGGAACTTTTGAACAAGCTCTCCTTCCTCTTTCACAATGCCTACACTGATTAAATCATGGATAACAGTATTGAACCTGTTATAGAGAGTGGTGATGTCTTCATTTGGAGTTGAAAAGAAATTTTCATATTTCCTTCTCATGTTGCTTTTTCTTTGCAACTTCACCTTTGCTGTACCTTCATAGGTGACTGATAGGCTATCCCACATAGCCTTTGCTGTTGGCAATTTAATAATTGCGTTAAGTATCTCTTTGGTAACAGCATTACCAATCACCCCTTTAGCTCTGGAGTCTAAAGCATACAACTGACGGTCAGTATCAGTCCAGTTGTGCTTTAGTTTAGGTACAGATCTTATGCCCTCAGGAGCATCATCAGTAGCAGCAACAGGTTCCACAGTTTGTGGAATGATGGGACCATCATTTAGCACAGTGAGCATCTCATGGTGAATAGATTCAAGATACCACTGAGCTTTGAGCTTCCATTGATGGAAGTCTTTTCAATCAAAGATGGGTACTCCCTTTCCAGACATAATTGGTGCAACAATTGTAGACATTTTGGATTTTTGAGTGTTGGAGGGATAGATGTAGGAAATGGCTGCCAGGGTTAAAGATCGACTAAATAAGAGATTATTTAGCCTGCTCTGATACCAGTTGTTAGGTCACAACAACCCTGGTTTATAATGTTAATTGATAGATTATTATACTTAGAGAAATATTAGAGTGATAACACAAGAATATAGTCAATGTATAAATCCACTAAGTGTGGCTTGTTGCGGAATAACAAGACCACTGATCAATTACAAAAGATGTGAATGTGTAAAGTAAATTGGTGAGTACTCCTTTGCAAGATGATCTCTATTTATAATGTTATAGAGATCTTACATAAAGAGCAAAGGAGTAACCGAAGGACTAAGTAAGGAAAATGACTAAGATCAAGGGATTTGATCTTAGTCCGTTACTATACTGAGTATCACTCAGTCCTTCTACTCAGTATCACTATCTGATACTGAGTACTGATACTGAGTTCCAATACTGATCACTCAGTATCAGACCTAAACTTAGCTATATTATTCTACATATTAATCAAAGCTAGTCTAGGTTGTTTTGTTATCTTAAGATCCAAAGGGGTAAGGCTTTTTGCCTTAACAGGGATCACCGTGCCTCTAGTAAAGAAGCCATCGGTTGACTGTTGTTGGCCGACAACAGTTGAAGGTCCTCGCCCGACCGCCGATCCTCTTTTAACGTCCAATTGCTTGTGGAAGTTTGGACGGGTTTCCCTATTGATTTCTCTCGATTTTCTAATTTGTTGTGGATATGCAAATTGATGTTTATTTCTATTCACTTAGCTTTGTGCTAATCCCTCATTCGTTGACCCTTTTCAGGTTGTGGTTTTAGCTTGACAAGAGTCGGGTTTTGGAAGTCTGACCGCACTCTGATTTTGTATACCGGGTCGAGCCTGTCTTAGTAACACCTTAAAATGTTTTTATATATTCGAATAATATGTAAATGGTTTTTATGTTGTGTAATAAGTAGGAGTTATGGTATTTCTTAATTCGCTTCCGTATGCTTATTTAAAAAAAAAAAAAATGGCTCTAGGATTGTGGTGTTACAATTTGGTATCAGAGCCTAGGTTTGGCGATGGTTGCACATTTAGGTGTACCATTCCCAAATCTTGGCTCGAGTTGGTCAAACTTCCATAATATTGGGAGTGGATTAGTCGAGTGGATATGAATTGTGTGTTAGTAGTAGTTAGTAGATAGGTACTAACGATTTAAACTAATAGTTCGTGAGATGTTGTGTTTGATACAGATATGACAGATAACGATCCCAATCCGCCGATAACCATGCCGAATCCCGAACAAGGAATCATTGGTACTTCTCGGGATACAAATGAAGACAGGGAAGATTATATTATAAGAATGGAAAGTCGATTGGAACATCTTCAGAATCTGGTTGATAGCATGAGCCAGAACCAAAATAACCAACCACCAAATTTCCCTCCCGTGTTTACTCCATCAATGTCCGTTCCCTCCATGCAAATTCCAACAACTCCCGCCTTTACCATGACGGTTCCCCTAATGTCAACCACATCCGAACCTAATCCAATAATGTCACAACCACAATACTATTATGTTAATCCAAGCCAAGGTTTACCTCAATACCAATTCACCAATCAACCTTACCCATTTGGCATGAAACCAAGTTGCACTTTCAAACAATTTTTAGACTGTAAACCCCCTGAATTTAGTGGGAGTAGAGACCCCAATGTCACTATGAACTGGTTAAGAGAAATGGAAAGAACATTAGATGCTTGCGGGTGTGATGACCAACACCGGGTGATGTATGCCACACGGAAATTAGTAGGTGGTGCTATGAATTGGTGGGATACCTTGATTGAACACTTACCCAAGGAAGTCAAAAGCAGTATAACATGGGATCAATTTAAGGAACAAGTGTGTAAACGTTACTGTAATTCATTCGAGATGGATAGAATTCGGTCTGAATTCTTAAATCTGAAAATGACCGAGAGAATGACGGTTGATGATTTGATCGAGCAATTTAATGAAAAGCTGAGGTTTGTGCAACAATGGGTTCCCGATGAGCCATCGAAAATAAAGCATTTTATTGGTGCTTTGCGACCCGAGTACCGAACCACAGCAAGGCTTGCTACCACACTATCACAGGCTTTTGATTTGGCCAAAACTGTTGAAGGTGATTTAAATTCTCGTGATTGGGTGACCCAAGATAGATCCGGGTATCAAAAGTTCAAGTCCACACAATCGGGTTCCCAACAAAGCAAGAAAGGGAAAGGAAATCAAAGGTTTACTAGTCCGAATCGTAAACAGTTGGGTGGAAATTCGGCTCAAAGGACACAGTGGTGTGTTAGATGTAGATCTTCTCATAGTGGGGCTTGTACGGCCCAAACGATGCGGTGTGTCAGGTGCGGTCAGTATGGGCACGAGATGAATGATTGTAAATTCCCAAGAAGTGTTTGCTTGAATTGTCATAAAGAAGGCTACCACTACTGATGATGTCATCACTGGTATGTTTCCGATAAATAACATAGATGCTCGTGTGTTGTTTGATTCTGGAGCTAATCGCTCATTTATTTCTGTGGATTTTCATGCTAAGTTAAAATTGCCTACATCTATGGTAACTACTCCATTGGAAGTGGAAGTAGCTGATGGTTATGTGGTGCCAGTCACAACATCTGTGACTGGGGCAAATATTAATATTGATGGGGCGTGTTTTAATATGTTTTTACTCTTAATGCCAATATCTGGTTTTGATGTGGTCCTTGGAATGGATTGGCTTAGTTTAAATAAAGCACTAATAAATTGTGATAAGAAATTGATTTCATTTCCATTGCCTGACGGGACACACGTAGTGGCCCGTGGGGATCGGGTTAATACATCTCTCCCTATTATTTCGTTTATGAAAGCTAGAAAATCTCTAGTCAAAGGATGTGAATCGTTTCTTGCTTATGCCATTGATGTCAGAAAAGAAAAGCAGGTTGTTAGAGACATCCGGGTGGTATCGGAATACCCGGAGGTCTTTCCCGATGAGTTGCCTGGGTTACCTCCTATTCGGGGGGTAGAATTTAAAATCGATTTGGTTCCGGGAGCCAGTCCCGTAGCCAGGGCTCCGTACAGATTAGCACCGTCAGAAATTCGGGAAATGATGACACAGATACAAGAATTATTAGATAAGGGTTTTATCAGACCGAGTTCTTCGCCTTGGGGTGCACCAGTTTTGTTTGTTAAAAAGAAAGACGACACTATGAGAATGTGTATTGATTACCGTGAGTTGAATAAGAGAACGGTTAAGAATAAGTATCCGTTACCACGTATTGATGACTTGTTTGATCAATTACAAGGGGCCTCGTATTTTTCAAAGATTGATTTAAGGTCGGGTTATCATCAAGTCCGGGTTCATGAGAACGATATCCCAAAAACTGCATTTCGAACGAGATACGGTCACTACGAATTTCTAGTCATGCCGTTCGGTTTGACGAATGCTCCCGCTATATTCATGGATCTTATGAACCGGGTATGTCGACCGTTTCTCGACAAATTTGTAATTGTTTTTATTGATGATATACTAATATATTCCAAAACCGATTTGGATCATGAGAATCATTTAAGACAAGTTTTAGACACTTTGAAACGGGAACAACTTTATGCTAAGTTCTCGAAGTGTGAGTTTTGGCTTCGTGAGGTTCAATTTTTGGGGCATGTAATTTGTAAAGAAGGGGTGAAAGTGGACCCGTCTAAGATAACCGCGGTGATGAATTGGAGTGCCCCGAAGACTCCATCCGAAATTAAAAGTTTTCTAGGTTTGGCCGGTTATTATAGAAGGTTCATCAAGAATTTCTCAAAGATTGCTAGTCCGTTGACAAAGTTGACACGAAAAGATGTTCCATATCGGTGGGGTGATGAACAAGAAAAGGCGTTTCAATTGTTAAAACAATTATTGTGTCAAGCTCCAATACTAGCCTTACCCGAAGGCTCGGATGATTTTATAGTTTTTTGTGATGCATCTTTTTCGGGTTTGGGTTGTGTACTAATGCAAAGAGACCGGGTGATTGCTTATGCCTCTCGTCAATTGAAATCCCATGAAAAGAATTACCCGACCCATGATTTAGAGCTCGCGGCGGTGATTTTCGCATTAAAGTTGTGGAGGCATTATCTTTATGGAACCAAATGTGTTATATGTACCGATCATAAAAAGCCTTCAATATGTTTTCTCACAAAAAGATTTGAATGTAAGGCAACGAAGGTGGTTAGAGCTCATTAAAGACTATGATTGTGAAATTCGGTACCACCCGGGGAAAGCTAATGTAGTTGCCGATGCCTTAAGTCGTAAGGGATCATCGGAGGTGGTTCAGTTTATGCGTATGGAAATCGTGTCCGATCTTGTCGATAGGTTGAGAATATGTCAAATAGAAGCCTTAAAAGACGAAAACTTGAAATCGGAAATTATGTTAAAGCGGAAAGATGAGTTGGTTGATGATTCGCGAAGGTTGAAAACGTTTCGGTCACGAATTTGGGTACCGTTACTCGGGGGATTACGGGAATTAATATTGGAAGAATCGCACAAATCACGTTTATCTATCCATCCGGGTTGTACAAAGATGTACAATGATTTGAAAGTTTTGTATTGGTGGCCCTCTATGAAGTTAGATATTGCCCGATTTGTTGAAAAATGCCATGTTTGTGCTCAAGTCAAGGCCGAACATCAAAAACCGTATGGGTCGTTAAAACAGTTAGATATTCCCGAGTGGAAATGGGAGAATATTACAATGGATTTCGTCACGAAATTACCTCGTACTCAAAAGAACCATGATATGATTTGGGTAATTGTCGATCGGTTGACTAAAAGTGCTCACTTTTTGGCCACAAACGAAACCGCGTCACTCGACAAATTGGCTAAGTTGTATATTGATGAGATTGTTTCCCGACATGGTATTCCGTTATCTATTGTATCTGATCGGGATCCTCGATTCGTTTCCAATTTTTGTAAGAGTTTGCAAAGAGAATTAGGTTCTCGGGTGAATTTGAGAACGGCGTATCACCCACAAACAGACGGTCAGACAGAAAGAACCATTCAGACTTTGGAAGATATGTTACGGGCTTGTGTAATGGAATATGGTGGGTCGTGGGATTCTTATTTGCCTTTGATCGAGTTTGCTTATAACAACTCGTATCATTCGAGTATTAAAATGCCACCATATGAAATGTTGTATGGTAGACGGTGTAGAACTCCCACATGTTGGCTTGAAGCGGGAGAAAAACAGTTTGCGGGTCCCGAGATTGTTCAGATAACGGCCGATAAGGTGGCGATTGCACGTGAAAAGTTAAAAGCCGCTCGGGATAGACAGAAAATGTATGCGGATCCACGACGTCGACCTGTAACTTTTGTTGAGGGTGAACGGGTTTATTTGAAGGTTTCTCCGTGGAAAGGTGTTATCCGTTTCGGGAAACGGGGAAAGTTAGCACCGAGATTTATTGGCCCGTTTGTTATTCGTCAAGTGGTGAATGACCAAACCGTTGCACTTGATCTTCCTCCTGAATTGTCGGGTATTCATGACACGTTTAATGTGTGTTATTTGAGGAAGTGTAATAGTGATGAGGAAATACCGGTATTACCGATTGCAGATTTAAAGGTGGATTCGAGAAAGCGGTTAATTGAGGAGCCGGTTGAAATTTTGGATCGTAAGGTAACAAAGTTGAGAAAGAAACAGATACCGATGGTTTTGGTTAAGTGGAGACATAGTTTGGGTGCCGATATGACGTGGGAAACCGAATCAGATATGAAGAATCGTTATCCGAATTTATTTGATCAAAGTGAGATTCCGGGGACGGAATCTTTTTAAGGAGGGGAGATTTGTAACATCCCGAGACCCGACCCTTAATATTTTATTACTTTTGGTAAGTAATATCTTATTGTTTAATATTTTATTATTTTATATGATTTTATTTGTTTTAATTGAATTAATTGTATTTTTAACCATGGGGTTAAAAATTAGTAAAACTGAGATATTTAAATATTAAAATGATTTTTACATATTTGGGTTCATTTCTGAACCGGGGTTCCAAAAATATCTTCGTGGTTAAAATTGGAGTTAGTTAGGTCTAACTAATTTATCTGTGAACCTATTATCCTGTACTGTGTTAAATGAAATATCAGTGTTTGGGAAGGGGGGGTACGTGTTATGTTGGTGGGTATGTGTCAAAAAATCAGATTTTCTCTCTTCTCTTTGCCTGTACACGACAACACCCACACACACACACACACTTTCTTGAACTTTCTTCTAAATTGATGCTTGAAACTTGAAGTTCTTGCCTTCTCCTTGTGATTTTCGGATTCTAGAAGCAATCTAAGTAAGTTTCCTTCCTTCTTAAGCTAGGGTTTCATGTTCTTGATGTAGGGATGAACTAGGGTTCTTGAGCTAGTGGTTTTTCATGAAGTTCTTGGTGAATCTTGCTTGTAATCCGAAATTGATGCTTGATTTGGTGTTTATTTGAGTTCTTGCAAGTATTGTATGATTTGTTGTTAGTGTTAGCTCATTTGGTGAAGCTTTCATAAAGCTTCATCAATGGTGGTTTTTGGGGAAGAAGATGGAGATCTTCCCTAAATTGGTGAAATGTGAATCTTGTTATCCTCATGGTGTTATTATGTTAAATTATGCATGTGAGAATTATAATTGTTAGTTATAAGGATGACTAGTTAACTATTGTGAAATTGACAATTTATGGTAGTGTTTGGATAAGCAAGAAATTGGTGATAAACTAGTTAATTGTGAATTGTTGACTTTGGTCAAATCTGGGAATCGACTTTTGGTCTTGTATGGCTTGTAAACTTTAATTATCAATTTCATGTTAGAAATGTGTTAGTTGAATGAATTGTAAGCTCAAGTGTGTAGGTTTCATGTCTTGACCCGTTTGGTTGCTTAATTGTGCAATTGATTTAAATAAAGTCAAAATTGGTAATACTTGCAATTGGATGCAAGAAGTATGTTGGTTATGTAATTTTGATGTTGATCATGTAGTTTAACTCATTGGATAATGTTGTGTGAATGTCCGACATATGATTCTTGTTTTGACCCGTTTGGGCCTAAGGTGCAATTTGGCCAATTGGCATAATGAATTGACTTATTGAAATGTTATACTTAAGTTATGGTTAAGAGTAGAAAATGCAAGTATTTGGTTATAAGCTCTTATTGCAAAATGTGGTCTAAAGCTTATATTACTTGTTACACAATTGACGATTTCGGGTGACTAATTCGGTATTCATTTTGTACAGGAAAGGGGAAGGAGCCTCAGTGATGAGTGGACTTAACCTTCTTTCTTGTGTGATGTACAAAATTAGGGAATGGTAGAGTTTTGAGAAAAGTGCAGGAATTGGGTATCTGAGAGAGTTCGCGTCGCGAACTTGTGGTCGCGATCGCGAACTCGGGACAGAGAAGTTGGGGTCTGGTCGTGATGTAGTTCCCGATTCGTGAACTCTTAGTTCGCGACGCGAACTCTGAGTTCACGACGCGAACTTCGTCAGGAACAGATTTCTTGGCTGCAATTCTTTTTACAAGTTTATTCTTGGTCTAGTGGTTAATGGTAGTATGTGCACATGTTTTTAGAGGTTAGCTATGGTGGTTTTCGGCTACGCTTCGTTACTTTTGGCAGGGGCGATCGGACTCCTTCGTATTCGTTATGTAAGGAGGGATCACCGTGCCTCTAGTAAAGAAGCCATCGGTTGACTGTTGTTGGCCGACAACAGTTGAAGGTCCTCGCCCGACCGCCGATCCTCTTTTAACGTCCAATTGCTTGTGGAAGTTTGGACGGGTTTCCCTATTGATTTCTCTCGATTTTCTAATTTGTTGTGGATATGCAAATTGATGTTTATTTCTATTCACTTAGCTTTGTGCTAATCCCTCATTCGTTGACTCTTTTCAGGTTGTGGTTTTAGCTTGACAAGAGTCGGGTTTTGGAAGTCTGACCGCACTCTGATTTTGTATACCGGGTCGAGCCTGTTTTAGTAACACCTTAAAATGTTTTTATATATTCGAATAATATGTAAATGGTTTTTATGTTGTGTAATAAGTAGGAGTTATGGTATTTCTTAATTCGCTTCTGTATGCTTATTTAAAAAAAAAAAAAATGGCTCTAGGATTGTGGTGTTACACCGACACAGGTCTAAATCCGTCTAGAAGGCACATGACAGAATCTGCCAGAAAGTTAATTTGTTTTAAAACTCGTTTTTCAAAATTTACAAGTCAAGTAAGCCTGAAACGGAGACCCGAACCAAATTTTATGGCCTTTTCAATAAAGGCCCTTTCGATTCTGCATGTAACTCCCAGACCGTAAATGGGCTCACGATCCACAAGATATCAACGGAAAGCTCAGAACGTAAAGTACAATAGACGAGAAGGCACGGTATCCAGATTCTATGCCGAAGCAGGTCAAAATCCGTCAAGAAGGCAGATGACAGAATCTGCAAGATAGTGAATTTGTTTTAAAACCCGTTTTTAATAATTTACAAGTCAAGTAGGCATGAAACGGAGACCCGAGCCAAACGTTATGGTCTTTTTAGTAAAGCCCCTTTGGATTCTGCCAGTCACCCGTAGACCGTAAGTGGGCTCACGATCCACAAGATATCAACGGGAAGCTCAGAACGTAAACTACAAGATTCGAGAAGACACGAGATCGTGATTCTATGCCGAAGCAAGTCAAAATCCGTCGAGAAGGCACATGACAGATTTTGCTAGAAAGTGAATTTGTTTTAAAACACATTTTTAATAATTTACAAGTCAAGTAGGCATGAAACAGAGACCCCAGCCAAAAGTTATAGCCTTTTAAGGAAAGCCCCTTTCGGTTCAGCCTGTAACTCCTAGACCGTAACTGGGCTCACGATCCACAAGATATCAACCGAAAGCTCGGAATGTAAACTACAACAGTCCAGAAGGCACGGGATCGTGATTCAATCTTGAAGAAGGTCAAAATCCGTCGAGAAGGCAGATAACACAATCTGCCAGAAAGTGAATTTATTTTAAAACTTGTTTTTAGTAATTTACAAGTCAAGTAGGCCTGAAAAGGAGACCCGAGAAAAAAGTGATGGCCTTTTCAATAAATCCCCTTTCGATTCTGCCTGTAACTCCTAGACCGTAAATGGGCTCACGACCCACGAGATATCAACGGAAAGCTCAGAACGTAAACTACAATAGTTGAGAAAGCACATGATCGTAATTCTATGTCGAATCAGGTCAAAATCCGTCGAGAAGGCAGATGACAGAATTTTCCAGATAGTAAATTTGTTTTAAAACCCGTTTTTAATAATTTACAAGTCAAGTAGGCATGATACGGAGACCCGAGCCAAACGTTATAGACTTTTCAGTAAAGCCCCTTTGGATTCTGCCTGTCACCCATAGACTATAAGTTGGCTCACGATCCACAAGATATCAACGGAAAGCTCAGAATGTAAACCACAAGAGTCGAAAAGACACGGGATCGTGATTCTATGCCGAGGCAAGTCAAAATCCGTCGAGAAGGCACATGACAGAATTTGCTAGAAAGTGAATTTGTTTTAAAACTCGTTTTTAATAATTTATAAGTCAAGTAGGCATGAAATGGAGACCCGATCCAAAAGTTATGGCCTTTACAGTATAGCCCCTTTCGGTTCTGCCTGTAACTCCTAGACCGTAACTGGGCTCACGATCCACAAGATATCAACTGAAAGCTCGGAATGTAAACTACAAAAGTCAAGAAGGCACGGGATCATGATTCTATCCCGAAGCAGGTCAAAATCCGTCGAAAAGGCAGATGACACAATCTGCCAGAAAGTGAATTTGTTTTAAAACTTGTTTTTAATAATTTACAAGTCAAGTAGGCCCGAAAAGGAGACCCGAGATAAAAGTGATGGCCTTTTCAGTAAAGCCACTTTCGATTCTGCCTGTAATTCCTAGACCGTAAGTGGGCTCACGATCCGCAAGATATCAACGGAAAGCTCAGAACGTAAACTACAATAGTAGAGAAGGCACGGGATCGTGATTCTATGCCGAAGCATGTCCAAATCCGTCGAGACGGTAGATGACAGAATCTGCCAGATAGTGAATTTGTGTTAAAACCCGTTTTTAATAATTTACAAGTCAAGTAGGCATGATACGGAGACCCGAGCCAAACGTTATGGCCTTTTCAGTAAATCCCCTTTGGATTCTGCCTGTCACCCATAGACCGTAAGTGGGCTCACAATCCACAAGATATCAACGGAAAGCTCAGAACGTAAACTACAAGAGTCGAGAAGACACGGGATCGTGATTCTATGCTGAAGCAGGTCAAAATCCGTCGAGAAGGCACATGACAAAATTTGCTAGAAAGTGAATTTGTTTTAAAACCCGTTTTTAATAATTTACAAATCAAGTAGGCATGAAACGGAGACCCGAGCCAAAAGTTATGGCCTTTTCATTGAAGTCCCTTTCGGTTCTATCTGTAACTCCTAGACCGTAACTAGGCTCACGATCCACAAGATATTAACTGAAAGTTCGGAATGTAAACTACAAAAGTCGAGAAGGCACGGGATCGTTATTCTATCCCGAAGCAGGTCAAAATCTGTCGAGAATGCAGATGAAACAATCTTCCAGAAGGTGAATTTGTTTTAAAACTTGTTTTTAATAATTTACAAGTCAAGTAGGCCTGAAAAGGAGAGCCGAGACAAAAGTGATGGCCTCTTTAGTAAAGCCCCTTTCGATTTTGCCTGTAACTCCTTGACCGTAAGTGGGCTCACGATCCACAAGATATCAACGGAAAGCTCAGAACGTAAACTACAATAGTGGAAAAGGTATGGGATCGTGATTCTATGCTGAAGCAAGTCAAAATCCGTCGAGAAGACATATGACATAATCTGCCAGCAAGTGAATTTGTTTTAAAACCCGTTTTAAATTACTACAAGTCAAGTAGGCATGAAACGGAGACCCGAGCCAAAATGTATGGCCTTTTCAATAAATCCCCTCTCGATTCTACCTGTAACTCCTAGACCGTAAATTGGCTCACGATCCACAAGATATCAACGGAAAGCTCAGAATGTAAACTAGAAAAGTCGTGAAGGCACGAGATCGTGATTCTGTCCCGAAGCTGGTCAAAATCCATCGAGAAGGCAGATGACAGAATCTGCCAGATAGTGAATTTGTTATAAAACCCGTTTTTAATAATTTACAAGTCTAGTAGGCATGAAACGGAGACCCGAGCCAAAATTAATGGCCTTTTCAATAAAGTCCTTTTCGATTCTGCCTGTCACTCATAGACCGTAAGTGGGCTCACGATCCACTAGATATCAACGGAAAGCTCAGAACGTAAACTACAAGAGTCGAGAAGGCACGGGATCTTGATTCTATGCCGAAGTAGGTCAAAATCCGTCTAGAAGGCCGATGACAGAATCTGCCAGAAAGTGAAATTGTTTTAAAACGCGTTTTTAAAAATTTACAAGTCAAGTAAGCCTGAAACGGAGACCCGAACCAAATTTTATGGCCTTTTCAATAAAGCCCTTGTCGATTCTGCCTGTAACTCCTAGACCGTAACTGGGCTCACGATCCACAAGATATCAACGGAAAGCTCAGAAATTAAACTACAAGATTTGAGAAGGCACGAGATCGTCATTCTATGCCGAAGCAGGTCAAAATCCGTCGAGAAGGCACATGACATAATTTGCCAGAAAGTAAATTTGTTTTAAAACACGTTTTTAATAATTTACAAGTTAAGTAGGCATGAAACGGAGACCCGAGCCAAAAGTTATGGCCTATTCAGTAAAGCCCCTTTCGATTCTGCCTGTAACTCCTAGACCGTAACTGGGCTCACGATCCACAAGATATCAACGGAAAGCTCAGAACGTAAACTACAAGAGTCGAAAAGGCATGGGATCGTGATTTTGTCCCGAAGCAAGTTAAAATCCGTCGAGAACGCAGATGACAGAATATGCCAGATAGTGAATTGTTATAAAACCCGTTTTTAATAATTTACAAGTCAAGTAGGCATGAAACAGAGACCCGAGCCAAATGTTATAGCCTTTTCAGTAAAGCCTGTTAGAATTCGTGACTTTAATCATAGATGATTAAACTGTCAGAATCGCAACCTTAATCATAGATGATTAAACTGTTGGATTCATGGTAGCTTAATCATAGATGATTAAACTGTCAGAATCGTGGCAGCTTAATCATAGATGATTAAACTGTTGGATTCGTGGCAGCTTAATCATAAGTGATTATATTGTCAGAATTAATGCCCACCGACACACGCGTTCGAGCATCATGGCCAATGATGTGCGAGCCTATCGGGTCACACGCCGGGGGAATTCCTTTCCGATAACACTTAAAAGAGAAGAGATAAATAAAGATGTTGGGAGAAATAAAAGGAGCTTTTATTTCATTGGACCATTTGATTGTCCAATGCATGTAAAGAGTTGCCACCACTTTCTCCACATGCTTGCTCTAATTCTATTGGACCACCTTTTGGTCCAATGCATGTAGAGCTTTTTGTGACACCTCCACTTGCTCTCTCATCTATATAAGAGAGATGTGGGAGGTTGAATAATCACTAATGCAAAAATCGGTTCTCTCTCTAAAATACAAGTGTTTGGTCACCGAAAATCTAAGTGAAGTTCTTGAGCATTTTTTGGTGTCGGGTTAGCAACTTGGAAGGAATCACTTACTCAGTGTGGATCAACGATAGAGGGGAATGATTACGTGACCATCATCCATCAAAGAGTTCATCATTATCTTGCGGGTGTCTTCGAGGGTATGATGTTCTCTCTTTCTTCTTTGTTGCACGGTTTGGGTTTAGAGATTCGGTCATTGGTGGATCTTGGTGGTTAAATTAAAATTTTTAAATATACGTTTCCGCTGCATTTTCGAACCCACCAAAATCCAACAGTGGTATCAGAGCCTACTCTAACCGAATCATGCACATTTCGGGCTTGAAAACGATTTGAGGATCGGTTTTGCCAATTTTTAGATTTCGGGTTTTAGCCTTGCTAAACCCATAATATTTGGACTCACACACTTATATGTTTGTCGTGATTTTGGCATGAAATGCATTCATGCATATATTTGTGTTGACGTATGTAATTTATTACATGCAAAGATTCTTTGTGCCTTGAGTGTTTGATTTCGAATCTTTGTCAAAATATTTTTGTGAATGGTTGGTGGCACACCATTTTAGCTTTCTTGAATGTAGTAGCTAGTAGATTGGTAACCATTATGCCCTTGACCTTTTGCCATGTGTTTGGTTGTTAATCATGTATGATTTGTTGGATTTTGTCACTGTTAATCATTGATGATTAAACTATCAATTTCGTGACAGCTTAATCATAAGTGATTAAACTGTCGGATTTTGTGACAGCTTAATCATCAGTGATTAAACTGACTGAATTTCTGCCTTGTGTAATCATACATGATTAATTTTTATTCATTTGGTGACTTTGTCACAATGGTTTGTAATTAATAATTTATTAATTTTGGTATGTAATATATATTAATTATGGCTTGCATGCCATTGATTTTCATTTGTAATTGTACTAGTTAGTAGGATTTCGTGGCGTGTTTGCCATTTCTCTATTTTCTATGTACTTGTAAAATGAAGATCAAGATACAACCGAATGGAATCATGAAGTGATGTCTAAGTTACCTTGGATTCGATGAAGTCTAATGGAGACGGCGGATTTAGTGGGAGCTCACATGGAAGGTCATTATTTGTCCATAGTTGACCATGTTTTTCCCGGTTGGCTCACGAGAAAAACGCATAGGGTTTGGGCATGGTTACCAATTCGATGTTGTATGCGTGTGATGATTATTTATTTGCTTGGTTGTTAGATTTTCGCAATGATAAATAAATTAATTAATTAATTAAAAATTGTTTAATTTAATCACTCACTATAGATTAATTAAAAGGTGAAAAATGTTTTTGTCACAAAGTAATTAATCAAAATTTTAAAGGAACAAAAACCCTTTTTTAGAGAATGTCATTTTTATTATCCTAATGATGACGCCACCCAAATCTTGCTAGAAAAAGTTGGTTGTCGTGCATTAGCCTAGCCGATTTTGAATAGATAGTGTGGAAGGTGAGTGTGACTCATTTTTCTATGATTGGTCGTCGTGCATTAGCCGAGCCATTGTAGCCAAAATGTTTCACCGCGTATCATGTTGGATGATTTATATGATTTCTCACAAAATGTAAATCTTGCGCTATCCATTGGAATGTCACCACTTGAGTCTTGTGGAGCAAGGTCGGTTGTCGAGCGAAACCGAGCCGTGCCTTGTGAAGCAAGATGAGGGTGAGTATAAGTTCCTTATTTAAGTTGGTTGTCGAGCGAAACCGAGCCATGTTAGTAATGGGCTTATCGTGGATCTAGATGGTCGATTTACAAACTTCAAACTAGGTTTTAAATGATTGTCAAGCGAAACCGAGTCATTTAAAGTTTGGTTTGAGGTTAGTGCATGTAGGGATCAAACATGCCAATTGACACAATGGTTGTCAAGTGATCCCGCAAGAAGCTAAGGGTTGTAAGTCACAATTGGTACAAGATAAATGCAATTGGTACAATTGGTACAATATGATTATTGGTACAATTGGTACAATATGGCATTGGTACAATATGGTGATTACAATTGGTACAATGGATACCACCGGAGATAGCTTTACATTATGATCCGCGGCATACCCGTCATAATGTATTGTGAAATATGGATTCTTAGCCCTTGTTAAGTATAAAAGTTTTGGGTAACATATTTATAAGGACCCATCAAACTAACTAAAACTACTTTGCTATTTTAATAGATGGCATCTTCAAACCCCACCACCACCACCAATGTTTCTTTAAGAGTTTTCCTTGAGAAGGAGAAACTCAATGGTGCAAATTTCCTTGATTGGGAGAGACAACTAAAACTTGTTCTCCGCCATGAAGGAAAGATGCACGTCATTGAAGGACCTCTTCCCGATGAACCAGGGGAGGATGCGATTCAAGCAGCACACGATGCTCATGAACGTCTCACGAAAGAATGTGAGGACGTTACATGCCTAATGTTGAGCACTATGACTCCTGATTTGCAAAAGCAAATGGATCATTTGTACGCTTACGAGCTTATTGAACAGTTGCGGGACATGTTCCAACAACAAGCAAAGCTAGAGCGGTACGAGTGTCTCAAGAACGTGCTTGATCAAAAACTCCTAGAAGGCGGGGATGTGAGCGCTCACGTGTTGCGTATGAAAGCAAACGTGGAACGCTTGGAGAAGTTAGGCTTCTCCATTGGGAAGGAATTGGCCATGGATTTTATCCTTAGGTCTCTTCCTACATCATATGAACAGTTTGTTATGAACTATCATATGCATGGTATGGACAAGTCCATAATGGAGCTTCATGGTATGTTGAAGACCGCCGAGTCTACCATGACCAAAAGAAAGCCCAACCCAACACATCCCGTCCTTGCAATTCGTGAAGGAAAGGTCTCCAAGAAGAAGAAGTCCACCCTTACCCCTCAAGGTAAGGGTAAAGGAAAGGTTGGTGCGCCAAAGCCTAAGCCTACTTCGGCCAAGATGGCAAAAGGAAAGGTTCCTCAAGCCATGACGCCGGAAGATGCGGACTGCTTCTATTGCGGGGAAAAGGGGCATTTCCGCCGTAGCTGCCCAACATACCTTGAGGAACTCAACAAGCTAAAGGCTAAAGGAGTTGGAGGTACCTCAAAGCAAGGTATGTACATGATTGAACTCTATCAAACTTCTACTTCGCAAAACTGGGTCTTAGACACCGGTTGTGGCACTCATATTTGTAACAAATTTCAGGTGCTATTGGAAAGTGAGAAGTTGATGAGAGGGGAACATGATCTAATCATGGGAAACAAGAATGTTGTCCCTGTTGAAGCTCAAGGAAACGTGAAGTTGTCCTTTAAATCCGGTTCCTTTATTTTGTTGAAAAATGTACGTTATTCGCCTCATGTGGCAAGAAACATTATTTCTTTTCATGCTTTGTAAGACGATGGTTATGCATTTTCTTTTAATAACAATGGTTCTATTTCTTGTTTTAAAGATGGTACTTGTTATTTTAATGCTTTACCATGTCATGGCGTATATGAGGTGATAGCACATGTTAGCAACAAAAGATCAATCATGCAAATTGGTTCTACATCCAAAGATACTTTGGATAAATTATCTCTTTGGCATAGTCGTCTTGGCCATATAAACAAGACTCGCATCTCCAAGCTCCAAGCAATTGGGTACTTGGAGTTGTTTGAACATGGTTCAAATGAAGTATGTGAATCTTGCTTATTGGGAAAGATGACTAAAGCTCCCTTCACCGGTGTAAGTGAGAGGGCTAAGGGTTTATTAGACATTGTACACACCGATGTGTGTCGTCCATTTAAACACCTTACAAGGAATAATTGTAGATACTTCGGAACCTTTATAGATGATTATAGTAGGTATGGATATGTTTACTTGGTTAAACAAAAGTCAGAAACCATTGAGGTGTTCAAGACATTCCAAAATGAAGTTGAGAACCAATTGGGCAAATCAATTAAGATACTTCGATCTGATAGAGGCGGAGAATATCTTAATATAGAGTTTATTGACCATCTTAAGAATTGTGGGATTGTCTCACAATTAACACCTCCTAGGACTCCACAATTGAATGGAGTTGCCGAGAGGAGAAATCGAACATTACTTGACATGGTTCGATCAATGATGGCAAGAACCCAAATACCTATAAGCTTTTGGGGATATGCTCTAGAAACGGCGTGTAAGCTTCTTAATCTCGTACCAACAACGAAGGTAGAAAAGACACCTTTCGAGATATGGCATGGGACTAAACCTCCACTATCCTATCTTAGAGTTTGGGGTTGTCAAGCCTACGTAAAGCGTGAGGTAGATGACAAATTAGAACCCCGTTCAGAAAAGTGTTATTTCATTGGATATCCTAAAGCGGGACTTGGATATTTGTTTTACAAACCTACCGAGAACAAGGTATTTGTTGCTCGAAGGGCGGTCTTTCTAGAAAGAGAACTATTATCCAATGCACCTAGTGGAAAGCATATAGATCTTGAGGAAACTCAAGATGTATCCAATGAACTACCTGATGTTGGCACTAGCACACAACCTCAAGAGGTTGGGACCAATCAAGAGGATGCGGTAGAAACTGACGTTCCACCATTGTCTCTTCGTAGATCTGGTAGAATTCGCACTAAGCCAGAGAGATATGGATTTCTCATATCTGAGGGCAGCGAGTTGCTAGGGGATCATGATGAACCCTCTACTTACCAGGAAGCGATGGCAGGCCCTGAGTCTGACAAATGGAGAGATGCAATGGAAGTCGAGATGTAATCCATGAAGGATAACCAAGTATGGGAACTGGTTGATCCTACACCCAGCTGTATGCTTGTGGGGCGTAATTGGGTCTATAAAGTAAAGACCGGCATGGATGGACAGAATGATACTTTCAAAACACGACTGGTTGCTAAAGGCTTCACTCAAACCCATGGTGTTGACTATGATGAAACCTTTTCCCCAGTGGCTATGTTGAAATCTATCAGGATACTTATGGCTATTGCCGCCTTTCATGATTATGAAATTTGGCAAATGGATGTAAAAACCGTCTTCCTTAACGGGAAGCTTTCTGAAGAGGTGTATATGAAACAACCTGAGGGTTTTATACATCCAAAGTATCCCAATAAAGTCTGTCAACTTAAGAAGTCCATTTATGGACTTAAGCAAGCATCTCGAAGTTGGAATCTTTGCTTTGATGAGAAAATCAAGGAATTTGGATTTTCTAAAAGTGAAGATGAACCTTGTGTATACGTCAGGGCTAGTGGGAGCGCAATTGCATTCCTAGTCCTATATGTTGATGACATCATACTCATTGGGAATAACATTCTGATCTTGAGTGATGTCAAGACATTCCTTGGAAAATGTTTTTCAATGAAGGACTTAGGAAATACAGCGTGCATCTTGGGAATTAAGATCTATCGAGATAGATCTAAAAGACTTCTCGAGTTGAATCAAAGTGCATATATTGACAAAGTTCTAAAGCGATTTAGAATGGAGGATTCCAAGAAAGGAAGTCTTCCTATGTTGCATGGAGTGACTTTGAGCAAGGCTCAATGTCCAAGTTCCGACAAGGAACGTGACGTAATGAAGAAGATCCCTTATGCTTCGGCAGTTGGATCTATCATGTACGCCATGCTATGCACAAGACCTGATGTATCATGTGCGTTGAGCGTGACAAGTAGATATCAGGCAAACCCCGGAGAAGCCCATTGGATAGCCGTCAAGAACATCTTGAAATATCTTCGAAGAACGAAGGATATGTTCTTGGTATATGGTGGTATGGAAGAATTGCGTGTAGTTGGATACTCAGACGCAAGCTTCCAAACTGATAGGGATGATTTCCGATCGCAATCGTGTTATGTATTCCTATTGAATGGTGGTGCTGTGAGTTGGAGGAGCTCCAAGCAAGACACAGTTGCTGATTCAACAACAGAATCAGAATACATTACAGCAAGTGAAGCTGCAAAAGAAGCTGTGTGGATGAAGAAATTCATCAATGACTTGGTAGTTGTTCCTAGCATTAATGACCCCATTGAAATATTTTGTGACAATCAGGGTGCAGTAGCTTTGGCTAAGGAACCTAGAGCTCACAAAAGAACGAGGCATATTGCTCGTAAATACCACGTTATTCGAGATAAGATTGAATGTGGTGACGTTGTCATAAGCAGAGTAGTATCGGAAGAGAACTTTCCGATCCGTTTACTAAGCCGTTGTCACAGGCTGTACATGATTCTCACACTAGAGGAATAGGTGTGAGATTCGCCAGTGATTTAGCTTGAGTACTGTTTTAGTTTGAATTTGATGTTTATTTTGGGAACTAGAAGCAATATTGTAATTTTGATTGTATTGATGTATAAATATGTCTATACATATGCGTGCTGCAGTTACTTTCAAAATCTTTATTGTGTTCCATCTTTGCATGTTTAAACACTTCCCAGATTTAATCTGAATCTCCACAGTCAGTCATACTTAAAGGGAAGTAAGTAATGAACGAAGACTGAGGTAAGTGGTTGGTCACAATGGATGCAACACTTACCTGTACTTGAAAAAGGTTTCAAGTGACTGGAGACCCACACCCGAGTTTACTTCATGGAAATTGTCACAAGTATCTCAGGATGATAATATCATTTCATCCTTAGACCAGAGATTCATGAGATTCCAAAGCATAAGTTTACTTTACTTAGATTAATGCTCTAACGCGGTTCGTAAATGGCCGTTATAAGGGGCTTAGTTAGGTAAGGATAATTCATGTGGAGGGACTATGTAGTCAAAAGGATTTGTACCTCGATGAAGAGAGATATCCATGGGCCCCTCAATGATTTAGCGCTGACATCCAAAAGCATGGCCATGCTCGAGTTATATTGAAAATGGTTCAATTACAACTCATTTCGGTCACCACTAAATAAAAGATCGAGAAACATAATCGTGAACGATCTGGAGAATGACGACATTAATCCATGTCTCGTGTTCACAAGGATATCGTGTACAAAGGGATGATACGATCACTTATCTAAAGGAACCATCATTTATATGACTGGTAGTAGTCGAGGATGACGTACCTCGTGCTGACTTGGGGACAAAGATGCCTAGCTAGGGCCGCTCTTTGTTTGTGATACCAATAACACGTCGTGTCGTGTGCAAGTGGGAGTTTGTTAGAATTCGTGACTTTTATCATAGATGATTAAACTGTCAGAATCACAACCTTAATCATAGATGATTAAACTGTTGGATTCGTGGTAGCTAATCATAGATGATTAAATTGTCAGAATCGTGGCAGCTTAATCATAGATGATTAAACTGTTGGATTTGTGGCAGCTTAATCATAAGTGATTATATTGTCAGAATTAATGCCCACCGACACACGCGTTCGAGTATCATGGCCGATGATGTGCGAGCCTATCCGGTCACACACCGGGGGAATTCCTTTCCGATAACACTTAAAAGAGGAGATAAATAAAGATGTTGGGAGAAATAAAAGGAGCTTTTATTTCATTGGACCATTTGATTGTCCAATGCATGTAAAGAGTTGCCACCACTTTCTCCACATGCTTGCTCTAATTCTATTGGACCACCTTTTGGTCCAATGCATGTAGAGCTTTTTCTGACACCTCCACTTGCTCTCTCATCTATATAAGAGAGATGTGGGAGGTTGAATAATCACTAATGCAAAAATTGGTTCTCTCTCTAAAATACAAGTGTTTGGTCACCGAAAATGTAAGTGAAGTTCTTGAGCATTTTTCGGTGTCGGGTTAGCAACTTGGAAGGAATCACTTACTCGGTGTGGATCAACGATAGATGGGAACGATTACGTGACCATCATCCATCAAAGAGTTCATCATTATCTTGCGGGTGTCTTCGAGGGTATGATGTTCTCTCTTTCTTCTTTGTTGCACGGTTTGGGTTTAGAGATTCGGTCATTGGTGGATCTTGGTGGTTAAATTAAAATTTTTAAATATACGTTTCCGCTGCGTTTTCAAACCCACCAAAATCAAACAAAGCCCCCTTCGCTTCTGCCTGTCACTCGTAGATCGTAAGTGAGCTTACAATCCACAAGATATCAACAGAAAGCTCAGAACGTAAACTACAGGAGTCGAGAAGGCACGGGATCGCGATTCTATGCCGAACGAGGTCAAAATCCGTCGAGAAAGCAGATGACAAAATCTGCCAAAACTGAATACATTTTAAAACTCATTTTTAATAATTTACAAGTCAGGTAAGCCTGAAAAGGAGACCCGAGCCAAATGTTATGGCCATTTCAATAAAGCCCCTTTCGATTCTTCTTGTAATTACTAGACCGTAACTGGGCTCACGATCCACAAGATATCAACGGAAAGCTCAGAACGTAAACTACAAGAGTCAAGAAGGCACGGGATCGTGATTCTATGCCAAAGCAGGTCCAAATCCGTCGAGAACGCACACGACTGAATCTGCCAGAAAGTGAATTTGTTTTAAAACCCGTTTTTAATAATTTACAAGTCAAGTAGGAATGAAACGGAGACCCGAGTCAAAAGTTATGGCCTTTTCAATAAAGCCCCTATCCATTCTGCCTGTAACTCCTACACCCTAACTGTGCTCACGATCCACAAGATATCAACGGAGAGCTCGGAATGTAAACTACAAAAGTCGAGAAGGCACGGGATCGTGATTTTGTCCCGAAGTAGGTCAAAATCCGTCGTGAAGGCAGATGATAGTATATTCCAGAAAGTGAATTCGTTTTAAAACTCATTTTTAATAATTTACAAGTCAAGTAGGCCTGAAAAGGAGACCCGAGCCAAATGTTATGGCCTTTTCAATAAAGTCCCTTTCGATTCTGCCTGTAACTCTTAGACCGTAACCGACTCACGATCCAACAGATATAAACGGAAAGCTCAGAACATAAACTACAAGAGTCGAGAAGGTACGGGAACGTGATTCTATGCCGAAGAAGGTCAAAATCCGTCGAGAAAGCACATGACATAATCTGCGAGAAAGTGAATTTGTTTTATAACCCGTTTATAATAATTTACAAGTTAAGTACGCATGAAACGGAGACCCAAGGCAAAAGTTATGGCCTTTCCAGTAAAGCCCCTTTCCATTCTGCCTCTAACTCCTAGACCCTAACTGGGCTCACGATCCACAAGATATCAACGGAGAGCTCGGAACGTAAACTACAAAAGTCGAGAAGGCACGGGATCGTAATTCTGTCCCAAAGCAGGTCAAAATCCATCGTGAAGGCAGATGATAGTATATTCTAGAAAGTGAATTCGTTTTAAAACTCATTTTTAATAATTCACAAGTCAAGTAGGCATAAAACGGAGACTCGAGCCAAAACTTAAGGCCTATTCAGTAAAACCCCTTTCGATTCTGCCTATAACTCCTAGACCATAATTGGGCTCACGACCACAAGATATAAACGGAAAGCTCAGAACGTAAACTACAAGAGTCGAGAAGGCATGGGATCGTGATTCTGTCCCGAGGCAGGTCAAAATCCGTCGAGAAGGCAGATGACAGAATCTCTCAGATAGTGAATTTGTTATAAAACCCGTTTTTAATAATTTACAAGTCAAGTAGGTATGAAACGGAGACCCGGACCAAAAGTTATGGCCTTTTCAGTAAATCCCCTTTCGATTCTACCTGTCACTCGTAGACCGTAAGTGGGCTCACGATCCACAAGATATCAACGGAAAGCTCAGAACGTATACTACAAGAGACGAGAAGGCACGGGATCGTGATTCTATGCCGAAGGAGGTCAAAATCCGCCGAGAAGGCAGATGACGAAATCTGCCAGAAAGTGAATCCGTTTTTAAACTCATTTTTAATAATTTACAAGTCAAGTAGGCCTGAAACGAAGACCCGAGCCAAACGTTATGGCTTTTTCAATAAAGTCCCTTTCGATTCTGCCTGTAACTCCTAGACCGTAACTGGGCTCACGATCCACAAGATATCAACAGAAAGCACAGAACGTAAACTACAAGAGTCGAGAAGGCACGGGATCGTGATTCTATGCCGAAGCCGGTCATAATCCGTCGAGAAGGCACATGACTGAATCTGCCAGAAAGTGAATTTGTTTTAAAACCCGTTTTTAATAATTTACAAGTTAAGTAAGCATGAAACGGAGACCCGAGCAAAAAGTTATGGCCTTTTCAGTAAAGCCCTTTCCATTATGCATGTAACTCCTAGACCCTAATTGGGCTCACGATCCACAAGATATCAACGGAGAGCTCGGAATGTAAACTACAAAAGTTGAGAAGGCACAGGATCGTGATTCTTTCCCGTAACAGGTCAAAATCCGTCGAGAAGGCAGATGACAGAATCTGCCAGATAGTGAATTTGTTTTAAACCCGTTTTTAATAATTTACAAGTCGAGTAGGCATGAAACGGAGACCCGAGCCAGAAGTTATGGCCTTTTTTAGTAAAGGCCCTTTCGATTCTGCCTATAACTCCTAGACCGTAACTGGGCTCATGATCCACAAGATATCAACAGAAAGCTCAGAACGTAAACTACAATAATCGAGAAGGAACGGGATCATGATTTTATGCCGAAACAGGTCAAAATCCGTCGAGAAGGCACATGACAGAATCTGCCAGAAAGTGAATTTGTTTTAAAATTCGTTTTTAAAAATTTACAAGTCAAGTAGGCTTGAAACGAAGACCCGAGAAAATGTTACGTCCTTTTCAATAAAGCCCGTTTCGATTCTGCCTGTAACTCCTGAAGGATTTATGTGCACAGATAAGTACACGTGTCACCGTGTCCAATGTTATAAGGCACTAAAGGGTCACACCACGACACACCCAATTATGGACAACCGAATAAAGTAAGTTGTGTGGAATAATTAACTAGTTAAGTTAATTATAAAGAAGAGAATAAATAATAATAAGTTAATTATTATTTAAGAGGAAAGTTAAATATTAAGTTAAATATTTAACGGACAGTTAATTAATAGTTAATTAATTAACTAGTAAAAGTCCAAGGGTTTAAAGTGTTAATAGGAAGTTTAATTTTGAGATTAATCATAATTAAACTCCAAGGACTATACCGTAACATCTAGCCTTATAAATAAAGGGCTTGTGTAAGGGTTTAGTGGTTAATCACTTTACACACTCAAAACCCTAATACTCCCTCTCCCTCTCTCGGTCGAAGTCGACCAAAACCCCAAGGGGTTTTCGGTTGTGGTGTTCATTCGACACACACACACACAAAAGCCATTGTGTGACACTTTGTTGGTACAACGCGGTCTTGCAGCGTGTTCAGGTGGTGCAGTAGAGGTGGATCACTTCTTTAGCAATCTAAAGGTAATGTTCATCATCTCTTTGTTCTTGTGATCTCATTGTCTAGTAGAGATCCGGTATGTGGGATTCAAGTTCCGCCATGTGAATCCTACTAGGTTTTCTTATAGTGGTATCAGAGCTATCTAATAATCTCAATGAGATTCGGTTGAGTTTCTTTTCATCTAGAAAAGAACCCTAGAATTTTCGGCCAAGAACATTGTTCAAGTTTATGAACAATTGGTTTGAATAGGGTTCTAGATAAAAAGAAATTAGGCTTCTTTTTCCTTCCTTGTTATTTCCGATTTTCGTAAATATATGGTATATTATATTAAGTTTTTTTTTTATCTTAGAAAGAACCCTAGTAAATTTAATCCAAGAACATTGTTCAAGTTTATGAACAATTGGACTGAATAGGTTTCAAGATAAAAAGAATTAGTTTTTTTTTTGTTGTTGTTTTGTTTAGTGAATAAAACCTAGTATGTTTAATCCAAGCAAAATGTTCAAAGTTTTTGAATAATTGGAATAAAAAGGTTTTAAGACAAAATTAAGAAAAGGTTATGTTACATTTTACGTTTATAAAATTTAACACTTTATTTGTTTATTATTGTTATTAATTACCGAAAATATATATATATTTTACGATAGTCGAACCCGCCTCAACCGAGTTTCGGTCGAAGCTTGGATCGACCATCGAGTGGCCGTCGAACACCATCCCACCGAGTTTCGGTTGGGGTAACTTTGTGGTCAAGAAACTTTTCATTTTGGTCCAAGATTTCCCAACGTTTTTGGGAAGTATGTGATCCTAAATAAGGGATAAAATCTACAAGTTTCTAATGTAAGATTTTATCATTAATAGTCAAATCTTTTACATAAATTTTTTACTAGTTTATTATTTTGTTAATTAATAACAATAAAGTTTAATAAACATTTAAAATATACCTAATGATTTTAATAGTTATTAAAATCAAGATAATTATGAAATTAAGGAGGAAATAAGAAACCAGTTTATGGGTAATTTAATAATTATCAGTTTGGTAATTTAAATTATCAGTTTATTTATTTATTTAGTATGACATAACCTAAAACTCGTGACATTGTGTTTAATGTTAAAAGTTCCGAATTTTTTAAGTTATTTTCGGAAATTATTAAACTTTTATTTTTTAAATATATACAAAACACAAAACCAAGTCTTTGGGGTTATGACATAGCAATTTTTTTCGAAATTGCAAGTATTATAATTTTATTTTTCATTTATTTATTATAACATAAAATAATAAGGTGGTGGTTATAAACAGTTTGTTTAGAAAACCAAGATTTAATTATAAGACGGTGATTATAAACAGTTTGTTTAGAAAACCAAGTTTAAAATTGTAATGGCGATATAAACAGTTAGTTTATAAAACCAAGTTTTATAAAAACAAATTAAAAAGTGGAATTTATAAACAGTTAGTTTATAAAACCAATTAATTAAAAACTGGCTAACTTTTTCGAACAAAGGAAAATCCTTTTTAGAAAATCTTAGATCAGAGTGCAACCCACCTAATGGAACACCTCACTTGTTCAACGATATTCACATTGTAAGGAGAAAGAAC
The DNA here is from genome assembly GCA_963853835.1 of Calendula officinalis. NCBI lineage: Eukaryota > Viridiplantae > Streptophyta > Magnoliopsida > Asterales > Asteraceae > Calendula > Calendula officinalis. Next base: position 10,400,550 of record OY970833.1, read on the forward strand.
CTTAGATGTGGATTCAAATCATTGCGAGTGTTAGGGTGCGTAGGGTCTTGTGATAATCGGGAGTCCCGGCGCAAGGCATCGCACTGTCTTAGGTGGTACGATCTATTTTGGTGATAATCGGGAGTCCCGGCCCAAAATGCACTAGAGGGATTAAAACACCAAGTTTGTTGTTCAACTTGATATCCCCAACATCTAGGAATCGTTTCTAGTTCAAGAGGCGATCGGTATGACTATACCTACCAGAAATAGCGTGGCTATAATGGGAAGTGCCCAAACCTTGCATTAGAAGGCGTGAAATATGGATCCTAGTCTAACTATTATTCTTAAAATGTAATAATGTTAGAAGTTATTTATTTTTCTAATCATACTAACCGTTTGTTGTTTTTCTTATAGATGTCTGTACTGTCAGAAATTCCGTTTTACTCACCAATTGAATCGCAAAGGCTCATCACTGGAAAATGGAAGCTTACTGGTCCAAACTACAAAGTTTGGAATGTGCACTTTAGGAATTTCCTAAAGGCACAAGATCTACTGTACGTGATAGACGAGGTGCCCAAGGGACAACCAGGGCAAGATGTCCAGGATGATAAGCTTGATGCTTATTATCAGTACCTGGCAGATGAATCACAAGTTATGTCGATTCTCATTCTTACTTCATTATCAGAACTTACTGATAATCTACGTAAGAATCCGTGCTATGAGTTTTTCCAGTATCTTGAGGAAACCTTTAAAGATAGTACTGAAGAAAGTAAGCAGTTCGTTTTGCAAGAAATCTTTTCGTCAAAGAGGAAGGATGATCAACCATTGAGTGACCATCTTACTAACATAAGAAGGTTGCTAGATTGTCTCACCCTGGTTACTGGCACATCAAACCAACAAGAACAAGTCTTGTTCTTGTTTGGATCTCTCACTCAATACTATCAGGATAAGGTAGTACGTTTAGTTGGGAATTTTGATTTGACTGTCGTAGGACTACACGAGAATCTCTTGTGTATATGTGATGTTCAAAGGCTAGAGGAAGAATCTCTCCCTGAGATTCAGCAGGATGATTTCGATGAGTGGTTGAAGAACTTTGCTGATTTGTGTTGCCCAACTTGTGGCAGCAAGGATATTTGCGAGCACACGTCCGATGTGGGACTGTTGGACACTGATTTTTTTCAGTGATTCAGGTATCTTTATGATTGATTGTCTCGTTACTTCTAGTGAATCCTGGGTATTGGATACCGGATGTGGTCATCACATTTGCAACAACTTGCAGGGATTTAAGAAGAACAGGAGGCTAGGACGAGGGGATGTTGAACTACGAGTAGGTGAAGGTTCCAAGGTTAGAGTCAAAGCCGTAGGAACATATCTTCTCAAGTTGCCTTCAGGAAGAGTCTTGGAACTTAAAGATTGTTATTATGTTCCTAGACTTATTAAGAATGTTATTTCTTTTGATTTACTTATAGACAGTGGTTTTTATTATGAATTTTATGGAAAAACAATTTCTTGTTTAAAAGATGACATTTTATATTTTAAAGCAAATTCTCATAATGGTCTATATACGTTAAATCTAAATAACATAGAACGAGACGTTTATCATATAAGGAAAAGATCCAAGAGTAACTTGAATCAAACTTATCTTTGGCATTGTCGTTTAGGTCATATAAACGAGACTCGCATTAAGAAGCTCCACGATGATGGAGTTCTAGAGCCATTTGATTTGGAATCATATGCCATATGCGAATCATGGTTGTCTGGCATAATGACAAAAGATCCTTTCAATCACTACAATGAAAGGGCAGGCGAGTTGTTAGGGATTATACACAGTGACGTGTGTGGAGCCTTCACTCCAGAAGCCAGAGGTGGATACCGCTACTTCATTACCTTTACTGACGACTTCAGTAGGTATGGTTATGTCTTTCTTATGAGACTAAAATCTGAAAGCTTTGACAAGTTCAAAGAATATCAGAGGGAAGTAGAAAACCAACTGGGCAAGAAAATAAAGTCAATTCGGTCGGACCGAGGAGGCGAATATTTGAGCCAAGAGTTCGACAATCATTTGAAAGAATGTGGGATTGTTTCACAACTCACACCTCCGTATACACCTCAGATGAATGGTGTATCAGAAAGGAGAAATCACACCTTGTTAGACATGGTACGTTCAATGATGTGTCGCGCTCCCCTAAAACTATCATTTTGGGGACATGCACTCGAGACTGCAGCATTCACACTGAATAGAGTTCCGACCAAGTCAGTAGAAAAGACTCCGTTCGAGCACTGGACGGGGAGAAAGCCAAAATTGTCTTTTCTCAAGATTTGGGGTTGTGAAGCATACGTTAGACGTAACTTCACAGACAAACTAAACCCCAAGTCAGATAAGTGTATCTTCGTTGGATATCCAAGGGAAACCTTAGGATATTATTTCTATTGTCAAGAAGACAACAAAGTTTTTGTTGCTCGGAAAGGTGTCTTCTTGGAAGAGAAGTTTCTAGGAACTGAAATTCCAAGAAAAGAAATAGAACTTCAAGAAATTGAAGAGTACGAAGATCCACCTACGACTTCAGTCGAACCAGTAGTTTAACAAAGAATTGTTGATCCACAACCAGACCCACCGGTTGAGGAAGAAGAAACACGCAACCCTCGTAGGTCCTGTAGACCACGCCAAGAACCAGTTAGGTATCTTGGATTCATGATTGATGAAGATGATGGAAGTATACTAGAACCATTGACCTACAGCGAGGCTGCTGATGGCGTGGAGTTTGAAAGATGGCTCGAGGCTATGCAAGCAGAGATGCAATCCATGTATGACAACCAAGTTTGGGTGTTATCAGACTTGCCACCACAGTCACGAGTTGTTGGATGCAAGTGGGTTTTCAAGAAGAAAACTGACATGGATGGGAAAGTGCATACTTACAAAGCACGACTTGTCGCGAAGGGTTTCACGCAAACACATGGTGTGGATTATTCTGAAACCTACTCGCCAGTCGCCATGCTTAAATCTATTAGAATTCTTATGGCCATATCAGCATATTACGACTATGAGATATGGCAAATGGACGTTAAAACCGCCTTCCTTAACGGGGAGTTGAATGAGGACGTATTCATGATACAACCGGATGGTTTTACTGATCCAAAGAATCCAGATAAAGTATGCAAATTGCTAAAATCCATTTATGGATTAAAACAAGCATCTAGAAGTTGGAACTTACACTTTGACAAAAGAATCAAAGAATTTGGTTTTGTCAAGAGTTAGTTCGAGGCATGTGTCTACACAAAATTCAGTGGGAGCATAGTAATCTTCCTAGTCTTGTATGTTGATGACATACTGCTCATAGGAAATGATATACCAACATTACAAGGAGTAAAATCCTGGTCAGGTAAATGTTTCCAGATGATAGACTTGGGAGAAGCCGCGTTTATACTGGGTATAAAGATCTACAGAGATAGATCTAGGTGGCTTATTGGACTTAGTCAAAGTACATACATTGACAAAGTACTGAAGAGATTCAGTATGAGTGATTCCAAGAGAGGTCTCATTCCAATGACACATGGCATTACACTGAGCAAAGCTCAGAGTCCTACATCTAGCAAGGAAATAGCTAGGATGAGTTTGGTTCCATATGCTTCGGCAATTGGATCAATCATGTATGCGATGTTATGTACTAGGCCCGATATTACTTACTCCATAAGTCTTACGAGCAGATATCAAAAGAATCCTGGTGAGGCCCATTGGGTGGCTGTCAAGAACATTCTCAAGTATTTGAGAAGGACGAAAGAAATGTTCTTGGTCTTTGAAGGTTCAATGGAAGAATTGCGTGTAACTAGTTACACAGATGCAAGTTTCCAAACCGATAGAGACGACTACAAATCACAATCGGGATTTGTATTCACACTAAACGGAGGAGCTATATCTTGGAAGAGTCAGAAACAAGATACGATAGCAGATTCGACTACAGAGGCTGAGTACATTGCGGCAAATGATGCTGGAAAGGAAGCCATGTGGCTTAAGAATTTTATCGAGGATCTTAGAGTTATTGCCAGTATCTCTAGACCCATCGAAATATTCTGTGATAATAGTGGAATGATAGCGCAAGCTGTTGAACCAAGAGAGCATCAAAATACCAGGCATGTGCGCAGAAAATATCACCTCATACATGAGTATGTCAGAGAAGGTGATATTATAATTAAGAAAATACCAACGGATGACAACGTTGCTGACCCGTTGACAAAACCACTAGCTGGACCAAAGCATGAGAAACATGCGCACGCTATAGGCATGCAGTACCTAGATATTGGTAGCTAGTAATTTTGATTAGATTCATAGACATATTTGAAATCGATACATTATGTAATAACATTTCGTGGGATTGAAATCGAAGGTTTTACGTAATATTTTCAAATTGTCTATTCTTAACATGTTTTAAACTTATCCTTGATACACAAAGTTTTGAGTATCTAAATGTCTGTGGTTGCTTGAATTTAGTGGGATCTAGATTCAGGAGTTAATACCATTATGAATATTTATCTATTCATAGTTATTGAATAGAGAAACAAGTGTTGTTAAAATAAATATTCATAGATGTTTACAGAGTTTGCTAAACATTAGACGTGACCAAAAGATCGAGATTACTTCATGGAGCCTAAGCATGAGTAATTTTGAGTAGATATCCTCTGACCTGAGACGTTTTGGTTTGAGACGCGACAACTTCTGATCTTTAGCATTTATCTAACGTCACACCGTAAAAGGGTGATCATAAGGAACCTGACTAAGACAGCGGAAGTCGTGGGCAAGATAACACAAATTGTCAAGATGGAATTTGCACCTTCTTTAACTAGAAGAGATATTTCATGGCCGCTCGACGATTAAGACTACTGAAATGCGTGGCCGCGCTCGGAGAATGATTAGATCATTTGGTACTCCATTACTGTAGAAAGTCGAAATCAGTGTCGAGAAAATTCGAGTATATAGAACAAGATCCCTGCTCCATGTCTATTACTCAAATTAAGAAATATCATGATGCAAAAGGAAAATCTGTTAGTGTTATTCATTTATGAATATTATCTCTGCATGTAAGAGTTCTTATAACGTGGTTATCCTAAATGTCTGGCTAGGGACCGCTTTAGGCCAACGATGATCAGTAAGTGATACTTAACTTGCACAAGTGGGAGTCTGAAGGGGGGTGCCCAGGGCACCTCATCTTGTCATTTCGTGCTTGCTCATTCCCAATCAATCTTTTTATTCATCAACTTGATGTTTTATTTTGAAAATGGGAGGAACAATGCTATAGAGCAACGGGAAGAAGGTCGTCGTCTCTTTTGGATGGTCGGCTTAGAGTGAAAGCATACGAACATAGACTTTGTGACTGACTTCGCCGTATAAGCATATCTTCACTGAAAGTCACTAGGGCTGCTTTTGCCCATGCCATGAATGAGAGTGAGTCCAGTCCATCTTCCTTCCCTGGATATGCTGTGTCCTCTACATTCGCTTCGTCCTCCGCTAGATAAGTACACGTGTCACCGTGTCCAATGTTATAAGGCACTAAAGGGTCACACTACTACACACCCAATAATGGACAACCGAATAAAGTAAGTTGTGTGGAATAATTAACTTGTTAAGTTAATTATAAAGAAGAGAATAAATAATAATAAGTTAATTATTATTTAAGAGGAAAGTTAAATATTAAGTTAAATATTTAACGGACAGTTAATTAATAGTTAATTAATTAACTAGTAACAGTCCAAGGGTTTAAAGTGTTAATAGGAAGTTTAATTATGAGATTAATCATAATTAAACTCCAAGAACTAAACCGTAACATCTAGCCTTATAAATAAAGGGCTTGTGTAAGGGTTTAGGGGTTAATCACTTTACACACTCAAAACCCTAATACTCCCTCTCCCTCTCTCGGCCGAAGTCGACCGAAACCCCAAGGGGTTTTCGGTTGTGGTGTTCGTTCGACACACACACAAGCCATTATGTGATACTTTGTTGGTACAACGCGGTCTTGCAGCGTGTTCAGGTGGTGCAGTAGAGGTGGATCACTTCTTCAGCAATCTAAAGGTAATGTTCATCATCTCTTTGTTCTTGTGATCTCATTGTCTAGTAGAGATCCGGTATGTGGGATTCAAGTTCCGCCATGTGAATCCTACTAGGTTTTCTTACAACTCCTAGACCATAACTGGACTCATGAATCACAAGATATCAATGGAAAGCTCCAAACGTAAACTACAAGAGTTGAGAAGGCACAAGATCGTGATTGTATGGCGAAGCAAGTCAAAATCCGTCGAGAAGGCACATGACAGAATCTGCCTCAAAATGAATTTGTTTTAAAACTCATTTTTAATAATTTACAAGTCAAGTAGGCATGAAACGGAGACCCGAGCCAAAAGTTATGGCATTTTCAGTAAAGCCCCTTTCGATTTTGCCTGTAACTCCTAGACCATAACTGGGCTCACGATCCACAAGATATCAACTGAAAGCTCGGAATGTATACTACAAAAGTCGAGAAGGCATGGGATCATGATTCAATCCGGAAGCAGGTTAAAATCCGTTGAGAAGGCAGATGACAGAATCTGCCAGATAATGAATTTGTTATAAAACTCGTTTTTAATAATTCACAAGTCAAGTAGGCATGAAACGGAGACCCGAGCCAAAAGTTATGGCATTTTCAGTAAAGCCCCTTTCGATTCTGTCTGTCACACGTAGACCGTAACTTGGCTCACGATCCACAAGATATCAATGGAAAGCTTTGAACGTAAACTACAACAGTCGAGAAGACACGAGATCGTGATTCTTGCCGAAGGAGGTTTAAATCCGTCAAGAAGACAGATGACAGAATCTGCCAGAAAGTGAATTTGTTTTAAAACTCATTTTTAAAAATTTACAAGTCAAGTAGGCCTGAAATGGAGACCCGAGCCAAATGTTATGGCCTTTTCAATAAAGCCCCATTCGATTCTGCCTGTAACTCCTAGACCATAACTGGGCTCACGATCCATAAGTTATCAACGGAAAGCTCGGAATGTAAACTACCAAAGTTGAGAAGGCACGAGATCGTGATTCTGTCCCGAAGCAGGTCAATATCCGTCGTGAATGCAGATGATAGTATATTCCAGAAAGTGAATTGTTTTTAAAACTCTTTTAATAATTTACAATTTAAGTAGGTCTGAAACGGAGTCCCGAGCCAAAAGTTATGGCCTTTTCAGTAAAGCACCATTCGATTCTGCCTGTAACTCCTAGACCGTAAGTTGGCTCACGATCCACAAAATATCAACGGAAAGCTCAGAACGTAAACTACAATAGTCGAGAAGGCACGGGATCGTGATTCTATGCCGTAACAGGTCAAAATCCGTCGAGAAGGCAGATGACAGAGTCTGCCAGATAGTGAATTTGTTTTAAAACCCGTTTTTAATAATTTACAAGTCGAGTAGGCATGAAACGGAGAGCCGAGCCAAAAGTTATGGCCTTTTTTAGTAAAGGCCCTTTCGATTCTGCCTATAACTCCTAGACCGTAAGTGGGCTCATGATCCACAAGATATCAAAAGAAAGCTCATAACGTAAACTACAAATATCGAGAAGGAACGGGATCATGATTTTATGCCGAAGCAGGTCAAAATCCGTTGAGAAGGTACATGACAGAATCAGCCAGAAAGTGAATTTGTTTTAAAATTCGTTTTTAAAAATTTACAAGTCAAGTAGGCTTGAAACGAAGACCCGAGAAAATGTTACGTCCTTTTCAATAAAGCCCGTTTCGATTCTGCCTTTAACTCCTAGACCATAACTGGACTCATGATCCACAAGATATCAATGGAAAGCTCCAAACGTAAAATACAAGAGTTGAGAAGGCACATGATCATGATTCTATGGCGAAGCAAGTCAACATCCATCGGGAAGGCACATGACAGAATCTGCCACAAAATGAATTTGTTTTAAAACTCGTTTTTAATAATTTACGAGTCAAGTAGGTATGAAACGGAGACCCGAGCCAAAAGTTATGGCCTTTTCAGTAAAGCCCCTTTCGATTTTGCCTGTAACTCCTAGACCGTAACCTGGCTCACGATCCACAAGATATCAACTGAAAGCTCGGAATGTATACTACAAAAGTCGAGAAGGCATGAGATCGTGATTCTATCCCAAAGCAGGTTAAAATCCGTCGAGAAGGCAGATGACAGAATCTGCCAGATAATGAATTTGTTATAAAACTCGTTTTTAATAATTAACAAGTCAAGTAGGCATGAAATGGAGACCCGAGCCAAAAGTTATGGCCTTTTCAATAAAGCCCCTTTCGATTCTGCATGTCACACGTAGACCGTAACTTGGCACATGATCCACAAGATATCAACGGAAAGCTCATAATGTAAACTACAACAGTCGAGAAGGAACGGGATCGTTATTCTTGCCGAAGGAGGTTAAAATCCGTCGAGAAGACAGATGACAGAATCTGCCAGAAAGTGAATTTGTTTTAAAACTCCTTTTCAAAAATTTACAAGTCAAGTAGGCCTGAAATGGAGACCCGAGCCAAATGTTATGGCCTTTTCAATAAAGCCCCTTTCGATTCTGCCTGTAACTCCTAGACCATAACTGGGCTCACGATCCACAACTTATCAACTGAAAGCTCGGAATGTAAACTACAAAAGTTGAGAAGGCACGAGATCGTGATTCTCTCCCGAAGCAGGTCAAAATCCGTCGTGAATGCAGATGATAGTATATTCCAGAAAGTGAATTGTTTTTAAAACTCTTTTAATAATTTACAATTTAAGTAGGCCTGAAACGGAGACCCGAGCCAAAAGTTATGGCCTTTTCAGTAAAGCACCATTCGATTCTGCCTGTAACTCCTAGACCGTAAGTTGGCTCACGATCCACAAAATATCAACGGAAAGCTCAGAACGTAAACTACAATAGTCGAGAAGGCACGGGATCGTGATTCTATGCCGTAACAGGTCAAAAAATGTCGAGAAGGCAGATGACAGAATCTGCCAGATAGTGAATTTGTTTTAAAACCCGTTTTTAATAATTTACAAGTCGAGTAGGCATGAAACGGAGACCCGAGCCAAAAGTTATGGCCTTTTTTTAGTAAAGGCCCTTTCGATTCTGCCTATAACTCCTAGACCGTAACTGGGCTCATGATCCACAAGATATCAACAGAAAGCTCAGAACGTAAACTACAATAGTCGAGAAGGAACGGGATCATGATTTTATGCCGAAGCAGGTCAAAATCCGTTGAGAAGGCACATGACAGAATCAGCCAGAAAGTGAATTTGTTTTAAAATTTGTTTTTAAAAATTTACAAGTCAAGTAGGCTTGAAACGAAGACCCGAGAAAATGTTACGTCCTTTTCAATAAAGCCCGTTTCGATTCTGCCTGTAACTCCTAGACCATAACTGGACTCATGATCCACAAGATATCAATGGAAAGCTCCAAACGTAAAATACAAGAGTTGAGAAGGCACATGATCATGATTCTATGGCGAAGCAAGTCAACATCCATCGGGAAGGCACATGACAGAATCTGCCACAAAATGAATTTGTTTTAAAACTCGTTTTTAATAATTTACGAGTCAAGTAGGTATGAAACGGAGACCCGAGCCAAAAGTTATGGCCTTTTCAGTAAAGCCCCTTTCGATTTTGCCTGTAACTCCTAGACCGTAACCTGGCTCACGATCCACAAGATATCAACTGAAAGCTCGGAATGTATACTACAAAAGTCGAGAAGGCATGAGATCGTGATTCTATCCCAAAGCAGGTTAAAATCCGTCGAGAAGGCAGATGACAGAATCTGCCAGATAATGAATTTGTTATAAAACTCGTTTTTAATAATTTACAAGTGAAGTAGGCATGAAACGGAGACCCGAGCCAAAAGTTATGGCCTTTTCAATAAAGCCCCTTTCGATTCTGCCTGTCACACGTAGACCGTAACTTGGCTCACGATCCACAAGATATAAACGGAAAGCTCATAACGTAAACTACAACAGTCGAGAAGGAACGGGATCGTGATTCTTGCCGAAGGAGGTTAAAATCCGTCGAGAAGACAGATGACAGAATCTGCCAGAAAGTGAATTTGTTTTAAAACTCCTTTTCAAAAATTAACAAGTCAAGTAGGCCTGAAACGGAGACCCGAGCCAAATGTTATGGCCTTTTCAATAAAGCCCCTTTCGATTCTGCCTGTAACTCCTAGACCATAACTGGGCTCACGATCCACAAGTTATCAACGGAAAGCTCAAAACGTAAACTACAAGAGAGGAGAAGCACGGGATCGTGATTCTATGCCGAAGCAGGTCAAAATCCATCGAGAAGGCACACGACAGAATCTGCCAGAAAGTGAATTTCTTTTAAAACCCGTTTTTAATAATTTACAAGGTAAGTAGGCATGAAACGGAGACCCGAGCCAAAAGTTATGGCCTTTTCAGTAAATCCCATTTCCATTCTTCCTTTAACTCCTAGCCCCTAACTGGGCTCACGATCCACAAGATATCAACGGAAAGCTCGAGACGTAAACTACAAAAGTCTAGAAGGGACGGGATTGTGATTTTGTCCCGAAGCAGGTCAAAATTCGTCGTGAAGCCAGATGATAGTATATTCCAGAAAGTGAATTCATTTTAAAACTACTTTTTAATAATTTACAAGTCAAGTAGGCAAGAAACGGAGACTCGAGCCAAAAGTTATGGCCTTTTCCGTAAAACCCCTTTCGATTACGCCTGTAACTCCTAGACCGTAACCGGGCTCACGATCCACACGATATCAACGGAAAGCTCAGAACGTAAACTACAAGAGTCGAGAAGGCATGGGATCATGATTCTGTCCCGAAGCAGGTCAAAATCCGTCAAGAAGGCAGTTGACAGAATCTTCCACTGTAACTCCTAGACCGTAACTTGGCTCACGATCCACAAGATATCAACAAAAATCTCAGAACGTAAACTACAATACTCGAGAAGGCACGGGATCGTGATTCTATGCCGAAGCAAGTCAAAATCCGTCGAGAAGGCACATGACAGAATCTGTCAGAAAGTGAATTTGTTTTAAAACTCGTTTTCAAAAATTACAAGTCAAGTAGGCTTGAAACGGTGACCCGAGCCAAATGTTATGGCCTTTTCAATAAAGCCCCTTTCAATTCTGCCTGTAATTCCTAGACCGTAACTGGACTCACGATCCACAAGATATCAACGGAAAGCTCCAAACGAAAACTACAACAGTCGAGAAGGCACGGGATCGTGATTCTATGTCGAAGCAGGTCAAAATCCGTCGAGAAGGCACATGACAGAATCAGCCAGAAAGTGAATTTGTTTTAAAACCCGTTTTGAATAATTTACATGTCAAGTAGGCATGAAACGGAGACCCGAGGCAAAAGTTATGGCCTTTTCAGTAAAGCCCCTTTCGATTCTGCCTGTAACTCCTAGACCGTAACTGGGCTCACGATTCACAAAATATCAACTGAAAGCTCGAGAGATAAACTACAAAACTCGAGAAGGCATGGGATCGTGATTTTGTCTCGAAGCAGGTCTAAATCCGTCGAGAAGGCAGATGACAAAATCTGCCAGATAGTGAATTTGTTATAAAACCCGTTTTTAATAATTTACAAGGCAAGTTGGCATGAAACGGAGACCCGAGCCAAAAGTTATGGCCTTTTCAGTAAAGCCCCTTTCCATTCTGCCTGTAACTCCTAGACCCTAACGGGGCTCACGATCCACAAGATATCAACGGAGAGCTCAGAACGTAAACAACAAAAGTCGAGAAGGCAGATGATAGTATATTCCAGAAAGTGAATTCGTTTTCAAACTCATTTTTAATAATTTACAAGTCAAGTAGGCATGAAACGGAGACCCGAGCCAAAAGTTATTGCCTTTTCAGTAAAAGCCCCATTCGATTCAGCCTGTAGCTCCTAGACCGTAAGTTGGCTCACGATCCAAAAGATATCAACGGAAAGCTCAGAACATAAACTACAAGAGTCGAGAAGGCACGAGATCGTGATTCTATGCTGAAGCAGATCAAAATATGTCGAGAAGGCAGATGACAGAATCTCCCAGATAGTGAATTTGTTTTAAAACCCGTTTTTAATAATTTACAAGTCAAGTAGGCATGAAACGGAGACCCGAGCCAAAAGTTATGGCCTTTTCAGTAAAGCCCCTTTCGATTCTGCCTGTAACTCCTAGACCGTAACTGGGCACATGATCCACAAGATATCAACAGAAAGCTCAGAACGTAAACTACAATATTCGAGAAGGCACGGGATCGTGAATCTATGCCGAAGCAGGTCAAAATCCGTCGAGAAGGCACATGACAGACCTGCCAGAAAGTAAATTTGTTTTAAAACCCGTTTCTAATAATTTACAAGTCAAGTAGGCATGAAACAGAGACCCGAGCCAAAAGTTATGGCCTTTTCAGTAAAGCCCCTTTCGATTCTGCCTGTGACTCCTAGAACATAACTGGGCTCACGATCCACAAGAGAACAACTGAAAGCTCGGAATGTAAACTACAAAAGTCGAGAAGGCATGGGATCGTGATTCTGTCCCGAAGCAGGTCAAAATCCATCAAGAAGGTAGATGACAGAATCTGCCAGATAGTGAATTTTTAATAAAACCCATTTTTAATAATTTACAAGTCAAGTAGGCATGAAACGGAGACCCGAGCCAATAGTTATGGCCTTTTCAGTAAAGCCCCTTTCGATTCTGCCTGTCACTCATAAACTGTAAGTGGCCTCACGATCCACAAGATATCAACAGAAATCTCAGAACGTAAACTACAATACTCGAGAAGGCACGGGATCGTGATTCTATGCCGAAGCAAGTCAAAATCCGTCGAGAAGGCACATGACAGAATCTGTCAGAAAGTGAATTTGTTTTAAAACTCGTTTTTAAAAATTACAAGTCAAGTAGGCTTGAAACGGTGACCCGAGCCAAATGTTATGGCCTTTTCAACAAAGCCCCTTTCGATTCTGCCTGTCACTCGTAAACTGTAAGTGGGCTCACGATCCACAAGATAACAACGGAAAGCTCAGAACATAAACTACAAGAGTCGAGAAGGCACGAGATCGTGATTCTATGCTGAAGCAGATCAAAATATGTCGAGAAGGCAGATGACAGAATCTCCCAGATAGTGAATTTGTTTTAAAACCCGTTTTTAATAATTTACAAGTCAAGTAGGCATGAAACGGAGACCCGAGCCAAAAGTTATGGCCTTTTCAGTAAAGCCCCTTTCGATTCTGCCTGTAACTCCTAGACCGTAACTGGGCACATGATCCACAAGATATCAACAGAAAGCTCAGAACGTAAACTACAATAGTCGAGAAGGCACGGGATCGTGAATCTATGCCGAAGCAGGTCAAAATCCGTCGAGAAGGCACATGACAGAATCTGCCAGAAAGTAAATTTGTTTTAAAACCCGTTTCTAATAATTTACAAGTCTAGTAGGCATGAAACGGAGACCCGACCCAAAAGTTATGGCCTTTTCAGTAAAGTCCCTTTCGATTCTGCCTGTGATTCCTAGACCGTAACTGGGCTCACGATCCACAAGAGAACAACTGAAAGCTCGGAATGTAAACTACAAAAGTCGAGAAGGCATGGGATTGTGATTCTGTCCCGAAGCAGGTCAAAATCCATCAAGAAGGTAGATGACAGAATCTGCCAGATAGTGAATTTGTAATAAAACCCATTTTTAATAATTTACAAGTCAAGTAGGCATGAAACGGAGACCCGAGCCAATAGTTATGGCCTTTTCAGTAAAGCCCCTTTCGATTCTGCCTGTCACTCATAAACTGTAAGTGGGCTCACGATCCACAAGATATCAACGGAAATCACAGAACGTAAACTACAATACTCGAGAAGGCACGGGATCATGATTCTATGCCGAAGCAAGTCAAAATCCGTCGAGAAGGCACATGACAGAATCTGTCAGAAAGTGAATTTGTTTTAAAACTCGTTTTTAAAAATTACAAGTCAAGTAGGCTTGAAACGGTGACCCGAGCCAAATGTTATGGCCTTTTCAACAAAGCCCCTTTCGATTCTGCCTGTCACTCGTAAACTGTAAGTGGGCTCACAATCCACAAGATAACAACGGAAAGCTCAGAACATAAACTACAAGAGTCGAGAAGGCACGAGATCGTGATTCTATGCTAAAGCAGATCAAAATATGTCGAGAAGGAAGATGACAGAATCTCCCAGATAGTGAACTTGTTTTAAAACCCGTTTTTAATAATTTACAAGTCAAGTAGGCATCAAACGGAGACCCGAGCCAAAAGTTATGGCCTTTTCAGTAAAGCCCCTTTCCATTCTGCCTGTAACTCCTAGACCGTAACTGGGCACATGATCCACAAGATATCAACAGAAAGCTCAGAATGTAAACTACAATAGTCGAGAAGGCACGGGATCGTGATTATATGCCGAAGCAGGTCAAAATCCGTCGAGAAGGCACATGACAGAATCTGCCAGAAAGTGAATTTGGTTTAAAACTCATTTTTAAAAATTTACAAGTCAAGCAGGCTTGAAACGGAGACCCGAGCCAAATGTTATGGCCTTTTCAATAAAGCCCCTTTCGATTTTGACTGTAACTCCTAGACCGTAATTGGACTCACGATCTACAAGATATCAACGTAAAGCTCCAAACGTCAACTACAAGAGTCGAGAAGGCACGGGGTCGTGATTCTATGCCGAAGCAGGTCAAAATCCGTCGAGAAGGCACATGACAGAATCTGCCAGATAGTGAATTTGTTTTAAAACCCGTTTCTAATAATTTACAAGACAAGTAGGCATGAAACGGAGACCCGAGCCAAAACTTATGGCCTTTTCAGTAAAGCCTCTTTCGATTCTGCCTGTGACTCCTAGACCGTAACTGGGCTCACGATCCACAAGATAAGAACTCAAAGCTCGGAATGTAAACTACAAAAGTCGAGAAGGCATGGGATCGTGATTCTTTCCCGAAGCAGGTCAAAATCCATCGAGAAGGTAGATGACAGAATCTGCCAGATAGTGAATTTGTAATAAAACCCATTTTTAATAATTTACAAGTCAAGTAGGCATGAAACGGAGACCCGAGCCAAAAGTTATGGCCTTTTTAGTAAGCCCCTTTCGATTCTGCCTGTCACTCGTAAACTGTAAGTGGGCTCACGATCCACAAGATAACAACAGAAAGCTCAGAACGTAAACTACAAGAGCCGAGAATGCACAAGATCGTGATTCTATGCGGAAGGAGGTCAAAATCCATCGAGAAGGCAGATGACAGAATCTGCCAGAAAGTGAATTTGTTTTAAAACTCGTTTTTAAAAATTTACAAGTCAAGTAGGCATGAAATGGAGACCCGAGCCAAATGTTATGGCCTTTTCAATAAATCCCCTTTCGATTCTGCATGTAACTCCTAGACCGTAACTGGTCTCACGAACCACAAGATATCAACGGAAAGCTCAGAATCTAATCTACAAGACTCGAGAAGGCATGGGATCGTGATTCTATGTTGAAGCAGGTCAAAACCCGTCGAGAAGGCACATGACAGAATCTGCCAGAAAGTGAATTTGTTTTAAAACCCGTTTTAAATAATTTACAAGTTAAGTAGGCATGAAACGGAGACCCGAGCCAAAAGTTATAGCATTTTCAAAAAAGCCCCTTTCCATTCTGCCTGTAACTCCTAGACCCTAACTGGGCTCACGATCCACCAGATATCAACGGAGAGCTCGAAATGTAAACTACAAAAGTAGAGAAGGCACGGGATCGTGATTCTGTCCCGAAGCAGGTCAAAATCCGTCGTGAACGTAGATGATAGTATATTCCAGAAAGTGAATTCGTTTAAAACTCATTTTTAATAATTGACAAGTCAAGTAGGCCTGAAATGGAGACCCGAGCCAAAAGTTATGGCCTTTTCAGTAAAGCGCCATTCGATTCTGCATGTAACTCCTAGACCGTAAGTTGGCTCACGATCCACAAGATATCTGAAAGCTCAGAACGTAAACTACAATAGTCGAGAAGGCACGAGATCGTGATTCTATGCCGAAGCAGGTCAAAATCCGTCGAGAAGGCAGATGACGGAATCTCCCAGATAGTGAATTTGTTTGAAAACCCGTTTTTAATAATTTACAAGTCAAGTAGTCATGAAAGGGAGACCCGAGCCAAAAGTTAGTGCCTTTTTAGTAAATCCCCTTTCGATTCTTCCTGTAACTCCTAGACCGTAACTAGGCTCACGATCCACAAGATATCAACGACAAGCTCAGAACGTAAACTACAATAGTCGAGAAGGCACGGGGTCGTGATTCTATGCCGAACCAGGTCAGAATCCGTCGAGAAGGCACATGACAGAATCTGCCAGAAAGTGAATTTGTACTAAAACCCGTTTTTAATAATTTACAAGTCAAGTAGGCATGAAACAGAGACCCGAGCCAAAAGTTATGGCCTTTTCAGTAAAGCCCCTTTCGATTCTGCCTGTAACTCCTAGACCGTAACTGGGCACATGATCCACAAGATATCAACAGAAAGCTCAGAACGTAAACTACAATAGTCGAGAAGGCACGGGATCGTGATTCTATGCCGAAGCAGGTCAAAATCCGTCGAGAAGGCACATGACAGAATCTGCCAGAAAGTGAATTTGTTTTAAACCTCATTTTTAAAAATTTACAAGTCAAGCAGGCTTGAAACGGAGACCCGAGCCAAATGTTATGGCCTTTTCAATAAAGCCCCTTTCGATTTTGCCTGTAACTCCTAGACCGTAATTGGACTCACGATCCACAAGATATCAACGTAAAGCTCCAAACGTAAACTTCAAGAGTCGAGAAGGAAAGGGGTCGTGATTCTATGCCGAAGCAGGTCAAAATCCGTCGAGAAGGCACATGACAGAATCTGCCAGAAAGTGAATTTGTTTTAAAACCCGTTTCTAATAATTTACAAGTCAAGTAGGCATGAAACGGAGACCCGAGCCAAAAGTTATGGCCTTTTCAGTAAAGCCTCTTTCGATTCTGCCTGTGACTCCTAGACCGTAACTGGGCTCACGATCCACAAGATAAGAACTCAAAGCTCGGAATGTAAACTTCAAAAGTCGAGAAGGCATGGGATCGTGATTCTTTCCCGAAGCAGGTCAAAATCCATCGAGAAGGTAGATGACAGAATCTGCCAGATAGTGAATTTGTAATAAAACCCATTTTTAATAATTTACAAGTCAAGTAGGCATGAAACGGAGACCCGAGCCAAAATTTATGGCCTTTTTAGTAAGCCCCTTTCGATTCTACCTGTCACTCGTAAACTGTAAGTGGGCTCACGATCCACAAGATAACAACGGAAAGCTCAGAACGTAAACTACAAGAGCCGAGAATGCACAAGATCGTGATTCTATGCGGAAGGAGGTCAAAATCCATCGAGAAGGCAGATGACAGAATCTGCCAGAAAGTGAATTTGTTTTAAAACTCGTTTTTAAAAATTTACAAGTCAAGTAGGCCTGAAACGGAGACCCGAGCCAAATGTTATGGCCTTTTCAATAAATCCCCATTCGATTCTGCCTGTAACTCCTAGACCGTAACTGGTCTCACGAACCACAAGATATCAACGGAAAGCTCAGAATGTAAACTACAAGACTCGAGAAGGCATGGGATCGTGATTCTATGCTGAAGCAGGTCAAAACCCATCGAGAAGGCACATGACAGAATCTGCCAGAAAGTGAATTTGTTTTAAAACCCGTTTTAAATAATTTACAAGTTAAGTAGGCATGAAACGGAGACCCGAGCCAAAAGTTATAGCATTTTCAAAAAAGCCCCTTTCCATTCTGCCTGTAACTCCTAGACCCTCACTGGGCTCACGATCCACCAGATATCAACGGAGAGCTCGAAATGTAAACTACAAAAGTAGAGAAGGCACGGGATCGTGATTCTGTCCTGAAGCAGGTCAAAATCCGTCGTGAACGCAGATGATAGTATATTCCAGAAAGTGAATTCGTTTAAAACTCATTTTTAATAATTGACAAGTCAAGTAGGCCTGAAATAGAGACCCGAGCCAAAAGTTATGGCCTTTTCAGTAAAGCGCCATTCGATTCTACATGTAACTCATAGACCGTAAGTTGGCTCACGATCCACAAGATATCTGAAAGCTCGGAACGTAAACTACAATAGTCGAGAAGGCACGAGATCGTGATTCTATGCCGAAGCAGGTCAAAATCCGTCGAGAAGGCTCATGACAGAATCAGCCAGAAAGTGAATTTGTTTTAAAACCCGTTTTGAATAACTTACATGTCAAGTAGGCATGAAACGGAGACCCGAGCCAAAAGTTAGTGCCTTTTCAGTAAAGCCCCTTTCGATTCTGCCTGTAACTCCTAGACCGTAACTGGGCTCATGATCCACAAAATATCAACTGAAAGCTCGAAATATAAACTACAAAACTCGAGAAGGCATGGGATCGTGATTCTGTCTCGAAGCAGGTCTAAATCCGTCAAGAAGGCAGATGACAAAATCTGCCAGATAGTGAATTTGTTATAAAACCCGTTTTTAATAATTTACAAGGCAAGTTGGCATGAAACGGAGACCCGAGCCAAAAGTTATGGCCTTTTCAATAAAGCCCCTTTCCATTCTGCCTGTAACTCCTAGACCCTAACGGGGCTCACGATCCACAAGATATCAACGGAGAGCTCAGAATGTAAACAACGAAAGTCGAGAAGGCAGATGATAGTATATTCCAGAAAGTGAATTCGTTTTAAAACTCATTTTTAATAATTTACAAGTCAAGTAGGCATGAAACGGAGACCCGAGCCAAAAGTTATTGCCTTTTCAGTAAAAGCCCCATTCGATTCAGCCTGTAGCTCCTAGACCGTAAGTTGGCTCACGATCCAAAAGATATCAACGAAAAGCTCAGAACATAAACTACAATAGTCGAGAAGGCACGAGATCGTGATTCTATGCTGAACCAGATCAAAATACGTCGAGAAGGCAGATGACAGAATCTCCCAGATAGTGAATTTGTTTTAAAACCCGTTTTTAATAATTTACAAGTCAAGTAGGCATGAAACGGAGACCCGAGCCAAAAGTTATGGCCTTTTCAGTAAAGCCCCTTTCGATTCTGCCTGTAACTCCTAGACCGTAACTAGGCACATGATCCACAAGATATCAACAGAAAGCTCAGAACGTAAACTACAATAGTCGAGAAGGCACGGGATCGTGAATCTATGGCGAAGCAGGTCAAAATCCGTCGAGAAGGCACATGACAGAATCTGCCAGAAAGTAAATTTGTTTTAAAACCCATTTCTAATAATTTACAAGTCAAGTAGGCATGAAACGGAGACCCGAGCCAAAAGTTATGGCCTTTTCAGTAAAGCCCCTTTCGATTCTGCCTGTGACTCCTAGACCGTAACTGGGCTCACGATCCACAAGAGAACAACTGAAAGCTCGGAATGTAAACTACAAAAGTCGAGAAGGCATGGGATCGTGATTCTGTCCCGAAGCAGGTCAAAATCCATCGAGAAGGTAGATGACAGAATCTGCCAGATAGTGAATTTGTAATAAAACCCATTTTTAATAATTTACAAGTCAAGTAGGCATGAAACGGAGACCCGAGCCAATAGTTATGGCCTTTTTAGTAAAGCCCCTTTCGATTCTGCCTGTCACTCGTAAACTGTAAGTGGGCTCACGATCCACAAGATATCAACGGAAATCTCAGAACGTAAACTACAATACTCGAGAAGGCACGAGATCGTGATTCTATGCCGAAGCAAGTCAAAATCCGTCGAGAAGGCACATGACAGAATCTGTCAGAAAGTGAATTTGTTTTAAAACTCGTTTTTAAAAATTACAAGTCAAGTAGGCTTGAAACGGTGACTCGAGCCAAATGTTATGGCCTTTTCAACAAAGCCCCTTTCGATTCTGCCTGTCACTCGTAAACTATAAGTGGGCTCACGATCCACAAGATAACAACGGAAAGCTCAGAACGTAAACTACAAGAGTCGAGAAAGCTGATGACAGAATCTGCCAGAAAGTGAATTTGTTTTAAAACTCATTTTTAAAAATTTGCAAGTCAAGTAGGCCTGAAACGGAGACCCGAGCCAAATGTTATGGCCTTTTCAATTAATCCCCTTTCGATTCTGCCTGTAACTCCTAGACCGTAACTGGGCTCATGATCCACAAGATATCAACGGAAAGCTCAGAATGTAAACTACAAGACTCGAGAAGGCATGGGATCGTGATTCTATGCCGAAGCAGGTCAAAACCCATCGAGAAGGCACATGACAGAATCTTCCAGAAAGTGGATTTGTTTTAAAACCCGTTTTAAATAATTTACAAGTTAAGTAGGCATGAAACGGAGACCCGAGCCAAAAGTTATAGCATTTTCAAAAAAGCCCCTTTCCATTCTGTCTGTAACTGCTAGACCCTCACTGGGCTCACGATCCACCAGATATCAACGGAGAGCTCGAAATGTAAACTACAAAAGTAGAGAAGGCACGGGATCGTGATTCTGTCCTGAAGCAGGTCAAAATCCGTCGTGAACGCAGATGATAGTATATTCCAGAAAGTGAATTCGTTTAAAACTCATTTTTAATAATTGACAAGTCAAGTAGGCCTGAAATAGAGACCCGAGCCAAAAGTTATGGCCTTTTCAGTAAAGCGCCATTCGATTCTGCATGTAACTCCTAGACCGTAAGTTGGCTCACGATCCACAAGATATCTAAAAGCTCAGAACGTAAACTACAATACTCGAGAAGGCACAAGATTGTGATTCTATGCCGAAGCAAGTCAAAATCCGTCGAGAAGGCACATGACAGAATCTGTCAGAAAGTGAATTTGTTTTAAAACTCGTTTTCAAAAATTACAAGTCAAGTAGGCTTGAAACGGTGACCCGAGCCAAATGTTATGGCCTTTTCAGTAAAAGCCCCTTTCGATTCTGCCTGTAACTCCTAGACCGTAACTGGACTCACGATCCACATGATATCAACGGAAAGCTCCAAACGAAAACTACAACAGTCGAGAAGGCACGTGATCGTGATTCTATGTCGAAGCAGGTCAAAATCCGTCGAGAAGGCTCATGACAGAATCAGCCAGAAAGTGAATTTGTTTTAAAACCCGTTTTGAATTACTTACATGTCAAGTAGGCATGAAACGGAGACCCGAGCCAAAAGTTATGGCCTTTTCGGTAAAGCCCCTTTCGATTCTGCCTGTAACTCCTAGACCGTAACTGGGCTCACGATCCACAAAATATCAACTGAAAGCTCGAAATATAAGCTACAAAACTCGAGAAGGCATGGGATCGTGATTCTGTCTCGAAGCAGGTCTAAATCCGTCAAGAAGGCAGATGACAAAATCTGCCAGATAGTGAATTTGTTATAAAACCCGTTTTTAATAATTTACAAGGCAAGTTGGCATGAAACGGAGACCCGAGCCAAAAGTTATGGCCTTTTCAATAAAGCCCCTTTCCATTCTGCCTGTAACTCCTAGACCCTAACGGGGCTCACGATCCACAAGATATCAACGGAGAGCTCAGAATGTAAACAACGAAAGTCGAGAAGGCAGATGATAGTATATTCCAGAAAGTGAATTCGTTTTAAAACTCATTTTTAATAATTTACAAGTCAAGTAGGCATGAAACGGAGACCCGAGCCAAAAGTTATTGCCTTTTCAGTAAAAGCCCCATTCGATTCAGCCTGTAGCTCCTAGACCGTAAGTTGGCTCACGATCCAAAAGATATCAACGAAAAGCTCAGAACATAAACTACAAGAGTCGAGAAGGCACGAGATCGTGATTCTATGCTGAACCAGATCAAAATACGTCGAGAAGGCAGATGACAGAATCTCCCAGATAGTGAATTTGTTTTAAAACCCGTTTTTAATAATTTACAAGTCAAGTAGGCATGAAACGGAGACCCGAGCCAAAAGTTATGGCCTTTTCAGTAAAGCCCCTTTCGATTCTGCCTGTAACTCCTAGACCGTAACTAGGCACATGATCCACAAGATATCAACAGAAAGCTCAGAACGTAAACTACAATAGTCGAGAAGGCACGGGATCGTGAATCTATGGCGAAGCAGGTCAAAATCCGTCGAGAAGGCACATGACAGAATTTGCCAGAAAGTAAATTTGTTTTAAAACCCGTTTCTAATAATTTACAAGTCAAGTAGGCATGAAACGGAGACCCGAGCCAAAAGTTATGTCCTTTTCAGTAAAGCCCCTTTCGATTCTGCCTGTGACTCCTAGACCGTAACTGGGCTCACGATCCACAAGAGAACAACTGAAAGCTCGGAATGTAAACTACAAAAGTCGAGAAGGCATGGGATCGTGATTCTGTCCCGAAGCAGGTCAAAATCCATCGAGAAGGTAGATGACAGAATCTGCCAGATAGTGAATTTGTAATAAAACCCATTTTTAATAATTTACAAGTCAAGTAGGCATGAAACGGAGACCCGAGCCAATAGTTATGGCCTTTTCAGTAAAGCCCCTTTCGATTCTACCTGTCACTCGTAAACTGTAAGTGGGCTCACGATCCACAAGATATCAACGGAAATCTCAGAACGTAAACTACAATACTCGAGAAGGCACGGGATCGTGATTCTATGCCGAAGCAAGTCAAAATCCGTCGAGAAGGCACATGACAGAATCTGTCAGAAAGTGAATTTGTTTTAAAACTCGTTTTTAAAAATTACAAGTCAAGTAGGCTTGAAACGGTGACCCGAGCCAAATGTTATGGCCTTTTCAACAAAGCCCCTTTCGATTCTGCCTGTCACTCGTAAACTATAAGTGGGCTCACGATCCACAAGATAACAACGCAAAGCTCAGAACGTAAACTACAAGAGTCGAGAAAGCTGATGACAGAATCTGCCAGAAAGTGAATTTGTTTTAAAACTCGTTTTTAAAAATTTACAAGTCAAGTAGGCCTGAAACGGAGACCCGAGCCAAATGTTATGGCCTTTTCAATTAATCCCCTTTCGATTCTACCTGTAACTCCTAGACCGTAACTGGGCTCATGATCCACAAGATATCAACGGAAAGCTCAGAATGTAAACTACAAGACTCGAGAAGGCATGGGATCGTGATTCTATGCCGAAGCAGGTCAAAACCCATCGAGAAGGCACATGACAGAATCTTCCAGAAAGTGGATTTGTTTTAAAACCCGTTTTAAATAATTTACAAGTTAAGTAGGCATGAAACGGAGACCCGAGCCAAAAGTTATAGCATTTTCAAAAAAGCCCCTTTCCATTCTGTCTGTAACTCCTAGACCCTCACTGGGCTCACGATCCACCAGATATCAACGGAGAGCTCGAAATGTAAACTACAAAAGTAGAGAAGGCACAGGATCGGGATTCTGTCCTGAAGCAGGTCAAAATCCGTCGTGAACGCAGATGATAGTATATTCCAGAAAGTGAATTCATTTAAAACTCATTTTTAATAATTGACAAGTCAAGTAGGCCTGAAATAGAGACCCGAGCCAAAAGTTATGGCCTTTTCAGTAAAGCGCCATTCGATTCTGCATGTAACTCCTAGACCGTAAGTTGGCTCACGATCCACAAGATATCTAAAAGCTCAGAACGTAAACTACAATAGTCGAGAAGGCACGAGATCGTGATTCTATGCCGAAGCAGGTCAAAATCCGTCGAGAAGGCAGATGATGGAATCTCCCAGATAGTGAATTTGCTTGAAAACCCGTTTTTAATAATTTACAAGTCAAGTAGTCATGAAAGGGAGACACGAGCCAAAAGTTAGTGCCTTTTCAGTAAAGCCCCTTTCGATTCTGCCTGTAACTCCTAGACCGTAACTAGGCTCACGATCCACAAGATATCAATGACAAGCTCAGAACGTAAACTACAATAGTCGAGAAGGCACGGGGTCGTGATTCTATGCCGAAGCAGGTCAAAATCCGTCGAGAAGGCACATGACAGAATCTGCCAGAAAGTAAATTTGAATTAAAACCCGTTTTTAATAATTTACATGTCAAGTAGGCCTGAAACGGAGGCCCGATCCAAAAGTTATGGCCTTTTTAATAAAGCCCAATTCAATTCTGCCTGTAATTCGTAGACCGTAACTGGGCTCACGATCCACAAGATATCAACTGAAAGCTCGGAATGTAAACTACAAAAGTCGAGAAGGCATGGGATCGTTATTCTGTCTCGAAGCAGGTCAAAATCCGTAGAGAACGCAGATAATAAAATCTGCCAGATAGTGAATTTGTTATAAAACCCGTTTTTAATAATTTACAAGTCAAGTAGGCATGAAACGGAGACCCGAGCCAAAAGTTATGGCCTTTTCAGTAAAGCCCCTTTCAATTCTGCCTGTAACTCCTAGACCGTAACTGGGCACATGATCCACAAGATATCAACAGAAAGCTCAGAACGTAAACTACAATAGTCAACAAGGCACGGGATCGTGATTCTATGCCGAAGCAGGTCAAAATCCGTCGAGAAGGCACATGACAGAATCTGCCAGAAAGTGAATTTGTTTTAAAACTCATTTTTAATAATTGACAAGTCAAGTAGGCCTGAAATAGAGACCCGAGCCAAAAGTTATGGCCTTTTCAGTAAAGCGCCATTCGATTCTGCATGTAACTCCTAGACCGTAAGTTGGCTCACGATCCACAAGATATCTGAAAGCTCAGAACGTAAACTACAATAGTCGAGAAGGCACGAGATCGTGATTCTATGCCGAAGCAGGTCAAAATCCGTCGAGAAGGCAGATGACGGAATCTCCCAGATAGTGAATTTATTTGAAAACCCGTTTTTAATAATTTACAAGTCAAGTAGTCATGAAAGGGAGACCCGAGCCAAAAGTTAGTGCCTTTTCAGTAAAGCCCCTTTCGATTCTGCCTGTAACTCCTAGACCGTAACTAGGCTCACGATCCACAAGATATCAACGACAAGCTCAGAACGTAAACTACAATAGTCGAGAAGGCACGGGGTCGTGATTCTATGCCGAAGAAGGTCAAAATCCGTCGAGAAGGCACCTGACAGAATCTTTCAGAAAGTGAATTTGTATTAAAACTCGTTTATAATAATTTACATGTCAAGTAGGCCTGAAACGGAGGCCCGATCCAAAAGTTATGGCCTTTTTAATAAAGCCCAATTCGATTCTGCCTGTAATTCGTAGACCGTAACTGGGCTCACGATCCACAAGATATCAACTGAAAGCTCGGAATGTAAACTACAAAAGTCGAGAAGGCATGGGATCATTATTCTGTCCCGAAGCAGGTCAAAATCCGTAGAGAACGCAGATAATAAAATCTGCCAGATAGTGAATTTGTTATAAAACCCGTTTTTAATAATTTACAAGTCAAGTAGGCATCAAACGGAGACCCGAGCCAAAAGTTATGGCCTTTTCAGTAAAGCCCCTTTTGATTCTGCCTGTAACTCCTAGACCGTAACTGGGCACATGATCCACAAGATATCAACAGAAAGCTCAGAACGTAAACTACAATAGTCGAGAAGGCACGGGATCGTGATTCTATGCCGAAGCAGGTCAAAATCCGTCGAGAAGGCACATGACATAATCTGCCAAAGAGTGAATTTGTTTTAAAACTCATTTTTAAAAATTTACAAGTCAAGCAGGCTTGAAACGGAGACCCGAGCCAAATGTTATGGCCTTTTCAATAAAGCCCCTTTCGATTCTGCCTGTAACTCCTAGACCGTAACTGGGCACATGATCCACAAGATATCAACAGAAAGCTCAGAACGTAAACTACAATAGTCGAGAAGGCACGGGGTGTGATTCTATGCCGACGCAGGTCAAAATCCGTAGAGAACGCAGATAATAAAATCTGCCAGAGAGTGAATTTGTTTTAAAACCCGTTTCTAATAATTTACAAGTCAAGTAGGCATGAAACGGAGACCCGAGCCAAAAGTTATGGCCTTTTCAGTAAAGCCTCTTTCGATTTTGCCTGTGACTCCTAGACCGTAACTGGGCTCACGACCCACAAGATAAGAACTGAAAGCTCGGAATGTAAACTACAAAAGTCGAGAATGCATGGGATCGTGATTCTTTCCCGAAGCAGGTCAAAATCCATCGAGAAGGTACATGACAGAATCTGCCAGATAGTGAATTTGTAATAAAACCCATTTTTAATAATTTACAAGTCAAGTAGGCATGAAACGGAGACCCGAGCCAAAAGTTATGGCCTTTTTAGTAAGCCCCTTTCGATTCTGCCTGTCACTCGTAAACTGTACGTGGGCTCACGATCCACAAGATAACAACGGAAAGCTCAGAACGTAAACTACAAGAGTCGAGAATGCACAGGATCGTGATTCTATGCGGAAGGAGGTCAAAATGCATCGAGAAGGCAGATGACAGAATCTGCCAGAGAGTGAATTTGCTTTAAAACTCGTTTTTAAAAATTTACAAGTCAAGTAGGCCTGAAACGGAGACCCGAGCCAAATGTTATGGCCTTTTCAATAAATCCCCTTTCGATTCTGCCTGTAACTCCTAGACCGTAACTGGGCTCACGAACCACAAGATATCAACGGAAAGCTCAGAATGTAAACTACAAGACTCGAGAAGGCATGGGATCGTGATTCTATGCTGAAGCAGGTCAAAACCCGTCGAGAAGGCACATGACAGAATCTGCCAGAAAGTGAATTTGTTTTAAAACCCGTTTTAAATAATTTACAAGTTAAGTAGGCATGAAACGGAGACCCGAGCCAAAAGTTATAGCATTTTCAAAAAAGCCCCTTTCCATTCTGCTTGTAACTCCTAGACCCTAACTGGGCTCACGATCCACCAGATATCAACGGAGAGCTCGAAATGTAAACTACAAAAGTAGAGAAGGCACGGGATCGTGATTCTGTCCCGAAGCAGGTCAAAATCCGTCGTGAACGCAGATGATAGTATATTCCAGAAAGTGAATTCGTTTAAAACTCATTTTTAATAATTGACAAGTCAAGTAGTCATGAAAGGGAGACACGAGCCAAAAGTTAGTGCCTTTTCAGTAAAGCCCCTTTCGATTCTGCCTGTAACTCATAGACCGTAACTAGGCTCACGATCCACAAGATATCAACGACAAGCTCAGAACGTAAACTACAATAGTCGAGAAGGCACGGGGTCGTGATTCTATGCCGAAGCAGGTCAAAATCCGTCGAGAAGGCACATGACAGAATCTGCCAGAAAGTGAATTTGTATTAAAACCCGTTTTTAATAATTTACATGTCAAGTAGGCCTGAAACGGAGGCCCGATCCAAAAGTTATGGCCTTTTTAATAAAGCCCAATTCGATTCTGCCTGTAATTCGTAGATCGTAACTGGGCTCACGATCCACAAGATATCAACTGAAAGCTCGGAATGTAAACTACAAAAGTCGAGAAGGCATGGGATCGTTATTCTGTCCCGAAGCAGGTCAAAATCCGTAGAGAACGCAGATAATAAAATCTGCCAGATAGTGAATTTGTTATAAAACCCGTTTTTAATAATTTACAAGTCAAGTAGGCATGAAACGGAGACCCGAGCCAAAAGTTATGGCCTTTTCAGTAAAGCCCCTTTCGATTCTGCTTGTAACTCCTAGACCGTAACTGGGCACATGATCCACAAGATATCAACAGAAAGCTCAGAACATAAACTACAATAGTCGACAAGGCACGGGATCGTGATTCTATGCCGAAGCAGGTCAAAATCCATCGAGA
Organism: Calendula officinalis; assembly: GCA_963853835.1. NCBI lineage: Eukaryota > Viridiplantae > Streptophyta > Magnoliopsida > Asterales > Asteraceae > Calendula > Calendula officinalis. The sequence continues at coordinate 10,428,053 of OY970833.1, forward strand.
AGGCACATGACAGAATCTGCCAGAAAGTGAATTTGTTTTAAAACACATTTTTAATAATTGACAAGTCAAGTAGGCCTGAAATAGAGACCCGAGCCAAAAGTTATGGCCTTTTCAGTAAAGCGCCATTCGATTCTGCATGTAAATCCTAGACCGTAAGTTGGCTCACGATCCACAAGATATCTGAAAGCTCAGAACGTAAACTACAATAGTCGAGAAGGCACGAGATCGTGATTCTATGCCGAAGCAGGTCAAAATCCGTCGAGAAGGCAGATGACGGAATCTCCCAGATAGTGAATTTATTTGAAAACCTGTTTTTAATAATTTACAAGTCAAGTAGTCATGAAAGGGAGACCCGAGCCAAAAGTTAGTGCCTTTTCAGTAAAGCCCCTTTCGATTCTGCCTGTTACTCCTAGACCGTAACTAGGCTCACGATCCACAAGATATCAACGACAACCACAGAACGTAAACTACAATAGTTGAGAAGGCACGGGGTCGTGATTCTATGCCGAAGAAGGTCAAAATCCGTCGAGAAGGCACCTGACAGAATCTGCCAAAAAGTGAATTTGTATTAAAACCCGTTTTTAATAATTTACATGTCAAGTAGGCCTGAAACGGAGGCCCGATCCAAAAGTTATGGCCTTTTTAATAAAGCCCAATTCGATTCTGCCTGTAATTCATAGACCGTAACTGGGCTCACGATCCACAAGATATCAACTGAAAGCTCGGAATGTAAACTACAAAAATCGAGAAGGCATGGGATCGTTATTCTGTCCCGAAGCAGGTCAAATTCCGTAGAGAACGCAGATAATAAAATCTGCCAGATAGTGAATTTGTTATAAAACCCGTTTTTAATATTTTACAAGTCAAGTAGGCATGAAACGGAGACCCGAGCCAAAAGTTATGGCCTTTTCAGTAAAGCCCCTTTCGATTCTGTCTGTAACTCCTAGACCGTAACTGGGCACATGATCCACAAGATATCAACAGAAAGCTCAGAACGTAATCTACAATAGTTGAGAAGGCACGGGATCGTGATTCTATGCCGAAGCAGGTCAAAATCCGTCGAGAAGGCACATGACAGAATCTGCCAGAAAGTGAATTTGTTTTAAAACTCATTTTTAAAAATTTACAAGTCAAGCAGGCTTGAAACGGAGACCCGAGCCAAATGTTATGGCCTTTTCAATAAAGCCCCTCTCGATTTTGCCTGTAACTCCTAGACCGTAATTGGACTCACGATCCACAAGATATCAACGTAAAGCTCCAAACGTAAACTACAAGAGTCGAGAAGGCACGGGGTGTGATTCTATGCCGATGCAGGTCAAAATCCGTCGAGAAGGCACATGACAGAATCTGCCAGAAAGTGAATTTGTTTTAAAACCCGTTTCTAATAATTTACAAGTCAAGTAGGCATGAAACGGAGACCCGAGCCAAAAGTTATGGCCTTTTTAGTAAAGCCTCTTTCGATTTTGCCTGTGACTCCTAGACCGTAACTGGGCTCACGATCCACAAGATAAGAACTGAAAGCTCGGAATGTAAACTACAAAAGTTGAGAAGGCATGGGATCGTGATTCTTTCCCGAAGCAGGTCAAAATCCATCGAGAAGGTAGATGACAGAATCTGCCAGATAGTGAATTTGTAATAAAACCCATTTTTAATAATTTACAAGTCAAGTAGGCATGAAACGGAGACCCGAGCCAAAAGTTATGGCCTTTTTAGTAAGCCCCTTTCGATTCTGCCTGTCACTCGTAAACTGTAGGTGGGCTCACGATCCACAAGATAACAACGGAAAGCTCAGAACGTAAACTACAAGAGTCGAGAATGCACAGGATCGTGATTCTATGCGGAAGGAGGTCAAAATGCATCGAGAAGGCAGATGACAGAATCTGCCAGAAAGTGAATTTGTTTTAAAACTCGTTTTTTAAAATTTACAAGTCAAGTAGGCCTGAAACGGAGACCCGAGCCAAATGTTATGGCCTTTTCAATAAATCCCCTTTCGATTCTGCCTGTAACTCCTAGACCGTAACTGGGCTCACGAACCACAAGATATCAACGGAAAGCTCAGAATGTAAAATACAAGACTCGAGAAGGCATGGGATCGTGATTCTATGCTGAAGCAGGTCAAAACCCGTCGAGAAGGCACATGACAGAATCTGCCAGAAAGTGAATTTGTTTTAAAACCCGTTTTAAATAATTTACAAGTTAAGTAGGCATGAAACGGAGACCCGAGCCAAAAGTTATAGCATTTTCAAAAAAGCCCCTTTCCATTCTGCCTGTAACTCCTAGACCCTAACTGGGCTCACGATCCACCAGATATCAACGGAGAGCTCGAAAAGTAAACTACAAAAGTAGAGAAGGCACGGGATCGTGATTCTGTCCCGAAGCAGGTCAAAATCCGTCGTGAACGCAGATGATAGTATATTCCAGAAAGTGAATTCGTTTAAAACTCATTTTTAATAATTGACAAGTCAAGTAGGCCTGAAATAGAGACCCGAGCCAAAAGTTATGGCCTTTTCAGTAAAGCGCCATTCGATTATGCATGTAACTCCTAGACCGTAAGTTGGCACACGGTCCTCAAGATATCTGAAAGCTCAGAACATAAACTACAATAGTCGAGAAGGCACGAGATCGTGATTCTATGCCGAAGCAGGTCAAAATCCGTCGAGAAGGCAGATGACGGAATCTCCCAGATAGTGAATTTGTTTGAAAACCCGTTTTTAATAATTTACAAGTCAAGTAGTCATGAAAGGGAGACCCGAGCCAAAAGTTAGTGCCTTTTCAGTAAAGCCCCTTTCGATTCTGCCTGTAACTCCTAGACCGTAACTAGGCTCACGATCCACAAGATATCAACGACAAGCTTAGAACGTGAACTACAATAGTCGTGAAGGCACGGGGTCGTAATTCTATGCCGAAGAAGGTCAAAATCCGTCGAGAAGGCACCTGACAGAATCTGCCAGAAAGTGAATTTGTATTAAAACCCGTTTTTAATAATTTACATGTCAAGTAGGCCTGAAACAGAGGCCCGATCCAAAAGTTATGGCCTTTTTAATAAAGCCCAATTCGATTCTGTCTGTAATTCATAGACCGTAACTCGGCTCACGATCCACAAGATATCAACTGAAAGCTCGGAATGTAAACTACAAAAATCGAGAAGGCATGGGATCGTTCTTCTGTCCCTAAGCAGGTCAAAATCCGTAGAGAACGCAGATAATAAAATCTGCCAGATAGTGAATTTGTTATAAAACCCGTTTTTAATAATTTACAAGTCAAGTAGGCATGAAACGGAGACCCGAGCCAAAAGTTATGGCCTTTTCAGTAAAGCCCCTTTCGATTCTGCCTGTAACTCCTAGACCGTAACTGGGCACATGATCCACAAGATATCAACAGAAAGCTCAGAACGTAAACTACAATAGTCGAGAAGGCACGGGATCGTGATTCTAGGCCGAAGCAGGTCAAAATCCGTCGAGAAGGCACATGACAGAATCTGCCAGAAAGTGAATTTGTTTTAAAACTCAATTTTAAAAATTTACAAGTCAAGCAGGCTTGAAACGGAGACCCGAGCCAAATGTTATGGCCTTTTCAATAAAGCCCCTCTCGATTTTGCCTGTAACTCCTAGACCGTAATTGGACTCACGATCCACAAGATATCAACGTAAAGCTCCAAACGTAAACTACAAGAGTCGAGAAGGCACGGGGTGTGATTCTATGCCGACGCAGGTCAAAATCCGTCGAGAAGGCACATGACAGAATCTGCCAGAAAGTGAATTTGTTTTAAAACCCGTTTCTAATAATTTACAAGTCAAGTAGGCATGAAACGGAGACCCGAGCCAAAAGTTATGGCCTTTTCAGTAAAGCCTCTTTCGATTTTTCCTGTGACTCCTAGACCGTAACTGGGCTCACGATCCACAAGATAAGAACTGAAAGCTCGGAATGTAAACTACAAAAGTCGAGAAGGCATGGGATCGTGATTCTTTCCCGAAGCAGGTCAAAATCCATCGAGAAGGTAGATGACATAATCTGCCAGATAGTGAATTTGTAATAAAACCCATTTTTAATAATTTACAAGTCAAGTAGGCATGAAACGGAGACCCGAGCCAAAAGGTATGGCCTTTTTAGTAAGCCCCTTTCGATTCTGCCTGTCACTCGTAAACTGTAGGTGGGCTCACGATCCACAACATAACAACGGAAAGCTCAGAACGTAAACTACAAGAGTCGAGAATGCACAGGATCGTGATTCTATGCGGAAGGAGGTCAAACTGCATCGAGAAGGCAGATGATAGAATCTGCCAGAAAGTGAATTTATTTTAAAACTCGTTTTTAAAAATTTACAAGTCAAGTAGGCCTGAAACGGAGACCCGAGCCAAATGTTATGGCCTTTTCAATAAATCCCCTTTCGATTCTGCCTGTAACTCCTAGACCGTAACTGGGCTCACGAACCACAAGATATCAACGGAAAGCTCAGAATGTAAACTACAAGACTCGAGAAGATATGGGATCGTGATTCTATGCTGAAGCAGGTCAAAACCCGTCGAGAAGGCACATGACAGAATCTGCAAGAAAGTGAATTTGTTTTAAAACCCGTTTTAAATAATTTACAAGTTAAGTAGGCATGAAACGGAGACCCGAGCCAAAAGTTATAGCATTTTCAAAAAAACCCCTTTCCATTCTGCCTGTAACTCCTAGACCCTAACTGGGCTCACGATCCACCAGATATCAACGGAGAGCTCGAAAAGTAAACTACAAAAGTAGAGAAGGCACGGGATCGTGATTCTGTCCCGAAGCAGGTCAAAATCCGTCGTGAACGCAGATGATAGTATATTCCAGAAAGTGAATTCGTTTAAAACTCATTTTTAATAATTAACAAGTCAAGTAGGCCTGAAATAGAGACCCGAGCCAAAAGTTATGGCCTTTTCAGTAAAGCGCCATTCGATTCTGCATGTAACTCCTAGACCGTAAGTTGGCTCACGGTCCACAAGATATCTGAAAGCTCAGAACATAAACTACAATAGTCGAGAAGGCACGAGATCGTGATTCTATGCCGAAGCAGGTCAAAATCCGTCGAGAAGGCAGATGACGGAATCTCCCAGATAGTGAATTTGTTTGAAAACCCGTTTTTAATAATTTACAAGTCAAGTAGTCATGAAAGGGAGACCCGAGCCAAAAGTTAGTGCCTTTTCAGTAAAGCCCCTTTTGATTCTGCCTTTAACTCCTAGACCGTAACTAGGCTCACGATCCACAAGATATCAACGACAAGCTCAGAACGTAAACTACAATAGTCGAGAAGGCACGGCGTCGTGATTCTATGCCGAAGCAGGTCAAAATCCGTCGAGAAGGCACATGACAGAATCTGCCATAAAGTGAATTTGTATTAAAAGCTGTTTTTAATAATTTTCATGTCAAGTAGGCCTGAAACGGTGGCCCGATCCAAAAGTTATGGCCTTTTTAATAAAGCCCATTCGATTCTCCCTGTAATTCGTAGACCATAACTGGGCTCACGATCCACAGATATCAACTGAAAGCTCGGAATGTAAACTACAAAAGTCGAGAAGGCATGGGATCGTTATTCTGTCCTGAAGCAGGTCAAAATCCATAGAGAACGCAGATAATAAAATCTGCCAGATAGTGAATTTGTTATAAAACCCATTTTTAATAATTTACAAGTCAAGTAGGCATGAAACGGAGACCCGAGCCATAAGTTATGGCCTTTTCAGTAAAGCCCCTTTCGATTCTGTCTGTAACTCCTAGACCGTATCTGGGCACATGATCCACAAGATATCAACAGAAAGCTCAGAACGTAAACTACAATAGTCGAGAAGGCACGGGATCGTGTTTCTATGCCGAAGCAGGTCAAAATCCGTCGAGAAGGCACATGACAGAATCTGCCAGAAAGTGAATTTGTTTTAAAACTCGTTTTTAAAAATTTACAAGTCAAGCAGGCTTGAAACGGAGACCCGAGCCAAATGTTATGGCCTTTTCAATAAAGCCCCTTTCGATTTTGCCTGTAATTCCTAGACCGTAACTGGACTCACGATCCACAAGATATCAACGTAAAGCTCCAAACGTAAACTACAAGAGTCGAGAAGGCACGGGGTCGTGACTCTATGCCGAAGCAGGTCAAAATCCGTCGAGAAGGCACATGACAGAATCTGCCAGAAAGTGAATTTGTTTTAAAACCCGTTTCTAATAGTTTACAAGTCAAGTAGGCATGAAACGGAGACCCGAGCCAAACGTTACGGCCTTTTCAGTAAAGCCTCTTTCGATTCTGCATGTGACTCCTAGACCGTAACTGGGCTCACGATCCACAAGATAAGAACTGAAAGCTCGGAATGTAAACTACAAAAGTCGAGAAGGCATGGGATCATGATTCTGTCCCGAAGCAGGTCAAAATCCATCGAGAAGGTAGATGACAGAATCTGCCAGATAGTGAATTTGTAATAAAACCCATTTTTAATAATTTACAAGTCAAGTAGGCATGAAACGGAGACCCGAGCCAAAAGTTATGGCCTTTTTCAGTAAAGCCCCTTTCGATTTTGCCTGTCACTCGAAAACTGTAAGTGGGATCACGAACCACAAGATATCAACGGAAAGCTCAGAACGTAAACTACAAGAGTCGAGAAGGCACGGGATCGTGATTCTATGCGGAAGGAGGTCAAAATCCATCGATAAGGCAGATGACAGAATCTGCCAGAAAGTGAATTTGTTTTAAAACTCGTTTTTAAAAATTTACAAGTCAAGTAGGCCTGAAACGGAGACCCGAGCCAAATGTTATGGCCTTTTCTATAAATCCCCTTTTGATTCTGCCTGTAACTCCTAGACCGTAACTGGGCTCACGATCCACGAGATATTAACAGAAAGCTCAGAATGTAAACTACAAGAGTCGAGAAGGCATGGGATCGTGATTCTATGCCGAAGCATGTCAAAACCCGTCGAGAAGGCACATGACAGAATCTGCCAGAAAGTGAATTTGTTTTAAAACCCATTTTAAATAATTTACAAGTCAAGTAGGCCTGAAACGGAGACCCGAGCCAAATCTGTTTTTAAGTAAATCTCCTTTCTATTCTTCCTGTAACTCCTAGACCGTAAATCGGCTCACGATCCACAAGATATCTACGGAAAGCTCGGAATGTAAACTACAAATGTCGAGAAGGCACGGGATCCTGATTCGTTCCTGAAGCAGGTTAAAATCCATCGAGAAGACAGATGACAGAATCTGCCAAAAAGTGAATTTGTTTTTAAACTCGCTTTTAATAATTTACAAGTCAAGTACGCATGAAACGTAGACCCGAGCCAAAAGTTATGGCCTTTTCAGTAATGCTCCTTTTGATTCTGCCTATAACTCATAGACCGTAAGTGGGCTCACGATCCACAAGATATCAACGGAAAGCTCAGAATGTAAACTACAATAGTCGAGAAAGCACGGGATCGGATCCTGTCCCGAAGCAGGTCCAAATCCGCCGGGAAGGCAAATGACAGAATATGCCTGAAAGTGAAATTGGTTTAAAACTCGTTTTTAATAATTTACAAGTCAAGTAGGCCTGAAACGGAGACCCGAGCAAAAAGTTATGGTCTTTTCAGTAAAGCCTTTTCGATTCTGCATGTAACTCCTAGACCGTTAGTGGGCTCACGATCCAAAGATATCAACGGAAAGCTCAGAACGTAAACTACAAGAGTCTAGAAGGCACGGGATGGTGATGCTATGCTGAAGCAGGTCAATCCGTCAAGAAGGTAGATGACAGAATCTGCCAGAAAGTGAATTCATTTTAAAACCTGTTTTTAATAATTTACAAGTCAAGTGGGCATGAAACGGAGACCCAAGCCAAAAGTTATGGCCTTTTCAGTAAATCCCTCTCGATTCTGCCTGTAACTCGTAGACCGTAAGTGGGCTCACGATCCACAACATATCAACGGAAAGCTCAGAACGTAAACTGCATGAGTCGAGAAGGCACGGGATCGTGATTTTATGCCGAAGCAGGTCAAAATCCATCGAGAAGGCAGATGACAGAGTCTCCCAGAAAGTGAATTTGTTTTAAAACTCGTTTTTAATAATTTACATGTCAAGTGGGCGTGAAACGGAGACCCGAGCCAAAAGTTATGGCCCTTTCAGTAAATCCCCTTTCGATTCTGCCTGTCACTCGTAGACCATAAGTTGGCTCACGATCCACAAGATATCAACGGAAAGCTCAGAACGTAAACTATATGAGTCGAGAAGGCACGTGATCGTGATTCTATGCCGAAGCAGGCCAAAATCCATCGAGAAGGCAGATGAAAAAATTTCCCAGAAAGTGAATTTATTTTAAAACCCGTTTTTAATAATCTACAAGTCAAGTAGGCATAAAACGGAGACCCGAGCCAAAAGTGATGGCCTTTTTCAGTAAAGCCCCTTTCGATTCAGCCTGTAATTCCTTGACCGTAAATGTGCTCACAATCCAAAAGATATCAACGGAAAGCTCAGAATGTAAACTACAAAAGTCGAGAAGGCACGTGATTGTTATTCTGTCCCGAAGCAGGCCAAAATCCGTCGAGAAGGTAGATGACAGAATCTGCCAGAAAGTAAATTTGTTTTAAAAACTCATTTTTAATAATTTACAAGTCAAGTAGGCTTGAAACGGAGACCTGAGCCAAAATTTATGACCTTTTCAGTAAAACCCCTTTCGATTCTGCATGTAACTCCAAGACCGTAAGTGGGCTCACGATCCACAAGATATAAATGGAAAGCTCAGAACGTAAACTACAAGAGTTTATAAGCCACGGGGTCGTGATTCTATCCCGAAGCAAGTCAAAATCCGTCGAGAAGGTAGATGACAGAATCTGCCAGGAAGTGAATTTGTTTTAAAATTCATTTTTAATAATTTACAAGTCAAGTAGGCATGAAACGGAGACCCGAGCCAAAAGTTATGGCGTTTTCAGTAAAGTCTCTTTCAATTCTGCATGTAACTCCTAGACCACCCAAGGATATCAACGGAAAGCTCAGAACGTAAACTACAAGAGACGAGAAGGCACGGGATTGTGATTCTATGCGGAAGGAGGTCAAAATCCATCGATAAGGCAGATGACAGAATCTGCCAGAAAGTAAATTTGTTTTAAAACTCGTTTTTAAAAATTCACAAGTCAAGTAGGCCTGAAACGGAGACCCGAGCCAAATGTTATGGCCTTTTCAATAAATCCCCTTTTGATTCTGCCTGTAACTTCTAGACCGTAACTGGGCTCACGATCCACAAGATATCAACAGAAAGCTCAGAATGTAAACTACAAGAGTCGAGAAGGCATGGGATCGTGATTCTATGCCGAAGCATGTCAAAACCCGTCGAGAAGGCACATGACAGAATCTGCCAGAAAGTGAATTTGTTTTGAAACCCATTTTAAATAATTTACAAGTCAAGTTGGCCTGAAACGGAGACCCGAGCCAAATCTGTTTTTAAGTAAATCTCCTTTCTATTATTCCTGTAACTCCTAGACCGTAAATCGGCTCACGATCGACAAGATATCAACAGAGAGCTCGGAAAGTAAACTACAAATGTCGAGAAGGCATGGGATCCTGATTCGTTCCTGAAGCAGGTTAAAATCCATCGAGAAGACAGATAACAGAATCTGCCAGAAAGTGAATTTGTTTTTAAACTCGCTTTTAATAATTTACAAGTCAAGTACGCATGAAACGTAGATCCGAGCCAAAAGTTATGGCCTTTTCAGTAATGCCCCTTTTGATTCTGCCTATAACTCATAGACTGTAAGTGGGCTCACGATCCACAAGATATCAACGGAAAGCTCAGAATGTAAACTACAATAGTCGAGAAAGCACGGGATCGGATCCTGTCCCGAAGCAGGTCCAAATCCGCCGGGAAGGCAAATGACAGAATATGCCTGAAAGTGAAATTGGTTTAAAACTCGTTTTTAATAATTTACAAGTCAAGTAGGCCTGAAACGGAGACCCGAGCAAAAAGTTATGGCCTTTTCAGTAAAGCCTTTTCGATTCTGCATGTAACTCCTAGATCGTTAGTGGGCTCACGATCCAAAGATATCAACGGAAAGCTCAGAACGTAAACTACAAGAGTCGAGAAGGCACGGGATGGTGATGCTATGCCGAAGCAGGTCAATCCGACAAGAAGGAAGATGACAGAATCTGCCCAGAAAGTGAATTCATTTTAAAATCTGTTTTTAATAATTTACAAGTCAAGTGGGCATGAAACGGAGACCCGAGCCAAAAGTTATGGCCCTTTCAGTAAATCCCCTTTCGATTCTGCCTGTCACTCGTAGACCATAAGTTGGCTCACGATCCACAAGATATCAACGGAAAGCTCAGAACGTAAACTATATGAGTCGAGAAGGCACGTGATCGTGATTCTATGCCGAAGCAGGCCAAAATCCATCGAGAAGGCAGATGAAAAAATTTCCCAGAAAGTGAATTTATTTTAAAACCCGTTTTTAATAATCTACAAGTCAAGTAGGCATAAAACGGACCCGAGCCAAAAGTCGTGGCCTTTTTCAGTAAAGCCCCTTTCGATTCAGCCTGTAATTCCTTGACCGTAAATGTGCTCACAATCCAAAAGATATCAACGGAAAGCTCAGAATGTAAACTACAAAAGTCGAGAAGGCACGTGATTGTTATTCTGTCCCGAAGCAGGCCAAAATCCGTCGAGAAGGTAGATGACAGAATCTGCCAGGAAGTGAATTTGTTTTAAAATTCATTTTTAATAATTTACAAGTCAAATAGGCATGAAACGGAGACCCGAGCCAAAAGTTATGGCGTTTTCAGTAAAGTCTCTTTCAATTCTGCATGTAACTCCTAGACCACCCAAGGATCTCAACGGAAAGCTCAGAACATATACTACAAGAGTTGAAAACGCACGGGATCGTTATTCTATGCCGAAGCAGGTCAAAATCCGTCGAGAAGGCAGATGACAGAATCTACCAGAAAGTGAATTCTTTTTAAAACCTGTTTTTACTAATTTACAAGTCAAGTAGGCATGAAACAGAGACCTGAGCCAAAAGTAATGGCCTTCTCAGTAAAGCCCCTTTCGATTATACCTGTAACTCCTAGACCGTAACTGGGCTCACGATCCACAAGATCTCAATGGAAAGCAAGAAATGTTAACTACAAACGAGAAGGCAAGGGATCGTGATTCTGTCTCGAAGCAGGTCAAAATCCGTCGAGAAGGCAGATGACAGAATCTGCCAGAAAGTGAATTTGTTTTAAAACTCATTTTTAATAATTTACAAGTCAAGTAGGCTTGAAACGGAGACCCGAGACAAATGTTATGGCCTTTTCAGTAAAGCCCCTTTCGATTCTGCCTGTAATTCCAAGACCGTAAGTGGGTTCACGATCCACAAGATATATAAGCAACGGGATCGTGATTCTATCCTGAAGCTGGTCAAAATCCATCAAGAAGGTAGATGACAGAATCTGCCGGGCAGTGAATTTGTTTTAAAACCCGTTTTTAATAATTTACAAGTCAAATAGGCATGAAACGGAGAACCGAGCTAAAAGTTATGGCCTTTTCAGTCAAGCCTCTTTCAATTCTGCTTGTAAATCCTAGACCATTCAAAGATATCAACGGAAAGCTCAGAACGTATACTACAAGAGTTAAGAAGGCACGGGATCGTGATTCTATGCCGAAGGAGGTCAAAATCCGTCGAGAAGGCAGATGAAAGAATCTGCCAGAAAATGAATTCGTTTTAAAACCTGTCTTTACTAATTCACTAGTCAAGTAGACATGAAACGGAGACCTGAGCCAAAAGTTATGGCCTTCTCAGTAAAGCCCCTTTCGATTCTGCATGTAACTCCTAGACCGTAACTGGGCTCACGATCCACAAGATATCAAAGGAAAGCAAGAAATGTTAACTACAAAAGTCGAGAAGGCAAGGGATCGTGATTCTGTCCCGAAGCAGGTCAAAATCCGTCGAGAAGGCAGATGATAGAATCTGCCAGAAAGTGAATTTGTTTTAAAACTCGTTTTTAATAATTTACAAGTCAAGTAGGCATGAAATGGAGACCCGAGCCAAAAGGTTTGGCCTTTTCAGTATAGCCCCTTTCGATTCTGCCTGTAACTCCTAGACCGTAACCGGGCTCACGATCCACAAGATCTCAACGGAAAGCAACAAATGTAAACTACAAAAGTCGAGAAGGAACGGGATCGTGATTCTGTCCCGAAGTAGGTCAAAAACCGTTGAGAAGGCAGATGACAGAATCTGTCAGAAAGTGAATTTGTTTTAAAACTCGTTTCTAATAATTTACAAGTCAAGTAGGCATGAAACGGAGACCCAATCCAAAAGTTATGGCCTTTTCAGTAAAGCTCCTCTCGATTCTACCTGTACCTCCTAGACCTTAACTGGCCTCACGATCTACAAGATGTCAACAGAAAGCTCGGAATGCAAACTACAAAAGTCGAGAAGGCACGTGATTGTGATTCTGTCCCCAAGAAGGTCAAAATCCATCGATAAGGCAGATGAAAGAATCTGCCAGAAAGTGAATTTGTTTTAAAACTCGTTTTTAATAATTTACAAGTCAACTAGGCCTGAAACGGAGACCCGAGCCAAAAGTTATAGCCCTTTCAGTAAATCCCCTTTCGATTCTGCCTGTAACTCCTAGACCGTAAGTGGGCTCACGATCCAAAGATATCAATGAAAAGCCCAGAACATAAATTACAAGAGCCGAGAAGGCACGGGATGGTGATTCTATGCCGAAGCAGGTCAAAATCCGTCGAGGAGGCAGTTAACAGAATCTGCCAGAAAGTGAATTCGTTTTAAAACCCGTTTTTAATAATTTACAAGTCAAGTAGGCATGAAACGGAGACCCGAGCCAATAGTTATGGCCTTTTCAGTAAATCCCCTTTCAATTCTGCCTGTCACTCGTAGACTGTAAGTGGGCTCATGATCCACAAGATATCAACGGAAAGCTCAGAACGTAAACTACATGAGTCAAGAACGCCCTGGATCGCGATTCTATATCGAAGCATGTCAAAATCCGTCGAGAAGGCAGATGACAGAATCTCCCAGAAATTGAATTTATTTTAAAACCCATTTTCAATAATCTACAAGTCAAGTAGGCATGAAACGGAGACTCAGCCAAATGTCTAGGCCTTTTCAGTAAAGTCCCTTTCGATTCTGCACGTAACTCCTAGACCATAAATGGGCACACGATCCACAAGATATCAACGGAAAGCTCGGAATATAAACTACAAGATTCGAGAATGCACGGGATCGTGATTCTGTCCCCAAGCAAGTCAAAATCCGTAGAGAAGGCAGAAGACAGAATCTGCCAGAAAGTGAATTTGTTTTAAAACTCGATTTTAATAATTTACAAGTCAAGTAGGCCTGAAACGGAGACCCGAGACAAATGTTATGGCCTTTTCAGTAAAGCCCCTTTCGATTCTGCCTGTAATTCCAAGACCGTAAGTGGGCTCACGATCCACAAGATATATAAGCAACGGGATCGTGATTCTATCCTGAAGCTGGTCAAAATCCGTCAAGAAGGTAGATGACAGAATCTGCCGGGCAGTGAATTTTTTTTAAAACCCGTTTTTAATAATTTACAAGTCAAATAGGCATGAAACGGAGACCCGAGCTAAAAGTTATGGCCTTTTCAGTCAAGCCTCTTTCAATTCTGCTTGTAAATCCTAGACCATTCAAAGATATCAACGGAAAGCTCAGAACGTATACTACAAGAGTTGAGAAGGCACGGGATCGTGATTCTATGCCGAAGGAGGTCAAAATCCGTCGAGAAGGCAGATGACAGAATCTGCCAGAAAATGAATTTGTTTTAAAACCTGTCTTTACTAATTCACTAGTCAAGTAGACATGAAACGGAGACCTGAGCCAAAAGTTATGGCCTTCTCAGTAAAGCCCCTTTCGATTCTGCATGTAACTCCTAGACCGTAACTGGGCTCACGATCCACAAGATATCAAAGGAAAGCAAGAAATGTTAACTACAAAAGTCGAGAAGGCAAGGGATCGTGATTCTGTCCCGAAGCAGGTCAAAATCCGTCGAGAAGGCAGATGACAGAATCTGCCAGAAAGTGAATTTGTTTTAAAACTCGTTTTTAATAATTTACAAGTCAAGTAGGCTTGAAACGGAGACCCGAGCCAAATGTTATGGCCTTTTCAATAAAGCCCCTTTCGATTCTGCCTGTAACTCCTAGACCGTAAGTGAGCTCACGATCCACAAGATATCAACCAAAAGCTCAGAACGTAAACTACAAGAGTCGAGAAGGCACGTGATCGTGATTCTATGCCGAAGCAGGTCAAAATCCGTCGAGAAGGCAGATGACAGAATCTGCCAGAAAGTGAATTTGTTTTAAAACCCGTTTTTAATAATTTACAAGTCAAGTAGGCATGAAACGGAGACCCGAGCCAAAAGGTTTGGCCTTTTCAGTATAGCCCCTTTCGATTCTGCCTGTAACTCCTAGACCGTAACTGGGCTCACGATCCACAAGATCTCAACGGAAAGCAACAAATGTAAACTACAAAAGTCGAGAAGGAACGGGATCGTGATTCTGTCCCGAAGTATGTCAAAAACCGTTGAGAAGGCAGATGACAGAATCTGTCAGAAAGTGAATTTGTTTTAAAACTCGTTTCTAATAATTTACAAGTCAAGTAGGCATGAAACGGAGACCCAATCCAAAAGTTATGGCCTTTTCAGTAAAGCTCCTCTCGATTCTACCTGTAACTCCTAGACCTTAACTGGCCTCACGATCTACAAGATGTCAACAGAAAGCTCGGAATGCAAACTACAAAAGTCGAGAAGGCACGTGATTGTGATTCTATCCCCAAGAAGGTCAAAATCCATCGATAAGGCAGATGAAAGAATCTGCCAGAAAGTGAATTTGTTTTAAAACTCGTTTTTAATAATTTACAAGTCAACTAGGCCTGAAACGGAGACCCGAGCAAAAAGTTATAGCCCTTTCAGTAAATCCCCTTTCGATTCTGCCTGTAACTCCTAGACCGTAAGTGGGCTCACGATCCAAAGATATCAATGAAAAGCCTAGAACGTAAATTACAAGAGTCGAGAAGGCACGGGACGGTGATTCTATGCCGAAGCAGGTCAAAATCCGTCGAGGAGGCAGTTAACAGAATCTGCCAGAAAGTGAATTCGTTTTAAAACCCGTTTTTAATAATTTACAAGTCAAGTAGGCATGAAACGGAGACCCGAGCCAATAGTTATGGCCTTTTCAGTAAATCCCCTTTCAATTCTGCCTGTCACTTGTAGACTGTAAGTGGGCTCATGATCCACAAGATATCAAAGGAAAGCTCAGAACGTAAACTACATGAGTCAAGAACGCCCTGGATTGTGATTCTATACCGAAGCATGTCAAAATCCGTCGAGAAGGCAGATGACAGAATCTCCCAGAAATTGAATTTATTTTAAAACCCATTTTCAATAATCTACAAGTCAAGTAGGCATGAAACGGAGACTCAGCCAAATGTCTGGGCCTTTTCAGTAAAGTCCCTTTCGATTCTGCACGTAACTCCTAGACCATAAATGGGCACACGATCCACAAGATATCAACGGAAAGCTCGGAATGTAAACTACAAGATTCGAGAATGCACGGGATCGTGATTCTGTCCCCAAGCAAGTCAAAATCCGTAGAGAAGGCAGAAGACAGAATCTGCCAGAAAGTGAATTTGTTTTAAAACTCGATTTTAATAATTTACAAGTCAAGTAGGCCTGAAACGGAGACCCGGGCCAAAAGTTATGGCCTTTTCAGTAAGTCCCCTTTCGATTCTGCCTGTCACTCGTAGACCGTAAGTGGGCTCACGATCCACAAGATTTCAACGGAAAGCTTAGAACATAAACTACATGAGTCGAGAAGGCACGGGATCGTGATTCTATGCCGAAGCAGGTCAAAATCCGTCGAGAAGGCAGATGACAAAATCTCCCAGAAAGTGAACTTGTTTTAAAACCCGTTTTTAATAATCTACAAGTCAAGTAGGCATAAAACGGAGACCCGAGCCAAAAGGCATGACCTTTTCAGTAAAGCCCCTTTCGATTCAGCCTGTAATTCCTTGACCGTAAATGTGCTCACAATCCAAAAGATATCAACGGAAAGCTCGGAATGTAAACTACAAAAGACGAGAAGGCACATGACTGTGATTCTGTCCCGAAGCAGGTCAAAATCCGTCAAGAAGGCAAATGATAGAATCTTCCAGAAAGTAAATTTGTTTTAAAAACTCATTTTTAATAATTTACAAGTCAAGTAGGCCAGAAACGGAGACCTGAGCCAAAACTTTTGGCCTTTTCAGTAAAGCCCCTTTCGATTCTGCTTGTAATTCCAAGACCGTAAGTGGGCTCACGATCCACAAGATATATAAGCAACGGGATCGTGATTCTATCCTGAAGCTGGTCAAAATCCGTCAAGAAGGTAGATGACAGAATCTGCCGGGCAGTGAATTTGTTTTAAAACCCGTTTTTAATAATTTACAAGTCAAATAGGCATGAAACGGGGACCCGAGCTAAAAGTTATGGCCTTTTCAGTCAAGCCTCTTTCAATTCTGCATGTAAATCCTAGACCATTCAAAGATATCAACGGAAAGCTCAGAACGTATGCTACAAGAGTTGAGACGGCACGGGATCGTGATTCTATGCCGAAGGAGGTCAAAATCCGTCGAGAAGGCAGATGACAGAATCTGCCAGAAAATGAATTCGTTTTAAAACCTGTCTTTACTAATTCACTAGTCAAATAGGCATGAAACGGAGACCTGAGCCAAAAGTTATGGCCTTCTCAGTAAAGCCCATTTCGATTCTGCATGTAACTCCTAGACCGTAATTGGGCTCACGATCCACAAGATATCAAAGGAAGCAAGAAATGTTAACTACAAAAGTCGAGAAGGCAAGGGATCGTGATTCTGTCCCGAAGCAGGTCAAAATCCGTCGAGAAGGCAGATGACAGAATCTGCCAGAAAGTGAATTTGTTTTAAAACTCGTTTTTAATAATTTACAAGTCAAGTAGGCTTGAAACGGAGACCCGAGCCAAATGTTATGGCCTTTTCAATAAAGCCCCTTTCGATTCTGCCTGTAACTCCTAGACCGTAAGTGAGCTCACGATCCACAAGATATCAACCGAAAGCTCAGAACGTAAACTACAAGAGTCGAGAAGGCACGGGATCGTGATTCTATGCCGAAGCAGGTCAAAATCCGTCGAGAAGGCAGATGACAGAATCTGCCAGAAAGTGAATTTATTTTAAAACCCATTTTTAATAATTTACAAGTCAAGTAGGCATGAAACGGAGACCCGAGCCAAAAGGTTTGGCCTTTTCAGTATAGCCCCTTTCGATTCTGCCTGTAACTCCTAGACCGTAACTGGGCTCACGATCCACAAGATATCAACGGAAAGCAACAAATGTAAACTACAAAAGTCGAGAAGGAACGGGACCGTGATTCTGTCCCGAAGTAGGTCAAAAACCGTTGAGAAGGCAGATGACAGAATCTGTCAGAAAGTGAATTTGTTTTAAAACTCGTTTCTAATAATTTACAAGTCAAGTAGGCCTGAAACGGAGACCCGAGCCTAAAGTTATGGCCTTTTCAGTAAAGCCCCTTTCGATTCTGCTTGTAACTCCTAGACCGTAATTGGGCTCATTGTTAGGTCACAACAATCCTGGATTGATTGTATAATTGATAGATTAATTAGACTTAAGACAATTAAAGTGATTAACACAATATTAGAGTCAAATGTATAATTCCACTAAGTGTGGTATGCTGCAGAATAGTAATACCACTGATCAATTACAATATGTTTATATGTGAAAGCGTAAATTGGTGAGTATACTCATTTTCCAAGTGATCTCTATTTATAATGATATAGAGATCTTACAAAAGAGGCAAGGAGTAACTGAAGGACTGGAAAAGGAAAGTGACCGAGATCAAAGGGATTTGATCTGGCCAAGTAAACAAGGAAATGTTTACTCAGTCCTTGTACTCAGTATTGGATGTCAATACTGAGTTCCAATACTGAGTGACCTAGACTGTCTACTCAGTATTGGTCCAAGACTTAGCTAATTTATTCTACTTACTATTCTAAGCTAGTCTAGGCTGTCTTGTTATCTTAAGATCCTAAGGGGTAAGGCTTTTTGCCTTAACAATCTCCCCTATCTATTGATAACAACACAATATTACAACAGAGAAGAAAAAAATAACAACTGCAGAGTCTTCTTCCTCCACCTCTGCTTATGGCTTCATGCTCATAGAAGACTTCTTGCTTGATGTGGACATACTCATCTTTCTTTTTGAGCTCTTCTCTTCTATTCCACAGTACAGCAACAATCTTCTTTCAGAACCAAGAGTCTTATTTCTAAGTTATCGTCCACTTCAACCCTACCAGATGACTGATGTTTGCTTTTGGGAGATCTTCTTCTGTAATGAAGCCTTCCTTGTCATCTGAGTCAGTGTACATATATCTAGATGTTGGATATATAGTGCTCTTCTGGTCCTGAAAGACAAGGTTGGGAGGAACAGGATACTTATTTAAAAATCTGAATGTGTTAAGACATTCAGGTTTGTTGTCTTTGTATGCTTCAGTCATCACACTGAGTGCCCTGTATTCCCTTGGAAATAGTAGGCCTTTTTCAAAGCATATAGCAGCAACAGCCCAGATTTCATCTAACATTACTTGGGCTTGAGAAGATCTTGAAGGCATCTCCTTTATCAGTCTTGTTATTTTGATCCAGTCTTGGAGACCCATATTTTGGATGTCATGAAGTAAAATCTTCATTGGAGGACTGACTGGTCCAGTGCAGGTTGCAACAATTGATCCATCAGTCATTTTCACCTTGATTTTGTTGACATCAATGTTCAGCCAGTATATGTCGCTTACATTGAGAAATTCTTTATTCCTCAGTGTATTCATCCTTGTCTCCCTGTACACAGTCCTTTGAGCAACTGAGTTCCAATATTGTTGTCTTAGGTCAGCTCCTTTCCTTCTTATTCTTTGAGATGTTGAAGGAACATCAGTCTCAGTATCAGGATCAGTTTTTGGTTCTTCTTTGATACCAAGAGCATGTAGATAGAAGAATTTTTCTGCTTCATCTTCTAACTGTTGTGCAGTCTTCTTTGGAACCTCCTCAACCTCATGAACAGATCTTCTTGGTCTAGTGATTAGAGGTGCTGGGGCAGGTCCTCACATGATTCAGAAGACATAACAACTCTTGACATTCTTCTTGTTATAGGCCTTCTTGGTGCTCTTGTAACCAAATTTAGTTGAGGCTCTTGTGGTTGTTCTGGAGGCTCTTCATCATCTGAGGATGATGATGAAGAGCTTTCTTTATTTGCCATATCCAGTGCAAGGTTTATGAAATTCTGAGTGGGCACTAGATTTGGTTCTTCATCATCATCAGCAATTAGCCATACAAAAGGCCTGTATACAATTATTTGCAGGTTGTTCTCATACTGAGCAGAGGGCACATTATGAGCCTGCAGAGGTTGGTCTGTATTAGTCTCCCCCTGAGTATATGACTCAGACTAATGTTGTTCCATAAATGACCTTCCTCTTTCCCTTCTTCTGTCATACTGAAACCTAAGAGATTCAGTATGTTGCTGTGACTATTGTTGTTGTGGAGGTTGTTCTTCATTTATTTTCCTTCTTTTCTCCCCCTGAGCAGATGGCTCAGGTTGATCAACCTCATCTTCTCTTTGTCTCTTCTCCCCCTTATTGTTATCATTGGATGGGGAGGGAAGAGGTTCAGTATCACCACCTGCATCTCCTTGAGTGTTATCATGAGTAGGAGATGGAATAGGCTCAGTGGCAGCATCAGTATCACCCTCTTGATCTTCATGTATGGGTGATTTGCTTGGCTCAGTATCATCATCTCCTCCTTGATCTTCATTATCTCCACTGTGTTGAGATTGTGGAGTCAGTGGAGGTTGCTGATGTTGTTGTTGGAGTAATGCAACAGATTCTTTTAATGAATCAATTTCATTACTCATAGTTTCCATCCTGGCCAGTATTGTTTTCTGTGTGGTCTGCATAGCCAGGATTTGTTGCATGATTGTCTGCAAGGAAACCTCTTCCACTGGAGCCTGCTGGACATGAGTACCCTGCACAGATGGTGCTAAAGAAACAAAAAAATAGTAACTGGTTAGTATGGAATGGCTTATCAGATAGAATTGTGTTGTTTAATTCTAAAATCATTTAAACAGAGTTTTTGAAGTCTGTATTTCATCTGGAATTTGATGAAATATTGTGGACTTGTGCATAGCATGTGTAAGAAGATTTTCAGTATAGGTGACTGTGATGTTTAGTAGCTCAGTGTAAGATAAGTCAATTTTTCTGAAAAGGTTTGGGTTTAGGAAAACGAAGCCTGGGATATGCTTCTTTTTTGTTTCAATGTTTATCACTCGGTGTTAGAGTGATAACATAAATGTGGCTTAACCCCATGAATTTTATTTGGATAGTGTAGATTTAGGGTTTGTGATCATTTCTTAAATCATATTGTCCAATTTAACATAAATTGGATATGATAGAAGCAGTACCAGTGGGTGTCAGTGTGACATCAACCACCATTGTCTTTTTGTATGTTAAGACAACTGTAGGCTGACAGTGATCTTTTTGTGCTTAGTGTAGGAATTTTTCATAGTAGCAGTGGGCTAACTATGTTGGCCTTAAGAGAATATATTTAAAAAAATTCGTTTGAGACTTTGGTCAGTATTGAGTTGGTACAGGCCAATACTTAGTCTCCAGTTTAAAAAAATAATATATATATAGGAGATTTAGGGCTTTATTAGAAATTCATACATGAGGCTTTGTCGGATTCCCTTCTCCCTTCAACAGAGATAGGGGAAGTAAAAACAGGGATAGGGGAAGTAAATAACAGAGAAAATGATTTAAATTTGAAGAAAATGATTATTTATACTCTTAATTAGAAATGATTGCAGTAAGGGGAAGTAAAAACGGCGAAATGACAGCCTTATCCTAATCCAACTTTTCTATTAAGGAAAGTAACCGTTGGGGAGTATGAGGTTTTGAAATCAGTGTTAAACTCCAGGACTCCCAATACTGATTTAGAGTTAAAAAAAAATTTAAAAAAAATTTAAAAATAATAAAAACATTGAATTTAATGTATAAATAAATAAAAATTTATAAAAAATTAAAAAATAAAATACCAGACGTGCTATACTGAAAGGGTCAGTATTGGGTCAATACTGAAACATCAGTATAGGAAAGAATTTTTGGAGAAAAAATAATTTCAAGGGTTGAGCATGCCCAATTGTCCTAGTAAGTACATAAACCTTTCTTCTGAGAGAGGTTTAGTAAATACATCAGCAATTGGTCCTCTGTTGGTACATAGTCTACCTGAACCTTACCCTTTTCCACATTATCTCGGATAAAGTGGTGTCTGATATCAATGTGCTTTGTTCTTGAATGATGGACTGGATTTTCAGTGATAGCAATAGCACTCTTGTTATCACAATGAATGGGTGTGTTGTTGAAATTAAATCCATAGTCCATGAGTTGATACTGCATCCATAAGAGTTGAGCACAACAACTTCCTGCAGCCACATATTCAGCTTCTGCAGTTGAAGTGGCTACTGAATTTTGTTTCTTGGATGACCAGCCAACTAATCTTCCACCAAGGAATTGGCATCCTCCACTTGTGCTTTTTCTATATAACCTGCATCCTGCATAATCTGCATCTGTGTACCCTTCAAGATCAAAATTTGAATCTTTGGGATACCAAAGACCCATATAAGGAGTACCAGATAAATACCTAAAAATTCTCTTAACAGCTTTCATGTGTGATTCTTTAGGATCAGCCTGATATCGAGCACACAAACATGTTGCAAACATGATATCAGGCTTGCTAGTTGTTAAGTAAAGTAAGGAACCAATCATACCTCGGTATGTGGATTGACATACTGGTTTACCAGTTTCATCCTCACTAATCTTATCCTGAGTACTCATAGGGGTGTGCATTGAAGATAGATTTTCAAACTTAGATTTCTTTATCATATCATGCACATACTTACTTTGGTTTATAAAGGTGCCATCAGGCTTTTGATCAACTTGTAAACCTAGAAAATAAGTAAGTTCTCCCATCATACTCATCTGATACTGAGATGACATGATCTTTGAAAACAAATCACACATTGACTTGTCAGTGGAGCCAAAGATAATGTCATCCACATATATCTGAATGAGTAAAATGTCAGACCCTTTTCTTTTGGAAAATAAAGTTTTATCAATTTTACCACGAGTAAATTTATTTTCAATTAAGTAATCAGACAGGGTATCATACCAGGCTCTTGGAGCTTGTTTGAGCCCATACAAAGCTTTATCAAGCTTGAAAACATAATTAGGAAATTTAGGATCAACAAAACCTGGGGGTTGTTTAACATAAACTTCCTCTTGTATTTTTCCATTTAGAAAGGCACTTTTGACATCCATTTGATAAACCTTGAAGTTCTTAAAGGCTGCATATGCAAAATATAGCCTAATTGCTTCAATCCTTGCAACTGGTGCAAATGTTTCATCATAGTCAATACCTTCTTCTTGCCTGTATCCCTGAGCAACCAGTCTTGCTTTATTCCTGATTACAACACCATCTTTGTCCATTTTATTTCTGAACACCCACTTAGTACCAATTATAGTTTTGCCAGTTGGGGGTGGTACTAAGTTCCGAACTTTGTTTCTTTCAAATTCTGTAAGCTCATCTTGCATAGCTTCTACCCAGTCTTCATCTAGTAAGGCTTCATTAGCCTTCTTTGGTTCAATGGTAGATAAGAAGCTTGAAAAGAGACAAAAGTTTGCAGTAGCCTGAGGTTCAAAAGTTAGTTTTCTTCTAGTTTGAACTCCTTCTTCAATAGGACCAATGATATTTGTATGAGGATGGTATCTGTGTTCCCTTAGATTTGATCCTAAGGTAGCATTTGAAGTAGGATCAATAACTTCTTGATGGACTGAGGGGTTGCCAGTTTCATAGTGGTTGGAGTTTGATTCAGTATTGGACTGCTCAGGATTGCTGGTTTCTTCATCTTGCAGATTTAAGTGAGGTGCCATTGATGAATTTGAAGTTTCTCCATCTTCATAGGTGGAATGGTTTAGATCAAGATTTGCAGACTCAGTGTTGAAGTTTTCAATGTTGGGAACTTCAGTATTTGTTGAATTTTTAGCATATTGAGTGAAATCTTGATCATCATCACTCATATCATGTGTACCAGGATATGGGTGACTTTTGGGCTGTTCAGCATTGGAGTTTTCTGGATTACACAAGGTTTCAATTTCACTTATGTCCTCCTTTGCTGAAGTAGAATGCTCATCCATGTGTTCATCAAAAGTAACATGGATAGATTCATCAATCACCTTTGTGGAGAGTATATACACTCTGAAGGCTTTGGAGTGTGGTGAGTAGCCCATAAAAATACCTTCATTCGCTTTGGGAGCAAACTTGATGAGATTTTGCTTAGTACTGAGAATAAAGAATTTGCTCCCAAAGATGTGGAAGTATTCGACATTAGGAATTCTGCCATGATATAGCTCATAAGGAGTCTTGAGATGTCTCTGGACTATTGTTGCTCTATTTTGAGTAAAGTTGGCACAGTTTACAGCTTCAGCCCAGAAGCTCAGTGCCAATCCAGCATGGCATAACAAAGTTCTTGCAGCTTCAATCAATGTTCTATTCTTTCTTTCTACAACACCATTTTGTTGTGGTGTGTAGGCTGCAGAGTAATTTTGTACAATTCCTTTTTCTTCGCAGAAATTTGCTAATACTGAATTTTTAAATTCAGTACCATGGTCACTTCTTAGTTATTTGACCTTGGTACCTCTTTGCAGTTCTTCTCTCTTGATAAAAGCAATGATTTCTGTGGTAGCATCTGATTTTGTCTTAAGGAAGATGACCCAAGTATATCTTGAGAATTCATCAACCAAGACCAAGGTATAGACCTTTTTACCCAGAGATGGTGTACTGATGGGGCCAAAAAGATCCATATGTATCATTGCTAAGGGTTCATTAATAGAGTGGTTTACTTTTGATTTAAATGAACTCTTCTTCTGCTTGCCCATTTCACATGCTGAGCATAACTTATCTTTTGAATAAGTAATTGTGGGCAACCCTCTTACCAACTTCTTAACACTAAGTTCATTGATGTTCCTGAAGTTGATGTGAGAAAGTTTCTTGTGCCACATCCAGTTCAGTTCTGGATTGACTTTAGACAGCAGGCACACACGGATGATGGGGTCAATTTCTGAAAGATTAACTACATATACATCTTTTCTGTTCTGGCAATGAGAACAGGTTGTCCTCTTTCATTGTATATGATGCCAGCAATCTTTCTGAATCTTGCTTCCTTGTCATCATCACACATCTGACAGATACTGAGTAGATTGTGTTTAAGACCTTCTACATAGGCAACTCTTTTAAAAGTGATGTTGCTAGCTTTGATTTCCACATATCCTCTTGTCTTCCCTATGGAATCATCCCCAAACCTGACAGAAGGAACCTTCTCTGGTGTGTAATGCTGAAGGTACTCCATACTGCCAGTCATGTGTCTTGAGCAGCCACTATCAAGGTACCATTTTCTATCACCCTGCACAAGACACAAAATAGAGATTAGTTCCTTTTAGGAACCCATTTAAAAATGGGACCTTTGGAAGAATGAACATTGTTATCCTTTTTAATCTATGTTTTAGAGGGAGTCAGTATCACTTTAGTGAAACCAGTATTGGTAGTCTTTTGTGGCACTGACTTTGGATCCCTCCTTTTCTTTGGTACTGAGTACCTAGGATTAGAGAGATTAGTTCGACATTCATCTCCTTTATGACCTATATGATGACATCTGTAACATTTCCTAGGTCTATTTCTAAACATATTTTCATAAGGGATTTTAGAAAATTGTTTAGGTTTTGGTTGATCAGTATGTGTTAGTTTTGCAAATTTCTGACTCAAAAATTTGATTTGATCACCAATAGATTTCAAAAGACTATTTTTATCATTTTTAATAGGAGGTTGGACTTCCTTTGTAACAGTCTTTTTGGGAGATGAATTTTTGTTTTTGTTTGGTAAAGTTGTCTATTTTTGCTTTTGCTTAGACTTAGTTCCTTTACCATTTTTGGAACCTGTTGAACGTGCTGTAGGTTTAACCTTATGTTGTAATGTTAACACTTTAACAGGTTCTTGAGAATTTTGAGTATTTGATTCAGATGTACTTGCAACTTCAGTATCAGTCTTCTTAGAAGAAGTAGAAGTTGTTTCCAAAGTTTTTAAAATATTATTTTCAGAGTATGGAATGACATTAAATAATACTTCAAAAGGTGGAACGGCTGAAGTATCATACTGATCTACATGGATTTGAGTATCAGAATTTTCTATAACAGGAAATTCAATACTGAGATCTTGTAATTCAGTATAGCACTTAGAGCAGATAGAGGAACCAATAGGTTGAACCTGGTCAGAAATGTTTTTATCCTCATCATCTGAATCGGTTTGACAACTAGTTTCACAAAAAGTTTTGGATTTTACAAAATTAACAAGATTTAAGTGATTAAATTCTTCAAATAAATCAGCAAAATTATTTCTATTTTTAAACTGAGGACTCACACCAAGTGCAGCCTTCACATTTTCTGGAAATTGTTGATTTAAACATTTATTTAGCTTGATAGAAGCATTCCCCATTGTTTACATTGATTTTCAAATTTTTCTTTTTCCAATTTATGTATATGTGCTTTATCAGCTAATCTTTGATTTATATCTTGTAAGTTTAAGAAATCAAGTTCCAAATCTTTTAGTCTTGCTAATTTATCTAAATTTTCATTATTTACTTTTTCTTGTTGTAATATTGTAAGTTTTAAAGCTTTTTCTCTCTGCACTAAAGTTTTATGATCAACAATCATATACTCAAAAAAAATTCTTTTTTCACTCAAAGAGTAAGTTTGAAAGGCACTCACCTTGTACAACTAAGTAGAATCCCAATCACTGTGGATGCTCATTTTCTCAGTTTCTTTGAGATCTCTCTCAAAAGTGCTTTTCAAATCTTCTTCAGTGAAAGCCATGAAGGCTTTATTTTCAACCTCTTCCTCATCAT
Organism: Calendula officinalis; assembly: GCA_963853835.1. Taxonomy (NCBI): domain Eukaryota; kingdom Viridiplantae; phylum Streptophyta; class Magnoliopsida; order Asterales; family Asteraceae; genus Calendula; species Calendula officinalis. Next base: position 10,454,049 of record OY970833.1, read on the forward strand.
CACTGAGGTCTTCATCCATCCAGGCCTCAGAGTAAATTGCTTGATGAGGTGCTCCACTTCCACTAGCACCCTTTCCCTTGCTCCTTGCTTTCAACTTCACATACTTGTCCCTATACCATTTAGCACGGTATGCAATTTTGTCATTCTGATCAGTTTCAGAAGACTTTGTGTGACAGTTGGCTGCAATATGACCAGGCTTTCCACATCTGTAGCATAGACTAGATTTGGGGTCAGTATTGGAAAAGCTAACACCAAGCCTCTTCTTTTTCAACTGATCCAACTTCATGGACATGAGAGCCATTTGAGTTTCCAGTTCTTTTGCCTCAGCATCTTCAAGAATGTCTTCTGGCTCATCTGGCTCAGTTACAGTATAGGCTTGTTTAACAATTAGAGCCATGCCAGTAGATGTCTTTTCAGTTTTCTTCCAGTTGATCAGTCTAGAAGCATTGTTCTCTTCATGATTCAACATTAAGCCATACAGTGTTTGAAGTGTGTAGGACTCAATGTTGTTAGCAGCATTGACAGAGTTTGTCATATCAAGGAATTGTTGAGGAGGACTGTCCAAATTTTTTTGACATAGTTCTCCCTCATCCTTCTCAATTCCAACACTAATCAGATCATGAACAATGGTGTTGAATCTGTTGTAAAGAGCAGTGAGATCTTCATTTGGATTAGCAATGAAGTTCTCATGTTGCTCTTTCTTTGCAACTTCACATGTGGTGTGCCTTCATAAGTAACTGTCAAGCTATCCCACATAGCTTTATAGTTGGCAGCTTCACGATTGCACTGAGAACTTCTTTTGTGACTGCATTACCAATCACACTCTTTGCTCTTGAGTCTAGACTGAACAACTAACGATCAGTATCAGTCCAAGTATGTTTCAACTTTGGAATTGTCCTTGTTGATGCAGGAGCATTGTCTGTAGCTGCAACAGGTTCAGTGGTTAGAGGGATGATGGGACCATCAGTTAGCACAGTGATCATCTCATCATGGATGGATTCAAGATACCACTGGGCTTTTAATTTCCATTGAAAGAAATCTTTGCAATCAAAGATTGGCACTCCCTTTCCTGACATCACTGGAGCAACAATTGAAGACATTCTGGTTTTTGATTTTTGGGAAGGATAGGTATATGGAATGGCTGCCAGGGTAATAGATCGACTAAATAAAAATTAATTTAGCCTGCTCTGATACCAGTTGTTAGGTCACAACAACCCTGGATTGATTGTATAATTGATAGATTAATTAGACTTAAGACAATTAAAGTGATTAACACAATATTAGAGTCAAATGTATAATTCCACTAAGTGTGGTATGCTGCGGAATAGCAATACCACTGATCAATTACAATATGTTTATATGTGAAAGCGTAAATTGGTGAGTACTCCTTTGCCAAGTGATCTCTTTTTATAATGATATAGAAGATCTTACAAAAGAGGCAAGGAGTAACTGAAGGACTGGAAAAGGAAAGTGGCCGAGATCAAAGGGATTTGATCTGGCCAAGTAAACAAGGAAATGTTTACTCAGTCCTTGTACTCATTATTGGATGTCAATACTGAGTTCCAATACTGAGTGACCTAGACTGTCTACTCAGTATTCGTCCAAGACTTAGCTAATTTATTCTACTTACTATTCTAAGCTAGTCTAGGCTGTCTTGTTATCTTAAGATCCTAAGGGGTAAGGCTTTTTGCCTTAACACTCATGATCCACAAGATATCAACGGCAAGCTGAGAACGTAAACTACAAGGGTTTAGAAGGCACGGGATCGTGATTCTATGCCGAAGCAGGTCAAAATCCACCGAGAAGGCAGATGACAGAATCTGCCAGAGAGTGAATTTGTTTTAAAACCCAGTTTTAATAATTTACAAGTCAAGTAGGCATGAAACGGAGACCCGAGCCAAAAGTTATGGCCTATTCAGTAAAGCCCCTCTCGATTCTGCCTGTAACTCCTAGACCGTAACTGGCCTCACGATCCACAAGATATCAACGGAAAGCAAGGAATGTAAACTACAAAAGTCGAGAAGGAACGGGATCGTGATTCTGTCCCGAAGCAGGTCAAAATCCATCGAGAAGGCAGACGACAGAATCTGCCAGAAAGTGAATTTGTTTTAAAACTTGTTTTTAATAATTTACAAGTAAAGTAGGCCTGAAACGGAGACCCGAGCCAAAAGTTATGGCCTTTTCAGTAAAGCGCCTTTCAATTCTGCCTTTAACTCCTAGACCGTAACTGGGCTCACGTTCCACAAGATATCAACGGAAAGCTTGGAATGTAAACTACAAGGGTCGAGAAGGCACGGGATCGTGATTCTGTACAGAAGCAGGTTAAAATCCGTCGAGAAGGCAGATGACAGAATCTGCCAGAAAGTGAATTTGTTTTAAAACTCGTTTTTAATAATTTACATGTCAAGTAGGCCTGAAACGGAGACCCGAGCCAAAAAGTTATGGGCTTTTTAGTAAATCCCCTTTCGATTCTGCCTGTCACTCATAGACCGTAAGTGGGCTCACGATCCACAAGATTTCAACGGAAAGCCCAGAACGTAAACTACATGAGTCGAGAAGGCACGGGATCGTGATTCTATGCCGAAGCAGGTCAAAATCCATCGAGAAGGCAGGTGAAAGAATCTCCCAGAAAGTGAATTTGTTTTTAAACCCGTTTTTAATAATCTACAAGTCAAGTAGACATAAAACGGAGACCCGATCCAAAAGTCATGACCTTTTCAGTGAAGCCCCTTTCAATTATGCCTGTAGCTCCAAGACCGTAAGTGGGCTCACGATCCACAAGATATAAACGGAAAGCTCAGAACGTAAACTACAAGAGTTTAGAAGCCACGAGATCGTGATTCTATGCCGAAGCAGGTCAAACTCCGTCGAGAAGGTAGATGATAGAATCTGCCAGGAAGTGAATTTGTTTTAAAACCCGTTTTTAATAATTTACAAGTCAAGTAGGCATGAAACAGAGACCCGAGCTAAAAGTTATGGCCTTTTCAGTAAAGCCCCTTTCAATTCTGCCTGTAAGTCATAGACCATCCAAAGATATCAACGGAAAGCTCAGAACGTATACTACAAGAGTTAAGAAGGCACGGGATCGTAATTCAATGCCAAAGCAGGTCAAAATCCGTCGAGAAGGCAGATGACAGAATCTGCCAGAAAGTGAATTTGTTTTAAAACCCGTTTTTAATAATTTACAAGTCAAGTAGGCATGAAACGGAGACCCGAGCCAAAAGGTATGGCCTTTTTAGAAAAAAACCCCTTTCGATTCTGCCTGTAACTCCTAGACCGTAACTGGGCTCACGATCCACAAGATATCAACGGAAAGCAAGAAATGTAAACTACAAAAGTAGAGATGGAACGGGATCGTTATTCTGTCCTGAAGCAGGTCCAAATCCATCGAGAAGGCAGATGACAGAATTTGTCAGAAAGTGAATTTGTTTTCAAACTCGTTTTTAATAATTAACAAGTCAAGAAGGCCAAAAACGGAGACCCGAGCCTAAAGTTATGGCCTTTTCGGTAAAGCCCCTTTCGCATCTGCTCATAAATCCTAGATCGTAATTGGGCTCATGATCCACAAGATATCAATGGCAAGCTCAGAACGTAAACTACAAGAGTTTAGAAGCCACGGGATCGTGATTCTATGCCGAAGCAGGTCAAACTCCGTCGAGAAGGTAGATGACAGAATCTGCCAGGAGGTGAATTTGTTTTAAAACCCGTTTTTAATAATTTATGGCAGCAGGTCAAACTCCGTCGAGTAGGCATGAAACAGAGACCCGCGCCAAAATTTATGGCCTTTTCAGTAAAGCCCCTTTCAATTCTGCCTGAAACTCCTAGACCATCCAAAGATATCAACGGAAAGCTTAGAACGTATACTACAAGAGTTAAGAAGGCACGGGATCGTAATTCTATGCCGAAGCAGGTCAAAATCCGTGGAGAAGGCAGATGACAGAATCTGCCAGAAAGTAAATAAGTTATAAAACCCGTTTTTACTAATTTACAAGTCAAGTAGGCATGAAACGGAGACCCGATCCAAAAGTTATGGCCTTTTCAGTAAAGCCCTTTCGATTCTGCCTGTAACTCGTAGACCGTAACTGGGCTCACGACCCGCAAGATATTAACGGAAAGCAAGAAATGTAAACTACAAAAGTCGAGAAGGCACGGGATCGTGATTCTGTCCCGAAGCAGGTCAAAATCCGTCGAGAAGGCAGATGAAAGAATCTGCCAGAAAGTAAATTTGTTTTAAAACTTGTTTTTAATAATTTACAAATCAAGTAGGCCTGAAACGGAGACCCGAGCCAAATGTAATGGCCTTTTCAGTAAAGCCCCTTTCGATTCTCCCTTTAACTTCTAGACCGTAAGTGAGCTCACGATCCACTAGATATCAACGGAAAGCTCGGAACGTAAACTACAAGAGTCGAGAAGGCACGGGATCATAATTCTATGCCGAAGCAGGTCAAAATCCGTGGAGAAGGCAGATGACAGAATCTGCAAGAAAGTGAATAAGTTATAAAACCTGTTTTTACTAATTTACAAGTCAAGTAGGCATGAAACGGAGACCCGATCCAAAAGTTATGACCTTTTCAGTAAAGCCCCTTTCGATTCTGCCTGTAACTCGTAGACAGTAACTGGGCTCACGATCCACAAGATATTAACGGAAAGCAAGAAATGTAAACTACAAAAGTCGAGAAGGCACGGGATCGTGATTTTGTCCCGAAGCAGGTCAAACTCCGTCGAGAAGGTAGATGACATAATCTGTCAGGAAGTGAATTTGTTTTAAAACCCGTTTTTAATAATTTACAAGTCAAGTAGACATGAAACAGAGACCCGCGCCAAAATTTATGGCCTTTTCAGTAAAGCACCTTTCAATTCTGCCTGTAACTCCTAGACCATCCAATGATATCAATGGAAAGCTCAGAACGTATACTACAAGAGTTAAGAAGGCACGTGATCGTAATTCTATGCCGAAGCAGGTCAAAATCCGTCGAGAAGGCAAATGACAGAATCTGCTAGAAAGTGAATATGTTTTAAAACCCGTTTTTAGTAATTTACAAGTAAAGTAGGCATGAAACGGAGACCCGAGCCGAAAGGTATGGCCTTTTCAGTAAAGCCCCTTTCGATTCTGCCTGTAACTCCTAGACCGTAACTGGGCTCACGATCCACAAGATATCAATGAAAAGCAAGAAATGTAAACTACAAAAGTCGAGAAGGAACTGGATCGTGATTCTGTCCAGAAGCAGGTCAAAACCTGTCCAGAAGGCAGATGACAGAATCTGCCAGAAAGTGAATTTGTTTTAAAACCCATTTTTAATAATTTACGAGTCAAGTAGGCATGAAACGGAGACCCGAGCCAAAAGTTATGGCCTTTTCAGTAAAGCCCCTCTCGATTCTCTCTGTAACTCCTAGACCGTAACTGGGCTCACGATCCACAAGATATACATGGAAAGCAAGGAATGTAAACTACAAAATTCGAGAAGGCACGGGATCGTGATTCTGTCCAGAAGCGGGTCAATATCCATCGAGATGGGAGATGACAGAATCTTCCAGAAAGTGAATTTGTTTTAAAACTCGTTTTTAACAATTTACAAATCACGTACGCCTGAAACGGAGACCCGAGCCAAAAGTTATGGCCTTTTCAGTAAAGACCCTTTCGATTCTGCCTGTAACTCCTAGACCGTAAGTGGGATCACGATCTATAAGATATCAGCGGAAAGCTCAGAACGTAAACTACAAGTGTTTAGAAGGCACAAGATCGAGATTCTATGCCGAAGCATGTCAAAATCCGTCTAGAAGGCAGATGACAGAATCTGCCAGAAAGTGAATTTGTCTTAAAACCCGTTTTTAATAATTTACAAGTCAAGTAGGCATGAAACGGAGACCCGAGCCAAAAAGTATGGCCTTTTCAGAAAAGCCCCTTTCGATTTTGCCTGTAACTCCTAGACCGTAACTGGGCTCACGATCCACAAGATATCAACGGAAAGCAAGAAATGTAAACTACAAAAGTAGAGATGGAACGGGATCGTTATTCTGTCCTGAAGTAGGTCCAAATCCATCGAGAAGGCAGATGACAGAATTTGTCAGAAAGTAAATTTGTTTTCAAACTCGTTTTTAATAATTAACAAGTCAAGTAGGCCAAAAACGGAGACCCGAGCCTAAAGTTATGGCCTTTTCGGTAAAGCCCCTTTCGCATCTGCTCCTAAATCCTAGACCGTAATTGGGCTCATGATCCACAAGATATCAATGGCAAGCTCAGAACGTAAACTACAAGAGTTTAGAAGCCACAGGATCGTGATTCTATGCCGAAGCAGGTCAAACTCCGTCGAGAAGGTAGATGACAGAATCTGCCAGGAGGTGAATTTGTTTTAAAACCCGTTTTTAATAATTTACAAGACAAGTAGGCATGAAACAGAGACCCGCGCCAAAATTTATGGCCTTTTCAGTAAAGCCCCTTTCAATTCTGCCTGTAACTCCTAGACCATCCAAAGATATCAACGGAAAGCCCAGAACGTATACTACAAGAGTTAAGAAGGCACGTGATCGTAATTCTATGCCGAAGCAGGTCAAAATCCATGGAGAAGGCAGATGACAGAATATGCCAGAAAGTAAATAAGTTATAAAACCTGTTTTTACTAATTTACAAGTCAAATAGGCATGAAACGGAGTCCCGATCCAAAAGTTATGGCCTTTTCAGTAAAGCCCTTTCGATTATGCCTGTAACTCGTAGACCGTAACTGGGCCCACGACCCGCAAGATATTAACAGAAAGCAAGAAATGTAAACTACAAAAGTCGAGAAGGCACGGGATCGTGATTCTGTCCCGAAGCAGGTCAAAATCCGTCGAGAAGGCAGATGAAAGAATCTGCCAGAAAGTGAATTTGTTTTAAAACTTGTTTTTAATAATTTACAAATCAAGTAGGCCTGAAACGGAGATCCGAGCCAAATGTAATGGCCTTTTCAGTAAAGCCCCTCTCGATTCTCTCTGTAACTCCTAGACCGTAACTGGGCTCACGATCCACAAGATATACACGGAAAGCAAGGAATGTAAACTACAAAATTCGAGAAGGCACGGGATCGTGATTCTGTCCAGAAGCGGGTCAATATCCATCGAGATGGGAGATGACAGAATCTACCAGAAAGTGAATTTGTTTTAAAACTCGTTTTTAACAATTTACAAATCACGTACGCCTGAAACGGAGACCCGAGCCAAAAGTTATGGCCTTTTCAGTAAAGACCCTTTCGATTCTACCTGTAACTCCTAGACCGTAAGTGGGATCACGATCTATAAGATATCAGCGGAAAGCTAAGAACGTAAACTACAAGTGTTTAGAAGGCACAGGTTTGAGATTCTATGCCGAAGCATGTCAAAATCGGTCTAGAAGGCAGATGACAGAATCTGCCAGATAGTGAATTTGTCTTAAAACCCGTTTTTAATAATTTACAAGTCAAGTAGGCATGAAACGGAGACCCGAGCCAAAAGGTATGGCCTTTTCAGAAAAGCCCCTTTCGATTTTGCCTTTAACTCCTAGACCGTAACTGGGCTCATGATCCACAAGATATCAACGGAAAGCAAGAAATGTAAACTACAAAAGTCGAGAAGGAACGGGATCGTTATTCTATCCTGAAGCAGGTCAAAATCCATCGAGAAGGCAGATGACAGAATTTGTCAGAATGTGAATTTGTTTTCAAACTCGTTTGTAATAATTTACAAGTCAAGTAGGCCTAAAACGGAGACCCGAGCCTAAAGTTATGGCCTTTTCGGTAAAGCCCTTTTCGATTCTGCTCGTAACTCCTAGACCGTAATTGGGCTCATGATCCACAAGATATCAACGGCAAGCTCAGAACTTAAACTACAAGTGTTTAGAAGGCACGGGATCGTGATTCTATGCCGAAGCATGTCAAAATCCGTCGAGAATGCAGATGACAGAACCTGCCAGAAAGTGAATTTTTTTTAAAACCCATTTTTAATAATTTACAAGTCAAGTAGGCATGAAACGGGGACCCGAGCCAAAAGTGATGGCCTTTTCAGTAAAGCCCTCTCGATTTTGCCTGTAACTCCAAGACCGTGACTGGGCTCACGATCCACAATATATCAACGGAAGGCAGGGAATGAAAACTACAAAAGTCGAGAAGGCACGAGATCGTGATTCTATCCCGAAGCAGGTCAAAATCCATCGAGAAGGCAGATGACAAAATCTGCTAGAAAGTGATTTTGTTTCAAAACTCTTTTTAATAATTTGCTAGTAAAGTAGGCCTGAAACGGAGACCCGAGCCAAAAGTTATGGCCTTTACAGTAAAGCCCCTTTCTATTATGCCTGTAACTCCTAGACCGTAAGTGGGCTCACGATCCACAAGATATCAACGGAAAGCTCATAACGTAAACTACAAGTGTTTAGAAGGCACAGGATCGAGATTCTATGCCGAAGCAGGTCAAAATCCGTCTAGAAGGCAGATGACAGAATCTACCAGAATGTGAATTTGTTTTAAAACCCGTTTTTAATAATTTACAAGTCAAGTAGGCATGAAACGGAGACCCGATCCAAAAGGTATGAACTTCTCAGAAAAGCCCCTTTCGATCTGCCTGTAACTCCTAGACGTAATTGGGCTCACGATCCACAAGATATCAACGGAAATAAGGAAATGTAAACTACAAAAGTCGAGAAGGAACGGGATCGTTATTCTATCCTGAAGCAGGTCAAAATCCGTCTAGAAGGCATATGACATAATCTGTCAGAAAGTGAATTTGTTTTCAAACTCGTTTTTAATAATTTACAAGTCAAGTAGGCCTTTTCGGTAAAACCCCTTTCGATTCTGCTCGTATCTCCTAGACCGTAATTGGGCTCATGATCCACAAGATTTCAACGGCACGCTCAGAACGTAAACTACAAGTGTTTAGAAGGCACGGGATCGTGATTCTATGCCGAAGCAGGTCAAAATCCATCGAGAAGGGAGATGACAATATCTGCTAGAAAGTGAATTTGTTTTAAAACTCGGTTTTTATAATTTGCTAGTAAAGTAGGCCTGAAACGGAGACCCGAGCCCAAAAGTTATGGCCTTTACAGTAAAGCCCCTTTCGATTCTGCCTGTAACTCCTAGACCGTAAGTGGGCTCACGATCCACAAGATATCAACGGAAAGTTCAGAACGTAAACTACAAGTGTTTAGAAGGCACAAGATCGTGATTCTATGATGAAGCCGGTCAAAATCCGTCGAGAAGGCACATGACAGAATCTGCCAGAAAGTGAATTTGGTTTAAAACCCGTTTTTAATAATTTGAGTAAATTACACGGCTGGTCCCTGTGGTTTGACAATAGTATTGGATTTGGTCCCTAAGTCTCAGAAATTACACTCGTGGTCACCGTGGTTTGTTCTTCGTATTGGTTTTGGTCCCTAATACTAACTGACGTTAAAATTATCTGTTAAATTTTTTCAAATGACTAAAATACCCTTTATTTGTAATTTAATATAATTAAAAAAATGGAAATCTAATTCCCAAATTAAGCAATCATCTCCTTCCTCTCTGTTGTCACATCCTAGATCAAATCTCTTTTTAAATTTCACATCCTACACCCATTTCATAACTTTATTGTTTCTTGATGAATAAAACCCACATCGCAGAGGTGGTTGAGGGCAGGTGATGCAGGTGGCGAAAAAGATGGTGAGCAACCGCCATCAGAGATAACTCACACACAAAACCATAGCCCAGGGACAAGGGATGGTGACAGAGATGGTGGCTGGTGAACAAGATGGGGTGATGTCGTGATGGGGTGGGATGGTGGGGAAGAGAAAGTGCACTAAGGGTTTTACAGGTGTGGTTTTTAAAAGAAGAAGGAGGTGATGAGGGTGAGGGTAAAATTGTCAATTAAAAAGGTTTAACATCAAATTTTAACGGCAGTTAGTATTAGGGACCAAAACCAATACGAAGTACAAACCACGGTGACCACGGGTGTAATTTCTAAGACTTAGGGACCAAATCCAATACTATTGTCAAACCACGGGGACCATCCGTGTAATTTACTCTAATAATTTACAAGTCAAGTAGGCATGAAACGGAGACCCGAGCCAAAAGAAATGGCCTTTTCAGTAAAGCCCCTTTCCACAAGATATCATTGGAAAGCAAGAAATGTACACTACAAAAGTCGAGAAGGAACGGGATCGTGATTCTATCCCGAAGCAGGTCAAAATCCGCCGAGAAGGCAGATAACAAAATCTGTCAGAAAGTGAATTTGTTTTAAAACTCGTTTTTAATAATTTACAAGTCAAGTAGGCCTGAAACGGAGACATGAGCCTAAAGTTATGGCCTTTTCAGTACAACCTCTTTCGATTCTGTTTGTAACTCCTAGACCGTATTTGGGGTCACGATCCACAAGATATCAACGGCAGGCTTAAAACGTAAACTACAAGTGTTTAGAAGGCACGGGATCTCGATTTTATGCCGACGCAACTCAAAATCCGTCGAGAAGGCGGATGACAGACCTGCCAGAAAGTGAAATTGTTTTAAAACCCATTTCTAATAATTTACAAGTCAAGTAGGCATGAAACGGAGACCCGAGTCAAAAGTTATGGCCTTTTTAATAAAGCCCCTTTCGATTCTGCCTGTAACTCCTAGACCGTAACTGGGCTCACGATCCACAAGATATCAACGGAAAGCTAGAAATGTAAACTACAAGAGTCGAGAAGGCACGGGATCGTGATTCTGTCTCGAAGCAGGTCAAAATCCATCGAGAAGCCAGATGACAGAATCTGCCAAAAAGTGAATTTGTTTTAAAACTCGGTTTTAATAATTTACAAGAAAAGTAGGCCTGAAAGGGAGACCCGAACCAAAAGTTATGGCCTTTTCAGTAATGCCCCTTTGATTCTGCTTGTAACTCCTAGACCGTAAGTGGGCTCACGATCCACAAGATATCAGCGGAAAGCTCAGAACGTAAACTACAAGTGTTTAAAAGGCACTGGATCGTGATTTTATGCCGAAGTAAGTCAAAATCCATCGAGAAGGCAGATGACAGAGTCTGCCAGAAAGTGAATTTGTTTTAAAAACCATTTTCAATAATTTACAAGTCAAGTAGGCACGAAACGGAGACCCGAGCCAAAAGTTATGGCCTTTTCAGTAAAGCCCTTTCGATTCTTCCTGTAACTCCTAGACTGTAACTCGGCTCACTATCCAAAAGATATCAACTGAAAGCTCGGAATGTAAACTAAGAAGTCGAGAAGGCACGGGATCGTGATTCTGTCCTGAAGCAGGTCAAAATCCATTGAGAAGGCAGATGACAGAATCTTCAAGTAAGTGAATTTGTTTTAACACTCGTTTTTAATAATTTACAAGTCAAGTAGGTCAGAAACGGAAACCCGGGCCAAAAGTTATGGCCTTTTTAGTAAAGCCCCTATCGATTATGCCTGTAACTCCTAGACAGTAAGTGGGCTCATGATCCAAAGATATCAACGAAAAGATCAGAACCTAAACTACAAGAGTCGAGAAGGCACGAGATCGTGATTCTATGCCGAAGTAGATCAAAATCCGTCGAGAATGTAGATGATAGAATCTGCTAGAAAGTGAATTCGTTTTAAAACCCGTTTTTACTAATTTACAAGTCAAGTACGCATGAAACAAAGACCCGACCCAAAAGTTATGGCCTTTTCAGTAAAGCCCCTTTCAATTCTGCCTGTAACTCCTAGACCGTAACAGGGCTCACGATCTACAAGATATCAACGGAAAGCTCGGAATGTAAACAACAAAAGTTGACAAGGCACCGGATTGTGTTTCTGTCCCGAAGCAGGTCAAAATCCATCGAGAAGGCACATGACAGAATCTGCAAGAAAGTAAATTTGTTTAAAACTCGTTTTTAATAATTTACAAGTAGAGTAGGCATGAAACGGAGACCCGAGCCAAAAGTTATGGCCTTTTCAGTAAAGCCCGTTTCGATTCTGCCTGTAACTCCTTGACCGTAACTGGGCTCACGATCCACAAGATATCAACGGAAAGCTCAGAATGTAAACTACTAGATTCAAGAAGGAACGGGATCATGATTCCGTCCCGATGCAGGTTAAAATCCATCGAGAAGCAGATGAAAGAATCTGTCAGAAAATGAATTAGTTTTAAATCTCATTTTTAATAATTTACAAGTCAAGTAGTCCTTTAACGGAGACCCGAGCCAAAAGTTATGGCCTTTTCATTAAAGCCCCTTTCGATTCTGCTTGTCACTCGTAGACCATAAGTGGTCTCACGATCCACAAGATATCAACGGAAAGCTCAGAACGTAAACTACGGGATCCTGATTCTATACCGAAGCAGGTCAAAATCTGTCGAGAAGGCAGATGACAGAATCTCCCAGAAATTGAATTTGATTTAAAACCCGTTTTAATAATCTACAAGTCAAGTAGGCATGAAACGGAGACCCGAGCTAATAGTCATGGCTTTTTCGGTAAAGCCCCTTTCAATTCTGCCTGTAACTCCTAGACCGTAACTACGCTCATGATCCACAAGATATCAACGGAAAGCTCGGAATGTAAACTACAAAAGACGAGAAGGCATGGGATCGTGATTCTGTCCCGAAGCAGGTCAAAATCCGTCGAGAAGGCAACTGACAGAATCTGCCAGAAAGTGAATTTGTTATAAAACTCGTTTTTAATAATTTTCAAGTCAAGTAGGCATGAAACGGAGACCCGAGCCAAAAGTTATGGCCTTTTCAGTAAAGCCCCTTTCGATTCTACCTGTAACTCCTAGACCGTAACTAGGCTCACGATCCACAAGATATCAACGGAAAGCAAGAAATGTAAACTATAAAAGTCAAGAAGGAACGGGATCGTTATCCTGTCCCGAAGTAGGTCAAAATCCGTCGAGAAAGCAGATGACAGAATCTGTCAGAAACTTAATTTGTTTTCAAACTTGTTTATAATAATTTACAAGTCAAGTAGGCATGAAACGGAAACCCGAGCCAAAAGTTATGGCCTTTTCAGTAAAGCCCCTCTCGATTCTGCATGTAACTCCTAGACCGTAACTAGGCTCGCGATCCACAAGATATCAACGGAAAGCAAGGAATGAAAACTACAAAAGCCGAGAAGGCACGGGATCGTTATTCTGTTCCGAAGCAGGTCAAAATCCATTGAGAAGGCAGATGACAAAATCTGCTAGAAAGTGAATTTGTTTTAAACCTCGTTTTTAATAATTTACAAGTAAAGTAGGCCTGAAATGGAGACCCGAGCCAAAAGTTATGGCCTTTTTAGTAAAGCCCCTTTCGATTCTGCCTGTAACTGCTAGACTGTAACTGGGCTCACGATCCACAAGATATCAACGGAAAGCAAGAAATGTAAACTTCAAAAGTCGAGAAGGAACGGGATCGTGACTCTGTCCCGAAGCAGGTCAAAACCCGTCGAGAAAGCAGATGACAGTATCTGTCAGAAAATGAATTTGTTTTAAAACTGGTTTTTAATAATTTACATGTCAAGTAGGCCTGAAACGGAGACCTGAGCCTAAAGTTTTGGCCTTTTCAGTAAAGCCCCTTTCGATTCTGCTTGTAACTCCTAGACCGTAATTGGGCTCACGATCCAAAAGATATCAACGGCAAGCTCAAAACGTTTACTACAAGTGTTTAGAAGGCACAGGATATCGATTCTATGCCGAAGCAGCTCAAAATCCGTCGAGAAGGCGGATGACAGAATCTGCCCAAAAGTGAATTTGTTTTAAAACCCATTTTTAATAATTTACATGTCAAGTAGGCATGAAACGGAGACCCGAGCCAAAAGGTATGGCCTTTTCAGTAAAGCCCCTTTTGATTCTACCTTTAACTCCTAGACCGTAACTGGGCTCAAGATCCACAAGATATCAGCGGAAATCAAGGAATGTAAACTACAAGAGTCGAGAAGGCACGGGATCGTGATTCTGTCCCGAAGCATGTCAAAATCCATCGAGAAGGCAGATGACAGAATCTGGCAGAAAGTGAATTTGTTTTAAAACTCATTTTTAATAATTTACAAGAAAAGTAGGCCTGAAACGGAGACCCGAGCCAAAAGTTATGGCGTTTTCAGTAAAGCCCCTTTCGATTCTGCCTGTAACTCCTATACAGTAAGTGGGCTCACGATCCACAAGATATCAGCGGAAAGCTCAGAACTTAAACTACAAGGGTTTAGAAGGCACAGGATCGTGATTCTATGCCGAAGCAGGTCAAAATCCGAGAGAAGGCCGATGACAGAATCTGCCAGAAAGTGAATTTGTTATAAAACTCGTTTTTAATAATTTTCGAGTCAAGTAGGCATGAAACGGAGACCCGAGCCAAAAGTTATGGCCTTTTCAGCAAAGCCCCTTTCGATTCTACCTGTAACTCCTAGACCGTAACTAGGCTCACGATCCACAAGATATCAACGGAAAGCAAGAAATTTAAACTATAAAAGTCGAGAAGGAACAGGATCGTTATCCTGTCCCGAAGCAGGTCAAAATCCGTCGAGAAAGCAGATGACAGAATCTGTCAGAAAGTTAATTTGTTTTCAAACTTGTTTATAATAATTTACAAGTCATGTAGGCATGAAACGGAAACCCGAGCCAAAAGTTATGGCCTTTTCAGTAAAGCCCCTCTCGATTCTGCATGTAACTCCTAGACCGTAACTAGGCTCGCGATCCACAAGATATCAACGGAAAGCAAGGAATGAAAACTACAAAAGCCGAGAAGGCACGGGATCGTTATTCTGTTCCGAAGCAGGTCAAAATCTATTGAGAAGGCAGATGACAAAATCTGCTAGAAAGTGAATTTGTTTTAAACCTCGTTTTTAATAATTTACAAGTAAAGTAGGCCTGAAATGGAGACCCGAGCCAAAAGTTATGGCCTTTTTAGTAAAGCCCCTTTCGATTCTGCCTGTAACTGCTAGACTGTAACTGGGCTCACGATCCACAAGATATCAACGGAAAGCAAGAAATGTAAACATCAAAAGTCGAGAAGGAACGGGATCGTGACTCTGTCCCGAAGCAGGTCAAAACCCGTCGAGAAAGCAGATGACAGTATCTGTCAGAAAATGAATTTGTTTTAAAACTGGTTTTTAATAATTTACATGTCAAGTAGGCCTGAAACGGAGACCTGAGCCTAAAGTTTTGGCCTTTTCAGTAAAGCCCCTTTCGATTCTGCTTGTAACTCCTAGACCGTAATTGGGCTCACGATCCAAAAGATATCAACGGCAAGCTCAAAACGTTTACTACAAGTGTTTAGAAGGCACAGGATATCGATTCTATGCCGAAGCAGCTCAAAATCCGTCGAGAAGGCGGATGACAGAATCTGCCCAAAAGTGAATTTGTTTTAAAACCCATTTTTAATAATTTACATGTCAAGTAGGCATGAAACGGAGACCCGAGCCAAAAGGTATGGCCTTTTCAGTAAAGCCCCTTTTGATTCTACCTTTAACTCCTAGACCGTAACTGGGCTCAAGATCCACAAGATATCAGCGGAAATCAAGGAATGTAAACTACAAGAGTCGAGAAGGCACGGGATCGTGATTCTGTCCCGAAGCATGTCAAAATCCATCGAGAAGGCAGATGACAGAATCTGGTAGAAAGTGAATTTGTTTTAAAACTCATTTTTAATAATTTACAAGAAAAGTAGGCCTGAAACGGAGACCCGAGCCAAAAGTTATGGCGTTTTCAGTAAAGCCCCTTTCGATTCTGCCTGTAACTCCTATACAGTAAGTGGGCTCACGATCCACAAGATATCAGCGGAAAGCTCAGAACTTAAACTACAAGGGTTTAGAAGGCACAGGATCGTGATTCTATGCCGAAGCAGGTCAAAATCCGAGAGAAGGCCGATGACAGAATCTGCCTGAAAGTGAATTTGTTATAAAACTCGTTTTTAATAATTTTCGAGTCAAGTAGGCATGAAACGGAGACCCGAGCCAAAAGTTATGGCCTTTTCAGCAAAGCCCCTTTCGATTCTACCTGTAACTCCTAGACCGTAACTAGGCTCACGATCCACAAGATATCAACGGAAAGCAAGAAATTTAAACTATAAAAGTCGAGAAGGAACAGGATCGTTATCCTGTCCCGAAGCAGGTCAAAATCCGTCGAGAAAGCAGATGACAGAATCTGTCAGAAAGTTAATTTGTTTTCAAACTTGTTTATAATAATTTACAAGTCAAGTAGGCATGAAACGGAAACCCGAGCCAAAAGTTATGGCCTTTTCAGTAAAGCCCCTCTCGATTCTGCATGTAACTCCTAGACCGTAACTAGGCTCGCGATCCACAAGATATCAACGGAAAGCAAGGAATGAAAACTACAAAAGCCGAGAAGGCACGGGATCGTTATTCTGTTCCGAAGCAGGTCAAAATCCATTGAGAAGGCAGATGACAAAATCTGCTAGAAAGTGAATTTGTTTTAAACCTCGTTTTTAATAATTTACAAGTAAAGTAGGCCTGAAATGGAGACCCGAGCCAAAAGTTATGGCCTTTTTAGTAAAGCCCCTTTCGATTCTGCCTGTAACTGCTAGACTGTAACTGGGCTCACGATCCACAAGATATCAACGGAAAGCAAGAAATGTAAACTTCAAAAGTCGAGAAGGAACGGGATCGTGACTCTGTCCCGAAGCAGGTCAAAACCCGTCGAGAAAGCAGATGACAGTATCTGTCAGAAAATGAATTTGTTTTAAAACTGGGTTTTAATAATTTACATGTCAAGTAGGCCTGAAACGGAGACCTGAGCCTAAAGTTTTGGCCTTTTCAGTAAAGCCCCTTTCGATTCTGCTTGTAACTCCTAGACCGTAATTGGGCTCACGATCCAAAAGATATCAACGGCAAGCTCAAAACGTTTACTACAAGTGTTTAGAAGGCACAGGATATCGATTCTATGCCGAAGCAGCTCAAAATCCGTCGAGAAGGCGGATGACAGAATCTGCCCAAAAGTGAATTTGTTTTAAAACCCATTTTTAATAATTTACATGTCAAGTAGGCATGAAACGGAGACCCGAGCCAAAAGGTATGGCCTTTTCAGTAAAGCCCCTTTTGATTCTACCTTTAACTCCTAGACCGTAACTGGGCTCAAGATCCACAAGATATCAGCGGAAATCAAGGAATGTAAACTACAAGAGTCGAGAAGGCACGGGATCGTGATTCTGTCCCGAAGCATGTCAAAATCCATCGAGAAGGCAGATGACAGAATCTGGCAGAAAGTGAATTTGTTTTAAAACTCATTTTTAATAATTTACAAGAAAAGTAGGCCTGAAACGGAGACCCGAGCCAAAAGTTATGGCGTTTTCAGTAAAGCCCCTTTCGATTCTGCCTGTAACTCCTATACAGTAAGTGGGCTCACGATCCACAAGATATCAGCGGAAAGCTCAGAACTTAAACTACAAGGGTTTAGAAGGCACAGGATCGTGATTCTATGCCGAAGCAGGTCAAAATCCGAGAGAAGGCCGATGACAGAATCTGCCAGAAAGTGAATTTGTTATAAAACTCGTTTTTAATAATTTTCGAGTCAAGTAGGCATGAAACGGAGACCCGAGCCAAAAGTTATGGCCTTTTCAGCAAAGCCCCTTTCGATTCTACCTGTAACTCCTAGACCGTAACTAGGCTCACGATCCACAAGATATCAACGGAAAGCAAGAAATTTAAACTATAAAAGTCGAGAAGGAACAGGATCGTTATCCTGTCCCGAAGCAGGTCAAAATCCGTCGAGAAAGCAGATGACAGAATCTGTCAGAAAGTTAATTTGTTTTCAAACTTGTTTATAATAATTTACAAGTCAAGTAGGCATGAAACGGAAACCCGAGCCAAAAGTTATGGCCTTTTCAGTAAAGCCCCTCTCGATTCTGCATGTAACTCCTAGACCGTAACTAGGCTCGCGATCCACAAGATATCAACGGAAAGCAAGGAATGAAAACTACAAAATCCGAGAAGGCACGGGATCGTTATTCTGTTCCGAAGCAGGTCAAAATCCATTGAGAAGGCAGATGACAAAATCTGCTAGAAAGTGAATTTGTTTTAAACCTCGTTTTTAATAATTTACAAGTAAAGTAGGCCTGAAATGGAGACCCGAGCCAAAAGTTATGGCCTTTTTAGTAAAGCCCCTTTCGATTCTGCCTGTAACTGCTAGACTGTAACTGGGCTCACGATCCACAAGATATCAACGGAAAGCAAGAAATGTAAACTTCAAAAGTCGAGAAGGAACGGGATCGTGACTCTGTCCCGAAGCAGGTCAAAACCCGTCGAGAAAGCAGATGACAGTATCTGTCAGAAAATGAATTTGTTTTAAAACTGGTTTTTAATAATTTACATGTCAAGTAGGCCTGAAACGGAGACCTGAGCCTAAAGTTTTGGCCTTTTCAGTAAAGCCCCTTTCGATTCTGCTTGTAACTCCTAGACCGTAATTGGGCTCACGATCCAAAAGATATCAACGGCAAGCTCAAAACGTTTACTACAAGTGTTTAGAAGGCACAGGATATCGATTCTATGCCGAAGCAGCTCAAAATCCGTCGAGAAGGCGGATGACAGAATCTGCCCAAAAGTGAATTTGTTTTAAAACCCATTTTTAATAATTTACATGTCAAGTAGGCATGAAACGGAGACCCGAGCCAAAAGGTATGGCCTTTTCAGTAAAGCCCCTTTTGATTCTACCTTTAACTCCAAGACCGTAACTGGGCTCAAGATCCACAAGATATTAGCGGAAATCAAGGAATGTAAACTACAAGAGTCGAGAAGGCACGGGATCGTGATTCTGTCCCGAAGCATGTCAAAATCCATCGAGAAGGCAGATGACAGAATCTGGCAGAAAGTGAATTTGTTTTAAAACTCATTTTTAATAATTTACAAGAAAAGTAGGCCTGAAACGGAGACCCGAGCCAAAAGTTATGGCGTTTTCAGTAAAGCCCCTTTCGATTCTGCCTGTAACTCCTATACAGTAAGTGGGCTCACGATCCACAAGATATCAGCGGAAAGCTCAGAACTTAAACTACAAGGGTTTAGAAGGCACAGGATCGTGATTCTATGCCGAAGCAGGTCAAAATCCGAGAGAAGGCCGATGACAGAATCTGCCAGAAAGTGAATTTGTTATAAAACTCGTTTTTAATAATTTTCGAGTCAAGTAGGCATGAAACGGAGACCCGAGCCAAAAGTTATGGCCTTTTCAGCAAAGCCCCTTTCGATTCTACCTGTAACTCCTAGACCGTAACTAGGCTCACGATCCACAAGATATCAACGGAAAGCAAGAAATTTAAACTATAAAAGTCGAGAAGGAACAGGATCGTTATCCTGTCCCGAAGCAGGTCAAAATCCGTCGAGAAAGCAGATGACAGAATCTGTCAGAAAGTTAATTTGTTTTCAAACTTGTTTATAATAATTTACAAGTCAAGTAGGCACGAAACGGAAACCCGAGCCAAAAGTTATGGCCTTTTCAGTAAAGCCCCTCTCGATTCTGCATGTAACTCCTAGACCGTAACTAGGCTCGCGATCCACAAGATATCAACGGAAAGCAAGGAATGAAAACTACAAAAGCCGATAAGGCACGGGATCGTGATTCTGTTCCGAAGCAGGTCAAAATCCATTGAGAAGCCAGATGACAAAATCTGCCAGAAAGTGAATTTGTTTTAAAACCCGTTTTTAATAATTTACAGGTCAAGTAGGCATGAAACGGAGACACGAGCCAAAAGGTATGGCCTTTTCAGAAAAGCCCCTTTCGATATTGCCTGTAACTCCTAGACCGTAACTGGGCTCATGATCCACAAGATATCAACGGAAAGCAAGATATGTAAACTACAAAAGTCGAGAAGGAACGGGATCGTGATTCTGTCCCGAAGCAGGTCAAAACCAGTCGAGAAGGCAGATGACAGAATCTGTCAGAAAGTGAATTTGTTTTAAAACTCGTTTTTAATAATTTACAAGTCAAGTAGGCCTGAAACGGAGACCTGAGCCTAAAGTTATGGCCTTTTCAGTAAACCCCCTTTCGATTCCGCTCGTAACTCCTAGACTGTAATTGGGCTCACAATCCACAAGATATCAACGGCAAGCTCAAAACATAAACTACAAGTGTTTAGAAGGCACAGGATCTCGATTCTAAGCCGAAGCAGCTCAAAATCCATCGAGAAGGCTGATGACAGAATCTGCCAGAACGTGAATTTGTTTTAAAACCCATTTTTAATAATTTACAAGTCAAGTAGGCATGAAACTGAGACCCGAGCCAAAAGTTATGGCCTTTTCCTTAAAGCCCCTTTCGATTCTGCATGTAATTCCTAGACCGTAACTGGGCTCACTATCCACAAGATATCAACGGTAAGCTCGGAATGTAAACAACAAAAGTCTAGAAGGCATAGGATTGGACAAAATCCGTTGAGAAGGCAGATGATAGAATCTTCTAGAAAGTGAATCTGTTTTAACACTCGTTTTTAATAATTTACAAGTCAAGTAGGAATGAAACAGAGACCCGAGCCAAAAGTTATGGCCTTTTTAGTAAAGCCCCTTTCGATTATGCCTGTAACTCCTAGACCGTAAGTGGGCTCATGAACCAAAGATATCAACGAAAAGCTCAGAACGTAAACTACAAGAGTCGACAAGGCACGGGATCGTGATTCTATGCCGAAGAATATCAAAATCCGTCGAGAATGTAGATGACAGAATCTGCAAGAAAGTGAATTCATTTTAAAACCCGTTATTACTAATTTACAAGTCAAGTAGGCATGAAACGTAGACCCGACCCAAAAGTTATGGCCTTTTGAGTAAAGCCCCTTTCGATTATGCCTATAACTCCTAGACCGTAACTGGGCTTACGATCCACAAGATATCAACGGAAAGCTCGGAATGTAAACTAAAGAATTTCAGAAGGCACTGGATCGTGATTCCATCTCGAAGCAGGTTAAAATCCATCGAGAATGCAGATGACAGAATCTGCCAGAAAATGAATTTGTTTTAAAACTCGTTTTTAATAATTTACAACTCAAGTAGGCATGAAACGGAGACCGGAGCCAAAAGTTATGACCTTTTCAGTAAAGCCCCTTTCGATTCTTCTAGTAACTCCTAGACCGTAACTGGGCTCACGATCCACAAGATATCAACGGAAAGCTCGGAATGTAAAATAAAAAATTTGAGAAGCCACTGGATCGTGATTCCGCCCCGAAGCAGGTTAAAATCCATCGATAAGGCAGATGACAGAATATGCCAGAAAATGAATTTGTTTTAAATCTCATTTTTAATAATATACAAGTCAATTAGTCCTGTAACGGAGACCCGAGCCAAAAGTTATGGCCTTTTCAGTAAAGCCCCTTTCGATTATGCCTGTTACTCGTAGACCGTAAGTGGGCTCACGATCCACAAGATATCAACGGAAAGCTCAGAACGTAAACTACGAGAGTCGAGAAGGCACGAGATCCTGATTCTATACCGAAGTAGGTCAAAATTCGTCGCGAAGGCAGATGACAGAATCTCCCAAAAAGTGAATTTGATTTAAAACTTGTTTTAATAATCTACAAGCCAAGTAGGCATGAAACAGAGAACCGAGCCAAAAGTCATGGCCTTTTTAGTAAAGCTCCTTTCAATTCGGCATGTAACTCCTAGACCGTAACTTGGCTCACGATCCACAAAATATCAACGGAAAGCTCGGATTGTAAACTACAAAAGTCAAGAAGGCACGGGATCGTGATTCTGTCCCGAAGCAGGTCAAAATCCGTCGAGAAGGCAGATGACAGAATCTGCCAGAAAATGAATTTGTTTTAAAAACTCGTTTTTAATAATTTTCAAGTCAAGTAGGCATGAAACGGAGACCCCAGCCAAAAGTTATGGCCTTTTCAGTAAAGCCCCTTTCGATTCTGCCTGACTCTCCTAGACCGTAAATGGGCTCACGATCCACAAGATATCAACGGATAGCACGGAGTGTAAACTACAAAAGTCAAGAAGGCATGGGATCGTGATTCTGTTCTGAAGCTGGTTAAAATCCGTGGAGAAGGCAGATGACAGAATCTGCTAGAAAGTGAATTTGTTTTAAAACTCATTTTTAATACTCCCTCCGTCGCATAAAAAACTTCCCATTTGGTTTTTGCACAAGTTTTTAGGTAATAGTTAGTGGTGGGGTCATTGATAATACTTTTGATTAAAATATAAGGTTGGACTGGAGAGAGAAAGATAGTTAGTGGATATTAGTGGTGAGGTCTTTAGTAATAATGGTTTTTTATTGTGTGGAGCCCATCAAATATGGGAAATGGGAAGTTTTTTGTGGGACAAAAATTTAGAGTGAAATGGTAAGTTTTTTGTGGGACGGAGGGAGTAATTTACAAGTCAAGTAGTCCTGAAACGGATACCCGAGCCAAAAGTTATGGCCTTTTCAGTAAAGACCCTTTCGATTCTGCCTGTCACCCCTAGACCGTAAGTGGGCTCACGATCCACAAGATATCAACGGAAAGCTCATAACGTAAACTACGAGAGTCGAGAAGGCACGGGATCGTAATTCTATGCCGAAGCAGGTCAAAATCCGTCGAGAAGGCAGATGACAGAATCTATCAGAAAGTGAATTTGTTTTAAAACCCGTTTTTAATAATTTACAAGTCAAGTAGGCATGAAATGGAGACCCGAGCCAAAAGTTATGGCTTTTTCAAAAATGACCCTTTCAATTCTGCCTGTAACTCTTAGACCTTTACAGGGCTCACGATCCACAAGATATCAACAGAAAGCTCGGAATGTAAACTACAAAAGTCGAGAAGGCACGGGATCGTGATTCTGTCCCGAAGCAGGTCAAAATTCATCGAGAAGGCAGATGACAGAATCTGCCAGAAAAGTGAATTTGTTTTAAAACTTGTTTTTAATAATTTACAAGTCAAGTAAGCATGAAATGGAGACCCGAGCCAAAAGTTATAGCCTTTTCGGTAAATCCCCTTTCAGTTATGCCTGTAACTCCTAGACCATTAGTGGGATCACGATCTACATGATATCAACGGAAAGCTCAGAACGTAAACTACAAGAGTCAAGAGGGTACGGGATCGTGATTCTTTGCCGAAGTAGGTCAAAATCCGTTGAGAAGGAAGATGACAGAATCTTTCAGAAAGTGAATTTGTTTTAAAACCCGTTTTTAAGAATTTACAACTCAAGTAGGCATGATATGGAGACCCGAGCCAAAAGTTATGGCCTTTTTAGTAAAGCCCCTTTCGATTCTGCCTGTAACTGCTAGACTGTAACTGGGCTCACGATCCACAAGATATCAACGGAAAGCAAGAAATGTAAACTTCAAAAGTCGAGAAGGAACGGGATCGTGACTCTGTCCCGAAGCAGGTCAAAACCCATCGAGAAAGCAGATGACAGTATCTGTCAGAAAATGAATTTGTTTTAAAACTGGTTTTTAATAATTTACATGTCAAGTAGGCCTGAAACGGAGACCTGAGCCTAAAGTTTTGGCCTTTTCAGTAAAGCCCCTTTCGATTCTGCTTGTAACTCCTAGACCGTAATTGGGCTCACGATCCAAAAGATATCAACGGCAAGCTCAAAACGTTTACTACAAGTGTTTAGAAGGCACAGGATATCGATTCTATGCCGAAGCAGCTCAAAATCCGTCGAGAAGGCGGATGACAGAATCTGCCCAAAAGTGAATTTGTTTTAAAACCCATTTTTAATAATTTACATGTCAAGTAGGCATGAAACGGAGACCCGAGCCAAAAGGTATGGCCTTTTCAGTAAAGCCCCTTTTGATTCTACCTTTAACTCCTAGACCGTAACTGGGCTCAAGATCCACAAGATATCAGCGGAAATCAAGGAATGTAAACTACAAGAGTCGAGAAGGCACGGGATCGTGATTCTGTCCCGAAGCATGTCAAAATCCATCGAGAAGGCAGATGACAGAATCTGGCAGAAAGTGAATTTGTTTTAAAACTCATTTTTAATAATTTACAAGAAAAGTAGGCCTGAAACGGAGACCCGAGCCAAAAGTTATGGCGTTTTCAGTAAAGCCCCTTTCGATTCTGCCTGTAACTCCTATACAGTAAGTGGGCTCACGATCCACAAGATATCAGCGGAAAGCTCAGAACTTAAACTACAAGGGTTTAGAAGGCACAGGATCGTGATTCTATGCCGAAGCAGGTCAAAATCCGAGAGAAGGCCGATGACAGAATCTGCCAGAAAGTGAATTTGTTATAAAACTCGTTTTTAATAATTTTCGAGTCAAGTAGGCATGAAACGGAGACCCGAGCCAAAAGTTATGGCCTTTTCAGCAAAGCCCCTTTCGATTCTACCTGTAACTCCTAGACCGTAACTAGGCTCACGATCCACAAGATATCAACGGAAAGCAAGAAATTTAAACTATAAAAGTCGAGAAGGAACAGGATCGTTATCCTGTCCCGAAGCAGGTCAAAATCCGTTGAGAAAGCAGATGACAGAATCTGTCAGAAAGTTAATTTGTTTTCAAACTTGTTTATAATAATTTACAAGTCAAGTAGGCATGAAACGGAAACCCGAGCCAAAAGTTATGGCCTTTTCAGTAAAGCCCCTCTCGATTCTGCATGTAACTCCTAGAAAGTAACTAGGCTCGCGATCCACAAGATATCAACGGAAAGCAAGGAATGAAAACTACAAAAGCCGAGAAGGCACGGGATCGGGATTCTGTTCCGAAGCAGGTCAAAATCCATTGAGAAGCCAGATGACAAAATCTGCCAGAAAGTGAATTTGTTTTAAAACCCGTTTTTAATAATTTACAGGTCAAGTAGGCATGAAACGGAGACACGAGCCAAAAGGTATGGCCTTTTCAGAAAAGCCCCTTTCGATATTGCCTGTAACTCCTAGACCGTAACTGGGCTCATGATCCACAAGATATCAACGGAAAGCAAGATATGTAAACTACAAAAGTCGAGAAGGAACGGGATCGTGATTCTGTCCCGAAGCAGGTCAAAACCAGTCGAGAAGGCAGATGACAGAATCTGTCAGAAAGTGAATTTGTTTTAAAACTCGTTTTTAATAATTTACAAGTCAAGTAGGCCTGAAACGGAGACCTGAGCCTAAAGTTATGGCCTTTTCAGTAAACCCCCTTTCGATTCCGCTCGTAACTCCTAGACTGTAATTGGGCTCACAATCCACAAGATATCAACGGCAAGCTCAAAACATAAACTACAAGTGTTTAGAAGGCACAGGATCTCGATTCTAAGCCGAAGCAGCTCAAAATCCATCGAGAAGGCTGATGACAGAATCTGCCAGAAAGTGAATTTGTTTTAAAACCCATTTTTAATAATTTACAAGTCAAGTAGGCATGAAACTGAGACCCGAGCCAAAAGTTATGGCCTTTTCCTTAAAGCCCCTTTCGATTCTGCATGTAATTCCTAGACCGTAACTGGGCTCACTATCCACAAGATATCAACGGTAAGCTCGGAATGTAAACAACAAAAGTCTAGAAGGCATAGGATTGGACAAAATCCGTTGAGAAGGCAGATGATAGAATCTTCTAGAAAGTGAATCTGTTTTAACACTCGTTTTTAATAATTTACAAGTCAAGTAGGAATGAAACAGAGACCCGAGCCAAAAGTTATGGCCTTTTTAGTAAAGCCCCTTTCGATTATGCCTGTAACTCCTAGACCGTAAGTGGGCTCATGAACCAAAGATATCAACGAAAAGCTCAGAACATAAACTACAAGAGTCGACAAGGCACGGGATCGTGATTCTATGCCGAAGAATATCAAAATCCGTCGAGAATGTAGATGACAGAATCTGCAAGAAAGTGAATTCATTTTAAAACCCGTTATTACTAATTTACAAGTCAAGTAGGCATGAAACGTAGACCCGACCCAAAAGTTATGGCCTTTTGAGTAAAGCCCCTTTCGATTATGCCTATAACTCCTAGACCGTAACTGGGCTTACGATCCACAAGATATCAACGGAAAGCTCGGAATGTAAACTAAAGAATTTGAGAAGGCACTGGATCGTGATTCCATCTCGAAGCAGGTTAAAATCCATCGAGAATGCAGATGACAGAATCTGCCAGAAAATGAATTTGTTTTAAAACTCGTTTTTAATAATTTACAACTCAAGTAGGCATGAAACGGAGACCGGAGCCAAAAGTTATGACCTTTTCAGTAAAGCCCCTTTCGATTCTTCTAGTAACTCCTAGACCGTAACTGGGCTCACGATCCACAAGATATCAACGGAAAGCTCGGAATGTAAAATAAAAAATTTGAGAAGCCACTGGATCGTGATTCCGCCCCGAAGCAGGTTAAAATCCATCGATAAGGCAGATGACAGAATATGCCAGAAAATGAATTTGTTTAAAATCTCATTTTTTATAATATACAAGTCAATTAGTCCTGTAACGGAGACCCGAGCCAAAAGTTATGGCCTTTTCAGTAAAGCCCCTTTCGATTATGCCTGTTACTCGTAGACCGTAAGTGGGCTCACGATCCACAAGATATCAACGGAAAGCTCAGAACGTAAACTACGAGAGTCGAGAAGGCACGAGATCCTGATTCTATACCGAAGTAGGTCAAAATCCGTCGCGAAGGCAGATGACAGAATCTCCCAAAAAGTGAATTTGATTTAAAACTTGTTTTAATAATCTACAAGCCAAGTAGGCATGAAACAGAGAACCGAGCCAAAAGTCATGGCCTTTTCAGTAAAGCTCCTTTCAATTCGGCATGTAACTCCTAGACCGTAACTTGGCTCACGATCCACAAAATATCAACGGAAAGCTCGGATTGTAAACTACAAAAGTCAAGAAGGCACGGGATCGTGATTCTGTCCCGAAGCAGGTCAAAATCCGTCGAGAAGGCAGATGACAGAATCTGCCAGAAAATGAATTTGTTTTAAAAACTCGTTTTTAATAATTTTCAAGTCAAGTAGGCATGAAACGGAGACCCCAGCCAAAAGTTATGGCCTTTTCAGTAAAGCCCCTTTCGATTCTGCCTGACTCTCCTAGACCGTAAATGGGCTCACGATCCACAAGATATCAACGGATAGCACGGAGTGTAAACTACAAAAGTCAAGAAGGCATGGGATCGTGATTCTGTTCTGAAGCTGGTTAAAATCCGTGGAGAAGGCAGATGACAGAATCTGCTAGAAAGTGAATTTGTTTTAAAACTCATTTTCAATACTCCCTCCGTCGCATAAAAAACTTCCCATTTGGTTTTTGCAAAAGTTTTTAGGTAATAGTTAGTGGTGGGGTCATTGATAATACTTTTGATTAAAATATAAGGTTGGACTGGAGAGAGAAAGATAGTTAGTGGATATTAGTGGTGAGGTCTTTAGTAATAATAGTTTTTTATTGTGTGGAGCCCATCAAATATGGGAAATGGGAAGTTTTTTGTGGGACAAAAATTTAGAGTGAAATGGTAAGTTTTTTGTGGGACGGAGGGAGTAATTTACAAGTCAAGTAGTCCTGAAACGGATACCCGAGCCAAAAGTTATGGCCTTTTCAGTAAAGACCCTTTCGATTCTGCCTGTCACCCCTAGACCGTAAGTGGGCTCACGATCCACAAGATATCAACGGAAAGCTCATAACGTAAACTACGAGAGTCGAGAAGGCACGGGATCGTAATTCTATGCCGAAGCAGGTCAAAATCCGTCGAGAAGGCAGATGACAGAATCTATCAGAAAGTGAATTTGTTTTAAAACCCGTTTTAAATAATTTACAAGTCAAGTAGGCATGAAATGGAGACCCGAGCCAAAAGTTATGGCTTTTTCAAAAATGACCCTTTCAATTCTGCCTGTAACTCTTAGACCTTTACAGGGCTCACGATCCACAAGATATCAACAGAAAGCTCGGAATGTAAACTACAAAAGTCGAGAAGGCACGGGATCGTGATTCTGTCCCGAAGCACGTCAAAATTCATCGAGAAGGCAGATGACAGAATCTGCCAGAAAAGTGAATTTGTTTTAAAACTTGTTTTTAATAATTTACAAGTCAAGTAAGCATGAAATGGAGACCCGAGCCAAAAGTTATAGCCTTTTCGGTAAATCCCCTTTCAGTTATGCCTGTAACTCCTAGACCATTAGTGGGATCACGATCTACATGATATCAACGGAAAGCTCAGAACGTAAACTACAAGAGTCAAGAGGGTACGGGATCGTGATTCTTTGCCGAAGTAGGTCAAAATCCGTTGAGAAGGAAGATGACAGAATCTTTCAGAAAGTGAATTTGTTTTAAAACCCGTTTTTAAGAATTTACAACTCAAGTAGGCATGATATGGAGACCCGAGCCAAAAGTTATGGCCTTTTTAGTAAAGCCCCTTTCGATTCTGCATGTAACTCATAGACCGTAACTAGGCTCAAGATCGACAAGATATCAATGGAAAGCTCGGAATGTAAACTACAAAAGTCGAGAAAGCACGGGATCTTGATTCTGTCCTGAAGTAGGTCAAAATCCGTTGAGAAGGCTGATGACAGAATCTTCTAGAAAGTGAATTTGTTTTAACACTCGTTTTTAATGATTTACAAGTCAAGTAGGCCAGAAACGGAGACCCAAGCCAAAAGTTATGGCCTTTTCAGTAAATCCCCTTTCGATTCTGCCTGTAACTACTAGCCCGTAACTGGGCTCACGATCCACAAGATATCAACGGAAAGCTCGGAATGTAAACTACCAAAGTTGACAAAGCACCGGATTGTGTTTCTGTCCTGAAGCAGGTCAAAATCCATCGAGAAGGCACATGACAGAATCTGCCAGAAAGTGAATTTGTTTTTAAACTCGTTTTTAATAATTTACAAGTCAAGTAGGCATGAAACGAAGACCCGAGCCAAAAGTTATGACCTTTTCTATAAAGCCCTTTTCGATTCTGCCTGTAACTCCTAGACCGTAACTGGGCTCATGATCCACAACATATCAACGGAAAGCTCCGAATGTAAACTAAAAAATTTGAGAAGGCACGGGATCGTGATTCCATCCCGAAGCAGGTTAAAATCCATCGAGAAGGCAGATAAAAGAATCTGCTAGAAAATGAATTTGTTTTAAATCTCGTTTTTAATAATTTACATGTCAAGTAGTCCTGTAACTTGACCCGAGCCAAAAGTTATGGCCTTTTCAGTAAAGCCCCTTTCGATTCTGCTTGTCACTCGTAGACCGTATGTGGGCTCACGATCCACAAGATATTAACGGAAAGCTCGGAATGTAAACTACAAAAGTCGAGAAGGCACGGGATCGTGATTCTGTCCCGAAGCAGGTCAAAATCCGTCGAGAAGGCAAATGACAGAATCTGCCAGAAAAGTGAATTTGTTTTAAAACTCGTTTTTAATAATTTACAAGTCAAGTGCTGAAATGGAGA
Source organism: Calendula officinalis (assembly GCA_963853835.1). NCBI lineage: Eukaryota > Viridiplantae > Streptophyta > Magnoliopsida > Asterales > Asteraceae > Calendula > Calendula officinalis. The sequence continues at coordinate 10,483,197 of OY970833.1, forward strand.
CCGTAAGTGGGCTCACGATCCACATGGTATCAACGAAAAGCTCAGAACGTAAACTACAAGAGTCGAGAAGGCACGGGATCGTGATTCTATGCCGAAGAATATCTAAATCCGTCGAGAATGTAGATGACAGAATCTGCAAGAAAGTGAATTCGTTTTAAACCCGTTATTACTAATTTACAAGTCAAATAGGCATGAAACGTAGACCCGACCCAAAAGTTATGGCCTTTTGAGTAAAGCCCCTTTCGATTATGCCTATAACTCCTAGACCGTAACTGGGCTCACGATCCACAAGATATCAACGGAAAGCTCGGAATGTAAACTAAAAAATTCGAGAAGGCACTGGATCGTGATTCCATCCCGAAGCAGGTTAAAATCCATCGAGAAGGCAGATGACAGAATCTGCCAGAAAATGAATTTGTTTTAAAACTCATTTTTAATACTCCCTCCGTCGCATAAAAAACTTCCCATTTGGTTTTTGCACAAGTTTTTAGGTTATAGTTAGTGGTGGGGTCATTGATAATACTTTTGATTAAAATATAAGGTTGGACTGGAGAGAGAAAGATAGTTAGTGGATATTAGTGGTGAGGTCTTTAGTAATAATAGTTTTTTTATTGTGTCGAGCCCATCAAATATGGGAAATGGAAAGTTTTTTGTGGGACAAAAATTTAGAGTGAAATGGGAAGTTTTTTGTGGGACGGAGGGAGTAATTTACAAGTCAAGTAGTCCTGAAACGGATACCCGAGCCAAAAGTTATGGCCTTTTCAGTAAAGCCCCTTTCGATTCTGCCTGTCACTCCTAGATCGTAAGTGGGCTCACGATCCACAAGATATCAACGGAAAGCTCATAACGTAAACTACGAGAGTCGAGAAGGCACGGGATCGTAATTCTATGTCGAAGCAGGTCAAAATCCGTCGAGAAGGCAGATGACAGAATCTGTCAGAAAGTGAATTTGTTTTAAAACCCGTTTTTAATAATTTACAAGTCAAGTAGGCATGAAATGGAGACCCGAGCCAAAAGTTATGGCTTTTTCAAAAATGAACCTTTCAATTCTGCCTGTAACTCTTAGACTTTTACAGGGCTCACGATCCACAAGATATCAACAGAAAGCTCGGAATGTAAACTACAAAAGTCGAGAAGGCACGGGATCGTGATTCTGTCCCGAAGCAGGTCAAAATCCATCGAGAAGGCAGATGACAGAATCTGCCAGAAAAGTGAATTTGTTTTAAAACTTGTTTTTAATAATTTACAAGTCAAGTAAGCATGAAATGGAGACCCGAGCCAAAAGTTATAGCCTTTTCGGTAAATCCCCTTTCAGTTATGCCTGTAACTCCTAGACCGTTAGTGGGATCACGATATACATGATATCAACGGAAAGCTCAGAACGTAAACTACAAGAGTCGAGAGGGTACGGGATCGTGATTCTTTGCCGAAGTAGGTCAAAATCCGTTGAGAAGGCAGATGACAGAATCTTTCAGAAAGTGAATTTGTTTTAAAACCCGTTTTTAAGAATTTACAACTCAAGTAGGCATCATATGGAGACCCGAGCCAAAAGTTATGGCCTTTTTAGTAAAGCCCCTTTTGATTCTGCATGTAACTCATAGACCGTAACTAGGCTCAAGATCGACAAGCTATCAGTGGAAAGCTCGGAATGTAAACTACAAAAGTCGAGAAAGCACGGGATTGTGTTTCTGTCCTGAAGTAGGTCAAAATCCGTTGAGAAGGCTGATGACAGAATCTTCTAGAAAGTGAATTTGTTTTAACACTCGTTTTTAATAATTTACAAGTCAAATAGGCCAGAAACGGAGACCAGAGCCAAAAGTTATGGCCTTTTCAGTAAATCCCTTTTCGATTCTGCCTGTAACTCCTAGCCCGTAACTGGGCTCACGATCCACAAGATATCAACGGAAAGCTCGGAATGTAAACTACCAAAGTTGACAAGGCACCGGATTGTGTTTCTGTCCTGAAGCAGGTCAAAATCCATCGAGAAGGCACATGACAGAATCTGCCAGATAGTGAATTTGTTTTTAAACTCGTTTTTAATAACTTACAAGTCAAGTAGGTATGAAACGAAGACCCGAGCCAAAAGTTATGGCCTTTTCAGTAAAGCCCCTTTCGATTCTGCCTGTAACTCCTAGACCGTAACTGGGCTCATGATCCACAACATATCAACGGAAAGCTCCGAATGTAAACTAAAAAATTTGAGAAGGCACGGGATCGTGATTCCATCCCGAAGCAGGTTAAAATCCATCGAGAAGGCAGATAAAAGAATCTGCTAGAAAATGAATTTGTTTTAAATCTCGTTTTTAATAATTTACATGTCAAGTAGTCCTGTAACTTGACCCGAGCCAAAAGTTATGGCCTTTTCAGTAAAGCCCCTTTCGATTCTGCTTGTCACTCGTAGACCGTATGTGGGCTCACGATCCACAGGATATCAACGGAAAGCTCGGAATGTAAACTACAAAAGTCGAGAAGGCACGGGATCGTGATTCTGTCCCGAAGCAGGTCAAAATCCGTCGAGAAGGCAGATGACAGAATCTGCCAGAAAAGTGAATTTGTTTTAAAACTCGTTTTTAATAATTTACATGTCAAGTGCTGAAATGGAGACCGTAAGTGGGCTCACGATCCACATGGTATCAACGAAAAGATCAGAACGTAAACTACAAGAGTCGAGAAGGCACCGGATCGTGATTCTATGCCGAAGAATATCTAAATCCGTCGAGAATGTAGATGACAGAATCTGCAAGAAAGTGAATTCGTTTTAAACCCGTTATTACTAATTTACAAGTCAAATAGGCATGAAACGTAGACCCGACCCAAAAGTTATGGCCTTTTGAGTAAAGCCCCTTTCGATTATGCCTATAACTCCTAGACCGTAACTGGGCTCACGATCCACAAGATATCAACGGAAAGCTCGGAATGTAAACTAAAAAATTCGAGAAGGCACTGGATCGTGATTCCATCCCGAAGCAGGTTAAAATCCATCGAGAAGGCAGATGACAGAATCTGCCAGAAAATGAATTTGTTTTAAAACTCATTTTTAATAATTTACACGTCAATTAGGCCTGAAACTGATCCCCGAGCCAAAAGTTATGGCCTTTTCAGTAAAGCCGCTCACAATCCACAAGATATCAATGGAAATCTCGAAATGTAAACCACAAAAGTCGAGAAGGCATGGGATCGTGATTCTGTACCGAAGCAGGTCAAAATCCGTCGATAAGGCAGATGAAAGAATATGCCAGAAAGTGAATTTGTATTAAAACTCATTTCTAATAATTTACAAGTCAAGTAGGCCTGAAACGATGACCCGAGCCAAAAGTTATGGTCTTTTCATTAAAGTCTTTTCCATTCTGCCTGTAACTCCTATACCGTAAGTGGGCTCACGATCAAGAAGATATCAACAAAAAGCTCAGAACGTAAACTACAGGAGTCGAGAAGGCACGGGATCGTGATTCTATGCTGAAGCAGGTCGAACTCCGTCATGAAGGCAGATGACAGAATCTACCAGAAAGTGAATTTGTTTTAAAACATGTTTTTAATAATTTACAAGTCAAGTAGGCATGAAACAGAGTGCCGAGCAAAAAGATGTGGCCTTTTTTAGTAAAGCCCCTTTCGATTCTGCATATAACTCTTTGACCGTAACTGGGCTCGCGATCCACAAGATATCAACGGAAAGCTCGGAATGTAGTGGTGTGACCCTTTAGTGCCTTATATCATTGGACCCGATGACACGTGCGCTTATATGTGCACATAAATCCAACAAACTCAATACTGACCAAAGTCTCAAACGTTTTTTTAATATATATCCTCCTAAGGCCAACATAGTTAGCCCACTGCTACTATGAAACATTCCTACACTGAGCACAAAAGATCATTGTCAGTCTAAAGTTGTCTTCCCATAGAAAAAGATAATTGTGGTTGATTTCATACTGACACCCACTGGTACTGCTTTTATCATGCCCAATTTATATTAAGTTGGCTCACATGATTTAAGAAACGCTCATAAAACCTAAAGCCACACTATCCAAATATTCACCATGGGGTTTAAGCCACATTACTGTTATCACTCTAACACCGAGTGATAAACATTGAAAATAAGAAGAAGCATATCCCAAGCTTTGTTTCCCAAACCCAAACCTTTTCATCAAAAGTGACTAAACCTACACTGAGCTACTCAAAATCACACTCACTTTTTACTAAAATCTTCTCACACATGCTATGCAAGTCCACAATATTTCATCATAAACCAGATGAAATACAGACTTCACAAATTCTATTTAAATGATTTTAGAATTAAACATCACCATTCTATCTGATAAGCCAAACCATACTAACTAGCTACTATATCTGTTTCTTTAGACCATCTGTGCAGGGTCCTCAGGCTACAATTCCAGATGTTGAACAAGTTTCCTTGCAAACAATCATGCAACAAATCTTGGCCATGCAGAATACACAGAATACAATATTGGCCAAGATGGAAGCTATGAGCAATGATATTGACTCATTAAAAGAGTCAGTTGCATTACTTCAACAACAACAACAACCTCCACTGACTCCACCATGTCAACACAGTGGAGAAAATGAAGACCAAGGTGGAGATGATGATGTTGAGCCCAACCCATCTCCTTCCAATAAAGATCACAGAAATGATGCAGATATTGATGCGGCTACTGAACCTCTGCCATCTCCTACTCATGATGATACTCAAGGAGATGCAGGTGGTGATACTAAACCTCTTCCTTCCCCATCAAATGATAACAATAAGGGGGAGAAGAGACAAAGAGAAGACGAGGTTGATCAACCTGAGTCATCTGCTTAGGGGGAGAAAAGAAGGAAATTAAATGAAGATCAACCTCAACAACAAACAGAACAACTTTCTCATACTGAACCTCTCAGGTTTCGGTATGAAAGAACAAGAGAAAGAGGGAGGTCAGTCCTAGAACAACTCGAACAAGATCAGTCTGAGCCATCTGCTCAGGGGGAGACAGGTCAAGACCAACCTCTACAGGTTCAATGAGCCTATTGTGTGGCCCATTGCTGATGATGAAGAACCAAATCTAGTGTCCATTCAAAACTTTTTCAACTATGCACTAGATATGGCAAACAAAGAAAGCTCTACATCATCATCCTCCGATGATGAAAAGCCCCCAGAAGAGCCTCAAGATCCTCAAGATTATCTAGTTACCAGAAATAGAAGGCCTCCATCAAGAAGATTGATAAATGTTGTACTCACTTCCTCTGAATCTAGTGAAGAACCAGCTCCACTAATCACTAAGACCAAGAAGGCCTGTTCATACTGTGTCTAGTGATGATGAACAAGTTCTAAGGAAGACTCATCAACAAATTGAAGAAGAGGCAAAAAAAATTCTTCTATGAGCAGGAACTGGGTATTAAAGAAGAACCAGATACTGATTCGGAATCTGACCCTGATAATGATATCCCATCCACTTCTCACAAGATAAAAAGGAAAGATCATGAACTCATTCAGCATTACTGGAACTTGATTGCTGAAAGGACATTGTATAAAGAGAGAAGAATGGACATCTTAAAGAACAAAACTCTCCTCAATGCGAGAGACATACACTGGCCAAACCTTGATGTTAACAAGGTAAAAGTGCAACCAAAAGAAGGATCCATTAGGATCAAATGCACTGGGATAGTCAGTCCTCCAATGATGATCTTCGTTCATGATATTCAGAATTTAGGTCTTCAAAATTGGGTCAAGATTGCTAGACTGATTAAGGAACTGCCATCCAAATCATTAGAAGAATAAGTAGTATTGGATGAAATCTGTGCAGTGTGTTTTGAAAAGGGGATTCTGTTTGAAGTGGAGTATAGGGCACTATGTGAAATGACAGAAGCGTATAGAAATAATAGACCAGAGTGCCTTCATACCTATAGGTTTTGCTGAAATATCATGTTCCCCCTAACCGTGTTTTCCAGGATCAAAAGAGTGTTATATATCCCACCCCTGGATATATGTACACTGACTCAGAAGATAGAGAGTGTTTCATAACAGAAGCAGATCTAGAGAAGGCCCATATCAGTCATGTTGTTGGACTGAAATGGATGATTACCAAAAAGGACTCTTGGTTAAGAAAGAAGATTGTCACTGCCTTACACAACAGAAGAGAGGAACTCAAGAAGAAAGATGAGTTTGTCCACATCAAGCAAGAAGTCTTCTATGAGCATGAAGCCATTAGCAGAGAACGAAGAAGAAGACTCTGCAGCTTTATTTTTGTTTTTTTACTTCTCTTTGTAATATTGTCTTGTTATCACTAGATAGGGGGAGATTGTTAAGGCAAAAAGCCTTACCCCTTGGGATCTTAAGATAACAAGACAACCTAGACTAGATTAAATAGTTTGTAGAATAATTTAGCTAAGGGGCCGTTTGATAGTTACTAATTGAGTCATTGCTGATTGAGTTAGTTGCTAATTGAGTTAGATGTTGATTGAGTCAGAACTTTTGATTGAAACCATGTGTTTGATTTTATTTCTAATTGAATGTATTGAATGATGAACAATGACCATATTAAAATTATGTTCTATAACCACATGCAAAATCTTCCTTTACCATTCCATCCTAAACCATTAAACTATATAATTAGAATATTTATTTTATAACATAAGTATAGGAAAATTATACGTAAACTAATCAAAATTCCCGTCAAAATTTAAATAAAGTAAAATTTAAATATAAATAGTAAAAATTAATTACTTTAGTATACAAAATACAAAAAGTCCATTTACTAAAATTATGCCAACCCATTAATTTGTTTAACCCATAAACCATTTACCTTATATTAAAAAAGAAAAAGTGGGCCACTATTGTTTAAAAGCAAAATAAACAAAAACCAGGTTCCTTCTTTCTGGCTCGCCAGCTACGTTATGAGCATCTTCTCCATCATCTCCTTTCTAGTCTGCATTTCCATGGCGGCGTTTTGAAAGACGGAGGATGATGGTTTAGGGCAAACGACGAGGAAACGATTGAGTCCAGCGTATTTCTGATTCTGACCGAACCAACCAAATATTAAGGACCGAGTCCGGCATACAACCGAATCAGAAGAAAAGTGAAACCATCAAACAAGCGGATTCGGACCGAGTCCGAATTCAGACCGAATCAGAGCCATTCTGAAGAAAATCAAACAGGACCTAAGTCTTGGTCCAATACTGAGTAGACAGTTTTGGCCACTCTGTATTTGGACTCAGTATTGAAATCCAATACTGAGTACAAGGACTGAGTAAACATTTCCTTGTTTACTCGACCAGATCAAATCCCTTTGATCTCGGTCACTTTCCTTTTATCAGTCCTTGTACTACTCCTTTCATATCTTGTAAGATCTCAATAACACTACAAATAGAGATCAATCGGCAAAGGAGTACTAACCAATTTACATGTTCATTCATATACTTTATAATTGCTTAAGGGTCTTGTTCTTCCGCAACAAGCCACACTTAGTGGAATATTAAATTTGACTATAATCTTGTGCTCAATACATTATTAGTCTTAAGTATTCTAATTCTATCTAATTACCAATCAAACCAGGGTTGTTGTGACCTAACAGGGCTCACGATCCACAAAATATCAACGGAAAGCTCGGAATGTAAACTACAGAAGTTGAGAAGGCACGGGATCGTGATTCTGTCCTGAAGCAGGTCAAAATCAATCGAGAAGGTAGATGAAAGAATCTGCCAGAAAGTGAATTTGTTTTAAAACTCATTTTTATAAATTTACAAGTCAAGTAGGCCTGAAACGGAGACCCGAGCCAAAATATTGGCCTTTTCAGTAAAGCCCGTTTCAATTCTGCCTGTAACACGTAGACCGTAATTGGGCTCACGATCCACAAGATATCAACGGAAAGCTCAGAACGTAAACTACAAGAGTCGAGAAGGCACGGGATCGTGATTTTATGCCGAAGCAGGTCAAAATCCGTCGAGAAGGCAGATGACAGAATCTGTCAGAAAGTGCATTTGTTTTAAAACCCGTTTTTAATAATTTACAAGTCAAGTAGGCATGAAACGGAGACCGAGCCTAAAGTTATGGCCTTTTAGTAAAGCCCCTTTCGATTCTACCTATAACTCCTAGACCGTAACTGGGCTCACGATCCACCAGATATCAACGGAAACCTCGGAATGTAAATTTCAAGAGTCGAGGAGGCACTGGATCGGGATTCTGTCCCGAAGCAGGTCAAAATCCGTCGAGAAGGCAGACGACAGAATCTGACAGAAATTGAATTTGTTTTAAAACTCGTTTTTAATAATTTACAAGTCAAGCATGCCTGAAATGGAGACCCGAGCCAAAAGTTATGGCCTTTTTCAGTAAAGCCTCTTTCGATTCTACCTATAACTCCTAGACCGTAATTGGGCTCATGTGACACCCGTATTTTTATAACATCGTTTAAAACAATAAAATACATTTTTACCAACATATCTCATGTTGTCCAAAATACAGTTTAACTAAAAGTTTAAAACCTTTATCAGAGTATACAAAAATACGGTGTCACCAAGTATATCAAAACCATAAGCAAACGGGATCTACCTACGAGCTCCCGAGCTAAATATATCAAGGCCACTTCTAGTGCAACCTTTTATCACTTCAAACCTGTACCTGAGTACATAGCCACAAAAACAAACGTAGTACGTGAGACAGAATAGTCTCGTGAGATACATGGGTTTTAGACCCAAATAATAATAATAATAATCGTTTCATAAATATATATAAACACATATATATACTGCATCAATACCGCTAGTCACCCTATTGTGACCCTATCGATTTCTGCTCTCCTAGCATTCATATCTAGCTATCGGGTTGCCCCCGAACTAGCTAGAAGCACAAACATACCTAATACATAAACATATATGTACTAGAATCACATTAACTTACTAACCGAGATCCATCACCATTAGTAAGCTTCACATTAACTTATTAACCGAAATCCATCGCCATTAATAAGTTTCACATTAGCTTATTAACCGAAATCCATCGTCATTAATAAGCTTCAAGATACCGGCAAGAGGGATTCGCCCAATCTACCGACACCTGCCTTACTCGCCGGAATACGTCCAATTAGCAAGACTACTAACGTGGATGAGTCGATGGGAATCCAGCCAACTGCCCCTCATTCCACACCTCATGACCGGGGGTCCCCCGCGTCATCACATCATCTCCTTCCTACCAAAACTCAACAGTTATTTCAATCAAAGCCTTCGGCTATCACATAAATCATCAAACAAGTTAGTTATCTAATAATAACAATATATAATTAGTTCAACATAGTGTGAACATACCTGTATGGTCCCATGGACCCGATTATAAGCTACCAACATCTGCTTCTACGTCTATGAACCCTAGGAGGTCCATACTTACTTATTTCATAAGATACATTTCTTATTTATCGATACCATAATACTTTTATCTGTTCGTTGACTATAATACATAATTATTACTAGTGACATCGTATTCATTTTCATATATATTCGTTCTTTACTTTTATTAGTAAATCTTACCAATAGGTACTCATTACTATAAGAATCATTTCCAATTAATTACTAATACCTATTTATTAATAAAGACTCAATATACAGTCTTTTACTTCATAACTTTATTATTATGGTTCATTATTACAGATTCCATGATCACTTAAGTTTATCCTATTTACTTCCAAAATCATCAACCATACTAGACATAATCTAGTATCACATTATACCTACTTCTTACCATTTTCAGTCACTATCTTTACCAAACATTTATTAATAAAGACCCATAAAAATATCATATGTATTTTCAAAACTCTTAATATGTACCCAGTTTAAAAGTCTCATGTACTCACCTTAGCGATAGGTAAATCCATATCGTGCTCATCAACACGAATCCTTGCTTCCCGCCTTTTGAATATCTCCAACCTTTAGGTCCTTGCAACCTATCAACATAATCATCACACTTCTAGTTATCATCCATAACTAGACAACACATAATTTCTAATATCATCTTTAACCACCAAGTTCATCCAACATGGTGGAAATCCCAAAATCTTAGTTCCAAAGTTTCACCAACGAAACCCGAACCCAAACACAACCCAGGGTCGACATTATTAGCCTCCAATATTAGTCTCATAACACTAATTAGTCACAAACACCCTTTTCCCCAAATTTTGGTGACATTCAAAACCCTAGGTTTAACCAATCTTAAGGTTCTTACAAATCTTAAGCATACACTTGTTTTCTTTGTTAAAATACCATCTATTAAGTGTATACAACCTTTATTCAACCATTAATTACAAACCCGAGAACTAGGGTTTCAAACCCAAGCTTACAAATCCATGGATCTAAAGCTACAACTACACAAGAGTGAAGATTTACCTTGATCTTCAACAATGGAAGCAAAATCACTTGATTTGGAACCCAAAATCGGCTCCAAACGATCCTTTCCACTCAAAATATGTATAAGGATCTAGAGAGAGAGTTTGGATGAAGAATGAACTCAAAATGACCAAAATCCCGATTTTAATGCTGTTCTGACGCAAAATCGTGTCGCTATCAAGAGGATAGCGTCGCTATCCAACACCCGCCATAAATCACGAAGTTATCTCGAACGCTAATACGGGTTTCTGTGAGAAAAGTCAAAAATCGCGTCGCTATCCAAGATAGCGCCGCTATCTTGGGTTATGCAGCACAAGCTGCAATTTTCGACCTTTGCTTCGACACGGTTTCGTCCATAACTTTCTCATACGACGTCCAAATGATACGAAACCAATTCCTACGTTCTTTAAATGATTTATCCTTATTTATCATATTTTTATAAAATTTATTTATCTACAAATTTCGGGTCGTTACAACTATCCACCCCTTAAAAGGATTTCGTTCTCGGAATCACTAGAAATTTTCAACCCACATTCGATCGAGTATTCCGTTCTCATTACCATTTAACTTTTCCCATTCGAATTTAGTCAACAATATGTATTTAAATACTCGCTTAACCCCGTTAGGCCCGAACGGGTCAAAATCAATCTTAAGCCTTTAATACCAAACGGGTCAAAATTGCACAATTTGACCATAACACTTTAAATCCTTTAATCAACCCACTATACACATAGAAAGTATATGAACCAATCATTACAATCATCTAATCCATCCGCGCGGATATTAAAATCTAGCTTCGACCAGGTCAATAAAATCCAACATTGTCTAATCTTTGACTTAAGCACAAAGTCAACTATTCTTTGACAACTTCTTTACTTACTAAAGGTTCCATTAGTCATATTTTACTTTACCACCGACCTTTAATTATGATTCATCAACCATCATATACCCGATTCCCAAATTTAACTTGAAAGCACCCAACGGGTTAAAGTCGCATAATCCGACTATAACTCTTTTAATTATTCCATTAACCTTTTCTGATACACACAATCGATACATTATGCTCTCATCATTCACTAGTCATTCATAACGAGAGTTAAAGCCCATCTTTGACCAATTCAACCAATCACAAGTTGACTAACCTTGATTGTTGCATAAAGTCAACCATACTTTTTCCAAACTAACAAATTCTGTACTCACGGGGTACCATTACCAATTTATCACTTCCGGTTCTACTCATCATCGTTTCCTTAACAATCATTCACGTTTCCAATTTCAATTTCTCCCCAAATAATTAAGGAGTCGCACCTCTTCTTAAGGTCAACTAGCATTTACCGTTTCTTAACCTTCATTCGGTCACTTATACCATTACTTAGTACCTTTTCAACCATCTTTGCATCACATCGATCAATTTCGTGACTTTTATTCTCAATTATTGGTATTAGATCCTCTACCGCCACACATTCCACAATTTCATACAAGTTTACCATATCTTGGTTGCCAAATAATAACTTGCTCACTAGAAGTTTCTCTTTCCTCCTATTCTATAAATCGTAGGCATCTCCTACACATACACAACCTAAATGCCACCCGCATTTCAATCCACATTCACATTTGTTATAGAATAATAATAATACTCATTAACCACATGGTTATACATTCATCATATATATATAAACATTATTATTCTGACACAACAATTCATACATTAACTATTTTATCGAGATGATCGGAAAGCGTCCAATCCATCAAGATCCAAACTGTCACAATGATTGAAACATTTCCAATCACAGAATGGAACCATTGGGATTCGCCCAACCGATTCCACCCCCAAACATCATAGTAGCCGGGGATCCCCCGAACCACCACATCATCTTTTCCTCATTCTATCGATTTTGGATACCATACTAGTATACCTCTTTTCTCATCACATAATTTCACTAATAGGTTACACATTCAATCGTCTATTTATTCATCATGCAATTAGCACGTTTCCCATAATATCACATTATCATTTTCTGTCATATCTAACATATTCCACATTGGGCATACTACTTAACACGTTTCATATAACATCACCTTTTCATTATCATATGCCTTCAAAGGCCATCACATAATGCACATGCATTGTACCCCGCGGGTAAACCACTAAAATCTCTTATTACCATTTATCGTTTCAGTTACACATTAACCACCCTTAACCGGTTCATTTCCTTAATACAAATTTTCCAAATCTTTTTGTCACTACTGAGTAACAACTAATCTATTCAATTAAAAATAATTCACCGGCCAATCCGGTCATCTTTGAGTCAACCAATCGACTCCGGTCTACACTCGTGACCCATGACTTAGCACCCAATAGCTCAACACTCGATGTTCCACTTTTATACGTCGTGAGAGTTTGAAATATTCCTTTCCCAACCGTAGTCTCACACTACTCTACGCCGTATACCATCATACCATTACTATGACAATTTACCAACAATTATCTTCTTACCAATAATATCGTATCCATCACCTCTGTCATAAACTTGCTATAGTTACATTCCAACTTTTACTGAACCACTTTCAACAATCAAAACTCGTCATTCCCGTTACTTATTCTTTTCCACATATTTTCCATTTACGAGTTCTAAGACATCACTACACCTTAGTCATTCTTTCCTTTACCGTTCACGCATAATCATATTACATTATTTATCCGGATTCCAGCCGGACATCCAAATTCCATTTCCAAAGTTTCTATTTGTAAAATTCCCATCCACACTAACATTTCTTACCAAGACTTAACACTTCTTTGTGCTACTATCCTTTTGTTGAAACACATTCACCATCCTCATTGTTCGTCCTTTGATACTACATAATAGCATCAACCCTTATATCCTTACTACATGCGACACACTTGTCTATAATCATTTCCATTGCATATTTCCATACACATAACTAACCGGGAAGACTATTCCCAAAATAAATCTCCACATCGTACGACTCATCTCCAATTTCTATAAGCACCAATTCGTGCAACAACCAAACAATTAAGCCATAATCACTTAAGTCAATTTACCAAAAATTCTCCGAGGTTGCATCATGAATCCCCCTCTAGATTACCTTCCGGGAAAACTTCTCCTTTCAACTCACTCGTGAGTTCCTTTCACAACACCTTGTACCGTGCTCTCTTTCCCAAAGTTTCATACAACACATTCCACCGTGTCATCACATCATCATTCAATAATGGTGATGCTAAAATCACCATATCTTTCTTCCTTCGCCTGCTACTCACTAGTACTTGCTCAATCCACTGATTCCACCCAATCGTGGCCTCCAGCTCAGAACCTCCGAATTACCAAACAGTTTTACAAGCTATGAATGCCTTGTACAACATCCTTCCATTTCTCCCGACTAGGTCTTGCTACCTTTTTATGTAGATACTTCCCACTACGGTCTTCGACATTCGATGACTCTTCCTTCATATGGGTATTGGAATCATTCCACCTACCCCATTCATTCGATTATCCAAAATCGGGTTCATATCCTCATTCTTAACTCTTCCCAATTTAGTGGAGCTCGTCCACTTTTCACATTCATTCTTTCGCCATACCAACGTGTGCAACAAACAAGAGTCAAACGGTTAACTCAACAGTCGAAAACAACACCATTAGATCAAAACATGGCATCTCTCATAGGGTTCGGCCCTATCATACAAATGCCCTACGGTCACAAAAGACTCACATTGCACAATTCATAACAACTTCTATAGGTCCCCTAGGTTCAACCCTAAACTTAACATAAAGTCTCAAGGTCAACCTATCGATCTCAAGGAATCTTACATTCGTATTGCTACAGTCTAAGACTAGGATGGACATCCAACCTAATTCACTTAAACTATAGCTCTGATACCAAGTTGTAACACCCGTATTTTTATAACATCGTTTAAAACAATAAAATACATTTTTACCAACATATCTCATGTTGTCCAAAATACAGTTTAACAAAAAGTTTAAAACCTTTATCAGAGTATACAAAAATACGGTGTCACCAAATATATCAAAACCATAGGCAAACGGGATCTACCTACGAGCTCCCGAGCAAAACATATCAAGGCCACTTCTAGTGCAACCTTCTATCACTTCAAACCAATACCTTAGTACATAGCCACAAAAACAAACGTAGTACGTGAGACAGAATAGTCTCGTGAGATACATGGGCTTTAGACCCAAATAATAATAATAATAATCATTTCATAAATATATATAAACACATATATATACTGCATCAATACCGCTAGTCACCCTATTGTGACCCTATCGATTTCTGCTCTCCTAGCATTCATATCTAGCTATCGGGTTGCCCCCGAACTAGCTAGAAGCACAAACACACCTAATACATAAACATATATGTACTAGAATCACATTAACTTACTAACCGAGATCCATCGCCATTAGTAAGCTTCACATTAACTTATTAACCGAAATCCATCGCCATTAATAAGTTTCACATTAGCTTAATAACCGAAATCCATCGCCATTAATAAGCTTCAAGATACCGGCAAGAGGGATTCGCCCAATCTACTGACACCTGCCTTACTCGCCTGAATACGTCCAGTTAGCAAGACTACTAACGTGGATGAGTCGATGGGAATCCACCCAACTGCCCCTCATTCCACACCTCATGACCGGGGGTCCCCCGCGTCATCACATCATCTCCTTCCTACCATAACTCAACAGTTATTTCAATCAAAGCCTTCGGCTATCACATAAATCATCAAACAAGTTAGTTATCTAATAATAACTATATATAATTAGTTCAACATAGTGTGAACATACCTGTATGGTCCCATGGACCCGATTATAAGCTACCAACATCTACTTCTACGTCTATGAACCCTAGGAGGTCCATACTTACTTATTTCATAAGATACATTTCTTATTTATCGATACCATAATACTTTTATCTTTTCGTTGACTATAATACATAATTATTACTAGTCACATCGTATTCATTTTCATATATATTCGTTCTTTACTTTTATTAGTAAATCTTACCAATAGGTACTCATTACTATAAGAATCATTACCAATTGTTTTACTAATACCTATTTATTAATAAAGACTCAATATACAGTCTTTTACTTCATAACTTTATTATTATGGTTCATTATTACAGATTCCATGATCACTTAAGTTTATCCTATTTACTTCCAAAATCATCAACCATAGTAGACATATTCTAGTATCACATTATACCTACTTTCTTACCATTTTCAGTCACTATCTTTACCATACATTTATTAATAAAGACCCATAAAAATATCATATGTATTTTCAAAACTCTTGTTATGTACCCAGTTTAAAAGTCTCATGTACTCACCTTAGCGATAGGTAAATCCATATCGTGCTCATCAACACGAATCCTTGCTTCACGCCTTTGGAATATCTCCAACCTTTAGGTCCTTGCAACCTATCAACATAATCATCACACTTCTAGTTATCATCCATAACTAGACAACACATAATTTCTAATATCATCTTTAACCACCAAGTTCATCCAACTTGGTGGAAATCCCAAAATCTTAGTTCCAAAGTTTCACCAACGAAACCCGAACCCAAACACAACCCAGGGTCGACATTTTAGTCTCCAATATTAGTCTCATAACACTAATTAGTCACCAACACCCTTTCCCCCAAATTTTGGTGACATTCAAAACCCTAGGTTTAACCAATCTTAAGGTTCTTACAAATCTTGAGCATACATTTGTATTCTTTGTTAAAATACCATCTATTAAGTGTATACAACATTTATTCAACCATTAATTACAAACCCGAGAACTAGGGTTTCAAAACCAAGATTACAAACCATGGATCTAAAGCAGCAACTACAAAGGAGTGAAGATTTACCTTGATCTTCAACAATGGAAGCAAAATCACTTGATTTGGACCCCAAAATCGGCTCCAAACGATCCTTTCCACTAAAAAAATGTATAAGGTTCTAGAGAGAGAGAGTTGGGATGAAGAATGAATTCAAAATGACCAAAATCTCGATTTTAATGCTGTTCTGACGCAAAATCGCGTCGCTATCAGGAGAAAAGTCGCGAAGTTATCTCGAACGCTAATTAGGGTTTCTGTGAGAAAAGTCAAAAATCGCGTCGCTATCCAAGATAGCGCCGCTATCTTGGGTTATGCAGCACAAGCTGCAATTTTCGACCTTTGCTTCAACACGGTTTCGTCCATAACTTTCTCATACGACGTCCAAATGACACGAAACCAATTCCTACATTCTTTAAATGATTTATCCTTATTTATCATATTTTTATAAAATTTATTTATCTACAAATTTTGGGTCGTTACAGCTCATGATCCACAAGATATCAACCGAAAGCTCGGAACGTAAAGTATATGAGTCGAGAAGGCACGGGATCGTGATTCTTTGCCGAAGCAGGTCGAAATCCGTCGAGAAGGCAGATGACAAAATCTGCAAGAAAGTGAATTTGTTTTAAAACCCGTTTTTAATAATTTACAAGTCAAGGAGGCATGAAACGGAAACCCGAACCAAAAGTTATGGCATTTTCATTAAGCCCCTTTCGATTCTGCATGTAACTCCTAGACCGTAACAGGGCTCACGATCCACAAGATATCACGGAAAGCTCGGAATGTAAACTGCATAATTCGAGAAGGCACGAGATCATGTTTCTGTCCCGAAACAGGTCAAAATCCATCGAGAAGGCAGATGACAGAATCTGCCAGAAAGTGAATTTGTTTTAAAACCCGTTTTTAATAATTTAGAACTCAAGTAGGCATGAAACGGAGACCCGAGCCAAAAGTTATGGCCTTTTTATTAAGCCCCTTTCGATTCTGCCTGTAACTCCTAGACCGTAACTGGGCTCACGATCCACAAGATATCACGGAAATCTCGGAATGTAAACTATAAAAGTTGAGAAGGCACGAGATCATGATTTTGTCCCGAAGCAGGTCAAAATCCGTCGAGTAGGCAGATGACAGAATCTGCCAGAAAGTGAATTTTTTTATAACCCGTTTTTAATAATTTACAAGTCAAGTAGGCATGAATCGGAGACCCGAGCCAAAAGTTATGGCCTTTTCATTAAGCCCCTTTCGATTCTGGCTGTAACTCCTTGACCGTAACTGGGCTCACGATCCACAAGATATCAACGGAAAGCAAGAAATGTACACTACAAAAGTCGAGAAGGAACGGGATCGTGATTCTATCCCCAAGCAGGTCAAAATCCGCCGAGAAGGCAGATAACAGAATCTGCCAGAAAGTGAATTTGTTTTAAAACTCGTTTTTAATAATTTACAAGTCAAGTAGGCCTGAAGCGGAGACATGAGCCTAAAGTTATGGCCTTTTCAGTACAGCCCCTTTCGATTCTGCTTGTAACTCCTAGACCGTAATTGGGGTCACGATCCACAAGATATCAACGGCAAGCTCAAAACGTAAACTACAAGTGTTTAGAAGGCACGGGATCGTGATTCTATGCCGAAGCAGGTCAAAATCCATCGAGAAGGCAGATGACAGAACCTGACAGAAAGTGAAATTGTTTTAAAACCCGTTTTTAATAATTTACAAGTCATGTAGGCATGAAACGGAGACCCGAGCCAAAAGGTATGGCCTTTTCAGTAAAGCCCCTTTCGATTCTACCTGTAACTCCTAGACCGTAACTGGGCTCACGATCCACAAGATATCAACGGAAAGCAAGAAATGTACACTACGAAAGTCGAGAAGGAACGGGATCGTGATTCTATCTCGAAGCAGGTCAAAATCCGCCGAGAAGGCAGATAACAGAATCTGCCAGAAAGTGAATTTGTTTTAAAACTCGTTTTTAATAATTTACAAGTCAAGTAGGCCTGAAGCGGAGATATGAGCCTAAAGTTATGGCCTTTTCAGTACAGCCCCTTTCGATTCTGCTTGTAACTCCTAGATCGTAATTGGGGTCACGATCCACAAGATATCAACGGCAAGCTCAAAACGTAAACTAGATATGTTTAGAAGGCACGGGATCTCGATTCTATGCCGAAGCAGCTCAAAATCCGTAAAGAAGGCGGATGACAGAATCTGACAGAAAGTGAATTTGTTTTAAAACCCATTTTTAATAATTTACAAGTCATGTAGGCATGAAACGGACACCCGAGTCAAAAGTTATGGCATTTTCAGTAAAGCCCCTCTCGATTCTGCCTGTAACTCCTAGACCATAACTGGACTCACGATCCACAAGATATCAACGAAAAGCAAGAAATGTAAACTACAAGAGTCGAGAAGGCACGGGATCATGATTCTGTCCCGAAGCAGGTCAAAATCCATCAAAAAGGCAGATGACAGAATCTGCCAGAAAGTGAATTTGTTTTAAAACTCGGTTTTAATAATTTACAAGAAAAGTAGGCCTGAAAGGGAGACCCGAGCCAAAAGTTATGGCTTTTTCAGTAAAGTCCCTTTCGATTCTGCCTGTCACTCGTAGACCGTAAGTGGGCTCACGATCCACAAGACATCAACTGAAAGCTCAGAACGTAAACTACAAGAGTCGAGAAGGCACGTGATAGTGATTCTATGCCAAAGCAGGTCAAAATCCGTCGAGAAGGCAGATGACAGAATCTCCCAGAATGTGAATTTGTTTTAAAACCCGTTTTTAATAATCTACAAGTCAAGTAGGCATGAAACGGAGACCCGAGCCAAAAGTTATAGCCTTTTCAGTAAAGCCCCTTTCGATTTTGCTTGTAACTCCTAGACCATGAATGGACTCACGATCCACAAGATATCAACAGAAAGCTCGGAATGTAAACTACATAAGTCGAGAAAGCACGGGATCGTGATTCGGTCCCGAAGCAGGTCAAAATACATCAAGAAGGCAGATGACAGAGTCTTCCAAAAAGTGAATTTGTTTTAAAACTCATTTTTAATAATTTACACGTGAAGTAGGCCTGAAACGGAGACCCGAGCCAAACATGATGGCTTTTTCAGTAAAGCCCCTTTCGATTCTGCCTGTCACTCGTAGACCGTAAGTGGGCTCTGAAGGGTTTCATTACACTGATCGACCCATTTGGGCCAACCTCCAAGTATACTTGGTTCGAACCATACTGTAAATAACATGAACTTATTCTTGCCGGTTAAACCAACTAGCTAGTTTAATCCATAAAAGCGGAACTGAGATTAAACTTAATCCTTAAACCCTAAAGGATTATGGGATGTTGGAAATCTAAACTCGATTAACAAGAAAAGAAGCATGTACGAAAAACTCGAACACACACACAAGCCTGTGGTGTTCGACCAACTAACCAAGAACCCTAGGGTTCTTGGTTCGAATTCGTACAAAGGAAAAATAGGAAAAAGGGATTTCCAAATCATACCTTAATCTTGCTTAAGTAAGTCCACTTATGATGAACACAACGAGAAACCTTCTAGTTGGTTGATGCAATGATCTTGATCTTCAAGGACTTGAAGAACACGAAGAACGAACGAAGAACGAAGAACACAAAGACTTGTGTTCTTGCCCTTATTCGGCCGAACAAGGAGAGGGAGGGGGCTAGGGTTTCGTGTTATGTGGTGTAACAAACACAAGGGAACCCCAAGCCTTCTATTTATAATAGAGAGACTTTCACTTAGGGCCCTTCTAGTTTAATTAAGGTTAATACTTAATTAAACTTATCCTTTTACACATTTAACCCTTATAGTTTATTTAGTTATTATTGTCCCACTTAATTATTAAATGTCTAGTATTTATACACTTATATATTTACATGAAATATAACTTTATATTAATACTCTTAATAATTAATTATATAATAAGCCTTATATAATTTAGATAATAATATTATCCAAACACTATATGATTTAATTACTTTAAATCATATTATGGATAATCTATAATTAATACATTGTATATTTACTCAACTAGTAAATGTACAATTACTTGTATTAATTAGTTAGTTAAACTAATCTAGTAATAAGTTATACTTAACTTAATACTTAACTAATTTATAATGACTATTATAAATCATTCCTCTTCGTATATCATTGCATATACTCGCCGGTGTGACCCTTAAGTGTTATGTAGGCATGGATGTATCATCGTAGGTTGACTAACTATGCACATAATTCCAACAGACTCCCACTTGTGCAAGTTCATAACCTTAGGTTAATGACACGAGCTATAGTGGCCCTCTAGATAGGCATGTAGGTAACCAACCCCATAGAAACAGCTTTGCAGGTATAGTTTTTGAAAAACTCTTTTAATAGCATCGCCTAGTAAAGAACACTCCATCTTTACTTCTTGAGTAACGTGTTAGGTTTATCCCTTGCAGCACGATATTTGTGATAACGAATACGAGCATGGTAGAAATTATCAACTCCTGTACTCAAAATCATTTCTTGACCTCTTGATTTAAAACTGTGTGATAACGACAAAGAACAGATCAGTTCGTTGAGCATGGCCGTGCATTTTCAGTTTATCATCATGTCAAGGGACCCATAAATATCTCTCCTAAAAGAAGGTGCAATTACCATCTTGTTATATTTCGATTCAAAATACAACTTCCTCTGTACCTAGTAAGGCCTCGTATGACAATCATATCTCAGACTTGTCTAAGACGAACCAAAAGCACATTAGTCATTGTATCCCAATCCAAATACCTCGGGCTTAAGGACAATCCTAGTGATTAATACTTTTGAACTTTTCAACCACGAAGTATTTATGACGGTGGTCAATCCAATATTCGTCGAGCTCCAACAGAATATCACCGATATTTGGTTTACAACAAAACTTGTGTAGCTATCTTCGAAAAACTTCGAATCTTCCACCAAATACCGCGATGATGTTAACGTCCCATCAAGGTTCCCACCAAGACAAGTAGTCACTGATTATATCTTTTGAATAAACTAACTTTTATTCATGGATCTTTTAAAACATACAATGTCTGAATAATAATGATACTAATTCATGTATTGCTAGATTTTGTTCTTGCAACATTAGAACATATTCTAGTCTTGCCTTTTATGAAATTCGGTAAACATAGGAGGATTGGTAATTAACTCCTTAGTTTCTTGAATTCATAAAATTCTCCTTGTAACTAAAGCCTCTTTTAGTTACTTGATTTGTAAATATATCATTACTAGTTAAGGAAATTTCCTTAAATGATTAACTTATTCACTGGAGTGTGAATACCCTATTAGATTTGCAATAATTAATCACAAGACTTGTGACCACGCTATTAGGCTTGCGATAATCTAATCAACGATCATTTATCATTTCTCTTAACTGTTTGGCTAACGACTTGGTAATATCTTGTTGGTAATATCTTACTAACTTACTAAATTCATTGATACCTTTAATGAATTATGTTAGTCATAGCTCCCACTTACTTTTATGGAATATAAACATTTCTTAAACTATCACTTTGACTTTCTATGTCAAGAACTTATATTTAATCCTTTAAGAATTCTATTAATTATTAAAGTCATCCTTTGGGTTTGCGAATGTCTAATATTCATGTTTAGGGAATTATGACTTAATTGAGTACTGTATCTAACAAGTATGAAACACTTGTAATGATACTTCCAATTCTTAAATTCTTTATTATCTTTTAGAAACTTCATTTAATGCCAAAGTCACTTCTTGGATTTCATAAATATCCAACATTCCTATTAGGGAATTATGACTTGATTAAATACTGTATTTATTACAAGTATGAAACACTTGCATTAATACCTTTAGTTCTTAAATTCTTTAATATAGTTTGATCCTCTTAAGAGTTTATTTAATGCCTAAGTCATTCTTTGGATTTTGAGAATATCCAATATTCCTATTAGGGAATTATGACTTCATTAAATTCCTTTATCACAAGTATGAAACACTTGTAATAATACTCTTAAAGTCTATCTTGATTATATCCAATATAATCATCTCTACTATATTATAAAGAGTTTACCCCTTCCATAATTAGCAAGACTGAAAATTCAGCCAACACACTTGCTAATTATGGAATTGGTTCTTTTGTAAAAAAATATGCGCATTACACATGTTTCAAACTCGCCACCCAAGGGTTATATAACAACGCACATGCCACCAGGGCAAGCTTTCGAATGCAAAGCAGTTCCTATTTACAATACCTATATCTGTTACCACGCGGGTTGGCCCATCATTTAAATATTTGTGTTTGTTATAACCCGGCCCATCTGCTGCAGCCCATCTGGTCAAGTAGAAACCTGTTCGTCTATGAAGCCTGTTCATTCTCACCCGACTGTTCGATTTCTGCGACAATGATAAAATTGAGGACCCTAGAACCAGTCATCTTCATCAGGCTCCTCGATTCTTCAACAATGATGATTATCTTCTGCAAACCCCTCCTCGATTCCATACGAAATCACCACCCTATAAATACAACACAGCGGTGGGGGGAAACTATTCCATACGAAATCTCCACCAAACATTTTCAGTTAAGTGTTTTAAATTATTTTGTTTCTATCGTTATTTTCTACCCTAATTTTCATATATTTGAGGTTCGTTGGTTCATTCTCTGGTTAATTGGTTGTATGTACCATCAGAAACATATGTATCTGATTATGCTTATCGTTGTTTTAACTAATTTTCAATACCTATGTATCTGATTATGCCTAATTGATCAGTCAATTTCAGAAACATATTTCATTTTACACAATTTGAGTTTATGTTAAATAGTGAGTTTACGATCAAGCAGTGATTGTGACTCATGATCTTGAATATATTTTATGTTACAAACTAGAAGCAGATTTTTATTTTATTTTTAGCAAGAAAAACTAATTTTAATTTTTTTTGCAGAAATTATAGAAATGCACTGGAGTGCACACCACATTGTAGCTAGAAAAGTTAAATTTGAAACAATATTCATCTGCATTTTGCTCCCATGTGTACTTAATAATCAAAGTATAATTCTTTTTTAATGAATTAAGGTTTCCTACATTTCTGTTGGTTGGAATTGGGGCCTAAATTGTGGCTTTACTTGATGTGGTTGCTCAGTTTACTCTATCAAGTAAAGGTGAGAATCAGAGGATTTTGTTTTTGCAATGCATTATGTTTAGAAGTAGGCTAAAGTTAGAATTAGCAGTCGATCGATTTCATGTTTCCATGTATGAAGTTTAAATGCATTTGCTTTCTCTTCATTAATGTTTCTTAAGCAAGTTATGTGGAGAACTTTCTAATGGAACTTGAGGGTTGTATGCTCTTTACAGGTAGAAGAAAGCAACCATACCTATGATCGAGAATGAGATTAGAATCACTTTGCAGGGATTTATGAATTAGAATCAGCGATGCTACAATACATTTTTTAAGGTATTAACATTTTCATTATCATTTCTATTAGCAACCTCTGGGACAAATAAATCATGTTGACCATCTTGTTGTACTTTGCCTTCTACCCAAGTATTATCCTTTTAAAATTTCAGTCAAAACTCAACACGTTGGTAAACAATTGAATCATAAGTGAAAAGTTAAACGAACTCATAGAGTCAAATGAATATTAGGACTGGTCAATGAGGGTTAATCTGGATCAATCATCTAAAGATTTTCTCAAATCTTTTGAGTCTCTCAAATCTGATCAATTAGTAGCTTATTCAAGCTTGTTTGATTTTAACTACTTTTTTATTTTACAGATTTATTTAAATTTGTAAATTTGCATTTTAGTTTGAGTTGTGTATCAATTAACTAATGCCTTTGTTTTTGCATTAAAGATGGAACTCCAATTGCATTATCAATGAAAACCGATGCTCCAACAATAGTTAATCGACACACTCGAGGAAGGTATTAAACTTTTCTAACAAATACACTTTAAGCACTGAAATTGGCCCTTTCAAAAGTAAGTAGAAGAAAATTGGTGCTTGTAAATCTCACCATCACTCCAACTCAACTTTTATCTAACTATTTGTTGTCTTTTAACAATTGATCAAACATTCTTTTTTAAAATGGTCATGTTAGCCTCGATGAAGTTTTTGCAATGATGAAAGGAGAAACTGGTTGGAGTAAAAATGGAACATTGCGGTTTCACGATGTTGTGGCTGGTCATTCCGCTGTAGCTTGTTGTTTTGAAGTTCACAATATTCTTTCATGTTGTTCGGTCTTTGGCTTGAAAGGAATTGTGGCCTCAACATTTGTTTTAAGTTGTCAACTCGGCACTATGTTTATAACTTGTATATACATAATATATTAATATGGCTATGTTATACATCGGTAATTGGTTTATGTTATCTGTTTCATGGCTAATAGATTGTATTTTTGAGAATTTTAATTTGATAGACTAGATAAAAATAAAATTGTTTGCATGTTTCTGTTTTCCCCTAATGTTAGTTAAACTTGTGTTGTATTGCTTTCTTTACTTTTGAACCTTGTTATGCCAGTTTATGGCATTAATATCAAATTTAAGTTGCGTATGTCACAATTTTTATTCCTTTTAGATTACATAACCACTAAGGCTACTTGGTACGGACACACCGTGGCGGTGTTTGATTTGGCAACCTTCCACTCTGTGTAAAGAGTGAAAATGCCGACTTCCCCTTTCACATCGATGGGGTACATGTAAATATGCAATGTTGTGGCCACGTCCCTGAGTCTTCACGTGAAGAAATAGAGAGTATGAACTTGTGTGGCGGTATGAACTATAGCCTTAATCTTTTCAAAGTGATAAGCATCACTTAGAAAATAGAAACAATAAAACTATATATATTATCAATAACAATAAACTAAAAGATAATTTATTTGTGTTTTAGTTTATTAGAAGAGTTTATCAGCTTATTTATCTTTACTTTTGTTTAAGCTCTTCTTAAATTATCAAGATTTAATTTTCAGTAAATACTTAACATTTCAGGATAGATTTGTGTTTATAAAAAATATGCACCATGTAGGATTTGAACTTAACACAATTCCCTAATCATATGTTCATTACTTAAAACACTATTATTTTTATTAATTTCTTAAACTATAAAAAATTGGAAGTAGCACAACCACCACATCCACTATCCGCCACATCCACTACCACCAGCCAACTATTGTCATTTACCATCCACCAATTGGATACTACCTAATACAGTCACAGGTACCCGCCGCCGCATTGCGCGGGTATCAGCTAGTTAATTCTAATTTCCATTCACTGCAAATCTTCCCACTTTTGGGAGGAAGATTATGAGAGAAATTATAAACCAAAATTTCTCTCCAATTCATTTTTCTTCTTTTAAAAACAAATTCTGGAACACAATAAAAATTAAAGATCCTTCCAAATCTCTTATTTTCTCTCTGAATTTATGCTCGGGAACACAGTGTGTAAGGTTTGTTTATTCTTTTCCCCATTAGTGTTGTTTTGATAAAGTGTCTGTCTGGATGAGAATAAATTACCCTTTTAACCTTCTATCTAGCGTAAATACATAATTAAAATGATAGTCTTATAAACTCAAAATAAATGCACTAAATGAAAATTTTAAGTTATAGACAATTATATATTGTCGAGAATATTTATACTAATTAATTTAATTATATTAAATGAAAATTCTAAGTTATTAACTTTGTTGTTTCTTATGCAAATTTTTTGATTAATTTAAAAAAATATATGTTATGATTTAGGCCTAATTGCCTGCATAAACAAAAATATTCAAATTTTTCTAAAAAAAATTAATCAATGAGCAATTTCAGTTTTAGGAATTTTAAAAATCTTAAAATTTTAGGAATTTTAATTTTAATTTTTCTAACAGAATTTTTACGAATGATTTTAGCAATTTCAATTTAAATTACACGATTTCCATTTAATCACTCTGTAAGTCAATGATTTTACCAGTTTCTTACAGAACCAAATTTAAGGTAATATTTTTATTTTTTTTCGTTTTAAAGCATACTGATATATTATCCAACAACTTCAATCACCAAAACGTTGATCTGTATTTGACAGAGACACTGACAATTATATGTAGCGTTATCTAGAGTAAATAGTAGACAATGATTAAAATTATTAATAAAAGATAAGGATAGTGGCCTAATAAATAAAACATTATATATTATATTCAAGGAAGTGTTTATAAATTTATCTTACTTTTTCTTATTTTGTTAAAGAAATTGTTTCGTAATTAATGTTTTATTTTATTTTATTTGTTATTCTATGTTATCATTTTATTTTTACATAATCTTAAATTTACTCATGTTTGTAAAATTTGTAAGCTCACATTCTCCATTTTGCGTTATATAATAATTATATATTTTCTTAGCGTATATGCTATAATTATGCAATTAACGATTAATTTTTGTATCCTATAAAACTTACGTTCAGCAGAATTATTAACCACCCGTGATTTTTCACGGGTTATAACCTAGTACTATATTAATACTAATGCTTCAAAACGTACTGTCATAAGTAATTTATTACTTAAGATGTTTTAACTAAGTTCAATAAACTTTGAATTTGATCTTTCCATAAAACTCTTAAATAGTTATATTAGAAAAACTTTCTAATTTCTAGTATCTAAGTAATCGAGCTTCTAAGATATTATCATTCATTCAACAATCAAACAAATATAAATCATGAGATGTATTAGTAAGTCAAAAATTGACTTACAACCTAGTCATAAAACTTGACTACTGTAATTCACACATGCACACATAATATAATTCAACCATGGATTCAATATTGATAAAACGAAAAACGTGTTTTAATCATTAAAACAATTTGTCTTAACAAAAATAAAATTGTTTTCCGTGAATCCAAAATGAAAATACTGAATTATAAAATTAACTTGGTGCTTGTGGGATTACTACTTTCTCATGCAAGCCATCTTCACTTTCCATCATCTCTTGCAATAAAGGATTGCAAAAGTTGAGTTACTCGTAATAAACTTTACAAGTGTCTTGAAGTGAATATCTAGAAGTTGGTCAAGTCAATTGAGGAGCTTGCATTGCCTCCTACCCTTTGACCCTCGCCACAACCAAGACACCGTTTCTCGGTCCTTGCCTTGTTTGGCTTCACCTTCTTGACCTTTTGTTTGACTCCATTACCCTTAGGCACGTCTTGGCTGGGATCTGTTTTACCCTTTCCCTTTCCACTGCGCCTCTTTCTCTTTTCACTGCCATCATTAGTTACTATGAGATCATTCTTAAACTTGGTCCCCAAACTCAACTCATTAGTCTTGAGCATGGAATGTAGCTCATCAATGGATTGCTCCATGTTATGCATGTTGTAGTTGACTACAAAAGGCTTACAGTCATCTGACAACGAGTTGAGTATCATTTCTGTTGCTAACTACAACGGTACTGGGTGTCCTAGTCTTTTTAAGAAGATTCATGTGCTCTTTCATTTTCATTACGTGAGCACTCACTGATGATCCCTTAACCATCTTGCAAGAGTCGAACACTCTTCAAGCGTAATATGCTTGTCTTGGTTCATTTCTAGCATTCGCGGTAGGGGCATTTAGCATTGCTCTTTAGAGGACATTTCCTTTTCTCACATGCCTAAGCATAATCTGAAGATCACGCTTCCAATTGAGAAAGTTTGTCCCAGTTAATTTGTCCTTTTCTAGAAACAAGCGTAGTGAGAGATTATTGGTACGTGTCGTGTTGGTTGTTGCTGCCGTCTACAAATCAAACCCAGTTTAATTAGTAATCATCAAAAAACATCTTCTAAAATATATTATAAACCCATAATTAATATTTTAGATCTAGGATCCATATATCACATTCTCGCCGCAAGGTTTGGGTACTTCCCGATGAGACAAGCTATTTCTGGTAGGTAACATCCTTACCGATCGTACCAAAACTTGATACGATTTCTAGGGGTCGTAGAATCTAAAGACTTTTAACTTACTACAACTTTGTACAATTTAATTGCACATTTTAAAGCTTTTAATAAAGTCTAGTATGTTTATTCTACTCAAGTACTTTTTGGCCCGGGACTCCCGATTATCACCAAAGTAGATCAGACCATCTAAGACAGTGCGATGTTCTGCGCCGGGACTCCCGATTATCACAGAACCTTACGCACCCTAACACTCGCAATGATTTGAATCCATATCTAAGGTTCTTTCTCCTTACAATATGAATATCGTTTAACAAGTGAGGTGTTCCATTAGATGGATAGTACTTAGATCTAAGATTTTCTTGGGTTTGTTTAAGTCTTAAACTAAACTTAAACCTTATTCCAATTTTAATCCTTATATTTAAAATGTGTGACTTGTATAAAAGTTTTACAAGACACTTTTTACATCTTAAAACCTTTTCTTTTAAAACTTATAGTTTCAAAAGGTTGCGCGATTTATATGTATACCTAAAACGAGGTGTACAAGATGTTTTACTAGCTTTTGTGAAAAACCTTTTTTTATAAAACTTACTGGTTTTATTTTTCTTGAAAAACTTTAACCTTATGTTAAACTTTAAAAAATGAATTTTAATTCCTTTATGATTCATAAACTTGAATCAAAATCCTAGTTTAACACACCTTGTTTTTCACTTGTTTAATAATAAAATTAAACCCTTATTTTAACTTTATTAGATTCGCCAAAATTATGTCCTAAGGACATCTTTATAAACTTTGCGATTTTCTTTTGTAGCTCACACTAGCTCCAACAACCATGATGGAACGTAAGCAAACACAATCACTGGTCTATCCTTGGTGACTCTAATAAACTTATTATATAAAGACTATATATAATAATTCTTAGTTTGTTTAAACCATTCTGAAATTAACTCAAACTAGTTAAATATAGGTTCTAAATTTCTCTTGTTATTTAACCCTCGATCATTAATCTAGTATTTTACGCAACTCGTAATATACTTGTATAATTAACTAGTTATAATTACTTATATCTTTATACAATCTAATTACAATATTTATAACTTTTGTATTATTATCTAATTATAATAAAACCTTACTTTGTACAATTTCTAGTTGTTTACAACTTTGTACACTTCTAGTTTAATTATAAATTAATACAAAATCTAGTTATTTTAATATTATAACTACTTGATCAAAATAACATATTATATTTAATATTCCATTTAATCTTGTATTTAATATATATATAATTTATTTCATTTTCTTAAAAAAAACTTATAACATTCTAATGAGAATATTACACCTAGTTTATACATATGTATTTTAATCTAATTAAAACACGTATAAACTATTTTATCTTTTTTTTTTTAAAATGCATTTTCTTTTAAATATTAAAAAATCTAGAAAATTATATATTAACGTAAATACATCTTGTTAATTTTAAAACTTAAAAATCAACACTTCCTTTTAATCCTTTTTAATTATAATTAATCAAACCCTAACCTTGTTCTTGATCAATTAAAACTAGGTTTTAACTTTCTAGATCAAAGACATCTTTTATTTAAAGATTAATTCTAATCAATCCTATCCAACGCAATTGTCTTTGTCTAAATTCTAGGATAGATTATAAATTTAATAAATCTATTTAAACTTTTTAATCTAAAA
Organism: Calendula officinalis; assembly: GCA_963853835.1. Classification (NCBI taxonomy): domain Eukaryota; kingdom Viridiplantae; phylum Streptophyta; class Magnoliopsida; order Asterales; family Asteraceae; genus Calendula; species Calendula officinalis. The sequence goes on from OY970833.1 coordinate 10,512,995, forward strand.
CCTTATAGACAAGAACTTTGTCTAGATTTCTAGGTTTAAAGAACCAGCTTTAATAAATCTACTAAAATAATAATTAAGCTATTAAACATGAACTTGTTTAATTATCTAGGTTCTAGATTATTATTTCAAGTAATCATCTTAACCAATTAAACTAAAATAATTTAATGTTCTTGGTCCTAGGGTTCTTTAGGGTTTCGAAAAATCTCAAGCCTAAGAATCTTTTTCACCAATTAAACTTAACTAGTTTAACATACTTGGTTTCTAAGAATCCTCCTAGATTTCGAAAATCTAAAAGATTACGAAAGAATCATTTTCACCAATTAAACTTGACTAGTTTAACATATTTGATCCTAGGATTCTTCCAAGATCACGAAATTAATGGGGAAAAGGAAAGAATCCTTTTGATAAATCTAACTTAACTAGTTTAATATTCTTGGTCCTAGGGTTCTTGCCTTGATCTCGAAAGTTCTAGGGGAAACGAATCCTTTTGAACAATTAAACTAAACTAGTTTAATATTCTTGGTCCTAGGGTTCTTTTACCCTCTTCGAAAATGAAGAAGAATAAAAAAAGATTGGAACAAAAAAAAACGTTTAAAATTAAACAAACAAACTTTATTATTCTTGTTTAGATTTCTAAACCAACGCTCTGATACCACTGAAGGGTTTCATTACACTGATCGACCCATTTGTGTCAACCTCCTAGTATACTTGGTTCGAACCACACTGTCAAGAACATGAACTTGTTCTTGCGGTTAAACCAACTAGCTAGTTTAATCCCTAAAAGCTGAACTGAGATTAAACTTAATCCTTAAACCCTAAAGGAATATGGGATGTTGGAAATCTAAACTAGATTAACAAGAAAAGAAACTTGTACGAAAAACTCGAACACACACACAAGCTTGTGGTGTTCGACGAACTAACCAAAAACCCTAGGGTTCTTGGTTCGAATTCGTACAAAGGGGAAAGAGGAAAAAGGGTTTTCCAAATCATACCTTAATCTTGCTTAAGTAAGTCCACTGACGATGAACACAATGAGAAACCTTCTAGTTGGTTGATGCAATGATCTTGATCTTCAAGGACTTGAAGAACACGAAGAACGAACGAAGAACGAAGAACACAAAGACTTGTGTTCTTGCTCTTATTCGGCCGAACAAGGAAAGGGAGGGGGCTAGGGTTTCATGTTATGTGGTGTAACAAAACAAGGGAATCTCAAGCCTTCTATTTATAATTGAAGGACTTTTACTTAGGGCCCTTCTAGTTTAATTAAGGTAAATACTTAATTAAACTTATCATTTTACACATTTAACCCTTATAATTTAACTAGTTATTATTGTCCCACTTAATTATTAAATGGCTAGTATTTATACACTTATATATTTAGATGAAATATATGTTTGTATTAATACTCTTAATAATTAATTATATAATAAACCTTATATAATTTAGACAATAATATTATCCAAACACTATATGATTTAATTACTTTAAATCATATTATCGATAATCTATAATTAAGACATTGTATATTTACTCAACTAGTAAATGTACAAATACTTGTATTAATTAGTTAGTTAAACTAATCAAGTAATAAGTTATACTTAACTTAATACTTAACTGATTTATAATGACTATTATAAATCATTCTTCTTCGTATATCATTGCATATCTTTCTCGTATCACATGCACTCACCGGTGTGACCCTTAAGTGTTTCGTAGGCATGGATGTATCACCATAGGTTGACTAACTGTGCACATAGTTCTAACAGGCTCACGATCCAAAAGATATCAACCGAAAGCCCAGAACGTAAACTACAAGAGTCGAGAAGGCACGGGATCCTGATTTTATGCCGAAGCAGGTCAAAATCCGTCGAGAAGGCAGATGACAGAATCTCTTTGAAAGTGAATTTGTTTAAAACCCCATTTTTAATAATCTACAAGTCAAGTAGGCAAGAAACGGAGACCCGAGCCAAAAGTCATGGCCTTTTCAGTAAAGTCCATTTTCGATTCTTCATGTAACTCTTAGGCCGTAACTGGGTTCAAGATCCACAAGATATCAATGGAAAGCTCGGAATGTAAACTACAGAAGTCGAGAAGGCACGGGATCGTGATTCTGTCCCGAAAGCAGGTCAAAATCCGTCGAGAAAGCAGATGACAAAATCTGCTAGAAAGTGAATTTGTTTTAAAACTCGTTTTTAATAATTTACAAGTCAAGTAGGCATGAAACGGAGACCCAAGCCAATAGTTATGGCCAATTCAGTAAAGCCCCTTTCGATTCTGCCTGTAAGTCCTAGACCGTAATTGGGCTCACGATCCACAAGATATCAGCGGAAAGCTCAGAACATAAACTGCAAGAGTCGAGTAGGCATGTGATCGTGATTCTATGCTGAAGCAGGTCAAAATCCGTCGAGAAGGCAGATGGCAGAATTTGCCAGAAAGTGAATTTGTTTTAAAACCCATTTTTAATAATTTACAAGTCAAGTAGGCGTGAAAAGGATACCCGAGCCAAAAGTTATAGCCTTTTCAGTAAAGCCCCTTTCGATTCTCCTTGTAACTCCTAGACCGTAACTGCGCTCACGATCCACAAGATATCAACGGAAAGCTCGGAATCTAAACAACAAAAGTCGAGAAGGCACGGGATCGTGATTCTGTCCCGAAGCATGTCAAAATCCGTCGAGAAGGCAGATGACAGAATCTGTCAGAAAGTGAATTTGTTTTAAAACTCGTTTTTAATAATTTATAAGTCAAGTAGGCCTGAAACGGAGACCCAAGCCAAAAGTTATAGCCTTTTCAGTAAAGCCCGTTTCGAATCTTCTTGTCACTCGTAGACCGTAAGTGGGCTCACGATCCACCAAATATCAACGGAAATCTCAGAACGTAAATTACAAGAGTCGAGAAGGCACATGATCGTGATTCTATGCCGAAGCAGGTCAAAATCAGTCGAGAAGGCAGATGACAGAATTTCCCAGAAAGTGAAGTTGTTTTAAAACCCGTTTTTAATAATATACAAGTCAAGTACGCATGAAACAAAAGACCCGAGCCAAAAGTCTTGGCCTTTTCAGTAAAAGCCCCTTGCGATTCTACATGTAACTCCTAGACCGTAAATGCACTCACGATCCACAAGATATCAACGGGCAGCTCGGAATGTAAACTACAGTAGTCGAGAAGGTTCATGATCGTGATTCTGTCTCGAAGCATGTCAAAATACGTTGAGAAGGTAGATGACAGAATCTGCCAGAAAGTGAATTTGTTTTAAAACTCGTTTTTATTAATTTACAAGTCAAGTAGGCCTGAAACGGAGACCCCGAGCCAAAAGTTATGAGCTTTTCAGTAAAGCCCCTTTCGATTCTGCATGTAACTCCTAGACCGTAAGTGGGCTCACAATCCACAAGATATCAACGGAAAGTTCAGTAGGTAAACTACAAGAGTCTAGAAGCCACGGGATCGTGATTCTATGTCGAAGCAGGTCAAAATCCGTCGAGAAGGCAGAAGACAGAATCTGCCAGAAACTGAATTTGTTTTAAAACACGTTTTTAATAATTTACAAGTCAATTAAGCATAAAACGGAGACTTGAGCCAAAAGTTATGGCCTTTTCAGTAAAGCCAAATTCGATTCTACCTGTCACTCGTAGACCGTAAGTGGGCTCATGATCCATAAGATATCAACGGAAAGCTCAGAACGTAAACTACAAGAGTCGAGAAGGCACGGGATCGTGATTCTATGCCGAAGCAGGTCATAATCCACCGAGAAGGCAGAAGACAGAATCTGCCAGAAAGTGAATTTGTTTTAAAACCCGTTTTTAATAATTTACAAGTCAAGTAGGCATGAAACGGAGACCCGAGCCAAAAGTTATGACCTTTTCAGTAAAGCCCCTTTGGATTTTCCCTGTCACTCGTAGACCAAAAGTGGGCTCGCGATCCACAAGATATCAACGGAAAGCTAAGAACGTAAACTACTAGAGTTGAGAAGGCACAGGATCGTGATTCTATGCCGAAGGAAGTCAAAATCCGTCGAGAAGGCAGATGACAGAATCTCCCAGAAAGTGAGATTGTTTTAAAACCCGTTTTTAATAATCTACAAGTCGAGAAGGCATTAAATGGAGACCCGAGCCAAAAGTTATGTCCTTTCAGTAAATCCCCTTTCGATTCTGCATGTAAGTCCTAGACCGTAAATGGGCTCACGATCCACAAGATATTGAAAGCTCGGAATGTAAACTACAAAAGTAGAGAATGCACGAGATCGTGATTCATTCCCGAAGCAGGTTAAAATCAGTCGAGAAGGCAGATGACAGAATCTGCCAGAAAGTGAATTTGTTTTCAAACTCGTTTTTAATAATTTACAAGTCAAATAGGCCTGAAACGGAGACCAGAGCTAAAAGTTATGGCAGTTTCAGTAAAGCCCCTTTCTATTCTGCCTGTCACTCGTAGACAGTAAGTGGGCTCACGATCCACAAGATATCAACGGAAGGCTCAGAACGTAAACTAAAAGAGTCGAGAAGGCACGTGATCGTGATTCTTTGCCGAAGCATGTCAAAATCCGTCGAGAAGGCAGGTGACAGAATCTCCCAGAAAGTGAATTTGCTTTAAAGCCCATTTTTAATAATCTACAAGTCAAGAAGGCATGAAACGGACACCTGAGCCAAAAGTCATGTCCTTTTCAGTAAAGCCCTCTACGATTCTGCATGTGACTCCTAGACCGTAATTGGGCTCACGATCCACAAGATATCAACGGAAAGCTCGGAAAGTAAACTACAGGAGTCGAGAAGGCACGGGATCGTGATTCTGTCGTGAAGCATGTCAAAATCCGTCGACAAGGCAGATGACAGAATCTGCCAGAAAGTGAATTTGTTTTAAAACACGTTTTTGATAATTTACATGTCAAGTAGGCCTGAAACGAAGACCCGAGCCAAAACTTATGGCCTTTTCAGTAAATCCCCTTTCGATTCTGCCTGTATCTCCTAGACCGTAAGTGGGCTCAAAATCCACAAGATATCAACGGAAAGCTCAGAACGTAAACTACAAGAGTCTAGAAGCCAGGGGATCGTGATTCTATGCCGAAGCAGGTCAAAATCCGTCGAGAAGGCAGATGACAGAATTTGCCATCTGCCAGAGAGTGAATTTGTTTTAAAACCCGTGTTTAATAAGTTACAAGTCAAGTAGGCAAGAAACGGAGACCGGAGCCAAAAGTTATGGCCTTTTAAGTAAAGCCCATTTCGATTTTGCATGTACCTCCTAGACCGTAACTAGGTTCACGATTCTCAAGATATCAACGGGAAGCTCGGAATGTAAACTACAAAAGTCAAGAAGGCACAGGATCGTGATTCTGTCCCAAAGCTGGTCAAAATCCGTCGTGAAGGCAGATGACAAAATCTACCAGAAAGTGAATTTGTTTTAAAACTCATTTTTAATTATTTACAAGTCAAGTAGGCCTGAAACGGAGACCCGAGCCAAATGTTATGGCCTTTTCAGTAAAGCCCCTTTCGATTCTGCTTGTAACTCCAAGACCGTAACTGGGCTCACGATTTACAAAGATATCAACGGAAAGCTCGGAATGTAAACTACAAAAGTCGAGAAGGCACGGGATCGTGATTCTGTCCCGAAGCAGGTCAAAATCCGTCGAAAAGGCAGATGACAGAATCTTTCAGAAAGTGAATTTGTTTTAAAACGCATTTTTAATAATTTACAAGTCAAGTAGGCCTGAAACGGAGACCCGAGCCAAGAGTTATGGCCTTTCAAGTAAATCCACTTTCGATTCTGTCTGTAACTCCTAGACCGTATGTGGGCTCACGATCCACAAGATATCAATGGAAAGCTCAGAATGTAAACAACGAGAGTCGAGAAGGCACGAGATCGTGGTTCTATGCCGAAGCAGGACAAAAGTCGTCGAGAAGGAAAATGACGGAATCTGCCAGAAAGTGAATTTGTTTTAAAACCCATTTTTAATAATGTACAAGTCAAGTCGGCATGAAACGGAGACCCGAGCCAAAAGTGATGTCCTTTTCGTAAATCCCCTTTCGATTCTGCCTGTAACTCCTAGACCGTAAATGGGCTCACAATCCACAAGATATCAACGAAAAGCTCGGAATGTAAACTACAAAATTCGAGAAGGCACGGGATCGTGATTCTGTCCCGAAGCAGGTCAATATCCATCGAAAAGGCAGATGACAGAATCTGCAAGAAAGTAAATTTGTTTTAAAACTCGTTTTTAATAATTTACAAGTCACGTAGGCCTGAAACGGGGACCCGAGCCAAAGGTTATGGCCTTTTCAGTAAAGACCCTTTCGATTCTGCCTGTAACTCCTATACCCTAAGTGGGATCACGATCTATAAGATATCAGCGGAAAGCTCAAAACATAAACTACAAGAGTTTAGAAGGCACAGGATCGAGACTCTATGCCGAAGCAGGTCAAAATCCATCGAGAAAGCAGATGACAGAATCTGCCAGAAAGTGAATTTGTTTTAAAACCCATTTTTAATAAGTTAAGTCAAGTAGGCATGAAACGGAGACCCGAGCCAAAAGGTATGGCCTTCTCAGAAAAGCCCCTTTCGATTCTGCCTGTAACTCCTAGACCGTAACTAGGCTCACGATCGACAAGATATCAACGGAAAGCAAGAAATGTAAACTACAAAAGTCAAAAAGGAACGGGATCGTTATTCTGTCCTGAAGCAGGTCAAAATCCATCGAGAAGGCAGATGACAGAATTTGTCAGAAAATGAATTTATTTTCAAACTCGTTTTAAATAATTTACAAGTCAAGTAGGCCTAAAACAGAGACCCGAGCCTAAAGTTATGGCCTTTTCGGTAAAGCCCCTTCCAATTCTGCTCGTAACTCCTAGACCGTAATTGAGCTCATGATCCACAAGATATCAACGGAAAGCTCGGAAAGTAAACTACAGGAGTCGAGAAGGCACGGGATCGTGATTCTGTCGCGAAGCATGTCAAAATCTGTCGAGAAGGCACATTACAGAATCTGCCAGAAAGTGAATTTGTTTTAAAACACGTTTTTGATAATTTACATGTCAAGTAGGCCTGAAACGAAGACCCGAGCCAAAACTTATGGCCTTTTCAGTAAATCCCCTTTCGATTCTGCCTGTATCTCCTAGACCGTAAGTGGGCTCAAAATCCACAAGATATCAACGGAAAGCTCAGAACGTAAACTACAAGAGTCTAGAAGCCAGGGGATCGTGATTCTATGCCGAAGCAGGTCAAAATCCGTCGAGAAGGCAGATGACAGAATTTGCCATCTGCCAGAAAGTGAATTTGTTTTAAAACCCGTGTTTAATAAGTTACAAGTCAAGTAGGCAAGAAACGGAGACCGGAGCGAAAAGTTATGGCCTTTTAAGTAAAGCCCATTTCGATTTTGCATGTAACTCCTAGACCGTAACTGGGTTCACGATTCTCAAGATATCAACGGGAAGCTCGGAATGTAAACTACAAAAGTCAAGAAGGCACATGATCGTGATTCTGTCCCAAAGCTGGTCAAAATCCGTCGTGAAGGCAGATGACAAAATCTACCAGAAAGTGAATTTGTTTTAAAACTCATTTTTAATTATTTACAAGTCAAGTAGGCCTGAAACGGAGACCCGAGCCAAATGTTATGGCCTTTTCAGTAAAGCCCCTTTCGATTCTTCTAGTAACTCCAAGACCGTAACTGGGCTCACGATTTACAAAGATATCAACGGAAAGCTCGGAATGTAAACTACAAAAGTCGAGAAGGCACGGGATCGTGATTCTGTCCCGAAGCAGGTCAAAATCCTTCGAAAAGGCAGATGACAGAATCTTCCAGAAAGTGAATTTGTTTTAAAACTCATTTTTAATAATTTACAAGTCAAGTAGGCCTGAAACGGAGACCCGAGCCAAGAGTTATGGCCTTTCAAGTAAATCCACTTTCGATTCTGTCTGTAACTCCTAGACCGTATGTGGGCTCACGATCCACAAGATATCAACGGAAAGCTCAGAATGTAAACAACGAGAGTCGAGAAGGCACGAGATCGTGGTTCTATGCCGAAGCAGGACAAAAGCCGTCAAGAAGGAAAATGACGGAATCTGCCAGAAATTGAATTTGTTTTAAAACCCGTTTTTAATAATGTACAAGTCAAGTCGGCATGAAACGGAGACCCGAGCCAAAAGTGATGTCCTTTTCGTAAATCCCCTTTCGATTCTGTCTGTAACTCCTAGACCGTAAATGGGCTCACAATCCACAAGATATCAACGAAAAGCTCGGAATGTAAACTACAAAATTCGAGAAGGCACGGGATCGTGATTCTGTCCCGAAGCAGGTCAATATCCATCGAAAAGGCAGATGACAGAATCTGCAAGAAAGTAAATTTGTTTTAAAACTCGTTTTTAATAATTTACAAGTCACGTAGGCCTGAAACGGGGACCCGAGCCAAAGGTTATGGCCTTTTCAGTAAAGACCCTTTCGATTCTGCCCGTAACTCCTAGACCCTAAGTGGGATCATGATCTATAAGATATCAGCGGAAAGCTCAAAACGTAAACTACAAGAGTTTAGAAGGCACAGGATCGAGACTCTATGCCGAAGCAGGTCAAAATCCGTCGAGAAAGCAGATGACAAAATCTACCAGAAAGTGAATTTGTTTTAAAACCCGTTTTTAATAAGTTAAGTCAAGTAGGCATGAAACGGAGACCCGGGCCAAAAGGTATGGCCTTCTCAGAAAAGCCCCTTTCGATTCTGCCTGTAACTCCTAGACCGTAACTGGGCTCACGATCGACAAGATATCAATGGAAAGCAAGAAATGTAAACTACAAAAGTAAAAAAGGAACGGGATCGTTATTCTGTCCTGAAGCAGGTCAAAATCCATCAAGAAGGCAGATGACAAAATTTGTCTGAAAATGAATTTGTTTTCAAACTCGTTTTAACTAATTTACAAGTCAAGTAGGCCTAAAACAGAGACCCGAGCCTAAAGATATGGCCTTTTCGGTAAAGCCCCTTTCGATTCTGCTCGTAACTCCTAGACCGTAATTGGGCTCACGATCCACAAGATATCAACGGAAAGCTCGGAAAGTAAACTACAGGAGTCGAGAAGGCACGGGATCGTTATTCTGTCGCGAAGCATGTCAAAATCCGTCGAGAAGGCACATTACAGAATCTGCCAGAAAGTGAATTTGTTTTAAAACACGTTTTTGATAATTTACATGTCAAGTAGGCCTGAAACGATGACCCGATCCAAAACTTATGGCCTTTTCAGTAAATCCCCTTTCGATTCTGCCTGTATCTCCTAGACCGTAAGTGGGCTCAAAATCCACAAGATATCAACGGAAAGCTCAGAACGTAAACTACAAGAGTCTAGAAGCCAGGGGATCGTGATTCTATGCCGAAGCAGGTCAAAATCCGTCGAGAAGGCAGATGACAGAATTTGCCATCTGCCAGAAAGTGAATTTGTTTTAAAACCCGTGTTTAATAAGTTACAAGTCAAGTAGGCAAGAAACGGAGACCGGAGCCAAAAGTTATGGCCTTTTAAGTAAAGCCCATTTCGATTTTGCATGTAACTCCTAGACCGTAACTGGGTTCACGATTCTCAAGATATCAACGGGAAGCTCAGAATGTAAACTACAAAAGTCAAGAAGGCACAGGATCGTGATTCTGTCCCAAAGCTGGTCAAAATCCGTCGTGAAGGCAGATGACAAAATCTACCAGAAAGTGAATTTGTTTTAAAACTCATTTTTAATTATTTACAAGTCAAGTAGGCCTGAAACGGAGACCCGAGCCAAATGTTATGGCCTTTTCAGTAAAGCCCCTTTCGATTCTGCTTGTAACTCCAAGACCGTAACTAGGCTCACGATTTACAAAGATATCAACGGAAAGCTCGGAATGTAAACCACAAAAGTCGAGAAGGCACGCGATCGTGATTCTGTCCCGAAGCAGGTCAAAATCCGTCGAAAAGGCAGATGACAGAATCTTCCAGAAAGTGAATTTGTTTTAAAACTCATTTTTAATAATTTACAAGTCAAGTAGGCCTGAAACGGAGACCCGAGCCAAGAGTTATGGCCTTTCAAGTAAATCCACTTTCGATTCTGTTTGTAACTCCTAGACCGTATGTGGGCTCACGATCCACAAGATATCAACGGAAAGCTCAGAATGTAAACAACGAGAGTCGAGAAGGCACGAGATCGTGGTTCTATGCCGAAGCAGGACAAAAGCCGTCAAGAAGGAAAATGACGGAATCCGCCAGAAAGTGAATTTGTTTTAAAACCCGTTTTTAATAATGTACAAGTCAAGTCGGCATGAAACGGAGACCCGAGCCAAAAGTGATGTCCTTTTCGTAAATCCCCTTTTGATTCTGCCTGTAACTCATAGACCGTAAATGGGCTCACAATCCACAAGATATCAACGGAAAGCTCGGAATGTAAACTACAAAATTCGAGAAGGCACGGGATCGTGATTCTGTCCCGAAGCAGGTCAATATCCATCGAGAAGGCAGATGACAGAATCTGCAAGAAAGTAAATTTGTTTTAAAACTCGTTTTTAATAATTTACAAGTCACGTAGGCCTGAAACGGAGACCCGAGCCAAAGGTTATGGCCTTTTCAGTAAAGACCCTTTCGATTCTGCCTGTAACTCCTAGACCCTAAGTGGGATCACGATCTATAAGATATCAGCGGAAAGCTCAAAACATAAACTACAAGAGTTTAGAAGGCACAGGATCGAGACTCTATGCCGAAGCAGGTCAAAATCCGTCGAGACGGCAGATGACAGAATCTGCCAGAAAGTGAATTTGTTTTAAAACCCGTTTTTAATAATTTAAGTCAAGTAGGCATGAAATGGAGACCCGAGCCAAAAGGTATGGCCTTCTCAGAAAAGCCCCTTTCAATTCTGCCTGTAACTCCTAGACCGTAACTGGGCTCACGATCGACAAGATATCAATGGAAAGCAAGAAATGTAAACTACAAAAGTCAAAAAGGAACGGGATCGTTATTCGGCCCTGAAGCAGGTCAAAATCCATCAAGAAGGCAGATGACAGAATTTGTCAGAAAGTGAATTTGTTTTCAAACTCGTTTTAAATAATTTACAAGTCAAGTAGGCCTAAAACAGAGACCCGAGCCTAAAGTTATGGCCTTTTCGGTAAAGCCCCTTTCGATTCTGCTCGTAACTCCTAGACCGTAATTGGGCTCATGATCCACAAGATATCAACGGAAAGCTCAGAACGTAAACTACAAGTGTTTAGAAGGCACAGGATCGTGATTCTATGATGAAGCAGGTCGAAATCCATCGAGAAGGCACATTACAGAATCTGCCAGAAACTGAATTTGTTTTAAAACCCGTTTTTAATAATTTACAAGTCAAGTAGGCATGAAACGGAGACCCGAGCCAAAAGGTATGGCCTTTTCAGTAAAGCCCCTTTCGATTCTACCTGTAACTCCTAGACCGTAACTGGGCTCACGATCCACAAGATAACAACGGAAAGCAAGAAATGTACACTACAAAAGTCGAGAAGGAACGGGATCGTGATTCTATCCCGAAGTAGGTCAAAATCCCGAAAGTGAATTTGTTTTAAAACTCATTTTTAATAATTTACAAGTAAGGTATGTCTGAAATGGAGACCCGAGCCAAAAGTTATGGCCTCTTGGGTAAAGCCCCTTTCGATTCTGCCTGTAACTCCTACACCTTATGTGGGCTCACGATCCATAAAGTATCAACGGAAAGCTCATAATGTAAACTACAGGAGTCGAGAAGGCACGGGATCGTGATTCTATGCCGAAGCAGGTCAAAATCCATCGAGAAGGCAGATGACAGAATCTGCCAGAAAGTGAATATGTTTTAAAACCCATTTTAAATAATTTACATGTCAAGTAGGCATTAAATGGAGACCCGAGCCAAAAGTTATGTCCTTTTCAGTAAATCCCTTTTCGATTCTGCATGTAAGTCCTAGACCGTAAATGGGCTCACGATCCACAAGATATTGAAAGCTCGGAATGTAAACTACAAAAGTAGAGAATGCACGAGATCGTGATTCATTCCCGAAGCAGGTTATAATCAGTCGAGAAGGCAGATGACAGAATCTGCCAGAAAGTGAATTTATTTTCAAACTCTTTTTTAATAATTTACAAGTCAAATAGGCCTGAAACGGAGACCCGAGCTAAAAGTTATGGCAGTTTCAGTAAAGCCCCTTTCAATTCTGCCTGTCACTCGTAGACCGTAAGTGGGCTCACGATCCACAAGAAATCAACGGAAGGCTCAGAATGTAAACTACAAGAGTCGAGAAGGCACGGGATCGTGATTCTTTGCCGAAGCATGTCAAAATTCATCGAGAAGGCAGATGACAGAATCTCCCAGAAAGTGAATTTGCTTTAAAGCCCGTTTTTAATAATCTACAAGTCAAGAAGGCATGAAACGGACACCTGAGCCAAAAGTCATGTCCTTTTCAGTAAAGCCCTTTACGATTCTGCATGTGACTCCTAGACCGTAATTGGGCTCACGATCCACAATATAACAACAGAAAGCTCGGAAAGTAAACTACAGGAGTCGAGAAAGCACGGGATCGTGATTCTGTCGCGAAGCATGTCAAAATCCGTCGAAAAGGCAGATGACAGAATCTGCCACAAAGTGAATTTGTTTTAAAACATGTTTTTAATAATTTACATGTCAAGTAGGCCTGAAACGAAGACCCGAGCCAAAACTTATGGCCTTTTCAGTAAATCCCCTTTCGATTCTGCCTGTATCTCCTAGACCGTAAGTGGGCTCAAAATCCACAAGATATCAACGGAAAGCTCAGAACGAAAACTACAAGACTCTAGAAGCCAGGGGATCGTGATTCTATGCCGAAGCAGGTCAAAATCCGTCGAGAAGGCAGATGACAGAATTTGCCATCTGCCAGAAAGTGAATTTGTTTTAAAACCCGTGTTTAATAAGTTACAAGTCAAGTAGGCAAGAAACGGAGACCGGAGCCTAAAGTTATGGCCTTTTAAATAAAGCCCATTTCGATTCTGCATGTAACTCCTAGACCGTAACTGGGTTCACGATTCTCAAGATATCAACGGAAAGCTCGGAATGTAAACTGCAAAAGTCAAGAAGGCACAGGATCGTGATTCTGTCCCAAAGCTGGTCAAAATCCGTCGTGAAGGCAGATGACAAAATCTATCAGAAAGTGAATTTGTTTTAAAACTCATTTTTAATAATTTACAAGTCAAGTAGGCCTAAAACGGAGACCCGAGCCAAATGTTATGGCCTTTTCAGTAAAGCCTCTTTCGATTCTGCTTGTAACTCAAAGACCGTAACTGGGCTCACGATTTACAAAGATATCAACGGAAAGCTCGGAATGTAAACTACAAAAGTCGAGAAGGCACGGGATCGTGATTCTGTCCCGAAGCAGGTCAAAATCCGTCGAAAAGGCAGATGACAGAATCTTCCAGAAAGTGAATTTGTTTTAAAACTCATTTTTAATAATTTACAAGTCAAGTAGGCCTGAAACGGAGACCCGAGCCAAGAGTTATGGCCTTTCAAGTAAATCCACTTTCGATTCTGTCTGTAACTCCTAGACCGTATGTGGGCTCACGTTCCACAAGATATCAACGGAAAGCTCAGAATGTAAACAACGAGAGTCGAGAAGGCACGAGATTGTGGTTCTATACCGAAGCAGGAGAAAAGCCGTCAAGAAGGAAAATGACGGAATCTGCCAGAAATTGAATTTGTTTTAAAACCCATTTTTAATAATGTTCAAGTCAAGTCGGCATGAAACGGCATGAAATGGATTCTATGCCGAAGCAGGTCAAAATCCGTCGAGAAGGCAGATGACAGAATTTGCCAGAAAGTGAATTTGTTTTAAAACCCGTTTTTAATAATTTAAGTTAAGTAGGCATGAAACGGAGACCCGAGCCAAAAGGTATGGCCTTCTCAGAAAATCCCCTTTCGATTCTGCCTGTAACTCCTAGACCGTAACTGGGCTCACGATCGACAAGATATCAACGGAAAGCAAGAAATGTAAACTACAAAAGTCGAAAAGGAACGGGATCGTTATTCTGTCCTGAAGCAGGTCAAAATCCATCGAGAAGGCAGATGACAGAATTTGTCAGAAAGTGAATTTGTTTTCAAACTCGTTTTAAATAATTTACAAGTCAAGTAGGCCTAAAACAGAGACCCGAGCCTAAAGTTATGGCCTTTTCGGTAAAGCCCCTTTCGATTCTGCTCGTAACTCCTAGACCGTAATTGGGCTCATGATCCACAAGATATCAACGGAAAGCTCAGAACGTAAACTACAAGTGTTTAGAAGGCACAGGATTGTGATTCTATGATGAAGCAGGTCGAAATCTGTCGAGAAGGCATATTACAGAATCTGCCAGAAAAAGTGAATTTGTTTTAAAACCCGTTTTTAATAATTTACAAGTCAAGTAGGCATGAAACGGAGACCCGAGCCAAAAGGTATGACCTTTTCAGTAAAGCCCCTTTCGATTCTACCTGTAACTCCAAGACCGTAACTGGGCTCACGATCCACAACATATCAACGGAAAGCAAGAAATTTACACTACAAAAGTCGAGTAGGAACGGGATCTTGATTCTATCCCGAAGCAGGTCAAAATCCGTCGAGAAGGCAGATAACAGAATCTTCCAGAAACTGAATTTTTTTTAAAACTCGTTTTTAATAATTTACAAGTCAAGTAGGCCTGAAGCGGAGACTTGAGCCTAAAGGTATGGCCTTTTCAGTACAGCCCCTTTCGATTATGCTTGTAACTCCTAGACCGTAATTGGGGTCACGATCCACAAGATATCAATGGCAAGCTCAAAACGTAAACTTCAAGTGTTTAGAAGGCACGGGATCTCGATTCTATGCCGAAGCAGCTCAAAATCCGTCGAGAAGGCGGATGACAGAATCTGCCAGAAAGTGAATTTGTTTTAAAACCCATTTTTAATAATTTACAAGTCAGGTAGGCATGAAACGGAGACCTGAGTCAAAAGTTATGGCCTTTTCAGTAAAGCCCCTCTCGATTCTGCCTGTCGCTTGCAGACCGTAAGTGGGCTCACGATCCACAAGATATCAACGGAAAGCAAGAAATGTAAACTACAAGAGTCGAGAAGGCACGGGATCGTGATTCTGTCCCGAAGCAGGTCAAAATCCATCGAAAAGGCAGATGACAGAATCTGCCAGAATGTGAACTTGTTTTAAAATTCGGTTTTAATAATTTACAAGAAAAGTAGGCAGGAAACGGAGACCCGAGCCAAAAGTTATAGCCTTTTCAGTAAAGCCCCTTTCGATTTTGCTTGTAACTCCTAGACCATGAATGGACTCACGATCCACAAGATATCAACAGAAAGCTCGGAATGTAAACTACATAAGTCGAGAAAGCACGGGATCGTGATTCAGTCCTGAAGTAGGTCAAAATACATCAAGAAGGCAGATGACAGAATCTTCCAGAAAGTGAATTTGTTTTAAAACTCGTTTTTAATAATTTACATGTCAAGTAGGCCTGAAACGGAGACCCGAGCCAAACGTTATGGCTTTTTCAGTAAAGCCCCTTTCGATTCTGCCTGTCACTCGTAGACCGTAAGTGGGCTCTAAAGGGTTTCATTACACTAATCGACCCATTTGGGTCAACCTCCAAGTATACTTGGTTCGAACCATACTGTCAATAACATGAACTTATTCTTGCCGGTTAAACCAACTAGCTAGTTTAATCCATAAAAGCGGAACTGAGATTAAACTTAATCCTTAAACCCTAAAGGATTATGGGATGTTGGAAAGCTAAACTCGATTAACAAGAAAAGAAGCATGTATGAAAAACTCGAACACACACACAAGCCTGTGGTGTTCGACGAACTAACCAAGAACCTTAGGGTTCTTGGTTCGAATTCGTACAAAGGAAAAATAGGAAAAAGGGATTTCCAAATCATACCTTAATCTTGCTTAAGTAAGTCCACTTATGATGAACACAATGAGAAACCTTCTAGTTGGTTGATGCAATGATCTTGATCTTCAAGGACTTGAAGAACACGAAGAACGAACGAAGAACGAAGAACACAAAGACTTGTGTTCTTGCCCTTATTCGGCCGAACAAGGAGAGGGAGGGGGCTAGGGTTTCGTGTTATGTGGTGTAACAAACACAAGGGAACCCCAAGCCTTCTATTTATAATAGAGAGACTTTCACTTAGGGCCCTTCTAGTTTAATTAAGGTTAATACTTAATTAAACTTATCCTTTTACACATTTAACCCTTATAGTTTATTTAGTTATTATTGTCTCACTTAATTATTAAATGTCTAGTATTTATACACTTATATATTTACATGAAATATATGTTTATATTAATACTCTTAATAATTAATTATATAATAAGCCTTATATAATTTAGAAAATAATATTATCCAAACACTATATGATTTAATTACTTTAAATCATATTATGGATAATATATAATTAATACATTGTATATTTACTCAACTAGTAAATGTACAATTACTTGTTTTAATTAGTTAGTTAAACTAATCTAGTAATAAGTTATACTTAACTTAATACATAACTGATTTATAATGACTATTATAAATCATTCCTCTTCGTATATCATTGCATATACTCGCCGGTGTGACCCTTAAGTGTTATGTAGGCATGGATGTATCATCGTAGGTTGACTAACTGTGCACATAATTCCAACAGACTCCCACTAGTGCAAGTTCGTAACCTTAGGTTGATGACACGTGCTATAGTGGCCCTCTACATAGGCATGTAGGTAACCAACCCCATAGAAACAGCTTTGTAGGTATAGTTTTTGAAAAACTCTTTTAATAGCATCGCCTAGTAAAGAACACTCCGTCTTTACTTCTTGAGTAACGTGTTAGGTTTATCCCTTGCAGCATGATATTTGTGAAAATGAATACGAGCATGGTAGAAATTATCAACTCCTGTACTCAAAATCATTTCTTGACCTCTTGATTTAAAACTGTGTGATAACGACAAAGAACAGATCAGTTCCTTGAGCACGGCCGTGCATTTTCAGTTTATCATCATGTCAAGGGACCCATAAGTATCTCTCCTAAAAAGGAGGTGCAATTACCATCTTGTTATATTTCGATTCAAAATACAACTTCCTCTTTACCTAGTAAGGCCTCGTATGACAATCATATCTCAGACTTGTCTAAGACGAACCAAAGCACATTAGTCATTGTATCCCAATCCAAATACCTCAGGCTTAAGGACAATCCAAGTGATTAATACTTTTGAACTTTTCAACCATGAAGTATTTATGACGGTGGTCAATCCAATATTCGTCGAGCTCCAACAGAATATCACCGATATTTGGTTTACAACAAAACTTGTGTAGCTATCTTCGAAAAACTTCGAATCTTCCACCAAATACCGCGATGACGTTAACGTCCCATCAAAGGTTCCCACCAAGACAAGTAGTCACTGATTATATCTTTTGAATAAACTAACTTTTATTCATGGATCTTTTAAAACATACAATGTGTGAATAATAATGATACTAATTCATGTATTATTCCTAACTAGACATAGATACCGAATTATTACTGGATCATTACTTATTCCTTTTGTTTGTGTTGATTACTTAATGACTTTTACAATTTTAATTGTAACTTTATCACTAAACTAGTCATTTCTATTAAACTAAAGACATAAGACAAGTATTTGTAAAATACTATTACTTTTGTCTTTGCTAGATTTTGTTCTTGCAACATTAGAACATATTCTAGTCTTGCCTTTTATGAAATTCAGTAAACATAGGAGGATTGGAAATTAACTCCTTAGTTTCTTGAATTCATAAAATTCTCCTTGTAACTAAAGCCTCTTTTAGTTACTTGATTTGTAAATATATCATTACTAGTTAAGGAAATTTCCTTAAATGATTAACTTATTCACTGGAGTGTGAATACCCTACTAGATTTGCAATAATTAATCACAAAACTTGTGACCACTCTATTAGGCTTGCGATAATCTAATCAACGATCATTTATCATTTCTCTTAACTGTTTGGCTAACGACTTGGTAATATCTTGTTGGTAATATCTTACTAACTTACTAAATTCATTGATACCTTTAATGAATTATGTTAGTCATAGCTCCCACTTACTTTTATGGAATATAAGCATTTCTTAAACTATCACTTTGACTTAAGTCAAGACTTTGACTTTCTATGTCAAGAACTTATATTTCATCCTTTAAGAATTCTATCAATTATTAAAGTCATCCTTTGGGTTTGCGAATGTCCAATATTCCTGTTTAGGGAATTATGACTTAATTGAGTACTGTATCTAACAAGTATGAAACACTTGTAATGATACTTCCAATTCTTAAATTCTTTATTATCTTTTAGAAACTTCATTTAATGCCAAAGTCACTTCTTGGATTTCATAAATATCCAACATTCCTATTAGGGAATTATGACTTGATTAAATACTGTATTTATTACAAGTATGAAACACTTGCATTAATACCTTTAGTTCTTAAATACTTTAATATAGTTTGATCCTCTTAAGAGTTTATTTAATGCCTAAGTCATTCTTTGGATTTTGAGAATATCCAATATTCCTATTAGGGAATTATGACTTCATTAAATTCCTTTATCACAAGTATGAAACACTTGTAATAATACTCTTAAAGTCTATCTTGATTATATCCAATATAATCATACTATATTAATACTAATGCTTCAAAATGTACTGTCATAAGTAATTTATTACTTAAGATATTTTAACTAAGTTCAATAAACTTTGAATTTGATCCTTCCATAAACTTTTAAATACTTATATTAGAAAAACTTTCTAATTTCTAGTATCTAAGTAATCGAGCTTCTAAGATATTATCATTCATTCAACAATCAAACAAATATAAATCATGAGATGTATTAGTAAGTCAAAAATTGACTTACAACCTAGTCATAAAACTTGACTAGTGTAATTCACACATGCACACATAATATAATTCAACCATGGATTCAATATTGATAAAACGGAAAACGTGTTTTAATCATAAAACAATTTGTCTTAACAAAAATAAAATTGTTTTCCGTGAATCGAAAATGAAACTACTGAATTATAAAATTAACTTGGTGCTTGTGGGATTATTACTTTCTCATGCAAGCCATCTTCACTTTCCATCATCTCTTGCAATAAAGGATTGCAAAAGTTGAGTTACTCGTAATAAACTTTACAAGTGTCTTGAAGTGAATATCTAGAAGTTGGTCAAGTCAATTGAGGAGCTTGCATTGCCTCCTACCCTTTGACCCTCGCCACAACCAAGACACCGTTTATCGGTCCTTGCCTTGTTTGGCTTCACCTTCTTGACCTTTTGTTTGACTCCATTACCCTTAGGCACGTCTTGGCTGGGATCTGTTTTACCCTTTCCCTTTCCACTATGCCTCTTTCTCTTTTCACTGCCATCATTAGTTACTACGAGATCATTCTTAAACTTGGTCCCCAAACTCAACTCATTAGTCTTGAGCATGGAATGTAGCTCATCTATGGATTGCTCCATGTTATGCATGTTGTAGTTGACTACAAAAGGCTTATAGTCATCTGACAACGAGTTGAGTATCATTTCTGTTGCTAACTACAACGGTACTGGGTGTCCTAGTCTTTTTAAGACGATCCATGTGCTCTTTCATTTTCATGACGTGAGCACTCACTGATGATCCCTTAAACATG
Source organism: Calendula officinalis (assembly GCA_963853835.1). Taxonomy (NCBI): domain Eukaryota; kingdom Viridiplantae; phylum Streptophyta; class Magnoliopsida; order Asterales; family Asteraceae; genus Calendula; species Calendula officinalis. The sequence continues at coordinate 10,532,600 of OY970833.1, forward strand.
TTGCAAGAGTCGAACACTCTTCAAGCGTAATATGCTTGTCCTGGTTCATTTCTAGCATTCGCGGCAGGGGCATTTAGCATTGCTCTTTCTAGGACATTTCCTTTTCTCTCATGCCTAAGCATAATCTGAAGATCACGCTTCCAATTGAGAAATTTTGACCCAGTTAAATTGTCTTTTTCTAGAAACAAGCGTAGTGAGAGATTATTGGTACGTGTCGTGTTGGTTGTTGTTGCCGTGTACAAATCAAACCCAGTTTAATTAGTAATCATCAACAAACATCTTCTAAAATATATTATAAACCCATAATTAGTATTTTAGACCTAGGATCCATATATCACATTCTCGCCGCAAAGTTTGGGTACTTCCCGACGAGAAATGCTATTTCTGGTAGGTAACATCCTTACTGATCGTACCAAAACTTGATACGATTCCTAGGGGTCGTAGAATCTAAAGACTTTTAACTTACTACAACTTTGTACAATTTAATTGCACATTTTAAAGCTTTTAATAAAGTCTAGTATGTTTATTCTACTCAAGTACTTTTTGGGCCGGGACTCCCGATTATCACCAAAGTAGATCAGACCATCTAAGATAGTGCGATGTTCTGCGCCGGGACTCCCGATTATCACAGAACCTTACGCAGCCTAACACTCGCAAGGATTTGAATCCAAATCTAGGGTTCTTTCTCCTTACAATATGAATATCGTTTAACAAGTGAGGTGTTCCATTAGATGGATAGTACTTAGATCTAAGATTTTCTTGGGTTTGTTTAAGTCTTAAACTAAACTTAAACCTTATTCCAATTTTAATCCTTATATTTAAAATGTGTGACTTGTATAAAAGTTTTACAAGACACCTTTTTAAATCTTAAAACCTTTTCTTTTAAAACTTATAGTTTCAAAAGGTTGCGCGATTTATATGTATACCTAAAACGAGGTGTACAAGACGTTTTACTAGCTTTTGTGAAAAACCTTTTTTTATAAAACTTGCTCGTTTTATTTTTCTTGAAAAACTTTAACCTTATGTTAAACTTTAAAACGTGAATTTTAATTCCTTTATGATTCATAAACTTGAATCAAAATCCTAGTTTAACACACCTTGTTTTTCACTTGTTTAATAATAAAATTAAACCCTTATTTTAACTTTATTAGAATCGCCAAAATTATGTCCTAAGGACATCTTTATAAACTTTGCGATTTTCTTGTGTAGCTCCCACTAGCTCCAACAACCATGATGGAACTTAAGCAAACACAATCACCGGTCTATCCTTGGTGAAACTAATAAACTTATTATATAAAGACTATATATAATAATTCTTAGTTTGTTTAAACCATTCTTAAATTAACTCAAACTAGTTAAATATAGGTTCTAAAGTTCTCTTGTTATTTAACCCTCGATCATTAATCTAGTATTTTACGCAACTCGTAATATACTTGTATAATTAACTAGTTATAATTACTTATAACTTTATACAATCTAATTACAATATTTATAACTTTTGTATTATTATCTAATTATAATAAAACATTACTTTGTACAATTTCTAGTTGTTTACAACTTTGTACACTTCTAGTTTAATTATAAATTAATACAAAATCTAGTTATTTTAATATTATAACTAATTGATCAAAATAACATATTATATTTAATATTCCATTTAATCTTGTATTTAATATATATATATAATTTATTTCCTTTTTTTAAAAAAAACTTATAACATTCTAATAAGAATATTACACCTAGTTTATACATATGTATTTTAATCTAATTAAAACACGTATAAACTATTTTATCTTTTTTTAAAAATGCATTTTCTTTTAAATATTAAAAAATCTAGAAAAATTATATATTAACGTAAATACATCTTGTTAATTTTAAAACTTAAAAATCAACACTTCCTTTTAATCCTTTTTAATTATAATTAATCAAACCCTAACCTTGTTCTTGATCAATTAAAACTAGGTTTTAACTTTCTTGATCAAAGACATCTTTTATTTAAAGATTAAGTCTAGTCAATCCTATCCAAACAATTGTCTTAGTTTAAATTATAGGATAGATTTTAACTTTAATAAATCTATTTAAACTTTTTAATCTAAAACCTTATAGACAAGAACTTTGTCTAGATTTCTAGGTTTAAAGAACCAGCTTTAATAAATCTACTAAAACAATAATTAAGCTATTAAACATGAACTTGTTTAATTATCTAGGTTCTAGATTATTATTTCAAGTAATCATCTTAACCAAGTCCTAGGGTTCTTTAGGGTTTCGAAAAATCTCAAGCCTAAGAATCTTTTTCGCCAATTAAACTTAACTAGTTTAACATACTTGGTTTCTAAGATTCCTCCTAGATTCCGAAATTCTAAAAGATTAGGAAAGAATCATTTTGACCAATTAAACTTGACTAGTTTAACATATTTGGTCCTAGGGTTCTTCCAAGATCACGAAATTAATGGGGAAAAGGAAAGAATCCTTTTGATAAATTTAACTTAACTAGTTTAATATTCTTGGTCCTAGGGTTCTTGCCTTGATCTCGAAAGTTCTAGGGCAAACGAATCATTTTGACCAATTAAACTAAACTAGTTTAATATTCTTGGTCCTAGGGTTCTTTTACCCTCTTCGAAAATGAAGAAGAATAAAAAAAGATTGGAACAAAAAAAAAGGTTTAAAATTAAACAAACAAACTTTATTATTCTTGTTTAGATTTCTAAACCAACGCTCTGATACCATTGAAGGGTTTCATTACACTGATCGACCCATTTGGGTCAACCTCCTAGTATACTTGGTTCGAACCATACTGTCAAGAACATGAACTTGTTCTTGCGGTTAACCCAACTAGCTAGTTTAATCCCTAAAAGCTGAACTGAAATTAAACTTAATCCTTAAACCCTAAAGGAATATGGGATGTTGGAAATCTAAACTAGATTAACAAGAAAAGAAACTTGTACGAAAAACTCGAACACACACACAAGCTTGTGGTGTTCGACGAACTAACCAAGAACCCTGGGTTCTTGGTTCGAATTCGTACAAAGGGGAAAGAGGAAAAAGGGTTTTCCAAATCATACATTAATCTTGCTTAAGTAAGTCCACTGACGATGAACACAATGAGAAACCTTCTAGTTGGTTGATGCAATGATCTTGATCTTCAAGGACTTGAAGAACACGAAGAACGAACGAAGAACGAAGAACACAAAGACTTGTGTTCTTGCTCTTATTCGGCCGAACAAGGAAAGGGAGGGGGCTAGGGTTTCGTGTTATGTGGTGTAACAAAACAAGGGAACCTCAAGCCTTCTATTTATAATAGAAGGACTTTTACTTAGGGCCCTTCTAGTTTAATTAAGGTAAATACTTAATTAAACTTATCCTTTGACACATTTAACCCTTATAATTTAACTAGTTATTATTGTCCCACTTAATTATTAAATGTCTAGTATTTATACACTTATATATTTACATGAAATATATGTTTGTATTAATACTCTTAATAATTAATTATATAATAAACCTTATATAATTTAGACAATAATATTATCCAAACACTATATGATTTAATTACTTTAAATCATATTATGGATAATCTATAATTAAGAAATTGTATATTTACTCAACTAGTAATGTACAAATACTTGTATTAGTTAGTTAGTTAAAATAATCTAGTAATAAGTTATACTTAACTTAATACTTAACTGATTTATAATGACTATTATAAATCAATCCTCTTCGTATATCATTGCATATCTTTCTCGTATTACATGCACTCACCGGTGTGACCCTTAAGTGTTTCGTAGGCATGGATGTATCACCATATGTTGACTAACTATGCACATAGTTCTAACAGGCTCACGATCCACAAGATATCAACGGAAAGCTCAGAACGTAAACTACAAGAGTCGAGAAGGCACGGGATCGTGATTTTATGCCGAAGCAGGTCAAAATCCGTCGAGAAGGCAGATGACAGAATCTCTTTGAAAGTGAATTTGTTTAAAAACCAGTTTTTAATAATCTACAAGTCAAGTAGGCATGAAACGGAGACCCGAGCCAAAAGTCATGGCCTTTTCAGTAAAGTCCCTTTTCGATTCTTCACGTAACTCTTAGGCCGTAACTGGGTTCAAGATCCACAAGATATCAATGGAAAGCTTGGAATGTAAACTACAGAAGTCGAGAAGGCACGGGATCGTGATTCTGTCCCGAAAGCAGGTCAAAATCCGTCGAGAAAGCAGATGACAAAATCTGCTAGAAAATGAATTTGTTTTAAAACTTGTTTTTAATAATTTACAAGTCAAGTAGGCATGAAACGGAGACCCAAGGCAATAGTTATGGCCTATTCAGTAAAGCCCCTTTCGATTCTGCGTGTAAGTCCTAGACCGTAATTGGGCTCACGATCCACAAGATATCAACGGAAAGCTCAGAACATAAACTGCAAGAGTCGAGTAGGAACGTGATCATGATTCTATGCTGAAGCAGGTCAAAATGCGTCGAGAAGGCAGATGATAGAATCTACCAGAAAGTGAATTTGTTTTAAAACCCGTTTTGAATAATTTACAAGTCAAGTAGGCGTGAAATGGATACCCGAGCCAAAAGTTATAGCCTTTTCAGTAAAGCCCCTTTCGATTCTCCTTGTAACTCCAAGACCGTAACTGGGCTTACGATCCACAAGATATCAACGGAAAGCTCGGAATCTAAACAACAAAAGTCGAGAAGGCACGAGATCGTGATTCTGTCCCGAAGCATGTCAAAATCCGTCGAGAAGGCAGATGACAGAATCTGTCAGAAAGTGAATTTGTTTTAAAACTCGTTTTTAATAATTTACAAGTCAAGTAGGCCTGAAACGGAGACCCGAGCCAAAAGTTATAGCCTTTTCAGTAAAGCCCCTTTCGAATCTGCTTGTCACTCGTAGACCGTAAGTGGGCTCACGATCCTCCAAATATCAATGGAAAGCTCAGAACGTAAATTACAAGAGTCGAGAAGGTACATGATCGTGATTCTATGCCGTATAAGGTCAAAATCCGTCGAGAAGGCAGATGACAGAATCTCCCAGAAAGTGAATTCGTTTTAAAACCCGTTTTAATAATCTACAAGTCAAGTAGGCATGAAACGGAGACCCGAGCCAAAAGTCATTGCCTTTTTAGTAAACCCCTTTAAATTTTGCATGTAACTCTTAGACCGTTACTGGGCTCCCGATCCACAAGATATCAATGGAAAGCTCAGAACGTAAACTACAAGAGTCGAGAAGGTACGAGATCGTGATTCTAAGCCAAAGCAGGTCAAAATCCGTCGAGAAGGCAGATGACAGAAACTCCCAGAAAGTGAAGTTGTTTTAAAACCCGTTTTTAATAATATACAAGTCAAGTAGGCATGAAACAAAAGACCCGAGCCAAAAGTCATGGCCTTTTCAGTAAAAGCCCCTTGCGATTTTGCATGTAACTCCTAGACCGTAAATGCACTCACGATCCACAAGATATCAACGGAAAGCTCGGAATGTAAACTACAGAATTCGAGAAGGCACGTGATCGTGATTCTGTCCCGAAGCATGTCAAAATACGTTGAGAAGGAAGATGACAGAATCTGCCAGAAAGGTAATTTGTTTTACAACTCGTTTTTAATAACTTACAAGTCAAGTAGGCCTGAAACGGAGACACGAGCCAAAAGTTATGAGTTTTTCAGTAAAGCCCATTTTGATTATGCATGTAACTCCTAGACCGTAAGTAGGCGCACAATCCACAAGATATCAACGGAAAGTTCAGTACGTAAACTACAAGATTCTAGAAGCCGCGAGATCATGATTCTATGTCGAAGCAGGTCAAAATCCGTCGAGAAGGCAGATGACAGAATCTGCCAGAAAGTGAATTTGTTTTAAAACACGTTTTTAATAATTTACAAGTCAATTAAGCATAAAACGGAGACCTGAGCCAAAAGTTATGGCCTTTTCAGTAAAGCCAATTTCGATTCTGCCTGTCACTCGTAGATCGTAAGTGGGCTCACGATCCATAAGATATCAACGGAAAGCTCAGAACGTAAACTACATGAGACGAGAAGGAACGGGATCGTGATTCTATGCCGAAGCAGGTCATAATCCGCCGAGAAGGCAGATGACAAATCTGCCAGAAAGTGAATTTGTTTTAAAACCCGTTTTTAATAATTTACAAGTCAAGTAGGCATGAAACAGAGACCCGAGCCAAAAGTTATGACCTTCTCAGTAAAGCCCCTTTGGATTCTCCATGTCACTCGTAGACCGAAAGTGGGCTCACGATCCACAAGATATCAATGGAAAGCTAAGAACGTAAACTACTAGAGTTGAGAAGGCACAGGACCGTGATTCTATGCCGAAGGAAGTCAAAATCCGTCTAGAAGGCGGATGACAGAATCTCCAGAAAGTGAGTTTGTTTTAAAACCCGTTTTTAATAATCTACAAGTCAAGTAGGCATGAAACGGAGACCCGAGCCAAATGTCATGGACTTTTCAGTAAAGCCCCATTCGATTCCGCATGTAACTCCTAGACCGTAATTGTGCTCACGAGTCACAAAATATCAACGGAAAGCTCAGAATGTAAACTAAAAAAGTCGAGAAGGCATAGGATCGTGATTCTGTCATGAAGTAGGTCAAAATCCGTCGAGAAGACAGATGACAAGATCTTCCAGAAAGTGAATTTGTTTTAAAACTCATTTTTAATAATTTACAAGTAAGGTATGTCTGAAATGGAGACCCGAGCCAAAAGTTATGGCCTCTTGGGTAAGGCCCCTTTCGATTCTGCCTGTAACTCCTAGACCTTATGTGGGCTCACGATCCATAAAGTATCAACGGAACGCTCATAATGTAAACTACGAGAGCCGAGAAGGCACGGGATCGTGATTCTACGCCGAAGCAGGTCGAAATCCGCCGAGAATGCAGATGACAGAATCTGCCAGAAAGTGAATATGTTTTAAAACCCATTTTTAATAATTTACAAGTCAAGTAGGCATTAAATGGAGACCCGAGCCAAAAGTTATGTCCTTTTCAGTAAATCCCCTTTCGATTCTGCATGTAAGTCCTAGACCGTAAATGGGCTCACGATCCACAAGATATTGAAAGCTCGGAATGTAAACTACAAAAATTAGAGAATGCACGAGATCGTGATTCATTCCCGAAGCAGGTTAAAATCAGTCGAGAAGGGAGATGACAGAATCTTCCAGAAAGTGAATTTGTTTTCAAACTCGTTTTTAATAATTTACAAGTCAAATAGGCCTTAAACGGAGATCCGAGCCAAAAGTTATGGCAGTTTCAGTAAAGCCCCTTTCAATTCTGCCTGTCACTCGTAGACCGTAAGTGGGTTCACGATCCACAAGATATCAACGGAAGGCTCAGAACGTAAACTACAAGAGTCGAGAAGGCACGGGATCGTGATTCTTTGCCGAAGCATGTCAAAATCCATCGAGAAGGCAGATGACAGAATCTCGCAGAAAGTGAATTTTCTTTAAAACCCGTTTTTAATAATCTCGAAGTCAAGAAGGCATGAAACGGACACCTGTGCCAAAAGTCATGTCCTTTTCAGTAAAGCCCTTTACGATTCTGCAATTGACTCCTAGACCGTAATAGGGCTCACGATCCACAAGATATCAACGGAAAGCTCAGAAAGTAAACTGCAGGAGTCGAGAAGACACGGGATCGTGATTCTATCGCGAAGCATGTCAAAATCCGTCGGCAAGGCAGATGACAGAATCTGCCAGAAAGTGAATTTGTTTTAAAACACGTTTTTAACAATTTACATGTCAAGTAGGCCTGAAACGGAGACCCGAGCCAAAACTTATGGCCTTTTCAGTAAAGCCCCTTTCGATTCTGCTTGTATCTCCTAGACCGTAAGTGGGCTCAAAATCCACAAGATATCAACGGAAAGCTCAGAAAGTAAACTACAAGAGTCTAGAAGCCAGGGGATCGTGATTCTATGCTGAAGCAGGTCAAAATACGTCGAGAAGGCAGATGACAGAATCTGCCATCTGCCAGAAAGTGAATTTGTTTTAAAACCCGTGTTTAATAAGTTACAAGTCAAGTAGGCATGAAACGGAGACCGGAGCCAAAAGTTATGGCCTTTTCAGTAAAGCCCATTTCGATTCTGCATGTAACTCCTAGACCGTAACTGAGTTCACGATTCACAAGATATCAACGGAAAGCTCGGAATGTAAACTACAAAACTCGAGAAGGCACATGATCGTGATTCTGTCCCAAAGCTAGTCAAAATCCGCCGTGAAGGCAGATGACAAAATTTACCAGAAAGTGAATTTGTTTTAAAACTCATTTTTAATAATTTACAAGTCAAGTAGGCCTGAAACGGAGACCCGAGCCAAATGTTATGGCCTTTTAAGTAAAGCCCCTTTCGATTCTGCTTGTAACTCCAAGACCGTAACTGGGCTCACGATGTACAAGAAATCAACGGAAAGCTCGACATGTAAACTACAAAAGTTGAGAAGGCACGGGATCGTGATTCTGTCCCGAAGCAGGTCAATATCCATCGAGAAGGCAGATGACAGAATCTGCAAGAAAGTAAATTTGTTTTAAAACTCGTTTTTAATAATGTACAAGTCACGTAGGCCTGAAACGGAGACCCGAGCCAAAAGCTATGGCCTTTTCAGTAAAGACCCTTTCGATTCTGCATGTAACTCCTAGACCGTAAGTGGGATCACGATCTATAAGTGTTTAGAAGGCACAGGATCGAGATTCTATGCCGAAGCAGGTCAAAATCCGTCGAGAAGGCAGATGAAAGAATCTACCAAAAAGTGAATTTGTTTTAAAACGCGTTTTTAACAATTCAAGTCCAGTAGGCATGAAACGGAGACCCGAGCCAAAAGGTATGGCCTTCTCAGAAAAGCCCCTTTCGATTCTGCCCGTAACTCCTAGACCGTAACTGGGCTCACGATCGACAAGATATCAACGGAAAGCAAGAAATGTAAACTAAAAAAGTCGAAAAGGAATGGGATCGTTATTCTGTCCTGAAGCAAGTCAAAATCCGTCGAGAAGGCAGATGACAGAATTTGTCAGAAAGTGAATTTGTTTTCAAACTCATTTTTAATAATTTACAAGTCAAGTAGGCCTAAAACAGAGACCCGAGCCTAAAGTTATGGCCTTTTCGGTAAAGCCCCTTTCCATTCTGCTCGTAACTCCTAGACCGTAATTGGGCTCATGAGTCACAAGATATCAACGGCAAGCTCAGAACGTAAATTACAAGTGTTTAGAAGGCACGGGATCGTGATTCTATGCCGAAGCAGGTCAAAATCCGTCGAGAAGGCAGATGACAGAACCTGATAGAAAGTGAATTTTTTTTAAAACCCATTTTAAATAATTTACAAGTCAAGTAGGCATGAAACCGGGACCCGAACCAAAAGTTATGGCCTTTTCAGTAAAGCCCCTCTCGATTTTACCTGTAAATCCTAGACCGTAACTGGGCTCACGATCCACAAGCTATCAACGGAAAGCAAGAAATGAAAACTACAAAAGGCGAGAAGGCACGAGATCGTGATTCTGTCCCGAAGCAGGTCAAAATCCATTGAGAAGGCAGATGACAAAATCTGCTAGAAAGTGAATTTGTTTTAAAACTCGTTTTAATAATTTGCAAGTAAAGTAGGCCTGAAACGGAGACCCGATCCAAAAGATATGGCCTTTACAGTAAAGCCCCTTTTGATTCTGCATGTAACTCCTAGACCGTAAGTGGGCTCACGATCCACAAGATATCAACGGAAAGCTCAGAATGTAAACTACAAGTGTTTAGAAGGCACGGGATCGTCATTCTATGATGAAGCAGGTCGAAATCCGTCGAGAAGGCACATGACAGAATCTGCCAGAAAGTGAATTTGTTTTGAAATCCGTTTTTAATAATTTACAAGTCAAGTAGGCATGAAACGGAGACCCGAGCCAAAAGGTATGGCCTTTTCAGTAAAGCCCCTTTCGATTCTACATGTAACTCCTAGACCGTAATTGGGGTCACGATCCACAAGATATCAATGGCAAGCTCAAAACGTAAACTACAAGTGTTTAGAAGGCACGTGATCTCGATTCTATGCCGAAGCAGCTTAAAATCCGTCGAGAAGGCGGATGACAGAATCAGCCAGAAATTGAATTTGTTTTAAAACCCATTTTTAATAATTTACAAGTCAGGTAGGCATGAAACGGAGACCCGAGTAAAAAGTTATGGGCTTTTCAGTAAAGCCCCTCTCGATTCTGCCTGTAACTCCTAGACCGTAACTGGGCTCACGATCCACAAGATATCAATGGAAAGCAAGAAATGTAAACTACAAGAGTCGAGAAGGCACGGGATCGTGATTCTGTCCCGAAGCAGGTCAAAATCCATCGAAAAGGCAAATGACAGAATTTGCCAGAAAGTGAATTTGTTTTAAAACTCAGTTTTAATAATTTACAAGAAAAGTAGGCCTGAAAGGGAGACCCGAGCCAAAAGTTATGGCCTTTTCAGTAAAGCCCCTTTGATTCTGCCTGTAACTCCTAGACCGTAAGTGGGCTCACGATCCCCAAGATATCAGCGGAAAGCTCATAACGTAAAGTACAAGTGTTTAGATGGCACATGATCGTGATTTTATGCCGAAGAAAGTCAAATTAAATCCATCGAGAAGGAAGATGACAGAATCTGCCAGAAAGTGAATTTGTTTTAAAATCCATTTTCAATAATTTACAAGTCAAGTAGGCATGAAACGGAGACCCGAGCCAAAAGTTATGGCCTTTTTAGTAAACCCCTTTCGATTCTGTCGGCAACTCCTAGACCGTAACTCGGCTCACTATCCACAAGATATCAACGGAAAGCTCGGAATGTAAACGACAAAAGTCGAGAAGGCATGGGATCGTGATTCTGTCCTGAAGCAGGTCAAAATCCATTGAGAAGGAAGATGACAGGATCTTCAAGAAAGTGAATTTGTTTTAACACTCGTTTTTAATAATTTACAAGTCAAGTAGGACAGAAACGGAGACCCGAGCCAAAAGTCATCGCCTTTTTAGAAAAGCCCCTTTCGATTATGCCTGTAACTCCTAGACCGTAAGTGGGCTCATGATCCAAAGATATCAACGAAAAGCTCAGAACGTAAACTACAAGAGTCGAGAAGGCACGAGATCGTGATTCTACGCCGAAACAGATCAAAATCCGTCGAGAATGTAGATGATAGAATTTGCAAGAAAGTGAATTCGTTTTGAAACCCGTTTTTACTAATTTACAAGTCAAGTAGGCATGAAACGGAGACCCGACCCAAAAGTTATGGCCTTTTCAGTAAAGCCCTTTTACGATTCTGCATGTGACTCCTAGACCGTAATTGGGCTCACGATCCACAAGATATCAACGGAAAGCTCGGAAAGTAAAGTACAGGAGTCGAGAAGGCACAGGATCGTGATTCTGTCGCGAAGCATGTCAAAATCCGTCGAGAAGGCAGATGACAGAATCTGCCAGAAAGTGAATTTGTTTTAAAACACGTTTTTAATAATTTACATGTCAAGTAGGCCTGAAACGAAGACCCGAGCCAAAACTTATGGCCTTTTCAGTAAATCCCCTTTCGATTCTGCCTGTATCTCCTAGACCGTAAGTGGGCTCAAAATCCGCAAGATATCAACGGAAAGCTCAGAACGTAAACTATAAGAGTCTAGAAGCTAGGGGATCGTGATTCTACGCCGAAGCAGGTCAAAATCTGTCGAGAAGGCAGATGACAGAATCTTCCATCTGCCAGAAAGTGAATTTGATTTAAAACCCATTTTTAATAAGTTACAAGTCAACTAGGCATGAAACGGAGACCGGAGCCAAAACTTATGGCCTTTTCAGTAAAGCCCATTTCGATTCTGCATGTAACTCATAGACAGTAACTGGGATCACGATTCACAAGATATCAACGGAAAGTTCGGAATGTAAACTACAAAAGTTGAGAAGGCACATGATCGTGATTTTGTCCCAAAGCTGGTCAAAATCCGTCGTGAAAGCAGATGACAAAATCTACCAGAAAGTGAATTTGTTTTAAAACTCATTTTTAATAATTTACAAGTCAAGTAGGCCTGAAACGGAGACCCGAGCCAAATGTTATGGCCTTTTCAGTAAAGCCCCTTTCGATTCTGCCTGTAACTCCAAGACCGTAACTGGGCTCACGATATACAAGATATCAACGGAAAGCTCGAAATGTAAACTACAAATGTTGAGAAGGCACGGGATCGTGATTCTGTCCCGAAGTAGGTCAAAATCCGTCGAAAAGGCAGATGACAGAATCTTCCAGAAAGTGAATTTGTTTTAAAACTCATTTTTAAGAATTTACAAGTCAAGTAGGCCTGAAACGGAGACCCGAGCCAAGAGTTATGGCCTTTCCAGTAAATCCACTTTCGATTCTGTCTGTAACTCCTAGGCCGTATGTGGGCTCACGATCCACAAGATATCAACGGAAAGCTCAGAATGTAAACTACGAGAGTCGAGAAGGCACGAGATCGTGGTTCTATGCCGAAGCAGGACAAAAGCCGTCAAGAAGGAAAATGACAGAATCTGCCAGAAATTGAATTTGTTTTAAAACCCGTTTTTAATAATGTACAAGTCAAGTAGGCATGAAACGGAGACCGAGCCAAAAGTGATGTCCTTTTCGTAAATCCCCTTTCGATTCTGCATGTAACTCCTAGACCGTAAATGGGCTCACAATCCACAAGATATCAACAGAAAGCTCGGAATGTAAACTACAAAATTTGAGAAGGCACGGGATCGTGATTCTGTCCCGAAGCAGGTCAATATCCATCGAGAAGGCAGATGACAGAATCTGCAAGAAAGTGAATTTGTTTTATAACTCGTTTTTAATGATTTACAAGTCACGTAGGCCTGAAACGGAGACCCGATCCAAAAGTTATGGCCTTTTCAGTAAAGACCCTATCGATTCTGCCTGTAACTCCTAGACCGTAAGTGGGATCACGATCTATAAGATATCAGCGGAAAGGTCATAACGTTAACTACAAGTGTTTAGAAGGCACATGATCGAGATTCTATGCCAAAGCAGGTCAAAATCCGTCGAGAAGGTAGATGACAGAATCTGCTAGAAAGTGAATTTGTTTTAAAACCCGTTTTTAATAATTTACAAGTCAAGTAGGCATGAAACGGAGACCCGATCCAAAAGGTATGGCCTTTTCAGAAAAGCCCCTTTCGATTCTGCATGTAACTCCTAGACCGTAACTGGGCTCACGATCGACAAGATATCAACGGAAAGCAAGAAATGTAAACTACAAAAGTCGAGATGGAACGGGATAGTTATCATGTCCTGAAGCAGGTCAAAATCCATCGAGAAGGCAGATGACAGAATTTGTCAGAAAGTGAATTTGATTTCAAACTCGTTTTTAATAATTTACACGTCAAGTAGGCCTAAAACGGAGACCCGAGCCTAAAGTTATGGTCTTTTCGGTAAAGCCCCTTTCGATTCTGCTCGTAACTTCTAAACCGTAATTTGGCTCATGATCATCAAGATATCAACAGCAAGCTCAGAACGTAAACTACAAGTGTTTAGAACGCACGGGATCGTGATTTTATGCCGAAGCAGGTCAAAATCCGTCGAGAAGGCAGATGACAGAACCTGACAGAAAGAGAATTTTTTTTAAAACCCATTTTAAATAATTTACAAGTCAAGTAGGCATGAAACGGAGACCCGAGCCAAAAGTTATGGCCATTTCAGTAAAGCCCATTTCGATTCTACCTGTAACTCTTAGACCGTAACTGGCTCACGATCCACAAGATATCAATGGAAAGCTCGGAATGTAAACAACAAAAGTTGACAAGGCACCGGATTGTGTTTTTGTCCCGAAGCAGGTCGAAATCCATCAAGAAGACACATGACAGGATCTGCAAGAAAGTAAATTTGTTTGAAAACTCGTTTTTAATAATATACAAGTAGAGTAGGCATGAAACGGAGACCCGAGCCAAAAGTTATGGCCTTTTCAGTAAAGCCCCTTTCGATTCTGCCTGTAACTCCTAGACCGTAACTAGGCTCACGATCCACAAGATATCAACAGAAAGCTCGGAATGTAAACTACAAAAGTCGAGAAGGCACGGGATCGTGATTCTGTTCCGAAGCAGGTCAAAATCCGTCGAAAAGGCAGATGACAGAATCTTCCAGAAAGTGAATTTGTTTTAAAACTCATTTTTAATAATTTACAAGTCAAGTAGGCCTGAAACGGAGACCCGAGCCAAGAGTTATGGCCTTTCCAGTAAGTCCACTTTCGATTCTGTCTGTAACTCCTAGGCCGTATGTGGGCTCACGATCCACAAGATATCAACGGAAAGCTCAGAATGTAAACTACGAGAGTCGAGAAGGCACGATATCGTGGTTCTATGCCGAAGCAGGACAAAAGCCGTCAAGAAGGAAAATGACGGAATCTGCCAGAAAGTGAATTTGTTTTAAAACCCGTTTTTCATAATGTACAACTCAAGTAGCCATGAAACGGAGACCCGAGCCAAAAGTGATGTCCTTTTCGTAAATCCCCTTTCGATTCTGCCTATAACTCCTAGGCCATAAATGGGCTCACAATCCACAAGATATCAACGGAAAGCTCGGAATGTAAACTACAAAATTCAAGAAGGCACGGGATCGTGATTCTGTCCCGAAGCAGGTCAATATCCATCGAGAAGGCAGATGACAGAATCTGCAAGAAAGTGAATTTGTTTTAAAACTCGTTTTTAATAATTTACAAGTCACATAGGCCTGAAACGGACACCCGAGCCAAACGTTATGGCCTTTTCAGTAAAGACCAATTCAATTCTGCCTGTAACTCCTAGACCGTAAGTGGGATCACGATCTATAAGATATCAGCGAAAAGCTCATAACGTAAACTACAAGTGTTTAGAAGGCATAAGATCGAGATTCTATGCCGAAGCAGGTCAAAATCCGTCGAGAAGGCAGATGACAGAATCTGCCAGAAAGTGAATTTGTTTTAAAACCCGTTTTTAATAATTTACAAGTCAAGTAGGCATGAAACGGAGACGCGAGCCAAAAGGTATGGCCTTTTCAGAAAAGCCCCTTTCGATTATGCCTGTAACTCTTAGACCGTAACTGAGCTCACGATCGACAAGATATCAACGGAAAGCAAGAAATGTAAACTACAAAAGTCGAGAAGGAACGTGATTGTTATTCTGTCCTGAAGCAGGTCAAAATCCATCGAGAAGGTAGATGACAGAATTTGTCAGAAAGTGAATTTGTTTTCAAACTCGTTTTTAATAATTTACAAGTCAAGTAGGCCTAAAACGGAGACCCGAGCCTAAAGTTAGGGCCTTTTCGGTAAAGCCCCTTTCGATTCTGCTCGTAACTTCTAGACCGTAATTGGGCTCATGATCCACAAGATATCAACGGCAAGCTCAGAACGTAAACTACAAGTGTTTAGAAGGCACGGGATCGTGATTTTATGCCGAAGCAAGTCAAAATCCGTCGAGAAGGCAGATGACAGAACCTGACAGAAAGTGAATTTTTTTTAAAACCCATTTTAAATAATTTACAAGTCAAGTAGGCATGAAACGGGGACCCGAGCCAAAAGTTATGGCCTTTTCAGTAAAGCCCCTTTCGATTCTGCCTGTAACTCTTAGACCGTAACTGGGTTCACGATCCACAAGATATCAACGGAAAGCTCGGAATGTAAACAACAAAAGTTGACAAGGCACCAGATTGTGTTTTTGTCCCGAAGCAGGTCAAAATCCATCGAGAAGACACATGACAGAATCTGCAAGAAAGTAAATTTGTTTTAAAACTCGTTTTTAATAATATACAAGTAGAGTAGGCATGAAACGGAGACCCGAGCCAAAAGTTATGGCCTTTTCAGTAAAGCCCCTCTCGATTCTGCCTGTAACTCCTAGACCGTAATTGGGCTCACGATCCACAAGATATCAACGGAAAGCTCGGAATATAACCTAAAAAATTCGAGAAGGCACGGGATCGTGATTTCGTCCCGAAGCAGGTTAAAATCCATCGAGAACGCAGATGAAAGAATCTGCCAGAAAATGAATTTGTTTTAAATCTCGTTTTTAATAATTTACAAGTCAAGTAGTCCTGTAACGGAGACCCGAGCCAAAAGTTATGGCCTTTTCAGTAAAGCCCCTTTCGATTCTGCTTGTCACTCGTAGACCATAAGTGGGCTCACGATCCACAAGATATCAACGGAAAGCTCAGAACGTAAACTATAATAGCCGAGAAGGCACGGGATCCTGATTCTGTGCCGAAGCAGGTCAAAATCCGTCGAGAAGGCAGATGACAGATTCTCCCAGAAAGTGAATTTGATTTAAAATCCGTTTTAATAATCTACAATTCAAGTAGGCATGAAACGGAGACCCGAGCCGAAAGTCATGGCCTTTTCCGTAGAGGGTCTTTCAATTCTGCCTGTAACTCCTAGACCGTAACTGGGCTCACGATCCACAAGATATCAACGGAAAGCTCGGAATGTAAACTACAAAAGTGTAACGCCCTGGAATTTTAATAATTAAATAATGTTAATTTTATTGTAATATTTAAATTTAAAATGAATAATTAGTAAATTAATTATAATGAAGTTAATCGGGTTTTTTTTAATAAGCATACAAGTAGAGTAGGCATGAAACGGAGACCCGAGCCAAAAGTTATGGCCTTTTCAGTAAAGCCCCTCTCGATTCTGCCTGTAACTCCTAGACCGTAACTGGGCTCACGATCCACAAGATATCAACGGAAAGCTCGGAATATAACCTAAAAAATTCGAGAAGGCACGGGATCGTGATTCCGTCCCGAAGCAGGTTAAAATCCATCGAGAAGGCAGATGAAAGAATCTGCTAGAAAATGAATTTGTTTTAAATCTCGTTTTTAATAATTTACAAGTCAAGTAGTCCTGTAACGGAGACCCGAGCCAAAAGTTATGGCCTTTTCAGTAAAGCCCCTTTCGATTCTGCTTGTCACTCGTAGACCATAAGTGGGCTCACGATCCACAAGATATCAACGAAAAGCTCAGAACGTAAACTATAAGAGCCGAGAAGGCACGGGATCCTGATTCTGTGCCGAAGCAGGTCAAAATCCGTCGAGAAGGCAGATGACAGATTCTCCCAGAAAGTGAATTTGATTTAAAATCCGTTTTAATAATCTACAATTCAAGTAGGCATGAAACGGAGACCCGAGCCGAAAGTCATGGCCTTTTCCGTAAAGGGTCTTTCAATTCTGCATGTAACTCCTAGACCGTAACTGGGCTCACGATCCACAAGATATCAACGGAAAGCTCGGAATGTAAACTACAAAAGTGTAACGCCCTGAAATTTTAATAATTAAATAATGTTAATTTTATTGTAATATTTAAATTTAAAATGAATAATTAGTAAATTAATTATAATGAAGTTAATCGGGTTTTTTTTAATAAGCATGAGACTTGGTAATTATTCACGAGCGTGGGCGCGTCCCGGTTTATGTCATTAATTATTAGACGGTTCATATTAATTAGATGTCAACAAAATTTGACATGTCGGATTAATTAACTAAGTAATCTTATTTCCCTTTATTAATTATTAATTCTTTTACTTAAGGGGGGGGGGGGGGGGGTGAATAAATAGTTAGTCATCTTGTAAAGATTAGGCGACAATCTTATTAGAAAGTATTATTATGTAGACGACCTATAAATAGATGACAAGCTTTGTTAGACGTTGTTTATTCGTGAGCGCGTGTAGAGTTTTAACCGAGCTAATATTTGTGAGCTGAGTTTAATAATTATGAGTCGGGTTTTACTTTGGGTTGGTCTAACATTACCGAGAGTGTAGAGCTGACCTTTAGGCCAAGGCTCAGGCCAAATGTGATGTAGTATTGGGCTAGAGAATTTTTGTGGGCTTAGGCCTAATTTTAATATCCTTATATTGGGATCTAAATGAAACCCCTAATTTCCCATTCGCTCGACTTCAGCCGTGTGTCACGATAATGAGCAGTTGGCGAGAGTTTAAGATGTTGAACACCTTTGTTTAGAGGCAATTGAAAAGTTAATCTTGACGTGGAGAAGGAACAACCATCCACAGACCCACGAATTGTGACAATGATAGTCGGTGGACAACTTCTTGAAGTTGGTGAATTTTTATTTTGAGGCAGCAAACAAGTAGGCAAGGAAGCAGGTGACATTTCTTTTAAGTGTGAAACGGCAAGGAGGGAAGGCAGCCACAAATTTATATAGGCCAACCTCTTTATTCTTGTCTTATTAGGAATGTCCAGCCATTGAAATGATCGTGTGACGATGGTGGGTTCGTGTTGTGGTTTGTTGCTCGCAATCATGATTTGTAGGGTATAATTCTCATTCCTTTTCATATTGTTCTTTTTCTTTCCTATTGTTTCGTTTGATCATCTTTAATAATTTAATTGGGTTGTAGTTCATTGATCTCGAGTTTTTGTTATTTTTCGGGTTAATCACTGAATTTTAATGGTCTCGGGTTTGTGTTTAGCAGCTGGCAAATTGTAATCTTGTTTCCTCGTCGTTATAGTCATTTGCTAATTCCTTTTTTCATTCCAAACCATTTAAAACGAGTCTTGTAGTTCTAATCTGTTTTATCTCGAATTGATGATGGTTTTGGTCTCTGAAATGTAGTGGTGGTCGGGTCTTGGGTTGGGTAAAGCATTTTTTTTTTCAACCGAGACGTTTGTTTAATCGAAAAACCCGGAAACCGAACCTTAGGGTTCTTGGTTTCCTAAACCGAGAAAGAGTTTTAAATAAAGGACAAGATTAATTGTAAACTTGATTCTGAGTTGAAAATGGTTTTTCGGGGCTGTCGGGTGCCTCGGGAGCAAGCGGGTTTATGTCGGGATTTAAAACGGGTTTTATATGACATGCTGAGTTTTGGGCAGATTCTGTAGTCTGAGTTCGGGTCTGTTTTTACCACACTTAAAATAAGTTTCTGGATTTTTGGCTCAAGCTGATCTCTAGTTTTCTGAGTCCTCTTTCCAATGCCGCTGACGGCTTGTTAATCTGACTTACGGTTTAAAAGATATATCTGTTTTAGTAAATCGTCGCAAATGATTTTCCGGTTCAGCTATCCTGTTTTGTAACCAGTTTTTGAGATACTTAGAGTCTGTTTTGGACAGGGGTCGTGAGATTGTAAATTGTAGTAATCTGAGTGTTCTAGCAGCTGTTAAAATCTGAGAATAATCTAACACACGGGTTGGGATATATCCCAGTTCCCGTGGGGGTGTCGGGTTCTGGCAGATTACTATGAGTTGAGTTTTGAGCCAAGTTTTAATCCTAGCCTATTATGATTTGTAGGGACCTTCTAGGAACTGAGTTGTGACTTGTACGTGTCGAGGGTACTTCTAGGAGCTTACGTTCACTCGAGGTGGGTAATCTCACTCTAAACTTGCACTTACATTTGATTCATGAGTACGTGCTATATGTTATGAACTCTGATTGATCGAGTTGAGCTTGTTGTTGCGAATGATCTGTGTACTTGAGATTTGATTATGAGTTTATATGCACATGGGTGGTGCTATGTGGTTATATATATCTATGAGATAATATACTTGAGCTTGAGCAGTTAGTTTTATATGATTTGTTAGGTCACAACAACCCTGGTTTATAATGTTAATTGATAGAATATTATACTTAGAGAAATATTAGCGTGATAACACAAGAATATAATCAATGTATAAATCCACTAAGTGTGGCTTGTTGCGGAATAACAAGACCACTGATCAATTACAAAGATATGAAAGTGTAAAGTGAATTGGTAAGTACTCCTTTGCAAGATGATCTCTATTTATAATGTTATAGAGATCTTACATAATGAGCAAAGGAGTAACCGAAGGACTAAGTAAGGGGAATGACTAAGATCAAGGGATTTGATCTTAGTCCGTTACTATACTGAGTATCACTCAGTCCTTCTACTCAGTCCTTGTACTCAGTATCACTATCTGATACTGAGTACTGATACTGAGTTCCAATACTGATCACTCAGTATCAGACCTAAACTTAGCTATATTATTCTACATATTAATCAAAGCTAGTCTAGGTTGTTTTGTTATCTTAAGATCCAAAAGGGCAAGGCTTTTTGCCTTAACAATCTCCCCCTATCTAATGATAACAAAACAATTACAAAGAGAAACTAAACAAAATAAGCTACAGGCTGCAAAGTCTTCTTCTTTAGTCTTTGTTGATCGACTCAAACTCGTAGAAGACTTCTTTCTTCACATGGATGAACTCTTCTCTTTTCTTCAGTTCATCTTGCCTGTTGTTTAGTACAGCAACTATCTTCTTTCTAAACCAAGCATCTTCTTTCTTGGTTATCATCCATTTAAGGCCCACCAAATGGCTGATAGGAGCTGTTGCCAAATCTGCTTCAGTAATGAAGCACTCCCTGTCACCTGAGTCAGTATACATATATCCAGATGTGGGATATATGGTACTCTTTTGATCCTGAAAGATAAGGTTAGAAGGAACAGTATATGTGGGAATTATTCTGAAAGTATTAAGGCACTCAGGTTTGTTATTTTTCATAGCTTCAGTCATCACACTGAGTGCCCTGTATTCTGCTGCATAAAGAATTCCTTTTTCATAGCATATGGCAGATACAGCCCAGATTTCATCCATCATCACTTGGGCTTCAGAGGATCTTGAGGGCATCTCCTTTATCAGTCTAGCAATCTTTATCCAATCTTGAAGTCCCATATTTTGGATGTCATGGAGGAAAAACTTCATTGGAGGACTGACTGGCCCAGTGCAAGTTGCAACAATTGATCTATCAACAGTTTTGACTTTTATTTTGTTGACAAATTCATTTAGCCAGTATATGTCTCTTACACTTAGAAATGCTTTATTCCTCAGCATACCCATCCTTGTTTCCCTAAATCTTGTTCTTTGTGCCACAATGTTCCAATACTGTTCAAGTAATTCATCTCCAGTTCTTCTTACAGTATGAGATCTTCTTGGAACATCTTCAGACTCAGATTCAGGTTCTTCCTTAACAGGGAAGAATTTTTGGGCCTCAATCTCATCCTCAGCTTCACTCTTTTCCTCAGTAAACTGAGCAGATCTCCTAGGTCTTGAGATCAGAGGAGCTGGATCTTGTTCTTCACTAGATTCTGAGGACATAACCACATTTGTCATTCTTCTGGTTATTGGTCTTCTAGGAATTCTAGAAGGTCCTTCAGCTTGAGGTGAGATAGGTTTTCTTGTATGCTCTTCATCATCTGAGAATGATGATGAAGAGGTTTCTTTATTTGCTTCATCCAGTGCAAAGTTTAAAAATTCTTCTAATGCCACTGGATGTTCTTCATCTTCATCATCAGCAATGGGCCACACAAAAGGCCTATAGACCACAATTTGTAAGTTATTTTCTTCTAGAACAGGTGGCTCAGTATAAGCTTGCGGTGGTTGGTCAGTGTGAGTCTCCCCCTGAGCAGATGGCTCAAGTGGGTCTTGAACTTGTAATGCTGACCTAGTTCTTTGTCTTCTTCTCTCATACTGAAACCGAAGTGGCTCAGTATGAGGGCTTTGCTGATGTTGTTGTTCTTGTTGTGGAGGTTGATCTTCATTCAATATTCTTCTTTTCTCCCCTGAGCAGATGGCTCAGTTTGATCAACCTCAGTATCTCTTTGTCTCTTCTCCCCCTTTTTGTTATCATTTGATGAGGAGGGAAGAGGATCAGTATCACCACCCATGTCCCCTTCAGGTTATTCAAGAGTAGGGGAGGGCATGGGCTCAGTTGCAGCATCAGTATCACCAGCACCTCCTTCTCCTTCTCCTTCTTCATTGTGGTCACCATGTGAGAATGGTGGCGTTGGTGGAGGCTGATGTGGTTGTTGAAGTAGTGAGACTGACTGTTTTATTGAGTCAATATCACCACTCATCTTGTCCATTCTGGCTAATATTATATTTTGAGTTTGTTGAATGGCCAGAATGTGCTGCATGATTGCGTACAGAGTCACTTGGTCTCCTGCAGCCTGAGATGCCTGAATGCCCTACACAGATGGTGCTAAAGAAACAAAAAATAGAAAACTAGTTAGAAAGAAAGGTTTATCAAATAGAATTGTGGTGTTGTTTAATTCTATAATCATATAAACAGAGTTTGTGAAGTCTGTATTTCATCTAGTTTATGATGAAATATTGTGGACTTGTGCATAGCCTGTGTAAGAAGATTTTAGTAAAAGTGAGTGTGTAAATTTAAGTAGCTCAGTATAGGATAAGTCACATTTACTAAAAGGTTTGGGTTTCGGTATTCGAAGCCTGGGATGTGCTTCTTGTTATTTTCAATGTTTATCACTCGGTATTAGAGTGATAACAGAAATGTGGCTAAACCCCATGGAAAAGTTTTTGGATTTTGTGGCTTAAGGGTTTGTGATCATTTCTTGAGTCATGCTATCCAACTCAAAAATAAGTTGGACATGATTCAAGCAGCACCAGTGGATGTCAGTGTGACATCAACCACCATTGTCTCTTTAAATGTTGAGACAGCTGTAGACTGACAATGATCAATTGTGTGCTCAGTATATGAATTTTGCATTGCAGCAGTGGGCTAGCTATGTTGGCCATAAAAGGATATATATTTGAAAGATCGTGTGAGACTTTGGTCAGTACTGAGTTGGTACTGGCCAATACTTAGTCTCTATTTGGGAATGAAATATATATATATAAGTTTAAGGGCTTTTTTGAAATTCATACCTGAGACTCTGTCAGATTCCCTTCTAGCATCTGCAGAGGTCTGTGCAGGATCATGTGTTTGTTGATGTGCAGCACCAACTTCTTCAATACCGACTTGTCTTTCTTGATGAGCACCTTCCAGTGTAGTTTGCTCATATTGAATCTCCACATCAAGAGGAACATGAGGTTCCTCAATTGGTTGAGCAGTTGAAACTAGTTCTAGACCTGGAAGGTCAGCGGTGGCTGCAACTAGGCTTTGGGCTTGAAGAGATGCAGTTAATGATGGAACATTTGCAGGCTGCACCTCCTCAGATGATAAGTTTCCCATAATGATAGGAGACAGATTCCTTCTTCTTCTTTGAAGGACCAGTGGTGTGTCTTCGGAGGACTCAGTATCAAATACTGTTTCAATATGAGGAGCATCAAGAACCTGTGCAGGTGGAGAGATATGTTGTTGAGTAGGTTCTTGAACTTGTGGAACATCCTGCATCTCAATTTCTTGACCGGCCTGTGCTCCATTACCACTATTATCATCATTATCATCATCATAATCATTTTCTGACTCAGTATCAGACATGTCTTCTTCATCATTTATGTGTTCTTGAACAATGGCCCACATAGGAGGACTTAGAAGAGGTTCTCCTTCTCTTGGCATGTAAAAGAAAATCTTCTCACTAAGAGGAGGAAGATCAACCCTTGGACTGTGAAACTCATCATAAATATGTGTGGGCATTGAGTGTTGAAAGATGAGTGATAAAAATCTGCAGAAAGGGACATTGCATTCCCTTGTGTTAGCCCGAACCAGAGCAGCTAATTAATTGAAAATGAGCCGTGCATAATCAATGTTTCTTCCATAGTACAAGGCATGTACTATTTGCGTCCCAAATTCATTTATTTGGTCCAAAGCTCCCGTCTTGTGGGTCATACACCGAATTATTGTTGTAATGAGAATACCCCACATAGGACCGAATTCATTTCTTTTGATTGTGCTCGTTGTTCCTCTTCGACCCAAAAATGGTAAGACTGAGCGTGCCTCTGATCTATCAACGAATGGATCATACTGAGCTTGGGCGGGAAGTCTGAGTGCTTCACGAATGATGGCAGTAGAAACAAATGCCCTTCTTTGATCTCTAATTACCCACCCAGCAATCATATCTGGAGAATCGAGTGTAGCAGAGTACCAAAACTCGCATAGCATCTCTGGATAAATTGCTCGAGGAGACAAGGTCAGTGCACGAGCAATTGGGCAATATTTCATAAAAGTCACAATGTTTTTGAATTCTTGGCATACCCAGGCTTGAGGAATAGTGAAATTTGCTGTGATGTTGTTCCTCGCAAACCTGGGTAGTTCATCGTTTCAGAATTTGATTTCCGATTCAACTTCTGGAGCAACGAAAGTGTAATTGGCCATCTGTGATTTTGATTTAAGAGATTTGCTTGCTAAGAAAGAGTGAAATCGTTAATCGCAGAGAGAATTTTACAAGAAATAATGAAATAACTGTTGAAAAATATTTGAAGTAAAAAAGACGGTTATTTGAAAGATAATTAAGGTATTGGGAAGTAAAAACGGCTGATTTGACTGCCTTATCCTCTGCCAACGGTAACTTTCCTATTAAGAAAGGTTACCGTTGAGCAGTATGAGGATTAAGCTAGGTGTAAGAGCCGTCATAACCCAATACTGAGTAAAAAAATATTAAAAAAATATAAAAACAATTAATTTACTCTTGAAATTAAAAAAAAAATAAAAATTTTAAATTTTGATGATATCAGACTAGTGATACTGAGTGGTCAGTATCAACAGAAGTGATACTGAGCGTTCAGTAATAAAGAAAATTAAGGAAAATTAAGGATTTAACATACCTAATTGCCCTAGTAAATACATAAACCTTTCCTCAGGGAGAGGTTTAGTAAACACATCGGCCAATTGTTGATCAGTTGGTACATAATCTACCTCAACCTTACCTTTTTCCACATTATCTCGAATAAAGTGGTGTCTGATATCAATGTGCTTGGTTTTAGAGTGATAGACTGGGTTCTCTGTGATAGCAATAGCACTCTTGTTATCACAATGAATGGGAGTCTTATGAAAGTTGAACCCATAGTCTAAGAGTTGATACTGCATCCATAATAATTGAGCACAACAACTTCCTGCAGCAACATATTCTGCTTCTGCTGTGGAAGTTGCTACCGAATTTTGCTTCTTGGATGACCAACCAACTAGTCTTCCACCTAGGAATTGACATCCTCCACTTGTGCTCTTTCTGTCCAATCTACAACCTGCAAAATCTGCATCTGTGTACCCTTCAAGGTCAAAGTTTGAGTCTTTGGGATACCAAAGACCCAGGTTAGGAGTACCTGTAAGATATCTAAAGATGCGCTTAACTGCTTTCATGTGTGATTCTTTAGGATCAACCTGATACCGAGCACATAAACATGTGGCAAACTTGATATCAGGCCTACTAGCAGTTAAGTAAAGTAAGGAACCAATCATACCTCGGTATGTGGATTGACATACTG
The DNA here is from genome assembly GCA_963853835.1 of Calendula officinalis. NCBI lineage: Eukaryota > Viridiplantae > Streptophyta > Magnoliopsida > Asterales > Asteraceae > Calendula > Calendula officinalis. Next base: position 10,557,689 of record OY970833.1, read on the forward strand.
GTTTACCAGTTTCATCCTTACTTATCTTATCCTGAGTACCCATAGGAGTGTGCATGGAAGATAAATTTTCAAGTTTGTATTTCTTTAACATGTCATGCACATACTTACTTTGATTTATAAAAGTGCCATCAGGCTTTTGTTCAACTTGTAAACCAAGAAAGTAAGTAAGTTCTCCCATCATACTCATCTGATACTGAGTTGACATTATCTTAGCAAACCAGTCACACATTGACTTGTCAGTGGAACCAAAGATAATATCATCTACATATATCTGAATGAGTAAGATGTCAGAACCTTTCCTTTTTGAAAATAATGTTTTATCAATTTTACCTCTTGTAAATTTATTTTCATTAAGGTACTCAGACAGGGTGTCATACCAGGCTCTTTGAGCTTGTTTGAGCCCATATAGAGCTTTATCAAGCTTGAAAACATAATTAGGAAATTTGGGATCAACAAAACCTGGAGGTTGTTTAACATAAACTTCTTCTTGTAGTTTTCCATTTAGAAAAGCACTTTTGACATCCATCTGATAAACTTTGAAATTCTTAAAGGCTGCATATGCAAGATACAACCTAATAGCTTCAATTCTTGCAACTGGTGCAAAAGTTTCATCATAGTCAATGCCTTCTTCTTGCCTGTAACCTTGAGCAACTAACCTTGCTTTGTTTCTGATGACAACACCATCCTTGTCCATCTTGTTTCTGAACACCCACTTAGTACCAATAATAGTTTTGCCAGTAGGAGGTGGTACTAAGTTCCAAACTTTGTTTCTTTCAAACTCTGTGAGCTCTTCTTGCATAGCCTCTACCCAATCATCATCTAATAAAGATTCATCAGCTTTCTTTGGTTCAATGGTAGATAGAAAACTTGAGAAGAAACAAAAATTTGCAGTTGCTTGGGTTGGAAATTCTAATTTTCTTCTTGTTTGGACACCTTCTTCAATAGGACCAATAATGTTTGAGTGTGGATGGTCTCTGTGTTCCCTTAAATTGTTTCCTAAGGGAGCATTTGAAATATGATCAACAATATCTTGTTGATTTGGTGTGTTGTCTGTCTGATACTGAGTGGAATTCTGATCAGTATTAGACAGTGCAGGTTGCTGTTCATCTTCATTTTGCAGAGTTGAGGTGGATTCTTGTGAAGTGTTGGATGTTTCACCTTCTTCATAGACAGAGTGGTTCAGATCATTAGTTGGAAACTCAGTATGGAGGTCCTCTGTTATGGGAACCTCAGTATTAGTCTCATTTGAGTGATACTGAGTTTGAACTTGATCAGTTTCATTAAACTTATTAGGAATAAAGTGTGGATGAAACTTAGGCTGTTCAGCAATGGAGTGTTCTGGATTGCATAGAATATCTATGCCACTTATGTCTTCACTTGCTGAGGTAGAATGCTCATTCTGATCTTCATCGAATGTGACATGAATGGATTCTACAATCATCTTGGTTGAGATGATATACACTCTGAAAGCTTTAGAGTGTGGAGAGTAGCCCATGAACACACCTTCATTTGCCTTGGGAGCAAATTTATTGAGATTTTGTTTTGTACTGAGTACAAAGCATTTACTCCCAAAGATGTGGAAGTATTCCACATTAGGAATCTTGCCATTGTATAACTCATATGGAGTCTTTAGATATCTTTGGACGATAGTGGCTCTATTTTGAGTGAAGTTTGCACAGTTTACAGCTTCAGCCCAGAAACTCAGTGCCAGTCCAGCATGGCATAATAAAGTTCTTGCAGCTTCAATCAGTGTTCTATTCTTTCTTTCTACAACACCATTTTGTTGTGGTGTGTAGGCTGCAGAGAAGTTTTGAATGATTCCTTTTTATTCACAGAAATCGGCTAATACTGAGTTTTTAAACTCAGTACCATGGTCACTTCTAAGTTGCTTGACCTTGTTGCCTTTTTGAAGTTCCTCTCTTTTTATAAAGGCAATGATTTCTGTTGTTGCATCTGACTTAGTCTTGAGGAAGATGACCCAAGTATATCTTGAAAATTCATCAACTAAGACTAGAGTATAGATCTTTTTGGCCAAATATGGTGTGCTGATGGGGCCAAAAAGATCCATATGTATCATAGTAAGAGGTTCATTAATGGAATGATTGACTTTGGACTTGAATGAACTCTTCTTCTGCTTGCCCATTTCACATGTTGAGCATAACTTATCTTTTGAATAAGTAATTGTGGGCAACCCTCTCACCAGTTTCTTCATACTGAGCTCGTTGATATTTCTAAAGTTGATTTGAGAGAGTTTCTTGTGCCATAGCCAATGCAATTCTGGCTTGACTTTAGAAAGCAGGCATACTCGAATAGTTGGGTCTATTTCAGATAGGTTGACCACATATACATCTTTTTCTCTTCTAGCAATGAGTACAGGCTGGCCTTTATCATTGTAGATGATTCCTGCAACCTTCCTGAATCGAGCTTCATTGTCATCATCACACATCTGGCTGATACTGAGCAGATTGTGTTTAAGACCCTCTACATAGGCAACTCTTTTAAAAGTTATGTTGTCTGCCTTGATCACACCATAACCTCTTGTCTTTCCCACCGAGTCATCTCCAAATTTAACAGAAGGACCCTTCTCTGGAGTATAATTGAGAAGGTATTCCATACTGCCTGTCATGTGTCTTGAGCAGCCACTATCTAAATACCATTTTCTGTCACCATGCACAAGACACAAAATAAGAGTTAGTTCTTTTTAGGAACCCATTTTTGAATGGGACCTTTGGTGGGATAAACATAATTTGACTTGATCTCTTTATGTGGAAAGGTCAGTATCACTTCGGGGGAAACTTTAGAAGTTTTCTTTGGTGATACTGACTTAGTCTTTGGTACTGAGTACCTAGGACTTGAGAGATCAGTCCAGCATTCATCTCCCTTATGACCAGTATGATGACACCTATAACATTTTCTAGGTCTATTTCTAAACATGTTTTCATAAGGTATTTTAGAAAAATGTTGCCCTTTTGGTAGATCAGTATGAACAAGTTTTGCAAATTGTTTACTTAAAGATTTGACCTGATCACCAAGTGTTTTTAAAATGTTAATTTTGTCATTTTTAATATTGTTTTTAACTGATTTATAAGATGGAGGATCTGGTTGTTTCTTTTTATTTGGCATAGAAGTCTTTCTAATTTTATTAGTGTAAGACTTCTTGTTTCTGCCAACTAAGGACCTAGTTAAAGTTGGTTTTTGTTTATCATGTTTTGAAGAAACAACTTTAACAGGTTCTTTAGATTTCTCAGTATATGATGTTTCTGTTCCTGCAACTTCTGTATTAGATGAAACATTGGAAATAGAAGTTGTCTTATTATCATTATATAATTCAAAAGTTGTTGTATTAAATAATAATTTGAAAGGTGGAACAGCAGAAGTGTCATACTGATCTATTGAGAGCTCAGTATCAGAAATTTCTTTTATAGAAAATTCAATACTGGGTTCTTGTAGCTCAGTATGGCACTTTGAGCAGATGGAGGGGCCAATAGGTTTTTCTAAAATTTCATTTTCCTCATCATCTGACTCGGTTTGACATCCAACTTCACAAAACGATTTGGCTTTTATAAATTTAATAGGGTTCATGCTGGAAAATTCTTCAAATAAATCAGCAAAATCATTCTTATTTTTAAATTGAGGATCAACACCAAGTGCAGACCGCACATTTTCTAGAAATTGTTCATTTAAACATTTATTTAATTTTATTGAAGCATTTCCCCAAGATTTACACTGTTTTTCAAATTTCTCTTTTTCAAGTTTGTGTAAATGAGCTTTATCAGCTAATCTTTGGTTAATGTCTTTTAAGTCTGAAAAATTTAATTCTATATCTTTATACTTTGCTAGTTTATCTAAGTTTTCATTATTTACCCTTTCAAGTTCTTGAATTGTTAATTTTAAAGCTTTTTCTTTTTGTACAGAAGTTTTAAGATCAACAAGCATATACTCAAACATCTTAGTTTTTTCATTCACTGAATAAGTTTGAAAGGAACTTACCTTGTACAACTGAGTGGAATCTCAATCAGTATGAACACTCATCCTCTCAGCCTCTTTGATATCCTTTTCAAAAGAACTCTTCAAATCATTTTCAGTGAAAGCCATAAAGGCTTTATTCTCAATCTCTTCCTCATCATCACTTAAGTCTTCATCCATCCAGGCTTCTGAGTAAAGTGCTTGATGAGGTGCTCCATTCCCTTCTGCCCTCTTGCCCTTGCTCCAATTCTTCAGCTTGACATATTTGTCTCTATACCTTTTTGCTCGGTATGCAATTTTGTCATTTTGGTCAGTCTCAGAAGACTTGGTATGACAATTTGCAGCAATATGTCCAGGCTTTCCACACCTATAGCAGAGACCTGATTTGGGTCAGTATTAGAAGAGATAACACCAAGCCTCTTCTTCTTCAACTGATCCAGCTTCATGGACATAAGAGCCATTTGGGTTTCAAGCTCTTCTGCCTCAGCATCATCAAGATCAACTTCTGGTTCATCTGGCTCAGTCACAGTATAGGCCTGTTGCACAACTAGAGCCATGCCAGTGGAAGACTTGTCAGTTTTCTTCCAGTTGATCAGTCTTGCAGCATTATTCTCCTCATGATTCAACATTAGACCATACAAAGTTTGAAGAGTGTATGACTCAATGTTGTTAGCAGCATTGACAGAGTTTGTCATGTCAAGAAATTGTTGAGGAAGACTATCCAGGAACTTTTGAACAAGCTCTCCTTCCTCTTTCACAATGCCTACACTGATTAAATCATGGATAACAGTATTGAACCTGTTATAGAGAGTGGTGATGTCTTCATTAGGAGTTGAGAAGAAGTTTTCATATTTCCTTCTCATGTTGCTTTTTCTTTGCAACTTCACCTTTGCTGTGCCTTCATAGGTGACTGATAGACTATCCCACATAGCCTTTGCAGTTGGCAATTTCATAATTGCATTTAGTATCTCTTTGGTAACAGCATTACCAATCACCCCTTTAGCTCTGGAGTCTAAAGCATACAACTGACGGTCAGTATCAGTCCAGTTGTGCTTTAGTTTAGGTACAGTTCTTATGCCCTCAGGAGCATCATCAGTAGCAGCAACAGGTTCCACATTTTGTGGAATGATGGGACCATCATATAGCACAGTGAGCATCTCATGGTGAATAGATTCAAGATACCACTGAGCTTTAAGCTTCCATTGATGAAAGTCTTTTCCATCAAAGATAGGTATTCCCTTTCCAGACATAATTGGTGCAACGATTGTAGACATTTTGGATTTTTGAGTGTTGGAGGGATAGATATAGGAAATGGCTGCCAGGGTTATGGATCGACTAAATAAGAGTTTATTTAGCCTGCTCTGATACCAGTTGTTAGGTCACAACAACCCTAGTTTATAATGTTAATTGATAGAATATTATACTTAGAGAAATATTAGCGTGATAACACAAGAATATAGTCAATGTATAAATCCACTAAGTGTGGCTTGTTGCGGAATAACAAGATCACTGATCAATTACAAAGATATGAAAGTGTAAAGTGAATTGGTAAGTACTCCTTTGCAAGATGATCTCTATTTATAATGTTATAGAGATCTTACATAATGAGCAAAGGAGTAACCGAAGGACTAAGTAAGGGGCATGACTAAGATCAAGGGATTTGATCTTAGTCCGTTACTATACTGAGTATCACTCAGTCCTTCTACTCAGTCCTTGTACTCAGTATCACTATCTGATACTGAGTACTGATACTGAGTTCCAATACTGATCACTCAGTATCAGACCTAAACTTAGCTATATTATTCTACATATTAATCAAAGCTAGTCTAGGTTGTTTTGTTATCTTAAGATCCAAAAGGGCAAGGCTTTTTTCCTTAACATGATTACATGTTGTAATGGGTCAACACGTTAATAAAACTAACTAACTATATTTGAGATTCATGAGGTAGCCAACTCTTCCCGAGCCAAGTACAATTCACGACTGTCAGCGTGGTACTGCGGGATACTGGTGGGTGTTGGAAGGGGGTGCTAGTGACGAGCGCGAGAGCAGGGGCACGCGTTGTGGATTCGTCAAGGCATTGGCGAACCGAGTGAAATTTAATAAAAGGCATAATAATCGAGAATTGAATAGAGTCTTTAGGGATCACTTATGTGGTGTGGATTGTTTGTATGTGTATGTTTGTTGTGTTGATTATTCACTCAGCGGTGGCTGACCCCAAACACTCCCCCCCATTTTGCAGGTACTAGAGCAAGTGCATTGGATGAGCTGTTACTCGATGAGGTTTTATGGATTTGGATTCCAAACGCTTATTTTGAGTCAAATGTTTTTAAAACAATTAATTTATTTATTCTGCAATTAAAAAAACATGAGACGGTTTATTTTTATTTATGAGTTGGGACCTTTGAGTTACTTGTACTTTTGAGGAAAATGTAATATTTTATTGATTAAATTTTTTTAAATTTCCTCTGATTTTTGGGATGTTACAAGTTGGTATCAGAGCTATGGCTTGAGAGAATTGGGTTCACAAGGAGTGGATTCCAGACTCAAGTCAAAGCACAAGTTTTCAAAATTAGTTTTCAAAAGTGTTTTTAAAATGACACCAAATCCAAATCGAGAAGCACCGCATCACAACGACCGTATGCCTCTAGTACTTAATTATGAGAATATTTAGTTTATTAAAAACGTCACGAGTGACATTGATAACTAAGAGAATAAAAGAGAATTAACTTGAGATGAGCGTGAATTGTGCGACTATATATAGATATATATATATACTATACTTATTGATTGATGTGAACTACATGTTATGTGGATGGTATGAGGATGGGAGATCGTGGAATTTTTGAAACTGGCTCGAAACCATGACAGGGGTAGGTGCGGATAATAATGGAGGGCCCCTATTATTATATGCACATGACTCGTGCCTATGTTTTGAAAAAGATTCAAGGAGACCATTTGTCAATCATCTAAGTATCATTAAAACCCCAATTCTTATATATAAGTAGTACGTTATTACGCGAGATAACTGGATGAGTAAATTAATACTGAAGAGATAATAAATTCACTAAAAGAGATTTATGAGAAAACAATGAAACGAAACCAATTGAATAAGAGAATCATCAAAAACGAAACGATAAAGAGTTATCAAAACATGTCCAGAGAGAGACTAATAAATCAAATCGAGTTGAATTCTTTAATTGAGTTGTTAATTAATCAAGGGCGATTGAGCAATCGTTTAAAAACAAGGTAAAAGAGAAAATAAGGAAAATGTTACAATATTAATGAGTAAATTGGATGATCACATCCCTAAGTTGAAATCATGAGAAAATATTAAAATAAATCAAATGAGATTTCATGAAATAATGAGATACCGATAAATTTAAATTAACAAGTAAAATATTAATGAGTGATAAGAGACATATTAATATTGTAAATGAGAATAGAGAATAACAAATAATATAATTGAGAATAATTAATTTGTTTAAAATGAGAAGTCATAAAGTGACTAATTATTAATGAGACAATGATAGAGAAGTAGTTATGAGACTAATAAAGAGTAATGCGTTATAATGGAGAAATTCTAATAAGGATGCGAGAATTCATGAAAATACTAATGAGAAAGCTAACACATTATATGAGCAATGGATTTCTATAAAGTGATAAAAATTTAATGAGTAGGGGTGTGAGTGGGGCGTTAAGAGTATACGTTGGGACCGACTCACACCTGTGCATAAGAGTTCGATTCTTGAGTAATTAAATGAAACATGTATCGTGATTGTTTATTTTATGATGGTAGAGAGTGCCAGTTCCAAACTCGGGGATGAGTTTTCTCCAAGTGGAGTTGAGTGGTGGTAAAAAGGGAAAACTGCCAATATTATGAGTGCGAATAGAGAATAATTATAAAGTTGTGAATTATTAAATTCGTATTATAGAACTGATGAAGATTATTAAATCGAATTAAACATGAAAAATAAAGTTTGTAAGGAGAAATTAATAAAATCCAGTCGAGAAAGTTGTTGAGCCAAATTGTTGTGTTGAGTAATATATATGCATATGATTAAAGAATTTATAAGAATAATTGAGAATAATTAATTTCATGTGATGGTATAATTATCAAGTTGTAAGAAATTCATAAATCGAGAGTAATGGTGCAAATGAGAAGTGACAAGTAATATAATTCTATAAATAATGAGAAATTATGAAATTAGAGTAATAAGAATATTATTATTGAGTCGTTCATGAGAAGATCGTCATAATAAATTATGAGGAAAATTTACATTGGGACTGAGAAATTACCGAGCTATAAGAAACTAATAAATCAAGTTAAATAAATAAATTATTAGAATGAACCAAATGATAAAATTTTATATATGAACAAATATTAAATTGAAACTAAGGGAATTATCGAGTTAAATTACTAAATTGAATGTCATCAAATATTATACTTTATTGAGTAATTTTTAAATCAAGAATAGTTACTGAAATGAGCAAATGAGAAAAATATAAGTGTAGCAAAAAATCAATTTTTATTAAAATATCATGAGTTTCTGAAGCGAGAAGGAGAACAAAGCGAGAAAATAATTAACAAGCCAAATGATAAAATCATTAATCGCGTTGATAAATATCGTTAAAATGAGTTAAGCGAGTAGTGTTAAAAAGAGTTAATAAGAAACCGTTAAATATGAGTTAACAAGAGAGTTAATAACGCGGATTAAAAGAGAAATTATCTGTTCGAGTAGTTTGATAATTAAATTTGATCACGCGAGGGATCGCAAGGAGTGTGAGAAAATGTGCATTTTGTGCGTATTGTGATAAGTTGTTAAGTGAGATTTGAGTTAAACTGATAATATAACTTGCGTTGAGTAAAAGCAAGTTGTGGAAATTTGAGATGAATGCATTATGAGTATATGCAAATTGAGTAAAAGGCATGAGTTGCCTACCATCCGAGATTTGTGTGACAAATACATTTATTGTGAAAATGTACTTGTTTTTGTATTGTTTGATAGCGGGGTGAACCGCTAAATTGTTATTTTGTTTAAAAAAAAAAAAAAAAAAAAAACTAATGTCCTATAGAGTAGAGGACCTTGAGATGCTGCTTATTGGTAGAGATTACCAATAATAATATTTTATATGTTGATAAAATGTAAAAGTGATACTTTGTTAGAACTGTGCGGGGAAGTTTTCCCCATAAAAACTTACTTTTATCGCCGTGAGAGGGCCGAGTATGATTGCGTGCACAAGTTGGACGAACGAGCACTACACCGAGATCATCTGTCGCCGCAAACCAAACCATAACAAATCTCTAAGTGAAGTTGAATCGGAGATTCAACGCAACGTTAGGCGCTGAGTGCAACAACTGTGTCCGACTACGAGAACAAGAAGACGTCTACATCAGAGTATCGTGAATTTTTTTGTACTTATTATCGACATCATTTTCTTTTAGAGATAAACCGAGATACTTGGAGAGCATTCCGTTTTTTTTGTATTATTTATTCTTTCTGAGCCTAATCATTTTGCGTCGCTAGAGATGGAAGATTCGTGTAAGCAAGAGCCAGAGTTTATGCTGATCGAGCGGATCACCCTGACGAGTTATTTTATTTCATAACCTTGTCATTTTTCTCCTATATTGCGGATGTGTGTCGTTGACGAGTCTGTGATTTATACGCGAAATTCCTAGCCTGAGCTTTTTCCATGACTTCAGGGACGAAGTCTATTTCAAGTGGAGTTGAGTTGTAACGCCCTGAAATTTTAATAATTAAATAATGTTAATTTTATTGTAATATTTAAATTTAAAATGAATAATTAGTAAATTAATTATAATGAAGTTAATCGGGGTTTTTTTTAATAAGCATGAGACTTGGTAATTATTCACGAGCGTGGGCGCGTCCCGATTTATGTCATTAATTATTAGACGGTTCGTATTAATTAGATGTCAACAAAATTTGACATGTCGGATTAATTAACTAAGTAATCTTATTTACCTTTATTAATTATTAATTCTTTTACTTAAGGGGGGTGAATAAATAGTTAGTCATCTTGTAAAGATTAGGCGACATTTTTATTAGAAAGTATTATTATGTAGACGACCTGTAAATAGATGACTCGCTTTGTTAGACGTTGTTTATTCGTGAGCGCGTGTCGAGTTTTAACCGAGCCAATATTTGTGAGCCGAGTTTAATAATTATGATTCGGGTTTTACTTTGGGTTGGTCTAACATTGCCGAGAGTGTAGAGCCGGCCTTTAGGCCAAGGCTCATGCCAAATGTGATGTAGTATTGGGCTAGAGAATTTTTGTGGGCTTAGGCCTAATTTTAATATCCTTATATTGGGATTTAAATGAAACCCCTAATTTCCCATTCGCTCGAATTCAGCCGTGTGTCACGATAATGAGCAGCTGGCGAGAGCTTAAGATGTTGAACACCTTTGTTTAGAGGCAATTGAAAAGTTAATCTTGACGTGGAGAAGGAACAACCATCCACAGACCCACGAATTGTGACAATGATAGTCGGTGGACAACTTCTTGAAGTTGGTGAATTTTTATTTTGTGGCAGCAAACAAGTAGGCAAGGAAGCAGGTGACATTTCTTTTAAGTGTGAAACGGAAAGGAGGGAAGGCAGCCACAAATTTATATAGGCCAACCTCTTTATTCTTGTCTTATTAGGAATGTCCAGCCATTGAAATGATCGTGTGACGATGGTGGGTTCGTGTTGTGGTTTGTTGCTCGCAATCATGATTTGTAGGGTATAATTCTCATTCCTTTTCATATTGTTCTTTTTCTTTCCTATTGTTTCGTTTGATCATCTTTAATAATTTAATTGGGTTTTAGTTCATTGATCTTGAGTTTTTGTTATTTTTCGGGTTAATCACAGAATTTTAATGGTCTCGGGTTTGTGTTTAGCAGTTGGCAAATTGTAATCTTGTTTCCTCGTCGTTATAGTCGTTTGCTAATTCCTTTTTTCATTCCAAACCAATTAAAACGAGTCTTGTAGTACTAATCTGTTTTATCTCGTATTGATGATGGTTTTGGTCTCTGAAATGTAGTGGTGGTCGGGTCTTGGGTTGGGTAAAGCATTTTTTTTCAACCGAGACGTTTGTTTAATCGAAAAACCCGGAAACCGAACCTTAGGGTTCTTGGTTTCCTAAACCGAGAAAGAGTTTTAAATAAAGGACAAGATTAATTGTAAACTTGATTCTGAGTTGAAAATGGTTTTTCGGGGCTGTCGGGTGCCTCGGGAGCAAGCGGGTTTATGTCGGGATTTAAAATGGGTTTTATATGACATGCTGAGTTTTGGGCAGATTCTGTAGTCTGAGTACGGGTCTGTTTTTACCACACTTAAAATAAGTTTCTAGATTTATGGCTCATGATGATCTCTAATTTTCTGAGTCCTCTTTCCAATGCCGCTGACGGCTCGTTAATCTGATTTACGGTTTAAAAGATATATCTGTTTTAGTAAAACGTCGCAAAAGATTTTCCGGTTCATCCTGTTTTGTAACCAGTTTTTGAGATACTTAGAATCTGTTTTGGACAGGGGTCGTGAGACAGTAAATTGTAGTAATCTGAGTGTTCTAGCATTGGTTAAAATCTGAAAATAATCTAACACACGGGTTGGGATTTATCGCAGTTCCCGTGGGGGTGTCGGGTTCTGGCAGATTACTATGAGTTGAGTTTTGAGCCAAGTTTTAATCCTAGCCTATTATGATTGGTAGGGACCTTCTAGGAACTGAGTTGTGACTTGTACGTGTCGAGGATACTTCTAGGAGCTTACGTTCACTCGAGGTGGGTAATCTCACTCTAAACTTGCACTTACATTTCATTCATGATTACGTGCTATATGTTATGAACTATGATTGATTGAGTTGAGCTTGTTGTTGAGAATGATCTGTGTACTTGAGATTTGATTATGAGTTTATATGCACATGGATGGTGCTATGTGGTTATATATATCTATGAGATGATATACTTGAGCTTGAGCAGTTAGTTTTATATGAGTACATGTTGTAATGGGTCAACACGTTAATAAAACTAACTAACTATATTTTAGATTCATGAGGTAGCCAACTCTTCCCGAGCCAAGTACAATTCACGACTGTCAGCGTGGTACTGCGGGACACTGGTGGGTGTTGGAAGGGGGTGCTAGTGACGAGCGCGAGAGCAGGGGAACGCGTTGTGGATTCGTCACGGCATTGGCGAACCGAGTGAAATTTAATAAAAGGCATAATAATCAAGAATTGAGAAGAGTCTTTAGGGATCACTTATGTGGTGTGGATTGTTTGTATGTGTATGTTTGTTGTGTTGATTATTCACTCAGCGGTGGCTGACCCCAACCACTCCCCCCCCCCCCCCAATTTTGCAGGTACTAGAACAACTGCATTGGATGAGTTGTTACTCGATGAGGTTTTATGGATTTGGATTCCAAACGTTTATTTTGAGTCAAATGTTTTTAAAACAATTAATTTATTAATTCCGCAATTAAAAAACCATGAGACGGTTTATTTTTAATTATGAGTTGGGACCTATGAGTTACTTGTACTTTTGAGGAAAATGTAATATTTTATTGATTAAAAATTTTTAAATTTCCTCTGATTTTTGGGAAGTTACAAAAAGCCGAGAAGGCACGGGATCTTGATTCTGTCCCGAAGCAGGTCAAAATCCGTCGAGAAGGCAGATGACAGAATCTATCAGAAAGTTAATTTGTTTTCAAACTCGTTTATAATAATTTACAAGTCAAGTAGGCCTGAAATGGAGGCCCGAGTCTAAAGATATGGCCTTTTCAGTAAAGCCCCTTTCGATTCTGCTTGTAACTCCTAAACCGTAATTGGGCTCACGATCCACAAGATATCAACGGCAAGCTCAGAACGTAAACTACAAGTGTTTAGAAGGCACGGGATCATGATTATATGCCGAAGCAGGTCAAAATCCGTCGAGAAGGCAGATGACAGAACCTGCCAGAAAGTGAATTTGTTTTAAAACCCATTTTTAATAATTTACAAGTCAAGTAGGCATGAAACGGAGACCCGAGCCAAAAGTTATGGCCTTTTCAGTAAAGCCCCTCTCGATTCTGCCTGTAAATCCTAGACCGTAACTGGGCTCACGATCCACAAGATATCAACGGAAAGCAGTGAATGAAAACTACAAAAGTCGAGAAGGCACGGGATCGGGATTCTGTCCCGAAGCAGGTCAAAATCCATCGAGAAGGCAGATGACCAAATCTGCTAGAAAGTGAATTTGTTTTAAAACTCGTTTTTAATAATATACAAGTAAAGTAGGCCTGAAACGGAGACCCGAGCCAAAAGTTATGGCCTTTTCAGTAAAGTTCCTTTCGATTCTTCCTGTAACTCCTAGACCGTAAGTGGGCTCACGATCCATAAGATATCAGCGGAAAGCTCAGAACGTAAACTACAAGTGTTTAGAAGGCACATGATCGTGATTCTATGCCGAAGCAGGTCAAAATCCATCGAGAAGCCGGATGACAGAATCTGCCAGAAAGTGAATTTGTTTTAAAACTCGTTTTTAATAATTTACAAGTCAAGTAGGCATGAAAAGGAGACCCGAGCCAAAAGGTATGGCCTTTTCAGTAAAGCCCCTTTTGATTCTACCTGTAACTCCTAGACCGTAACTGGGCTCAGGATCCACAAGATATCAACGGAAAGCAAGAAATATAAACTAAAAAAGTCGAGAAGGAACGGGATCGTGATTCTGTCCCGAAGCAGGTCAAAACCCGTCGAGAAGGCAGATGACAGAATCTGTCAGAAAGTGAATTTGTTTTAAAACTCGTTTTTAATAATTTACATGTCAAGTAGGCATGAAACAGAGACCCGAGCCAAAAGGTATGGCCTTTTCAGTAAAGCCCCTTTCGATTCTGCCTATAACGCCTAGACCGTAACTGGGCTCACGATCCACAAGATATCAATGGCAAGCTCAGAACGTAAACTACAAGTGTTTAGAAGGCACGGGATCTCGATTCTATGCCGAAGCAGCTCAAAATCCGTCGAGAAGGCGGATGACAAAATCTGCCAGAAAGTGAATTTGTTTTAAAACCCATTTTTAATAATTTACAAGTCAAGTAGGCATGAAAAGGAAACCCGAGCCAAAAGTTATGGCCTTTTCAGTAAAGCCCCTCTCGATTCTGCCTGTAACGCCTAGACCGTAACTGGGCTCACGATTCACAAGATATCAACGGAAAGCAAGGAATGTAAACTACAAGAGTCGAGAAGGCACGGGATCGTGATTCTGTCCCGAAGAAGTTCAAAATCCATCGAGAAGGCAGATGACAGAATCTGGCAGAAATTGAATTTGTTTTAAAACTCGTTTTTAATAATTTATAAGAAAAGTAGGCCTGAAACGGAGACCCGAGCCAAAAGTTATGGCCTTTTCAGTAAAGCTCCTTTCGATTCTTCCTGTAACTCCTAGACCGTAAGTGGGCTCACGATCCATAAGATATCAGCGGAAAGCTCAGAACGTAAACTACAAGTGTTTAGAAGGCACAGGATCGTGATTCTATGCCGAAGCAGGTCAAAATCCATCGAGAAGGCGGATGACAGAATCTGCCAGAAAGTGAATTTGTTTTAAAACTCGTTTTTAATAATTTACAAGTCAAGTAGGCATGAAACGGAGACCCGAGCCAAAAGGTATGGCCTTTTCAGTAAAGCCCCTTTTGATTCTACCTGTAACTCCTAGACCGTAACTGGGCTCAGGATCCACAAGATATCAACGGAAAGCAAGAAATATAAACTACAAAAGTCGAGAAGGAACGGGATCGTGATTCTGTCCCGAAGCAGGTCAAAACCCGTCGAGAAGGCAGATGACAGAATCTGTCAGAAAGTGAATTTGTTTTAAAACTCGTTTTTAATAATTTACATGTCAAGTAGGCATGAAACGGAGACCCGAGCCAAAAGGTATGGCCTTTTCAGTAAAGCCCCTTTCGATTCTGCCTATAACGCCTAGACCGTAACTGGGCTCACGATCCACAAGATATCAATGGCAAGCTCAGAACGTAAACTACAAGTGTTTAGAAGGCACGGGATCTCGATTCTATGCCGAAGCAGCTAAAAATCCGTCGAGAAGGCGGATGACAGAATCTGCCAGAAAGTGAATTTGTTTTAAAACCCATTTTTAATAATTTACAAGTCAAGTAGGCATGAAAAGGAAACCCGAGCCAAAAGTTATGGCATTTTCAGTAAAGCCCCTCTCGATTCTGCCTGTAACGCCTAGAACGTAACTGGGCTCACGATTCACAAGATATCAACGGAAAGCAAGGAATGTAAACTACAAGAGTCGAGAAGGCACGGGATCGTGATTCTGTCCCGAAGAAGTTCAAAATCCATCGAGAAGGCAGATGACAGAATCTGGCAGAAATTGAATTTGTTTTAAAACTCGTTTTTAATAATTTACAAGAAAAGTAGGCCTGAAACGGAGACCCGAGCCAAAAGTTGTGACCTTTTCAGTAAAGTCCCTTTCGATTCTGCCTGTAACTCCTACACCGTAACTGGGCTCACTATCCACAAGATATCAACGGTAGGCTCGAAATGTAAACAACAAAAGTCGAGAAGGCACGGGATTGTGATTCTGTCCTGAAGCAGGTCAAAATATGTTGAGAAGGCAGATGACAGAATCTTCTAGAAAGTGAATCTGCTTTAACACTCGTTTTTAATAATTTACAAGTCAAGTAGGACAGAAACGGAGACCCGAGCCAAAAGTTATGGCCTTTTTAGTAAAGCCCCTTTCGATTATGCATGTAACTTCTAGACCGTAAGTGGGCTCATGATCCAAAGATATCAACGAAAAGCTCAGAACGTAAACTACATGAGTCGAGAAGGCTCGAGATCGTGATTCTATGCCGAAGCAGATCAAAATCCATCGAGAGTGTAGATGACATAATCTGCAAGAGAGTGAATTCATTTTAAAACCCGTTTTTACTAATTTACAAGTCAAGTAGCCATGAAACGGAGACCCGACCCAAAAGTTATGGCCTTTTCAGTAAAGCCCCTTTCGATTCTGTCAGTAACTCCTAGACCGTAACTGGGCTCACGATCCACAAGATATCAACGGAAAGCTCGGAATGTAAAATAAAAAATTCGAGAAGCCACTGGATCGTGATTCCGCCCCGAAGCAGGTTAAAATCCATCGAGAAGGCAGATGACAGAATATGCCAGAAAATGAATTTGTTTTAAATCTCGTTTTTAATAATATACAAGTCAAGTAGTCCTGTAACGGAGACCTGAGCCAAAAGTTATGGCCTTTTCAGTAAAGCCCCTTTCGATTCTGCCTGTCACTCGTAGACCGTAAGTGGGCTCACGATCCAAAAGATATCAACGGAAAGCTCAGAACGTAAACTACGAGAGTCGAGAAGGCACGGGATCCTGATTCTATGGCGAAGCAGGTCAAAATCCGTCGAGAAGGCAGATGACAGAATCTCCCAGAAAGTGAATTTGATTTAAAACCCGTTTCAATAATCTACAAGTCAAGTAGGCATGAAACGGACACCTGAGCCAAAAGTCATGGCCTTCTTAGTAAAGCCCCCTTCAATTCGGCCTGTAGCTCCTAGGCCGTAACTGGGCTCACGATCCACAAAATATCAACGGAAAGCTCGGAATGTTAACTACAAAAGTCGAGAAGGCACGGGATCGTGATTCGGTCCCGAAGAAGGTCAAAATCCGTCGAGAAGGCAGATGACAAAATCTGCCAGAGAGTGAATTTGTTTTAAAACTCATGTTTCATAATTTTCAAGTCAAGTAGGCATGAAACGGAGACCCGAGCCAAAAGTTATGGCCTTTTCAGTAAAGCCCCTTTTGATTCTGGCTGTAACTCCTAGACCGTAAATGGGCTCACGATCCACAAGATATCAACGGATAGCACGTAATGTAAACTACAAGAGTCGAGAAGGCACGGGATCGTGATTCTGTCCTGAAGCAGGTTAAAATCCGTCGAGAAGGCAGATGACAGAATCATTTTTAATACTCCCTCCGTCGCACAAAAAACATCCCATTTGGTTTTGCACAAGTTTTTAGGTAATAGTTAGTGGTGGGGTCATTGATAATACTTTTGATTAAAATATAAGGTTGGACTGGAGAGAGAAAGATAGTTAGTGGATATTAGTGGTGAGGTCTTTAGTAATAATAGTTTTTTATTGTGTGGAGCCCATCAAATATGTGAAATGGGAAGTTTTTTGTGGGACTAAAATTTAGAGTGAAATGGGAAGTTTTTTGTGGGACGGAGGGAGTAATTTACAAGTCAAGTAGTCCTGAAACGGATACCCGAGTCAAAAATTATGGCCTTTTCAGTAAAGCCCCTTTCGATTCTGCCTGTCACTCCTAGAACGTAAGCGGGCTCACGATCCACAAGATATCAATGGAAAGCTCATAACGTAAACTACGAGAGTCGAGAAGGCAAGGGATCGTAATTCTATGCCGAAGCAGGTCAAAATCCGTCGAGAAGGCAGATGACAGAATCTGTCAGAAAGTGAATTTGTTTTAAAACCCGTTTTTAATAATTTACAAGTCACGTAGGCATGAAATGGAGACCCGAGCCAAAAGTTATGGCCTTTTCAAAAATGCCCCTTTCAATTCTGCCTGTAACTCTTAGACCTTAACTGGGCTCACGATCCACAAGATATCAACGGAAAGCTCGGAATGTAAACTACAAAAGTGGAGAAGGCACAGGATCGTGATTCTGTCCCAAAGCAGCTCAAAATCCGTCGAGAAGGCAGATGACAGAATCTTCCAGAAAGTGAATTTGTTTTAAAACCCGTTTTAAGAATTTACAAGTCAAGTAGGCATGCAATGGAGACCCGGGCCAAAAGTTATCGCCTTTTCAGTAAAGCCCCTTTCGATTCTGCATGTAACTCATAGACAGTAACTAGGCTCAAGATCGACAAGATATAAGTGGAAAGCTCGGAATGTAAACTACAAAAGTCGAGAAGGCGCGGGATCGTGATTCTGTCCTGAAGCAGGTCAAAATCCGTTGAGAAGGCTGATGACAGAATCTTCTAGAAAGTGAATTTTTTTTAACACTCATTTTTAATAATTTACAAGTCAAGTAGGCCAGAAACGGAGACCCGAGACAAAAGTTATGGCCTTTTCAGTAAATCCCCTTTCGATTCTGCCTGTAACTCCTAGACCGTAACTGGGCTCATGATCCACAAGATATCAACGGAAAGCTCGGAATGTAATCTAAAAAATTCGAGAAGGCACGGGATTGTGATTCCGTCCCGAAGAAGGTTAAAATCCATCGAGAAGGTAGATGAAAGAATCTGCTAGAAAATGAATTTGTTTTAAAACTCGTTTTTAATAATTTACATGTCAAGTAGTCCTGTAACTGTTACCCGAGCCAAAAGTTATGGTCTTTTCAGTAAAGCCCCTTTCGATTCTGCTTGTCACTCGTAGACCGTAAGTGGGCTCACGATCCACAAGATATCAACGGAATGCTCAGAACGTAAACTACGAGAGTCGAGAAGGCACGGGATCCTGATTCTATGCCGAAGCAGGTCAAAATCCGTCGAAAAGGCAGACGACAGAATCTGCACAAAAGTGAATTTGTTTTAAAACCCGTTTTTAATAATTTACAAGTCAAGTAGGCATGAAACAGAGACGTGAGCCAAAAGGTATGGCCTTTTCAGTAAAGCCCCTTTCGATTCTACCTGTAACTCCTAGACCGTAACTGGGCTCACGATCCACAAGATATCAATGGAAAGCTCGGAATGTAAACTACAAAAGTCGAGAAGGCACGGGATCATGATTCTGTCCCGACGCAGGTCAAAATCCGCCGAGAAGGCAGATGGTAGAATCTGCCAGAAAGTGAATTTGTTTTAAAACCCATTTTTAATAATTTACAGGTCAAGTATGCAGGAAACGGAGACCCGAGCCAAAAGTTCTAGCCTTTTCAGTAAAGCCTTTTTCGATTCTGCATGTAACTCCTAGACCGTAAGTGGGCTCACGATCCACAAGATATCAGCGGAAAGCTCAGAACGTAAACTACAAGTGTTTAGAAGGCACAGGATCGTGATTCTATGCCGAAGCAGGTCAAAATCCATCGAGAAGGCAGATGACAGAATCTGCCAGAAAGTGAATTTGTTTTAAAACCCATTTTTAATAATTTACAAGTCAAGTAGGCATGAAACGGAGACCCGAGCCAAAAGTTATGGCCTTTTCAGTAAAGCCCCTTTCGATTCTGCCTGTAACTCCTAGACCGTAACTGGGCTCACTATCCACAAGATATCAACGGTAAGCTCGGAATGTAAACTACAAAAGTCGAGAAGGCACGAGATCGTGATTCTGTCCAGAAGCAGGTCAAAATCCGTTGAGAAGGCAGATGACAGAATCTTCTAGAAAGTGAATTTGTTTTAACACTCGTTTTTAATAATTTACAAGTCAAGTAGGACAGAAACGGAGACCCGAGCCAAAAGTTATGGCCTTTTTAGTAAAGCCCCTTTCGATTATGCCTGTAACTCCTAGACCGTAAAGTGGCTCATGATCCAAAGATATCAACGAAAAGCTCAGAACGTAAACTACAAGAGTCGAGAAGGCACGGGATCGTAATTCTATGCCGAAGCAGATCAAAATCCGTCGAGAATGTAGATGACAGAATCTGCAAGAAAGTGAATTTACTAATTTACAAGTCAAGTAGGCATGAAACGGAGACCTGACCCAAAAGTTATGGCCTTTTGAGTAAAGCCCCTTTCGATTATGTCTGTAACTCCTAGACCGTATCTGGGCTCACGATCCATAAGATATCAACGGAAAGCTGGGAATGTAAATAAAAAAATCCGAGAAGGTACGGGATCGTGATTCCACCCCGAAGCATGTTAAAATCCATCGAGAAGGCAGATGACAATATCTGCTAGAAAATAAATTTGTTTTAAAACTCGTTTTTAATAATTTACAAGTCAAGTGGGCATGAAACGGAGACCCGAGCGAAAAGTTATGGCCTTTTCAGTAAAGCCCCTTTCGATTCTACCTGTAATTCCTAGACCGTAACTGGGCTCACGATCCACAAGATATCAACGGAAATCTCGGAATATCAACTAAAAAATTCGAGAAGGCACTGGATCGTGATTCCGCCCCGAAGCAGGTTAAAATCCATCAAAAAGGCAGATGACAGAATATACCAGAAAATGAATTTGTTTTAAATCTCGTTTTTAATAATTTACAAGTCAAGTAGTCCTGTAACGGAGACCCGAGCCAAAAGTCATGGCCTTTTCAGTAAAGCCCCTTTCGATTCTGCCTGTCACTCGTAGACCGTAAGTGGGCTCACGATCCACAAGATATCAACGGAAAGCTCAGAACGTAAACTACGACAGTCGAGAAGGCACGGGATCCTGATTCTATGCCGAAGCAGGTCAAAATCCATCGAGACGGAAGATGACAGAATCTCCCAGAAAGTGAATTTGATTTAAAACCCGTTTTAATAATCTACAAGTCAAGTAGGCATGAAACGCAGACCCGAGCCAAAAGTCATGGCCTTTTCAATATAGCCCCTTTCAATTCGGCCTGTAACTCCTAGACCGTAACTGGGCTCACGATCCACAAGATATCAACGGAAAGCACGGAATGTAAACTACAAAAGTCGAGAATGCACAGGATCGTGATTTTGTCCTGAAGCAGGTTAAAATCCGTTGATAAGGCAGATGACAGAATCTGCTAGAAAGTGAATTTGTTTTAAAAGTCGTTTTTAATAATTTACAAGTCAATTAGTCCTGAAACGGATACCCGAGCCAAAAGTTATGGCCTTTTCAGTAAGGCCCCTTTCAATTCTGTCTGTCACTCGTAGACCATAAGTGGGCTCACGTTCCACAAGATATCAACGGAAAGCTCAGAACGTAAACTACGAGAGTCGAGAAGGCACGGGATCGTAATTCTATGCCGAAGCAGGTCAAAATCCGCCGAGAAGGCAGATGACAAAATCTGTTGGAAAGTGAATTTGTTTTAAAACCCGTTTTTAATAATTTACAAGTCAAGTAGGCATGAAATGGAGACCCGAGCTAAAAGTTATGGCCTTTTCAGTAAAGCCCATTTCAATTCTGCCTGTAACTCCTAGACCGTAACTGGGGTCATGATCCACAAGATATCAACGGAAAGTTCGGAATGTAAACTACAAAAGTCTAGAAGGCACGGGATCGTGATTCTGTCTCGAAGCAGGTCAAAATCCGTCGAGAAGGCAGATGACAGAATCTGCCAGAAAAGTGAATTTGTTTTAAAACTCTTTTTTAATAATTTTCAAGTGAAGTAGGCATGAAACAGAGATCCGAGTCAAAAGTTATGGCCTTTTCAGTAAAGCCCCTTTCGATTCTACCTGTAATTCCTAGACCGTAACTGGGCTCACGATCCACAAGATATCAACGGAAAGCTCGGAACGTAAAATACAAGATTCGAGAAGGCACGGGTACGTGATTTCATGCAGAAGCATGTCAAAATCCGTCGAGAAAGCTCGGAACGTAAACTACAAGATTCTATGCCGAAGCAGGTCATAATCCGCGGAGAAGGCAGATGATAGATGCCAGAAAGCGAATTTTTTTAAAACCCATTTTTAATAATTTTCAAGTCAAGTAGGCATGAAACGGAGACCCGAACCAAAAGTTATGGCATTTTCAGTGAAGCCCCTTTCGATTTTGCCTGTAACTCCTAGACCATAACTTGGCTCCCGATCCACAAGATTTCAACGTAAAGCTCGGAATGTAAACTACAAAAGTCGAGAAGGCACGTGATCATGATTATGTCCCGACGCAGGTCAAAATCCGTCAAGAAGACAGATGACAGAATCTTCCAGAAAGTGAATTTGTTTTAAAACTCGTTTTTAATATTTTACAAGTCAAGTAGGCATGAAACGGAGACCCGAGCCAAAAGTTATGGCCTTTTCAGTAAAGCCTTTTTCGATTCTGCATGTAACTCCTAGACCGTAAGTGGGCTCACGATCTACAAGATATCAGCGGAAAGCTCAGAACGTAAACTACAAGTGTTTAGAAGGCACATGATCGTGATTCTATGCCGAAGCAGGTCAAAATCCATCGAGAAGGCAGATGACAGAATCTGCCAGAAAGTGAATTTGATTTAAAACCCATTTTTAATAATTTACAAGTCAAGTAGGCATGAAACGGAGACCCGAGCCAAAAGTTATGGCCTTTTCAGTAAAGCCCCTTTCGATTCTGCCTGTAACTCCTAGACCGTAACTGGGCTCACTATCCACAAGATATCAACGGTAAGCTCGGAATGTAAACTACAAAAGTCGAGAAGGCACGAGATCGTGATTCTGTCCAGAAGCAGGTCAAAATCCGTTGAGAAGGCAGATGACAGAATCTTCTAGAAAGTGAATTTGTTTTAACACTCGTTTTTAATAATTTACAAGTCAAGTAGGACAGAAACGGAGACCCGAGCCAAAAGTTATGGCCTTTTTAGTAAAGCCCCTTTCGATTATGTCTGTAACTCCTAGACCGTAAAGTGGCTCATGATCCAAAGATATCAACGAAAGCTCAGAACGTAAACTACAAGAGTCAAGAAGGCACGGGATCGTAATTCTATGCCGAAGCAGATCAAAATCCGTCGAGAATGTAGATGACAGAATCTGCAAGAAAGTGAATTCGTTTTAAAACCCGTTTTTACTAATTTACAAGTCAAGTAGGCATGAAACGGAGACCTGACCCAAAAGTTATGGCCTTTTGAGTAAAGCCCCTTTCGATTCTGCCTGTAACTCCTAGACCGTAACTGGGCTCACGATCCATAAGATATCAACGGAAAGCTGGGAATGTAAATAAAAAAATCCGAGAAGGTACGTGATCGTGATTCCGCCCCGAAGCATGTTAAAATCCATCGAGAAGGCAAATGACAATATCTGCTAGAAAATAAATTTGTTTTAAAACTCGTTTTTAATAATTTACAAGTCAAGTGGGCATGAAACGGAGACCCGAGCGAAAAGTTATGGCCTTTTCAGTAAAGCCCCTTTCGATTCTGCCAGTAACTCCTAGACCGTAACTGGGCACACGATCCACAAGATATCAACGGAAAGCTCGGAATATAAACTAAAAAATTCGAAAAGGCACTGGATCGTGATTCCGCCCCGAAGCAGGTTAAAATCCATCAAAAAGGCAGATGACAGAATATACCAGAAAATGAATTTGTTTTAAATCTCGTTTTTAATAATTTACAAGTCAAGTAGTCCTGTAACGGAGACCCGAGCCAAAAGTCATGGCCTTTTCAGTAAAGCCCCTTTCGATTCTTCCTGTCACTCGTAGACCGTAAGTGGGCTCACGATCCACAAGATATCAACGGAAAGCTCAGAACGTAAACTACGACAGTCGAGAAGGCACGGGATCCTGATTCTATGCCGAAGCAGGTCAAAATCCGTCGAGACGGCAGATGACAGAATCTCCCAGAAAGTGAATTTGATTTAAAACCCGTTTTAATAATCTACAAGTCAAGTAGGCATGAAACGCAGACCCGAGCCAAAAGTCATGGCCTTTTCAATATAGCCCCTTTCAATTCGGCCTGTAACTCCTAGACCGTAACTGGGCTCACGATCCACAAGATATCAACGGAAAGCACGGAATGTAAACTACAAAAGTCGAGAATGCACGGGATCGTGGTTTTGTCCTGAAGCAGGTTAAAATCCGTTGATAAGGCAGATGACAGAATCTGCTAGAAAGTGAATTTGTTTTAAAAGTCGTTTTTAATAATTTACAAGTCAATTAGTCCTGAAACGGATACCCGAGCAAAAAGTTATGGCCTTTTCAGTAAGGCCCCTTTCAATTCTGTCTGTCACTCGTAGACCGTAAGTGGGCTCACGATCCACAAGATATCAACGGAAAGCTCAGAACGTAAACTACGAGAGTCGAGAAGGCACGGGATCGTAATTCTATGCCGAAGCAGGTCAAAATCCGCCGAGAAGGCAGATGACAAAATCTGTTGGAAAGTGAATTTGTTTTAAAACCCGTTTTTAATAATTTACAAGTCAAGTAGGCATGAAATGGAGACCCGAGCTAAAAGTTATGGCCTTTTCAGTAAAGCCCATTTCAATTCTGCCTGTAACTCCTAGACCATAACTGGGGTCATGATCCACAAGATATCAACGGAAATTTCGGAATGTAAACTACAAAAGTCTAGAAGGCACGGGATCGTGATTCTGTCTCGAAGCAGGTCAAAATCCGTCGAGAAGGCAGATGACAGAATCTGCCAGAAAAGTGAATTTGTTTTAAAACTCGTTTTTAATAATTTACAAGTCAAGTAGGCATGAAACAGAGATCCGAGTCAAAAGTTATGGCCTTTTCAGTAAAGCCCCTTTCGATTCTACCTGTAATTCCTAGACCGTAACTGGGCTCACGATCCACAAGATATCAACGGAAAGCTCGGAACGTAAAATACAAGATTCGAGAAGGCACGGGTACGTGATTTCATGCAGAAGCATGTCAAAATGCGTCGAGAAAGCTCGGAACGTAAACTACAAGATTCTATGCCGAAGCAGGTCATAATCCGCCGAGAAGGCAGATGATAGATGCCAGAAAGCGAATTTTTTTAAAACCCATTTTTAATAATTTTCAAGTCAAGTAGGCATGAAACGGAGACCCGAACCAAAAGTTATGGCATTTTCAGTGAAGCCCCTTTCGATTTTGCCTGTAACTCCTAGACCATAACTTGGCTCCCGATCCACAAGATGTCAACGTAAAGCTCGGAATGTAAACTACAAAAGTCGAGAAGGCACGGGATCATGATTATGTCCCGACGCAGGTCAAAATCCGTCAAGAAGGCAGATGACAGAATCTTCCAGAAAGTGAATTTGTTTTGAAACTCGTTTTTAATATTTTACAAGTCAAGTAGGCATGAAACGGAGACCCGAGCCAAAAGTTATGGCCTTTTCAGTAAAGCCCTTTCGATTCTACATGTAATTCCTAAACCGTAACTGGGCTCACGATCCACAAGATATCAACGAAAAGCTCGAACGTAAACTACAAGAGTCGAGAAGGCACGGGTACGTGATTCTATGCCAAAGCATGTCAAAATCCGTTGAGAAAGCTCGGAACATAAACTACAAGATTCTATGCCGAAGCACGTCATAATCCACCGAGAAGGCAGATGACAAAAGCTGCCAGAAAGTGAATTTGTTTTTAAACCCGTTTTTAATAATTTAGAAGTCAAGTAGGCATGAAACGGAGACCCGAGCCAAAAGTTATGACATTTTTAGTAAAGCCCCTTTCGATTATGCATGTAACTCCTAGACCGTAACTGGGCTCACGATCCACAAGATGTTAACGGAAAGCTCAGAACGTAAACTACAAGACTCGAGAAGGCACGAGATAATGATTCTGTTCCGAAGTAGGTCAAAATCCGTCAAGAAGGCAGATGACAGAATCTCCTAGAATGTGAATTTGTTTTAAAAACAGTTTTTAATAATGTACAAGTCAAGTAGGCATGAAACGAAGACCCGAGCCAAAAGTTATCGCCTTTTTTAGTGAAGCCCCTTTCGATTTTGCTTGTAACTCCTAGACCGTAAATGGGCTCACGATCCACAAGATATCAACATAAAGCTCGGAATGTAAACTACAAAATTCGAGAAGGCACGGGATCGTGGTTGTTAAGGCAAAAAGCCTTACCCCTTTGGATCTTAAGATAACAAGACAGCCTAGACTAGCTTAGATTAGTTTGTAGAATAAATTAGCTAAGTCTTCGTCCAATTCTGAGTAGACAGTGTTGGTCACTCAATATTGGAACTCAGTATTGACATCCAATACTGAGCACAAAGACTGAGTAAACATTTCCTTGTTTACTTAGCCAGATCAAATCCCTTTGATCTCGGCCACTTTCCTAACCAGTCCTTGTCATTACTCCTTGCCTATTTTGTAAGATCTCTATAACACTATAAATAGAGATCATTTGGCAAAGGAGTATTCACCAATTTACGCTTTTACATATAAACATATTGTAATTGATCAGTGGTATTGCTATTCCGCAGCATACCACATTTAGTGGAATTATACATTTGACTCTAATATTGTGTTAATCACTTTAATTGTCTTAAGTCTAATTAATCTATCAATTATACAAACAATCCAGGGTTGTTGTGACCTAACAACTGGTATCAGAGCAGGCTAAATTAATTCTTATTTAGTCGATCTATTACCCTGGCAGCCATTCCATATACCTACCATTCCCGAAAATCAAAAACCAGAATGTCTTCAGTTGCTCCAGTGATGTCAGGAAAGGGAGTGCCAATCTTTGATGGCAAAGATTTCCATCAATGGAAACTAAAAGCTCAGTGGTATCTTGAGTCTATCCATGATGAGATGCTCACTGTACTGACTGATGGTCCCATCATTCCTCTAACCACTGAACCTGTTGCAGCTACAGACAATTTTCCTGCATCCACAAGAACAATTCCAAAGTTGAAACATACTTGGACTGATACTGATCGTCAGCTGTTCAGTCTAGACTCAAGGGCCAAGAGTGTGATTGGTAATGCAGTCACAAAAGAGATTCTCAATGGAATCATGAAGTTGCCAACTGCTAAAGCTATGTGGGATAGCTTGACAGTTACTTATGAAGGCACACCACAAGTAAAGTTGCAAAGAAAGAGCAACATGAGAAGGAAATATGAGAACTTCATTGCTAATCCAAATGAAGGTCTCACCACTCTTTACAACAGATTCAACACCATTGTTCATGATCTGATCAGTGTTGGAATTGAGAAGGAAGAAGGGGAACTCTGTCAAAAATTTCTGGACAGTCTTCCTCAACAATTCCTTGACATGACCAATTCTGTCAATGCTGCTAACAACATTGAGTCCTATACTCTTCAAACACTGTATGGCTTAATGTTGAATCATGAAGAGAATAATGCTTCTAGACTGATCAACTGGAAGAAGACTGACAAGCCTCTGCTGGTATGGCCCTAATTGTTAAACAAGCCTATACTGTCACTGAACCAGATGAGCCAGAAGATAGTCTTGAGGATGCTGAGACAGAAGAATTGGAAACTCAAATGGCTCTTATGTCTATGAAGCTTGATCAGTTGAGGAAGAAGAGGCTTGGTGTTAGCTCTTCTAATACTGACCCCAGATCTGGTCTGTGCTACAGGTGTGGAAAGCCTGGTCACATTGCAGTCAACTGTCACACAAAGTCATCTGAAACTGATCAGAATGACAAAATTGCATACCGAGCTAAACGGTATAGGGACAAATATGTGAAGTTGAAAGCAAAGAGCAAGGGAAAGGGAGCTAGTGGAAGTGGAACACCTCATTAGGCACTGTATTCTGAGGCTTGGATGGATGAAGACCTTAGTGATGATGAGGAAGAGGTTGAAAATAAAGCCTTCATGGCTTTCACTGAAGAAGATTTGAAGAGCACTTTTGAGAGAGACCTCAAAGAAGCTGAGAAAATGAGTATCCACAGTGATTGGGATTCTACTCAGTTGTATAAGGTGAGTGCCTTTCAAACTTATTCACTGAATGAAAAAGAATTTTTTTTTGAGTATATGATTGTTGATCTTAAAACTCTAGTACAGAGAGAAAAAGCTTTAAAACTTACAATCTTACAACTAGAAAAAGTAAAAAATGAAAACTTAGATAATATAGCAAAATTAAAAGATTTGGAACTTGATTTTTTAAACTTACAAGACATGAATCAAAGATTAGCTGATAAAGCTCATTTACATAAATTGGAAAAAGAAAAATTTGAAAATCAATGTAAATCATGGGGAAATGCTTCTATTAAGCTAAATAAATGTTTAAATCAACAATTTCTAGAAAATGTGAGGGCTGCACTTGGTGTAGATCCTCAGTTTAAAACTAGAAATAATTTTGCTGATTTATTTGAAGAGTTTAATTATTTAAATCCTGTCAATTTTGTAAAATCAAAAACTTATTGTGAAACTAGTTCTCAAACTGATTCAGATGATGAGGATAAAAACATTTCTTACCAAGTTCAACCTATTGGTCCCTCTATCTGCTCTAAGTGCTATACTGAATTACAAGATCTCAGTGTTGAATTTCCTGTCACAGAAAATTCTAATACTGACATCCATGTAGATCAGTATGACACTTCAGCTGTTCCACCTTTTGAAGTTTTATTTAATGTCATTCATTACACTGAAAATACTATTTTAAAAACCTTGGAAACTACTTCTACCTCATCTAAAAAGACTGATACTGAAGTTGCAAGCACATCTGAATCAAATACTCAGAAATCTAAAGAACCTGTTAATGTGCTAAAACATGATAAAAATAAGCCTACAATACTTTCAACATGTTCCAAAAATGGTAAAGGAACTAAATCTAAGCAAAAGCAAAAACAGACACCTTTACCAGACAAAAAGAAAAATTCATCTCCTAAAAAGAATGTCAAAAAGGAAGTTCATCCTCCCATTAAAAATGATAAAAATAACCTTTTGAAATCCATTGGTGATCAAATCAAATTTTTAAGTCAAAAGTTTGCAAAACTGACTCATACTGATCAACCAAAACATAAACAATTCTCTAAAATTCCTTATGAAAACATGTTTAGAAATAGACCCAGAAAATGTTACAGATGTCATCATACAGGTTATAAAGGAGATGAATGTAGAGCTAATCTCTCTAATCCTAGGTACTCTGTACCAAAGAAAAAGGGGGATCCAAAGTCAGTACCACAAAAGACTATCAATAATGGTTCAACTAAAGTGATACTGACTCCCTCTAAAACAGAGATTAAAAAGGACAAAAATGTTAACCCTTCCAAAGGTCCCATTTTTAAATGGGTTCCTAAAAGGAACTAAACCTTATTTTGTGTCTTGTGCAGGGTGATAGAAAATGGTACCTTGATAGTGCTGCTCAAGACACATGACTGGCAGTATGAAGTACCTTCAGCATTACATTCCAGAGAAGGGTCCTTCTGTCAGGTTTGGGATTGATTCCATAGGGAAGACAAGAGGATATGGGGAAATCAAAGCTGGCAACATCACTTTTAAAAGAGTTGCCTATGTAGAAGGTTTAAAACACAATCTGCTCAGTATCAGTCAGATGTGTGATGATGACAAGGAAGCAAGATTCAGAAAGATTGCAGGCATCATATATAATGAAAGAGGACAACCTGTTCTCATTGCCAGAAGAGAAAAAGATGTCTATGTAGTCAATCTTTCAGAAATTGACCCAATCATCCGTGTGTGCCTACTGTCTAAAGTCATCCAGAACTGAACTGGATGTGGCACAAAAAAATTTCTCACATCAACTTCAGGAACATCAATGAACTCAGTATTAAGAAGTTGGTGAGAGGGTTGCCCACAATTACTTATTCAAAAGATAAGTTATGCTCAACATGTGAAATGGGCAAGCAGAAGAAGAGTTCATTTAAATCAAAAGTAAACCACTCCATTAATGAACCCTTAGCAATGATACACCATCTCTGGGCAAAAAGGTCTATACCTTGGTCTTGGTTGATGAATTCTCAAGATATACTTGGGTCATCTTCCTCAAGACAAAATCAGATGCTACCACAGAAATTATTGCTTTTATCAAGAGAGAAGAACTGCAAAAGGGTGCCAAGGTCAAACAACTAAGAAGTGACGATGGTACTGAATTTAAAAATTCAGTATTAGCAAATTTCTGTGAAGAAAAAGGAATCGTACAAAATTGCTCTGCAGCCTACACACCACAACAGAATGGTGTTGTAGAAAGAAAGAATAGAACATTTATTGAAGCTGCAAGAACTTTTTTATGCCATGCTGGACTGGCACTGAGCTTCTGGGCTGAAGCTGTAAACTGTGCCAACTTTACACAGAATAGAGCAACGGTAGTCCAGAGATATCTCAAGACTCCTTATGAGTTATATCATGGCAGAATTCCAAATGTGGAGTACTTCCACATCTTTGGGACAAATGTTTTATTCTCAGTACTAAGCAAAACCTCAACAAGTTTGCTCCCAAAGCAAATGAGGGCATATTTATGGGCTATTCACCACACTCCAAAGCCTTCAGAGTGTATGTTCTTTCAACAAAGGTGATTGATGAATCTATCCATGTTACTTTTGGTGAACAAATGGATGAGCATTCTAATTCAGCAAAGGAGGACATAAGTGGTATTGAAACCCTATGTAATCCAGAAAACTCTAATGCTGAACAGCCCAAAAGTCACCCATATCCTGGTTCACATGATTTGAGTGATGATGATCAAGACTTCACTCAGTATGCTAAAACTTCCACAACTACTGAAGTTCCCAACAATGAAAACTTCAACACTGAGTCTGGAAATCTTGATCCCAATCATTCCATCATTGAAACATGAGAAACTTCCAATCCATCACTTGAACCTCACATAAATCTGCAAAATGAACAAACCAGCAATCCTAAGCAGTCTAATAGTGATTCAAACTCTAATCAGTATGAGACAAGCAACCCCTCAGTCCAACAAGAAGTTGTTGATACTACTTCAAATGATACCTTAGGATCAAATCTAAGGGAACACAGAGACCATCCTCATACAAATATCATTGGTCCTGTTGAAGAAGGAGTACAAACAAGAAGAAAACTGACTTTTGAACCTCAGGCTACTGCAAACTTTTGTCTCTTTTCCAGCTTCCTATCTACCATTGAACCAAAGCAGGCTAATGAAGCCTTATTAGATGATGACTGGGTAGAAGCTATGCAAGATGAGCTTACAGAATTTGAAAGAAACAAAGTTTGGAACTTAGTACCACCCCCAACTGGCAAAACAATCATTGGTACTAAGTGGGTGTTAAGAAATAAAATGGACAAAGATGGTGTTGTAATCAGGAACAAAGCTAGACTGGTTGCTCAAGGATACATGCAAGAATAAGGAATTGACTATGATGAAACCTTTGCACATGTTGCAAGAATTGAAGCAATTAGGCTATACCTTGCATATGCAGCCTTTAAGAACTTCAAGGTTTATCAAATGGATGTCAAGAGTGCCTTTTTAAATGGAAAACTGCAAGAGGAAGTTTATGTTAAACAACCCCCAGGTTTTGTTGATCCTAAATTTCCTAATTATGTTTTCAAGGTTGATAAAGCCTTGTATTGGCTCAAACAAGCTCCAAGAGCCTGGTATGATACCCTGTCTGAGTACTTAATTGAAAATAAATTTACACGTGGTAAAATTGATAAAACGTTATTTTCAAAAAGAAAAGGGTCTGACTTCTTACTCATTCAGATATATGTGGATGTTATTATCTTTGGCTCCACTGACAAGTCAATGTGTGATTGGTTTTCAAAGAATATGTCATCTCAGTATCAGATGAGTATGATGGGAGAACTTACTTATTTTCTAGGTTTACAAGTTGATCAAAAGCCTGATGGCACCTTTACAAACCAAAGTAAGTATGTGCATGATATGCTAAAGAAATAAAAATTTGAAAACTTATCTTCTATGCACACCCCTATGAGTACTCAGGATAAGATAAGTAAGGATGAAACTGCTAAACCAGTATGTCAATCCACATACTGAGGTATGATTGGTTCCTTACTTTACTTAACAGCTAGCAGGCCTGATATCATGTTTGCAACATGTTTGTGTGCTCGGTATCAGGCTGATCCCAAAGAATCACATCTGAAAGCTGTTAAGAGAATTTTTAGGTATTTATCTGGTACTCCTAATATGGGTCTTTGGTATCCCAAAGATTCCAATTTTGATCTTGAAAGGTACACAGATGCAGATTATGCAGGATGCAGATTAGATAGAAAAAGCACAAGTGGAGAATGCCAATTCCTTGGTTGAAGATTAGTTGGCCGGTCATCCAAGAAACAAAATTCAGTTGCAAGTTCAACTGCAGAAGCTGAATATGTAGCTGCAGGAAGTTGTTGTGCTCAACTTTTATGGATGCAGTATCAACTCATGGACTATGGATTTGATTTCAACAACACACCCATTCATTGTGATAACAAGAGTGCTATTGCTATCACTGAAAATCCAGTCCATAACTCAAGAACAAAGCACGTTGATATCAGACACCACTTTATCCGAGATAATGTGGAAAAGGGTAAGGTTCAAGTAGACTATGTACCAACTGAGGACCAATTGGCTGATGTATTTACTAAACCTCTCTCAGAAGAAGAAATTATTTTTGTCCAAAAATTCTTTCCTATACTGATTTTTCAGTATTGAGACTCTTTCAGTATAGCATGTCTGGTATTTTATTTTTAATTTTTATAAATTTTTTATTAACCTTCTCATGAAATTAAATGTTTTTATTATTTTTAAATTTTTTTTTAATTTAATTTTTTTTAAACTCTAAATCAGTATTGGGAGTCCTGGAGTTCAAAACTGATTACAACACCTCATACTCCCCAACGGTTACTTTTCTTAATAGAAAAGTTACCGTTGGATTAGGATAAGGCTGTCATTTCGCCGTTTTTACTTCCCGATACTGCAATCATTTCCATTTAAGAGTATAAATAATCATTTTCTTCAAATTTAACTCATTTTCTCTGTTATTTACTCTCTTATTCTCAAATACTCTCTGCGATTAACGATTTCACTCTACATTTGCAAGCAAAACTTCAATTTGTAATCACAGATTCAATGGAAAATTATCAATTTGTTGCCCCAAATCTCGACGCACCAGCTAAAGATTTTCAAAGGGACGAACTCCCTAAGTTTACGAGGAATAACATCACTGCTAATTTCAAAATTCCTCAAGGTTGGATATGCCATCAATTTCGCCTCATGATTTCTTATTTGAGGCATAGCCTAATCTCACCTGCACTTCAACTCTTCCCAAGAGCAATTTATCCAGCAATGCTCTGTGAATTTTGGTACACTGCAGACTTGGATTCTCCAGATATGATTACTGGCTGGGTAATTCGAGGTCAAAGACGAGCATTCGTGTCAACGGCCTTCATCAGAAGAGATCTACAACTTCCAGAGCATGTTCAATATGCTCCATTTGTTGATCGTGAAACTGCACGATCAGTATTGCCGCTTCTTGGAAGACAAAGGACCACCGGAACCATCAAAAGGCATGAATTTGGTCCTATGTGGGGAATTATGATTTCTACCATAATTCGTTGTATGACCCACAAAACAGGGGCACTTGACCAAATTAATGATTTTGGGATGCAGATGGTACATGCCATGTATTACAACAGACATATTGATTATGCAAGACTGATCTTCAATGAATTGGTATCACTCATTCAATCTAGGCAAAGAAACCCAAATGTTCCATTCTGCAGGTTTCTATCAATTATCTTCCAAAACTCCATGCCAGAGGATATGTATGATAATTTTGATGGAGTTAGAGCTGATCTCCCTCCCATCCATGAAAAGATAGTCTTTCATCAGCCTAGGGAAGATGAACCACCCCTAAGTGTCACAATGTTAGCCATTGCAGAGGCTCATATGGATGAGAATGAAGATGAAGATGATACTGATGAGGATGCAAATGACAATGATGATAATGGTGATGAGGATGCTAATGACAATGATGATGTTGACATGGAGGATGTTCCACCCCCTCCAGTCCAAGAACCAGAACCTGATGTTCCCAATATTGAATCAACTTCTGATACTGAAGAACACCCATTGATTATCAGAAGAAGGCTTAGAAGAAGGTTGAGTCCAGTCATCATGGCTGCACTGTCAACAGACTCAGTGTTACATAGTTTACATCCAACACTGACTCCTAATCTAGAAGAGCAACATCAAATAGCATCTCATGCTGAACTTCCAGAACAAGAACAAGAACACATTGCTCAACCACCACCGAACATGGAACCACATATTCCATTGGATGTTGAAATTGCTTATGAGCAACAAAATCTGGAAGCAGAACCACAACAAACAGAACAACAAAATCTGGAAGGTGCTGGAGGTTCAAATCAACCTACAAATGATCCAGCACCTATCTCTGTATGAATTTCTAATAAAGCCTTCAAACTTCTATATATATATTTTTTTTTTCAAAACCAAGAGACTAAGTATTGGCCTATACCAACTCAATACTGACCAAAGTCTCAAATGATTTTTAAAAAAAATATATATCCTCTTAAGGCCAACATAGTTAGCCCACTGCTACTATGAAAAAATTCCTACACTGAGCACAAAAGATCATTGTCAGCCTACAGTTGTCTTAACATATAAAAAGACAATGGTGGTTGATGTCACACTGACACCCACTGGTACTCTTCTATCATACCCAATTTATGTAAAATTGGCCAACATGATTTAATAAATGATCACAAACCCTAAAGCTACACTATCCAAATAAATTTCATGGGGTTTAAGCCACATTACTGTTATCACTCTAACAACGAGTGATAAACATTGAAACAACAAAGAAGCACATCCCAGGCTTCGTTTTCCTTTACCCAAACCTTTTCAGAAAAAGAGACTTATCCTATACTGAGCTACCACATATCACAGTCCCTTATACTGAAAAACTTCTTACACATGCTATGCACAAGTCCACAATATTTCATCACACACCAGATGAAATACAGACTTCCAAAACTCTGTTTAAATGATTTTAGAATTAAACAATACCACAATTCTATTTGATAAGCCATTCCATACTAACCAGTTACTATGTTTTTGTTTCTTTAGCACCATCTGTGCAGGGTACACGTGTTCAACAGGCTCCAATGGAAGAGGTCTCCCTGCAAACAATCATGCAGCAAATCCTGGCAATGCAACACACACAGAATACCATACTGGCCAGGATAGAAACCATGAGTAATGACATTGATTCATTAAAAGAATCGGTTGCATTATTACAACAACAACATCCACTGACTCCACAATCTCAACACAGTGGAGATCATGAAGAACAAGGTGGAGATGCTAATAATGAGCCTAGACAATCACCCACAAATGAAGATCAAGAGGGTGATACTGATGCTGCCACTGAGCCTATGCCATCTCCTACTCATGATCAAACTCAAGAAGATGTAGGTGGTGATACTGAACCTCTTCCCTCCCCATCCAATGATAACAATAAGGGGGAGAAGAGACAAGGAGAAGAAGAGGTTGATCAACCTGAGCCATCTGCTCAGGGGGAGAAAAGAAGAAAACTTAATGAAGATCAACCTCCACAACAACAACAATCACAGCAAGTCTCTAATACTGAACCTCTCAGTTTTCAGTATGAAAGAAGAAGAGAAAGAGGAAGGTCAGTTCAAGAAAGAATTGAACAAGAACAAAGTCAGTCTGAGCCATCTGCTCTGGGGAGACTGAAACTGACCAACCTCTGCAGGCTCATACTGTGCCATCTGCCCAGTATGAGAACAACCTGCAAATTATTGTGTATAGGCCATTTGTGTGGCCCATTGCTGATGATGATGAAGAACCAAATCCAGTGTTAACTCAGAACTTCATAAATTTTGCACTGGATGTGGCATATGATGTAGGCTCCTCATCATCATCCTCCGATGACGAAGAGCCCCCAAGAGAACCACCAATGCCAGCTCAGGGTGACCCAAGAACAATAAGAAGATCAACTATAAGAATGTCAAGAGTTATCATGTCTTCTGAATCAAGTGAAGAACCTGCTCCTGCTCCCTGGATTACTTGTATAATTGTTAGATAGATTAAACTTAAGACAATTAAAGTGATTAACACAATATTAGAGTCAAATGTATAATTCCACTAAGTGTGGCTTGTTACGGAATAACAAGACCACTGATCAATTACAATATGTATACAAGTGAAAGCGTAAATTGGTGAATATTCCTTTGCCAAATGATGTCTATTTATAGTGTTATAGAGATCTTACAAAATAGGCAAGGAGTAATGAAAAGGACTGGTAAGGAAAGTGGCCGAGATCAAAGGGATTTGATCTGGCTAAGTAAACAAGGAAATGTTTACTCAGTCCTTGTGCTCAGTATTGGATGTCAATACTGAGTCCCAATACCGAGTGACCAACACTGTCTAATTAATATTGGACCAAGACTTAGCTAATTTATTCTACAAACTAATCTAAGCGAGTCTAGGCTGTCTTGGTATCATAAGATCAAATGGGGTAAGGCTTTTTGCCTTACCAATCTCCCCCTATCTAATGATAACAAGACAGCATTACAAAGAGAAGTACAAAAGTACAAATTGCAGAGTCTTCTCTTCATCCTCTGCTAATTGCTTCATGCTCATAGAAGACTTCTTGCTTTATGTGGACAAATTCATCTTTCTTCTTAAGCTCTTCTCTTCTATTCCACAGTACATCAACAATCTTCTTTCTAAACCAAGCATCCTCCTTCTTGGTTATCAACCACTTTAGTCCCACCT
Source organism: Calendula officinalis (assembly GCA_963853835.1). NCBI lineage: Eukaryota > Viridiplantae > Streptophyta > Magnoliopsida > Asterales > Asteraceae > Calendula > Calendula officinalis. The sequence goes on from OY970833.1 coordinate 10,593,835, forward strand.
GATGATTTAGAGGAGCTTTGGGTAGGTCTGCCTCAGTAATAAAGCATTCCTTATCCTCTGAGTCAGTATACATATATCCAGAGGTAGGATATATTGTGCTCTTTCTGTCCTGAAATATAAGACCATGAGGCACAGTATATGGGTTTAAATACATTGGAAGTATTAAGACATTCTGGCCTATGGTTCTTGTAAACTTCAGTTAATACACAAAATGTCCTATACTCTCCAGAGTATATAACTCCCTTTTGAAAGCACACTGCAGAGACAGCACAAATTTCATCCAAGATCACTTGAGCTTCAGATGACCAAGAAGGCATCTCCTTTATTAGTCTGGTGATCTTGATCCAGTCTTGGAGTCCCATGTTCTGAATATCATGAAGAAGAATCTTCATGGGTGGACTGACTGGTCCACTGCAGGTTGCAACAATTGAGCAATTGACCATTTTCACTTTGATTTTATTGACATCAATGTTCAACCGGTATATGTCTCTTACACTGAGAAAGACTTTGTTTCTTAGTATTTCCATCCTTGCCTCTCTGTACCTTGTTCTTTCAGCAACAGAGTTCCAATACTGTTCTCTAAGGTCTGCTCCTTTCAATCTTCTTCTTCTGTGTGATGTAATGGGAACATCAGTTTCAGTATCAGGATCAGTCTCAGGTGCCTCTTTGACACCAAGGGCATGTAGGAATAAGAATTTTTCTGCTTCAACTATCAGTTGTTGTTCGTCTTCTTTGGAACCTGCTCTTCATGATGAACAGACCTTCTAGGTCTAGTGATTAGGGGAGCATGAGCAGGTTCTTCACTTGATTCAGAAGACATGACATTCTTCTAGTTGATCTTCTTATTGTTCTTGGGTCACCCTGAGTTGGCATTGGTGGTTCTCTTGGGGGCTCTTCATCATCGGAAGATGATGATGAGGAGCCTGCATCATATGCCACATCCAGTGCAAAATTTATGAAGTTCTGAGTTGGCACTGGATTTAGTTCTTCATCATCATCAGCAATGGGCCATACAAATGGCCTATATACAATAATTTGCAGGTTGTTCTCATACTGGGCAGATGGCACAGTATGAGCCTGCACAGGTTGGTCAGTGGCAGTCTCCCCCTGAGTAGATGGCTCAGACCGACTTTGTTCTTGTTCAATTCTTTCTAGAACTGACCTTCCTCTTTCTCTTTTTCTTTCATACTTAAACCTGAGAGGTTCAGTATTAGAGACTTGATGTTGTTGTGGAAGTTGATCTTCATTCAGTTTTCTTCTTTTCTCCCCCTGAGCAGATGGCTCAGTTTGATCAACCTCTTCTTCTCTTTGTCTCTTCTCCCGCTTATTGTTATCATTGGATGGGGAGGGAAGAGGTTCAGTATCACCACCTACATCTCCTTGAGTGTGATCATGAGTAGGAGATGGCATAGGCTAAGTGGCAGCATCAGTATCACCCCCTTGATGTTCATGTGTGGGTGATTGTCTTTGCTCAGTATCATCATCTCCACCTGCATCTTCATTTTCTCCACTGTGTTGAGATTGTGGAGTCAGTGGAGGTTGTTGATGTTGTTGTTGAAGTAAAGCTACAGATTCTTTTAATGAATCAATTTCATTACTCATAGTTTCCATCCTTGCCAGTATAGTGTTCTGTGTATTCTGCATAGCCAAAATTTGTTGCATGATTGTCTGCAAGGAAACCTTTTCTACTGGAGTGTGCTGGACATGAGTACCCTGCACAGATGGTGCTAAAGAAACAAAAATTGTAACTGGTTAGTATGGATGGCTTATCAGTTAGAATTGTGGTGTTGTTTAATTCTAAAATCATTTAAACAGAATTTTTGAAGTCTGTATTTCATCTGGTGTATGATGAAATATTGTGGACTTGTGCATAGCATGTGTAAGAAGGTTTTTCAGTATAAGTGAGTGTGATGTTTTAGTATTTCAGTATAGGATAAGTCACTTTTTCTGAAAAAGGTTAAGGTTTGGGAAACGAAGCCTGGGATATGCTTCTATGTTGTTTCAATGTTTATCACTCGGTGTTAGAGTGATAACAGTAATGTGGCTTAAACCCCATGAATTTTATTTGGATATTGTGGCTTTAGGGTTTTTGATCATTTCTTAAATCATGTTCACCAATTTGACATAAATTGGGTATGATATAAGCAGTACCAGTGGGTGTCAGTGTGACATCAACAACCATTATCTTTTTATATGTTAAGACAACTGTAGACTGGCAAAGATCTTTTGTGCTCAGTGTAGGAATTTTTCACAGTAGCAGTGGGCTAACTATGTTGGCCTTAAGAGGATATATATTTTAAAAAAATCGTTTGAGACTTTGGTCAGTATTGAGTTGGTACAGGCCAATACTTAGTCTCTTGGGTTTGAAAAAAAAATATGTTTAGAAGTTTGAAGGCTTTATTAGAAATTCATACCTGACGCTTTGTCAGATTCCCTTCTCCCTTCAACAGAGATAGGTGCTGGATCATTTGTATGTTGATTGGAACCTCCAGCACCTTCTTGATTTGGTTGTTCTATTTGTTGTGCTTCTTCTTCCAGATTTTGTTGCTCATAAGCAATGTCAATATCCAATGGAACATGTGGTTCCACGTTTGGTGGGGGTTGAGCAATGTGTTCTTGTTCTGGTTCTGGAAGTTCAGCATGAGATGCTATTAGATGTTGGTCGTCTAGAGAGGGAGTCAGTGTTGGGTGCAGGCTGTGCAACACTGAGTCCGTTGACAGTGCAGCCATAATGACTGGACTTAATCTTCTTCTAACCATTCTTCTTATAATTAAGGGTTGACCTTCAGTTTCAGAAGCTGATGCACTATTGGGAACATCAGGTTCTGGTTCTTGGATTGGAGGGGGTGGAACATCCTCCATCTCAACATCACCATTATCATCAGTATCATCTTCATCTTCATTTTCATCCATATGAGCCTCTGCAATGGCTAACATTGTGGCACTGAGGGGTGGTTCATCTTCCCTAGGCTGATGGAAGAAAATCTTTTCATGGATGGGAGGAAGATCAGCTCTAACTCCATCAAAATTTTCATACATATTATCTGGCATGAAGTTTTGGAAAATAATTGATAGAAACCTGCAAAAGGGAACATTGTGGTTTCTGTGCCTGGCTTGAATTTGTGAGAGCAACTCATTGAAGATGAGTCTGGCATAGTCAATATGCCTACATGGCATGGACCATCTGCATTCCAAAAACATTAATTTGGTCAAGTGCCCCTGTTTAGTTGGTCATACATCGAATTATGGTAGAGATCATAATTCCCCACATAGGACTAAATTCGTGCCTTTTGAATGTTCATGTTGTCCCCTGTCTTCCAAGAAGTGGTAATACTGATCTTGTAGTATCACGATCAACAAATGGAGCATATTGAACATGCTCTGGAAGTTGTAGATCTCTTCTGATGATGGCTGTTGACACGAATGCTCGTCTTTGACCTCGAATTACCCAGCCTGTGATCATATCTGGAGAATCCAAGTCTGCAGTGTACCAAAATTCGCAGAGCATTGCTGGATAAATTGCTCTGGGATAAAGTTGAAGAGCAGCTGAGATTGGACTATGCCTCAGATAAGAGATCATGAGACGAAATTGATGGCAATTCCAGCATTGAGGAATATCGAAATTAGCAGTTATGTTGTTCCTCGTAAATTTCGGAAGTTCATCTCATTGAAAATCCATTGCTGGTGCGTCATTTGGGCGGATGAACACGAAATTTGCCATTGTTCTGTGATTAAGAATTGAAATTTGCTTGCAAAGAGAAGTTAACTTGTTAATCGCAGAGAGAAACTTGAGAGTGAGAGAGTAAATAACAGAGAAAATGGTTTAAATTTGAAGAAAATGGTTATTTATACTCTTAGTCAGCAATCATGACAGTATTGGGAAGTAAAAACGGCGAAATGACAGCCTTATCCTATTCCAACGGTAACTTTTCTATTAAGGAAAGTAACCGTTGGGGAGTATGAGGTTTTGAAATCAGTATTGAACTCCAGGACTCCCAATACTGACTTAAAGTTTTAAAAAAAAAATTAAAAAATAATAAAAGTGTTTAATTTAATGTATAAATAGAAAATTTACAAAATTTAAAAATAAAATACCAGACGTGCTATACTGAAAGAGTCAGTATAGGGCAACGCTGAAAACTCAGTATAGGAAAGAATTTTTTGGAAAAATAATAATTTCAAGGGTTGAGCATGCCCAATTGTCCTAGTAGGTACATAAACCTTTCTTCAGAAAGAGGTTTAGTAAATACATCAGCCAATTGGTCCTCGGTTGGGACATAGTCTACCTGAACCTTACCCTTTTCCACATTATCTCTGATAAAGTGGTGTCTGATATGAATGTGCTTTGTTCTTGAGTGATAGACTGGATTTTCAGTGATAGCGATCGCACTCTTGTTATCACAATGAATGGGTGTGTTGTTAAAATCAAATCCATAGTCCATGAGTTGATACTGCATCCATAAAAGTTGAGCACAGCAACTTCCTGCAGCCACATATTCAGCTTCTGCAGGTTAAGTTGCTACTGAATTTTGTTTCTTGGATGACCAGCCAACTAATCTTCCACCGAGGAATTGGCAGCCTCCACTTGTGCTTTTTCTATCTAATCTGCATCCTGCATAATCTGCATCTGTGTAGCCTTCAAGATCAAAATTGGAATCTTTGGGATACCAAAGACCCATATTAGGAGTACCAGATAAATACCTAAAAATGTTCTTAACAGCTTTCAGATGTGATTCTTTGGAATCAGCCTGATACCGAGCACACAAACATGTTGCAAACATGATATCAGGCCTGCTAGCTGTTAAGTAAAGTAAGGAACCAATCATACCTCGGTATGTTGATTGACACATTGGTTTACCAGTTTCATCCTTACTTATATTATCCTGAGTATTCATAGGGGTATGCATAGAAGATAAGTTTTCAAATTTATATTTCTTTAGCATATCATGCACATACTTACTTTGCTTTATAAAGGTGCCATCAAGCTTTTGATCTACTTGTAAACCTAGAAATAAGTAAGTTCTCCCATCATACTCATCTGATACTGAGATGACATAATCTTTGAAAACCAATCACACATTGACTTGTCAGTGGAGCCAAAGATAATATCATCCACATATATCTGAATGAGTAAGAAGTCAGACCCATTTCTTTTTGAAAATAATTTTTTGTCAATTTTCCCACGAGTAAATTTATTTTCAGTTAAGTACTCAGACAGGGTATCATACCATGCTCTTGGAGCTTGTTTGAGCCCATACAAGGCTTTATCAAGCTTGAAAACATAGTAAGGAAATTTAGGATCAACAAAACCTGGGGGTTGTTTAACATAAACTTCCTCTTGCAGTTTTCCATTTAGAAAGGCACTCTTGACATCCATTTGATAAACCTTGAAGTTCTTAAAGGCTGCATATGCAAGGTATAGCCTAATAGCTTCAATTCTTGCAACAGGTGCAAAGGTTTCATCATAGTCAATTCCTTCTTCTTGCCAGTATCCCTGAGCAATCAGTCTTGCTTTATTCCTGATAACAACACCATATTTGTCCATTTTATTTCTGAACACCCACTTAGTACCAATAATAGTTTTGCCAGTTGGGGTGGTACTAAGTTCCAAACTTTGTTTCTTTCAAATTCCGTAAGTTCATCTTGCATAGCTTCTACCCAGTCTTCATCTAGTAAGGCTTCATCACCCTTCTTGGGTTCAATGGTAGATAAGAAACTTGAAAAGAGACAAAAATTGGCAGTAGCCTGAGGTTCAAAATTCAATTTTCTTCTTGTTTGTACTCCTTCTTCAATAGGACCAATGATATTTGTATGATGATGGTCTCTGTGTTCCCTTAGATTTGATCCTAAGGTTGCATTTGAAGTAGGATCAACAACCTCTTGTTGGACTGAGGGGTTGCCCGTCTCATACTGATTGAAGTTTGATTCAGTATTGGACTGCTCAGGATTGCTAGTTTCTTCATTTTGCAGACTTATGTTTGGTTCAAGTGAGGAATTTGAAGTTTCTCCTGCTTCATAGGTGGAATGATTGAGATCAAGATTTGCAAACTCAGTGTTGAAGTTTTCAGTGTTGGGAACTGCAGCATTTGTTGATGTTTTGGCATACTTAGTGAACTCTTGATCATCATCACTCATATCTTGTGAAACAAGATATGGGTGACTTTTGGTTGTTCAGCATTGGAGTTTTCTGGATTGCATAAGGTTTCAATACTACTTATGTCCTCATTTGCTGAAGTAGAATGCTCATCCATTTGTTCATCAAAAGTAACATGGATAGATTCATTAATCACCTTTGTTGAAAGAACATACACTCTGAAGGCTTTGGAGGGTGGTGAATAGCCCATAAAAATACCTTCATTTGCTTTGGGAGCAAACTTGTTGAGGTTTTGCTTAGTACTTTGAATAAAGCATTTGCTCCCAAAGATGTGGAAGTACTCCACATTAGGAATTCTGCCATGATATAACTCATAAGGAGTCTTGAGATGTCTCTGGACTACAGTTGCTCTATTCTGTGTAAAGTTGGCACAGTTTACAGCTTCAGCCCAGAACCTCAGTGCCAGTCCAGCATGGCATAACAAAGTTCTTGCAGCCTCAATAATTGTTCTATTCTTTCTTTCTACAACACCATTTTGTTGTGGTGTGTAAGCTGCAGAGTAATTTTGTACAATTCCTTTTTCTTCATAGAAATTTGCTAATACTGAATTTTTAAATTCAGTACCATGGTCACTTATTAGTTGTTTGTCCTTGGCACCTTTTTGTAGTTCTTCTCTCTTGATGAAAGCAATAATTTCTGTGGTAGCATCTGATTTTGTCTTCAAGAAGATGACCCAAGTATATATTGAGAATTCATCAACCAAGACCACGGTATAGACCTTTTTGCCTAGAGATGGTGTACTGATGGGGCCAAAAGGATCCATATGTATCATTGCTAAGGGTTCATTAATGGAATGGTTGACTTTTGATTTAAATGAACTCTTCTTCTGCTTGCCCATTTCACATGCTGAGCATAACTTATCTTTTGAATAAGTTATTGTGGGCAATCCTCTCACCAACTTCTTAATACTGAGTTCATTGATGTTCCTGAAGTTGATGTGAGAGAGTTTCTTGTGCGACATCCAGTTCAGTTCTGGATTGACTTTAGACAGCAGGCACACACGGATGATGGGGTCAATTTCTGAAAGATTGACTACATAAACATCTTTTTCTCCTCTGGCAATGAGAACAGGTTGTCCTCTTTCATTATATATGATGCCTGCAATCTTTCTGAATCTTGCTTCCTTGTCATCACCACACATCTGACTGATACTGAGCAGATTGTGTTTTAAACCTTCTACATAGGCAACTCTTTTAAAAGTGATGTTGCCATCTTTGATTTCCCCATATCCTCTTGTTTTCCCTATGGAATCATCCCCAAACCTGATAGAAGGACCCTTCTCTGGTGTGTAATGCTGAAGGTACTCCATACTGCCAGTCATGTGTCTTGAGTAGCCACTATCAAAGTACCATTTTCTATCACCCTGCACAAGACACAAAATAAAGATTAGTTCCTTTTAGGAACCCATTTAAAAATGGGACCTTTGGAAGGGTTAACATTTTTATCCTTTTTAATCTCTGTTTTAGAGGGAGTCAGTATCAGTTTATGGGAACTACTATCGGTAGTCTTTTGTGGTACTGACTTTGGATCCCTTCTTTTCTTTGGTACTGAGTACCTAGGATTTGAGAGATTAGTTCTACATTCATCTCCTTTATGACCTGTATGATGACATCTGTAACATTTTCTAGGTCTATTTCTAAACATATTTTCATAAGGAATTTTAGAAAATTCTTTATCTTTTGGTTGATCAGTATGAGTCAGTTTTGCAACCTTCTGACTTAAAAATTTTATTTGCTCACCAATAGATTTCAAAAGACTATTTTTATCATATCCAGTAGGAGGGTGAACATCCTTTTTAACAGTCTTTTTAGGAGATGAATTTTTATTTTTATTTAGAAAAGGTGTCTGTTTTAGCTTTTGCTTAGACTTAGTTCCTTTACCATCTTTGGAACCTGTTGAAAGTATTGTAGGTTTAACCTGATGTTTTAATTTTACCACTTTAACAGGTTCTTGACATTTCTGAGTATTTGATTTAGATGTGCAGCCCTCACATTGTCAGGAAATTGTTGATTTAAAGATTTATTTACCTTAATAGAAGCATTTCCCCATGATTTACATTGATTTTCAAATTTTTCTTTTTCCAATTTATGTAAATGAGCTTTATCAGCTAATCTTTGATTCATGTCTTGTAAGTTTAAAAAATCAAGTTCCAAATCTTTTAATCTTGCTAATTTATCTAAGTTTTCATTATTTACTTTTTCGAGTTGTAAGATTGTAAGTTTTAAAGCTTTTTCTCTCTGTACTAAAGTTTTAAGATCAACAATCATATACTCAAATTTTGTTTCTTTTTCATTCAAAGAATAAGTTTGAAAGGCACTCACCTTGTACAACTGAGTAGAATCCCAATCACTTTGGATACTCATTCTCTCAGCTTCTTTGAGATCTCTTCAAATCTTTTTCAGTGAAAGCCATGAAGGCTTTATTTTCAACCTCTTCCTCATCATCACTTATTTCTTCATCCATCCAGGCTTCAGAGTAAAGTGCCTGATGAGGTGCTCCATCCTGGCTTCAGAGTTGGCAGCAATGTGACCAGGCTTTCCACACCTGTAGCATAAACCAGATTTGGGGTCAGTATTGGAAGAGCTAACACCAAGCCTCTTCTTCTTCAACTGATCCAACTTCATGGACATGAGAGCCATTTGAGTTTCCAATTCTTCTGTCTCAGCATCCTCAAGACTATCTTCTGGCTCATCTGGTTCAGTGACAGTATAGGCCTGTTTAACAATTAGGGCCATACCAGTAGAGGTCTTGTCAGTCTTCTTCTAGTTGATCAGTCTAGAAGCATTATTCTCTTCATAATTCAACATTAACCATACAGTGTTTGAAGAGTATAGGACTCAATGTTGTTAGCAGCATTGACAAAATTTGTCATGTCAAGGAATTGTTGAGGAAGACTGTCCATAAAATTTTGACAGAGTTCCCCCTCTTCCTTCTCAATTCCAACACTGATCTGATCATGAACAATGGTGTTGAATCTGTTGTAAAGGGCAGTGAGATCTTCATTTGGATTAGCAATGAAGTTCTCATATTTCCTTCTCATGTTGCTCTTCCTTTGCAACTTCTCCTGTGGTGTGCCTTCATAAGTGACTGTCAAGCTATGCCACATAGCTTTTGAAGTAGGTAACTTCATGATTCCATTGAGAATTTCTTTTGTGACTGCATTACCAATCACACTCTTGGCTCTTGAGTCTAGACTGAACAGTTGACGATCAGTGTCAGTCCAAGTATGTTTCAACTTTGGAATTGTTCTTATTGATGCAGGAACGTTGTCTGTAGCTGCAACAGGTTCAGTGGTTAGAGGAATGATGGGACCATCAGTCAGTACAGTGAGCATTTCATCATGAATGGACTCAATATACCACTGAGCTTTTAGTTTCCATTGATGGAAATCTTTTCCATCAAAGATTAGCACACCCTTTCCTGACATCACTGGAGCAATAATTGAAGACATTCTTGTTTTTTGATTTTATGGAAGGGTAGGAATATGGAATGGCTGCCAGGGTAATAGATCGACTAAATAAGAATTAATTTAGCCTGCTCTGATACCAGTTGTTAGGTCACAACAACCCTGGATTACTTGTATAATTGTTAGATAGATTAAACTTAAGACAATTAAAGTGATTAACACAATATTAGAGTCAAATGTATAATTCCACTAAGTGTGGCTTGTTGCGGAATAACAAGACCACTGATCAATTACAATATGTATACAAGTGAAAGCGTAAATTGGTGAATACTCCTTTGCCAAATGATCTCTATTTATAGTGTTATAGAGATCTAACAAAATAGGCAAGGAGTAATGAAAAGGACTGGTAAGGAAAGTGGCCGAGATCAAAGGGATTTGATCTGGCTAAGTAAACAAGGAAATGTTTACTCAGTCCTTGTGCTCAGTATTGGATGTCAATACTGAGTCCCAATACTGAGTGACCAACACTGTGTACTCAGTATTGGACCAAGACTTAGCTAATTTATTCTACAAACTAATATAAGCTAGTCTAGGCTGTCTTGGTATCATAAGACCAAAAGGGGTAAGGCTTTTTTCCTTAACATAAATCAGCTAGTTGGTTACACCGACAAGAGTCATGTTCTTGTCAGTATGGTCGAACCAAGTATACTAGGAGGTTGACCCAAGTGGTCAATCAGTGTTATGAAACCCTTCAGACCCGATCCAAAAGTTATGGCTTTTTCAGTAAAGCCCCTTTCGATTATGCCTGTCACTCGTAGACCATAAGTGGGCTCACGATCCACAAGATAACAACGGAAAGCTCAGAACGTAAACTACATGAGTCGAGAAGGCACGGGATTGTGATTCTATGCCGAAGCAGGTCAAAATCCATCGAGAAGGCAGATGACAGAATCTCCTAGAAAGTGAATTTATTTTAAAACCCGTTTTTAATAATCTACAAGTCAAGTAGGCATAAAACGGAGACCCGAGCCAAAAGTCATGGCCTTTTCAGTAAAGCCACTTACGATTCAGCCTGTAATTCCTTGACCGTAAATGTGCTCACAATCCACAAGATATCAACGGAAAGGTCGGAATGTAAACAACAAAAGTCGAGAAGGCACGTGATTGTGATTCTGTCCCGAAGCAGGTCAAAGTCCGTCGAGCTGTCATCTGCCAGAAAGTAAATTTGTTTTAAAAACTCATTTTTAATAATTTACATGTCAAGATGACAGAACCTGCACGGGTACGTGATTTTATGCCGAAGCATGTCAAAATCCGTCGAGAAAGCTCGGAACGTAAACTACAAGATTCTATGCCGAAGCAGGTCATAATCCGCCGAGTAGGCAGATGATAGAATCTGCCATAAAGTTAATTCGTTTTAAAACCAATTTTTAATAATTTTCAAGTCAAGTAGGCATGAAACGGAGACCCGAGCCAAAAGTTGTGGCATTTTCAGTAAAGCCCCTTTCGATTTTGCCTGTACTCCTAGACCGTAATTGGGCTCACGATCCACAAGATGTCAACGGAAAGCTCGGAATGTAAACTACAAAAGTCGAGAAGGCACGGGAGCATGATTCTGTCCCGACGCAGGTCAAAATCCGTCGAGAATCCAGATGACAGAATCATCTAGAAAGTTAATTCAAAATTCGAATTGGTTCCTGGTCCTGGTCAGAGACCACTGTGTTCGCGCCGGTGATCCAACAAAAAAGCGAAGTAGTGGTCTCTTTCTTTCCATTTGTTTTAAAACTCGTTTTTAATATTTTTCAAGTCAAGTAGGCATGAAACAGAGACCCGAGCCAAAAGTTATGGCCTTTTCAGTAAAGCCCCTTTCGATTCTACCTATAATTCCTAAACCGTAACTGGGCTCACGATCCACAAGATATCAAAGGAAAGCTCAATACGTAAACTACAAGAGTCGAGAAGGCACGGGTACGTGATTCTTTGCCGAAGCATGTCAAAATCCGTCGAGAAAGCTCGGAATGTAAACTACAAGATTCGATGCCGAAGCACGTCATAATACGCCGAGAAGGCAGATGACAAAATCTGCCAGAAAGTGAATTTGTTTTAAAACCCGTTTTTAATAATTTAGAAGTCAAGTAGGCATGAAATGGTGACCCGAGCCAAAAGTTATGGCATTTTCTAGTAAAGCCCCTTTCGATTCTGCCTGTAACTCCTAGACCGTAACTGGGCTCACGATCCACAAGATGTTAACGGAAAGCTCAGAACGTAAACTACAAGAGTCGAGAAGGCACGAGATCGTGATTTTATGCCGAAGCAGGTCAAAATCCGTCGAGAAGGCAGATGACAGAATCTCCCAGAATGTGAATTTGTTTTAAAACCCGTTTTTAATAATTTACAAGTCAAGTAGACATGAATCGGAGACCCGAGCCAAAAGTTATGGCCTTTTCATTAAAGCCCCTTTCGAATCTGCCTGTAACTCCTAGACCGTAACTGGGTTCACGATCCACAAGATATCAACAGAAAGATCGGAATGTAAACTACATAAGTCGAGAAGGAACGAGATCGTGACTCTGTCCCGAAGCAGGTCAAAATCCGTCGAAAAAGCAGATGACAAAATCAGCCAGAAAGTGAATTTGGTTTAAAACTCCTTTTTAATAATTTACAAGTCAAGTTGGCCTGAAACGCAGACCCGAGCCAAATGTTATAGCCTTTTCAGTAAAGCCCCTTTCGATTCTGCATGCAACTCCTTGACCGTAAGATGACTCACGATCCACAAGATTTCAACGAAAAGCTCAAATGTAAACTACGAAAGTCGAGAAGGCACAAGATTGTAATTCTATGCCGAAGCAGGTCAAAATCCGTCGAGATGGAAAATGACAGACTCTGCCAGAAAGTGAATTTATTTTAAAACCCGTTTTTAATAATTTACCAGTCAAGTACGCATGAAACGGAGACCCAAGCCAAAAGTTATGGCCTTTTCAGTAAAGCCCCTTTCGATTCTGCCAGTAACTCCTAGACCGTAACTGGGCTCACGATCCATAAGAAATCAACGGAAAGCTCGTAATCTAAACTACAAGAGACGAGAAGGCACGGGATCGTGATTCTGTCCCGAAGTAGGTCAAAATCCTTCGAGAAGCCAGATGACAAAATCTGCGAGAAAGTGAATTTTTTTTAAAACCCATTTTTAATAATTTACAAGTCAAGTAGGCCTGAAACAGAGACCCGAGCCAAAAGTTATGGCCTTTTTAGTAAAGCCCTTTTCGATTCTCCCTGTAACTCCTAGACCGTAACTGGGCTCACGATCAACAAGATATCAACGGAATGCTCGGAATGTAAACTGCAAAAGTCGAGAAGGCAAGGGATCGTGATTCTGTCCCGAAGTAGGTCAAAATCCATCGAGAAGGCAGAAGACATAATCTTCCAGAAAGTTAATTTGTTTTAAAACTCGTTTTTAATAATTAACATGTCAAGTAGGCCTGAAACGGAGACCCGAGCTAAAAGTTATGGCCTTTTCAGTAAAGCCCCTTTCGATTCTGCCTGTAACTCCTAGACCGTAAGTGGGCTCACGATCCACAAGATATCAACGGAAAGTTCAGAACGTAAACTACAACACTCGAGAAGGCATGGGATCGAGATTCTATGCCGAAGCAGGTCAAAATCCGTCGAGAATGCAGATGGCAAAATCTTCCAGAAAGTGAATTTGTTTTAAAACCCGTATTTAATAATTTACAAGTCAAGTAGGTATGAAATAGAGAGCCGTGCCAAAAGTTATAGCCTTTTCAGTAAAGCCCCTTTCGATTCTGCCAGCAACTCCTTGACCGTAATTGGGCTCACGATCCACAAGATATCAACGGAAAGGTTAGACGGAAGCAGGACAAAATCCGTCGAGAAGGCGAATGACAGAATCTACGAGAAAGTGAATTTGTTTTAAAACCCGGTTTTTATAATTTACAACTTAAGTAGGCATGAAACGTAGACCCGAGCCAAAAGTTATGGCCTTTTCAATAAACCCCCTTTCGATTCTGCGTGTAACTCCTAGACCGTAAATAGGCTCACGATCCAAAAGATATCAACGGAAAGCTCGGAATGTAACCTACAAAAGTCGAGAAGGCATGTGATCGTGATTCTGTCTAGAAGCAGGTCAAAAACCGTCGAGAAGGCAGATGACAGAATCTGCTAGATAGTGAATTTGTTTTAAAACCCGTTTTTAATAATTTAGAAGTCAAGTAGGCATGAAACGGAGACCCGAGCAAAAAGTTATGGCCTTTTCAGTAAAGCCCCTTTCGATTCTGCCTGTCACTCGTAGACCGTAAGTGGGCTCACGATCCACAAGATATCAATGGAAAGCTCAGAACGTAAACTACAAGAGCGAGAAGGCACGAGATCGTGATTCTATTCCGAAGCAGGTCAAAATCCGTCGAGAAGGCACATGACAGAATCTTCCAGAAAGTGAATTTGTTTTAAAACTCGTTTTTAAAAATTGACAAGTCAAGTAGGCTTGAAACAGATTCCCGAGCCAAATGTTATGGCCTTTTCAATAAAGCCCCTTTCGATTCCGCTTGTAACTCGTAGACCGTAACTGGGCTCAATTATAACGCCCTGAAATTGTATTAATTAAATAATATATATATATATATAATCACGATTTATTATTTATAATTAGTTGGTTCGTATTATTTATACAGCTTGTCTTTAGACGGTTCATATTTTTAGACGTTAGTAATTAAATGATATTAGCTTAGTTTTTTTTTTTTTTTTTACATTTAAATTCTAAATAATTAACCGTTCAATTAATTATAGGGTTAGACGTTTTTAATATCAAGTGAGACGTTTTATTTATTCGCGAGTGTGTCTCGGTTCTTGGACCGGTTAGTTGATCATAAGAGTTAGTGGTATTCTTTTGAGTCGGGTCGGCCGAAGGCCACGGCCAAGGAATGAATATTTTTTGGTTGGGTCTTAATATGTTTTTGGGCTAAAAGCCTAATATGAGTTAAGGGTCCAATAATTAGTAGATTAATCCCCTAAACGTGTTTGGTAGCCCGAAAAACCCTTTTTGCTGTCTCCTACGTGAGAGCTAAAATCTACGATTGAAAACTACCCCTGCCCCTTGCGATTACGTACCCGACGAGTATGAAAGTGATTGTCGACGGTGGGATGTGTAGTTGCTTGACACTTGGTGGCCGGTGAATAAAGGATTAGCCATACACGTGATTCTAGTTGGTGTTCTCATATTGATTTGGTGATGTCTTTTGTCTTAATTCGATGACTGGTTGGAGATATGGAGGCCACACATTTGTTAAATATAAAAATGGTGATAAGCAACTAGTGATTTTTCTTGTGGGCAGACGTCACCACCAACCAATTTATTTTGGTTGTAGATGGAATGGTGTAGTGTTTGGAAGCAGTCTTTCAATCAGCCAAGTGGTGGCGTTCATGTCAATGGTTTCAACACTTATCGATTAGCTGTGGTATCCATGTTTTGTTTATCTTTGAATCGTAGGGACCTTCTAGGACCTGATTAGAGACGCTTTTTGGTGCTAAGGATACTTAGGAGCA
Source organism: Calendula officinalis (assembly GCA_963853835.1). Taxonomy (NCBI): domain Eukaryota; kingdom Viridiplantae; phylum Streptophyta; class Magnoliopsida; order Asterales; family Asteraceae; genus Calendula; species Calendula officinalis. Next base: position 10,608,951 of record OY970833.1, read on the forward strand.
TACGTCTATTCAAGGTGGGTAATCTCACTATAACTTGCATTTACATTCATTTTATGATTATGTGCTATGTGTCATGAGTTGCTACTACTTTGAGATGAGCTTGTTTATCTGTTGAGATGCTATGTGTTGTTTAATTTAGATTTAATCCTGAACTGAGATATGGATGCTGAGTAACAGAGCTGAGTAGCATATCATTATGTGTTGATCTGAGTACATGAGTTATTTATGAGTTATGTTATATATGAGACGTGCTAATTGTTAAATATCTAATGAGATGATATGTGTTGAGTATGTGCTTGTTTGTTTTACGCGAGTACCTGTTGTATGAGTCAACACGTAAATAAAACTTACCTAATTATAAATGAGATTTAATTACCATTTGCAAAAGGCGACGACAAGAGTCAACTATTCCATGAGAGCCAAGTACAATACACGACTGTCAGCGTGGTACTACGGGACACCTAGAGGACGGGTGTGTGACGAGCGTATGGTGGTGGGTGTACGTTGAGTATCGTCATAACCCACGACGAACCTATTGAGAATGAATAAAGGCCTAATAAACGAGAAATGAGTAGAGTCATTAGGGAACACGTATGTGACATGGACTGTTTTGTATGTGTATGTTATTTTGATATTATTCACTCAGCGTGTGGCTGACCGCAAACACGCCCCCCCCCCATTTTGCAGGTACTAGCAAGGGCAAAGAGAAGGTTAACAGTTGATGAGCTGTGCTTCAATTTTATTTTGGATTTGGATTTAATGTTTGAGTCAAACATATTTTTAAAACATATTTATTATACCGCATTAAAACAATGAGACGTTTATTTTATATTTAATGAGATGGGACCTTTATGTTTACTTTTATTTTGGGGAAACATAATATTTTATTTTATTAAATTTTTTTTTTAAATTTCCCCTGATTTTTTTTTTGGGATGTTACACTCACGATCCACAAGATATCAACAGAAAGCTCAGAACGTAAACTACAAGAGTCGAGAAGGTACGGGATCGTGATTCTATGACGAAGCAGGTCAAAATCCGTCGAGAGGGCACATGACAGAATCTTCCAGAAAGTGAATTGGTTTTAAAACCCGTTTTTAATAATATACAAGTTTAGTAGGCATGAAACGGAGACCCGAGCCAACAGTTATGGCCTTTTCAGTAAAACCCCTTTCCATTCTGCCTGTAACTCCTAGACCGTAACTGGGCTCACGATCCACAAGATATCAACGGAGAGCTCGGAATGTAAACTACAAGAGTCGAGAAGGCACGGGATCGTGATTCTGTCCCGAAGCAGGTCAAAATCTGTAACATCCCAAAATTGGGGGAAATTTATAAATTTTTAATAAAATAAAAAGTAACATTTTCTCTAAAGTACAAGTACACGAAAGGTCCCACTATTTTATAATTTTAAAAACTGAACCGTCTCATGGTTAAATGCGGAAAACAAAAATTATTGTTTTAAAAACATTTGACTCAAAATAAACGTTTGGAATCCAAATCCATAAAAGCTAATCGAGTAACAGCTCATCCAATGAACTTTCTCTAGTACCTGCAGGGGGGGGGGGAGTTCTTGGGGTCAGCCACACGCTGAGTGAATAATATCAGAATAAACAGGCAAGTAGAAACAACTCAAGCCACATAAGTGATCCCTTAAAACTCTACTCAATTCTCGTTATTAGGCCTTTATTAAATCTCATTAAGTTCGCCGTGGGTTGTGATGATACTCAACGCACACCCACCGCCATGCGCTCGTCACAACACCCTCTTCCAACACCCGTCCTCTAGGTGTCCCGCATTACCACGCTAACAGTCGTGTATTATACTTGGCTCTCAGGGAAGAGTTGACTCTCTTCGTCGCCTCTTGCGAATGATAATTAAATCTCATATATAATTAGGTTAGTTTTATTTACGTGTTGACTCATACAACATGTACTCATATAAAACAAACCAACACATACTCAACACATATCATCTCAACAGATATGTAAACAAATAGCACATCTCAAATGCATGATAACTCATAAACAAAACTCATGTACTCAGATCAAACATATAATGATATGGTACTCAGCTCGGTTACTCAGCATCCATATGTCAATTCAGGATGAAATTAAATTAAATAACACACAACATATCATCACATAAGCAAGCTCACCTCAAAGCAATAGCAATTCATGACATATAGCACATAGTCATGAAATGAATGTAAATGAAATTTATAGTGAGATTACCCACCTCGAATAAACGTATGCTCCTAGATGGTCCTTGGCACGAAGGTGAGTCTCTAATCAAGTCCTAGAAGGTCCTACAAAGCACAAGGAAGCTCGGATTAGAATTGGACTTGAAACTATACTCAACAGAATTTGACAGCACTCAGCACTTTTAAGGGGACATACATAACTCTCAAACCGCTCCTAGACTTGACAGAATTTCTACAGTAGCTAAATGACTCAGAGGACTACAATTCATCAGAAGACCTCGGAACCTGAATCAAAATAGAAGGGGCTCAAAATAGACTCGCAAGACAGAAAAACGTAACCGAAAACTCTGATGCGACAGTTTACTAAAAGAGTGATATCTTTTAAATGACAAATCAGATTGAAGAGCCGTCAGCGGCAATGGAAAGAGGACTCAGAAAACTAGGGTCCATCTCGTGCCAAATATCCAGAAACATACTTTAAGTGTGTCAAAAACAGACTCAAACTTGGAGGACAGATTCTGTTAGAAAATTCAGCATGACGTTTAAAACCCGATTTGAATCCCGACATCAACCCATTTATTCCCGAGGAACCCGACAGCCCCAAAACTCATTTTATTTCAGTAACTATAATTTGAAGTAATCTAGCTCATATCTCAATTCAACAACAAAAGCATAACGGTTTTTAAAAGAAGACGGTTTGATCATTAAAACGTCATTTTGATTAAAACACGAAGCATAACAATTATCCACACAAATTCAAAAACAATAGAATACACGCCAACACTCGGTCACGAATATGGTCCGACTCTACAGCCCCTGATCACTATAAAAAGTTAGATTAAACCCCAAAAGAAATTAAAAATAACACCATGAAAAGGAGAGATTCACTACCACTCTCGGGATTTGTTCGAGACTTGGCGCACCCGAACCGGAAACTTGTTTTTCGATCACAACACCAATGAGACGCACCCGCCCACACCCCGAATCACCTCTGTTCGGCTAAGCATAGCCCAAGAAAACAAAACGGAGAATACCCTCCGGTTAGAGTTACGAGCGAAAGAAGAACAGAAACGAAAAAGGACTAAAAAAATATTATACCAAAACAACCACTCCACCAATGCTCGATCACCACCACTAAACCGATGTATGGTCTGACATATATCTGAACACCATTATCCCCTTATCTTGATTTGAACTCCACAAGAAGTAAGCACTACCAACAACCAATTATATTTGGGTGGTTGGCGCACCTCCCCAGCCACAAACCATTTCTCAATTTTTGTTGAATTTAAAGGAATACATCACCGACATACATCATCCTCCTAGGTTGAGATTTAATTAACTAAAGGACTACACCAACTCAATTGAGTTGGTGGTGACGATGCTTCAATTGTGAACGGCCGAAAAAAAAAATGGAGGGATACGGCTGAATGGGATTAGCGTTAATAATGAAGTGATTAGGAAAAACTTGGTTTAAGTACTCTTTAATCCGGGCCCTCAACTCTAAGATTTAATTGGACTAGACCACTAGCTCGGGCTTGCCATTTGGACAATATAAATTCGGCCCTTGGCCAATTGGCCGGCCCGACTCAAAAGAGTACCACACAACTGATACGGTTAAATAACCTGTCCAAAACTGAGACGAACTAAATAACTGCATTTAATAATATACAGAAGATTATTAAATAATAAAGTGACCAAATAATTAAACGTCTAAATAATTAAGTCTAACTACTTATATAACGTCTGATAAAAATGAACCGGCTAACTGCATGTCGTCTAAATAATACGAGACGACTAACTATTAACGTCTAATAATATGAGACGTCTTAACTATTAATTATAGGTGTCCAATTATTAAATTAAATTAACTTCATATTACTAAATTTTATTAAAATTAATTCTCTAATTTTCAGGGCGTTACAACTCAACTCCACTTGAATACACTTCGTCCCCGAAGTCATCGCTCAGAAGAAGCTCAGGGTAGCAATCTCGCATCTCAGACTTAGACTCACCATCGACACACGTCCTCAAATAGGGAGACACGAAAAAGGTTATGAATAAAAAGAAGCTCGTCAGGGTGACCTACTCGACCAGGTTAACGTTGCGTTGAATCTCCGATTCAACTCCACCTTGGTTTGTGGCGACAGATCGTCTCGGCGTGGTATACGGTCATCCTATATGTGCTCATAATTACACTCGGCCCTCTCATGGCGATGACAATAAGTTTTATGGGAAGAAAACCTTCCCGCACATCTCAAACAAACGATCACTTATACATTTAGCAACAATAAAATTTATTATTGGCAATCTTTATCAGTAATGGCACCCCAAAGTACTCTACTCTACGGGACATTAGTTTGGTTAAAGCACAAAAAGCAAATTAGCAGTTCACCCCACAATCAAATAATACAAAAACAGGCACATTATTCACAAAAATGTACTTAACACACAAAAATCTCACATACTCGGATAATATCTACAAAAACTATATCCACACCATTAGCAACTCATGTATGTTACTCATTTTGCATATACTCAAATGCACTCATTTAATTTACCATAACTGTACTTTTAACTCATCGCAAGTTATATAAACAAATTATTTCAAATTCTCGTTTAATGACTTTTCACAAGTCACACAACATACTCATTTTCTCATCCTTGCATGATCAAATTTAATAATTTACACTACTTGAACGAATAATTTCTCTTTTAAGCCGCGTTAATGGTTCCCTTGTTAACTCGTTTTTAACAATTTTTTGTTGACTCTTTTTAATATTACTCGTTTAACTCATTTTAATGATACTCACCCAATCGTTTAATGATTTTATCCTTTAGGTCGTTAATTATTTTCTCGCTTTGTTCTCATTTAAATTACTTCAAAATTTATTTTAGTTCCAAATGCCTCAATTAATGATTTTTCCCTTCTCGATTTATTAATTACCTCGCTAAGTCAATTAATCAGTTATTTTCTCATTCTCAATTTAAAAGTTTCTTCATAAATTTTACGTGTTCTCGATTTAACAACTCTTGTATAAATTTTCCATTGTTTAATTTACATTAGATTTTTCTCATTTGCCCTTTCAATAATTATTCTCGATTTAATAATTACTCAATAAAGTATGACATTTGATAACATTTAATAGTTTAACTTGATAATCGCTTTGTTCAAATTAAATGTTTGCTCATAAATAAAATTTTATCATTTGTTTCATTTAAATATTTTAACTTGGTCTATTAGTCCTCCATTAGTTTTCAACTTTTATCTTTCACATTTATAATAATAAGTTATTCATTTAACTCGGTTTGAATAATTCATAAATAAATTCTCATTAATCTAATTCCATAATTTATCATTATCTCATTATTTATATAATTATAGTGCCGTTACTTCTCATTTGCACCATTACTCTTGGTCTAATATTTTAATTATTCTCAATTCCGTCGAGAAGGCAGATGACAGAATCTGCCAGAAAGTTAATTTGTTTTAAAACGCATTTTTAATAATTTACAAGTCAAGTAGGCCTGAAACGGAGACTCGAGCCAAAAGTTATGGCCTTTTCATTAATGCCCCTATCGAATCTGCCTGTAACTCCTAGACCGTAAGTGGGGCTCATGATCCACTAGATATCAACGGAAAGTTCAGAACGTAAACTACAATAGTCGAGAGGCACGGGATTGTGATTCTATGCCGAAGCAGGTCAAAATCCGTCGAGAAGGCAGATGACTATAACGCCCAGAAATTTTAGTAATTAAATAATATTAATTTAATCGACATATTTAAATTTAAATAAAATAATTGTTAAATAATTATAAAGAAGTTAGTCAGTTCACTTTATTTAGACGACATGTAATTAGACGGTTCGTAAAGTGAGAGTTGGGTCAACTAAATTATTTATTAACATTAGTGGAGAAGTTACTAGTTAGACTAATAATAAATAATTAAGTATGTGATTTATAATTTATAGATGCTCGTATATTATTTTAAACAAAATAGATCGTCTCGGGTTTGGACCAGTTAGTTAATCGTAAGAGTTGAGTGGTATTCTTTTGAGTCGGGCCGGCCGAAGGCCAAGGCCAAAGAACGAATCTTTTGTTGTCGAGTTATATATTGATTTCGGGCTTAAAGCCTAATATGAGTTAGGGGCCCGAGTTAAATGGTACTTAAACCAAAATTACCCTAATTTCCCACATTTGCAGTTTCGGCCGTTTCCCTAAACCAATTACAATCGAATCATTGTATACTATATGTTTGTTAGGTGCGAAATTCACAGAGAAAGATATGGATTTCTCTAATTAATTCCATATGGCTTGGAAAGAAAATGTGATTGGATCGTGATTTCTCAAAGAGATGTCAGCAAAAGTTTTGTTTTATATATTATCCTTTGGTCGACATTAGCAAGCAAAGAGGTCACTTTATACATTTTAGAATCTAGTTTGTAATTGACCAAAGGACGCAGCAACCGAGCAGAAATTCAGTAGTGAGGAATGTTTCGTTTGTGGGTTACGTGTGTGTGAAACCCGACATTTCTCGGATTGTTTGTAGTGTTGTCATTGTTTTTTGCCGAAGACGATCAGGGAAGAGGTGTTCGAGTCGGGGTAAATCTTGATCGAGCAGAGGAGTAGCTGTTGTCGGATTTTTCCGAGCCGTGCTTCAGATCATCTAGCAGCTGACCGAGCAGTGTGTTAGAGTGTTGGAGAATCTTCGGACCATACGTGATCGAGGTGAGTATTCTCACCGTGTATTCAGTTACAACGTTATACATACATGACTATTTTTGTACTATTCACTAATTGTACTATGTTGCTATATGTGTTTTGATCTGCTATTTTTGTATTTGAATATCTGAGTGCTTGTTCTTATTTACCACTGATCTGAGACGGACGTGCCGAGTATCTGAGCCCGGTACAGAGTCGATCTATGCTACTGTGTGATAGGGTTATGTGAGAGGTTTATGTTATGAGTTAAAAACATAAAAATAAATAATTAATCTGATTGGTAGCCTGAGTGGCAATTCTAAGTGGTAGCCTGAGTGGCAATTCTGAGTGGTAGCCTGAGTGGCATTCTAGTGTGAGGAGGGGTGAGGTTGATCTCTCGACTCGATTCACACAAGCACGCTATACAAATTAAAAGAGATAAATAAAATGAGTAATTAATTGAGTAGTTTCTGAGTAGGAGTTCACATGTGCGCCCTCATGTGCTATATGTTATATCTGTTTAAATTTTGTGAATATTCACGCAGCTTCCCCGCTGACCCCAATTCTTCCTTCCCATTATTTCAGGTACTAGCAAAGGAAAAGATAAGGTGGACGATTGACAGTTGTTACAAGTTGGTATCAGAGCTCTAACTTGAGGGATTTGGATTCACGAGGGGTGAATTCAAACTCAAGTTTGAGTTACGAGTTTTTAAAATGAGAAAAAGAGAAAAAAAATATTTCTGAGTAGAGAATCCACATCAAGTATACAACATGTCACGTCGACCTCTCGCTTTTCCTACTGCCGGTAATATTTAAGAGTATTACTTATTTAGATCTGTGATATTTTCCGAGTATAATTTGAGTATGATTCTAATTTTGATTCTGAGTGCATTTCGCGACGTAGATCGCTTTTCTGAGTATATATTTCCGAGTGTAATTTCTGAGTGCATCTACAATATAAACGCCAACAGTTATAATTATATATACTTTTATAATCTGTGAGATTTTGTAATTCTGAGTATAATTTAGAGCATAATTTAGAGTACAATTCTGATTTTAACTCTAAGAGTTCTATATATTTATATATATAAAAAAACATATACTAGAGCAATAAATTTTAATGAGAAAATAATAAAAGTTCCCAATTTAGAGGACACCAAATAGAGTAAATGTGTGATTTGAAAAATCTGAGAAATTTTAACTAAAAGTGTAATAAATGGATATCAACTTATGATATAAATTCCATAAATTAGTTAATGAGAAACATGCTTTGAGTAAAAGAGAAAGGAGGAAGTTATTAATATTAAAGAAGAGTAATAAATTTTCATAATCAAAAAATATTCGTTTGAAGAAAACATGTAATAAACTGAGTTATTAGAACGAGTAAACAAGAGATTATGAAATAAGAATAATTTTTTAAAGGTTATCAAGTGAATAAGGAAGGATTATTAATTCGAGAAAATGAGAAATAATTATATTTGAGCTAAACGAGGAAATATCGAACCAAATTTTTGAGAGGTGCGTTTATGAGATAATAAAATGAGTATGCAAAAGGAGAAGTTATTAAACCGAGTCAAATAAGTGAATACTTAATAAAATAAACAGTAAATATACCGATTGAGATTGACGAGAAATCTTACTAGAATTAACGACAAAATCTTTTTATAGTTATAAGAAAAATGTTTCTATAAAGAGATGAGAAATCTTGAATACGTCAAACTGAAAAATTTAAATAATGAGAAATAATTAAATTTGAGGTACGACTGCTAAAATTAAATGAATGAGAAATAGTTACATCAAAAATTTATTAGAAACTTTAATTTATTTTAAATAGGATATTTATTGAAGCAACATTACAAGAAAACAGTGATTTAGCAACGGTCGAATTCCGTTGCTAAACCTTGAAATTTCGTTGCTAAATGGGTTTTGCAACGGAATTTGCTACGAAACTGTTCCATTACAATAAACCCCGTAGCGAATGAACTTGTGACGAACTTTCATTTCCGTAGCAAGTTTGCTACGTACTTGATTCCGTAGCCAATGTATTTCGTAGTGAATTCCATAGTTGGACTCCGTAGCGAGTTCTGTAGCTATTTGTCCATAGTGAATTCCATGGTTCTTTTTCCCCAGCTAATTCCGTAGCATTTTCGTGGAAAATTCCGTAGCAATAATTTTGTTGCAATTTCCATGGTCAAGATTCCATAGTAAATTCCGTTACAATAATTTTGTCGCAAAATCCATGGGCAAGCTTCCATTGTAAAATCCATAGCGATTTTTCCGTAAAAAAACCGTAGCAATGATTCTGTAGAAATTTTTGTATGTCATGATTTTTATTATATCATTATTCTTATTATTATTACTATTAATATTATTATATCATATATTATCTTTACTAATATTAAATTTAATAGTATTAAAATAAATCACACTAAATTTACTCTCATTTATACAAATCTAATTCAATATACACATCGCAAATGAAAAATAGTATTGTTTTCAATATCTAATCTATGTCTTGATGTGGATCTTTTGCTCCAAATAGTATTTTACAAGGTGCTTCCGGAACCTTCCATTTGTTTGACAACGTCATCTTCATCATCTCATATATCTTTCCACCCAGCCATGACGGACTCTCACGCTACAAAAAAGACCAACCATTTTAAACAATAACCCACCAAAGTATTTTCAACATAAAAACAAAAATGTAAATTACTCACAGTGAAATCACTAGAAATTAACGCGGTATCATTCAAAAGATCTATAGCTCTCAAAGCCTCATCATCATCAGCACTACTCATGCATGCCTCCTGCATCATTCACACAAAACAAATTATATTTCATTTATAAAAAATATACAACATTAAATTTATTACACTCAATGTTTGAATAATTGGATGTTTCGGATTGATCTCAAACACCCTCCTACTTCTCGTGAAGTCCAAACTAGTCGTGTCCCCAACTGTCTGTTCCTTCACTAACCTAACATTTCACACCAAAAAAACAGTCAAAAACAAAACAAAGACTCCAGATTTATTGTTTTTTTATTAATTAATATAAATAATGACCGACCTTTCCATGTTGGCAGACCAACCGAACTTTCAGGAAACAAGGACACAAGAGGATGTTTTCAACCGATTAGAGATCTGCACACTTGCGAGCTTATCACCCAACACTCTTCATCCAGTCACAAATATATCCAAACTCCTGCTTCATATTATAAGATTGAATGTACGTAATATATCATCTTTTTACAAGTAGGACAGAACTTGGTACCAGTTGGAGTCAATATTTGAATGAATAAAGAACCAGGTATATAAACGAAGCTTAATCTTTTACAATGTTCACTTATTTTCCAAATTCATTACATGTTAAACCAAAGTTTAATCAGTCGGATACACAACATATTTTAAAGGCACAAAAGAACCAGGTATATAAACGAAGCTTAATTTGTTATCATGTTTATTTTCTTTCCAAAGTCAGTTACATGTTAAACCAAAACTTAACCAGACATACTTCCTACTTTTTCAATATTAAACGGACCTGCACAATCCAAGATACGAACTTTTGTAAAAACCCAACTATATAAATAACTTTTTGCAATAATTCAGCAGTTTGACAAGATTGGCAAAACAATCTCTCACAATTCTGGAATGCCTTAGGAGTTGCCAATTTCATTCCACTTAGGAGTGGGATAAAATCAAGCCCTTTTACATGGACCCAATAGAAATGGAGGTGTACACACCATCAAATTTTCAAAGCTACTTTACTAACGAATTGAGAAATAAAAATCATGCAAGTTGACTAAAGTGTGCAGCAACAATTCTGTAAGGGTCAGATTGTGTGCACCTAAAAGCTAGCCAAATCAATAATTTAGTTAAACCCTTTTGGTCGAGCATGATAAACTATGTGAAGCTACATGAAACCAATTTCTGGACCAATCTAACAATCATACGATTTTACACAAATTTTTAAATCAAGTGACAACAGATAACATGTACTTTGGAAATCGGGTTCAACACCATAGAAAAAGGCTGAATCAAGGTAACTGTTTCAAAGATCACACAAACTAGACATCAAATCCTAACTAAGGCCACTGGAATCAACTCAATTGGATACTCGAGGAATTAGTTACAATTTTAAAAGTTAGGTCAGATTCTGTCTAGAATATCAAACTACACAAAACGATTTAAACGGAAAGGATCAAGGCTTATACCATTCTTTCTCGAGCGTCCAAGGTATGAGAGACGATATTCTGATCAGAGGGAGTTCTCCACCACCATAACCACCATTGTGAGCCACCACCACAGCCCCAACAGAAGGATGCTCCTTGTTCTTGTTTCGCGAACCCGAGAGGAACGAGGCAAGAGGCTCGCCCCTTGCTTGCTTGCTACGCCGACGACGAGAGAAAGAAGGGCAGCCTTGGGGCTGCTACAGATCGAAGAGGGGGAGAGAGACGGGAGAGGCAGGCGAGTGAGGGAGATAGGGTTTGGACGAGTTGCAATTCACGGAGGAAAGGAAAAAGGGACGGCGGGCTTGTTTTTTATTTGCAATAGATGGCCCAAAAGGTGAAATTGAGATTGCACGTAGACATGGGATTAAATCCCATATTTACGTTTCTGGTCCCTCTAGTAATTAAGATTAATTTCCTTTTACCCTAATTCAATTTTTGAGAAGATTCCATGTTGAAAAGTCAATAAATTAGCATTTATTTAAGAATCATTAAATTGAGATAACATGAGAAAACATTTAAAGTATGTGATTAAAATAACTGAGTGTGAAATTTCAGAATCATTAAATTAATGACAAGTTAAGCGAGGGATTAATGTGTTAACGCTGAGAGCTTTAAATAAACTATGTAAGGTTAATAGACTATAATTGAGAAATTACTGAGTCAAATTAGTCAGAAATTATTGAAGCTCATCTTAAAGAGTAATTATTAAACTGGATTAAGGGGAGGCTAACGTAATGAATTTAATGATGACATATTTAAGACAAGTTAAAAGAGCCATAAATGAATCAAGTTAATACACAATAACTGAGAACTCTGGTCAAAAGGGTATTAATCGACGCTCACAAATTAAAATAAATTTAACATAATTGTGAAGAAGATATAAATCCATTTATGAGGAATGATAAATGACATATCCAAATGAAAAGTTTAAAATGAGATTTGTATTGTGAAGGTAACTAAGTGAAAATATATTTATGAATCTGAGTTATCCGAGTATCGCGTACGAGATTAAATATACGCATGATTTTCTGAGTTATGTTTACGAGATTTTGAGTACACACAGCTGAGTGCATATCTGTATTTATCAGATATTGAAAATAAACTTTCTTTCTCCTGAGTGTGATTTGTTAGTGGATTTTTATGTGGAAAGTTGTAAATTTGGGATTGACTCGTGACCAAACAAAAGTAGGTGTCAAAAGTAGTAGAGGGCCCCTATTACCGTACCCACAACACTTTTGGTTGGTTATAGGGAAATTTTGAGGGGAATGATGGACCAATGCTTGCTATTGTGAATTTTATATATGCATATTATTTGCTAGTTTTATTTGAGTAGAGAACGCCAGTTCCAAACTCGAGGACGAGTTTTCTTCAAGTGGAGTTGAGTAGGGGTAAAAAGGGAAATTGCCAAGAAATAATTATCATTACGTATTAGTTATAAATATTATGAGGATGATGCTTATGCATAGAATTCTTATTACTGAGGTACCTATACTTTGTAAGTTGAGAATAATTAAATTATTGAGTTTATAAAATTGATAATCGGGATTAATGGAATAGTTAATAAACCGATATTAATTGGGTTGAGCGAAATTGTACCAAAGAGAAATGGTAAGTACCATATTTATATAAATAATAAGATAACGAGTTAAAACGAGTTAAAAAGAGTTAAGTGAACGAATTATATTAAAATTAGTTAAAAACAGAAAAGTAGTAAATTAACGGAAAGTTCTATTTAAAATTTTTGGTATTATAAATTTTTTATTAAAGAGAATATTATTTGTGAGTAAGTATTAGATTGAGTAAAGGAAAATGATCAAACGAAATTATCAAATCGAGTAATATATTTTATTGGAATTATCAAATAATGTATTTTTATTACTATTAAATGGTTTAAGTAATAGTAGTTAGTGAACCGAGTAATGAGGAATCATTAAAATAAGAGTACGAAATTTAATTGGAATTTTTTTTATTAATCAAGAGACATTTTAAATTGTGTAAAATCAGTGAAACAAACTATTAAGGATTGTTAAACTGGATGAATGAGAAAACATCTATTAAAATATGATTGTGAAACTACAAAATGTAGTAGAATGAGAACCCGTTAAAAAGAATTAAATGACAAGATTACTAATTTGAGCTATTTAAATGGTTGTCAAAATGAGTAATATGCAAACCTAATAGAGTAAAGTAACGAGAAATTGTTTAAGAAGAGTTATTTTGATAACCAATAACGTCGTTGAGAGTGAAATTATCAGTCCAAGTATTATAAGCTAGTAAATTGGAACACGCGATGAGTCATAAGAATGAGTAAATATTATCTAATGTTATTACTTTATGAGTTTACTAGAACACGAGTGTATTCATTTTTACCTAATGCTATTACTAGTAAATATTATTACTTTCTGAGTTTATTTCCGAGTTAGAGTTCTGAATTGCGAATGAGATTAGATTTCTGAGTTTGCTTCTGAGTTATATTTCTGAGTTTACTTCTGAGTCAGATTTCTGAGTTATACTCCTGAGATATGTTTTTTAGTTTATTTCTGAGTTATGTACATGAGTATATGAGAATTGTATGTAATATGTACATTCCTTGTGAATAATTTGCCTATTTTAGTATTAATTGACAATAGGGCAACCCACTCATTTATGTCTTATGCCTTTGGTAAACTGATGTCCTATAGAGTATACGGCATTTCTAAGTGTATAATGTTGTTTAATGGAACTGTGTGGGGAGAAATTCCCCACGAACGTTATCCCTATCGTCATGAGAGAGCCGTATGTGATTTTAGAGATGCATTGGATGACCGAGTACCACGCTGAGATCATCTGACACCACCAATATATGCGTAGCAAACCTCCAAGTGGAGTTGAATCGGAGATTCAACGCGACGTTAACCGCTGGGTGCAGGAGCCGTGTTCAGCTAAGAGTTTAAAAAGACATCTTCAACATGGTGTCGTGAGTTATTTTTGGCGAATGTATCGACACCATTCTCGATGATAAACCGAGATCCTTTGAGAGCGTTCCGATTTAAAGCCCTTATCGTCTTGCGCCGCTAGTGATGGAATATTTGTATAAGCAATTGCGAGAGTCGGAGTTCATTCTGATCAAGTAGGTTACCCAGAAGAGCTTCTTTTTATTCATAACTTTTTCTTGTCTTTCTTTTTGAAGATGTGTGTCATTGGCGGGTCTGAGTCTGAGATGCGAGAGCCTTATTCTGAGCTTTATCCGAGTAATGACTTTGGGGACGAAGTCTATTTCAAGTGGAGTTGAGTTGTAACGCCCAAAAATTTTAGTATTAAATAATATTAATATAATCGTCATATTTAAATTTAAATAGAATAATTATTAAATAATTATAAAGAAGTTAGTCAGTTCACATTATTTAGACGACATGTAATTAGACGGTTCGTAAAGTGAGAGTTGGGTCAACTAAATTATTTATTAACATTAGTGGCGAATTTATTAGTTAGACTATAAAAAATAATTAAGTATGTGATTTATAATTTATAGACGCTCGTATATTATTATAAACAAAATAGTTCGTCTCGGGTTTGGACCAGTTAGTTAGTCGTAAGAGTTAAGTGGTATTCTATTGAGTCGGGCTGGCCGAAGGCCAAGGCCAAAGAACGAATCTTTTGTTGTCGAGTATTATATTGATTTCGGGCTTAAAGCTTAATATAAGTTAGGGTCCCGAGTTAAATGGTACTTAAACAAAAATTACCCTAATTTCCCACATTTGCAGTTTCGGCCGTTTCCATAAACCAATTACCATCGAATAATTGTGTACTATATGTTTGTTAGGTGCGAAATTCATAGAGAAAGATATGGATTTCTCTAATTAATTCCATATGGCTTGGCAAGAAAATGTGATTGGACCGTGATTTCTCAAAAGGATGTCAGCAAAAGTTTTGTTTTATATATTAGCCTTTGGTCGACATTAGCAAGCAAGGAGGTCACTTTATGTATTTTAGAATAAGGTTTGTAATTGACCAAAGGACGCAGTAACCGAGCAGAAACTCGGTAGTGAGGAGTGTTTCGTTTGTGGGTTACGTGTGTGTGAAACCCGGCATTTCTCGAATTGTTTGTAGTGTTGTGATTGTTTTTGGCCGACGACGATCAGGGAAGAGGTGTTCGAGTCGGGGGAAATCTTGATCGAGCCGAGGAGTAACTGTTATCGGATTTTTCCGAGCCGTGCTTCGGATCGTCTAGGAGCTGACCGAGCAATGTGTTAGAGTGTTGGAGAATCTTCGGACCTTACGTGATCGAGGTGAGTATTCTCACCGTGTATTCAGTTACAACGTTATACATGCATGACTTATATGTTTCACTAATTGTACTATGTTGCTATGTGAGTTTTGATATGCTATCTGAGTATTTGAATATCTGAGTGCTTGTTTTTATTTACCACTGATCTGAGACAGACGTGCCGAGTATCTAAGCCCGGTACGGAGTCAATCTATGCTACTATGTGATAGGGTTATGTGAGTGGTTTATGTTATGAGTTGAAAACATAAAAATAAATAAGTAATCTGAGTGGTAGCCTGAGTGGCAATTTTGAGTGGTAGCCTCTCGACCCGATTCACACAAGCGCGCTATACAAATTAAATGAGATAAATAAAATGAGTAATTAATTGAGTAGTTTCTGAGTAGGAGTTCACCTGTGTGCCCTCATTTGTTGTATGTTATATATGTTTACATTTTATGAATATTCACTCAGCTACTAGCAAAGAAAAAGAGAAGGTGGACGATTGAAAGTTGAATCTGCAATGTGCTGATGTGGAACATTTAATAATTTTATTAGTTAAAGTGCATTTTCAATTTAAATATTTTTCCGCATTAAATGTCTCAAATAACTATTTTTATGAGTGGGACCAAATTATGGGACATTTTTATTTAAATCTTGTATAAATTTTTTTTTAAAAGTTTTAAAAATTTTTGGGTGATACAATGACAGAATCTGCCATATAGTGAATTTGTTTTAAAACCCATTTTTAATAATTTACAAGTCAAGTAGGCATGAAACGGAGACCCGAGCCAAAAGTTATGGCCTTTTCAGTAAAGCCCCTTTCGATTCTGCCTGTCACTCGTAGACCGTAAGTGGGCTCACGATCCAAAAGATATCAACGAAAAGCTCAGAACATAAACTACAAGAGTCGAGAAGTTGCGGGATCATGATTCTACGTCGAAGGAGGTCAAAATCCGTCAAGAAGGCACATGACAGAATCTGCCAGAAAGTGAATTTGTTTTAAAACCCGTTTTTTTATAATTTATATGTAAAGTAGGCATGAAACAGAGACCCGAGCCAAAAGTTATGGCCTTCTTAGTAAAGCCCCATTCGGTTCTGCCTGTAACTCCTAGACCGTAACTGGGCTCACGATCCACAAGATATCAACGGAAAGCTCGGAATGTAAACTAAAAAAATTCAAGAAGGTACGAGATTGTGATTCTGTCCCGAAACAGGTCAACATCCGTCGAGAAGGCATATGACAGAATCTGCCAGAAAGTAAATTTATTTTAAAACCCATTTTTAATAATTTACAAGACAAGTAGGCCTGAAACGGAGACCCGAGCCAAAAGTTATTGCCTTTTTAGTAAAGCCCCTTTCGATTCTGCATGTAACTCCTAGACCGTAAGTGGGCTCACGATCCACAAGATATCAACGGAAAGCTCAGAACATAAACTACAAGGGTCGAGAAGGCACATGATCGTGATTTTATGCCGAAGCAGGTCAAAAACCGATGAAAAAGCAGATGACAGAATCTGCCAGAGAGTGAATTTGTTTTAAAACGCGTTTTTAATAATTTACACGTTAAGTAGGCATGAAACGGAGACCCGAGCCAAAAGTTATGGCCTTTTCATTAAAGCCCCTTTCGATTCTGCCTGTAACTCCTAGACCGTAACTAGGCTCATGATCCACAAGATATCAACGGAAATCTCGGAATGTAAACTGAAAAAGTCGAGAAGACACAGGATCGTGATTCTGTCCCGAAGCAGGTCAAAATCCGTCGAGAAGGCAGATGACAGAATCAGCAAGAAAGTGAATTTGTTTTAAAAACTCGTTTTTATTAATTTACAAGTCAAGTAGGCATGATACGGAGACCCGAGCCAAAAGTTATGGCCTTTTCAGTAAAGCCCCTTTCAGTTCTGCCTGTAACTCCTAGACCGTAACTGGGCTCACGATCCAAAGGATTTCAACGGAAAACTCGGAATGTAAACTAAAAAATTCTAAAAGGCACGGGATCGTGATTCTGTCCCAAAGCAGGTCAAAATCCGTCGAGAAGGCATATGACCGAATCTGCCAGAAAGTGAATTTGTTTTAAAACCCGTTTTTTATAATTTACAAGTCAAGTAGGCATGAAACGGAGACCCGAGCCAAAAGTTATCACCTTTTCAGTAAAGCCCCTTTCGGTTCTGCCTGTAACTCCTAGACCGTAACTGGGCTCACGATCCACAAGATATCAATGGAAAGCTCGGAATGTAAACTAAAAAATTCGAGAAGGCACGGGATCGTGATTCTGTCCCGAAACAGGTCAAAAGCCGTCGAGAAAGCAGATGACAGGATCTGACAGAAAGTAAATTTATTTTAAAACTCATTTTTAATAATTTACAAGTCAAGTAGGCCTGAAACGGACACCCGAGCCAAAAGTTATTGCCTTTTCAGTAAAGACCCTTTCGATTCTGCCTGTAACTCCTAGACCGTAAGTGGGCTCACGATCCACAAGATATCAACGGAAAGCTCAGAACGTAAACTACAAGAGTCGAGAAGGCACGTGATCGTGATTCTATGCCGAATCAGGTCATAATCCGTCGATAAAGTAAATGACAGAATCTGCCAGAAAGTGAATTTGTTTTAAAACCCGTTTTTAATAATATACACGTTAAGTAGGCATGAAAGGGAGACCCAAGCCAAACGTTATGGCCTTTTCATTAAAGCCCCTTTCGATTCTGCCTTTAACTCCTAGACCGTAACTAGGCTCACGATCCACAAGATATCAACGGAAATCTTGGAATGTAAACTACAAAAGTCGAGAAGGCACGTGATCGTGATTCTGTCCCGAAGCAGGTCAAAATCCGCCGAGAAGGCAGATGTCAGAATTTGCCAGAAAGTGAATTTGTATTAAAAACTTGTTTTTAATAATTTACAAGTCAAGTAGACCTGAAACGGAGACCCGAGCCAAAAGTTATGGCCTTTTCAGTAAAGCCCCTTTCGATTCTGCCTGTGACTCCTAGACCATAAGTGGGCTCACGATCCACAAGATATCAACGTAAAGCTCAGAATATAAACTACAATAGTCGATAAGGCACGGGATCGTGATTCTATGCCGAAGCAGGTCAAAATCCGTCGAGAAAGAAGATGACAGAATCTGCCAGAAAGTGAATTTGTTTTAAAACCCGTTTTTAATAATTTACACGTTAAGTAGGCATGAAACGCAGACCCGAGCCAAAAGTTATGGCCTTTTCATTAAAGCCCCTTTCGATTCTGCCTGTAACTCCTAGACCGTAACTAGGTTCACGATCCACAAGATATCAACGGAAAGCTCGGAATGTAAACTACAAAAGTCGAGAAGGCACGGGATCGTGATTCTGTCCCCAAGCAGGTCAAAATCCGCCGAGAAGGTAGAATATGCCAGAAAGTGAATTTGTTTTAAAAACTCGTTTTTAATAATTGTCAAGTCAAGTAGGCCTGGAACGAAGACCCGAGCCAAAAGTTATGGCCTTTTCAGTAAAGCCCTTTTCGATTCTGCCTGTAACTCCTAGATCGTAAGTGGGCTCAAGATCCACAAGATATCAACGTAAAGCTCAGAACGTAAACTACCATAGTCGATAAGGCACGGGATCGTGATTCTATGCCGAAGCAGGTCAAAATCCGTCGAGAAGGCAAATGACAGAATCTGCCAGATAGGGAATTCATTTTAAAACCCGTTTTTAATAATTTACAAATCAAGTAGGCATGAATCGGGACCCGAGCAAAAGTTATGGTCTTTTCAGAAAAGCCCGTTTCGATTCTGTCTGTCACTCGTAGACGGTAGGTGGGCTCACGATCCACAAGATATCAACAGAAAGCTCAAAACGTAAACTACAAGAGTCGAGAAGGCAGGGGATCGTGATTCTATGCCGAAGCAGGTTAAAATCCATCGAGAAAGCAGATGACAGAACCTGCCGGAAAGTGAATTTGACTTAAAACCCGTTTTAAATAATTTACACGTTAAGTAGGCATGAAACGGAGACCCTAGTCAAAAGTTATTGTCTTTTCAGGTAAAGCCCCTTTCGGTTCTGCCTGTAACTCCTAGACCGTAACTGGGCTCACGATCCACCAGATATCAACTGAAAGCTCGGAATGTAAACTACAAAAGTCGAGAAGGCATGGGATCGTCATTCTATCCCGATGCAGGCCAAAGTCCATCGAGAAGGCAGATGATAGAATCTCCCAGAAAGTGAATTTGTTTCAAAACTTGTTTTTAATAATTTACAAGTCAAGTACGCCTGAAACGGAGAACCGAGCCAAA
The DNA here is from genome assembly GCA_963853835.1 of Calendula officinalis. Taxonomy (NCBI): domain Eukaryota; kingdom Viridiplantae; phylum Streptophyta; class Magnoliopsida; order Asterales; family Asteraceae; genus Calendula; species Calendula officinalis. The sequence goes on from OY970833.1 coordinate 10,628,594, forward strand.
AGTTTTGACCTTTTCAGTAAAGCCCCTTTCAATTCTGTCTGTAACTCCTAGACCATAACTCGGCTCACGATCCACAAGATATCTACGGAAAGCTCAGAACATAAAATACAAGAGTCGAGAAGGCACGTGATCGTGATTCTATGCCGAAGCAGGTCAAAATCAGTCGAGAAGGCAGATAACAGAATCTGCCAGAAAATGAATTTGTTTTAAGCCTCGTTTTTAATAATTTACAAGTCAGGTAGGCCTGAAACGGAGACCCAAGCCAAAAGTTATGGTCTTTTCAGTTAAGCCCCTTTCGATTCTGACTGTAACTCCTAGACCGTTAGTAGGCTCACGATCCACAAGATATCAACGGAAAGCTCAGAACGTAAACTATAATAGACGAGAAGGCACGTGATCCTGATTCTATGCCGAAGCAGGTCAAAATCCGTCGAGAAGGCAGATGACAGAATTTGTCAGATAGTGAATTTGTTTTAAAACCCTTTTAATAATTTGCAAGTCAAGTAGGCATGAAACGGAGACCCCAAACAAAAGTTATGGCCTTTTCAGTAAATCCCCTTTTGATTCTGCCTGTCACTCGTATACCGTAATTTGGATCACGATTCAAAAGATATCAACGGAAAGCTCCAAACGTAAACTACAAGAGACGAGAAGGGACGGGATCGTGATTCTATGCCGAAGCAAGTCAAAATCCATCGAGAAGGCACATGACAGAATTTGCTAGAAAGTGAATTTGTTTTAAAACCCGTTTTTAATAATTTACAAGTCAAGTAGGCCAGAACGGAGACCCGAGCCAAAAGTTATGGCCTTTTCAATAAAGCCCCTTTCGGTTCTGCCTGTAACTCCTAGACCGTAACTGGGCTCACGATCCACAAGATATCAACGGAAAGCTCGGAATGTAAACTACGAAAGTCGAGCAGGCACGGGATCGTGATTCTATCCCGAAGAAGGTCAAAATCCGTCGAGAAGGCGGATGAAAGAATCTGCCTGAAAGTGAATTTGTATTAAAACTCGTTTTTAATAATTTACAAGTCAAGTAGGCCTGAACGGACACCCGGGCCAAAAGTTATGGCCTTTTTAGTTAAGCCCCTTTCGGTTCTTCCTGTAACTCCTAGACTGTAACTGGGCTCACGATCCACAAGATATCAACGGAAAGCTCAGAACGTAAACTACAAAAGTCGAGCAGGCACGGGATCGTTTTTCTGTCCCCAAGCAGGTCAAAATCCGTCGAGAAGGCAGATGAAAGAATCTGCCAGAAAGTCAATTTGTATTAAAACCCGTTTTTAATAATTTACAAGTCAAGTAGGCATGAAACGAAGACCCGAGCCAAAAGTGATGGCCTTTTCAGTAAAGCCCCCTTTCGGTTCCGCTTGTAACTCCTAGATCGTAACTGGGCTCACGATCCACAAGATATCAACGGAAAGCTCGGAATGTAAACTACAAAAGTCGAGAAGGAACGGGATCGTGATTCTGTCCCAAAGCAGGTCAAAATCCGTCGAGAAGGTGGATGACAGAATCTGCCAGAAAGTGAATTTGTATTAAAACTCGTTTTTAATAATTTACAAGTCAAGTAGGCCTGAACTGAGACCCGAGCCAAAAGTTATGACCTTTTCAGTTAAGCCCCTTTCGATTCTGACAGTAACTACTAGACCATAAGTGGGCTCACGATCCACAAGATATCAACGGAAAGCTCAGAACATAAACTACAATAGACGAGAAGGCACGGGATCGTGATTCTGTCCCGAAGCAGGTCAAAATCCGTCGAGAAGGCGGATGACAGAATCTGCCAGATAGTGAATTTGTTTTAAAACCCGTTTTTAATAATTTACAAGTCAAATAGGCATGAAACGGAGACCCGAGCCAAACGTTATGGCCTTTTCAGTAAAGCCCCTTTGGATTCTGCCTATCACCCGTAGACCGTAAGTGGGCTCTCAGTCCACAAGATATCAACGGAAAGCTCAGAACGTAAACTACAAGAGTCGAGAAGGCACAGGATCGTGATTCCGTCCTGAAAGAGGTTTAAATCCGTCGAGAAGGCAGATGACAAAATCTGCCAGAAAGTGAATTTGTATTAAAACTCGTTTTTAATAATTTACAAGTCAAGTAGGACTAAACGGAGACCCGAGCCAAAAGTTATGGCCTTTTTCAGTTAAGCCCCTTTCGATTCTGACTGTAAGTCCTACACCGTAAGTGGGCTCACGATCCACAAGATATCAACGGAAAGCTCAGAACGTAAACTACAAAAGTCGAGCAGGCACGGGATCGTGATTCTGTCCCGAAGCAGGTAAAAATCCGTCGAGAAGGCGGATGAAAGAATCTGCCAGAAAGTGAATTTGTATTAAAACTCGTTTTTAATAATTTACAAGTCAAGTAGGCCTGAACGGAGACCCTAGCCAAAAGTTATGGCCTTTTCAGTTAAGCCCCTTTCGGTTCTGCCTGTAACTCCTAGACCGTAACTGGGCTCATGATCCACAAGATACCAACGGAAACCTCGGAAGGTAAACTACAAAAGTCAAGCAGGCACGTGATCGTTATTCTGTCCTGAAGCAGGTCAAAATCGGTCGAGAAGGCGGATGAAAGAATCAGCCAGAAAGTGAATTTGTATTAAAACCCGTTTTTAATAATTTACAGGTCAAGTAGGCGTGAAACGAAGACCCGAGCCAAAAGTTATGGCCTTTTTAGTAAAGCCCCTTTCGGTACTTCATGTAACTCCTAGATCGTAACTGGGCTCACGATCCACAAGATATCAACGGATTGCTCGGAATGTAAAGTAAAAAAGTCGAGAAGGCACGAGATCGTGATTCTGTCCCGAAGCAGGTCAAAATCCGTCGAGAAGGCGGATGACAGAATCTGCCAGAAAGTGAATTTGTATTAAAACTCGTTTTTAGTAATTTACAAGTTAAGTAGGCCTGAACTGAGACCCGAGCCAAAAGTTATGGCCTTTTCAGTTAAGCCCCTTTCGATTCTGACAGTAACTACTAGACCATTAGTGGTCTCACGATCCACAAGATTTCAACGAAAAGCTCGGAACGTAAACTACAATAGACGAGAAGGCACGGGATCCTGATTCTATGCCGAAGCAGGTCAAAATTCATCGAGAAGGCAGATGATAGAATCTGCCAGATAGTGAATTCGTTTTAAAACCCGTTTTTAATAACTTACAAGTCAAGTAGGCATGAAATGGAGACCCGAGCCAAACGTTATGGCCTTTTCATTAAAGCCCCTTTGGATTCTGCCTGTCACCCGTAGACCGTAAGTGGGCTCACGATCCACAAGATATCAACGGAAAGCTCAGAACGTAAACTACAAGAGTCGAGAAGACACGGGACCGTAATTCTATGCCGAATCAGGTCAAAATCCGTCGAGAAGGCACATGACAAAATTTGCCAGAAAGTGAATTTGTTTTAAAACCCGTTTTTAATAATGTACACATTAAGTAGGCATGAAACGGAGACCCGAGCCAAAAGTTATGGCCTTTTCAGTAAAGCCCCTTTCGATTATGCCTGTAACTCCTAGACCGTAACTAGGCTCACGATCCACAAGATATCAACGGAAAGCTTGGAATGTAAACTACAAAAGTCGAGAAGGAACGGGATCGTGATTCCGTCCCCAAGCAGGTTAAACTCTGTCGAGAAGCCAGATGACAAAATCTGCAAGAAAGTGAATTTGTATTAAAACTCGTTTTTAATAATTTACAAGTCAAGTAAGACTGAACGGAGACCCGAGCCAAAAGTTATGGCCTTTTCAGTTAAGCCCCTTTCGATTCTGACTGTAAGTCCTAGACCGTAAGTGGGCTCACGATCCACAAGATATCAACGGAGAGCTCAGAACGTAAACTACAATAGATGAGAGGGCACATGATCCTAATTTTATGCTGAAGTAGGTCAAAATCTTTCGAGAAGGCAGATGACAGAATCTGCCAAATAGTTAATTTGTTTTAAAACCCGTTTTTAATAATTTACATGTCAAGTAGGCCTGAACGGAGACCCGAGCCAAAAGTTATGGCCTTTTCAGTTAAGCCCCTTTCGATTCTGACCGTAAGTGGGCTCACGATCTAAAAGATATCAACGGAAAGCTCAGAATGTAAACTACAATAGACGAGAAGGCACAGGATCCTGATTCTATGCCGAAGCAGGTCAAAATCTGTTGAGAAGGCACATGACATAATCTGCCAGAGAGTGAATTTGTTTTAAAAGCCGTTTTTAATAATTTACATGTCAAGTAGGCATGAAACGGAGACCCGAGCCAAAAGTTATGGCCTTTTCATTTAAGCCCCTTTCGGTTCTGCCTGTAACTCCTAGACCAAAACTGGGCTCACGATCCACAAGATATCAACGGAAAGCTCGGAATGTAAACTACAAAAGTCGAGCAGGCACGGGATCATGATTCTGTCCCGAAGCAGGTCAAAATCCGTCGAGAAGGCGGATGAAAGAATCTTCCAGATAGTGAATTTGTTATAAAACCCGTTTTTAATATTTTACAAGTCAAGTAGGCATGAAACGGAGACCCGAGCCAAAAGTAATGGCCTTTTCAGTAAAGCCCTTTTCGATTGTGCCTGTCACTCATAGACCGTAAGTGGGCTCACGATCCACAAGATATCAACGGAAAGCTCAGAACGTAAACTACAAGAGTCGAGAAGGCACGGGATCGTGATTCTATGCCGAAGCAGGTCAAAATCCATCTCTAAGTCAAGTACGCCTGAAACGGACACCCGAACCAAATTTTATGGCCTTTTCAATCAAGCCCCTTTCGATTCTTGCTGTACCTCCTAGACCGTAACTGGGCTCACGATCCACAAGATATCAACGGAAATCTCAGAACGTAAACTACAAGAGTCGAGAAGGCACGGGATCGTGATTCAATGCCGAAGCAAGTCAAAATCCGTCAAGAAGGCACATGACCGAATCTGCCAGAATGTGAATTTGTTTAAAAACCCGTTTTTAATAATTTACAAGTCAAGTAGGCATGAAACGGAGACCCGAGCCAAAAGTTATGGCCTTTTCAGTAATGCTGCTTTCCATTATGCCTGTAACTCCTAAACCCTAACTGGGCTCACGATCCACGGAGAGCTCGAAATATTAACTACAAAAGTCGAGAAGGCACGGGATCGTGATTTTGTCCCAAAGCAGGTCAATATCCGTCGTGAAGGCAGATGATAGTATATTCCAGATAGTGAATTCGTTTTACAACTCATTTTTAATAATTTACAAGTCAAGTAGGCCAGAAACGGAGACCCGAGCCAAATGTTATGGCCTTTTCAATAAAGTCCCTTTCGATTCTGCCTGTAACTGCTACACCGTAACTGGGCTCACGGTCCACTAGATATAAGCGGAAAGCTCAGAACGTAAACTACAAGAGTCGAGAAGGTACGGGATCGTGATTCTATGCCGCAGAAGGTCAAAATCCATCGAGATAGCACATGACATAATCTGCCAGAAAGTGAATTTGTTTTATAACCCGTTTTTAATATTTTACAAGTAAAGTAGGCATGAAACGGAGTCCCAAGCCAGAAGTTATTGTCTTTCCAGTAAAGCCCCTTTCCATTCTGCCTCTAACTCCTAGACCCTAACTTGGCTCACGATCCACAAGATATCAACGCAGAGCTCGGAACGTAAACTACAAAAGTCGAGAAGGCACGGGATCGTGATTCTATCCCAAAGCAGGTCAAAATCCACCGTGAAGGCAGATGATAGTATATTCCAGAAAGTGAATTCGTTTTAAAACTCATTTTTTAATAATTCACAAGTCAAGTAGGCATGAAACGGAGACCCGAGCCAAAAGTTATGGCCTATTCAGTAATGCCCATTTCGATTATGCCTATAACTCCTAGACCGTAACAGGGCTCACGATCCACAAGATATCAACGGAAAGCTCGGAACGTAAACTACAAGAGTCGACAAGGCATGGGATCGTGATTCTGTCGCGAGGCAGGTCAAAATCCGTCGAGAAGGCAGATGACAGAATCTGCCAGATAGTGAATTTGTTATAAAACCCGCTTTTAATAATTTACAAGTCAAGTAGGCATGAAACGGAGACCCGGGCCAAAAGTTATGGCCTTTTCAGTAAAGCCCCTTCGATTCTACCTGTCACTCGTATGGCCTTTTCAGTAAAGCCTCTTTCGATTCTGCCTGTAACTCCTAGACCGTAACTGGGCTCACGAGCCACAAGATATCAACGGAAAGCAAGAAATGTAAACTACAAAAGTCGAGAAGGAACGGGATCGTGATTCTGTCCCGAAGGAGGTCAAAACCCGTCGAGAAGGCAGATGACAGAATCTGTCAGAAAGTGAATTTGTTTTAAAACTCATTTTTAATAATTTACATGTCAAGTAGGCATGAAACGGAGACCCGAGCCAAAAGGTATGGCCTTTTCAGTAAAGCCCCTTTCGATTCTACCTGTAACTCCTAGACCGTAAGTGGGCTCACGATCCACAAGATATCAACAGAAAGCAAGAAATGTAAACTACATAAGTCGAGGAGGAACGAGATCGTGATTCTGTCCCAAAGCAGGTCAAAACCCGCCGAGAAGGCAGATGACAGAATCTGTTAGAAAGTGAATTTGTGTTAAAACTTGTTTTTAATAATTTACATGTTAAGTAGGCCTGAAACGGAGACCTGAGCCTAAACTTATGGCCTTTTCAGTAAAGCCCCTTTCGATTCTGCTTGTAACTCCTAGACCGTAATTGGGCTCACGATCCACAAGATATCAACGACAAGCTCAAAACGTAAACTACAATTGTTTAGAAGGCACGAGATCTCGATTCTATGCCGAAGCGACTCAAAATCCGTCGAGAAGGCGGATGACAAAATCTGCCAGAAAGTGAATTTGTTTTAAAACCCATTTTTAATAATTTACAAGTCAAGTAGGCATGAAACGGAGACCCGAGCCCAAAGGTATGGCCTTTTCAGTAAAGCCCCTTTCGATTCTACATGTAACTCCTAGACCGTAACAGGGCTCACAATCCACAAGATATCAACGGAAATCAAGGAATGTAAACTACAAGAGCCGAGAAGGCACAGGATCGTGATTCTGTCCCGAAGCATGTCAAAATCCATCGAGAAGGCAGATGACAGAATCTGGCAGAAAGTGAATTTGTTTTAAAACTCGTTTTTAATAATTTACAAGAAAAGTAGGCCTAAAACGGAGACCCGAGCCAAAAGTTTTGGCCTTTTCAGTAAAGCCCATTTCGATTCTGCCTGTAACTCCTAGACCGTAAGTGGGCTCACGATCCACAAAATATCAGCGGAAAGCTCAGAACGTAAACGTCAAGTGTTTAGAAGGCACAAGATCGTGATTCTATGCCGAAGCAGGTCAAAATCCGTCGAGAAGGCAGATGACAGAATCTGCCAGAAAGTGAATTTGTTTTAAAACCCATTTTTAATAATTTACAAGTCAAGTAGGCATGAAACGGAGACCCGAGCCTAAAGGTATGGCCTTTTCAGTAAAGCCCCTTTTGATTCTACCTGTAACTCCTAGACCGTAACTGGACTCACGATCCACAAGATATCAACGGAAAGCAAGAAATGTAAACTACAAAAGTCGAGAAGGAACGGGATCGTGATTCTATCCCGAAGCAGGTCAAAACCCGTCGAGAAGGCAGATGACAGAATCTGTCAGAAAGTGAATTTGTTTTAAAAGTCGTTTTTAATAATTTACAAGTCAAGTAAGCCTGAAACGGAGACCTGAGCTTAAAGTTATGGCCTTTTCAGTAAACCCCTTTTCGATTCTTCTTGTAACTCCTAGACCGTAATTGGGCTCACGATCCACAAGTTATCAACGGCAAGCTCAAAACGTAAACTACATGAGTTTAGAAGGCACGTGATCTCGATTCTATGCTGAAGCAGCTGAAAATCCGTCGAGAAGGCGGATGACATAATATGCCAGAAAGTGAATTTGTTTTAAAACCCATTTTTAATAATTTACAAGTCAAGTAGGCATGAAACGGAAACCCGCGCCAAAAGTTATGGCCTTTTCAGTAAAGCCCCTCTCGATTCTGCCTGTAACGCCTAGACCGTAACTGGGCTCACAATCCACAAGATATCAAAGGAAAGCTCAGAACGTAAACTACGAGAGTCGAGAAGGCACGAGATCGTGATTCTGTCCCGAAGCAGTTGAAAATCCATCGAGAAGGCAGATGACAGAATCTGGCAGAAATTGAATTTGTTTTAAAACTCGTTTTTAATAATTTACAAGAAAAGTAGGCCTGAAACGGAGACCCGAGCCAAAAGTTATGGCCTTTTCAGTAAAGCCCCTTTCGATTATACATGTAACTCCTAGACCGTAAGTGGGCTCACGATCCACAAGATATCAGCGGAAAGCTCAGAACGTAAACTACAAGTGTTTAGAAGGCATAAGATCGTGATTCTATGCCGAAGAAGGTCAAAATCCATCGAGAAGGCAGATGACAGAATCTGCCAGAAAGTGAATTTGTTTTAAAACCCATTTTTAATAATTTACAAGTAAAGTAGGCCTGAAACGGAGACCCGAGCCAAAAGTTATGGCCTTTTCAGTAAAGCCCCTTTTGATTCTGCCTGTAACTCCTAGACCGTAACTGGGCTCACTATCCACAAGATATCAACGGTAAGCTCGGAATGTAAACAACAAAAGTCGAGAAGGCACGGGATCGTGATTCTGTCCTGAAGCAGGTCAAAATCCGTTGAGAAGGCACGGGATCGTAATTCTATGCCGAAGCAGGTCAAAATCCTTCGAGAAGGCAGATGATAGAATTTGTCAGAAAGTGAATTTGTTTTAAAACCCGTTTTTAATAATTTACAAGTCAAGTAGGCATGAAATGGAGACCCGAGCCAAAAGTTATGGCCTTTTCAAAAATGCCCCTTTCAATTCTGCCTGTAACTCTTAAACCTTAACTAGGCTCACGATCCACAAGATATCAACGGAAAGCTCGGAATGTAAACTACAAAAGTCGAGAAGGCACGTGATCGTGATTCTGTCCCGAAGCAGGTCAAAATCCATCGAGAAGGCAGATGACAGAATCTGCCAGAAAAGTGAATTTGTTTTAAAACTCGTTTTTAATAATTTACAACTCAAGTAGGCATGAAATGGAGACCCGAGCCAAAAGTTATGGCCTTTTTAGTAAAGCCCCTTTCGATTATGCCTGTAACTCCTAGACCGTAAGTGGGCTCACGCTCCAAAGATATCAGCGGAAACCTCAGAACGTAACTACAAGAGTCGAGAAGGCACGGGATCGTGATTCTATGCCGAAGCAGGTCAAAATCCGTCGAGAATGTAGATGACAGAATCTGAAAGAAAGTGAATTCATTTTAAAACGCATTTTTACTAATTTACAAGTCAAGTAGGAATGAAACGGAGACCCGAGCCAAAAGGTATGGCCTTTTCAGTGAAGCCTCTTTCGATTCTACCTGTAACTCCGAGACTGTAACTGGGCTCACGATCCACAAGATATCAACGGAAAGCAAGAAAATGTAAACTACAAAAGTTGAGAAGGAACGGGATCGTGATTCTGTCCCGAAGGAGGTCAACACCCGTCGAGAAGGTAGATGACAGAATCTGTCAGAAAGTGAATTTGTTTTAAAACTCATTTTTAATAATTTACATGTCAAGTAGGCATGAAACGGAGACCCGATCCAAAAGGTATGGCCTTTTCAGTAAAGCCCCTTTCGATTCTACCTGTAACTCCTAGACCGTAACTGGGCTCACGATCTACAAGATATCAACTGAAAGCAAGAAATGTAAACTACAAAAGTCGAGAAGGAACGAGATCGTGATTCTGTCCCGAAGCAGGTCAAAACCCGTCGAGAAGGCAGATGACAGAATCTGTTAGAAAGTGAATTTGTTTTAAAAGTTGTTTTTAATAATTTACATGTCAAGTAGGCCTGAAACGGAGACCTGAGCCTAAAGTTATGGCCTTTTCAGTAAAGCCCCTTTCGATTCTGCTTGTAACTCCTAGACCGTAATTGGGCTCACGATCCACAAGATATCAACGGCAAGCTCAAAATGTAAACTACAATTGTTTAGAAGGCACGAGATCTCGATTCTTTGCCGAAGCAACTCAAAATCCGTCGAGAAGGCGGATGACAAAATCTGCCAGAAAGTGAATTTGTTTTAAAACCCATTTTTAATAATTTACAAGTCAAGTAGGCATGAAACGGAGACCCGAGCCCAAAGGTATGGCCTTTTCAGTAAAGCCCCTTTCGATTCTACATGTAACTCCTAGACCGTAACTGGGCTCACAATCCACAAGATATCAACGGAAATCAAGGAATGTAAACTACAAGAGTCGAGAAGGCACATTATCGTGATTCTGTCCCGAAGCATGTCAAAATCCATCGAGAAGGCAGTTGACAGAATCTGGCAGAAAGTGAATTAGTTTTAAAACTCGTTTTTAATAATTTACAAGAAAAGTAGGCCTAAAACGGAGACCCGAGCCAAAAGTTATGGCCTTTTTAGTAAAGCCCCTTTCGATTCTGCCTGTAACTCCTAGACCGTAAGTGGGCTCACGATCCACAAAATATCAGCGGAAAGCTTAGAACGTAAACGTCAAGTGTTTAGAAGGCACAAGATCGTGATTCTATGCCGAAGCAGGTCAAAATCTGTCGAGAAGACAGATGACAGAATCTGCCAGAAAGTGAATTTGTTTTAAAACCCATTTTTAATAATTTACAAGTCAAGTAGGCATGAAACGGAGACACGAGCCTAAAGGTATGGCCTTTTCAGTAAAGCCCCTTTCGATTCTACTGTAACTCCTAGACCGTAACTGGACTCACGATCCACAAGATATCAACGGAAAGCAAGAAATGTAAACTACAAAAGTCGAGAAGGAACGGGATCGTGATTCTATCCCGAAGCAGGTCAAAACCCGTCGAGAAGGCAGATGACAGAATCTGTCAGAAAGTGAATTTGTTTTAAAACTCGTTTTTAATAATTTACAAGAAAAGTAGGCCTAAAACGGAGACCCGAGCCAAAAGTTATGACCTTTTCAGTAAAGCCCCTTTCGATTCTGCCAGTAACTCCTAGACCGTAAGTAGGCTCACGATCCACAAAATATCAGCGGAAAGCTCAGAACGTAAACGTCAAGTGTTTAGAAGGCACAAGATCGTGATTCTATGCCGAAGCAGCTCAAAATCCGTCGAGAAGGCAGATGAGAAAATCTGCCAGAAAGTGAATTTATTTTAAAACCCGATTTTAGTAATTTACAAGTCAAGTAGGCATGAAACGGAGACCCGAGCCTAAAGGTATGGCCTTTTAAGTAAAGCCCCTCTCGATTCTGCCTGTAACGCCTAGACCGTAACTTGGCTCACGATCCACAAGATATCAACGGAAAGCAAGGAACGTAAACTACTAGAGTCGAGAAGGCACGGGATCGTGATTCTGTCCCGAAGCAGTTGAAAATCCATCGAGAAGGCAGATGACAGAATCTGGCAGAAATTGAATTTGTTTTAAAACTCGTTTTTAATAATTTACAAGAAAAGTAGGCCTGAAATGGAGACCCGAGCCAAAAGTTATGGCCTTTTCAGTAAAGCCCCTTTCGATTATGCCTGTAACTCCCAGACCGTAAGTGGGCTCACGATCCACAAGATATCAGCGGAAAGCTCAGAACGTAAACTACAAGTGTTTAGAAGGCATAAGATCGTGATTCTATGACGAAGAAGGTCAAAATCCATCGAGAAGGCAGATGACAGAATCTGCCAGAAAGTGAATTTGTTTTAAAACCCATTTTTAATAATTTACAAGTCAAGTAGGCATGAAACGGAGACCCGAGCCAAAAGTTATGGCCTTTTCAGTAAAGCCCCTTTTAATTCTGCCTGTAACTCCGAGACCGTAACTGGGCTCACTATCCACAAGATATCAACGGTAAGCTCGGAATGTTAACAACAAAAGTCGAGAAGGCACGGGATCGTCATTCTGTCCTGAAGCAGGTCAAAATCCGTTGAGAAGGCAGATGACAGAATCTTCTAGAAAGTGAATCTGTTTTAACACTCGTTTTTAATAATTTACAAGTCAAGTAGGATAGAAACGGAGACCCGAGCCAAACGTTATGGCCTTTTTAGTAAAGCCCTTTCGATTATGCATGTAACTCCTAGACCGTAAGTGGGCTCATGATCCAAAGATATCAACGGAAAGCTCAGAACGTAAACTACAAGAGTCGAGAAGGCACGGGATCTTGATTCTATGCCGAAGCAGATCAAAATCCGTCGAGAATGTAGATGACAGAATATGCAAGAAAGTGAATTCATTTTAAAACCCGTTTTTACTAATTTACAAGTCAAGTAGGCATGAAACGGAGACCCGACCCAAAAGTTATGGCCTTTTGAGTAAAGCCCCTTTCGGTTCTGCCTCTAACTCCTAGACTGTAACTGGGCTCACGATCCACAAGATATCACCGGAAAGCTCGGAATGTAAACTAAAAAATTAGAGAAGGAACGGGATCGTGATTCCGCCCCGAAGCAGGTTAAAATCCATCGAGAAGGCAGATGACAGAATCTGCCAGAAAATGAATTTGTTTTAAAACTCGTTTTTAATAATTTACAAGTCAAGTAGGCATGAAACGGAGACCCGAGCAAAAAGTTATGGCCTTTTCAGTAATGCCCCTTTCGATTCTGCAAGTAACTCCTAGACCGTAACTGGGCTCACGATCCACAAGATATCAACGGAATGCTCGGAATGTAAAATAAAAAATCCGAGAAGCCACTGGATCGTGATTCCACCCCGAAGCATGTTAAAATCCATCAAGAAGGCAGATGACAGAATATGACAGAAAATGAATTTGCTTAAATCTCGTTTTTAATAATATACAAGCCAAGTAGTCCTGTAACGGAGACCCGAGCCAAAAGTTATGGCCTTTTCAGTAAAGCTCCTTTCGATTCTGCATGTCACTCGTAGACCGTATGTGGGCTCACGATCCACAAGATATCAACGGAAAGCTCAGAACGTAAACTACGAGAGTCGAGAAAGCACGGGATCCTGATTCTATGCCGTAGCAGGTCAAAATCCGTCGAGAAGGCAGATGACAGAATCTCCCAGAAAGTGAATTTGATTTAAAACCCGTTTTAATAATCTACAAGTCAAGTAGGCATGAAACGGAAACCCGAGCCAAAAGTCGTGGCCTTTTCAGTAAAGCCCCTTTCAATTCGGCCTGTAACTCCTAGACCGTAACTGGGCTCACGGTCCACAAAATATCAACGGAAAGCTCGGAATGTAAACTACAAAAGTCGAGAAGGCACGGGACCGTGATTATGTCCCGAAGCAGGTCAAAATCCGTCGAGAAGGCAGATGACAGAATCTGCCAGAAAGTGAATTTGTTTTAAAACTCGTTTTTAATAATTTTCAAGTCAAGTAGGCATTAAACGGAGACCCGAGCCAAAAGTTATGGCCTTTTCAGTAAAGCCCCTTTCGATTCTGCCTGTAACTCCTAGACCATAAATGGGCTCACGATCCACAAGATATCAACGGATAGCACGGAATGTAAACTACAAAAGTCGAGAAGGCACGGGATCGTGATTCTGTCATGAAGCAGGTTAAAATCCGTCGAGAAGGCAGATGACAGAATCTGCTAGAATGTGAATTTGTTTTAAAACTCATTTTTAATACTCCCTCCGTCGCACAAAAAACTTCCCATTTGGTTTTTGCACAACTTTTTAGGTAACAGTTAGTGGTGGGGTCATTGATAATACTTTTGATTAAAATATAAGGTTGGACTGGAGAGAGAAAGATAGTTAGTGGATATTAGTGGTGAGGTCTTTAGTAATCATAGTTTTTTATTGTGTGGAGCCCATCAAATATGGGAAATGGGAAGTTTTTTGTGGGACGGAGGTAGTAATTTACAAGTCAAGTAGTCCTGAAACGGATACCCGAGCCAAAAGTTATGGCCTTTTCAGTAAAGCCCCTTTCGATTCTGCCTTTCACTCCTAGACCGTAAGTGGGCTCACGATCCACAAGATATCAACAGAAAGCTCATAACGTAAACTACGAGACTCGAGAAGGCACGGGACGTAATTCTATGCCGAAGCAGGTCAAAATCCGTCGAGAAGGAAGATGACAGAATCTGTCAGAAAGTGAATTTGTTTTAAAACCCGTTTTTAATAATTTACAAGTCAAGTAGGCCTGAAATGGAGACCCGAGCCAAAAGTTATGGCCTTTTCAAAAATGCCCCTTTCAATTCTTCCTGTAACTCTTAAACCTTAACTGGGCTCACGATCCACAAGATATCAACGGAAAGCTCGGAATGTAAACTACAAAAATCGAGAAGGCACGGGATCGTGATTCTGTCCCGAAGCAGGTCAAAATCCATCGAGAAAGCAGATGACAGAATCTGCCAGAAAAGTGAATTTGTTTTAAAACTCGTTTTTAATAATTTACAACTCAAGTAGGCATGAAATGGAGACCCGAGCCAAAAGTTATGGCCTTTTTAGTAAAGCCCCTTTCGATTATGCCTGTAACTCCTAGACCGTAAGTGGGCTCACGCTCCAAAGATATCAGCGGAAACCTCAGAACATAAACTACAAGAGTCGAGAAGGCACGGGATCGTGATTCTATGCCGAAGCAGGTCAAAATCCGTCGAGAATGTAGATGACAGAATCTGAAAGAAAGTGAATTCGTTTTAAAACGCATTTTTACTAATTTACAAGTCAAGTAGGCATGAAACGGAGACCCGAGCCAAAAGGTATGGCCTTTTCAGTAAAGCCTCTTTCGATTCTGCCTGTAACTCCTAGACCGTAACTGGGCTCACGATCCACAAGATATCAACGGAAAGCAAGAAATGTAAACTACAAAAGTCGAGAAGGAACGGGATCGTGATTCTGTCCCGAAGGAGGTCAAAACCAGTCGAGAAGGCAGATGACAGAATCTGTCAGAAAGTGAATTTGTTTTAAAACTCATTTTTAATAATTTACATGTCAAGTATGCATGAAATGGAGACCCGAGCCAAAAGGTATGGCCTTTTCAGTAAAGCCCCTCTCGATTCTACCTGTAACTCCTAGACTGTAACTGTGCTCACGATCCACAAGATATCAACAGAAAGCAAGAAATGTAAACTACAAAAGTCGAGAAGGAACGAGATCGTGATTCTGTCCCGAAGCAGGTCAAAACCCGTCGAGATCGCAGATGACAGAATCTGTTAGAAAGTGAATTTGTTTTAAAACTTGTTTTTAATAATTTACATGTCAAGTAGGCCTGAAACGAAGACCTGAGCCTAAAGTTATGGCCTTTTCAGTAAAGCCCCTTTCGATTCTGCTTGTAACTCCTAGACCGTAATTGGGCTCACGATCCACAAGATATCAACGGGAAGCTCAAAACGTAAACTACAATTGTTTAGAAGGCACGAGATCTCGATTCTATGCCGAAGCAACTCAAAATCCGTCGAGAAGGCGGATGAAAAAATCTGCCAGAAAGTGAATTTGTTTTAAAACCCATTTTTAATAATTTACAAGTCAAGTAGGCATGAAACGGAGACCCGAGCCCAAAGGTATGGCCTTTTCAGTAAAGCCCCTTTCGATTCTACATGTAACTCCTAGACCGTAACTGGGCTCACAATCCACAAGATATCAAAGGAAATCAAGGAATGTAAACTACAAGAGTCGAGAAGGCACAGGATCGTGATTCTGTCCCGAAGCATGTCAAAATCCATCGAGAAGGCAGATGACAGAATCTGGCAGAAAGTGAATTTGTTTTAAAACTCGTTTTTAATAATTTACAAGAAAAGTAGGCCTAAAACGGAGACCCGAGCCAAAAGTTATGGCCTTTTCAGTAAAGCCCCTTTCGATTCTGCCTGTAACTCCTAGACCGTAAGTGGGCTCACGATCCACAAAATATCAGCGGAAAGCTCAGAATGTAAACGTCAAGTGTTTAGAAGGCACAAGATCGTGATTCTATGCCGAAGCAGGTCAAAATCCGTCGAGAAGGCAGATGACAGAATCTGCCAGAAAGTGAATTTGTTTTAAAACCCATTTTTAATAATTTACAAGTCAAGTAGGCATGAAACGGAGACCCGAGCCTAAAGGTATGGCCTTTTCAGTAAAGCCCCTTTCGATTCTAACTGTAACTCCTAGACCGTAACTGGACTCACGATCCACAAGATATCAACGGAAAGCAAGAAATGTAAACTACAAAAGTCGAGAAGGAACGGGATCGTGATTCTATCCCGAAGCAGGTCAAAACCCGTCGAGAAGGCAGATGACAGAATCTGTCAGAAAGTGAATTTGTTTTAAAAGTCGTTTTTAATAATTTACAAGTCAAGTAGGCCTGAAACGGAGACCTGAGCCTAAAGTTATGGCCTTTTCAGTAAACCCCCTTTCGATTCTTCTTGTAACTCCTAGACCGTAATTGGGCTCACGATCCACAAGTTATCAACGGCAAGCTCAAAACGTAAACTACATGTGTTTAGAAGGGACGGGATCTCGATTCTATACCGAAGCAGCTCAAAATCCGTCGAGAAGGCGGATGACAAAATCTGCCAGAAAGTGAATTTGTTTTAAAACCCATTTTTAATAATTTACAAGTCAAGTAGGCATGAAACGGAGACCCGAGCCCAAAGGTATGGCCTTTTCAGTAAAGCCCCTTTCGATTCTACATGTAACTCCTAGACCGTAATTGGGCTCACAATCCACAAGATATCAAAGGAAATCAAGGAATGTAAACTACAAGAGTCGAGAAGGCACAGGATCGTGATTCTGTCCCGAAGCATGTCAAAATCCATCGAGAAGGCAGATGACAGAATCTGGCAGAAAGTGAATCTGTTTTAAAACTCGTTTTTAATAATTTACAAGAAAAGTAGGCCTAAAACGGAGACCCGAGCCAAAAGTTATGGCCTTTTCAGTAAAGCCCCTTTCGATTCTGCCTGTAACTCCTAGACCGTAAGTGGGCTCACGATCCACAAAATATCAGCGGAAAGCTCAGAATATAAACGTCAAGTGTTTAGAAGGCACAAGATCGTGATTCTATGCCGAAGCAGGTCAAAATCCGTCTAGAAGGCAGATGACAGAATCTGCCAGAAAGTGAATTTGTTTTAAAACCCATTTTTAATAATTTACAAGTCAAGTAGGCATGAAACGGAGACCCGAGCCTAAAGGTATGGCCTTTTCAGTAAAGCCCCTTTCGATTCTACCTGTAACTCCTAGACCGTAACTGGACTCAAGATCCACAAGATATCAACGGAAAGCAAGAAATGTAAACTACAAAAGTCGAGAAGGAACGGGATCGTGATTCTATCCCGAAGCAGGTCAAAACCCGTCGAGAAGGCAGATGACAGAATCTGTCAGAAAGTGAATTTGTTTTAAAAGTCGTTTTTAATAATTTACAAGTCAAGTAGGCCTGAAACGGAGACCTGAGCCTAAATTTATGGCCTTTTCAGTAAACCCCCTTTCGATTCTTCTTGTAACTCCTAGACCGTAATTGGGCTCACGATCCACAAGTTATCAACGGCAAGCTCAAAACGTAAACTACATGTGTTTAAAAGGCACGGGATCTCGATTCTATACCGAAGCAGCTCAAAATCCGTCGAGAAGGCGGATGACAAAATCTGCCAGAAAGTGAATTTGTTTTAAAACCCATTTTTAATAATTTACAAGTCAAGTAGGCATGAAACGGAAACCCGAGCCAAAAGTTATGGCCTTTTCAGTAAAGCCCCTCTCGATTATGCCTGTAACGCCTAGACCGTAACTGGGCTCACGATCCACAAGATATCAACGGAAAGCAAGGAACGTAAACTACAAGAGTCGAGAAGGCACAAGATCGTGATTCTGTCCCGAAGCAGTTGAAAATCCATCGAGAAGGCAGATGACAGAATCTGGCAGAAATTGAATTTGTTTTAAAACTCATTTTTAATAATTTACAAGAAAAGTAGGCCTGAAACGGAGACCCGAGCCAAAAGTTATGGCCTTTTCAGTAAAGCCCCTTTCGATTATACCTGTAACTCCTAGACCGTAAGTGGGCTCATGATCCACAAGATATCAGCGGAAAGCTCAGAACGTAAACTACAAGTGTTTAGAAGGCATAAGATCGTGATTCTATGCCGAAGAAGGTCAAAAATCCATCGAGAAGGCAGATGACAGAATCTGCCAGAAAGTGAATTTGATTTAAAACCCATTTTTAATAATTTACAAGTGAAGTAGGCCTGAAACGGAGACCCGAGCCAAAAGTTATGGCCTTTTCAGTAAAGCCCCTTTTGATTCTGCCTGTAATTCCTAGACCGTAACTTGGCTCACTATCCACAAGATATCAACGGTAAGCTCGGAATGTAAACAACAAAAGTCGAGAAGGCACGGGATCGTGATTCTGTCCTGAAGCAGGTCAAAATCCGTTGAGAAGGCAGATGATAGAATCTTCTAGAAAGTGAATCTGTTTTAACACTCGTTTTTTATAATTTACAAGTCAAGTAGGACAGAAACGGAGACCCGAGCCAAACGTTATGGCTTTTTAGTAAAGCCCTTTCGATTATGCCTGTAACTCCTAGACCGTAAGTGGGCTCATGATCCAAAGATATCAACGAAAAGCTCATAACGTAAACTACAAGAGTCGAGAAGGCACGGGATCTTGATTCTATGCCGAAGCAGATCAAAATCCGTCGAGAATGTAGATGACAGAATCTGCAAGAAAGTGAATTCGTTTTAAAACCCGTTTTTACTAATTTACAAGTCAAGTAGGCATGAAACGGAGACCCGACCCAAAAGTTATGGCCTTTTGAGTAAAGCCCCTTTCGATTCTGCCTCTAACTCCTAGACCGTAACTGGGCTCACGATCCACAAGATATCAACGGAAAGCTCGGAATGTAAACTAAAAAATTCAAGAAGGCACGGGATTGTGATTCCGCCCCGAAGCAGGTTAAAATCCATCGAGAAGGCAGATGACAGAATCTGCCAGAAAATGAATTTGTTTTAAAACCCATTTTTAATAATTTACAAGTCAAGTAGGCATGAAACGGAGACCCGAGCCTAAAGGTATGGCCTTTTCAGTAATGCCCCTTTCGATTCTGCAAGTAACTCCTAGACCGTAACTGGGCTCACAATTCACAAGATATCAACGGAATGCTCGGAATGTAAAATAAAAAATCCGAGAAGCCACTGGATCGTGATTCCGCCCCGAAGCATGTTAAAATCCATTGAGAAGGCCGATGACAGAATATGACAGAAAATGAATTTGCTTTAAATCTCGTTTTTAATAATATACAAGCCAAGTAGCCTGTAACGGAGACCCGAGCCAAAAGTTATGGCCTTTTCAGTAAAGCCCCTTTCGATTCTGCCTTTCACTCGTAGACCGTATGTGGGCTCACGATCCACAAGATATCAACGGAAAGCTCAGAACGTAAACTACGAGAGTCGAGAAGGCACGGGATCCTGATTCTATGCCGAAGCAGGTCAAAATCCGTCGAGAAGGCAGATGACAGAATCTCCAAGAAAGTGAATTTGATTTAAAACCCGTTTTAATAATCTACAAGTCAAGTAGGCATGAAACGGAGACCCGAGCCAAAAGTCGTGGCCTTTTCAGTAAAGCCCCTTTCAATTTGGCCTGTAACTCCTAGACCGTAACTGGGCTCACGGTCCACAAAATATCAACGGAAAGCTCGGAACGTAAACTACAAAAGTCGAGAAGGCACGGGATCGTGATTCTGTCCCGAAGCAGGTCAAAATCCATCGAGAAGGCAGATGACAGAATCTGCCAGAAAGTGAATTTGTTTTAAAACTCGTTTTTAATAATTTTCAAGTCAAGTAGGCATTAAACGGAGACCCGAGCCAAAAGTTATGGCCTTTTCAGTAAAGCCCCTTTCGATTCTGCTTGTAACTCCTAGACCGTAAATGGGCTCACGATCCACAAGATATCAACGGATAACACGGAATGTAAACTACAAAAGTCGAGAAGGCACGGGATCGTGATTCCGTCCTGAAGCAGGTTAAAATCCGTCGAGAAGGCAGATGACAGAATCTGCTAGAAAGTGAATTTGTTTTAAAACTCATTTTTAGTACTCCCTCCGTCGCACAAAAAACTTCCCATTTGGTTTTTGCACAACTTATTAGGTAATAGTTAGTGGTGGGGTCATTGATAATACTTTTGATTAAAATATAAGGTTGGACTGGAGAGAGAAAGATAGTTAGTGGATATTAGTGGTGAGGTTTTTAGTAATCATAGTTTTTTATTGTGTGGAGCCCATCAAATATGGGAAATTGGAAGTTTTTTGTGGGACGGAGGGAGTAATTTACAAGTCAAGTAGTCCTGAAACGGATACCCGAGCCAAAAGTTATGGCCTTTTCAGTAAAGCCCCTTTCGATTCTGCCTGTCACTCCTAGACCGTAAGTGGGCTCACGATCCACAAGATATCAACAGAAAGTTCATAACGTAAACTACGAGAGTCGAGAAGGCACGGGATCGTAATTCTATGCCGAAGCAGGTCAAAATCCGTCGAGAAGGCAGATGACAGAATCTGCCAGAAAGTGAATTTGTTTTAAAACCCGTTTTTAATAATTTACAAGTCAAGTAGGCATGAAATGGAGACCCGAGCCAAAAGTTATTGCCTTTTCAAAAATGCCCATTTCAATTCTGCCTGTAACTCTTAAACCTTAACTGGGCTCACGATCCACAAAATATCAACGGAAAGCTCGGAATGTAAACTACAAAAGTCGAGAAGGCACGGGATCGTGATTCTGTCCCGAAGCAGGTCAAAATCCTCCGAGAAGGCAGGTGACAGAATCTACCAGAAAAGTGAATTTGTTTTAAAACTCGTTTTCAATAATTTACAACTCAAGTAGGCATGAAATGGAGACCCGAGCCAAAAGTTATGGCCTTTTCAGTAAAGCCCCTTTTGATTCTGCCTGTAATTCCTAGACCGTAACTTGGCTCACTATCCACAAGATATCAACGGTAAGCTCGGAATGTAAACAACAAAAGTCGAGAAGGCACGGGATCGTGATTCTGTCCTGAAGCAGGTCAAAATCCGTTGAGAAGGCAGATGATAGAATCTTCTAGAAAGTGAATCTGTTTTAACACTCGTTTTTTATAATTTACAAGTCAAGTAGGACAGAAACGGAGACCCGAGCCAAACGTTATGGCTTTTTAGTAAAGCCCTTTCGATTATGCCTGTAACTCCTAGACCGTAAGTGGGCTCATGATCCAAAGATATCAACGAAAAGCTCATAACGTAAACTACAAGAGTCGAGAAGGCACGGGATCTTGATTCTATGCCGAAGCAGATCAAAATCCGTCGAGAATGTAGATGACAGAATCTGCAAGAAAGTGAATTCGTTTTAAAACCCGTTTTTACTAATTTACAAGTCAAGTAGGCATGAAACGGAGACCCGACCCAAAAGTTATGGCCTTTTGAGTAAAGCCCCTTTCGATTCTGCCTCTAACTCCTAGACCGTAACTGGGCTCACGATCCACAAGATATCAACGGAAAGCTCGGAATGTAAACTAAAAAATTCAAGAAGGCACGGGATTGTGATTCCGCCCCGAAGCAGGTTAAAATCCATCGAGAAGGCAGATGACAGAATCTGCCAGAAAATGAATTTGTTTTAAAACCCATTTTTAATAATTTACAAGTCAAGTAGGCATGAAACGGAGACCCGAGCCTAAAGGTATGGCCTTTTCAGTAATGCCCCTTTCGATTCTGCAAGTAACTCCTAGACCGTAACTGGGCTCACAATTCACAAGATATCAACGGAATGCTCGGAATGTAAAATAAAAAATCCGAGAAGCCACTGGATCGTGATTCCGCCCCGAAGCATGTTAAAATCCATTGAGAAGGCCGATGACAGAATATGACAGAAAATGAATTTGCTTTAAATCTCGTTTTTAATAATATACAAGCCAAGTAGCCTGTAACGGAGACCCGAGCCAAAAGTTATGGCCTTTTCAGTAAAGCCCCTTTCGATTCTGCCTTTCACTCGTAGACCGTATGTGGGCTCACGATCCACAAGATATCAACGGAAAGCTCAGAACGTAAACTACGAGAGTCGAGAAGGCACGGGATCCTGATTCTATGCCGAAGCAGGTCAAAATCCGTCGAGAAGGCAGATGACAGAATCTCCAAGAAAGTGAATTTGATTTAAAACCCGTTTTAATAATCTACAAGTCAAGTAGGCATGAAACGGAGACCCGAGCCAAAAGTCGTGGCCTTTTCAGTAAAGCCCCTTTCAATTTGGCCTGTAACTCCTAGACCGTAACTGGGCTCACGGTCCACAAAATATCAACGGAAAGCTCGGAACGTAAACTACAAAAGTCGAGAAGGCACGGGATCGTGATTCTGTCCCGAAGCAGGTCAAAATCCATCGAGAAGGCAGATGACAGAATCTGCCAGAAAGTGAATTTGTTTTAAAACTCGTTTTTAATAATTTTCAAGTCAAGTAGGCATTAAACGGAGACCCGAGCCAAAAGTTATGGCCTTTTCAGTAAAGCCCCTTTCGATTCTGCTTGTAACTCCTAGACCGTAAATGGGCTCACGATCCACAAGATATCAACGGATAACACGGAATGTAAACTACAAAAGTCGAGAAGGCACGGGATCGTGATTCCGTCCTGAAGCAGGTTAAAATCCGTCGAGAAGGCAGATGACAGAATCTGCTAGAAAGTGAATTTGTTTTAAAACTCATTTTTAGTACTCCCTCCGTCGCACAAAAAACTTCCCATTTGGTTTTTGCACAACTTATTAGGTAATAGTTAGTGGTGGGGTCATTGATAATACTTTTGATTAAAATATAAGGTTGGACTGGAGAGAGAAAGATAGTTAGTGGATATTAGTGGTGAGGTTTTTAGTAATCATAGTTTTTTATTGTGTGGAGCCCATCAAATATGGGAAATTGGAAGTTTTTTGTGGGACGGAGGGAGTAATTTACAAGTCAAGTAGTCCTGAAACGGATACCCGAGCCAAAAGTTATGGCCTTTTCAGTAAAGCCCCTTTCGATTCTGCCTGTCACTCCTAGACCGTAAGTGGGCTCACGATCCACAAGATATCAACAGAAAGTTCATAACGTAAACTACGAGAGTCGAGAAGGCACGGGATCGTAATTCTATGCCGAAGCAGGTCAAAATCCGTCGAGAAGGCAGATGACAGAATCTGCCAGAAAGTGAATTTGTTTTAAAACCCGTTTTTAATAATTTACAAGTCAAGTAGGCATGAAATGGAGACCCGAGCCAAAAGTTATTGCCTTTTCAAAAATGCCCATTTCAATTCTGCCTGTAACTCTTAAACCTTAACTGGGCTCACGATCCACAAAATATCAACGGAAAGCTCGGAATGTAAACTACAAAAGTCGAGAAGGCACGGGATCGTGATTCTGTCCCGAAGCAGGTCAAAATCCTCCGAGAAGGCAGGTGACAGAATCTACCAGAAAAGTGAATTTGTTTTAAAACTCGTTTTCAATAATTTACAACTCAAGTAGGCATGAAATGGAGACCCGAGCCAAAAGTTATGGCCTTTTTAGTAAAGCCCCTTTCGATTATGCCTGTAACTCCTAGACCGTAAGTGGGCTCATGCTCCAAAGATATCAACGAAAACCTCAGAACGTAAACTACAAGAGTCGAGAAGGCACGGGATCGTGATTCTATGCGGAAGCAGATCAAAATCGGTTGAGAATGTAGATGACAGAATCTGAAAGAAAGTGAATTCGTTTTAAAACGCATTTTTTACTAATTTACAAGTCAAGTAGGCATGAAACAGAGACCCGACCCAAAAGTTATGGCCTTTTGAGTAAAGCCCCTTTCGATTCCCCCTGTAACTCCTAGACCGTAACTGGGCTCATGATCCACAAGATATCAACGGAAAGCTCGGAATATAAATTCAAAAATTCGAGAAGGCACGGGATCGTGATTCCGCCCCGAAGCGGGTTAAAATCCATCGAGAAGGCAGATGACAGAATATGCCAGAAAATGAATTTGTTTTAAATCTCGTTTTTAATAATTTACAAGTCAAGTAGTCCTGTCACGGAGACCCGAGCCAAAAGTTATGGCCTTTTCAGTAAAGTCCCTTTCGATTCTACCTATCACTCGTAGACCGTAAGTGGTCTCACGATCCACAAGATATCAACGGAAAGCTCATAACGTAAACTACGACAGTCGAGAAGACACGGGATCCTGATTCTGTCCTAAAGCAAGTTAAAATCCATCGAGAAGGCAGATAACAGAATCTGCTAGAAAGTGAATTTGTTTTAAAATTCGTTTTTAATAATTTACAAGTCAAGTAGTCCTGAAACGGATACCCGAGCCAAAAGTTATGGCCTTTTCAGTAAAGCCCCTTTCGATTCTGCCCGTCACTCGTAGACCGTAAGTGGGCTCACGATCCACATGATATCAACGGAAAGCTCAGAACGTAAACTACGAGAGTCTAGAAGGCACGGGATCGTAATTCTATGCCGAAGCAGGTCAAAATCCGTCGAGAAGGCAGATGACAGAATCTGTTGGAAAGAGAATTTGTTTTAAAACCCGTTTTTAATAATTTACAAGTCAAGTAGGCATGAAATGGAGACCCGAGCTAAAAGTTATGGCCTTTTCAGTAAAGCCCATTTCAATTCTGCCTGTAACTCCTAGACCGTAACTGAGCTCACGATCCACAAGATATGAACGGAAAGTTCGGAATGTAAACTATAAAAGTCGAGAAGGCACGGGATCGTGATTCTGTCCCGAAGCAGGTCAAAATCCGTCGAGAAGGCAGATGACAGAATCTGCCAGAAAAGTGAATTTGTTTTAAAACTCGTTTTTAATAATTTACAAGTCAAGTGCTGAAATGGAGACCCGAGCCAAAAGTTATGGCCTTTTCTGTAAATCCCCTTTCAGTTATGCCTGTAACTCCTAGACCATAAGTGGGCTCACGATCCACATGATATCAACGGAAAGCTCAGAACGTAAACTTCAACAGTAGAGAAGGCACGAGATCGTGATTCTGTCCCGAAGAATGTCAAAATCCGTCAAGAAGGTAGATGACATAATCTGACAGAAAGTGAATTTGTTTTAGAACCCATTTTTAATAATTTACACGTCAAGTAGGCCTGAAACAGATCCCCGAGCCAAAAGTTATGGCCTTTTCAGTAAAGCCGCTCACAATCCCCAAGATATCCACGGAAAGCTCGAAATGTCAACCACAAAAGTCGAGAAGGCACGGGATCATGATTCTGTACCGAAGCAGGTCAAAATCCGTCGATAAGGCAGATGACAAAATCTGCCAGAAAGTGAATTTGTTTTAAAACTCGTTTTTAATAATTTACTAGTCAAGTAGGCCTGAAACGGACACCCGAGCCAAAAGTTATGGGCTTTTAATTAAAGTCTTTTCCATTCTACCTGTAACTCCTATACCGTAAGTGGGCTCATGATCGAGAAGATATCAACAAAAAGCTCATAACGTAAACTACAAGAGTCGAGAAGGCACGGGATCGTGATTCTATGCCGAAGCAGGTCGAAATCCGTCGAGAAGACAGATGACAGAATCTGCCAGAAAGTGAATTTGTTTTAAAACATGTTTTTAATAATTTACAAGTCAAGTAGGCATGAAACGGAGTGCCGAGCAAAAAGGTATGACCTTTTTTAGTAAAGCCCCTTTCGATTCTTCCTATAACTCCTTGACCGTAACTGGGCTCACGATCCACAAGATATCAACTTAATAAAAATTGGGCATGATAAAAGAATGTAGTGGTGTGACCCTTTAGTGCCTTATACCATTGGACACGATGACACGTGTGCTTATCTGTGCACATAAATCCAACAAACTCAATACTGACCAAAGTCTCAAACGTTTTTTTTAATATATATCCTCTTAAGGCCAACATAGTTAGCCCACTGCTACTATGAAACATTCCTACGCTGAGCACAAAAGATCATTGTCAGTCTAAAGTTGTCTTCCCATAGAAAAAGACAATGGTGGTTGATTTCATACTGACACCCACTGGTACTGCTTTTATCATGCCCAATTTTTATTAAGTTGGCTCACATGATTTAAGAAATGATCACAAACCCTAAAGCCACACTATCCAAATATTCACCATGGGGTTTAAGCCACATTACTGTTATCACTCTAACACCGAGTGATAAACATTGAAAATAATAAGAAGCATATCCCAAGCTTCGTTTCCCAAACCCAAACCTTTTCATCAAAAGTGACCAAACCTACACTGAGCTACTCAAAATCACACTCACTTTTTACTGAAATCTTCTCACACATGCTATGCAAGTCCACAATATTTCATCATAAACTAGATGAAATACAGACTTCACAAATTCTGTTTAAATGATTTTAGAATTAAACAACACAATTCAATCTGATAAGCCAAACCATACTAACCAGCTACTATTTTTGTTTCTTTAGAGCATCTGTGCAGGGTCCTCAGGCTAAAATTCCAGATGTTGAACAAGTTTCCTTGCAAACAATCATGCAAGAAATCTTGGCCATGCAGAATACACAGAATACAATATTGGCCAAGATGGAAACTATGAGCAATGATATTGACTCATTAAAAGAGTCAGTTGCATTACTTCAACAACAACAACAACAACAACCTCCACTGACTCCACCATGTCAACACAGTGGAGAAAATGAAGACCAAGGTGGAGATGATGATGTTGAGCCCAACCCATCTCCTTCCAATAAAGATCACAGAGATGATGCAGATATTGATGCTGCTACTGAAACTCTGCCATCTCATACTCATGATGATACTCAAGGAGATGCAGGTGGTGATGATGGTGATTTTCGGTTATTACAAGTAACAAAACGCAGCGGAAAGTTTATCACCATAAACGGATCTAATATTGAATGACACAATTAAACTAGATAAGAAATCAAAGAGAATAGTATAAGGATTCATACCCTAGTTGCCTTTCATTAATATGTATCAGTTGGTAATGATGATCGACCGAAACCAAGAACACCAACGGGGAGTTCCTCCAAAGCTAGACCACACAACACTTGTGCAAGAACACCAAGGGATGCTAGTCCAATCTTCAAGCAAAAAGAACAAAAGTCTAGAGAGGTGTGTGAAGGGGGCGGCCGAATAGGGTTTTTAAGGAGTGAGATTCTTCTTGCCCTTGATTCCATTTTATTGACTTCCCATAATCAATTATGATTATTAACACTCTAGTCCCTATCTTTTGTTCCTTCTAGTTTGCTCACAATAAAGTTCTAATATTAACAATTAATATTAAACTTTAATATATACAAGCATGTAGCTCATATTAATATATAATGCAATGACCCTAATTACACTATATATTTTATGGTGTTAAGTGTTTAAGTGTGTGACCATTTAGGCTCACAAACAACTAGCCATATAACTATATGTTATACGTGTGAAGCATATTCCAACAGCTCCCACTTGCGCACGTGATAACATCAAGTAGTTATACAAGCAAAGGTTAGAGTCTAGCAACCATCCAATGCCCCTAGAAGTAAATGAGGAGTTTCATAAAATCTTTGATCAAAGTTTTTCAAACAGTTATCCTTTTGTTGCTGATACTATGTTGAAATTTAGACAAGGATTAATGTCAATCTACAATTTCAACGATTCTGTTTCTCGATCTATACATTGAAGTAGATTACCAAAACCAATCAGGATTCATCGTGATTACCTTTTGGGTGTGGCCACACATACATCTATTCAAATCATCGAGGGGCCCAGTAGTATCTAATCCACTTACGTGGAGGAACAAATTCTTTATTGACTGCACGTGTCTGTCATATGCTTAATGACAAGCCCGATAATGGTTGTTATAGCAGCCTTATTCAGGTCAGCGTTTAACCACATCAAAGTTTGCCCCTCTACATACACAAACCAACTTGCATCTCAAGTCAGAGGATAAGTGACAAAGCCTTTGTGAGATTCACTTGTGACATAAATCTAGGAAGTGATTTCTCATAGGTTGGGTCAGTCAAATTGTGCATCTTATGAACAACATGTGAGTTTGATTTCATCATCCTTAGTCATACTAAGATAATGTCATCAATGCCCTCAGATTTGTCTTAATAATACTCCCATATTATTAATATGACAATGGACAATTTAGTATATAAAACGCAGTAAATATTCATGGATCTAAACATGCAAATATAGAACACAGTAGATATTCATATAAAAACGATCATATCAAATATATCAATTTATTCCAATAAAAACTGCTCAACATTCCATTATTCAAATACTAAAACAGATTACATGAAACTACTAGCTGGTCGAAGCCCAATGTTTCTAGCATGCTCAATATGTTTGGTGCATTACATTGGCTTCGTGAAGGGGTCAGCTAAGTTGTCATCTGTATGAACTTTGAGCAAGCGTACATCTCCCATTAGGATCGCATCTCTAATGTAGTGAAGCTTCCTCCGATAATGTCTGGTGCCTTTCTGAACACCAGGTTCGTTGGCAACGATGATAGCACCTGTGTTATCACAGTACATATCCATAGGTTTTTCATTACTGGGGACCACTCCAAGCCCATAAATGAATTTCCTCATCCAAACAGCTTCCATTGCATCTTCAGTAGTTGCAATGTATTCAGCTTCTGTAGAAGACATAGCAATAGTGCTCTGTTTAGCACTTTTCCAATCAACAGCGCCTCCGTTCAAAATGAAAACATACCCCGTTTGAGATTTGGAATCATCTCTATCAGTCTCAAAACTAGCGTCAGAATAACAAGTAACGCTTAGGTCATTTTGAGTTTCACCACCATAAACAAGAAACATATCTTTAGTATTCCTAAGATACTTCAGTATGTTCTTAACAGCAGTCCAGTGACTCTCACCTATATTTTGTTGGTACCGGATTGTAAGGTTCTGAGAGAACGCTATATCAGGTCTTGTGCACCGTACAGCATACATGATAGATCCTACTGCCGAGGCATAGGGGACATCACGCATACGTTTCATCTCATCAGGTGAGGACGGTCCTTGAGTCTTACTCAAGTGTACATTGTGTTGCATTGGGAGGTTTCCACGTTTGGAAGCATCCATTCTAAACCGTTTTAGAATCTTATCAATGTACGCACTTTGACTTAGTCCGATTAACCGCTTTGATCTATCTCGGTAGATCTTTATACCAAGTATGTATGCCGCTTCCCCTAGATCCTTCATAGCGAAGCACTTCCCAAGCCAGGATTTTACATCTTGTAGCATTGGAATGTTATTTCCTATGAGTAGTATGTCATCGACATATAGGATTAGAAAGACGACAATGCTCCCACTATTTCTTACATATACACATGGCTCGTCAGGATTCTGAGTGAAACCAAACGTTTTGATTTCCTCGTCGAATCTTTTGTTCCAACTTCTAGATGCTTGCTTTAGTCCATAAATGGACCTTTGAAGCTTACATACTTTCTTAGGATGCTTTGTACTTACAAATCCCTCAGGTTGTACCATATAGACATCTTCGTCGAGGTGTCCATTTAAGAAAGCAGTTTTAACATCCATTTGCCAAATCTCATAGTCATAGTACGCTGCTATGGCTATGATGATCCTAATAGCTCTAACGTCGGCAACAGGCGAGAAGGTTTCATCATAGTCAATCCCGTAGGTTTGACTGTAACCTTTTGCCACCAACCGAGCTTTATAGGTGTGTACATTGCGATCCATGTCGGTCTTCTTCTTGAAGAGCCACTTGCTGCCAACAGTCTTACTGTTAGGAGGAAGATCAACCAAAGTCCATACTTGGTTATCATTCATGGATTGCATTTCCGCGTTCATAGCATCAAGCCATTTGTCAGATTCAGAATATGCTAATGCAGCTCGATAGTTAGAGGGTTTATCATGATCCCCTAAACTTAGCTCCTCAGCATCGATTTGGAAACCATATCGTTCAGGTGCATGAGGTGTCCTTGCAGACCTTCGAACGGGGACTTCATCATTTTGAGGTGCAACAGGAACAGTTTCATGTTCAGCCTCATCTTGATGTTCGCTAGTATCTACAATAGGTTGTGCATCTTCATCGCTTGGAATCTCGTAAAAGTCGATTGTACTCCCACTTGCTTCTTGTGAAATGAGATTGCTCTCAAGAAACTCAGCATAACGAGCAATAATTGTATGGTGTATAAGGGGGAGTGAATTGTGAGACAATCCCACAATTCTTTAGATGGTCATGAAACTCATGGCTCATGTACTCTCCTCCTCGATCAGAATGGAGAGCCTTTATCTTCTTGCCGAGTTGATTTTCCTCAGGGTATTCTATAAAGATGCACTTGACAGCTCTGGGTTCATGTTTGTTCGGTGTGTCTCGTTTCACGAGAGCCTCACAACCCCAGACCTTCAAGTAAGACAAGTTAGGGACTTTCTCATGCCATATCTCATATGGTGTCTTTTCAACCTTCTTAGTGGGAACCATATTCAGTATACGAGCAGCCGACTTGAGTGCATAACCCCAAAAGGATAGAGGCAGAGTGGTAGGACTCATCATCGATCGGACCATGTCAAGCAAGGTGTGATTTCTCCTCTCCGATACACCATTATGCTGTGGTGTATAAGGGGGAGTGAATTGTGAGACAATCCCACAATTCTTTAGATGGTCATGAAACTCATGGCTCATGTACTCTCCTCCTCGATCAGAATGGAGAGCCTTTATCTTCTTGCCGAGTTGATTTTCTACTTCATTTTGGAAAGCTTTGAACGTTTCAAAGGTTTCATGTTTATGTTTAATCAAGTAAACATAACCATAACGACTAAAGTCGTCAGTGAAAGTAATGAAGTAGGTAGCACCTTCCCTAGTTCTAGTTCTAAAAGGGCCAAATACATCAGTATGTATGAGTACAAGTAGATCACTAGCCCTTTCGCCTACATGGGAGAATGGCTTGCGCGCCATTTTGCCAGCTATACAAGAAACACATTCATCAAATGATTCAGAATCATCTGATTTTATAAGCCCATCATTTTGTAATTTTAAAACGCGTTTCTTGTTAACATGGCAAAGACGAAAATGCCATAGGTAAGTAGAATCCAAATTCTTCTTGGATTTATTATTGCTACATGTGTAAATAGAACTATTATTTGCGATACGATTATGCATGTCAATCTCAAAAATACCATCACAAGGAATAGCATTAAAATAGAATACATTATCCTTTGAAACTGAAATACCATAATCCGTAAAAGAGTGAATAAAACCATTATTCCACAAACATGAAAGCGATACTATACCCCTAGTAATACTAGGCGCATAGTGACAATTGTCTAATACAATAATTAAACCACTAGGAAGGAATAAATCATAGCTTCCTATAGCTTCGACCGGTGCACGCATTCCATTGCCTACGTACAAGTCCAAAGCTCCATGGTTTAGCTTTCTACTTCCCCTTAGATCCTGCATGGTATTACAAATGTGAGTTCCACAACCAGTGTCATATACCCATGATTTATTAGGGAAAGCATATAGTTCTATTGTGAAGATATCTTATGTGCTAGCCTTGCTAGCTTTGATCTTCATCAAATCCGCCAGGTAGGCAGGACAATTCCTCCTCCATTGGCCTGTTTCATCGCAGTGATGGCAAGCAAGATCCTTAGCAGGATGCTCCTTATGAGTAGGTGGGTGAACCTTTGGCTTGGGCTTGTAAACTTGCTTTCCCTTGCCTTGGCCCTTAGCAACTACTTGCGGTTTTGGTTTTTGGATCTTTCCTTGCCTTATGGCAAGGACAGTTGGGTAGGAAATTTCTTGGGTAGCCCAGCTTCCGTTTGTTTCAGCATAGCATGTAATTCGGAAAAAGTCTTCCCCATACTATGCATATGATTAGTCATGACAAACAGTGCATAGTCCTTGTGAAGTGAGGTTAGAATTAACCCAATTCCAAGGATATGAGGCATATGGTAGCCAAGTTTCTCCATTTGGTCTAGATAACTCTTCATCTTCAAAAGATAAGAGCTAAAGATTGTCCCTCCTCTTGCTTACAAGCATGGAAGGCTTTGACCGTGTCAAAGAGTTCCTGGTCAGCTTGCTTTTGATACGTGGTTTTTAGTTCACGCATCATATCAAATGCAGTGAGGTCCTCATGATCCTTTTGAATCTCGGGGGTCATGCTCACTAGCATAAGGGCAGCGACTTCTTGCTGTTCGTTAAACCTTTTAGTATAGGACGCACGAACAGGAGCGGTGGCATTAGCAGCGGGGGCAGGGGGCAACGCCTCTTCCAAATGGTGGTATTTGTGCTCGGCCCTAAGGACAATCCTTAGGTTACGAGCCCAATCAACAAAATTCGATCCATCAAGTTTCTCCTTATCGAGAACGGAGCGAATGGTGTTGTTTGATAGGGTTTGATTGTTTGTAGTCATCTACAAAATTACAAAGTTCATTAATTAGTATTTTCAATAATTAATTTCTTTTAATAAATTAACTACCCAATTAATTTTAATTAAAAGCTAAGATCCCATTAATCTTCTATCATCGCATCAGTTGATCTGCTAGAGATGATAGATCCAATAGGTAGGTGACGATCAACAATTGCATTACAAGTGCAGCTCTTAGAGGTATGGGACTTCATGGCACCTAGTGAACAAGCATCTAGGGTCAAGTGGCATGTTTGTCGCATCTTCGCCTCGAGTCAAGGTCTCACCGTTAACTCGATTAAGTCATCCAATGTGAAATCATGTCAAAATAGATCTAGGTCTCACGCGTAGAGAATAATGACGTCAGATCTAAATTCAAACCACGTCTCACGTGAATTCAAAAATAGAAGCAAGTGATTTGCAACCGATTGGACGGCATGAATTAAATTTTAGGTATGGAAAAAAATTTGTGATAAAATTTTATTAAGATATGAAAGAATCATGTACTTCATTCATACCACTTCATAAGTCGGTTTAATAAGCGGTAAAAATGCTTAGCGATTATTAAATTATAAGTTTCAAATCATATTTAAACTTTTGAATTAATCCCAAAAACAAGTTTAGATTAATTTCATAATCATAGATGATTGAACTGTAATCATCGATGATTAACAAGTAATCATTGATGATTAAACAGTGATCATAAGTGATTAAGCAATAATCATCGATGATTAACAAGTAATCATAGATGATTAACAAGTAATCATAGATGATTAAAAGTTTGGATGTTTTAATGTTTGTGTTTCAAAAATCATATTTTTTAATTATTTTACTACGTGTATCTAATAGAAAAGAAAACAACCACAAACATAAATAAAACATGCAACAAATTTTGTGCAAACCTCGACCGATGAAATCCTAGGTACGGTCACGTGATTCATCACGACGGACCGAAGGATCAAATTAGGGGACGGGCCAACATTAACCCAATGGTCTCCCACTTGCTCCAAGACATTCTTGAGCAAGTAGAAACCAATACTTGTGTGAAAAAATGCAATCTGCCAGAAAATTCCAGCAGACTTGAAGCTCGAAAAGTCACTGAAGGAGTCTTCGTAGTCTTCCCGGCCTTCTGGAAAGTTATAGCCCACGACTTTGCAAGCATTTTAGGCTTTTGAATCGCCCAAAACGGAGTCCGTATGCCTCTGGAAAACCTGTTTTCGTACAGCCCTCGTGTTGATGACGGAAATTTGTTGTTTTCTTCATTTGTCTTCAATTTTGGTCAACAATTTACAATAAAAAGAAATAAAGAAAGACAATATATTCTATTACTTTTACATTATAAATTGCCCCAAAAAAAATGGCACCAAAAATAATAGAAAAAATCAAAAGATTACAACCAAATTTAGCCAAAAAACACGGCTTTCCCAAAACAACCAAACATCCAACCACAATCAATCACAAGGTCTAGGTTTTCATTGGTTTGCACAAACAATCAACAATTGACAAGGCTTTGGCTTGGGATATGGCAAAAATACATGTTTTGCCATATCAAAAACGAAATTAAACAAGTAATTCCAAGCCAAATAATCAAAAAAACAATAACAAGATTAATTTTCTATTGTGTTTTTGTAACAAGTAGCATGTAGGGTTCCTAAAAATCATATTTTTCACCCTTGATATTAAAAAGCTTCGAAAAAATAAGAACCCTAGGGTTCTTATTTTCCGATCGGTTTAAAAAATACACCAAAAAATCAAATTTTTTTGCTACTTTTACAAAAACTAGTTAATTATATCATCAATATAATGGCTCTGTTACCACTAATGGTGATTTTCGGTTATTACAAGTAACAAAAAGCAGCTGAAAGTTTATCATTATAAACGGATCTAATATTGAATGACACAATTAAACTAGATAAGAAATCAAAGAGAATAGTACAAGGATTCATACCCTAGTTGCCTTTGATTAATATGTATCGGTTGGTAATGATGATCGACCGAAACCAAGAACACCAACGGGGAGTTCCTCAAAAGCTAGTCCACGCAACACTTGTGCAAGAACACCAAGGGATGCTAGTCCAATCTTCAAGCAAAGAGAACAAAAGTCTAGAGAGGTGTGTGAAGGGGGCGGCCGAATAGAGTTTTTAAGGGGTGAGATTCATCTTGCCCTTGATTCCCTTTTATTGACTTCCCATAATCAATTATGATTATTAACACTCTAGTCCCTATCTTTTGTTCCTTCTAATTTGCTCACAATAAAGTTCTAATATTAACAATTAATATTAAACTTTAATATATACAAGCATGTAGCTCATATTAATATATAATGCAATTACCCTAATTACACTATATATCTTATGGTGTTAAGTGTGTAAGTGTGTGACCCTTTAGGCTCACAAACAACTAGCCATATAACTATATGTTATATGCGTGAAGCATATTCCAACAGATGATACTAAACCTCTTCCTTCCCCATCAAATGATAACAATAAGGGGGAGAAGAGACAAAGAGAAGATGAGGTTGATCAACCTGAGTCATCTGCTTAGGGGGAGAAAAGAAGGAAATTAAATGAAGATCAACCTCAACAACAAACAGAACAACTTTATCATACTGAATCTCTCAGGTTTCGGTATGAAAGAACAAGAGAAAGAGGGAGGTAAGTCCCAGAACAACTCTAACAAGATCAGTCTGAGCCATCTGCTCAGGGGGGGGACAGGTCAAGACCAACCTCTACAGGTTCAATGAGCCTATTGTGTGGCCCATTGCTGATGATGAAGAACCAAATCCAGTCCCCATTCAAAACTTTTTCAACTCTGCACTAGATATGGCAAATGAAGAAAGCTCTACATCATCATCCTCCGATGATGAAAAGCCCCCAGAAGAGCCTCAAGATCCTCAAGATTATCTAGTTACCAGAAATAGAAGGCCTGCATCAAGAAGGTTGATAAATGTTGTACTCACTTCCTCTGAATCTAGTGAAGAACCAGCTCCACTAATCACTAAGACCAAGAAGGCCTGTTCATACTGTGTCTAGTGATGATGAACAAGTTCTAAGGAAGACTCATCAACAAATTCAAGAAGAGGCACAAAACTTCTTCTATGAGCAGGAACTGGGTATTAAAGAAGAACCAGATACTGATTCAGAATATGACCTTGATACTGATATCCCATCCACTTCTCACAAAATAAAAAGGAAAGGTCCTGAACTCATTCAGCATTACTTGAACTTGATTGCTGAAAGGACATTGTATAAAGAGAGAAGAATGGACATCGTAAGGAACAAAACTCTCCTCAATGTGAGAGACATACACTGGCTAAACCTTGATGTTAACAAGGTAAAAGTGCAACCAAAAGAAGGATCCATTAGGATCAAATGCACTGGGATAGTCAGTCCTCCAATGAAGATCTTCCTTCATGATATTCCGAATTTAGGTCTTCAAAATTGGGTCAAGATTGCTAGACTGATTAAGGAACTGCCATCCAAATCATTAGAAGATCAGGTAGTATTGGATGAAATCTGTGCAGTGTCTGCAGTGTGTTTTGAAAAGGGGATTCTGTTTGAAGGGGAGTATAGGGCACAATGTGTAATGACAGAAGCGTATAGAAATAATAGACCAGAGTGCCTTCATACCTACAGGTTTTTCCAGAAATATCATGTTCCCCCTAACCGTGTTTTCCAGGATCAAAAGAGTGTTATATATCCCACCCCTGGATATATGTACAGTGACTCAGAAGATAGGGAGTGTTTCATAACAGAAGCAGATCTGGAGAAGGCCCATATCAGTCATGTTGTTGGACTGAAATGGATGATTACCAACAAAGACTCTTGGTTAAGAAAGAAGATTGTCACTGCCTTACACAACAGAAGAGATGAACTCAAGAAGAAAGATGAGTTTGTCCACATCAAGCAAGAAGTCTTCTATGAGCATGAAGCCATTAGCAGAGAATGAAGAAGAAGACTCTGCAGCTTTATTTTGTTTTTTACTTCTCTTTGTAATATTGTCTTGTTATCATTAGATAGGGGGAGATTGTTAAGGAAAATAGCCTTACCCCTTGGGATCTTAAGATAATAAGACAACCTAGACTAGCTTAGAATAGTTTGTAGTATAATTTAGCTAAGGGGCCGTTTGATAGTTACTAATTGAGTCATTGCTGATTGAGTTAGTTGCTAATTGAGTTAGATGCTGATTGAGTCAGAACTTTTGATTGAAACCATGTGTTTGATTTTATTGCTAATTGAATGTATTGAATAATGAACAATGACCATATTACAATTATGTTCTATAACCACATGTAAAATCTTCCTTTACCATTCCATCCTAAATCATTAAACTATATAATTAGAATTATAATATTTATTTTATAACATAAGTATAGGAAAATTCTACGTAAACTAATCAAAATTCCCGTCAAAATTTAAATAAATTAAAATTTAAATATAAACAATAAAAATTAATTACTTTAGTATACAAAATACAAAAAGTCCATTTATTAAAATTATACCAACCCATTAATTTATTTAATCCATAAACCATTTACCTTATATTAAAAAAGAAAAAGTGGGCCACTATTGTTTAAAAGCAAAAAAAAAAAAAAAACAAAAACCATGTTTCTTCTTTCTGGCCGCCAGCTACGTTATGAGCATCTTCTCCATCATCTCCTTTCTGGTCTGCATTTCCATGGCGGCGTTTTGGAAGACGGAGGAAGATGGTTTAGGGCAAACGACGAGGAAACGATTGAGTCCAGTGTATTTCTGATTCTGACCGAATCAACAAAATATTAAGGACCGAGTCCGGCATACGACCGAATCAGAAGAAAAGTAAAGCCACCAAACAAGCAGATTCAGACCGAGTCCGAATTCGGACCGAATCAGAGCCATTCTCAAGAAAATCAAACAGGACCTAAGTCTTGGTCCAATACTGAGTAGACAGTTTTGGCCACTCAGTATTTGGACTCAGTATTGAAATCCAATACTGAGTACAATGACTGAGTAAACATTTCCTTGTTTACTCGACCAGATCAAATCCCTTTGATCTCGGTCACTTTCCTTTTATCAGTCCTTGTACTACTCCTTTCCTATCTTGTAGGATCTCAATAACACTACAAATAGAGATCAATCGGCAAAGGAGTACTCACCAATTTACACGTTCATTCATATACTTTATAATTGCTTAAGGGTCTTGTTCTTCCGCAACATGCCACACTTAATGGAATATTAAATTTGACTATAATCTTGTATTTAATGCATTATTTGTCTTAAGTATTCTAATTCTATCTAATTACCAATCAAACCAGGGTTGTTTTGACCTAACAGGGCTCACGATCCACAAGATATCAACGGAAAGCTCGGAATGTAAACTATAGAAGTAGAGAAGGCACAGGATCGTGATTCTGTCCCGAAGCAATTCAAAATCCGTCGAGATGGTAGATGACAGAATCTGCCAGAAAGTGAATTTGTTTTAAAACTCATTTTTATAAATTTACAAGTCAAGTAGGCTTGAAACGGACACCCAAGCCAAAAGTTATGTCCTTTTTAGTAAAGCCCGTTTCAATTCTGCTTGTAACTCGTAGACCGTAATTGGGCTCACGATCCACAAGATATCAACGGAAAGCTCGGAACGTAAACTACAAGAGTCGAGAAGGCACTGGATCGTGATTTTATGCCGAAGCAGGTCAAAATCCGTCGAGAAGGCAGATGACAGAATTTGTCAAAAAGTGCATTTGTTTTAGAACCCGTTTTTAATAATTTACAAGTCAAGTAGGCATGAAACGGAGACCCGAGCCAAAAGTAATGGCCTTTTAGTAAATCCCCTTTCGATTCTGCCTATAACTCCTAGACCGTAACTGGGCTCACGATCCACAAGATATCAACGGAAACCTCAGAATGTAAGTTACAAGAGTCGAGAAGGCACAGGATCGGGATTCTGTCCCGAAGCAGGTCAAAATCCATCGAGAAGGCAGATGAGAGAATCTGCCAGAAAGTGAATTTGTTTTAAAACTCGTTTTTAATAATTTACAAGTCAGGCATGCCTGAAACGGAGACCCGAGCCAAAAGTTATGGCCTTTTCAGTAAAGCCTCTTTCGATTGTGCCTATAACTCCTAGACCGTAACTGGGATCATGATCCACAAGATATCAACGGAAAGCTCGGAACGTAAAGTATAAGAGTCGAGAAGGCTCGGGATAGTGATTCTATGCCGAAGCAGGTCGAAATCCGTCGAGAGGCAGATGACAGAATCTGCAAGAAAGTGAATTTGTTTTAAAACCCGTTTTTAATAATTTACAAGTCAAGGAGCATGAAACGGAAACTCGAGCCAAAAGTTATGGCCTTTTCATTAAGCCCCATTCGATTCTGATGTAACTCCAAGACCGTAACAGGGCTCACGATCCACAAGATATCACGGAAAGCTCGGAATGTAAACTACAAAATTCGAGAAGGCACGAGATCATGATTCTGTCCCGAAGCAGGTCAAAATCCTTCGAGAAGGCAGATGACAGAATCTGCCAGAAAGTGAATTTGTTTTAAAACCCGTTTTTAATAATTTACAAGTCAAGTAGGCATGAAACGGAGACCCGAGCCAAAAGTTATGGCCTTTTCATTAAGCCCCTTTCGATTCTGCATATAACTCATAGACCGTAACTGGGCTCACGATCCACAAGATATTATGGAAAGCTCGGAATGTAAACTACAAAAGTCGAGAAGGCACGAGATCATGATTCTATCCCGAAGCAGGTCAAAATCCGTCGAGAAGGCAGATGACAGAATCTGCCAGAAAGTGAATTTTTTTTATAACCCATTTTTAATAATTTACAAGTCAAGTAGGCATGAAAGGACCTGAGCCAAAGGTTGTGGCCTTTTCATTAAGCCCCTTTCAATTCTGGCTGTAACTCTTAGACCGTAACTGGGCTCACGATCCACAAGATCTCACGGAAAGATCGGAATGTAAACTACAAAAGTCGAGAAGGCACGAGATCATGATTCTATCCCGAAGCAGGTCAAAATCCGTCGAGAAGGCAGATGACAGAATCTGCCAGAAAGTGATTTTGTTTTAAAACTCGTTTTTAATAATTTACAAGTCAAGTAGGCATGAAACAGAGACCCGAGCCAAAAGTTATGGCCTTTTCAGTAAAGCCCCTTTCGATTCTACCTGTAATTCCTAGACCGTAACTGGGCTCACGCTCCACAAGATATCAACGGAAAGCTCGGAACGTAAAATACAAGAGTCGAGAAGGCACTGGTACGTGATTTCATGACGAAGCATGTCAAAATCCGTCGAGAAAGCTCGGAATGTAAACTACAAGATTTTATGCCGAAGCAGGTCATAATCCGCCGAGAAGGCAGATGATAGAATCTGCCAGAAACCGAATTTGTTTTAAAACCCATTTTTAATAATTTTCAATTCAAGCAGGCATGAAACGGAGACCCGAGCCAAAAGTTTTGGCATTTTCAGTAAAGCCCCTTTCGATTTTGCATGTAACTCCTAGACTGTACCTTGGCTCACGATCCACAAGATGTCAACGGAAAGCTCGGAATGTAAACTACAACAGTCGAGAAGGCACGGGATCATGATTATGTCCCGACGCAGGTCAAAATCCGTCAAGAAGGCAGATGACAGAATCTTCCAGATAGTGAATTTGTTTTAAAACTCGTTTTAATATTTTTTACAAGTCAAGTAGGCATAAAACGGAGACCCGGGCCAAAAGTTATGGACTTTTAAGTAAAGCCCCTTTCGATTCTACCTGTAATTCCTAAATCGTAACTGGGCTCACGATCCACAAGATATCAACGGAAAGCTCGGAACGTAAAATACAAGAGTCGAGAAGGCACGGGTACGTGATTTCATGACGAAGCATGTCAAAATCCGTCAAGAAAGCTCGGAACGTAAACTACAAGATTTTATGCCGAAGCACGTCATAATCCGTCGAGAAGGCATATGATAGAATCTGCCAGAAAGTGAATTTGTTTTAAAACCCATTTTTAATAATTTTCAAGTCAAGTAGGTATGAAACGGAGACCCGAGCCAAAAGTTATGGCATTTTCAGTAAAGCCCCTTTCGATTTTGCCTGTAACTCCTAGACCGTAACTTGGCTCACGATCCACAAGATGTCAACGGAAAGCTCGGAATGTAAACTACAACAATCGAGAAGGCACGGGATCATGATTCTGTCCTGACGCAGGTCAAAACCCATCGAGAAGGAAGACGACAGAATCTTCTAGAAAGTGAATTTGTTTTAAAACTCGTTTTTAATATTTTACAAGTCAAGTAGGCATGAAACGGAGACCCGAGCCAAAAGTTATGGCCTTTTCAGTAAAGCCCCTTTCGATTCTACCTGTAATTCCTAAACCGTAACTGGGCTCACGATCCACAAGATATCAACGGAAAGCTCGGAATGTAAACTACCAGAGTCGAGAAGGCACGGGTACGTGATTCTATGTCGAAGCATGTCAAAATCCGTCGAGAAAGCTCGGAACGTAAACTACAAGATTCTATGCCGAAGCACGTCATAATCCGTCGAGAAGGCAGATGATAGAATCTGCCAGAAAGTGAATTTGTTTTAAAACCCATTTTTAATAGTTTTCAAGACAAGTAGGCATGAAACGGAGACCCGAGCCAATAGTTATGGCATTTTCAGTAAAGCCCCTTTGATTTTGCATGTAACTCCTAGACCGTAACCGGGCTCACGATCCACAAGATGTCAACGGAAAGCTCGGAATGTAAAATACAAAAGTCGAGAAGGCACGGGATCATGATTCTGTCCTGACGCAGGTCAAAACCCGTCGAGAAGGAAGACGACAGAATCTTACAGAAAGTGAATTTGTTTTAAAACTCGTTTTTAATATTTTACAAGTCAAATAGGCATGAAACGGAGACCCGAGCCAAAAGTTATGGCCTTTTAAGTAAATCCCCTTTAGAATCTACCTGTAATTCCTAAACCGTAACTGGGTTCACGATCCACAAGATATCAACAAAAAGCTCGATCGTAAACTACAAGAGTCGAGAAGGCACGGGTACGTGATTCTATGCCGAAGCATGTCAAAATCCGTTGAGAAAGCTCGGAACGTAAACTACAAGATTCTATGTCGAAGCACGTCATAATCCGCCGAGAAGGCAGATGATAAAAGCTGCCAGAAAGTGAATTTGTTTTTAAACCCGTTTTTAATGATTTAGAAGT
The DNA here is from genome assembly GCA_963853835.1 of Calendula officinalis. Taxonomy (NCBI): domain Eukaryota; kingdom Viridiplantae; phylum Streptophyta; class Magnoliopsida; order Asterales; family Asteraceae; genus Calendula; species Calendula officinalis. The sequence continues at coordinate 10,669,946 of OY970833.1, forward strand.
CAAGTAGGCATGAAACGGAGACCCGAGCCAAAAGTTATGGCATATTCAGTGAAGCCCCTTTCGACTATGCCTGTAACTCCTAGACCGTAACTGGGCTCACGATCCACAAGATGTTAACGGAAAGCTCAGAAGATAAACTACAAGTCTCGAGAAGGCACGAGATAATGATTCTGTCCCGAAGTAGGTCAAAATCCGTCAAGAAGGCAGATGACAGAATCTCCCAGAATGTGAATTTGTTTTAAAAACCGTTTTTAATAATGTACAAGTCAAGTAGGCATGAAACGGAGACCCGAGCCAAAAGTTATGGCCTTTTCTAGTGAAGCCCCTTTCGATTTTGCTTGTAACTCCTAGACCTTAAATGGGCTCACGATCCACAAGATATCAACAGAAAGCTCGGAATGTAAACTACAAAAGTCAAGAAGGCACATGATCGTGGTTCTGTCCTGAAGCAGGTCAAAAACTGTCAAGAAGGCAGATGACTGAATCTTCCACAAAGTGAATTTGTTTTAAAACTCAATTTTAATAATTTACATGCCAAGTAGGCCTGAAACGGAGACCCGAGCCAAAAGTTATGGCTTTTTCAGTAAAGCCCCTTTTGATTCTGCCTGTCACTCGGAGACCGTAAGTGGGGTCACGATCCACAAGATATCAACGGAGAGCTCCGAACGTAAACTACAAGAGTCGAGAAGGCACGGGATCGTGATTCTATGCCGAAGCAGGTCAAAATCCGTCGAGAAGGCAGATGACAGAATCTCCCATAAAGTGAATTTGTTTTAAAACCCGTTTTTAATAATCTAGAAGTCAAGTAGGCATGAAACGTAGACCCTGATGGATTTATGTGCACAGTTAGTCAACCTATGGTGATACATCCATGCCTACGAAACACTTAAGGGTCACACCGGTGAGTGCATGTAATACGAGTAAGATATGTAATGACACTTGGAAGAGGATTGATTCATAATAGTCATTTATGAATCAAGTTAAGTATTAAGTTAAGTTCAACTTATTACTAGATTAGTTTATCTAACTAATTAATACAAGTATTTGTACATTTACTAGTTGAGTAAATATACAATGTGTTAATTATAGATTATCCATAATATGATTTAAAGCAATTAAATCATATGATGTTGGATAATATTATTGTCTAAATTATATAAAGTTCATTGTATAATTAATTACTAAAAGTATTAATACAAAGTATATATTGCGTATACATATTTATATATACACGAAATATATTAGTGTGTAATACTAGACATTTAATAATTAAGTGGGACAATAATAACTAGTTAAACTATAAGGGTTTAAAGTGTAAAAGGTATAAGTTTAATTAATGATTAATATTAATTAAACTAGAAGGGCCCTAAGTGAAAGTACTTCTATTATATATAGAAGGCTTGTGGTTCCCTTGTTTTGACACACCACATAGCCGAAACTCTACCCCCACCCTCTCCCTTGTTCGGCCGAAATAGAGGAAGAACACAAGCCTTTGTGTTCTTCGTTCTTCGTGTTCTTCAAGTCTTTGAAGATCCAAGATCATTACAAGGATCTACTAGAAGGTCGCTCGTCGTGTTCATCATCAGTGGACTTTCTTAAGCAAACATTAAGGTATGTTTTGGGAAACCTTTTTCCCTTCTTCTCCTCTTGGTCGAATTCGAACCCAAGAACCCTAGGGTTCTTGGTGTTAGTCGAACACCACAAGTATGTGTGTGTGTGTTCGAGTTTTTCGTACAAGGTTTCTTTCTTGGTAATAAAGTTTGATTTCCAATTCCTATAATCCTTTAGGGTTTAAGGATTAGGTTTAATCTCAGTTCCGCTTTAGAGATTAAATCAACTAGTTGGTTAAACCGACAAGAGTCATGTTCTTGTCAGTATGGTCGAACCAAGTATACTAGGAGGTTGACCCAAGTGGTCAATCAGTGTTATAAAACCCTTCAGACCCGATCCAAAAGTTATGGCTCTTCTAGTAAAGCCCTTTTCGATTCTGCCTGTCACTCGTAGACCATAAGTGGGCTCACGATCCACAAGATATCAACGGAAAGCTCAGAACGTAAACTACATGAGCCGAGAATGCATGGGATCGTGATTCTATGCCGAAGCAGGTCAAAATCCGTCGAGAAGGCAGATGACAGAATCTCCTAGAAAGTGAATTTGTTTTAAAACCCGTTTTTAATAATCTACAAGTCAAGTAGGCATAAAACGGAGACCCGAGCCAAAAGTCATGGCCTTTTCAGTAAAGCCACTTACGATTCAGCTTGTAATTCCTTGACCGTAAATGTGCTCACAATCCACAAGATATCAACGGAAAGCTCGGAATGTAAACAACAAAAGTTGAGAAGGCACATGATTGTGATTCTGTCCCGAAGCAGGTCAAAGTCCGTCGAGAAGGCAGATGACAGAATCTGCCAGAATGTAAATTTGTTTTAAAAACTCATTTTTTATAATTTACATGTCAAGATGACAGAACCTGCACGGGTACGTGATTTTATGCCGAAGCATGTCAAAATCCGTCGAGAAAGCTCGGAACGTAAACTACAAGATTCTCTGCCGAAGTAGGTCATAATCCGCCGAACAGGCAGATGATAGAATCTGCCAGAAAGTTAATTTGTTTTAAAACCAATTTTTAATAATTTTCAACTTAAGTAGGCATGAAACGGAGACCCGAGCCAAAAGTTGTGGCATTTTCAGTAAAGCCCCTTTCGATTTTGCATGTAACTCCTAGACCGTAACTGGGCTCACGATCCACAAGATGTCAACGGAAAGCTCGGAATGTAAACTACAAAAGTCGAGAAGGCACGGGATCATGATTTTGTCCCGACGCAGGTCAAAATCCATCGAGAAGGCAGATGACAAAATCTTCTAGAAAGTTAATTTGTTTTAAAACTCGTTTTTAATATTTTACAAGTCAAGTAGGCATGAAACAGAGACCCGAGCCAAAAGTTATGGCCTTTTCAGTAAAGCCCCTTTCGATTCTACCTATAATTCCTAAACCGTAACTGGGCTCACGATCCACAAGATATCAACGGAAAGCTCAATACGTAAACTATAAGAGTCGAGAAGGCACGGGTACGTGATTCTATGTCGAAGCATGTCAAAATCCGTCGAGAAAGCTCGGAACGTAAACTACAAGATTCTATGCCGAAGCACGTCATAATCCGCCGAGAAGGCAGATGACAAAATCTGCCAGAAAGTGAATTTGTTTTAAAACCCGTTTTTAATAATTTAGAAGTCAAGTAGGCATGAAATGGTGACCCGAGCCAAAAGTTATGGCATTTTCAGTAAAACCCCTTTCGATTCTGCCTGTAACTCCTAGACCGTAACTGGGCTCACGATCCACAAGATGTTAACGGAAAGCTCAGAATGTAAACTACGAGAGTCGAGAACGCACGAGATCGTGATTCTATGCCGAAGAAGGTCAAAATCCATCGAGAAGGCAGATGACAGAATCTCCCAGAATGTGAATTTTTTTTATAACCCGTTTTTAATAATTTACAAGTCAAGTAGGCATGAAACGGAGACCCGAGCCAAAAGTTATGGCCTTTTCAGTAAAGCCCCTTTCGATTTTGCTTGTAACTCCTAGACCGTAAATGGGCTCACGATCCACAAGATATAAACAGAAAGCTCGGAATGTAAACTACAAAAGTCGAGAAGGAACGGGATCGTGATTCTTTCCCGAAGCAGGTCAAAAACTGTCAAGAAGTAAGATGACAGAATCTTCCAGAAAGTGAATTTGTTTAAGAACTCGATTTAATAATTTATATGTCTAGTAGGCCTGAAACGGAGACCTGAGCCAAAAGTTATGGCTTTTTTAGTAAAGCCCCTTTCGATTATGCTTGTCACTCGTACACTGTAAGTGGGCTCACGATCCACAAGATATCAACGGAAAGCTCAGAACGTAAAGTATAAGAATCGAGAAGGCACGGGATCGTGATTCTATGCCGAAGCAGGTCGAATTCCGTCGAGAAGGCTGATGACAGAATCTCCCAGAAAGTGAATTTGTTTTAAAACCCGTTTTTAATAATTTACAAGTCAAGTAGGCATGAAACGGACACCCGAGCCAAAAGATATGGCCTTTTCATTAAGCCCCTTTCGATTCTGCCTGTAACTCCTAGACCGTAACTAGGCACACGATCCACAAGATTTCACGGAAAGCTCGGAATGTAAACTACAAAAGTCGAGAAGGCTCGAGATCATGATTCTGTCCCGAAGCAGGTCAAAATCCGTCGAGAATGCAGATGACAAAATCTGCCAGAAAGTGAATTTATTTTAAAACCCGTTTTTAATAATTTACATGTCAAGTAGGCATGAAACGGAGACCCGAGCCAAAAGTTATGGCCTTTTCATTAAGCCCCTTTCGATTCGGCCTGTAACTCCTAGACCGTAACTGGACTCACGATCCACAAGATATCACGGAAAGCTCAGAATGTAAACAACAAAAGTCGAGAAGGCACGAGATCATGATTCTGTCCCGAAGCAGGTAAAAATCTGTCGAGAAGGCAGATGACAGAATCTGCCAGAAAGTGAATTTTTTTTAAAACTCGTTTTTAATAATTTACAAGTCAATTAGGAATGAAACGGAGACCCGAGCCAAAAGTTATTGGCTTTTCAGTAAAGCCCCTTTCGATTCTACCTGTAATTCCTAGACCGTAACTGGGCTCACGATCCACAAGATATCAACGGAAAGCTCGGAACGTAAACTACAAGAGTTGAGAAGGCACGGGTACGTGATTTTATGCCGAAGCATGTCAAAATCCGTCGAAAAAGCTCGGAACGTAAATTACAAGATTCCATGCCGAAGCAGGTCATAATCCGCCGAGAAGGAAGATTGATGATAGAATCTGCCAGAAAGTGATTTTTTTTTAAAACCCATTTTTAATAATTTTCAAGTCAAGTAGGCATGAAACGGAGACCCGAGCCAAAAGTTATGGCATTTTCAGTAAAGCCCCTTTTGATTTTGCCTGTAACTCCTAGACCGTAACTAGGCTCACGATCCACAAGATGTCAACGGACAGCTCGGAATGTAAACTACAAAAGTCGAGAAGGCACGAGATCTTGATTATGTCCCGACGCAGGTCAGAATCCGTCGAGAAGGCAGATGACAGAATCTTCCAGAAAGTGAATTTGTTTTAAAACTCGTTTTTAATATTTTTCGAGTCAAGTAGGCATAAAACAGAGACCCGAGCCAAAAGTTATGGCCTTTTCAGTAAAGCCCCTTTCGAATCTACCTATAATTCCTAAACCGTAACTGGGCTTACGATCCACAAGATATCAACGGAAAGCTCAGTACGTAAACTACAAGAGTCGAGAAGGCACGGGTACGTGATTCTATGTCGAAGCATGTCAAAATCCGTCGAAAAAGCTCGGAACGTAAATTACAAGATTCCATGCCGAAGCAGGTAAAAATCCGTCGAGAAGGCAGATGAAAGAATCTCCCATAAAGTGAATTTGTTTTAAAACCCGTTTTTAATAATCTACAAGTCAAGTAGGCATGACACGTAGACCCAATCCAAAAGTTATGGCTTTTTCAGTAAAGTCCCTTTTGATTATGCCTGTCACTCGTAGACCGTACGTGGGCTCACGATCCACAAGATATCAACGGAAAGCTCAGAACGTAAACTACAAGAGTCGAGAGGGCACGTGTTAGTGATTCTATGCCGAAGCAGGTCAAAATCCGTCGAGAAGGCAGATGACAGAATCTCCCAGAATGTGAATTTGTTTTGAAACCCGTTTTTAATAATCTACAAGTCAAGTAGGCATGAAACGGTGACCCGAGCCAAAAGTTATGGCCTTTTCAGTAAAGCCCCTTTCGATTTTGCTTGTAACTCCTAGACCATAAATGGACTCACGATCCACAAGATATCAACAGAAAGCTTGGAATGTAAACTACATAAGTCGAGAAAGCACGGGATCGTGATTCTATCCCGAAGCAGGTCAAAATCCATCAAGAAGGCAGATGACAGAATCTTCGAGAAAGTGAATTTGTTTTAAAACTCGTTTTTAATAATTTACATGTCAAGTAGTCCTGAAACGGAGACCCGAGCCAAAAGTTATGGCTTTTTCAATAAAGCCCCTTTCGATTCTGCATGTCACTCGTAGACCGTAAGTGGGCTCTGAAGGGTTTCATTACACTGATCGACACATTTGGGTCAACCTCCAAGTATACTTGGTTCGAACCATACTATCAATAACATGAACTTATTCTTGCTGGTTAAACCAACTAGCTAGTTTAATTCATAAAAGCGGAACTGAGATTAAAGTTAATCCTTAAACCCTAAAGGATTATGGGATGTTGGAAATCTAAACTAGATTAACAAGAAAAGAAGCTTGTACGAAAAACTCGAACACACACACAAGCCTGTGGTGTTCGACGAACTAACCAAGAACCCTAGGGTTCTTGGTTCGAATTCGTACAAAGGAAAAATAGGAAAAAGGGTTTTCCAAATCATACCTTAATCTTGCTTAAGTAAGTCCACTTATGATGAACACAACGAGAAACCTTCTAGTTGGTTGATGCGATGATCTTGATCTTCAAGAACATGAAGAACGAACGAAGAACGAAGAACACAAAGACTTGTGTTCTTGCCCTTATTCAGCCGAACAATGAGAGGGAGGGGGCTAGGGTTTCGTTTCATGTGGTGTAACAAACACAAGGGAACCCCCAAGCCTTCTATTTAAAATAGATAGACTTTCACCTAGGGCCCTTCTAGATTAATTAAGGTTATACTTAATTAAACTTATCCTTTTACACATTTAACTCTTATAGTTTATTTACTTATTATTGTCCCACTTAATTATTAAATGTCTAGTATTTATACACTTATATATTTACATGAAATATACGTTCATATTAATACTCTTAATAATTAATTATATAATAAACCTTATATAATTTAGAAAATAATATTATCCAAACACCATATGATTTAATTACTTTAAATCATATTATGGATAATCTATAATTAATACATTGTATATTTACTCAACTAGTAAATGTACAAATACTTGTATTAATTAGTTAGTTAAACTAATCTAGTAATAAGTTATACTTAACTTAATACTTAACTGATTTAATTATAATGACTATTATAAATCATTCCTCTTCGTATATCATTGCATATCTTTCTCGTATTACATGCATTCACCGGTGTGACCCTTAAGTGTTATGTAGGCATGGATGTATCACCGTAGGTTGACTAACTGTGCACATAATTCCAACAGACTCCCACTTGTGCAAGTTCGTAACCATAGCTTGATGACACTAGCTATAGTGGCCCTCTAGATAGGCATGTAGGAAACCAACACCATAGAAACAGCTTTGTAACCCATGTATAGTTTTTGAAAAACTCTTTTAATAACATCGCCTAGTAAAGAACACTCCGTCTTTACTTCTTGGGTAACGTGTTAGGCTTATCCCTTGCAGCACGATATTTGTGATAACGAATACGAGCGTGGTAGAAATTATCAACTCGTGTACTCAAAATCATTTCTTGACCTCTTAATTTAAAACTGTGTGTTAACGACAAAGAACAGATCAGTCCGTTGAGCACGGCCGTGCATTTTCAGTTTATCATCATGTCAAGGGACCCATAAATATCTATCCTAAAAAGGAGGTGCAATTACCATCTTGTTATATTTCGATTCAAAATACAACTTCCTCTGTACCTAGTAAGGCCTCGTATGACAATCATATCTCAGACTTGTCTAAGACGAACCAAAGCACATTAGTCATTGTATCCCAATCAAAATACCTCAGGCTTAAGGACAATCCTAGTGATTAATACTTTTGAACTTTTCAACCACAAAGTATTTATGACGGTGGTCAATCCAATATTCATCGATCTCCAACAGAATATCACCGATATTTGGTTTACAACAAAACTTGTGTAGCTATCTTCGAAAAAGTTCGAATCTTCCACCAAATACCGCGATGACGTTAACGTCCCATCAAGGTTCCCACTAAGACGAGTAGTCGCTGATTATATCTTTTGAATAAACTAACTTTTATTCATGGATCTATTAAAACATACAATGTCTGAATAATAATGATACTAATTCATGTATTATTCCTAACTGGACATAGATAACGAATTATTACTGGATCATTACTTATTCCTTTTGTTTGTGTTGATTACTTAATGACTTTTACAATTTTAATTGTAAGTTTATCACTAAACTAGTCATTTCTATTAAACTAAAGACATAAGACAAGTATTTGTAAAATACTATTACTAGTCATTTCTAGTCTTGTCTTTTATGAAATTCGGTAAACATAGGAGGATTTGAAATTAACTCATTAGTTTCTTGAATTCATAAAATTCTCCTTGTAACTAAAGCATCTTTTAGTTACTTGATTTGTAAATATATCATTACTAGTTAAAGAAATTTCCTTAAATGATTAACTTATTCACTGTAGTGTGAATACCCTATTAGATTTGCAATAATTAATCACAAGACTTGTGACCACGCTATTAGGTTTGCGATAATCTAATCAACGATCATTTATCATTTCTCTTAACTGTTTGGCTAACTACTTGGTAATATCTTGTTGGTAATATCTTAATAACTTACTAAATTCATTGATACCTTTAATAAATTATGTTAGTCATAGCTCCCACTTACTTTTATGTAATATAAGCATTTCTTAAACTATCACTTTGACTTAAGTCAAGACTTTGACTTTCTATGTCAAGAACTTTTATTTAATCCTTTAAGAATTATATCAATTATTAAAGTCATCCTTTGGGTTTGCGAATGTCCAATATTCCTGTTTAGGGAATTATGACTTAATTGAGTACTGTATCTAACAAGTATGAAACACTTGTATTGATACTTCCAATTCTTAAATTCTTTAGTATCTTTTAGAAACTTCATTTAATGCCAAAGTCACTTCTTGGATTTCATAAATATCCAACATTCCTATTAGGGAATTATGGTTGATTAAATACTGTATTTATTACAAGTATGAAACACTTGCATTAATACCTTTAGTTTTTAAATACTTTAATATAGTTTGATCCTCATAAGAGTTTATTTAATGCCTAAGTCATTCTTTGGATTTTGCAAATATCCAATATTCCTATTAGGGAATTATGACTTCATTAAATTCCTTTATCACAAGTATGAAACACTTGTAATAATACTCTTAAATTCTATCTTGATTATATCCAATATAATCATACTATATTAATACTAATGCTTCAAAACGTACTGTCATAAGTAATTTATTACTTAAGATGTTTTAACTAAGTTCAATAAACTTTGAATTTGATCTTTCCATAAAACTCTTAAATACTTGTATTAGAAAAACTTTCTAATTTCTAGTATCTAAGTAATCGAGCTTCTAAGATATTATCATTCATTCAACAATCAAACAAATATAAATCATGAGATTTATTAGTAAGTCAAAACTTGACTTACAACCTAGTCATAAAACTTGACTAGTGTAATTCACACATGCACACATAATATAATTCAACCATGGATTCAATATTGATAAAACGAAAAACGTGTTTTAATCATAAAAAAAATTGTCTTAACAAAAATAAAATTGTTTTCCGTGAATTCAAAATGAAAATACTGAATTATAAAATTAACTTGGTGCTAGTGGGATTATTACTATCTCATGCAAGCCATCTTCACTTTCCATCACCTCTTGCAATAAAGGATTGCAAAAGTTGAGTTACTCGTAATAAACTTTACAAGTGTCTTGAAGTGAATATCTAGAAGTTGGTCAAGTCAATTGAGGAGCTTGCATTGCCTCCTACCCTTTGACCCTCGCCACAACCAAGACACCGTTTCTCGGTCCTTTCCTTGTTTGGCTTCACCTTCTCTACCTTTTGTTTGACTCCATTACCCTTAGGCACGTCTTGGCTGGGATCTGTTTTACCCTTTCCCTTTCCACTGCGCCTCTTTCTCTTTTCACTGCCATCATTAGTTACTACGAGATCATTCTTAAACTTGGTCCCCAAACTCAACTCATTAGTCTTGAGCATGGAATGTAGCTCATCAATGGATTGCTCCATGTTATGCATGTTGTAGTGAGTTGAGTATCATTTCTGTTTCTAACTACAACGGTACTGGGTGTCCTAGTCTTTTTAAGACGATCCATGTGCTCTTTAATTTTCATGATGTGAGCACTCACTGATGATCCCTTAACCATCTTGCAAGAGGTGAACACTCTTCAAGTGTAATATGCTTGTCCTGGTTCATTTCTAGCATTCGCGACAGGGGCATTTAGCATTGCTCTTTCTAGGACATTTCCTTTTCTCTCATGCCTAAGCATAATCTGAAAATCACGCTTCCAATTGAGAAATTTTGACCCAGTCATTTTGTCCTTTTCTAGAAACAAGCGTAGTGAGAGATTATTGGTACCTGTCGTGTTGGTTGTTGCTGCTGTCTACAAATCAAACCCAGTTTAATTAGTAATCATCAACAAACATCTTCTAAAATATATTATAACCCCATAATTAGTATTTTAGACCTAGGATCCATATATCACATTCTCGCCGCAAGGTTTGGGAACTTCCCAACGAGACATGCTATTTCTGGTAGGTAACGTCCTTACCGATCGTACCAAAACTTGATACGATTCCTAGGGGTCGTAGAATCTATAGACTTTTAACTTACTACAACTTTGTACAATTTAATTGCACATTTTAAAGCATTTAATAAAGTCTAGTATGTTTATTCTTCTCAAGTACTTTTTGGGTCGGGACTCCCGATTATCACCTAAGTAGATCAGACCATCTAAGACAGTGCGATGTTCTGCGCCGGGACTCCCGATTATCACAGAACCTTACACACCCTAACACTCACAATGATTTGAATCCATATCTAAGGTTCTTTCTCTTTACAATATGAGTATCGTTTAACAAGTGAGGTGTTCCATTAGATGGATAGTACTTAGATCTAAGATTTCCTTGGGTTTGTTTAAGTCTTAAACTAAACTTAAACCTTATTCCAATTTTAATCCTTATATTTATAATGTGTGACTTGTGTAAAAGTTTTACAAGACACCTTTTTAAATCTTAAAACCTTTTCTTTTAAAACTTATAGTTTCAAAAGGTTGCGCGATTTATATGTATACCTAAAACGAGGTGTAGAAGACGTTTTACTAGCTTTTGTGAAAAACCTTTTTTTTTATAAAACTTGCTCGTTTTATTTTGCTTGAAAAACTTTAACCTTATCTTAAACTTTAAAACGTGAATTTTAATTCCTTTATGATTCATAAACTCAATCATAATCCTAGTTTAACACACCTTGTTTTTTCACTTGTTTAATAATAAAATTAAACCCTTATTTTAACTTTATTAGATTCGCCAAAATTATGTCCTAAGGACATCTTTATAAACTTTGCGATTTTCTTGTGTAGCTCCCACTAGCTCCAACAACCACGATGGAACTTAAGAAAACACAATCACCGGTCTATCCTTGGTGAAACTAATAAACTTATTATATAAAGACTATATATAATAATTCTTAGTTTCTTAAACCATTCTTAAATTAACTCAAACTAGTTAAATATAGGTTCTAAAGTTCTCTTGTTATTTAACCCTCGATCATTAATCTAGTATTTTACGCAACTCGTAATATACTTGTATAATTAACTAGTTATAATTACTTATAACTTTATACAATCTAATTACAATATTTATAACTTTTGTATTATTATCTAATTATAATAAAACCTTACTTTGTACAATTTCTAGTTGTTTACAACTTTGTACACTTCTAGTTTAATTATGACTTAATACAAAATCTAGTTATTTTAATATTATAACTACTTGATCAAAATAACATATTATCTTTAATATTCCATTTAATCATGTATTTAATATATATATATAATTTATTTCCTTTTCTTAAAAAAACTTATAACATTCTAATAAGAATATTACACCTAGTTTACACATATGTATTTTAATCTAATTAATACACATATAAACTATTTTATCTTTTTTTAAAAATGCATTTTCTTTTAAATATTAAAAAAATCTAGAAAATTATATATTAATGTAAATACATCTTGTTAATTTTAAAACTTAAAAATCAACACTTCCTTTTAATCCTTGTTAATTATAATTAATCAAACCCTAACCTTGTTCTTGATCAATTAAAACTAGGTTTTAACTTTTTTGATCAAAGACATCTTTTATTTAAAGATTAATTCTAATCAATCATATCCAAACAATTGTCTTTGTTTAAATTTTAGGATAGATTATAACTTTAATAAATCTATTTAAACTTTTTAATTTAAAACCTTATAGACAAGAACTTTGTCTAGATTTATAGGTTTAAAGAACCAGATTTAATAAATCTACTAAAACGTACAATAATTAAGCTATTAAACATGAACTTGTTTAATTATCTAGGTTCTAGATTATTATTTCAAGTAATCCTCTTAACCAATTAAACTAAAATAATTTAATGTTCTTGGTCCTAGGGTTCTTTAGGGTTTCGAAAAATCTCAAGCCTAAGAATCTTTTTCACCAATTAAACTTAGCTAGTTTAACATACTTGGTTTCCAAGATTCCTCCTTGATTTCGAAAATCTAAAAGATTAGGAAAGAATCATTTTGACCAATTAAACTTGAGTAGTTTAACATATTTGGTCCTAGGGTTCTTCCAAGATCACGAAATTAATGGGGAAAAGGAAAGAATCCTTTTGATCAATTTAACTTAACTAGTTTAATATTCTTGGTCCTAGGGTTCTTGCCTTGATCTCGAAAGTTCTAGGGGAAACGAATCCTTTTGACCAATTAAACTAAACTAGTTTAATATTCTTGGTCCTAGGGTTCTTTTACCCTCTTCGAAAATGAAGAAGAATACAAAAAGATTGGAACAAAAAAAAAACGTTTAAAATTAAACAAACAAACTTTATTATTCCTGTTTAGATTTCTAAACCAACGCTCTGATACCACTGAAGGGTTTCATTACACTGATCGGCCCATTTGGGTCAACCTCCTAGTATACTTGGTTCGAACCATACTGTCAAGAACATGAACTTGTTCTTGCGATTAAACCGACTAGCTAGTTTAATCCCTAAAAGGTGAACTGAGATTAAACGTAATCCTTAAAACCTAAAGGAATATGCGATGTTGGAAATCTAAACTAGATTAACAAGAAAAGAAGCTTGTACGAAAAACTCGAACACACACACAAGCTTGTGGTGTTCGACGAACTAACCAAGAACCCTAGGGTTCTTGGTTCGCATTCGTACAAAGGGGAAAGAGGAAAAAGGGTTTACCAAATCATACCTTAATCTTTCTTAAGTAAGTCCACTGACGATGAACACAATGAGAAACCTTCTAGTTGGTTGATGCAATGATCTTGATCTTCAAGGACTTGAAGAACACGAAGAACGAAGAACACAAAGACTTGTGTTCTTGCTCTTATTCGGCCGAACAAGGAAAGGGAGGGGGCTAGGGTTTCGTGTTATGTGGTGTAACAAAACAAGGGAACCCCAAGCCTTCTATTTATAATAGAAGGACTTTTACTTAGGGCCCTTCTAGTTTAATTAAGGTTAATACTTAATTAAACTTATCCTTTTACACATTTAACCCTTATAATTTAACTAGTTATTATTGTCCCACTTAATTATTAAATGTCTAGTATTTATACACTTATATATTTACATGAAATATATGTTTGTATTAATACTCTTAATAATTAATTATATAATAAACCTTATATAATTTAGACAATAATATTATCCAAACACTATATGATTTAATTACTTTAAATCATATTATGGATAATCTATAATTAAGACATTGTATATTTACTCAACTAGTAAATGTACAAATACTTGTATTAATTAGTTAGTTAAACTAATCTAGTAATAAGTTATACTTAACTTAATACTTAACTGATTTGTAATGACTATTATAAATCATTCCTCTACGTATATCATTGCATATCTTTCTCGTATTACATGCACTTACCGGTTGACTAACTATGCACATAGTTCCAACAGGCTCACGATCCACAAGATATCAACGAAAAGCTCAGAACGTAAACTACAAGAGTCGAGAAGGCACGGGATCGTGATTCTATGCCGAAGCAGGTCAAAATCCATCGAGAAGGCAGATGACAAAATCTCTTTGAAAGTGAATTTGTTTAAAAATCCGTTTTTAATAATCTACAAGTCAAGTAGGCATGAAACGGAGACCCGAGCCAAAAGTCATGGCCTTTTCAGTAAAGCCCCTTTTCGGTTCTTCATGTAACTCTTAGGCCGTAACTAGGTTCACGATCCACAAGATATCAATGGAAAGCTTGGAATGCAAACTACAGAAGTCGAGAAGGCGCGGGATCGTGATTCTGTCCCGAAAGCAGGTCAAAATCCGTCGAGAAGCCAGATGTCAGAATCTGCTAGAAAGTGAATTTGTTTTAAAACTCGTTTTTAATAATTTACAAGTCAAGTAGGCATGAAACGGAGACCCGAGCCAATAGTTATGGCCTTTTCAGTAAAGCCCCTTTCGATTCTACCTGTAACTCCTAGACCGTAATTGGGCTCACGATCCAGAAGATATCAACGGAAAGCTCAGAGCATAAACTGCAAGAGTCGAGTAGGCACGTGTTCGTGATTCTATGATGAAGCAGGTCAGAATCCGTCGAGAAGGCAGATGACATAATCTGCCAGAAAGTGAATTTGTTTTAAAACCCGTTTTTAATAATTTACAAGTCAAGTAGGCATGAAACGGATACCCGAGCCAAAAGTTATAGCCTTTTCAGTAAAGCCCCTTTCGATTCTCCTTGTAATTCCTAGACTGTAACTGGGCTCACCATCCACAAGATATCTACGGAAACCTCGGGATCTAAACTACAAAAGTCGAGAAGGCACGGGATCGTGATTCTGTCCCGAAGCATTTCAAAATCCGTCGAGAAGGCAGATGACAAAATCTGTCAGAAAGTGAATTTTTTTTAAAACTCGTTTTCAATAATTTACAAGTCAAGTAGGCCTGAAACGGAGACCCGAGCCAAAAGTTATAGCCTTTTCAGTAAAGCCCCTTTCGAATCTGCCTGTCACTCGTAGACCGTAAGTGGGCTCACGATCCACCAAATATCAACGGAAAGCTCAGAACGTAAATTACAACAGTCGAGAAGGCACATGATCGTGATTGTATGCCTAAGCAGGTCAAAATCTGCCGAGAAGGCAGATGACAGAATCTCCCAGAAAGTGAATTTGTTTTAAAACCCGTTTTCAATAATCTACAAGTCAAGTAGGCATGAAACGGAGACCCGAGCCAAAAGTCATTGACTTTTTAGTAAACCCCTTTGGTTTTGCGTGTAACTCTTTGACCGTAACTGGGCTCACGATCCACAAGATATTAACGGAAAGATCAGAATGTAAACTAAAGAAGTCTAGAAGGCACGGGATCGTGATTCTCTCCCGATGCAGCCCAAAATCCGTTGAGAAGGCAGATGACAGAATCTGCCAGAAAGTGAATTTGTCTGAAAACTCATTTTTAATAATTTACAAATCAAGTAGGCCTGAAACGGAGACCGAGCCAAAAGTTATGGCCTTTTCAGTAAAGTCCCTTTCGCTTCTGTCTGTAACTCCTAGACCGTAAGTGGGCTCACGATCCACAAGATATCAACGGAAAGCTCAGAACGTAAACTACAAGAGTCGAGAAGGTACGGGATCGTGATTCTATGCCGAAGCAGGTCAAAATCCATCGAGAAGGCAGATGACAGAATCTCCCAGAAAGTGAAGTTGTTTTAAAACCCATTTTTAATAATATACAAGTCAAGTAGGCATGAAACGGATACCCGAGCCAAAAGTTATAGCCTTTTCAGTAAAGCCCCTTTCAATTCTCCTTGTAATTCCTAGACTGTAACTGGGCTCACCATCCACAAGATATCTACGGAAAGCTCGGGATCTAAACTACAAAAGTCGAGAAGGCACGGGACCGTGATTCTGTCCCGAAGCATTTCAAAATCCGTCGAGAAGGCAGATGACAAAATCTGTCAGAAAGTGAATTTTTTTTAAAACTCATTTTCAATAATTTACAAGTCAAGTAGGACTGAAACGGAGATCCGAGCCAAAAGTTATGGCCTTTTCAGTAAAGTCCCTTTCGATTCTGCCTGTAACTCCTAGACCGTAAGTGGGCTCACGATCCACAAGATATCAACAGAAAGCTCAGAACGTAAACTACGAGAGTCGAGAAGGTACGGGATCGTGATTCTATGCCGAAGCAGGTCAAAATCCATCGAGAAGGCAGATGACATAATCTCCCAGAAAGTGAAGTTGTTTTAAAGCCCGTTTTTAATAATATACAAGTCAAGTAGGCATGAAACAGAGACCCGAGCCAAAAGACATGGCCTTTTCAGTAAAAGCCCCTTTCGATTCTGCATGTAACTCCTAGACCGTAAGTGGGCTCACAATCCACAAGATATCAACGGAAAGTTCAGTACGTAAACTTCAAGAGTCTAGAAGCCACAGGATCATGATTCTATGTCGAAGCAGGTCAAAATCCGTCGAGAAGGCAGATGACAGAATCTGCCAGAAAGTGAATTTGTTTTAAAACCCGTTTTTAATAATTCACAAGTCAAGTAGGCATGAAACGGAGACCCGAGCCAAAAGTTATAGCCTTTTTAGTAAAGCCCCTTTCAATTCTCCTTGTAATTCCTAGACTGTAACTGGGCTCACCATCCACAAGATATCTACGGAAAGCTCGGGATCTAAACTACAAAAGTCGAGAAGGCACGGGATCGTGATTCTGTCCCGAAGCATTTCAAAATCCGTCGAGAAGGCAGATGACAAAATCTGTCAGAAAGTGAATTTTTTTTAAAACTCGTTTTCAATAATTTACAAGTCAAGTAGGACTGAAACTGAGATCCGAGCCAAAAGTTATGGCCTTTTCAGTAAAGTCCCTTTCGATTCTGCCTGTAACTCCTAGACCGTAAGTGGGCTCACGATCCACAAGATATCAACGGAAAGCTCAGAACGTAAACTACGAGAGACGAGAAGGTACGGGATCGTGATTCTATGCCGAAGCAGGTCAAAATCCATCGAGAAGGCAGATGACATAATCTCCCAGAAAGTGAAGTTGTTTTAAAACCCGTTTTTAATAATATACATGTCAAGTAGGCATGAAACGGAGACCCGAGCCAAAAGACATGGCCTTTTCAGTAAAAGCCCCTTTCGATTCTGCATGTAACTCCTAGACCGTAAGTGGGCTCACAATCCACAAGATATCAACGGAAAGTTCAGTACGTAAACTACAAGAGTCTAGAAGCCACGGGATCATGATTCTATGTCGAAGCAGGTCAAAATCCGTCGAGAAGGCAGATGACAGAATCTGCCAGAAAGTGAATTTGTTTTAAAACCCGTTTTTAATAATTTACAAGTCAATTAAGCATTAAACGGAGACCTGAGCCAAAAGTTATGGCCTTTTCAGTAAAGCCAATTTCGATTCTGCCTGTCACTCGTAGACCGTAAGTGGGCTCACAATCCATAAGATATCAACGGAAAGCTCAGAACGTAAACTACAAGAGTCAAGAAGGCACGGGATCGTGATTCTATGCCGAAGCAGGTCAAAATCCGTCGAGAAGGCAGATGACAGAATCTGCCAGAAAGTGAATTTGTTTTAAAACCCGTTTTTAATAATTTACAAGTCAAGTAGGCATGAAACGGAGACCCGAGCCAAAAGACATGGCCTTTTCAGTAAAAGCCCCTTTCGATTCTGCATGTAACTCCTAGATCGTAAGTGGGCTCACAATCCACAAGATATCAACAGAAAGTTCAGTACGTAAACTACAAGAGTCTAGAAGCCACAGGATCATGATTCTATGTCGAAGCACGTCAAAATCCGTCGAGAAGGCAGATGACAAAATCTGCCAGAAAGTGAATTTGTTTTAAAACCCGTTTTTAATAATTCACAAGTCAAGTAGGCATGAAACGGAGACCCGAGCCAAAAGTTATAGCCTTTTTAGTAAAGCCCCTTTCAATTCTCCTTGTAATTCCTAGACTGTAACTGGGCTCACCATCCACAAGATATCTACGGAAAGCTCGGGATCTAAACTACAAAAGTCGAGAAGGCACGGGATCGTGATTCTGTCCCGAAGCATTTCAAAATCCGTCGGGAAGGCAGATGACAAAATCTGTCAGAAAGTGAATTTTTTTTAAAACTCGTTTTCAATAATTTACAAGTCAAGTAGGACTGAAACTGAGATCCGAGCCAAAAGTTATGGCCTTTTCAGTAAAGTCCCTTTCGATTCTGCCTGTAACTCCTAGACCGTAAGTGGGCTCACGATCCACAAGATATCAACGGAAAGCTCAGAACGTAAACTACGAGAGTCGAGAAGGTACGGGATCGTGATTCTATGCCGAAGCAGGTCAAAATCCATCGAGAAGGCAGATGACATAATCTCCCAGAAAGTGAAGTTGTTTTAAAACCCGTTTTTAATAATATACATGTCAAGTAGGCATGAAACGGAGACCCGAGCCAAAAGACATGGCCTTTTCAGTAAAAGCCCCTTTCGATTCTGCATGTAACTCCTAGACCGTAAGTGGGCTCACAATCCACAAGATATCAACGGAAAGTTCAGTACGTAAACTACAAGAGTCTAGAAGCCACGGGATCATGATTCTATGTCGAAGCAGGTCAAAATCCGTCGAGAAGGCAGATGACAAAATCTGTCAGAAAGTGAATTTTTTTTAAAACTCATTTTCAATAATTTACAAGTCAAGTAGGACTGAAACGGAGATCCGAGCCAAAAGTTATGGCCTTTTCAGTAAAGTCCCTTTCGATTCTGCCTGTAACTCCTAGACCGTAAGTGGGCTCACGATCCACAAGATATCAACAGAAAGCTCAGAACGTAAACTACGAGAGTCGAGAAGGTACGGGATCGTGATTCTATGCCGAAGCAGGTCAAAATCCATCGAGAAGGCAGATGACATAATCTCCCAGAAAGTGAAGTTGTTTTAAAACCCGTTTTTAATAATATACAAGTCAAGTAGGCATGAAACGGAGACCCGAGCCAAAAGACATGGCCTTTTCAGTAAAAGCCCCTTTTGATTCTGCATGTAACTCCTAGACCGTAAGTGGGCTCACAATCCACAGGATATCAACGGAAAGTTCAGTACGTAAACTACGAGAGTCGAGAAGGTACGGGATCGTGATTCTATGCCGAAGCAGGTCAAAATCCATCGAGAAGGCAGATGACATAATCTCCCAGAAAGTGAAGTTGTTTTAAAACCCGTTTTTAATAATATACATGTCAAGTAGGCATGAAACGGAGACCCGAGCCAAAAGACATGGCCTTTTCAGTAAAGTCCCTTTCGATTCTGCCTGTAACTCCTAGACCGTAAGTGGGCTCACGATCCATAAGATATCAACAGAAAGCTCAGAACGTAAACTACGAGAGTCGAGAAGGTACGGGATCGTGATTCTATGCCGAAGCAGGTCAAAATCCATCGAGAAGGCAGATGACATAATCTCCCAGAAAGTGAAGTTGTTTTAAAACCCGTTTTTAATAATATACAAGTCAAGTAGGCATGAAACGGAGACCCGAGCCAAAAGACATGGCCTTTTCAGTAAAAGCCCCTTTCGATTCTGCATGTAACTCCTTGACCGTAAGTGGGCTCACGATCCACAAGATATCAACAGAAAGCTCAGAACGTAAACTACGAGAGTCGAGAAGGTACGGGATCGTGATTCTATGCCGAAGCAGGTCAAAATCCATCGAGAAGGCAGATGACAGAATCAGCCAGAAAGTGAATTTGTTTTAAAACCCGTTTTTAATAATTCACAAGTCAAGTAGGCATGAAACGGAGACCCGAGCCAAAACTTATGACCTTTCAGTAAAGCCCCTTTGGATTCTCCCTGTCACTCGTAGACCGAAAGTGGGCTCATGATCCACAAGATATCAACGGAAAGCTAAGAACGTAAACTACAAGAGTCTAGAAGGCACAAGATCGTGATTCTATGCCGAAGCAGGTCAAAATCCATCGAGAAGGCAGATGAGAGAATCTCCCAGAAAGTGAGTTTGTTTTAAAACCCGTTTTTAATAATCTACAAGTCAAGTAGGCATGAAACGGAGACCCGAGCCAAATGTCATGGACTTTTCAGTAAAGCCCCATTCGATTCTGCATGTAAATCCTAGACCGTAACTGTGCTCACGAGTCACAAGATATCAACGGAAAGCTTAGAATGAATACTAAAAAAGTCGGGAAGGCACAGGATTGTGACGCTGTCACGAAGTAGGTCAAAATCCGTCGAGAAGACAGATGACAAAATCTTCCAGAAAGTGAATTTGTTTTAAAACTCATTTTTAATAATTTACAAGTAAGGTATGTCAGAAATGGAGACCCGAGCCAAAAGTTATGGCCTCTTGGGAAAAGCACCTTTCGATTCATAATGTAAACTACAAGAGTCGAGAAGGCACGGGATCGTGATTCTATGCCAAAGCAGGTCAAAATACGTCGAGAAGGCAGATGCCAGAATCTGCCAGAAAGTGAATATGTTTTAAAACCCATTTTTAATAATTTACAAGTCAAGTAGGCATTAAATGGAGACCCGAGCCAAAAGTTATGTCCTTTTCAGTAAATCCCCTTCCAATTCTGCATGTAAGTCCTAGACCGTAAATGGGCTCACGATCCACAAGATATTGAAAGCTCGGAATGTAAACTACAAAAGTAGAGAATGCAAGGGATCGTGATTCATTCCCGAAGCAGGTTAAAATCAGTCGAGAAGGTAGATGACAGAATCTGCCATAAAGTGAATTTGTTTTCAAACTCGTTATTAATAATTTACAAGTCAAATAGGCCTGAAACGGAGACCCGAGCCAAAAGGTATGGCATTTTCAATAAAGCCCCTTTCGATTCTGCCTGTCACTCGTAGACCGTAAGCGGGCTCACTATCCACAAGATATCAACGGAAACCTCAGAACGTAAACTACAAGAGTCGAGAAGGCACTGGATCGTGATTCTTTGCTGAAGCATGTCAAAATCCGTCGAGAAGACAAATGACAGAATCTCCCAGAAAGTGAATTTGCTTTAAATCCCGTTTTTAATAATCTACAAGTCAAGAAGGCATGAAACGGACACCTGAGCCAAAAGTCATGTCCTTTTAAGTAAAGCCCTTTACGATTCTGCATGTGACTCCTAGACCGTAATTGGGCTCACGATCCACAAGATATCAACGGAAAGCTCGGAAAATAAACTACAGGAGTTGAGAAGGCACGGGATCGTGATTCTGTCGCGAAGCATGGTAAAATCTGTCGAGAAGGCAGATGACAGAATCTGCCAGAAAGTGAATTTGTTTTAAAGCACGTTTTTAATAATTTACATGTCAAGTAGGCCTGAAACGAAGACCCGAGCCAAAACTTATGGACTTTTCAGTAAAGCCCCTTTCGATTCAGCATGTATCTCCTAGACCGTAAGTGGGCTCAAAATCCACAAGATATCAACAGAAAGCTCAGAACGTAATCTACAAGTGTCTAGAAGCCAGGGGATCGTGATTCTATGCCGAAGCAGGTCAAAATCCGTCGAGAAGGCAGATGACAGAATCTGCCATCTGCCAGAAAGTGAATTTGTTTTAAAACCCGTTTTTAATAATTTACAAGTCAACTAGGCATGAAACGGAGACCCGAGCCAAAAGTTATGGCCTTTTCAGTAAAGCCCATTTCAATTCTGCATGTAACTCCTAGACCTTAAATGGGTTCACGATTCACAAGATTTCAACGGAAAGCTCGGAATGCAAACTACAAAAGTCGAGAAGGCACATGATCGTGATTCTGTCCCAAAGCTGGTCAAAATCCGTCGTGAAGGCAGATGACAAAATCTACCACAAAGTGAATTTGTTTTAAAACTCATTTTTAATAATTTACAAGTCAATTAGGCCTGAAACGGAGACCGGAGCCAAATGTTATGGCCTTTTCAGTAAAGCCCCTTTCGATTTTGCCTGTAACTCAAAGACAGTAACTGGGCTCACGATTTAAAAGATATCAACGGAAAGCTCGGAATGTAAACTACAAAAGTCGAGAAGGCATGGGATCGTGATTCTGTCCCGAAGCAGGTCAAAATCCGTCGAGAAAGCAGATGATAGAATCTTCCAGAAAGTGAATTTGTATTAAAACTCATTTTTAATAATTTACAAGTCAAGTTGGCCTGAAACGGAGACCCGAGCCAAGAGTTATGGCCTTTTCAGTAAATCCACTTTCGATTCTGTCTGTAACTCCTAGACCGTATGTGGGCTCACGATCCATAAGATATCAACGGAAAGCTCGGAACGAAAACTACGAGAGTTGAGTAGGAACGAGATCGTGGTTCTATGCCGAAGCAGGACAAAAGCCGTCGAGAAGGAAAATGACGGAATCTGCCAGAAAGTGAATTTGTTTTAAAACCCGTTTTTAATAATGTTCAAGTCAAGTAGGCATGAAACGAAGACCCGAGCCAAAAGTGATGTCCTTTCCGTAAATGGGCTCACAATCCACAAGATATCAACGGAAAGCTCAGAATGTAAACTACAAGAGCCGAGAAGTCACGCGATCGTGATTTTGTCACGAAGCAGGTCAAAATCCGTCGAGAAGGCAGATGACAGAATCTGCCAGAAAGTTAATTTGTTTTAAAACTCGTTTTTAATAATTTACAAGTCAAGTAGGCCTGAAACGGAGACCCGAGCCAAAAGTTATGGCCTTTTCAGTAAAGCCCCTCTCGATTCTGCTTGTCACTCCTAGACCGTAATTGGGCTCACGATTCACAAGATATCAACGTTAAGCTTGGAATGTAAACTACAAAAGTTGAGAAGGCACGAGATCGTGATTCTGTCACGAAGCAGGTAAAAATCCATCGGAAGGCAGAAGACAAAATCTGCCAAAAAGTGAATTTGTTTTAAAATTCGTTTTTAATAATTTACAAGTCAAGTAGGCCTGAAACGGAGACCCGAGCCAAAAGTTATGGCCTCTTCTATAAAGCCCCTTTCAATCTGCCTATCACTCGTAGACCGTAAGTGGGCTCACGATCCACAAGATATCAATGGAAAGCTCAGAACGTAAACTACAAGAGTCGAGAAAGCATGGGATCGTGATTCTATGCCATAGCATGTCAAAATCCATCGAGAAGGAAAATGACAGAATCTCCCAGAAAGTGAATTTGTTTTAAAACCCGTTTTTTATAATCTACAAGTCAAGTAGGCATGAAACTGAGACCTGAGCCATAAGTCAAGGCCTTTTCAGTAAAGCCCTTTCGATTACGCATGTAACTCCTAGACCGTACCTAGGCTCACGATCCACAAGATATCAACGGAAAGCTCGGAATGTAAATTACAGAAGTCGAGAAGGCACGGGATCGTGATTCTGTACTGTAGCCGGTCAAAATCCGTCGACAAGGCAGATGACAGAATCTGCCAGAAAGTGAATTTGTTATAAAACTCATTTTTAATAATACACAAGTAAGGTAAGTCTGAAACGGAGACCCGAGCCAAAAGTTTGGCCTCTTCAGTAAATCCCCTTTCGATTCTGTCTGTAACTCCTAGACCGTTAATGGGCTCACGATCCACAAGATATCAACGGAAAGCTCGGAATGTAAGCTACAAAAGTTAAGAAGGTGCGGGATCGTGATTCTGTCCCGAAGCAGGTCAAAAGCCGTCGAGAAGGCAGATAACAGAATCTGCCAGAAAGTGAATTTCGTTTTTAATAATTTACAAGTCAAGTAGGCCTGAAATGGTGACCCGAGCCAAAAGTTATGGCCTTTTCAAGGAAAGCCCCTTTCGATTCTTCCTGTCACTCGTAGACCGTAAGTGGGCTCGCAATCCACAAGATATCAACGGAAAGCTGAGAGCGTAAACTTCAAGAGTCGAGAAGGCACGTGATCGTGATTCTATGCCGAAGCATTTCAAAATCCGTCGAGAAAGCAGATGACAGAATCTCCCAGAAAGTGAATTTGTTTTAAAACCCATTTTTATTAATCTACAAGTCAAGTAGGCATGAAACGGAGACCTGAGCCAAAAGTCATGGCCTTTTAAGTAAAGCCCCTTTCAATTCTGCATGTAACTCCTACATTGAAACTGGGCTCACGATCAACAAGATAACAACGGAAAGCTTGGAATGTAAACTACAGAAGTCGAGAAGGCACGGGATCGTGATTCTGTCCCTAAGCATGACTAAATCCGTCGAGAAGGCAGATGACAGAATCTGCCATAAAGTGATTTTTTTTATAACTCATTTTTATTAATTTACAAGTAAGGTAGATATGAAACGGAGACCCGAGCCAAAAGTTATGGCCTCTTCAGTAAATCCCCTTTCGATTCTGCCTGTAACTCCGCGACCGTATGTGGGCTCACGATCCATAAGATATCAACGGAAAGCTCAGAATGTAAACTACAGGAGTCGAGAAGGAACGGGATCGTGATTCTATGCCGAAGCAGGTCAAAATCCATCGAGAAGGCAGATGTCAGAATCTTCCAGAAAGTGAATATGTTTTAAAACAAATTTTTAATAATTTACAAGTCAAGTAGGCATGAAACGGACACCCGATCCTAAAGTTATGTTCTTTTCAGTAAATCCCCTTTCGATTCTGCCTGTAACTCTTGTACCGTAAATGGGCTCACGATCCCCAAGATATCAATGGAAAGCTCAGAATGTAAAGTACAAAAGTTGAGAAGGCACGGGATCGTGATTCTGTACCGAAGCAGGTCAAAATTCGTCGAGAAGGCAGATGACAGAATCATCGAGAAAGTGAATTTGTTTTAAAAGTCGTTTTTAATAATTTACAATTCAAGTAGGCCTGAAACGGAGACCCGAGCCAAAAGTTATGGCCTTTTCTGTAAAGCCCCTCTCGATTCCACCTGTCACTCCTAGACCGTAACTGGGCTCACGATTCCACCTCTCGATTCCACCTGTCACTTCAAGATGTCAACATAAAGCTCGGAATGTAAACTTCAAAAGTCGAGAAGGCACGAGATCGTGATTCTGTCCCAAAGCAGGTCAAAATCCATCTTGAAGGCAGATAACAGAATCTGCCAGAAAGTGAATTTGTTTTAAAAAACTCGTTTTTAATAATTTACTAGTCAAGTAGGCCTGAAACGGAGACCCAAGCCAAAAGTTAAGGCCTTTTCAGTAAAGCCCCTTTTGATTCTGTTTTTCACTCGTAGACTGTAAGTGGGCTCACGATCCACAAGATATCAACGGAAAGCTCAGAACGCAAACAACAAGAGTCGAGAAGGCACGACATCGTGATTTTATGCCGAAGCATGTCAAAATCCGTCAAGAAGGCTGATGACAGAATCTCACAGAAAGTTAATTTGTTTTAAAACCCGGTTTTTATAATCTACAAGTTAAGTAGGCATGAAACGGGGACCTGAGCTAAAAGTCATGGCCTTTTCAGTAAAGCCCTTTTCGATTTTGCATGTAACTCCTAGACAGTAACGGGGCTCACGATCCACAAGATATGAATGGAAATCTCGGAATGTAAACTACAGAAGTCGAGAAGGCACGGGATCGTGATTCTGTCCCGAAGCAGGTCAAAATCCGTCGAGAAGGTAGATGTCAGAATCTGCCAAAAAGTGAATTTGTTTTAAAACTCATTTTTAATAATTTAGAAGTAACGTAGGTATGAAACGGAGATCCGACCCAAAACTTTTGGCCTCTTAAGTAAATCCCCTTTCGATTCTGCCTGTAACTCCTACACCGTATGTAGGCTCACGATCCATAAGATATCAACGGAAAGCTCAGAATGTAAACTACAAGTGTCTACAAGGCTGTGACAACTCGATATTTCCGGTATGTAATCTCATTTCATTTCTAGAACTTTCCTTATTAAGAAAGTTTTCCACTTTTATACATTTCTATTTTTGGCATCCATACACACAACAAAACATCTATTTTTAAACCATGCATTAGTGTTTGACTATTTTAGTCAACACAAACATTATCATTTCTTATGGTGACATTTTGAGCTAAAACATTTCTAAAATACTAACTTTAATCGGTTATTCAATAACATATTAAAATAAATAAAACGTGACACGATATGAACTAGCCTGTAAACCGGACCCATGTGGCCGGCCTTCCCTTTCCATGCGTGGCCACACTCGGCCGAACACCCTAAGGGGTGTGAGGTTGATCATTCATTGGTCTTATCTTGTTTGATTGATTGAGTCTATCTTTTCCTTTATTTGAAACAAGTTGAATCCTACTCATACACCAACTCATACTTCCCTATAAATAACACACATTTAGCAAACCCTAGAGCCACTTTGATTCCCCTAGCCGGCCGAGCTCCACCACCATCGAACCCTAGTTCGTCCGATGTCAACAACCTAACCCTAGTTCGAAACCCTAATCTAGCCGAAACCTAGTTGACCTAGGGTTGACTTTTGTGGACTTTGTTGACCGTTATTTTAACCCACTAGTGAAACCGGGTCAAGGCCGGATCTTGACCCAAACCGTTACCCAAACTCGAACATATAATCGGGCCAAGGCCCGTACTTGGCCCATTTCGATCTATCTAAGTCTATCGGGCCCAAACCTTTGGCCCACTTATACCCAAACCGAACCCATTGGGCCCAAGCCCAATCCACGGCCCAACCTTATTGGACCTAAGCCCAAAATGAGGCCCAAGTGGCCCATTAAGCCCATTAGGCCCAATCTAGGGCCATTAAGCCAAACCCATTTCATTTCATATCATTTCAACCCATTCATTTCTTTTCAAGATTCATTTCATTTCATGTCATTTCATTTTGGAACCCATTTCATTTCATTTTATAAAACCCAATGCATTTCATTTCATTTCATTTTATTAACCCAAGTTCATTCGATGTCACAAAACATATAACATAACATTTAACATATAACATATATCTTATATCGTATCTAGAATCGCCTGTGTTAGCTTAGTCTAATTAGAAAGTCATATTGTTTAGGAAGCTAGGAGCCTTTGAAGGATCCTCTGTCCTAACTGTCACTAAGCTCTACCCAGGTGAGTCCACATACCCCTTTTACTCTTTTTACAGCTTTTACAAACTATTGGGGTGGAAAACATAAAACAAACGCTATTATTTTATTATGATTGTACAACAACATCTATACATTTTCGATTCATCGCGTTGGTATGACAAACGATTATTATACTAGACTAAGGTGCCAGCAATCATTAACTAGTGGATCTAGACCATGGATATGCAGATAGTACTATTGGCTGACACTCATCCTCCCAACGATACTTGATCATTGCTGGTTTATCCAGTGCTACCGGGAGTGTATATCCATAAAAGAACATAACATACTGGAGTTGAAGTGTTGATTGTGGACTTAGGGGTTGGTATATTAACTCAATAGACTAGCTACCTGTTGGGGATACGGTCATGCAATGTCAAACATAACAACTTGTTCAACACATTTTCATAAACAAATTAGTAATTGTATATTCTTCTACAATTACACTTTACTTTTCGTACTTACTTCTCATATCATATGAGTGTTGAACCTTATACTTTCAGTCATAAAACTATTTTCATAACAACCATTTTGAGTAGCAAAACACTTTACTTTTGTTACAACACTTACTCTGTGGATTCACTCAACATTATTGTTGACCCTTTTATATTTTTGTTTTTCCAGGAGATTAGGTGCAGTGGAACTGGAGGATATGAGCAGTGGGATTGTTGTGAGCCATGAATAAAACATTAAGTTTACGAACAATCAATTCATTTTCAAACAATTTCTATTTTAGGAAACTTACTATTTTTGGAAACTTTCTATTTTTAGAGAGTGGATTACTTATATTTTCGTTATTGCGTGGTTGTTTGTTTACTTAATTTTTGCTATGTTGTCATGAACGTTACACCTCCGTTCTTCCACAAAACGTTTTGAATGAAGTAAAACTTATTTTTGGTGGGGTGTGACAGATTGGTATCAGAGCTCGAGTTATAGTGAATTAGCAAGCCTAGTCTATAACTACAAAAGATTTTTGGGAAAAACAGAAACTTTTACTAAACAAAAATATTATGGCACGTTGAGTCTCATATCCTGAAGTTTCATTGTTCTTAGATTAGAACATTTGCCCTAGTTAGCTTTGCCTTAGAGTAATGTTTAGCATTCGTTAGAGAGCCCAGAATTTTGCCCTAATCTAATAATAATCTTAAGCGTCGTGATAAGCAGAATGTCGCCTACGAGTGTCCTCGATATTTCGTTTGATTCCGACAGTGATCGTGGTACTGTTGTTCCAGTAGTCCCACCGCTAGTTGCTCCAGTGCCAATAGTGGTACAACCTCTTGTTGTCCCATGGCATCGTCGCCCAAGAAGACGTCCTATTCCTATCATCCCTAATGGTCCACCGACACCAGAAGAAGAATCAGAGTCTGAAGAAGACTCTGAGCCAGAAGAAGAATCAGAACCTGAGGAAGACTCTGAGCCAGAAGAAGATGATTAGTCATCGACATTTCGTCTATATTTATTTTCGTATTTTATGTTTAACTATTTTAAAAGTTAGTTTTAAATTAGTATTTTCTCTTATCCAAGTATTGGTGTATGTACCATGCTTTTAAAACTATTATGTATTAGGAACGTGTTTAATAAAAGTGATATTTTAGTAAAATCTTATTGTTCTATAAATTGTATTTTCTATACGTCTCTATTACTACTATCACTACGTCTACCTATGTTACGTCTACGACTACTACTACGTCTACTGTATATATATTCCTTGATTCTCATAATAATTAAATCTTTTCTTTATAATCCTCCTATAATATTCTTTTCTTAATTCTTTGTTTTAAATCGTATTAATTGTATCAGCAATTCATCAATGGCTCGAGGAGGAAATCAAGAAATTGTTGAACAAATGGTGGAACGCCGAATCGCTGAAGCGATTGCTCAAATGAATGCAGCAAGAGGAAATGACTGTGGCGCTGCTAACAATAGAATCAACGGTATATTATTCGACTCCACAAAAGAAGATTCGTTCGTTTTCGTTTTATTTTAACCTAACTTTCCTTTTATTTCTTTATTTGTTTAAACTTCAGATCCCAATGCTAACCGTCAAGGTCAGTCGTTTAAGACCTTTACGTCCTGTCATCCTCCGACCTACTCTGGATCTGAAGGTGCCATTGCTATCATCCACTGGATTGAGAAGGTGGAATCTATCTTCAGTATCATCCAATGTGCCCCTTAAAATATGGTGAAGTTTGCTGCTAGCACATTGTCCAAGGAAGCGTTGTCCTGGTGGAACTCCCAAGTGCAAGTCTTAGGTCGAGCTAATGTTGATGCTATGACTTGGGATGCATTTGAAAATCAGTTAACTCAAAAGTTTTGTCCAAGGAGAGAGCTGCAAAATCTTTATTAACCCAATAATACAAAGTTTAAGTTAATAAAAGTACTTAAATAAATGACGGGGAATTTTAGGTCGTTACAACTCAACTCCACTTAAAATAGACTTCATCCCCGAAGTCATCGCTCGAAATTAGCTTAGGGTGGCGGTTTCGCATTTCAGACTTAGGCTCGCCAACGACACACATCCGCAATACAAGAAAATGATAAGGTTATGAATAAAAGAAACTCGTAAGGGGTGACCTACTCGATCAAAATGAACTACGGCTCTCGCAGCTGCTCATATAAATCTTCTGTTTCTAGCGGCTCAAAACGAAAAAGGTTCGGAATTGGAATGCTCTAAGGGTTCTCGGTGATGTCGAAAATGACACAAATAAATCAAAGTGCTCTGCTGAAGGCGTCTTCTTGCTCTCGTAGTCGGACACAGTTGCTGCACCCATCGGTTAACGTTGCATTGAATCTCCGATTCAACTCCACTTGGAGATTTGTTACAGTTTGGTTTGTGGCGACAGATGATCTCGGCGTAGTACTCGGTCATCCAATTCATGCTCGCGATCATATTCGTCCCTCTCACGGCGACAACAATAAGTTTTTATGGGAAAAGCTTTCCCTTACGGTTCTAACAAGGTATTACTTTTACATAATTTACACCCGAAAATTTATATTATTATCAATCTCAGCCAAGAATGATATCTCAAGGTCCTCTGCTCTATGGAACACCAGTTTGTTTTAAAAACATAAGCAACAATTTAGTGATTCGCACCACTATCAAACCCTACACAAACAAGTACATCATACACATAGATGAATTTTATCACACATAAACCCAAGCAACTCATGCCTTCTACTCAATTTCCATATACTCGAATGTACTAATCTCAAGTCTCTACAACTTATTTTTTACTCAACGCAAACTTATTTTATCAATTTTAAACTCAAATCTCGTTAAATGACTTCTCACTAGTCAACACCATGTATACATTTACTCGCTTTTACGATTTTTCACATGATCAAAATTAATTATCAGACTACTCGAACGGATAATTTCTTTTTTTCAAGCTGCGTTATTAGTGCTCTTGCTAACTCGTATTTAACCTTTTCCCGTTAGCGTTTTTTTTACTTCGCTCAACTCATTTTAATGGTTTTATCATTTAGCTCGTTAATTAACTTCTCACTTTGTTCACATTTAATTTTGTCTCTTTATCAATTTGACCAAAGGTCTACGCAATAATCTCATTTATTTTTAAGTTCCAACTGCCTCAACTTAATATTTTCTCTTCACTTGGTTAATTAATTAACTCGATAATTCTCATGTATTCAATTAATCAATTCATTCTCATTCCCATCATAAAGATTCCTCGTTACTTTATATTTTCATTGCTTTCTCGATTTAGAAACACATAGTATTTAAATAAAATTTTATTATTTGATACATTTATATTTTTCTCGTTTGCTCATTTTAATAATTATTCTCGATTTAATAAGTACTCAATAAAGATTAAATTTGGTGATATTCAATTTAATATTTTAACTTGATAATCACCTTAGTTCAAATTTAATAAATTGTTTATAAATAAAATTTTCCTCATTTGATTTATTTTAATAATTTATTCGTTTACTTGATTTATTAGTTCTTATAGCTCGGTAATTTCTCAGTAATAATAAAATTTTCCACATAATTTATTATGGCGATCTTCTCATGACCGACTCATTAACCAATATTCTTATTATTCTAAGTTCAAAATTTCTCGATTTATGAATTTCTTACAACTTGATAATTATACCATTACATGAAATTAATTATTCTTCATTATTCTTATTAAATACTCTAAACACATGCATATATATTACTCAACACAATACTTTGGCTCAACAGTGTTCTCAACAATACTTCTGATTCATTTTTAAATAAATCATCACCGAATTCATGATGATAGTCTACCTTTAGTTCACTTTTAATAAATACCCTTTAAGATAAACTTGAATAATTTCTGTTTAATTTGACTCGGCAATCCTCGATTAGTTGGCATAACAAACTTATATAGGTTATTCATTATCCATGCGTTAAATTAATAATCTCTCACTGAATTCATAAAAAAAATTTATGGATTTTCAGACTCAGCTATTAAAATCACATACTTTAAAAGTTTTCTCATTTGATCTCAATTTAATAAATCTCGGTTTATTATTTTCTCAGCAAAAAGATTTTCCCAATACATCATGACTCATCTCTTTATAAAAACATTTTCCTTTTTAATTGTCCAAAGATTTCATAACACCCGAAATTCTCATAAATTTAAAAATTTTCAATTTGATAAATAAGTGAAAAGGTTCCACTAAATAGAATCTCAAATGATAATTCAACATTTAAAAACATGCTTAATCTAACTGAAGTTTTAAAATTAAAAACAAAAACGACTCTTAAATAACAGATAAAAATAAAAGTCAATTCTAGTTAAGATTTTTCGTCTAGCTCAAATGTAAATAATTTTAAATCATTATCAATTTTAAATAAAACTTTTTATAAAGATATGTTCTCGGTATTTTTCGCTTTACTAGGCTTGATAAACCATCATAAAAATATTCTTTAAATCAGTTGATAATAAAAATATCTTTTATTTACTCGTTTCACAGTTTACTCGTTTCAGTAACTCTTTCTATTAACTGCTTTTCCATAACGAAAGATTTTAATATTTTCTCAGTATGAAAAATTTATTACTCCTCATTTTCTTATTTACTCAAAACATATTCTTATTAAATAATTTATGGAATTTATATCATAATTTCGTATACATTTATTACCTCTTTTAGTTAAAATTGCTTGGAATTATAAAATCTCACAGATTATAAAATTTTATATCGTAGATGCACTCTAAAACTACAGGAAAAAAAATACTCGGAAAGCGATCCATGTCGTGAAATACACTCAGGGTTATTCTCAGTATTATAAAATTTCACATGAGTTGCATAAATATATAAGTGTAACTCTTAGCGTACACGACGCAAAATACACACAGAATATTATCGCCAAAACTCTTTTATAAATTCTCTCTTGTATCATACTATTCATAAAATCTCAATATTCTCAGAATTATACTGAGGACTATACTCTGAAAATATTAGAAATCTCAAATAATTAAATACTCTTAAAAATTACCGGCAGTAGGAAGCGAGAGGTCGACGTGACATGCTGTATACTTGATGTGGAAATTTGACTCAGAAAATATTTTACTCAGTTCTCGTTTTAAAAACTCGAAACTCAAACTTGAGTTTGAATTCACCCCCTTGTGAATCCAAATCCCTCAAGTCAATGCTCTGATACCAACTTGTAACACCCTAAAATTTACAAGATTTTAAAAAATTTTGTGTGCAAGATTATAATCAAAAAGGTCCCATAAATAATCCCCAAACTAATTGTTTGATATAAAAATGTATTTAAAGCGGAAAAGTCTTAAATAAAATTCGGAGTTTTAAAATAATAAAAACGTTTCACATCAGCACTCAGAAGTAGTACAGCAGCCAACCGTCCACCTTCTCTTTTCCTTTGCTAGTACCTGAAAATGGGAGGGAGATTTTGGGTCAGCGGGGAAGCTGAGTGAATAAACTCAAAATGTAAACAACTACAACATACAATACATGAGGGCACACAAGTGAACTCCTACACATTTGCTACTCGGTTAATTTCTCAGTTTTCGTATCTTTTAAATTTATATAGCGCGCTTGTGCAAATCGAGTCGAGAGATCAACCTCGCCATTCCTTGCACTAAAATGCCACTCAGGCTACCACACAGAAATGCCACTCAGGCCACCACACAGATTACCACTCAGATTTATTAATTATTTTTATGTTTTCAACTCATAACATAAACCACACAGATAGCCTTGTCACATAGTAGCACAAAATGACTCGGTACCGGCTCAGATACTCGGCACCTCTGTCTCAGATCCGTGGTATGTAAAAACAGTCACTCAGTTACTCAGATAACAGATCAACACACAGAAAGTAAAACAGATCAAAACAGTTAACCACATAAGTCATGCACGTATCGTTATAACTGAATACATGGTGAGAATACTCACCTCGAATAACCGTAAGCTCCTAAATATCCTCGGTACTGAAGAGCGTCTCTAACCGGTCCTAGAAGGTCCTACAATGTACAAGGAAGCTCGGGTTAGGATTAGGCTCAAAGGTTGCTTCAGCAGAAACTAAACAGCACTCAGCACTTTCGCGGGAACGGCTATAACTCTCAAACCGCTCACTAGATATTATTCAAATTTTTACAGTAGTTAAATGACTCAAAGGACTACAATTTTACAGAAGACTTCAGAAGCTAGATCCAAACAGAAAAGGCTCAAAACAGGCTCGCAAGACAGAATAGCTGAACAGCGAAATCTTTTGCGACAATTTACGAAAACCGGGATATCTTTTAAACTGTAAATCAAACTAACGAGCCGTCAGCGGCAACGGAAAGAGAACCCAGAAAACTAGAGACCAGCATGGGCCAAAAATCCAGAAACTTATTTTAACCATGATAAAAACAGCCATGAACATGGCGAACAGAATCTGACCAGTAACTGAATAACTTAAACAAAATCAAGGACACGCTACATAATCCGACATCAATGTACCGAACATCTACTGAGATGCCCAAGACTGAGTTGTTGGTCTTCATCGAGTCTTGACTCGATAGACATCAAGGAATCAAACGTAGCATAACAGATGGGCAAGAATTTACCGAAACAGTAATGTAACAAGCAACACCAACACCAACAACACGTCGGGTCTCGGGGCCAATGAGTAACGAGGACTGCAGGAAAAAAAACGAGACTACGACCTGATCAAATCAACAACATTTGAATTAATACTTTCAGAATAATGATCAAGAACATTGAGAGGAAACGACCTTACCGAATGACGGTAAACTTCAACACCAACACCACCGTCGATGGTGGTTTACCTGCTCGAGAAAGGACGAACACAACTCCAGCTGCATCAAACCAACGAACACGGCTGGGTAAAGCCAGGATACTAAGAAACGATAGGAATCATCAAGTTAACTTACCGAAATGAAAACGAATAGCAACAACAACACCACCACGCAGCACCGTCAAGCGACAGGTTGTTGCTTCACGACGAGGGGCAGACTACGGCCACGAAACAGTGAAGAACGATGGTCACGGCTGAGGAGAACGTCTGGCTTCTGCTGCTCTCGATCACCGAATGTTAACCAGGTTAGAAATTGAATCGGGAAATTGAAAGAATTACACAAAAGAAAGGAACAAGAAGATCCTACCCTACTCGATCAACACAATAGCTTGAACTCCGACTATTTCTGCTTGCCTCCTCACGATCAAAAGAATTATCATCAAGAGGAAAAAGGCTGCCTATTATCGATATTGCAGCTGATCCATCGCACCATGAAGAACACAAGTGAAACTCAGAAATATTAGAAATTGACGTGGTAGCATGCTTCTACTTTTACCGACAAAGAAAACATTCATTCTTCTATTATAAGAATCCATAGCAACCGACCATCTTCAATTTAAATTCAGCTCCTTAGCTGCTACTTTTGTTGACGAGGTGGGTGTTCTCGAGATGCTCTATACGGCTGGAATGTGGATTAGGGATGTTTAGGGTTAAATTTTTGTATTAATACCACTTATCTCGGGCCTAACTACTAGTCATTGATCGGGCTAATACAACTCGGGCTTCCTCCAATATTTTCTAATTGGACCGAAGCAATAATAAAAGAAACAAGGGGTTCGGCCTATACTCCTTAACCGGTTCTCAATATCAAAACAACAATTGTGGGTCTCGGCCTTGGCCTTCAGCTGGCCTTGACCCGAAACGTACACTCCCGGGATCAAACTATCACAAGTAAATAATAATACTCTTTAATTATTTATAATGGTGATTTTCGGTTATTACAAGTAACAAAACGCAGCGGAAAGATTTAATCACCATGAACGGATCTTGATATCAATCATACAATTAAACTATAAGAAAATCAAAGAGATTGGATGAACATTTCATACCCTTGAAGCCTTTGATCTTGTTGTGGATTCGGATGGATTTGATGATGGATTGAAACCAAGTATTCAATTAGAATACCTCTAAAAGAAATCCACACAACACAAGCAAGAACACCAATGGAGGATGCTAGTCCTTGAATCTTGAGAGCAAAAAGAAACAAAAACACATACAAGTGTGTGTTGGGGATTGCCAAAATGGGTGGTCAAGGGTGAGTTTATGGAGCCATTCAACACTCTTAATGGTGCCATAAAGACCCATCAATGATTTCCATAAACCATTGTTCCATTTTCACTTTAGTCCCTAGTCATTTGTTTCTTCCATTTTGCTCACAATAAAGTTTCAATATTAACAATCAATATTAAACTTATTATACACAAGCTTATAGCTTATATATTAATAATTAATGTAATTACACTAATTACACTAATTATATAATGGTGTTTAGTGTTTAAGTGTGTGACCCTTTAGGCTCACAAACAACTAGCCATATAACTATATGTTATACGCGTGAAGCATATTCCAACAGCTCCCACTTGCGCACGTGATAACATCAAGTAGTTTTACAAGCAAAGGTTAGAGTCTAGCAACCCGCCAATGCCCCTAGGAGTATATGAGGAGTTTCATAAAATCTTTGTTCAAAGTTTTTCAAGCAGTTATCCTTTTGTTACTGATACTATGTTGAATTTTAGACAAGGATCAATGTCAATCTAAAACTTCAACGATTCTGTTTCTCGATCTATATAATGAAATAGATTACCAAAACCAATCAAGATTCATCTTGATTACCTTTTGGGTGTGGCCACACATACATCTATTCAAAATCATCGAGGGGCCCAGTAGTATCTAATCCACATACGTGGAGGAACAAATTCTATATTGACTGCACGTGTCTGTCATATGCTTAATGATAAACCCGATAATGGTTGTTATAGCAGCCTTATTCAGGTCAGCGTTTAACCACATCAAAGTTTGCCCCTCTACATACACAAACCAACTTGCATCTCAAGTCAGAGGATAAGTGACAAAGCCTTTGTGAGATTCACTTGTGACATAAATCCAAGAAGTGATTTCTCATAGTTTGGGTCAGTCCAATCGTGCATCGTTATGAGCGACATGTGAGTTTGATTTCATCATCCTTAGTCATACTAAGATAATGTCATCAATGCCCTCAGATTTGTCTTAATAATATTCCCATATTATCAATATGACAATGGACAATTTAGAATATAAAACACAGTAAATATTCAAGGATATAAACATGCAAATATAGAACACAGTAGATATTCATATAAAAACGATCATATCAAATATATCAATTTATTCCAATATAAACTGCTCACAGTTCCATTATCCAAATACTAAAACAGATTTACATGAAACTACTAGCTTGTCGAAGTCCAATGTTCCATTCATATTCAAGATGTTTGGTACAAGACATTGAGTTCGATAAAGCGTCAGCTAGTTAGTTATCTGTTTGAACTTTAAGTGTACGAATTTCACATATCTCGATAAATCATTCGAATGTAGTGAACCTTCGTAAATAGGATCTAGCGTCATCACGCCCTATTTCAAAACCAACATAAGTATAGCAAGTATACTTAGTTTCAGTTCAGTATCTCCACCATGACCAAGAAACATATCTCCAGTACTTTAAAATACTTCAATGTGTTCTTAACAGCAATCCAGTGACCTCTCATGAATTCTGTTGGTATTTTCTAGTAAGGTCCCCTAAGGACGTTACATTTGGCCTAGTGCTCCTTACATCGTACATGATGAATGCAATAGCCGATTCATAGGGGATTACATTCATCCGCTTCACCACATCAGGTGTGGAAGGTCCTTGAGTCTCACTCAAGTTTACATTGCGTGGCATACGAGGACTTCCTCGTTTGGGAGTACCACTCTAAACCATTTAGAATTTTGTCAATGTAAGCACTTTGACTTAAACCAATTAACCGCTTTGATCTATCATTATAGATCTTTACTTCAAGTATGTATGTCGTGTCCCTACAATCCATCATGTCGAAACATTTTCCAAGCCAGGATTTTCATCTTGTAGCATGGTATATTGTTTCACATGAGTGACATGTCATCAACATGTATGACTTGAGAAACGACAACGCTCCCACTAGCTTTCATATATACACATACTCAGTTTGGGTTTTAGGTGAAACAAACGATTTGATTTCATCATCAACCAAATTTCGTAGTCATAGTACACTACTTTGGCTATAAGAATCCTAATGTCTTTAGTAACAGGCGAGAAGGTTTCATCATTGTCAATCCAGTAGGATTGAGTGTAACCTTTTGCTACTATGAGAGATTTATAGGTGTGTATATTTTCGTCCATGTCAACAGTCTTACTGTTTTGAGAAAGATCAACTAAGTTCAAAACTTGATTGTCTCTCATGGATTTTATTTTCGCATTCATAGCTTCAAGTCATTTTTCGAATACAAAATTCGATAATGCAACTTGATAGTTAGGGGGTTCATAATGATCCTCGAAACTTGCTCCTCAGCATCGACATAAATCTATATCGTTCAGGTGCATGAAGTGTCCTTGCGGATCTATGAATGGGAACAACATCATCCTGTGGTCCAACATCTATATGTCCAGCCTCAGAATGATATTTGCTTGTGTTACCAGAAGGTTGTGTATCTTCACTTTGAATCTTGTCAAAGTCTATAGTGCTCCCACTTGCTTTGTGAAATGAGAGTGTTCTCAAGAAACTCAGCATACCGAGTAACAACCATTTGTTCTCAGTTGGGAAGTAAAATAGTAATCGAAGATATACTTGATAGATATGGGCTCAAGTTTGTTCGGCATGTCTCGTTCCACGAGATCCTCACAACCCCAGATCCTCAAGTAAGACAAATTGGGACTTTCCCACGCCATATCTCATATGGTGTCTTTTTAACCTTTTGGTCGGAACCATATCAAGTATTCGAGCAGCAGACTTCAGTGCATGCCCCTCAAAAGGATAGTGTAAGAGTAGTAGGACTCATCATAGATCGCACCATGTCATACAGGGTCTGATATCTCTTTCCAGACGCACCATTATCTTGTGGAGGGTATGAAAGAGTGAATTGTGAGACAATCTCATGATGTGAGGGATGATCCAGAAACTCTTGACTCATGTACTTTCATCCGTAATCAGGACTGAAAGCCTTTGTTGTCTTGCTAAGTTGATTTTCTACTTTTACTTTAGAAAGCTTTGAACGTTTCAAAGATTTCATGTTTATGTCTAATCAAGTAAACATAACCATAGCGACTGATATCATTAAAGCTTCCATGTTGATGTTTAATCAAGTAAACATAACCACATCGAATGATATCATCAGTGAAAGTAGGTGGCACTTTCCCTAGTCTTAGTTCTAAAAGGGCCACATACATCAGTATGTATGAGTCCAAGTAGATTTTTAGCTCTTTTGCCAACATGGGAGAAAAGCTTTCTTGTTATCTTTCCATAATATACAAGAGAGGCATTTTAAATGATTCATAATCATTTGTAAAGAAGCCCGTCGAGTTGTTTATGTGGAAAAGATGACGATGCTCTAGGTAAGTAGAATCCAAACCAATTTGGATTCTTGAGTGCTACATTTGTTTATAGAACTATCGTTTGAATTAGGATCATGCATATTAATTTCAAACATACTATTATAAGGAATAGTAATAAAAAATGTTATTTTTCATAAAACAAGATATCATAATCCCTTATTCAACAAACGATAAAGCTAAACAATGCATAATTGACAATTATTCAAAACAATAATTAACGCATTAGGAAGGATAAGATCACAGCTTCCATTCATTTAGCTTTCTACTTCACATTCAATCTTGCACATTTGTGTAAATGTGAGTTCCACAACTAGTGTCATACACTCAAGATTTATCACGAAAAGTATGGAGTTCTATAATGAAGATACCTAATGTGCTAACTAGAACACATTTGTCCTTCATCAACTCTGCCACGTAGGCAGGACAATTCCTCCTTCAATGGCCAGTTTCATCGCAATGATGGCAAGAAATATCCTTTGCAGGGTGCTCCTTTTTAGCAGGTGGGGGAATCGTAGGTTTGGAAAAGTAAACTAGCTTACCCTTACCTAGACTCTTGCCTTGTGCTTGCGGTTTACCTTCCCTAATTGCAAGAAAAGTATTGGGTAACCCTTGCTCAACCAGTTTTACCATAGCATGTTCAACGATTGTCTTCCCCATGCTATGTACTTTTAAAACACTTTTCAAACTGGTCATAGTCCTTGGATAGTAAGGTAAGAATCAAGCTCATTCCAAGAACTTGTGGTAAGGGGTAACCAAGACGTTCCATTGGATCAAGATAGCATTGCATATTCAAGATGTAAGTGCTAACTGATTGGCCGTCCTCCTGATTGCAAGCATGGAATGCTTTAACAGTTTTGAACAGTTCAAGTTCTGCCTTTTGTTGAAATATTATTTTCAACTCGCTTATCATGTCATATGCTGTGAGTTCCTCGAAGTACTTTCGAATCTCGGGGTTCATGCTCACAAGCATATGAGTAGCAACTTCTTGGTGTTCGTTAAACGTTTCGGTAAAGGCTTGACGAACAGCAGCAGAATCACTGACAGGAGGTGCCTCAGGTAAGGCCTCTTTTATATGTATATCAACTTTCTCATCTCTAAGGACAATCCTTAGAATTCGATATCAGAAGATAAAGTTGATATTAGTCAGTTTCAGTTTTCAAGAACTGATTTTTGAGTGGAGATACTTAGGTTTTGATGTTGTTGTTATCTGTATAACAACCAAAGTTCAAAAAATAGTATTTTCAATAATAATTTCTTTTAATCAATTAACTACCCAATTAATTTTAATTAAAAGCTAAGATCCCATTGAGCTTCTATCACCGCATCAGTTGATCTGCTAGAGGTGATAGATCCAATAGGTAGGTGACGATCAACAATTGCATTACAAGTGCAACTCTTAGAGGTATGGGACTTCATGGCACCTAGTGAACAAGCATCTAGGGTCAAGTGGCATGTTTGTCGCATCGTCGCCTCGAGTAAAGGTCTCACCGTTAACTCGATTAAGTCATCCAATGTGAAATCATGTCAAAATAGCTCTAGGTCTCACGCGTAGAGAATAATGACCTCGGATCTAGATTCAAACCACGTCTCACGTGAATTCAAAAATAGAAGCAAGGGATTTACAACCGATTGGACGGCGTGACTTAAATTTTAGGTATGTTAAATTTTAATTAATAAAATTTTATTAAGATATGAATGAATCATGTACTTCATTCATAT
This sequence comes from Calendula officinalis, assembly GCA_963853835.1. Lineage (NCBI taxonomy): Eukaryota > Viridiplantae > Streptophyta > Magnoliopsida > Asterales > Asteraceae > Calendula > Calendula officinalis. The sequence goes on from OY970833.1 coordinate 10,710,531, forward strand.
CACTTCATAAGTCGTTTAATAAACGTTAAAAACATTTAACGATTATTAAGGTTTAAGTTTCAAATCGTATTTAAACTTAGTTTAATCTCAAAACAATTTTAGATTAAAGGTTTAATCATCAATGATTAACTATTACTTTAAGTTTCAAATCATATTTAAACTTAGTTTAATCTCAAAACAATTTTAGATTAAAGGTTTAATCATCAATGATTAACTAGTAATTATCGATGATTAAATGTTTGGATGTTTTAATGTTTGTGTCAAAAAACCGTTTTTAATTGTTTTATTTACTTGTATCTAATAGGAAAAGAAAACAACCACAAACATAAATAAAACATGCAACAAATTTTGTGCAAACCTCGACCGATGAAATCCTAGGTTCGGTTACGTGAGTCATCACGACGGACCGAATGGTCAAACTAGGGGACGGGCCAACATGAACCCAAACGGGCCTACATAAACCCAATGGGCTCCCACTTGCTCCAAGACATTCTTGAGCAAGTAGAACCCAAAATTGTGAAAAAGTGTAATCTGCCAGAAAATTCCAGCAGACTTTGAAGCCCGAAAAGTCGCTGAAGGAGTCGTCGTTGGTCTTCCCGGCCTTCTGGAAAGTTGTAGCCCACGACTTTGCAAGCATTTTAGGCTTTTGAATCGCCCAAAACGGAGTCCGTATGCCTCTGGAAAACCTGTTTTCGTACAGCCCTCGCTTTTGTGACGGAAATTTGTTGTTTTCTTCATTAGTCTTCAATATTTTTTGTCAACAATTTACAATAAAAAGATAAAATAAGTACAATCTATTCTATTACTTTTACATTACAAATTGCCCCAAAAATGGCACCAAAAATAAAAGAAAAAAAATTGAAACAAATTACAACAATTAAGCCAAAAAACAAGGCTTTTCCCAAAACAACCAAACAACCAAACATCAACCACATTCATTCACAAACGGTCTAGGCTTTCATCGGTTTGCACAAACAAGCAACAATTGACAAGGCTTTGGCTTGGGATATGGCAAAAATACATGTTTTGCCATATCAACAAAATGGAATTAAAAATTAAATTCCAAGCCAAATAATCAAAAAAACAATAACAAGATTAATTTTTTGATATGATTTTGTAACAAGTGACAATAGGGTTCCAAAAATACCATATTTTAACCCATATTTTTATAAAAATCCGAAAATTAAATTAAAAAACCCGTAGGGTTTTTGTGTTTGGTCCGATCGGAATTTTAAAAAACACAAAAAAGATTGGTTTTTGCCACTTTTCACAAAATCTAGCTAATTATATGATTAATATAATGACTCGTGATACCACTAATGGTGATTTTCGGTTATTACAAGTAACAAAACGCAGCGGAAAGATTTAATCACCATGAACGGATCTTGATATCAATCATACAATTAAACTATAAGAAAATCAAAGAGATTGGATGAACATTTCATACCCTTGAAGCCTTTGATCTTGTTGTGGATTCGGATGGATTTGATGATGGATTGAAACCAAGTATTCAATTAGAATACCTCTAAAAGAAATCCACACAACACAAGCAAGAACACCAATGGAGGATGCTAGTCCTTGAATCTTGAGAGCAAAAAGAAACAAAAACACATACAAGTGTGTGTTGGGGATTGCCAAAATGGGTGGTCAAGGGTGAGTTTATGGAGCCATTCAACACTCTTAATGGTGCCATAAAGACCCATCAATGATTTCCATAAACCATTGTTCCATTTTCACTTTAGTCCCTAGTCATTTGTTTCTTCCATTTTGCTCACAATAAAGTTTCAATATTAACAATCAATATTAAACTTATTATACACAAGCTTATAGCTTATATATTAATAATTAATGTAATTACACTAATTACACTAATTATATAATGGTGTTTAGTGTTTAAGTGTGTGACCCTTTAGGCTCACAAACAACTAGCCATATAACTATATGTTATACGCGTGAAGCATATTCCAACAATTTACACACAATTTGCAATATAATACGTAACATTCATAGTTATCTACACATGAAAATAAATAACCCTCCAGTTATTTATATGAGAAGTCACACAGCCAGCTAACTCAATTAATACACATTTAATCGTATAATCGCAAAATCTTTATTAACCCAATAATACAAAGTTTAAGTTAATAAAAGTACTTAAATAAATGACGGGGGATTTTAGGTCGTTACAGAGTCCCAATACTGAGTGACCAAGACTTAGCTAATTTATTCTACATACTATTCTAAACTAGTCTAGGCTGTCTTGTTATCTTAAGATCGGGTTTATCCAGTGCTACCGGGAGTGTATATCCATAAAAGAACATAACATACTGGAGTTGAAGTGTTGATTGTGGACTTAGGGGCTGGTATATTAACTCAATAGACTAGCTACTGTTGGGGATACGGTCATGCGATGTCAAACATAACAACTTGTTCAACACATTCTTCTACAATTACACTTTACTTTTTGTACTTACTTCTCATATCATATGAGTGTTGAATCTTATACCTTCAGTCATAAAACTATTTTCATAACAACCATTTTGAGTAGGAAAACACTTTACTTTTGTTACAACACTTACCCTGTGGATTCACTTAACATTATTGTTGACCCTTTTATATTTATGTTTTTCCAGGTGATTAGGTGCAGTGGTACTGGGGGGATATGAGCAGTGGGATTGTCGTGAGACATGAATAAAACATTAAGTTTACGAACAATCAATTCATTTTCAAACAATTTCTATTTTAGGAAACTTACTATTTTTGGAAACTTTCTATTTTTAGAAAGTGGATTACTTATATTTTCATTATTGCGTGATTGTTTGTTTACTTAATTTTTGCTATGTTGTCATGAACGTTACACCTCCGTTCTTCCGCAAAACGTTTTAAATGAAGTAAAACTCATTTTTGGCGGTGTGTGACAAAGGCCCAGGATCGTGATTCTATGCCGAAACATGTCAAAAGCCATCGAGAAGGCAGATGTCACAATCTGCCAGAAAGTGAATATCTTTTAAAACAAATTTTTAATAATTTACAAGTCAAGTCGGAATGAAACGGAGACCCGATCCAAAAGTTATGTCCTTTTCAGTAAATCCCCTTTCGATGAAGCCTGTAACTCCTAGACCGTAATTGGACTCACGTTCCACAAGATATCAATGGAAAGCTCGGAATGTAAACTAAATAAGTTGAGAAGGCACGGGATCGTGATTCTGTCCCCAAGTAGGTCAAAATCCGTCGAGAAGGCAGATGACAGAATCTGCCAGAAAGTGAATTTTTTTAAAACTCGCTTTTAATAATTTACAAGTCAAGTAGGCCTGAAACGGAGACCCGAGCCAAAAGTTATGGCCTTTCCGGTAAAGCTCCTTTCGATTCTACCTGTCACTCCTAGACCGTAACTGGGCTCACGATTCACAAGATATCAACATAAAGCTCGGAATGTAAACTACAAGAGTCAAGAAGGCACAAGATCGTGATTCTGTCCCGAAGTAGGTCAAAATCCATCGTGAAGGCAATTAACAGAATCTGCCAGAAATTGAATTTGTTTTAAAACTCGTTTTAAATAATTTACAAGTCAAGTATGTTGGAATATGCTTCACGCGTATAACATATAGTTATATGGCTAGTTGTTTGTGAGCCTAAAGGGTCACACACTTAAACACTTAACACCATTAGATATATAGTGTAATTAGGGTAATTGCATTATGTATTAATATAAGCTACATGCTTGTATATATATTAAAATTTAATATTAATTGTTAATATTGGAACTTTATTGTGAGCAAACTAGAAGGAACAAAAGATAGGGACTAGAGTGTTAATAATCATAAATGATTATGGGAAGTCATTAAAAGGGAATCAAGGGCAAGATAATAGCATTCCCTTGGAACCCTATTCAGCCGCCCCCTCCTAAACACCTCTCTAGACTTTTGCTCTCTTTGCTTGAAGATTGGACTAGCATCCCTTGGTGTTCTTGTACAAGTGTTGTATGGACTAGCTTTGGAGGGACTCCCCATTGGTGTTCTAGGTTTCGGTCGATCATCATCACCACCCGATTCGTATTATACAAAGGCTTCAAGGGTATGAATTATTCATCTTAACTCTTTGTATTTGTTATTAGTTAATTGTATGATTGATATCGAGATCCGTTTATGGTGATAAACTATTTTCCACTGCGTTTTGTTACTTGTAATAACCGAAAATCACCATTAGTGATATCACGAGTCATTATATTAATCATATAATTAGCTAGTTTTTGTGAAAAGTGGCAAAAATCAATCCTATTTAGAACCCTAATTCTGAACGGCAAATATAAGAACCCTAGGGTTCTTTACTTTTTCGCAATTTTTTAATTATAATGGGTTAAAAATATGATTTTTTGGAACCCTAATTGCCACTTATTACAAAAACACATCAAAAAAATTAATCTTGTTATTATATTTTTTGATTATTTGGCTTGGAATTACTTGTTTAGTTTTGTTTTTGATATGGCAAAACATGTATTTTTGCCATATCCCAAGCCAAAGCCTTGTCAATTGTTGCTTGTTTGTGCATACCGATGAAAGCCTAGACCTTGTGATTGATTGTGGTTGAATGTTTGGTTGATTTTGGAAAGCCGTGTTTTTTGGCTAAATATTGTTGTAATCTTTTAATTTTTCCTTTTATTTTTTGTGCCATTTTTGGGGCAATTTGTAATGTAACAGTAATAGAATAGATTGTCTTTCTTTATTTCTTTTTATTGTAAATTGTTGACCAAAATTGAAGACAAATGAAGAAAACAACAAATTTCCGTCATCAACACGAGGGCTGTACGAAAACAGGTTTTCCAGAGGCATACGGACTCCGTTTTGGGCGATTCAAAAGCCTAAAATGCTTGCAAAGCCGTGGGCTACAACTTTACAGAAGCCCGGGAAGACTATCGAAGAGTCCTTCAGTGACTTTTCGAGCTTCAAAGTCTGCTGGAATTTTCTGGCAGATAGCATTTTTTCACAAGTATTGGTTTCTACTTGCTCAAGAATGTCTTGGAGCAAGTGGAAGCCCAATGGGTTAATGTTGGCCCGTCCCCTAGTTTGACCCTTCGGTCCGTCGTGATGACTCACGTGACCGTACCTAGGATTTCATCGGTCGAGGTTTGCACAAAATTTGTTGCATGTTTTATTTATGTTTGTGGTAGTTTTCTTTTCTATTAGATACAAGTAGTAAAACAATTAAAAAATATGATTTTTGAAACACAAACATTAAAACATACAAACTTTTAATCATCTATGATTACTTGTTAATCATCAATGATTATTGCTTAATCACCTATGATCACTGTTTAATCATCACTGATTACTTGTTAATCATAGATGATTACAGTTTAATCATCTATGATTATGAAATTAATCTAAACTTGTTTTTGGGATTAATACAAAAGTTTAAATATGATTTGAAACTTATAATTTAATAATCGCTAAACGTTTTTACCGCTTATTAAACCGACTTATGAAGTGGTATGAATGAAGTACATGATTCATTCATATCTTAATAAAATTTTATCACAAATTTTTTTTCCATACCTAAAATTTAAGTCACGCCGTCCAATCGGTTGCAAATCTCTTGCTTCTATTTTTGAATTCACGTGAGACGTGGTTTGAATTTAGATCCGAGGTCATTATTCTCTATGCATGAGACCTAGATCTATTTTGACATGATTTCACATTGGATGACTTAATCGAGTTAACGATGAGACCTTGACTCGAGGCGAAGATGCGACAAACATGCCACTTGACCCTAGATGCTTGTTCACTAGGTGCCATGAAGTCTCATACCTCTAAGAGTTGCACTTGTAATGCAATTGTTGATCGTCACCTACCTATTGGATCTATCATCTCTAGCAGATCAACTGATGCGATGATAGAAGCTCAATGGGATCTTCGCTTTTAATTAAATTAATTGGGTAGTTAATTTATTAAAAGAAGTTAATTATTGAAAATACTAATTAATGAACTTTGTAATTTTGTAGATGACTACAAACAATCAACCCCTATTAAACAACACCATTCGCTCCGTTCTCGATAAGGAGAAACTTGATGGATCGAATTTTGTTGATTGGGCTCGTAACCTAAGGATTGTCTTTAGGGCCGAGCAAAAATACCACCATTTGGAAGAGGCGTTGCCCCCTGCCCCCGCTGCTAATGCCACCGCTCCAGTTCGTGCGGCCTATACTAAAAGGTTTAACGAACAGCAAGAAGTCGCTGCCCTTATGCTAGTGAGGATGACCCCCGAGATTCAAAAGAATCACGAGGACCTCACTGCATTTGATATGATGCGTGCACTAAAAACCACGTATGAAAAGCAAGCTGATCAGGAACTCTTTGACACGGTCAAAGCCTTCCATGCTTGTAAGCAAGAGGAGGGACAGTCTGTTAGCTCTTATCTTTTGAAGATGAAGAGTTACCTAGACCAAATGGAGAAACTTGGCTACCCTATGCCTCATATCCTTGGAATTGGGTTAATTCTAACCTCACTTCACAAGGACTATGCACCGTTTGTCATGACTTATCATATGCATAGTATGGGGAAGACTTTCGCCGAATTACATGCTATGCTGAAACAAACGGAAGCTGGGCTACCCAAGAAATCTCCCACCCCTACTGTCCTTTCCATAAGGCAAGGAGAGATCCAAAAACCAAAACCGCAAGTAGTTGCTAAGGGCCAAGGAAAGGGAAAGCAAGTTTACAAGCCCAAGCCAAAGGTTCCCCCACCTACTCATAAGGAGCATCCTGCTAAGGATCTTGCTTGCCATCACTGCGGTGAAACAGGCCATTGGAGGAGGAATTGTCCTGCCTACCTGGAGGAGTTGATGAAGAACAAAGCTAGCAACGCTAGCACATCAGGTATCTTCACAATAGAACTATATGCTTTCCCTAAGAAATCATGGGTATATGACACTGGTTGTGGAACTCACATTTGTAATACCATGCAGGGTCTAAAGGGAAGTAGAAAGCTAAACCATGGAGCTTTGGACTTGTACGTAGGCAATGGAATGCGTGCACCGGTCAAAGCTATAAGAAGCTAAGATTTAATCCTTCCTAGTGGTTTAATTATTGTATTAGACAATTGTCACTATGCGCCTAGTATTACTAGGGTATAGTATCGCTTTCATGTTTGTGGAATAATGGTTTTATTCATACTTTTACGGATTATGGTATTTCAGTTTCGAAGGATAATGTATTCTATTTTAATGCTATTCCTTGGGATGGTATTTTTGTGATTGACATGCATAATCGTATCACAAACAGTAGTTCTATTTATACATGTAGCAACAAGAAATCCAAGACGAATTTGGATTCTACTTACCTATGGCATTGTCGTCTTTGCCACGTTAACAAGAAACGCGTTTTAAAATTACAAAACGATGGGTTTATACAATCAGGTGATTCTGAATCATTTGATAAATGTCATTCTTGTATATCTGGTAAAATGGCACGCAAGCCTTTCTCCCATGTAGGCGAAAGGGCCAATGATCTACTTGGACTCATACATACTGATATGTGTGGCCCTTTTATAACTAGAACTAGGGAAGGTGCTACCTACTTCATTACTTTCACTGATGACTTTAGTCGTTATGGTTATGTTTACTTGATTAAACATAAACATGAAACCTTTGAAATGTTCAAAGCTTTCCAAAATGAAGTAGAAAATCAACGCGGCAATAAAATAAAGGCTCTCCGTTCTGATCGAGGAGGAGAGTACATGAGCCATGAGTTTCAAGACCATCTAAAGAATTGTGGGATTGTCTCACAATTCACTCCCCCTTATACACCACAGCATAATGGTGTATCAGAGAGAGAAATCGCACCTTGCTTGACATGGTCCGATCGATGATGTGTCCTACCACTCTGCCTCTATCCTTTTGGGGTTATGCACTCAAGTCGGCTGCTTGGATACTAAATATGGTTCCCACCAAGAAGGTTGAAAAGACACCATATGAGATATGGCATGGGAAAGTCCCTAACTTGTCTTACTTGAAAGTCTGGGGTTGTGAGGCTCTCGTGAAACGAGACACACCAAACAAACTTGAACCCAGAGCTGTCAAGCGCATCTTTATAGGATACCCTGAGGAAACAATGGATTACTATTTCTACTACCCACCTGAGCAAAAGGTAATTATTGCTCGTTATGCTGAGTTTCTTGAGAGTAATCTCATTTCACAAGAAGCAAGTGGGAGTACAATCGACTTTGACGAGATTCCAAGCGATGAAGATGCACAACCTATTGTAGATACTAGCGAACATCAAGATGAGGCTGAACATGAAACTGTTCCTGTTGCACCTCAAAATGATGAAGTCCCCGTTCGAAGGTCCGCAAGGACACCTCATGCACCTGAACGATATGGTTTCCAAATCGATAATGAGGAGCTAAGTTTAGGGGATCATGATGAACCCCCTAACTATCGAGCTGCATTAGCAGATTCTGAATCTGACAAATGGCTTGATGCTATGAACGCGGAAATGCAATCCATGAAAGATAACCAAGTATGGACTTTGGTTGATCTTCCTCCTAACAGTAAGACTGTTGGTAGCAAGTGCTCTTCAAAAAGAAGACCGACATGGATGGCAATCTACACACCTATAAAGCTCGGTTGGTGGCAAAAGGTTACACTCAAGCCTACGGGATTGACTATGATGAAACCTTCTCGCCTGTTGCCGATGTTAGAGCTATTAGGATTAGAATAGCCATAGCAGCATACTATGACTATGAGATTTGGCAAATGGATGTTAAAAATGCTTTTTTAAATGGACACCTCGATGAAGATGTCTATATGGTACAGCCTGAGCGTTTTGTAAGTACAAAACACCCTAACAAAGTATGTAAGCTTCAAAGGTCCATTTATGGACTAAAGCAAGCATCCAGAAGTTGGAACAAAAGATTCGACGAGGAAATCAAAACGTTTGGTTTTACTCAGAATCCCGACGAGCCATGTATATATGTAAGAGCTAGTGGTTTCGTATGTCATGATTTTTATTATATCATTATTCTTATTATTATTACTATTAATATTATTATATCATATATTTTCTTTACTAATATTAAATTTAATAGTATTAAAATAAATCACACTAAATTTACCCTCATCTATACAAATATAATTCAGTATACACATCGCAAATGCAAAGTAGTATTGTTTTCAATATCTAATCTATGTCTTGATGTGGATCTTTTGCTCCAAATAGTATTTCACAAGGTGCTTCCGGAACCTTCCATTTGTTTGACAACGTCATCTTCATCATCTCATATATCTTTCCACCCAGCTATGACGGACTCTCACGCTACAAAAAAAAAACCAACCATTTTAAACCATAACCCACCAAAGTATTTTCAACATAAAAACAAAAATGTAAATTACTCACAGTGAAATCACTAGAAATTAACACGGTATCATTCAAAGATCTATAGCTCTCAAGGCCTCATCATCATCAGCACTACTCCTGCATCATTCACACAAAACAAATTATATTTCATTTATCAAAAATATACAACATTAAAAAACTATTTTTTTATTACACTCAATGTTTGAATAATTGGATGTTTCGGATTGATCTCAAACACTCTCCTACTTCTCGTGAAGTCCAAACTAGTCGTGTCCCCAACTGTCTGTTCCTTCACTAACCTAACATTTCACACCAAAAAAACAGTCAAAAACGAAACAAAGACTCCAGATTTATTGTTTTTTTATTAATTAATATAAATGATGACTGACCTTTCCATGTTGGCAGACCAACCGAACTTTCAGGAAACAAGGACACAAGAGGATGTTTTCAACCAATTAGAGATCTGCACACTTGCGAGCTTATCACCCAACACTCTTCATCCAGTCACAAATATATCCAAACTCCTGCTTCATATTATAAGATTGAATGTACGTAATATATCATCTTTTTACAAGTAGGACAGAACTTGGTACCTGTTGGAGTCAATATTTGATTGAATAAAGAACCAGGTATATAAACGAAGCTTAATCTTTAACAATGTTCACTTATTTTCCAAATTCATTACATGTTAAACCAAAGCTTAATCAGTCGCATACACAACATATTTTAAAGGCACAAAAGAACCAGGTATATAAATGAAGCTTAATCTGTTATCATGTTTATTTTCTTTCCAAAGTCAGTTACATGTTAAACCAAAACTTAACCAGGAATGCTTCCTGCTTTTTCAATATTAAACGGACCTGCACAATCCAAGATACGAACTTTTGTAAATACCCAACTTTATAAATAACTTTTTGCAATAATTCAGCAGTTTGACAAGATTGGCAAAAAATCTGTCACAATTCTGGAATGCCTTAGGAGTTGCCAATTTCATTCCATTTAGGAGTGGGGTAAAATCAAGCCCTTTTACAGGGACTCAATAGAAATGGAGGTGTACACACCATCCAATTTTCAAAGCTAGTTGACTAACGAATTGAGAAATAAAAATCATGCAGGTTGACTAAAGTGTGCAGCAACAATTGTGTAAGGGTCAGATTGTGTGCACCTAAAAGCTAGCCAAATCAATGAATTAAGTTAAGCCCTTTTGGTCGAGCATGATAAACTATGTGAAGGTACTTGAAACAAATTTCTGGACCAATCTAACAAGCATACGATTTTACACAAATTTTTAAATCAAGTGACAACAGAATACATGTACTTTGGAAATCGGGTTCAACACCATAGAAAAAGACTGAATCAAGCTAACTGTTTCAAAGATCACACAAACTAGACATCAACTCCTAACCAAGGCCACTGGAATCAACTCAATTGGATACTCGAGGAATTAGTTACGATTTTACAAGTTAGGTCAGATTCTGTCCAGAAAATCAAACTACACAAAACGATTTAAACGGAAATGATCAAGGCTTATACCATTCTTTCTCGAGCTTCCAAGGTATGAGAGACGATATTCTGATCAGAGGGAGTTCTCCACCACCATAAGCACCATTGTGAGCCACCACCACAGCCCCAACACAAGGATGCTCCTTGTTCTTCTTTCGCGAACCCGAGAGGAACGAGGCAAGAGGCTCGCCCCTTGCTTGCTTGCTATGCCGGCGACGAGGGAAAGAAGGGCAGCCTTGGGGCTGCTACAGATCGAAGAGGGGGAGAGAGACGGGAGAGGCAGGCGAGTGAGGGAGATAGGGTTTGGACGAGTTGCGATTGACGGAGGAAAGGAAAAAGGGACAGTGGGCTTGTTTTATATTTGCAATAGATGGCCCAAAAGGTGAAATTGAGATTGCACGTAGACATGGGATTAAATCCCATATTTATGTTTCTGGTCCCTCTAGTAATTAAGATTAATTTTCTTTTACCCTAATTCAATTATTTTGATTAAACAAGTTTCCAACATTGATACTCATTGTCCCTTTTGATAGATCTATGTCGATTTCCTTCTTTTAACTTAGATTCCACTATTAGTATAAATTATCTATTTTACGGAAATCCAATGGGTTATAATGCAATTTCCTAAACATGAAGGACCAACTGCAGTTAACTAAATTGCAGAGTCTAAATTGAAAATAAATTCCTAATTAAAAATTAGGGATGTTACAGCGTAACAGAAACCGTAACGAAAATACCAACGAATATTTATTCCATTGTAAAACAACTACGGACCGCAGTTCTGTAATTGTTTCCCGTAGCAACTTAACTTTGAAGTTTCATTCCGTAGTAAATTAGCTGTGGAAATTCATTTCGTAGATAAAATCCGTCGCAAAATAACAACGGATTATTATTTCGTCGCAAAATAACTACGGACCGCAGTTCTATAGTTGTTTTCCGTAGCAACTTAACCATGAAGTTTCATTCCATAGTAAATTAGCTATGGAAATTAATTTCGTAGAAAAAATCCGTCGCAAAATAACAACGGATTATTATTTCGTCGCAAAATAACAACGGATTATTATTTCATCGCAAAATAACTACGGACCGCGGTTTTGTAGTTGTTTTCCGTAGCAACTTAACTATGAAGTTTCATTCCATAGTAAATTAGCTATGGAAATTAATTTCGTAGAAAAAATCCGTCGCAAAATAACAACGAATTATTATTTTGTAGCAAAATAACCATGGAATGTATTTTCGTAGATATTTTCATAGCTAAACAGCAACGAAAGCCACTCCATAGCAAATACGGTAATAATATAGCAACGGATTTTATTTTCGTGACAAAAACCGTAGTAATTCATGGGTTCGCTACGGAATTTTCATTTCGTGGCAAATTTCGTAGTAAATTTGCAACGAAACGTCATTCCGTAGCGTAAACCGTAGCAATTTGGCAACGGAAATGTCTTCCGTAGCACTCTTCCGTTGCTATTTGGTTGTTTTCTTGTAGTGCAAGCTTAACGATAATTAATAAAGTGGGTAATGAGATGCAATCAAGTCGGGTTAAGCGAGAATTATTAACATGAGCTAAAAGAGAATTACTGATCAGGGTTAAAAGAGAAGTTATTAAAATAAACTTACTAAATGAGAATTTAAAATTTCATGAATACAATGAGCCACGAGTTGTAATAATTGAGAAGATTCCATGTTGAAAAGTCAATAAATTAGCATTTATTTAAGAATCATTAAATTGAGATAAAATGAGAAAACACTTAAAGTATGTGATTAAAATAACTGAGTGTGAAATTTCAGAGTCGTTAAATTAATGACAAGTTAAGCGAGAGATTAATGTGTTAACGCTGAGAACTTTAAATAAACTATGTAAGTTTAATAGACTATAATTGAGAAATTGTTGAGTCAAATTAGTCAGAAATTATTGAAGCTCATCTTAAAGAGTAATTATTAAACTGGATTAAGGGGAGGCTAACGTCATGAATTTAATGATGATATATTTAAGACAAGTTAAAAGAGCCATAAATGAATCAAGTTAATCGAGGAACACAATAACTGAGAACTCTGGTCAAAAGGGTATTAATCGACGCTCAAAAATTAAAATAAATTTAACATAATTGTGAAGAGGATATAAATCCATTTATGAGGAATGATAAATGACATATCCAAATGAAAAGTTTAAAATGAGATTTGTATTGTGAAAGTAACTAAGTGAAAATATATCTATGAATCTGAGTTATCCATGTATCGCGTACGAGATTAAATATACGCATGATTTTCTGAGTAATGTTTATGAGATTTTGAGTACACACAGCTGAGTGCATATCTGTATTTATCAGATATTGAATATAAACTTTCTTTCTCCTGAGTGTGATTTGTTGGTGGATTTTTATGTGGAAAGTTGTAAACTTTGGGATTGACTCGTGACCAAACAATAGTAGGTGTCAAAAGTAATGGAGGGCCCCTATTACCGTACCCACAACACTTTTGGTTGGTTATAGGGAGATTTTTAGGGGAACGATGGACCAATGCTTGCTAATGTGAATTTATTATATGCATATTATTTGCTAGTTTTATTTGAGTAGAGAACGCCAGTTCCAAACTCGAGGACGAGTTTTCTCCAAGTGGAGTTGAGTAGGGGTAAAAAGGGAAATTGCCAAGAAATACTTTTCATTACGTATAAGTTATAAATATTATGAGGATGATGCTTATGCATATAATTCCTATTACTGAGGTACCTATACTTTGTAAGTTGAGAATAATTAAATTATTGAGTTTATAAAATTGATAATCGGGATTAATGGAATAGTTAATAAACCGATATTAATTGGGTTGAGCGAAATTGTACCAAAGAGAAATGGTAAGTACCATATTTATATAAATAATAAGATAACGAGTTAAAACGAGTTAAAAAAAGTTAAGTGAACGAATTATATTAAAATTAGTTAAAAACAGAAAAGTGGTAAATTAACGGAAAGTTCTATTTAAAATTTTTGGTATTATAAATTTTTTATTAAGGAGAATATTATTTGTGAGTAAGTATTAGATTGAGTTAAGGAAAATGATCAAATGAAATTATCAAATCGAGTAATATATTTTATTGGAATTATCCAATAATGTATTTTTATTACTATTAAATGGTTTAAGTAATAGTAGTTAGTGAACCGAGTAATGAGGAATCATTAAAATAAGAGTACGAAATTTAATTGGAATTTTTTTATTAATCAAGAGACATTTTAAATTGTGTAAAATCAGTGAAACGAACTATTAAGGATTGTTAATCTGGATGAATGAGAAAACATCTATTAAAATATGATTGTGAAACCACTAAATGTAGTAGAATGAGGACCTGTTGAAAAGAATTAAATGACAAGATTACTAATTTGAGCTATTTAAATGGTTGTCAAAATGAGTAATATGCAAACCTAATAGAGTAAAGTAACGAGAAATTGTTAAAGAAGAGTTATTTTGATAACCATTTAAAATAAGAGTACGAAATTTAATTGGAATTTTTTTTATTAATCAAGAGACATTTTAAATTGTGTAAAATCAGTGAAACGAACTATTAAGGATTGTTAATCTGGATGAATGAGAAAACATCTATTAAAATATGATTGTGAAACCACTAAATGTAGTAGAATGAGAACCTGTTGAAAAGAATTAAATGACAAGATTACTAATTTGAGCTATTTAAATGGTTGTCAAAATGAGTAATATGCAAACCTAATAGAGTAAAGTAACGAGAAATTGTTAAAGAAGAGTTATTTTGATAACCAATAACGCCGTTGAGAGTGAAATTATCAGTCAAAGTATTATAAGCTAGTAAATTGGAACACGCGATGAGTCATAAGAATGAGTAAATATTATCTTATGTTATTACTTTATGAGTTTACTAGAACACGAGTGTATTCATTTTTACCTAATGCTATTACTAGTAAATATTATTACTTTCCGAGTTTATTTCCGAGTTAGAATTCTGAATTGCTAATGAGATTAGATTTCTGAGTTTGCTTCTGAGTTATATTTCCAAGTTTACTTCTGAGTCAGATTTCTGAGTTATACTCCTGAGATATGTTTTTTAGTTTATTTCTGAGTTATGTACATGAGTATATGAGAATTGTATGTAATATGTACATTCCTTGTGAATAATTTGCCTATTTTAGTATTAATTGACAATAGGGAAACCCACTCATTTGTGTCTTATGCCGTTGGTAAACTGATGTCCTATAGAGTATACGGCATTTCTAAGTGTATAATGTTGTTTAATGGAACTGTGTGGGGAGAAATTCCCCATGAACCTTATCCTTATCGTCATGAGAGAGCCGTATGTGATTTTAGAGATGCATTGGATGACCGAGTACCACGCTGAGATCATCTGACACCACCAATATATGCGTAGGAAACCTCCAAGTGGAGTTGAATCGGAGATTCAACGCGACGTTAACCGCTGGGTGCAGGAACCGTGTTCAGCTAAGAGTGTAAAAAGACATCTTCAACATGGTGTCGTGAGTTATTTTTGGCGAATGTATCGACACCATTCTCGATGATAAACCGAGATCCTTAGAGAGCGTTCCGATTTAAAGCCCTTATCGTCTTGCGCTGCTAGTGATGGAATATTTGTATAAGCAATTGTGAGAGTCGAAGTTCATTCTGGTCAAGTATGTTACCCTGAAGAGCTTCTTTTTATTCATAACTTTTTCTTGTCTTTCTTTTTGAAGATGTGTGTCATTGGCGGGTCTGAGTCTGAGATGCGAGAGCCTTATTCTGAGCTTTATCCAAGTAATGACTTTGGGGACGAAGTCTATTTCAAGTGGAGTTGAGTTGTAACGCCCAGAAATTTTAGTATTAAATAATATTAATATAATCGTCATATTTAAATTTAAATAGAATAATTATTAAATAATTATAAAGATGTTGGTCAGTTCACATTATTTAGACGACATGTAATTAGACGGTTCGTAAAATGAGAGTTGGGTCAACTAAATTATTTATTAACATTAGTGGCGAAGTTATTAGTTAGACTATAAAAAATAATTAAGTATGTGACTTATAATTTACAAACGCTCGTATATTATTATAAACAAAATAGTTCGTCTCGGGTTTGGACCAGGTAGTTAGTCGTAAGATTTAAGTGGTATTCTATTGAGTCGGGCCGGCCGAAGGCCAAGGCCAAAGAACGAATCTTTTGTTGTCGAGTATTATATTGATTTCAGGCTTAAAGCTTAATATAAGTTAGGGGCCCGAGTTAAATGGTATGATGATACCACATTACCATAGAATCATTTTATACTATATGTTTGTTAGGTGCGAAATGAAGGATTTATGTGCACAGTTAGTCAACCTATGATGATACATCCATGCCTACGAAACACTTAAGGGTCACACCGGTGAGTGCATGTAATACGAGTAAGATATGTAATGATACTTGGAAGAGGATTGATTCATAATAAGTCATTTATGAATCAAGTTAAGTATTAAGTCAAGATTGACTTATTACTAGATTAGTTTATCTAACTAATTAATACAAGTATTTGTACATTTACTAGTTGAGTAAATATACAATGTGCTAATTATGGATTATCCATAATATGATTTAAAGTCATTAAATCATATAGTGTTTGGATAATATTGTTGTATGAATTATATAAAGTTTATTATATAATTAATTATTAAAAGTATAAATACAAGTATATATAATTCGTGTATATGGGTACCGAATTATTAGTGTATTAATACTAGACATTTAATAGTTAAGTGCAACAATAAAAGAGTGATAAACTACAAGGGTTTAATATGAAAAAGGATAAGTTTAATTAAAGATTAATATTAATTAAACTAGAAGGGCCCTAAGTGAAAGTCCTTCTATTATAAATTGAAGGCATGGGGTTCCCTTATTCCCTAGATCACCTTACACGAAACCCTAGCCCTCCCCTTGTCCCCTATTCGGCCGAAACACCACCACCAAGAACACAAGCCTTGTGTTCTTCGTGTTCTTCGTGTTCTTCATTCGTTCTTCGTATTCTTCAAGTCTTGAAGATTCGAAGATCATTAAAAGGATCATCTAGAAGATCGCTCGTCGTGTTCATCATCAGTGGATTTATCTTAAGCATTAACCAAGGTATGATTCATGGAACACTCTTTCTTCTTCCCCTCTTGGTCGAAATCAACACCAAGAACCCTAGGGTTCTTGGTGGACGTCGAAACACACACAAGTGTGTGTGTGTGTGTGTTTGGGATTTCGTACAAGGTTTCTTCCATTGTTAATCTACTCTAGATTTCCAAGATCCCAATCCTTTAGGGTTTTAGGATTGAGTTTAATCCCACTTCCGCTTCTAGGGATTAAATTAGCTAGATGGTTTTAACCGGTCAAGAACAAGTTCATGTTCTTGGTCAGCATGGTTCGAACCAAGTAATCTAGGAGGTTGACCCAAGTGGTCAATCAGTGATAGTGAAACCCTTCACGAAATTCACAGAAAAAGATATGGATTTCTCTAATTAATTCCATATAGCTTGGCAAAAAAATGTGATTGGACCGTGATTTCTCAAAGGGATGTCAGCAAAAGTTTTGTTTTATATATTAGCCTTTGGTCGACATTAGCAAGCAAGGAGGTCACTTTATGTATTTTAGAATATGGTTTGTAATTGACCAAAGGACGCAGTAACCGAGCAGAAACTCGGTAGTGAGAAGTGTTTCGTTTGTGGGTTACGTGTGTGTGAAACCCGGCATTTCTCGAATTGTTTGTAGTGTTGTGATTGTTTTTGGCCGACGACGATCAGGGAAGAGGTGTTCGATTCGGGGGAAATCTTGATCGAGCCGAGGAGTAACTGTTATCGGATTTTTCAGAGTCGTGCTTCGGATCGTCTAGGAGCTGACCGAGCAGTGTGTTAGAGTGTTGGAGAATCTTCGGACCTTACGTGATCGAGGTGAGTATTCTCACCGTGTATTCAGTTACAACGTTATACATGCATGACTTATATGTTTCACTAATTGTACTATGTTGCTATATGAGTTTTGATCTGCAATCTGAGTATTTGAATATCTGAGTGCTTGTTTTTATTTACCACTGATCTGAGACGGACGTGCCGAGTATCTAAGCCCGGTACAGAGTCAATCTATGCTACTTTGTGATAGGGTTATGTGAGTGGTTTATGTTATGAGTTGAAAACACAAAAATAAATAATTAATCTGAGTGGTAGCCTGAGTGGCAATTTTGAGTGGTAGCCTGAGTGGTAATTCTGAGTGGTAGCCTGAGTGGCATTCAAGTATGAGGAGGGGCGAGGTTGATCTCTCGACCCGATTCACACAAGCGCGCTATACAAATTAAAAGAGATAAATAAAATTAGTAATTAATTGAGTAGTTTCTAAGTAGGAGTTCACCTGTGTGCCCTCATGTGCTGTATGTTATATCTGTTTACATTTTATGAATATTCACTCAGCTTCCCCGCTGACCCCAATTCTTCCCTCCCATTATTTCAGGTACTAGCAAAGAAAAAGAGAAGGTGGGCGATTGACAGTTGAAACTGCAGTGTGCTGATGTGGAACATTTAATAATTTTATTAGTTAAAGTGCATTTTTAATTTAAATATTTTTCCGCATTTAATGTCTCAAATACTTAGTTTTATGAGTGGCACCAAATTATGGGACATTTTTATTTAAATCTTGTATAAAAAAAAATTTAAATTTTTTTAAAATTTTCGGGTGTTACAATGAAAGAATCTGCCATATAGTGAATTTGTTTTAAAACCCGTTTTTAATAATTTGCAAGTCAAGTAGGCATGAAATGGAGACCCGAGTCAAAAGTTACGGCCTTTTCAGTAAAGCCCCTTTCGGTTCTGCCTGTAACTCCTAGACCGTAATTGGACTCACGATCCACAAGATATCAACGGAAAGCTCGGAATCTAAACTAAAAAACTTCAAGAAGGTACGGGATCATGATTCTGTCCCGAAAGAGGTCAACATCCGTCGAGAAGGCAGATGACAGAATATGCCAAAAACTAAATTTATATTAAAACTCATTTTTAATAATTTACAAGTCAAGTAGGCATGAAACGGACACCCGAGCCAAAAGTTATTGCCTTTTCAGTAAAGCCCCTTTCGATTCTGCATGTAACTCCTAGACCGTAAGTGGGCTCACGATCCACAAGATATCAACGGAAAGCTCAGAACGTAAACTACAAGGGTCGAGAAGGCACGTGATCGTGATTCTATGTCGTAGCAAGTCAAAACCCGTCGAGAAAGCGGATGACAGAATCTGCCAGAGAGTGAATTTGTTTTAAAACCCATTTTTAATAATTTACACGTTAAGTAGGCATGAAACGGAGACCCGAGCCAAAAGTTGAGGCCTTTTCATTAAAGCCCCTTTCGATTATGCATGTAACTCCTAGACCGTAAGTGGGCTCACGATCCACAAGATATCAACGGAAAGCTCCGAACGTCAACTACAAGAGTCGAAAAGGCACGTGATCGTGATTCTATGCCGAAGCAGGTCAAAACCCGTAGAGAAAGCAGATGACAGAATCTGCCAGAGAGTAAATTTGTTTTAAAACCCGTTGTTAATAATTTACACGTTAAGTAGGCATGAAACGAAGACCCGAGCCAAAAGTTATGGCCTTTTCATTAAAGCCCCTTTCGATTCTGCCTGTAACTCCTAAACCGTAACTAGGCTCACGATCCACAAGATATCAACGGAAATCTCGGAATGTAAACTACAAAAGTTGAGAAGACACGGGATCGTGATTCTGTCCCGAAGCAGGTCAAAATCCGTCGAGAAGGCAGATGACAGAATCTGCCAGAAAGTGAATTTGTTTTAAAAACTCGTTTTTAATAATTTACAAGTCAAGTAGGCATGAAACGGAGACCCGAGCCAAAAGTTATGGCCTTTTCAGTAAAGCCCCTTTCGGTTCTGCCTGTAACTGCTAGACCGTAACTGGGCTCACGATCCACAAGATATCAACGGAAAGCTCGGAATGTAAACTAAAAAATTCTAAAAGGCACGGGCTCGTGATTCTGTCCCGAAGCAGGTCAAAATCCGTCGAGAAGGCACATGACCGAATCTGCCAGAAAGTGAAATTGTTTTAAAACCCGTTTTTTATAATTTACAAGTCAAGTAGGCATGAAACGGAGACCCGAGCCAAAAGTTGTGGCCTTTTCAGTAAAGCCCCTTTCTGTTCTACCTGTAACTCCTAGACCGTAACTGGGCTCACGATCCACAAGATATAAACGGAAAGCTCGGAATGTAACCTAAAAAATTCAAGAAGGTACGGGATCGTGATTCTATCCCGAAACAGGTCAACATCCGTCGAGAAGGCAGATGACAGAATCTGCCAGAAACTAAATTTATTTTAAAACTCATTTTTAATAATTTACAAGTCAAGTAGGCCTGAAACGGAGACCCGAGCCAAAAGTTATTGCCTTTTCAGTAAAGCCCCTTTCGATTCTGCATGTAACTCCTAGACCGTAAGTGAGCTCACGATCCACAAGATATCAACGGAAAGCTCAGAACGTCAACTACAAGAGTCGAGAAGGCACGTGATCGTGATTCTATGCCGTAGCAGGTCAAAACCCGTCGAGAAAGCAGATGACAGAATCTGCCAGAGAGTGACTTTGTTTTAAAACCCGTTTTTAAAAATTTACACGTTAAGTAGGCATGAAAAGGAGACCCGAGCCAAAAGTTATGGACTTTTCATTAAAGCCCCTTTCGATTCTGCATGTAACTCCTAGATCGTAAGTGGGCTCACGATCCACAAGATATCAACGGAAAGCTCAGAACGTCAACTAAAAGAGTCGAGAAGGCACGTGATCGTGATTCTATGCCGAAGCAGGTCAAAACTCATCGAGAAAGCAGATGACAGAATCTGCCAGAGAGTGAATTTGTTTTAAAACCCGTTTTTAATAATTTACACGTTAAGTAGGCATGAAACGGAGACCCGAGCCAAAAGTTATGGCCTTTTCATTAAAGCCCCTTTCGATTATGCTTGTAACTCCTAGACCGTAACTAGGCTCACGATCCACAAGATATTAACGGAAATCTCAGAATGTAAACTACAAAAGTCGAGAAGACACGGGATCATGATTCTGTCCCGAAGCAGGTCAAAATCCGTCGAGAAGGCAGATCACAGAATCTGCCAGAAAGTGAATTTGTTTTAAAAACTCATTTTTAATAATTTACAAGTCAGGCAGGCATGAAACGGAGACCCGAGCCAAAAGTTATGGCCTTTTCAGTAAAGCCCCTTTCGGTTCTGCATGTAACTCCTAGACCATAACTGGGCTCACGATCCACATGATATCAACGGAAAGCTCGGAATGTAAACTAAAAAAATTCTAAAAGGCACGGGCTCGTGATTCAGTCCTGAAACAAGTCAAAATCCGTCGAGAAGGCACATGACCGAATCTGCCAGAAAGTGAAATTGTTTTAAAACCCGTTTTTTATAATTTACAAGTCAAGTAGGCATGAAACGGAGACCCGAACCAAAATTTGTGGCCTTTTCAGTAAAGCCCCTTTCGGTTCTGCCTGTAACTCCTAGACCGTAACTGGGCTCACGATCCACAAGATATGAACGGAAAGCTCGGAATGTAACCTAAAAAATTCAAGAAGGTACGGGATCGTGATTCTGTCCCGAAACAGGTCAACATCCACCGAGAAGGCAGATGACAGAATCTGCCAGAAACTAAATTTATTTTAAAACTCATTTTTAATAATTTACAAGTCAAGTAGGCCTGAAACGGAGACCCGAGCCAAAAGTTATTGCCTTTTCAGTAAAGCCCCTTTCGATTCTGCATGTAACTCCTAGACCGTAAGTGGGCTCACGATCCACAAGATATCAACGGAACGCTCAGAACGTCAACTACAAGAGTCGAGAAGGCACGTGATCGTGATTCTATGCCGTAGCAGGTCAAAACCCGTCGAGAAAGCAGATGACAGAATCTGCCAGAGAGTGAATTTGTTTTAAAACCCGTTTTTAATAATTTCCACGTTAAGTAGGCATGAAAAGGAGACCCGAGCCAAAAGTTATGGCCTTTTCATTAAAGCCCCTTTCGATTCTGCATGTAACTCCTAGATCGTAAGTGGGCTCACGACCCACAAGATATCAACGGAAAGCTCAGAACGTCAACTAATAGAGTCGAGAAGAAACGTGATCGTGATTCTATGCCGAAGCCGGTCAAAACCCGTCGAGAAAGCAGATGACAGAATCTGCCAGAGAGTGAATTTGTTTTAAAACCCGTTTTAAATAATTTACACGTTAAGTAGGCATGAAACGGAGACCCGAGCCAAAAGTTATGGCCTTTTCATTAAAGCCCCTTTCGATTCTGCCTGTAACTCCTAGACCGTAACTAGGCTCACGATCCACAAGATATCAACGGAAATCTCGGAATGTAAACTACAAAAGTAGAGAAGACACGGGATCGTGATTCTGTCCCGAAGCAGGTCAAAATCCGTCGAGAAGGCAGATGACAGAATCTGCCAGAAAGTGAATTTGTTTTAAAAACTCGTTTTTAAGAATTTACAAGTCACGTAGGCATGAAACGGAGACCCGAGCCAAAAGTTATGGCCTTTTCAGTAAAGCCACTTTCGGTTCTGCCTGTAACTCCTAGACGATAACTGGGCTCACGATCCACATGATATCAACGGAAAGCTCGGAATGTAAACTAAAAAATTCTAAAAGGCACGGGCTCGTGTTTCAGTCCCGAAACAGGTCAAAATCCGTGGAGAAGGCACATGACCGAATCTGCCAGAAAGTGAAATTGTTTTAAAACCCGTTTTTTATAATTTACAAGTCAAGTAGGCATGAAACGGAGACCCGAACCAAAAGTTGTGGCCTTTTCAGTAAAGCCCCTTTCGGTTCTGCCTGTAACTCCTAGACCATAACTGGGCTCACGATCCACAAGATATAAACAGAAAGCTCGGAATGTAACCTAAAAAATTCAAGAAGGTACGGGATCGTGATGCTGTCCCGAAACAGGTCAACATCCGTCGAGAAGGCAGATGACAGAATCTGCCAGAAACTAAATTTATTTTAAAACTCATTTTTAATAATTTACAAGTCAAGTAGGCCTGAAACGGAGACCCGAGCCAAAAGTTATTGCCTTTTCAGTAAAGCCCCTTTCGATTCTGCATGTAACTGCTAGACCGTAAGTGGGCTCACGATCCGCAAGATATCAACGGAAAGCTCATAACGTCAACTACAAGAGTCGAGAAGGCACGTGATCGTGATTCTATGCCGTAGCAGGTCAAAACCCGTCGAGAAAGCAGATGACAGAATCTGCCAGAGAGTGAATTTGTTTTAAAACCCGTTTTTAATAATTTACACGTTAAGTAGGCATGAAAAGGAGACCCGAGCCAAAAGTTATGGCCTTTTCATTAAAGCCCCTTTCGATTCTTCATGTAACTCCTAGATCGTAAGTGGGCTCACGATCCACAAGATATCAACGGAAAGCTCAGAACGTCAACTAAAAGATTCGAGAAGGCACGTGATCGTGATTCTATGCCGAAGTAGGTCAAAACCCGTCGAGAAAGCAGATGACAGAATCTGCCAGAGAGTGAATTTGTTTTAAAACCCGTTTTAAATAATTTACACGTTAAGTAGGCATGAAACGGAGACCCGAGCCAAAAGTTATGGCCTTTTCATTAAAGCCCCTTTCGGTTCTGCCTGTAACTCCTAGACCATAACTGGGCTCACGATCCACATGATATCAACGGAAAGCTCGGAATGTTAACTAAAAAATTCTAAAAGGCACGGGCTCGTGATTCTGTCCCGAAACAGGTCAAAATCCATCGAGAAGGCACATGACCGAATCTGCCAGAAAGTGAAATTGTTTTAAAACCCGTTTTTTATAATTTACAAGTCCAGTAGGCATGAAACGGAGACCCGAACCAAAAGTTGTGGCCTTTTTAGTAAAGCCCCTTTCGGTTCTGCCTGTAACTCCTAGACCGTAACTGGGCTCACGATCCACAAGATATCAACGGAAAGCTCGGAATGTAAACAAAAAAATTCGAGAAGGCACGGGATCGTGATTCTATCCCTAAACAAGTCAAAATCCGTCGAGAAGGCAGATGACAGGATCTGACAGAAAGTAATTTAATTTAAAACTCATTTTTAATAATTTACAAGTCAAGAAGGCCTGAAACGGAGACCCGAGCCAAAAGTTATTGCCTTTTCAGTAAAGCCCATTTCGATTCTGCATGTAACTCCTAGACCGTAAGTGGGCTCACGATCCACAAGATATCAACGGAACGCTCAGAACGTCAACTACAAGAGTCGAGAAGGCACGTGATCGTGATTCTATGCCGTAGCAGGTCAAAACCCGTCGAGAAAGCAGATGAGAGAATCTGCCAGAGAGTGAAATTGTTTTAAAACCCGTTTTTAATAATTTACACGTTAAGTAGGCATCAAAAGGAGACCCGAGCCAAAAGTTATGGCCTTTTCATTAAAGCCCCTTTCGATTCTGCATGTAACTCCTAGATCGTAAGTGGGCTCACGATCCACAAGATATCAACGGAAAGCTCAGAACGTCAACTAAAAGAGTCGAGAAGGCACGTGATCATGATTCTATGCCGAAGCAGGTCAAAATCCGTCGAGAAAGCAGATGACAGAATCTGCCAGAGAGTGAATTTGTTTTAAAACCCGTTTTAAATAATTTACACGTTAAGTAGGCATGAAACGGAGACCCGAGCCAAAAGTTATGGCCTTTTCATTAAAGCCCCTTTCGATTCTGCCTGTAACTCCTAGACCGTAACTAGGCTCACGATCCACAAGATATCAACGGAAATCTCGGAATGTAAACTACAAAAGTTGAGAAGACACGGGATCGTGATTCTGTCCCGAAGCATGTCAAAATCCATCGAGAAGGCAGATGACAGAATCTGCCAGAAAGTGAATTTGTTTTAAAAACTCGTTTTTAAGAATTTTCAAGTCAAGTAGGCATGAAACGGAGACCCGAGCCAAAAGTTATGGCCTTTTCATTAAAGCCCCTTTCGGTTCTGCCTGTAACTCCTAGACCATAACTGGGCTCACGATCCACATGATATCAACGGAAAGCTCGGAATGTTAACTAAAAAATTCTAAAAGGCACGGGCTCGTGATTCTGTCCCGAAACAGGTCAAAATCCGTCGAGAAGGCACATGACCGAATCTGCCAGAAAGTGAAATTGTTTTAAAACCCGTTTTTTATAATTTACAAGTCAAGTAGGCATGAAACGGAGACCCGAACCAAAAGTTGTGGCCTTTTTAGTAAAGCCCCTTTCGGTTCTGCCTGTAACTCCTAGACCGTAACTGGGCTCACGATCCACAAGATATCAACGGAAAGCTCGGAATGTAAACAAAAAAATTCGAGAAGGCACGGGATCGTGATTCTATCCCTAAACAAGTCAAAATCCGTCGAGAAGGCAGATGACAGGATCTGACAGAAAGTAATTTAATTTAAAACTCATTTTTAATAATTTACAAGTCAAGAAGGCCTGAAACGGAGACCCGAGCCAAAAGTTATTGCCTTTTCAGTAAAGCCCATTTCGATTCTGCATGTAACTCCTAGACCGTAAGTGGGCTCACGATCCACAAGATATCAACGGAACGCTCAGAACGTCAACTACAAGAGTCGAGAAGGCACGTGATCGTGATTCTATGCCGTAGCAGGTCAAAACCCGTCGAGAAAGCAGATGAGAGAATCTGCCAGAGAGTGAAATTGTTTTAAAACCCGTTTTTAATAATTTACACGTTAAGTAGGCATCAAAAGGAGACCCGAGCCAAAAGTTATGGCCTTTTCATTAAAGCCCCTTTCGATTCTGCATGTAACTCCTAGATCGTAAGTGGGCTCACGATCCACAAGATATCAACGGAAAGCTCAGAACGTCAACTAAAAGAGTCGAGAAGGCACGTGATCATGATTCTATGCCGAAGCAGGTCAAAATCCGTCGAGAAAGCAGATGACAGAATCTGCCAGAGAGTGAATTTGTTTTAAAACCCGTTTTAAATAATTTACACGTTAAGTAGGCATGAAACGGAGACCCGAGCCAAAAGTTATGGCCTTTTCATTAAAGCCCCTTTCGATTCTGCCTGTAACTCCTAGACCGTAACTAGGCTCACGATCCACAAGATATCAACGGAAATCTCGGAATGTAAACTACAAAAGTTGAGAAGACACGGGATCGTGATTCTGTCCCGAAGCATGTCAAAATCCATCGAGAAGGCAGATGACAGAATCTGCCAGAAAGTGAATTTGTTTTAAAAACTCGTTTTTAAGAATTTTCAAGTCAAGTAGGCATGAAACGGAGACCCGAGCCAAAAGTTATGGCCTTTTCAGTAAAGCCCCTTTCGGTTCTGCCTGTAACTCCTAGACCATAACTGGGCTCACGATCCACATGATATCAACGGAAAGCTCGGAATGTAAACTAAAAAATTCTAAAAGGAATGGGCTCGTGATTCAGTCCCGAAACAGGTCAAAATCCGTCGAGAAGGCACATGACCGAATCTGCCAGAAAGTGAAATTGTTTTAAAACCCGTTTTTTATAATTTACAAGTCAAGTAGGCATGAAACGAGACCCGAACCAAAAGTTGTGGCCTTTTCAGTAAAGCCCCTTTCTGTTCTGCCTGTAACTCCTAGATCGTAACTAGGCTCACGATCCACAAGATATAAACAGAAAGCTCGGAATGTAACCTAAAAAATTCAAGAAGGTACGGGATCGTGATTCTGTCCCGAAACAGGACAACATCCGTCGAGAAGGCAGATGACAGAATCTGCCAGAAACTAAACTTATTTTAAAACTCATTTTTAATAATTTACAAGTCAAGTAGGCCTGAAACGGAGACCCGAGCCAAATGTTATTGCCTTTTCAGTAAAGCCCCTTTCGATTCTGCATGTAACTCCTAGACCGTAAGTGGGCTCACGATCCACAAGATATCAACGGAAAGCTCATAACGTCAACTACAAGAGTCGAGAAGGCACGTGACCGTGATTCTATGCCGTAGCAGGTCAAAACCCGTCGAGAAAGCAGATGACAGAATCTGCCAGAGAGTGAATTTGTTTTAAAACCCGTTTTTAATAATTTACACGTTAAGTAGGCATGAAAAGGAGACCCGAGCCAAAAGTTATGGCCTTTTCATTAAATCCCCTTTCGATTCTGCATGTAACTCCTAGATCGTAAGTGGGCTCACGATCCACAAGATATCAACCGAAAGCTCAGAACGTCAACTAAAAGAGTCGAGAAGGCACGTGATCGTGATTCTATGCCGAAGCAGGTCAAAACCCATCGAGAAAGCAGATGACAGAATCTGCCAGAGAGTGAATTTGTTTTAAAACCCGTTTTAAATAATTTACACGTTAAGTAGGCATGAAACGGAGACCCGAGCCAAAAGTTATGGCCTTTTCATTAAAGCCCCTTTCGGTTCTGCCTGTAACTCCTAGACCATAACTGGGCTCACGATCCACATGATTTCAACGGAAAGCTCGGAATGTAAACTAAAAAAATTCTAAAAGGCACGGGCTCGTGATTCTGTCCCGAAACAGGTCAAAATCCGTCGAGAAGGCACATGACCGAATCTGCCAGAAAGTGAAATTGTTTTAAAACCCGTTTTTTATAATTTACAAGTCAAGTAGGCATGAAACGGAGACCCAAACCAAAAGTTGTGGCCTTTTCAGTAAAGCCCCTTTCGGTTCTGCCTGTAACTCCTAGACCGTAACTGGGCTCACGATCCACAAGATATCAACGGAAAGCTCGGAATGTAAACCAAAAAATTCGAGAAGGCACGGGATCATGATTCTATCCCTAAACAGGTCAAAATCCGTCGAGAAGGCAGATGACAGGATCTGACAGAAAGTAATTTAATTTAAAACTCATTTTTAATAATTTACAAGTCAAGTAGGCCTGAAACGGAGACCCGAGCAAAAAGTTATTGCCTTTTCAGTAAAGCCCCTTCCGATTCTGCATGTAACTCCTAGACCGTTAGTGGGCTCACGATCCACAAGATATCAACGGAAAGCTTAGAACGTCAACTACAAGAGTCGAGAAGGCACGTGATCGTGATTCTATGCCGTAGCAGGTCAAAACCCGTCGAGAAAGCAGATGACAGAATCTGCCAGAGAGTGAATTTGTTTTAAAACCCGTTTTTAATAATTTACACGTTAAGTAGGCATGAAAAGGAGACCCGAGCCAAAAGTTATGGCCTTTTCATTAAAGCCCCTTTCGATTCTGCATGTAACTCCTAGATCGAAAGTGGGCTCACGATCCACAAGATATCAACGGAAAGCTCAGAACGTCAACTAAAAGAGTCGAGAAGGCACGTGATCGTGATTCTATGCCGAAGCAGGTCAAAACCCGTCGAGAAAGCAGATGACAGAATCTGCCAGAGAGTGAATTTGTTTTAAAACCCGTTTTAAATAATTTACACGTTAAGTAGGCATGAAACGGAGACCCGAGCCAAAAGTTATGGCCTTTTCATTAAAGCCCCTTTCGGTTCTGCCTGTAACTCCTAGACCATAACTGGGCTCACGATCCACATGATATCAACGGAAAGCTCGGAATGTAAACTAAAAAATTCTAAAAGGCACGGGCTCGTGATTCTGTCCCGAAACAGGTCAAAATCCGTCGAGAAGGCACATGACCGAATCTGCCAGAAAGTGAAATTGTTTTAAAACCCGTTTTTTATAATTTACAAGTCAAGTAGGCATGAAACGGAGACCCGAACCAAAAGTTGTGGCCTTTTTAGTAAAGCCCCTTTCGGTTCTGCCTGTAACTCCTGGACCGTAACTGGGCTCACGATCCACAAGATATCAACGGAAAGCTCGGAATGTAAACAAAAAAATTCGAGAAGGCACGGGGTCGTGATTCTATCCCTAAACAGGTCAAAATCCGTCGAGAAGGCAGATGACAGGATCTGACAGAAAGTAATTTTATTTAAAACTCATTTTTAATAATTTACAAGTCAAGTAGGCCTGGAACGGAGACCCGAGCCAAACGTTATTGCCTTTTCAGTAAAGCCCCTTTCGATTCTGCATGTAACTCCTATACCGTAAGTGGGCTCACGATCCACAAGATATCAACGGAAAGCTCAGAACGTCAACTACAAGAGTCGAGAAGGCACGTGATCGTGATTCTATGCCGTAGCAGGTCAAAACCCGTCGAGAAAGCAGATGACAGAATCTGCCAGAGAGTGAATTTGTTTTAAAACCCGTTTTTAATAATTTACACGTTAAGTAGGCATGAAAAGGAGACCCGAGCCAAAAGTTATGGCCTTTTCAGTAAAGCCCCTTTCGGTTCTGCCTGTAACTCCTAGACCATAACTGGGCTCACGATCCACATGATATCAACGGAAAGCTCGGAATGTAAACTAAAAAATTCTAAAAGGCACGGGCTCGTGATTCAGTCCCGAAACAGGTCAAAATCCGTCGAGAAGGCACATGACCGAATCTGCCAGAAAGTGAAATTGTTTTAAAACCCGTTTTTTATAATTTACAAGTCAAGTAGGCATGAAACGGAGACCCGAACCAAAAGTTGTGGCCTTTTCAGTAAAGCCCCTTTCGGTTCTGCCTATAACTCCTAGACCGTAACTGGGCTCACGATCTACAAGATATAAACAGAAAGCTCGGAATGTAACCTAAAAAATTCAAGAAGGTACGGGATCGTGATTCTGTCCCGAAACAGGTCAACATCCGTCGAGAAGGCAGATGATAGAATCTGCCAGAAACTAAATTTATTTTAAAACTCATTTTTAATAATTTACAAGTCAAGTAGGCCTGAAACAGAGACCCGAGCCAAAAGTTATTGCCTTTTCAGTAAAGCCCCTTTCGATTCTGCATGTAACTCCTAGACCGTAAGTGGGCTCACGATCCACAAGATATCAACGGAAAGCTTAGAACGTCAACTACAAGAGTCGAGAAGGCACGTGATCGTGATTCTATGCCGTAGCAGGTCAAAACCCGTCGAGAAAGCAGATGACAGAATCTGCCAGAGAGTGAATTTGTTTTAAAACCCGTTTTTAATAATTTACACGTTAAGTAGGCATGAAAAAGAGACCCGAGCCAAAAGTTATGACCTTTTCATTAAAGCCCCTTTCGATTCTGCATGTAACTCCTAGATCGTAAGTGGGCTCACGATCCACAAGATATCAACGGAAAGCTCAGAACGTCAACTAAAAGAGTCGAGAAGGCACGTGATCGTGATTCTATGCCGAAGCAGGTCAAAACCCGTCGAGAAAGCAGATGACACAATCTGCCAGAGAGTGAATTTGTTTTAAAACCCGTTTTAAATAATTTACACGTTAAGTAGGCATGAAACGGAGACCCGAGCCAAAAGTTATGGCCTTTTCATTAAAGCCCCTTTCGGTTCTGCCTGTAACTCCTAGACCATAACTGGGCTCACGATCCACATGATATCAACGAAAAGCTCGGAATGTAAACTAAAAAATTCTAAAAGGCACGGGCTCGTGATTCTGTCCCGAAACAGGTCAAAATCCGTCGAGAAGGCACATGACCGAATCTGCCAGAAAGTGAAATTGTTTTAAAACCCGTTTTTTATAATTTACAAGTCAAGTAGGCATGAAACGGAGACCCGAACCAAAAGTTGTGGCCTTTTTAGTAAAGCCCCTTTCAGTTCTGCCTGTAACTCCTAGACCGTAACTGGGCTCACGATCCTCAAGATATCAACGGAAAGCTCGGAATGTAAACAAAAAAATTCGAGAAGGCACGGGATCGTGATTCTATACCTAAACAGGTCAAAATCCGTCGAGAAGGCAGATGACAGGATCTGACAGAAAGTAATTTTATTTAAAACTCATTTTTAATAATTTACAAGTCAAGTAGGCCTGGAACGGAGACCCGAGCCAAAAGTTATTGCCTTTTCAGTAAAGCCCCTTTCGATTCTGCATGTAACTCCTAGACCGTAAGTGGGCTCATGATCCACAAGATATCAACGGAAAGCTCAGAACGTCAACTACAAGAGTCGAGAAGGCACGTGATCATGATTCTATGTCGTAGCAGGTCAAAACCCGTCGAGAAAGCAGATGACAGAATCTGCTAGAGAGTGAATTTGTTTTAAAACCCGTTTTTAATAATTTACACGTTAAGTAGGCATGAAAAGGAGACCTGAGCCAAAAGTTATGGCCTTTTCATTTAAGCCCCTTTCGATTATGCATGTAACTCCTAGATCGTAAGTGGGCTCACGATCCACAAGATATCAACGGAAAGCTCAGAACGTCAACTAAAAGAGTCGAGAAGGCACATGATCGTGATTCTATGCCGAAGCATGTCAAAACCCGTCGAGAAAGCAGATGACAGAATCTGCCAGAGAGTGAATTTATTTTAAAACCCGTTTTTAATAATTTACACGTTAAGTAGGCATGAAACGGAGACCAGAGCCAAAAGTTATGGCCTTTTCATTAAAGCCCCTTTCGATTCTGCCTGTAACTCCTAGACCGTAACTAGGCTCACGATCTACAAGATATCAACAGAAATCTCGGAATGTAAACTACTAAAGTCGAGAAGACACGGGATCGTGATTCTGTCCCGAAGCAGGTCAAAATCCGTCGAGAAGGCAGATGACAGAATCTGCCAGAAAGTGAATTTGTTTTAAAAACTCGTTTTTAATAATTTACAAGTCAAGTAGGCATGAAACGGAGACCCGAGCCAAAAGTTATGGCCTTTTCAGTAAAGCCCCTTTCGGTTCTGCCTGTAACTCCTAGATCGTAACTGGGCTCACGATCCACAAGATATAAACGGAAAGCTCGGAATGTAACCTAAACAATTCAAGAAGGTACGGGATCGTGATTCTGTCCCGAAACAGTTCAACATCCGTCGAGAAGGCAGATGACAGGATCTGACAGAAAGTAATTTTATTTTAAAACTCATTTTTAATTATTTACAAGTCAAGTAGGCCTGAAATGGAGACCCGAGCCAAAAGTTATTGCCTTTTCAGTAAAGCCCCTTTCGATTCTGCATGTAACTCCTAGACCGTAAGTGAGCTCACGATCCACAAGATATCAACGGAAAGCTTAGAACGTCAACTACAAGAGTCGAGAAGGCACGTGATCGTGATTCTATGCCGTAGCAGGTCAAAACCCGTCCAGAAAGCAGATGACAGAATCTGCCAGAGAGTGAATTTGTTTTAAAACCCATTTTTAATAATTTACACGTTAAGTAGGCATGAAAAGGAAACCCGAGCCAAAAGTTATGACCTTTTCATTAAAGCCCCTTTCGATTCTGCATGTAACTCCTAGATCGTAAGTGGGCTCACGATCCACAAGATATCAACGGAAAGCTCAGAACGTCAACTAAAAGAGTCGAGAAGGCACGTGATCGTGATTCTATGCCGAAGCAGGTCAAAACCCGTCGAGAAAGCAGATGACATAATCTGCCAGAGAGTGAATTTGTTTTAAAACCCGTTTTAAATAATTTACACGTTAAGTAGGCATGAAACGGAGACCCGACGCAAAAGTTATGGCCTTTTCATTAAAGCCCCTTTCGGTTCTGCCTGTAACTCCTAGACCATAACTGGGCTCACGATCCACATGATATCAACGGAAAGCTCAGAATGTAAACTAAAAAATTCTAAAAGGCACGGGCTCGTGATTCTGTCCCGAAACAGGTCAAAATCCGTCGAGAAGGCACATGACCGAATCTGCCAGAAAGTGAAATTGTTTTAAAACCCCTTTTTTATAATTTACAAGTCAAGTAGGCATGAAACGGAGACCCGAACCAAAAGTTGTGGCCTTTTTAGTAAAGCCCCTTTCAGTTCTGCCTGTAACTCCTAGACCGTAACTGGGCTCACGATCCACAAGATATCAACGGAAAGCTCGGAATGTAAACAAAAAAATTCGAGAAGGCACGGGATCGTGATTCTATCCCTAAACAGGTCAAAATCCGTCGAGAAGGCAGATGACAGGATCTGACAGAAAGTAATTTTATTTAAAACTCATTTTTAATAATTTACAAGTCAAGTAGGCCTGGAACGGAGACCCGAGCCAAAAGTTATTGCCTTTTCAGTAAAGCCCCTTTCGATTCTGCATGTAACTCCTAGACCGTAAGTGGGCTCATGATCCACAAGATATCAACGGAAAGCTCAGAACGTCAACTACAAGAGTCGAGAAGGCACGTGATCGTGAGTCTATGGCGTAGCAGGTCAAAACCCGTCGAGAAAGCAGATGACAGAATCTGCCAGAGATTGAATTTGTTTTAAAACCCGTTTTTAATAATTTACACGTTAAGTAGGCATGAAAAGGAGACCCGAGCCAAAAGTTATGGCCTTTTCAGTAAAGCCCCTTTCGGTTCTGCCTGTAACTCCTAGACCATAACTGGGCTCACGATCCACATGATATCAACGGAAAGCTCGGAATGTAAACTAAAAAATTCTAAAAGGCACGGGCTCGTGATTCAGTCCCGAAACAGGTCAAAATCCGTCGAGAAGGCACATGACCGAATCTGCCAGAAAGTGAAATTGTTTTAAAACCCGTTTTTTATAATTTACAAGTCAAGTAGGCATGAAACGGAGACCCGAACCAAAAGTTGTGGCCTTTTCAGTAAAGCCCCTTTCGGTTCTGCCTGTAACTCCTAGACCGTAACTGGGCTCACGATCCACAAGATATAAACAGAAAGCTCGGAATGTAACCTAAAAAATTCAAGAAGGTACGGGATCGTGATTCTGTCTCGAAACAGGTCAACATCCGTCGAGAAGGCAGATGATAGAATCTGCCAGAAACTAAATTTATTTTAAAACTCATTTTTAATAATTTACAAGTCAAGTAGGCCTGAAACGGAGACCCGAGCCAAAAGTTATTGCCTTTTCAGTAAAGCCCCTTTCGATTCTGCATGTAACTCCTAGACCGTAAGTGGGCTCACGATCCACAAGATATCAACGGAAAGCTTAGAACGTTAGCTACAAGAGTCGAGAAGGCACGTGATCGTGATTCTATGCCGTAGCAGGTCAAAACCCGTCGAGAAAGCAGATGACAGAATCTGCCAGAGAGTGAATTTGTTTTAAAACCCGTTTTTAATAATTTACACGTTAAGTAGGCATGAAAAGGAGACCCGAGCCAAAAGTTATGACCTTTTCATTAAAGCCCCTTTCGATTCTGCATGTAACTCCTAGATCGTAAGTGGGCTCACGATCCACAAGATATCAACGGAAAGCTCAGAACGTCAACTAAAAGAGTCGAGAAGGCACGTGATCGTGATTCTATGCCGAAGCAGGTCAAAACCCGTCGAGAAAGCAGATGACATAATCTGGCAGAGAGTGAATTTGTTTTAAAACCCGTTTTAAATAATTTACACGTTAAGTAGGCATGAAACGGAGACCCGAGCCAAAAGTTATGGCCTTTTCATTAAAGCCCCTTTCGGTTCTGCCTGTAACTCCTAGACCATAACTGGGCTCACGATCCACATGAAATCAACGGAAAGCTCAGAATGTAAACTAAAAAAATTCTAAAAGGCACGGGCTCGTGATTCTGTCCCGAAACAGGTCAAAATCCGTCGAGAAGGCACATGACCGAATCTGCCAGAAAGTGAAATTGTTTTAAAACCCGTTTTTTATAATTTACAAGTCAAGTAGGCATGAAACGGAGACCCGAACCAAAAGTTGTGGCCTTTTTAGTAAAGCCCCTTTCGGTTCTGCCTGTAACTCCTAGACCGTAACTGGGCTCACGATCCACAAGATATCAACGGAAAGCTCGGAATGTAAACAAAAAAATTCGAGAAGGCACGGGATCGTGATTCTATCCCTAAACAGGTCAAAATCCGTCGAGAAGGCAGATGACAGGATCTGACAGAAAGTAATTTTATTTAAACCTCATTTTTAATAATTTACAAGTCAAGTAGGCCTGGAACGGAGACCCGAGCCAAAAGTTATTGCCTTTTCAGTAAAGCCCCTTTCGATTCTGCATGTAACTCCTAGACCGTAAGTGGGCTCATGATCCACAAGATATCAACGGAAAGCTCAGAACGTCAACTACAAGAGTCGAGAAGGCACGTGATCATGATTCTATGCCGTAGCAGGTCAAAACCCATCGAGAAAGCAGATGACAGAATCTGCCAGAGAGTGAATTTGTTTTAAAACCCGTTTTAAATAATTTACACGTTAAGTAGGCATGAAACGGAGACCCGAGCCAAAAGTTATGGCCTTTTCATTAAAGCCCCTTTCGATTCTGCCTATAAATCCTAGACCGTAACTAGGCTCACGATCCACAAGATATCAACGGAAATCTCGGAATGTAAACTACAAAAGTCGAGAAGACACGGGATCGTGATTCTGTCCCGAAGCAGGTCAAAATCCATCGAGAAGGCAGATGACAGAATCTGCCAGAAAGTGAATTTGTTTTAAAAACTCGTTTTTAATAATTTACAAGTCAAGTAGGCATGAAACGGAGACCCGAGCCAAAAGTTATGGCCTTTTCATTAAAGCCCCTTTCGGTTCTGCCTGTAACTCCTAGACCATAACTGGGCTCACGATCCACATGATATCAACGGAAAGCTCAGAATGTAAACTAAAAAAATTCTAAAAGGCACGGGCTCGTGATTCTGTCCCGAAACAGGTCAAAATCCGTCGAGAAGGCACATGACCGAATCTGCCAGAAAGTGAAATTGTTTTAAAACCCGTTTTTTATAATTTACAAGTCAAGTAGGCATGAAACGGAGACCCGAACCAAAAGTTGTGGCCTTTTTAGTAAAGCCCCTTTCGGTTCTGCCTGTAACTCCTAGACCGTAACTGGGCTCACGATCCACAAGATATCAACGGAAAGCTCGGAATGTAAACAAAAAAATTCGAGAAGGCACGGGATCGTGATTCTATCCCTAAACAGGTCAAAATCCGTCGAGAAGGCAGATGACAGGATCTGACAGAAAGTAATTTTATTTAAAACTCATTTTTAATAATTTACAAGTCAAGTAGGCCTGGAACGGAGACCCGAGCCAAAAGTTATTGCCTTTTCAGTAAAGCCCCTTTCGATTCTGCATGTAACTCCTAGACCGTAAGTGGGCTCATGATCCACAAGATATCAACGGAAAGCTCAAAACGTCAACTACAAGAGTCGAGAAGGCACGTGATCATGATTCTATGCCGTAGCAGGTCAAAACCCGTCGAGAAAGCAGATGACAGAATCTGCCTGAGAGTGAATTTGTTTTAAAACCCGTTTTTAATAATTTACACGTTAAGTAGGCATGAAAAGGAGACCCGAGCCAAAAGTTATGGCCTTTTCATTTAAGCCCCTTTCGATTATGCATGTAACTCCTAGATCGTAAGTGGGCTCACGATCCACAAGATATCAACGGAAAGCTCAGAACGTCAACTAAAAGAGTCGAGAAGGCACGTGATCGTGATTCTATGCCGAAGCAGGTCAAAACCCGTCGAGAAAGCAGATGACAGAATCTGCCAGAGAGTGAATTTGTTTTAAAACCCGTTTTAAATAATTTACACGTTAAGTAGGCATGAAACGGAGACCCGAGCCAAAAGTTATGGCCTTTTCATTAAAGCCCCTTTCGATTCTGCCTATAAATCCTAGACCGTAACTAGGCTCACGATCCACAAGATATCAACGGAAATCTCGGAATGTAAACTACAAAAGTCGAGAAGACACGGGATCGTGATTCTGTCCCGAAGCAGGTCAAAATCCGTCGAGAAGGCAGATGACAGAATCTGCCAGAAAGTGAATTTGTTTTAAAAACTCGTTTTTAATAATTTACAAGTCAAGTAGGCATGAAACGGAGACCCGAGACAAAATTTATGGCCTTTTCAGTGAAGCCCCTTTCGGTTCTGCCTGTAACTCCTAGACCATAACTGAGCTCACGATCCACATGATATCAACGGAAAGCTCGGAATGTATACTAAAAAAATTCTAAAAGGCACGGGCTCGTGATTCTGTCCCGAAACAGGTCAAAATCCGTCAAGAAGGCACATGACCGAATCTGCCAGAAAGTGAAATTGTTTTAAAACCCGTTTTTTTATAATTTTCAAGTCAAGTAGGCATGAAACGGAGACCCGAACCAAAAGTTGTGGCCTTTTCAGTAAAGCCCCTTTCGGTTCTGCCTGTAACTCCTAGACCGTAACTGGGCTCACGATCCACAAGATATAAACGGAAAGCTCGGAATGTAACCTAAAAATTTCAAGTAGGTACGGGATCGTGATTCTGTCCCGAAACAGGTCAAGATCCGTCGAGAAGGCAGATGACAGAATCTACCAGAAACTAAATTTATTTTAAAACTCATTTTTAATAATTTACAAGTCAAGTAGGCCTGAAACGGAGACCCGAGCCAAAAGTTATTGCCTTTTCTGTAAAGCCCCTTTCGATTCTGCATGTAACTCCTAGACCGTAAGTGGGCTCACGATCCACAAGATATCAACGGAAAGCTCAGATTGTCAACAACAAGAGTCGAGAAGGCACGTGATCGTGATTCTATGTCGTAGCAGGTCAAAACCCATCGAGAAAGCAGATGACAGAATCTGCCAGAGAGTGAATTTGTTTTAAAACCCGTTTTTAATAATTTACACGTTAAGTAGGCATGAAACGGAGACCCGAGCCAAAAGTTACGGCCTTTTCATTAAAGCCCCTTTCGATTCTGCATGTAACTCCTAGATCGTAAGTGGGCTCACGATCCACAAGATATCAACGGAAAGCTCAGAACGTCAACTAAAAGAGTCAAGAAGGCACGTGATCGTGATTCTATGCCGAAGCAGGTCAAAACCCGTCGAGAAAGCAGATGACAGAATCTTCCAGAGAGTGAATTTATTTTAAAACCCGTTTTTAATAATTTACACGTTAAGTAGGCATGAAACGGAGACCAGAGCCAAAAGTTATGGCCTTTTCATTAAAGCCCCTTTCGATTCTGCCTGTAACTCCTAGACCGTAACTAGGCTCACGATCTACAAGATATCAACAGAAATCTCGGAATGTAAACTACAAAAGTCGAGAAGACACGGGATCGTGATTCTGTCCCGAAGCAGGTCAAAATCCGTCGAGAAGGCAGATGACAGAATCTGCCAGAAAGTGAATTTGTTTTAAAAACTCATTTTTAATAATTTACAATTCAAGTAGGCATGAAACGGAGACCCGTGCCAAAAGTTATGGCCTTTTCAGTAAAGCCCCTTTCGGTTCTGCCTGTAACTCCTAGACCGTAACTGGGCTCACGATCCACAAGATATAAACGGAAAGCTCGGAATGTAACCTAAACAATTCAAGAAGGTACGGGATCGTGATTCTGTCCCGAAACAGTTCAACATCCGTCGAGAAGGCAGATGACAGGATCTGACAGAAAGTAATTTTATTTTAAAACTCATTTTTAATTATTTACAAGTCAAGTAGGCCTGAAATGGAGACCCGAGCCAAAAGTTATTGCCTTTTCAGTAAAGCCCCTTTCGATTCTGCATGTAACTCCTAGACCGTAAATGGGCTCACGATCCACAAGATATCAACGGAAAGCTTAGAACGTCAACTACAAGAGTCGAGAAGGCACGTGATCGTGATTCTATGCCGTAGCAGGTCAAAACCCGTCCAGAAAGCAGATGACAGAATCTGCCAGAGAGTGAATTTGTTTTAAAACCCGTTTTTAATAATTTACACGTTAAGTAGGCATGAAAAGGAAACCCGAGCCAAAAGTTATGACCTTTTCATTAAAGCCCCTTTCGATTCTGCATGTAACTCCTAGATCGTAAGTGGGCTCACGATCCACAAGATATCAACGGAAAGCTCAGAACGTCAACTAAAAGAGTCGAGAAGGCGCGTGATCGTGATTCTATGCCGAAGCAGGTCAAAACCCGTCGAGAAAGCAGATGACATAATCTGCCAGAGAGTGAATTTGTTTTAAAACCCGTTTTAAATAATTTACACGTTAAGTAGGCATGAAACGGAGACCCGAGCCAAAAGTTATGGCCTTTTCATTAAAGCCCCTTTCGGTTCTGCCTGTAACTCCTAGACCATAACTGGGCTCACGATCCACATGATATCAACGGAAAGCTCAGAATGTAAACTAAAAATTTCTAAAAGGCACGGGCTCGTGATTCTGTCCCGAAACAGGTCAAAATCCGTCGAGAAGGCACATGACCGAATCTGCCAGAAAGTGAAATTGTTTTAAAACCCGTTTTTTATAATTTACAAGTCAAGTAGGCATGAAACGGAGACCCGAACCAAAAGTTGTGGCCTTTTTAGTAAAGCCCCTTTCGGTTCTGCCTGTAACTCCTAGACCGTAACTGGGCTCACGATCCACAAGATATCAACGGAAAGCTCGGAATGTAAACAAAAAAATTCGAGAAGGCACGGGATCGTGATTCCATCCCTAAACAGGTCAAAATCCGTCGAGAAGGCAGATGACAGGATCTGACAGAAAGTAATTTTATTTAAAACTCATTTTTAATAATTTACAAGTCAAGTAGGCCTGGAACGGAGACCCGAGCCAAAAGTTATTGCCTTTTCAGTAAAGCCCCTTTCGATTCTGCATGTAACTCCTAGACCGTAAGTGGCCTCATGATCCACAAGATATCAACGGAAAGCTCAGAACGTCAACTACAAGAGTCGAGAAGGCACGTGATCATGATTCTATGCCGTAGCAGGTCAAAACCCGTCGAGAAAGCAGATGACAGAATCTGCCAGAGAGTGAATTTGTTTTAAAACCCGTTTTTAATAATTTACACGTTAAGTAGGCATGAAAAGGAGACCCGAGCCAAAAGTTATGGCCTTTTCATTTAAGCCCCTTTCGATTATGCATGTAACTCCTAGATCGTAAGTGGGCTCACGATCCACAAGATATCAACGGAAAGCTCAGAACGTCAACTAAAAGAGTCGAGAAGGCACGTGATCGTGATTCTATGCCGAAGCAGGTCAAAACCCGTCGAGAAAGCAGATGACAGAATCTGCCAGAGAGTGAATTTGTTTTAAAACCCGTGTTAAATAATTTACACGTTAAGTAGGCATGAAACGGAGACTCGAGCCAAAAGTTATGGCCTTTTCATTAAAGCCCCTTTCGATTCTGCCTATAACTCCTAGACCGTAACTAGGCTCACGATCCACAAGATATCAACGGAAATCTCGGAATGTAAACTACAAAAGTCGAGAAGACACGGGATCGTGATTCTGTCCCGAAGCAGGTCAAAATCCGTCGAGAAGGCAGATGACAGAATCTGCCAGAAAGTGAATTTGTTTTAAAAACTCGTTTT
The DNA here is from genome assembly GCA_963853835.1 of Calendula officinalis. Lineage (NCBI taxonomy): Eukaryota > Viridiplantae > Streptophyta > Magnoliopsida > Asterales > Asteraceae > Calendula > Calendula officinalis. The sequence goes on from OY970833.1 coordinate 10,750,494, forward strand.
TAATAATTTACAAGTCAAGTAGGCATGAAACGGAGACCCGTGACAAAATTTATGGCCTTTTCAGTGAAGCCCCTTTCGGTTCTGCCTGTAACTCCTAGACCATAACTGAGCTCACGATCCACATGATATCAACGGAAAGCTCGGAATGTATACTAAAAAAATTCCAAAAGGCACGGGCTCGTGATTCTGTCCCGAAACAGGTCAAAATCCGTCAAGAAGGCACATGACCGAATCTGCCAGAAAGTGAAATTGTTTTAAAACCCGTTTTTTATAATTTTCAAGTCAAGTAGGCATGAAACGGAGACCCGAACCAAAAGTTGTGGCCTTTTCAGTAAAGCCCCTTTCGGTTCTGCCTGTAACTCCTAGACCGTAACTGGGCTCACGATCCACAAGATATAAACGGAAAGCTCGGAATGTAACCTAAAAATTTCAAGAAGGTACAGGATCGTGATTCTGTCCCGAAACAGGTCAACATCCGTCGAGAAGGCAGATGACAGAATCTACCAGAAACTAAATTTATTTTAAAACTCATTTTTAATAATTTACAAGTCAAGTAGGCCTGAAACGGAGACCCGAGCCAAAAGTTATTGCCTTTTCTGTAAAGCCCCTTTCGATTCTGCATGTAACTCCTAGACCGTAAGTGGGCTCACGATCCACAAGATATCAACGGAAAGCTCAGAACGTCAACAACAAGAGTCGAGAAGGCACGTGATCGTGATTCTATGCCGTAGCAGGTCAAAACCCATCGAGAAAGCAGATGACAGAATCTGCCAGAGAGTGAATTTGTTTTAAAACCCGTTTTTAATAATTTACACGTTAAGTAGGCATGAAACGGAGACCCGAGCCAAAAGTTACGGCCTTTTCATTAAAGCCCCTTTCGATTCTGCATGTAACTCCTAGATCGTAAGTGGGCTCACGATCCACAAGATATCAACGGAAAGCTCAGAACGTCAACTAAAAGAGTCAAGAAGGCACGTGATCGTGATTCTATGCCGAAGCGGGTCAAAACCCGTCGAGAAAGCAGATGACAGAATCTGCCAGAGAGTGAATTTATTTTAAAACCCGTTTTTAATAATTTACACGTTAAGTAGGCATGAAACGGAGACCCGGGCCAAAAGTTATGGCCTTTTCATTAAAGCCCCTTTCGATTCTGCCTGTAACTCCTAGACCGTAACTAGGCTCACGATCTACAAGATATCAACAGAAATCTCGGAATGTAAACTACAAAAGTCGAGAAGACACGGGATCGTGATTCTGTCCCGAAGCAGGTCAAAATCCGTCGAGAAGGCAGATGACAGAATCTGCCAGAAAGTGAATTTGTTTTAAAAACTCGTTTTTAATAATTTACAAGTCAAGTAGGCATGAAACGGAGACCCGAGCCAAAAGTTATGGCCTTTTCAGTAAAGCCCCTTTCGGTTCTGCCTGTAACTCCTAGACCGTAACTGGGCTCACGATCCACAAGATATAAACGGAAAGCTCGGAATGTAACCTAAACAATTCAAGAAGGTACGGGATCGTGATTCTGTCCCGAAACAGTTCAACATCCGTCGAGAAGGCAGATGACAGGATCTGACAGAAAGTAATTTTATTTTAAAACTCATTTTTAATTATTTACAAGTCAAGTAGGCCTGAAATGGAGACCCGAGCCAAAAGTTATTGCCTTTTCAGTAAAGCCCCTTTCGATTCTGCATGTAACTCTTAGACCGTAAGTGGGCTCATGATCCACAAGATATCAACGGAAAGCTCAGAACGTCAACTACATGAGTCGAGAAGGCACGTGATCGTGATTCTATGCCGTAGCAGGTCAAAACCCATCGAGAAAGCAGATGACAGAATCTGCCAGAGAGTGAATTTGTTTTAAAACCCGTTTTTAATAATTTACACGTTAAGTAGGCATGAAACGGAGACCCGAGCCAAAAGTTATGGCCTTTTCATTAAAGCCCCTTTCGATTCTGCATGTAACTCCTAGATCGTAAGTGGGCTCACGATCCACAAGATATCAACGGAAAGCACAGAACGTCAACTAAAAGAGTCGAGAAGGCACGTGATCGTGATTCTATGCCGAAGCAGGTCAAAACCCATCGAGAAAGCAGATGACAGAATCTGCCAGAGAGTGAATTTGTTTTAAAACCCGTTTTTAATAATTTACACGTTAAGTAGGCATGAAACGGAGACCCGAGCCAAAAGTTATGGCCTTTTCATTAAAGCCCCTTTCGATTCTGCCTGTAAGTCATAGACCGTAACTAGGCTCACGATCTACAAGACATCAACGGAAATCTCGGAATGTAAACTACAAAAGTCGAGAAGACAAGGGATCGTGATTCTGTCCCTAAGCAGGTCAAAATCCGTCAAGAAGGCAGATGACAGAATCTGCCAGAAAGTGAATTTGTTTTAAAAACTCGTTTTTAATAATTTACAAGTCAAGTAGGCATGAAACGGAGACCCGAGCCAAAAGTTATGGCCTTTTCAGTAAAGCCCCTTTCGGTTCTGCCTGTAACTCCTCGACCATAACTGGGCTCACGATCCACTTAATATCAACGGAAAGCTCGGAATGTAAACTAAAAAAATTCTAAAAGGCACGGGCTCGTGATTCTGTCCCGAAACAGGTCAAAATCCGTCGAGAAGGCACATGACCGAATCTGCCAGAAAGTGAAATTGTTTTAAAACCCGTTTTTTATAATTTACAAGTCAAGTAGGCATGAAATGGAGACCCGAACCAAAAGTTGTGGCCTTTTCAGTAAAGCCCCTTTCGGTTCTGCCTGTAACTCCTAGACCGTAACTGGGCTCACGATCCACAAGATATCAACGGAAAGCTCGGAATGTAAACAAAAAAATTCGAGAAGGAACGGGATCGTGATTCTATCCCTAAACAGGTCAAAATCCGTCGAGAAGGCAGATGACAGGATCTGACAGAAAGTAATTTTATTTTAAAACTCATTTTTAATTATTTACAAGTCAAGTAGGCCTGAAATGGAGACCCGAGCCAAAAGTTATTGCCTTTTCAGTAAAGCCCCTTTCGATTCTGCATGTAACTCTTAGACCGTAAGTGGGCTCATGATCCACAAGATATCAACGGAAAGCTCAGAACGTCAACTACAAGAGTCGAGAAGGCACGTGATCGTGATTCTATGCCGTAGCAGGTCAAAACCCATCGAGAAAGCAGATGACAGAATCTGCCAGAGAGTGAATTTGTTTTAAAACCCGTTTTTAATAATTTACACGTTAAGTAGGCATGAAAAGGAGACCCGAGCCAAAAGTTATGGCCTTTTCATTTAAGCCCCTTTCGATTATGCATGTAACTCCTAGATCGTAAGTGGGCTCACGATCCACAAGATATCAACGGAAAGCTCAGAACGTCAACTAAAAGAGTCGAGAAGGCACGTGATCGTGATTCTATGCCGAAGCAGGTCAAAACCCGTCGAGAAAGCAGATGACAGAATCTGCCAGAGAGTGAATTTGTTTTAAAACCCGTGTTAAATAATTTACACGTTAAGTAGGCATGAAACGGAGACTCGAGCCAAAAGTTATGGCCTTTTCATTAAAGCCCCTTTCGATTCTGCCTATAACTCCTAGACCGTAACTAGGCTCACGATCCACAAGATATCAACGGAAATCTCGGAATGTAAACTACAAAAGTCGAGAAGACACGGGATCGTGATTCTGTCCCGAAGCAGGTCAAAATCCGTCGAGAAGGCAGATGACAGAATCTGCCAGAAAGTGAATTTGTTTTAAAAACTCGTTTTTAATAATTTACAAGTCAAGTAGGCATGAAACGGAGACCCGTGACAAAATTTATGGCCTTTTCAGTGAAGCCCCTTTCGGTTCTGCCTGTAACTCCTAGACCATAACTGAGCTCACGATCCACATGATATCAACGGAAAGCTCGGAATGTATACTAAAAAAATTCCAAAAGGCACGGGCTCGTGATTCTGTCCCGAAACAGGTCAAAATCCGTCAAGAAGGCACATGACCGAATCTGCCAGAAAGTGAAATTGTTTTAAAACCCGTTTTTTATAATTTTCAAGTCAAGTAGGCATGAAACGGAGACCCGAACCAAAAGTTGTGGCCTTTTCAGTAAAGCCCCTTTCGGTTCTGCCTGTAACTCCTAGACCGTAACTGGGCTCACGATCCACAAGATATAAACGGAAAGCTCGGAATGTAACCTAAAAATTTCAAGAAGGTACAGGATCGTGATTCTGTCCCGAAACAGGTCAACATCCGTCGAGAAGGCAGATGACAGAATCTACCAGAAACTAAATTTATTTTAAAACTCATTTTTAATAATTTACAAGTCAAGTAGGCCTGAAACGGAGACCCGAGCCAAAAGTTATTGCCTTTTCTGTAAAGCCCCTTTCGATTCTGCATGTAACTCCTAGACCGTAAGTGGGCTCACGATCCACAAGATATCAACGGAAAGCTCAGAACGTCAACAACAAGAGTCGAGAAGGCACGTGATCGTGATTCTATGCCGTAGCAGGTCAAAACCCATCGAGAAAGCAGATGACAGAATCTGCCAGAGAGTGAATTTGTTTTAAAACCCGTTTTTAATAATTTACACGTTAAGTAGGCATGAAACGGAGACCCGAGCCAAAAGTTACGGCCTTTTCATTAAAGCCCCTTTCGATTCTGCATGTAACTCCTAGATCGTAAGTGGGCTCACGATCCACAAGATATCAACGGAAAGCTCAGAACGTCAACTAAAAGAGTCAAGAAGGCACGTGATCGTGATTCTATGCCGAAGCGGGTCAAAACCCGTCGAGAAAGCAGATGACAGAATCTGCCAGAGAGTGAATTTATTTTAAAACCCGTTTTTAATAATTTACACGTTAAGTAGGCATGAAACGGAGACCCGGGCCAAAAGTTATGGCCTTTTCATTAAAGCCCCTTTCGATTCTGCCTGTAACTCCTAGACCGTAACTAGGCTCACGATCTACAAGATATCAACAGAAATCTCGGAATGTAAACTACAAAAGTCGAGAAGACACGGGATCGTGATTCTGTCCCGAAGCAGGTCAAAATCCGTCGAGAAGGCAGATGACAGAATCTGCCAGAAAGTGAATTTGTTTTAAAAACTCGTTTTTAATAATTTACAAGTCAAGTAGGCATGAAACGGAGACCCGAGCCAAAAGTTATGGCCTTTTCAGTAAAGCCCCTTTCGGTTCTGCCTGTAACTCCTAGACCGTAACTGGGCTCACGATCCACAAGATATAAACGGAAAGCTCGGAATGTAACCTAAACAATTCAAGAAGGTACGGGATCGTGATTCTGTCCCGAAACAGTTCAACATCCGTCGAGAAGGCAGATGACAGGATCTGACAGAAAGTAATTTTATTTTAAAACTCATTTTTAATTATTTACAAGTCAAGTAGGCCTGAAATGGAGACCCGAGCCAAAAGTTATTGCCTTTTCAGTAAAGCCCCTTTCGATTCTGCATGTAACTCTTAGACCGTAAGTGGGCTCATGATCCACAAGATATCAACGGAAAGCTCAGAACGTCAACTACATGAGTCGAGAAGGCACGTGATCGTGATTCTATGCCGTAGCAGGTCAAAACCCATCGAGAAAGCAGATGACAGAATCTGCCAGAGAGTGAATTTGTTTTAAAACCCGTTTTTAATAATTTACACGTTAAGTAGGCATGAAACGGAGACCCGAGCCAAAAGTTATGGCCTTTTCATTAAAGCCCCTTTCGATTCTGCATGTAACTCCTAGATCGTAAGTGGGCTCACGATCCACAAGATATCAACGGAAAGCACAGAACGTCAACTAAAAGAGTCGAGAAGGCACGTGATCGTGATTCTATGCCGAAGCAGGTCAAAACCCATCGAGAAAGCAGATGACAGAATCTGCCAGAGAGTGAATTTGTTTTAAAACCCGTTTTTAATAATTTACACGTTAAGTAGGCATGAAACGGAGACCCGAGCCAAAAGTTATGGCCTTTTCATTAAAGCCCCTTTCGATTCTGCCTGTAAGTCATAGACCGTAACTAGGCTCACGATCTACAAGACATCAACGGAAATCTCGGAATGTAAACTACAAAAGTCGAGAAGACAAGGGATCGTGATTCTGTCCCTAAGCAGGTCAAAATCCGTCAAGAAGGCAGATGACAGAATCTGCCAGAAAGTGAATTTGTTTTAAAAACTCGTTTTTAATAATTTACAAGTCAAGTAGGCATGAAACGGAGACCCGAGCCAAAAGTTATGGCCTTTTCAGTAAAGCCCCTTTCGGTTCTGCCTGTAACTCCTCGACCATAACTGGGCTCACGATCCACTTAATATCAACGGAAAGCTCGGAATGTAAACTAAAAAAATTCTAAAAGGCACGGGCTCGTGATTCTGTCCCGAAACAGGTCAAAATCCGTCGAGAAGGCACATGACCGAATCTGCCAGAAAGTGAAATTGTTTTAAAACCCGTTTTTTATAATTTACAAGTCAAGTAGGCATGAAATGGAGACCCGAACCAAAAGTTGTGGCCTTTTCAGTAAAGCCCCTTTCGGTTCTGCCTGTAACTCCTAGACCGTAACTGGGCTCACGATCCACAAGATATCAACGGAAAGCTCGGAATGTAAACAAAAAAATTCGAGAAGGAACGGGATCGTGATTCTATCCCTAAACAGGTCAAAATCCGTCGAGAAGGCAGATGACAGGATCTGACAGAAAGTAATTTTATTTTAAAACTCATTTTTAATTATTTACAAGTCAAGTAGGCCTGAAATGGAGACCCGAGCCAAAAGTTATTGCCTTTTCAGTAAAGCCCCTTTCGATTCTGCATGTAACTCTTAGACCGTAAGTGGGCTCATGATCCACAAGATATCAACGGAAAGCTCAGAACGTCAACTACAAGAGTCGAGAAGGCACGTGATCGTGATTCTATGCCGTAGCAGGTCAAAACCCATCGAGAAAGCAGATGACAGAATCTGCCAGAGAGTGAATTTGTTTTAAAACCCGTTTTTAATAATTTACACGTTAAGTAGGCATGAAACGGAGACCCGAGCCAAAAGTTATGGCCTTTTCATTAAAGCCCCTTTCGATTCTGCATGTAACTCCTAGATCGTAAGTGGGCTCACGATCCACAAGATATCAACGGAAAGCACAGAACGTCAACTAAAAGAGTCGAGAAGGCACGTGATCGTGATTCTATGCCGAAGCAGGTCAAAACCCATCGAGAAAGCAAATGACAGAATCTGCCAGAGAGTGAATTTGTTTTAAAACCCGTTTTTAATAATTTACACGTTAAGTAGGCATGAAACGGAGACCCGAGCCAAAAGTTATGGCCTTTTCATTAAAGCCCCTTTCGATTCTGCCTGTAAGTCATAGACCGTAACTAGGCTCACGATCTACAAGACATCAACGGAAATCTCGGAATGTAAACTACAAAAGTCGAGAAGACAAGGGATCGTGATTCTGTCCCTAAGCAGGTCAAAATCCGTCAAGAAGGCAGATGACAGAATCTGCCAGAAAGTGAATTTGTTTTAAAAACTCGTTTTTAATAATTTACAAGTCAAGTAGGCATGAAACGGAGACCCGAGCCAAAAGTTATGGCCTTTTCAGTAAAGCCCCTTTCGGTTCTGCCTGTAACTCCTCGACCATAACTGGGCTCACGATCCACTTAATATCAACGGAAAGCTCGGAATGTAAACTAAAAAAATTCTAAAAGGCACGGGCTCGTGATTCTATGCCGAAGCAGGTCAAAATCGGTCGAGAAGGCACATGACCGAATCTGCCAGAAAGTGAAATTGTTTTAAAACCCGTTTTTTATAATTTACAAGTCAAGTAGGCATGAAACGGAGACCCGAACCAAAAGTTGTGGCCTTTTCAGTAAAGCCCCTTTCGGTTCTGCCTGTAACTCCTAGACCGTAACTGGGCTCACGATCCACAAGATATCAACGGAAAGCTCGGAATGTAAACAAAAAAATTCGAGAAGGAACGGGATCGTGATTCTATCCCTAAACAGGTCAAAATCCGTCGAGAAGGCAGATGACAGGATCTGACAGAAAGTAATTTTATTTTAAAACTCATTTTTAATAATTTACAAGTCAAGTAGGCCTGAAACGGAGACCCGAGCAAAAAAGTTATTGCCTTTTCAGTAAAGACCCTTTCGATTCTGCATGTAACTCCTAGACCGTAAGTGGGCACACGATGCACAAGATATCAGCGGAAAGCTCAGAACGTAAACTATAAGAGTCGAGAAGGCACGTGATCGTGATTCTATGCCGAAGCAGGTCATAATCCGTCGAGAAGGCACGGGATCGTGATTCTGTCCTGAAGCAGGTCAAAATCCGTCGAGAAGGCAGATGTCAGAATCTGCCAGAAAGTGAATTTGTTTTAAAAACTCGTTTTTAATAATTGTCAAATCAAGTAGGCCTGAAACGGAGACCCGAGCCAAAAGTTATTGCCTTTTCAGTAAAGCCCCTTTCGATTCTGCATGTAACTCCTAGACCGTAAGTGGGCTCACGATCCACAAGATATCAACGGAAAGCTCATAACGTCAACTACAAGAGTCGAGAAGGCACGTGATCGTGATTCTATGCCGTAGCAGGTCAAAACCCGTCGAGAAAGCAGATGACAGAATCTGCCAGAGAGTGAATTTGTTTTAAAACCCGTTTTTAATAATTTACACGTTAAGTAGGCATGAAAAGGAGACCCGAGCCAAAAGTTATGGCCTTTTCATTAAAGCCCCTTTCGATTCTGCATGTAACTCCTAGATCGTAAGTGGGCTCACGATCCACAAGATATCAACGGAAAGCTCAGAACGTTAACTAAAAGAGTCGAGAAGGCACGTGATCGTGATTCTATGCCGAAGCAGGTCAAAACCCGTCGAGAAAGCAGATGACAGAATCTGCCAGAGAGTGAATTTGTTTTAAAACCCGTTTTAAATAATTTACACGTTAAGTAGGCATGAAACGGAGACCCGAGCCAAAAGTTATGGCCTTTTCATTAAAGCCCCTTTCGGTTCTGCCTGTAACTCCTAGACCCTAACTGGGCTCACGATCCACATGATATCAACGGAAAGCTCGGAATGTAAATTAAAAAATTCTAAAAGGCACGGGCTCGTGATTCTGTCCCGAAACAGGTCAAAATCCGTCGAGAAGGCACATGACCGAAACTGCCAGAAAGTGAAATTGTTTTAAAACCCGTTTTTTATAATTTTCAAGTCAAGTAGGCATGAAACGGAGACCCGAACCAAAAGTTGTGGCCTTTTTAGTAAAGCCCCTTTCGGTTCTGCCTGTAACTCCTAGACCGTAACTGGGCTCACGATCCCCAAGATATCAACGAAAAGCTCGGAATGTAAACAAAAAAATTCGAGAAGGCACGGGATCGTGATTCTATCCCTAAACAGGTCAAAATCCGTCGAGAAGGCAGATGACAGGATCTGACAGAAAGTAATTTAATTTAAAACTCATTTTTAATAATTTACAAGTCAAGTAGGCCTGAAACGGAGACCCGAGCCAAAACTTATTGCCTTTTCAGTAAAGCCCCTTTCGATTCTGCATGTAACTCCTACACCGTAAGTGGGCTCACGATCCACAAGATATCAACGGAACGCTCAGAACGTCAACTACAAGAGTCGAGAAGGCACGTGATCGTGATTCTATGCCGTAGCAGGTCAAAACCCGTCGAGAAAGCAGATGACAGAATCTGCCAGAGAGTGAATTTGTTTTAAAACCCGTTTTTAATAATTTACACGTTAAGTAGGCATGAAAAGGAGACCCGAGCCAAAAGTTATGGCCTTTTCATTAAAGCCCCTTTCGATTCTGCATGTAACTCCTAGATCGTAAGTGGGCTCACGATCCACAAGATATCAACGGAAAGCTCAGAACGTCAACTAAAAGAGTCGAGAAGGCACGTGATCGTGATTCTATGCCGAAGCAGGTCAAAACCCGTCGAGAAAGCAGATGACGGAATCTGCCAGAGAGTGAATTTGTTTTAAAACCCGTTTTAAATAATTTACACGTTAAGTAGGCATGAAACGGAGACCCGAGCCAAAAGTTATGGCCTTTTCATTAAAGCCCCTTTCGATTCTGCCTGTAACTCCTAGACCGTAACTAGGCTCACGATCCACAAGATATCAACGGAAATCTCGGAATGTAAACTACAAAAGTCGAGAAGACACGGGATCGTGCTTCTGTCCTGAAGCAGGTCAAAATCCGTCGAGAAGGCAGATGACAGAATCTGCCAGAAAGTGAATTGGTTTTAAAAACTCGTTTTTAATAATTTACAAGTCAGGTAGGCATGAAACGGAGACCCGAGCCAAAAGTTATGGCCTTTTCAGTAAAGCCCCTTTCGGTTCTGCCTGTAACTCCTAGACCATAATTGGGCTCACGATCCACATGATATCAACGGAAAGCTCGGAATGTAAACTAAAAAAATTCTAAAAGGCACGGGCTCGTGATTCAGTCCTGAAACAGGTCAAAATACGTCGAGAAGGCACATGACCGAATCTGCCAGAAAGTGAAATTGTTTTAAAACCCGTTTTTTATAATTTACAAGTCAAGTAGGCATGAAACGGAGACCCGAACCAAAAGTTGTGGCCTTTTCAGTAAAGCCCCTTTCGGTTCTACCTGTAACTCCTAGACCGTAACTGGGCTCACGATCCACAAGATATAAACGAAAAGCTCGGAATGTAACCTAAAAAATTCAAGAAGGTACGGGATCGTGATTCTGTCCCGAAACATGTCAACATCCGCCGAGAAGGCAGATGACAGAATCTGCCAGAAACTAAATTTATTTTAAAACTCATTTTTAATAATTTACAAGTCAAGTAGGCCTGAAACGGAGACCCGAGCCAAAAGTTATTGCCTTTTCAGTAAAGCCCCTTTCGATTCTGCATGTAACTCCTAAACCGTAAGTGGGCTCACGATCCACAAGATATCAACGGAACGCTCAGATCGTCAACTACAAGAGTCGAGAAGGCACGTGATCGTGATTCTATGCCGTTGCAGGTCAAAACCTGTCGAGAAAGCAGATGACAGAATCTGCCAGAGAGTGAATTTGTTTTAAAACCCGTTTTTAATAATTTACACGTTAAGTAGGCATGAAAAGGAGACCCGAGCCAAAAGTTATGGCCTTTTCATTAAAGCCCCTTTCGATTCTTCATGTAACTCCTAGATCGTAAGTGGGCTCACGATCCACAAGATATCAACGGAAAGCTCAGAACGTCAACTAAAAGAGTCGAGAAGGCACGTGATCGTGATTCTACGCCGAAGCAGGTCAAAACCCGTCGAGAAAGCAGATGACAGAATCTGCCAGAGAGTGAATTTGTTTTAAAACCCGTTTTAAATAATTTACACGTTAAGTAGGCATGAAACGGAGACCCGAGCCAAAAGTTATGGCCTTTTCATTAAAGCCCCTTTCGATTCTGCCTGTAACTCCTAGACCGTAACTAGGCTCACGATCCACAAGATATCAACGGAAATCTCGGAATGTAAACTACAAAAGTCGAAAAGACACGGGATCGTGATTCTGTCCCGAAGCAGGTCAAAATCCGTCGAGAAGGCAGATGACAGAATCTGCCAGAAAGTGAATTTGTTTTAAAAACTCGTTTTTAAGAATTTACAAGTCAAGTAGGCATGAAACGGAGACCCGAGCCAAAAGTTATGGCCTTTTCAGTAAAGCCCCTTTCGGTTCTGCCTGTAACTCCTAGACCATAATTGGGCTCACGATCCACATGATATCAACGGAAAGCTCGGAATGTAAACTAAAAAATTCTAAAAGGCACGGGCTCGTGATTCAGTCCCGAAACATGTCAAAATCCGTCGAGAAGGCACATGACCGAATCTGCCAGAAAGTGAAATTGTTTTAAAACCCGTTTTTTATAATTTACAAGTCAAGTAGGCATGAAACGGAGACCCGAACCAAAAGTTGTGGCCTTTTCAGTAAAGCCCCTTTCGGTTCTACCTGTAACTCCTAGACCGTAACTGGGCTCACGATCCACAAGATATAAACGAAAAGCTCGGAATGTAACCTAAAAAATTCAAGAAGGTACGGGATCGTGATTCTGTCCCGAAACATGTCAACATCCGCCGAGAAGGCAGATGACAGAATCTGCCAGAAACTAAATTTATTTTAAAACTCATTTTTAATAATTTACAAGTCAAGTAGGCCTGAAACGGAGACCCGAGCCAAAAGTTATTGCCTTTTCAGTAAAGCCCCTTTCGATTCTGCATGTAACTCCTAAACCGTAAGTGGGCTCACGATCCACAAGATATCAACGGAACGCTCAGATCGTCAACTACAAGAGTCGAGAAGGCACGTGATCGTGATTCTATGCCGTAGCAGGTCAAAACCTGTCGAGAAAGCAGATGACAGAATCTGCCAGAGAGTGAATTTGTTTTAAAACCCGTTTTTAATAATTTACACGTTAAGTAGGCATGAAAAGGAGACCCGAGCCAAAAGTTATGGCCTTTTCATTAAAGCCCCTTTCGATTCTTCATGTAACTCCTAGATCGTAAGTGGGCTCACGATCCACAAGATATCAACGGAAAGCTCAGAACGTCAACTAAAAGAGTCGAGAAGGCACGTGATCGTGATTCTACGCCGAAGCAGGTCAAAACCCGTCGAGAAAGCAGATGACAGAATCTGCCAGAGAGTGAATTTGTTTTAAAACCCGTTTTAAATAATTTACACGTTAAGTAGGCATGAAACGGAGACCCGAGCCAAAAGTTATGGCCTTTTCATTAAAGCCCCTTTCGATTCTGCCTGTAACTCCTAGACCGTAACTAGGCTCACGATCCACAAGATATCAACGGAAATCTCGGAATGTAAACTACAAAAGTCGAAAAGACACGGGATCGTGATTCTGTCCCGAAGCAGGTCAAAATCCGTCGAGAAGGCAGATGACAGAATCTGCCAGAAAGTGAATTTGTTTTAAAAACTCGTTTTTAAGAATTTACAAGTCAAGTAGGCATGAAACGGAGACCCGAGCCAAAAGTTATGGCCTTTTCAGTAAAGCCCCTTTCGGTTCTGCCTGTAACTCCTAGACCATAATTGGGCTCACGATCCACATGATATCAACGGAAAGCTCGGAATGTAAACTAAAAAATTCTAAAAGGCACGGGCTCGTGATTCAGTCCCGAAACATGTCAAAATCCGTCGAGAAGGCACATGACCGAATCTGCCAGAAAGTGAAATTGTTTTAAAACCCGTTTTTTATAATTTACAAGTCAAGTAGGCATGAAACGGAGACCCGAACCAAAAGTTGTGGCCTTTTCAGTAAAGCCCCTTTCGGTTCTGCCTGTAACTCCTAGACCGTAACTGGGTCACGATCCACAAGATATAAACAGAAAGCTCGGAATGTAACCTAAAAAATTCAAGAAGGTACGGGATCGTGATTCTGTCCCGAAACAGGTCAACATCCGTCGAGAAGGCAGATGACAGAATCTGCCAGAAACTAAATTTATTTTAAAACTCATTTTTAATAATTTACAAGTCAAGTAGGCCTGAAACGGAGACCCGAGCCAAAAGTTATTGCCTTTTCAGTAAAGCCCCTTTCGATTCTGCATGTAACTCCTAGACCGTAAGTGGGCTCACGATCCACAAGATATCAACGGAAAGCTCATAACGTGAACTACAAGAGTCGAGAAGGCACGTGATCGTGATTCTATGCCGTAGCAGGTCAAAACCCGTCGATAAAGCAGATGACAGAATCTGCCAGAGAGTGAATTTGTTTTAAAACCCGTTTTTAATAATTTACACGTTAAGTAGGCATGAAAAGGAGACCCGAGCCAAAAGTTATGGCCTTTTCATTAAAGCCCCTTTCGATTCTGCATGTAACTCCTAGATCGTAAGTGGGCTCACGATCCACAAGATATCAACGGAAAGCTCAGAACGTCAACTAAAAGAGTCGAGAAGGCACGTGATCGTGATTCTATGCCGAAGCAGGTCAAAACCCGTCGAGAAAGCAGATGACAGAATCTGCCAGAGAGTGAATTTGTTTTAAAACCCGTTTTAAATAATTTACACGTTAAGTAGGCATGAAACGGAGACCCGAGCCAAAAGTTATGGCCTTTTCATTAAAGCCCCTTTCGATTCTGCATGTAACTCCTAGATCGTAAGTGGGCTCACGATCCACAAGATATCAACGGAAAGCTCAGAACGTCAACTAAAAGAGTCGAGAAGGCACGTGATCGTGATTCTATGCCGAAGCAGGTCAAAACCCGTCGAGAAAGCAGATGACAGAATCTGCCAGAGAGTGAATTTGTTTTAAAACCCGTTTTAAATAATTTACACGTTAAGTAGGCATGAAACGGAGACCCGAGCCAAAAGTTATGGCCTTTTCATTAAAGCCCCTTTCGGTTCTGCCTGTAACTCCTAGACCATAACTGGGCTCACGATCCACATGATATCAACGGAAAGCTCGGAATGTAAACTAAAAAATTCTAAAAGGCACGGGCTCGTGATTCTGTCCCGAAACAGGTCAAAATCCGTCGAGAAGGCACATGACCGAATCTGCCAGAAAGTGAAATTGTTTTAAAACCCGTTTTTTATAATTTTCAAGTCAAGTAGGCATGAAACGGAGACCCGAACCAAAAGTTGAGGCCTTTTTAGTAAAGCCCCTTTCGGTTCTGCCTGTAACTCCTAGACCGTAACTGGGCTCACGATCCACAAGATATCAACGAAAAGCTCGGAATGTAAACAAAAAAATTCGAGAAGGCACGGGATCGTGATTCTATCCCTAAACAGGTCAAAATCCGTCGAGAAGGCAGATGACAGGATCTGACAGAAAGTAATTTAATTTAAAACTCATTTTTAATAATTTACAAGTCAAGTAGGCCTGAAACGGAGACCCGAGCCAAAACTTATTGCCTTTTCAGTAAAGCCCCTTTCGATTCTGCATGTAACTCCTAGACCGTAAGTGGGCTCACGATCCACAAGATATCAACGGAACGCTCAGAACGTCAACTACAAGAGACGAGAAGGCACGTGATCGTGATTCTATGCCGTAGCAGGTCAAAACCCGTCGAGAAAGCAGATGACAGAATCTGCCAGAGAGTGAATTTGTTTTAAAACCCGTTTTTAATAATTTACACGTTAAGTAGGCATGAAAAGGAGACCCGAGCCAAAAGTTATGGCCTTTTCATTAAAGCCCCTTTCGATTCTTCATGTAACTCCTAGATCGTAAGTGGGCTCACGATCCACAAGATATCAACGGAAAGCTCAGAACGTCAACTAAAAGAGTCGAGAAGGCACGTGATCGTGATTCTATGCCGAAGCAGGTCAAAACCCGTCGAGAAAGCAGATGACAGAATCTGCCAGAGAGTGAATTTGTTTTAAAACCCGTTTTAAATAATTTACACGTTAAGTAGGCATGAAACGGAGACCCGAGCCAAAAGTTATGGCCTTTTCATTAAAGCCCCTTTCGATTCTGCCTGTAACTCCTAGACCGTAACTAGGCTCACGATCCACAAGATATCAACGGAAATCTCGGAATGTAAACTACAAAAGTCGAAAAGACACGGGATCGTGATTCTGTCCCGAAGCAGGTCAAAATCCGTCGAGAAGGCAGATGACAGAATCTGCCAGAAAGTGAATTTGTTTTAAAAACTCGTTTTTAAGAATTTACAAGTCAAGTAGGCATGAAACGGAGACCCGAGCCAAAAGTTATGGCCTTTTCAGTAAAGCCCCTTTCGGTTCTGCCTGTAACTCCTAGACCATAATTGGGCTCACGATCCACATGATATCAACGGAAAGCTCGGAATGTAAACTAAAAAATTCTAAAAGGCACGGGCTCGTGATTCAGTCCCGAAACAGGTCAAAATCCGTCGAGAAGGCACATGACCGAATCTGCCAGAAAGTGAAATTGTTTTAAAACCCGTTTTTTATAATTTACAAGTCAAGTAGGCATGAAACGGAGACCCGAACCAAAAGTTGTGGCCTTTTCAGTAAAGCCCCTTTCGGTTCTGCCTGTAACTCCTAGACCGTAACTGGGCTCACGATCCACAAGATATAAACAGAAAGCTCGGAATGTAACCTAAAAAATTCAAGAAGGTACGGGATCGTGATTCTGTCCCGAAACAGGTCAACATCCGTCGAGAAGGCAGATGACAGAATCTGCCAGAAACTAAATTTATTTTAAAACTCATTTTTAATAATTTACAAGTCAAGTAGGCCTGAAACGGAGACCCGAGCCAAAAGTTATTGCCTTTTCAGTAAAGCCCCTTTCGATTCTGCATGTAACTCCTAGACCGTAAGTGGGCTCACGATCCACAAGATATCAACGGAAAGCTCATAACGTGAACTACAAGAGTCGAGAAGGCACGTGATCGTGATTCTATGCCGTAGCAGGTCAAAACCCGTCGATAAAGCAGATGACAGAATCTGCCAGAGAGTGAATTTGTTTTAAAACCCGTTTTTAATAATTGACACGTTAAGTAGACATGAAACGGAGACCCGAGCCAAAAGTTATGGCCTTTTCATTAAAGCCCCTTTCGGTTCTGCCTGTAACTCCTAGACCATAACTGGGCTCACGATCCACATGATATCAACGGAAAGCTCGGAATGTAAACTAAAAAATTCTAAAAGGCACGGGCTCGTGATTCTGTCCCGAAACAGGTCAAAATCCGTCGAGAAGGCACATGACCGAATCTGCCAGAAAGTGAAATTGTTTTAAAACCCGTTTTTTATAATTTTCAAGTCAAGTAGGCATGAAACGGAGACCCGAACCAAAAGTTGTGGCCTTTTTAGTAAAGCCCCTTTCGGTTCTGCCTGTAACTCCTAGACCGTAACTGGGCTCACGATCCACAAGATATCAACGAAAAGCTCGGAATGTAAACAAAAAAATTCGAGAAGGCACGGGATCGTGATTCTATCCCTAAACAGGTCAAAATCCGTCGAGAAGGCAGATGACAGGATCTGACAGAAAGTAATTTAATTTAAAACTCATTTTTAATAATTTACAAGTCAAGTAGGCCTGAAACGGAGACCCGAGCCAAAACTTATTGCCTTTTCAGTAAAGCCCCTTTCGATTCTGCATGTAACACCTAGACCGTAAGTGGGCTCACGATCCACAAGATATCAACGGAACGCTCAGAACGTCAACTACAAGAGTCGAGAAGGCACGTGATCGTGATTCTATGCCGTAGCAGGTCAAAACCCGTCGAGAAAGCAGATGATAGAATCTGCCAGAGAGTGAATTTGTTTTAAAACCCGTTTTTAATAATTTACACGTTAAGTAGGCATGAAAAGGAGACCCGAGCCAAAAGTTATGGCCTTTTCATTAAAGCCCCTTTCGATTCTGCATGTAACTCCTAGATCGTAAGTGGGCTCACGATCCACAAGATATCAACGGAAAGCTCAGAACGTCAACTAAAAGAGTCGAGAAGGCACGTGATCGTGATTCTGTGCCGAAGCAGGTCAAAACCCGTCGAGAAAGCAGATGACGGAATCTGCCAGAGAGTGAATTTGTTTTAAAACCCGTTTTAAATAATTTACACGTTAAGTAGGCATGAAACGGAGACCCGAGCCAAAAGTTATGGCCTTTTCATTAAAGCCCCTTTCGATTCTGCCTGTAACTCCTAGACCGTAACTAGGCTCACGATCCACAAGATATCAACGGAAATCTCGGAATGTAAACTACAAAAGTCGAGAAGACACGGGATCGTGATTCTGTCCCGAAGCAGGTCAAAATCCATCGAGAAGGCAGATGACAAAATCTGCCAGAAAGTGAATTTGTTTTAAAAACTCGTTTTTAAGAATTTACAAGTCAACTAGGCATGAAACGGAGACCCGAGCCAAAAGTTATGGCCTTTTCAGTAAAGCCCCTTTCGGTTCTGCCTGTAACTCCTAGACCATAACTGGGCTCACGATCCACATGATATCAACCGAAAGCTCGGAATGTAAACTAAAAAATTCTAAAAGGCACGGGCTCGTGATTCAGTCCCGAAACAGGTCAAAATCCATCGAGAAGGCACATGACCGAATCTGCCAGAAAGTGAAATTGTTTTAAAACCCGTTTTTTATAATTTACAAGTCAAGTAGGCATGAAACGGAAACCCGAACCAAAAGTTGTGGCCTTTTCAGTTAAGCCCCTTTCGGTTCTGCCTGTAACCCCTAGACCGTAACTGGGCTCACGATCCACAAGATATAAACAGAAAGCTCGGAATGTAACCTAAAAAATTCAAGAAGGTACGGGATCGTGATTCTGTCCCAAAACAGGTCAACATCCGTCGAGAAGGCAGATGACAGAATCTGCCAGAAACTAAATTTATTTTAAAACTCATTTTTAATAATTTACAAGTCAAGTAGGCCTGAAACGGAGACCCGAGCCAAAAGTTATTGCCATTTCAGTAAAGCCCCTTTCGATTCTGCATGTAACTCCTAGACCGTAAGTGGGCTCACGATCCACAAGATATCAACGGAAAGCTCATAACGTGAACTACAAGAGTCAAGAAGGCACGTGATCGTGATTCTATGCCGTAGCAGGTCAAAACCCGTCGATAAAGCAGATGACAGAATCTGCCAGAGAGTGAATTTGTTTTAAAACCCGTTTTTAATAATTTACACGTTAAGTAGGCATGAAAAGGAGACCCGAGCCAAAAGTTATGGCCTTTTCATTAAAGCCCCTTTCGATTCTGCATGTAACTCCTAGATCGTAAGTGGGCTCACGATCCACAAGATATCAACGGAAAGCTCAGAACGTCAACTAAAAGAGTCGAGAAGGCACGTGATCGTGATTCTATGCCGAAGCAGGTCAAAACCCGTCGAGAAAGCAGATGACAGAATCTGCCAGAGAGTGAATTTGTTTTAAAACCCGTTTTAAATAATTTACACGTTAAGTAGGCATGAAACGGAGACCCGAGCCAAAAGTTATGGCCTTTTCATTAAAGCCCCTTTCGATTCTGCATGTAACTCCTAGATCGTAAGTGGGCTCACGATCCACAAGATATCAACGGAACGCTCAGAACGTCAACTACAAGAGTCGAGAAGGCACGTGATCGTGATTCTATGCCGTAGCAGGTCAAAACCTGTCGAGAAAGCAGATGACAGAATCTGCCAGAGAGTGAATTTGTTTTAAAACCCGTTTTTAATAATTTACACGTTAAGTTGGCATGAAAAGGAGACCCGAGCCAAAAGTTATGGCCTTTTCATTAAAGCCCCTTTCGATTCTTCATGTAACTCCTAGATCGTAAGTGGGCTCACGATCCACAAGATATCAACGGAAAGCTCAGAACGTCAACTAAAAGAGTCGAGAAGGCACGTGATCGTGATTCTATGCCGAAGCAGGTCAAAACCCGTCGAGAAAGCAGATGACAGAATCTGCCAGAGAGTGAATTTGTTTTAAAACCCGTTTTAAATAATTTACACGTTAAGTAGGGATGAAACGGAGACCCGAGCCAAAAGTTATGGCCTTTTCATTAAAGCCCCTTTCGATTCTGCCTGTAACTCCTAGACCGTAACTAGGCTCACGATCCACAAGATATCAACGGAAATCTCGGAATGTAAACTACAAAAGTCGAAAAGACACGGGATCGTGATTCTGTCCCGAAGCAGGTCAAAATCCGTCGAGAAGGCAGATGACAGAATCTGCCAGAAAGTGAATTTGTTTTAAAAACTCGTTTTTAAGAATTTACAAGTCAAGTAGGCATGAAACGGAGACCCGAGCCAAAAGTTATGGCCTTTTCAGTAAAGCCCCTTTCGGTTCTGCCTGTAACTCCTAGACCATAATTGGGCTCACGATCCACATGATATCAACGGAAAGCTCGGAATGTAAACTAAAAAATTCTAAAAGGCACGGGCTCGTGATTCAGTCCCGAAACAGGTCAAAATCCGTCGAGAAGGCACATGACCGAATCTGCCAGAAAGTGAAATTGTTTTAAAACCCGTTTTTTATAATTTACAAGTCAAGTAGGCATGAAACGGAGACCCGAACCAAAAGTTGTGGCCTTTTCAGTAAAGCCCCTTTCGGTTCTGCCTGTAACTCCTAGACCGTAACTGGGCTCACGATCCACAAGATATAAACAGAAAGCTCGGAAAGTAACCTAAAAAATTCATGAAGGTACGGGATCGTGATTCTGTCCCGAAACAGGTCAACATCCGTCGAGAAGGCAGATGACAGAATCTGCCAGAAACTAAATTTATTTTAAAACTCATTTTTAATAATTTACAAGTCAAGTAGGCCTGAAACGGAGACCCGAGCCAATAGTTATTGCCTTTTCAGTAAAGCCCCTTTCGATTCTGCATGTAACTCCTAGACCGTAAGTGGGCTCACGATCCACAAGATATCAACGGAAAGCTCATAACATGAACTACAAGAGTCGAGAAGGCACGTGATCGTGATTCTATGCCGTAGCAGGTCAAAACCCGTCGATAAAGCAGATGACAGAATCTGCCAGAGAGTGAATTTGTTTTAAAACCCGTTTTTAATAATTTACACGTTAAGTAGGCATGAAAAGGAGACCCGAGCCAAAAGTTATGGCCTTTTCATTAAAGCCCCTTTCGATTCTGCATGTAACTCCTAGATCGTAAGTGGGCTCACGATCCACAAGATATCAACGGAAAGCTCAGAACGTCAACTAAAAGAGTCGAGAAGGCACGTGATCATGATTCTATGCCGAAGCAGGTCAAAACCCGTCGAGAAAGCAGATGACAGAATCTGCCAGAGAGTGAATTTGTTTTAAAACCCGTTTTAAATAATTTACACGTTAAGTAGGCATGAAACGGACACCCGAGCCAAAAGTTATGGCCTTTTCATTAAAGCCCCTTTCGGTTCTGCCTGTAACTCCTAGACCATAACTGGGCTCACGATCCACATGATATCAACGGAAAGCTCGGAATGTAAACTAAAAAATTCTAAAAGGCACGGGCTCGTGATTCTGTCCCGAAACAGGTCAAAATCCGTCGAGAAGGCACATGACCGAATCTGCCAGAAAGTGAAATTGCTTTAAAACCCATTTTTTAAAATTTACAAGTCAAGTAGGCATGAAACGGAGACCCGAACCAAAAGTTGTGGCCTTTTTAGTAAAGCCCCTTTCGGTTCTGCCTGTAACTCCTAGACCGTAACTGGGCTCACGATCCACAAGATATCAACGAAAAGCTCGGAATGTAAACAAAAAAACTCGAGAAGGCACGGGATCGTGATTCTATCCCTAAACAGGTCAAAATCCGTCGAGAAGGCAGATGACAGGATCTGACAGAAAGTAATTTAATTTAAAACTCATTTTTAATAATTTACAAGTCAAGTAGGCCTGAAACGGAGACCCGAGTCAAAAGTTATTGCCTTTTCAGTAAAGCCCCTTTCGATTCTGCATGTAACTCCTAGACCGTAAGTGGGCTCACGATCCACAAGATATCAACGGAACGCTCAGAACGTCAACTACAAGAGTCGAGAAGGCACGTGATCGTGATTCTATGCCGTAGCAGGTCAAAACCCGTCGAGAAAGCAGATTACAGAATCTGCCAGAGAGTGAATTTGTTTTAAAACCCGTTTTTAATAATTTACACGTTAAGTAGGCATGAAAATGAGACCCGAGCCAAAAGTTATGGCCTTTTCATTAAAGCCCCTTTCGATTCTGCATGTAACTCCTAGATCGTAAGTGGGCTCACGATCCACAAGATATCAACGGAAAGCTCAGAACGTCAACTAAAAGAGTCGAGAAGGCACGTGATCGTGATTCTATGCCGAAGCAGGTCAAAACCCGTCGAGAAAGCAGATGACAGAATCTGCCAGAGAGTGAATTTGTTTTAAAACCCGTTTTAAATAATTTACACGTTAAGTAGGCATGAAACGGAGACCCGAGCCAAAAGTTATGGCCTTTTCATTAAAGCCCCTTTCGATTCTGCCTGTAACTCCTAGACCGTAACTAGGCTCACGATCCACAAGATATCAACGGAAATCTCGGAATGTAAACTACAAAAGTCGAGAAGACACGGGATCGTGATTCTGTCCCGAAGCAGGTCAAAATCCGTCGAGAAGGCAGATGACAAAATCTGCCAGAAAGTGAATTTGTTTTAAAAACTCGTTTTTAAGAATTTACAAGTCAACTAGGCATGAAACGGAGACCCGAGCCAAAAGTTATGGCCTTTTCAGTAAAGCCCCTTTCGGTTCTGCCTGTAACTCCTAGACCATAACTGGGCTCACGATCCACATGATATCAACCGAAAGCTCGGAATGTAAACTAAAAAATTCTAAAAGGCACGGGCTCGTGATTCAGTCCCGAAACAGGTCAAAATCCATCGAGAAGGCACATGACCGAATCTGCCAGAAAGTGAAATTGTTTTAAAACCCGTTTTTTATAATTTACAAGTCAAGTAGGCATGAAACGGAGACCCGAACCAAAAGTTGTGGCCTTTTCAGTTAAGCCCCTTTCGGTTCTGCCTGTAACCCCTAGACCGTAACTGGGCTCACGATCCACAAGATATAAACAGAAAGCTCGGAATGTAACCTAAAAAATTCAAGAAGGTACGGGATCGTGATTCTGTCCCAAAACAGGTCAACATCCGTCGAGAAGGCAGATGACAGAATCTGCCAGAAACTAAATTATTTTAAAACTCATTTTTAATAATTTACAAGTCAAGTAGGCCTGAAACGGAGACCCGAGCCAAAAGTTATTGCCTTTTCAGTAAAGCCCCTTTTGATTCTGCATGTAACTCCTAGACCGTAAGTGGGCTCACGATCCACAAGATATCAACGGAAAGCTCAGAACGTCAACTACAAGAGTCGAGAAGGCACGTAATCGTGATTCTATGCCATAGCAGGTCAAAACCCGTCGAGAAAGCAGATGACAGAATCTGCCAGAGAGTGAATTTGTTTTAAAACCCGTTTTTAATAATTTACACGTTAAGTAGGCACGAAAAGGAGACCCGAGCCAAAAGTTATGGCCTTTTCATTAAAGCCCCTTTCGATTATGCATGTAACTCCTAGATCGTAAGTGGGCTCACGATCCACAAGATATCAACGGAAAGCTCAGAACGTCAACTAAAAGAGTCGAGAAGGCACGTGATCGTGATTCTATGCCGAAGCAGGTCAAAACCCGTCGAGAAAGCAGATGACAGAATCTGCCAGAGAGTGAATTTGTTTTAAAACCCGTTTTAAATAATTTACACGTTAAGTAGGCATGAAACGGAGACCCGAGCCAAAAGTTATGGCCTTTTCATTAAAGCCGCTTTCGGTTCTGCCTGTAACTCCTAGACCATAACTGGGCTCACGATCCACATGATATCAACGGAAAGCTCGGAATGTAAACTAAAAAATTCTAAAAGGCACGGGCTCGTGATTCTGTCCCGAAACAGGTCAAAATCCGTCGAGAAGGCACATGACCGAATCCGCCAGAAAGTGAAATTGTTTTAAAACCCGTTTTTTATAATTTACAAGTCAAGTAGGCATGAAACGGAGACCCGAACCAAAAGTTGTGGCCTTTTTAGTAAAGCCCCTTTCGGTTCTGCCTGTAACTCCTAGACCGTAACTGGGCTCACGATCCACAAGATATCAACGGAAAGCTCGGAATGTAAACAAAAAAATTCGAGAAGGCACGGGATCGTGATTCTATCCCTTAACAGGTCAAAATCCGTCGAGAAGGCAGACGACAGGATCTGACAGAAAGTAATTTAATTTAAAACTCATTTTTAATAATTTACAAGTCAAGTAGGCCTGGAACGGAGACCCGAGCCAAAAGTTATTGCCTTTTCAGTAAAGCCCCTTTCGATTCTGCATGTAACTCCTAGACCGTAAGTGGGCTCACGATCCACAAGATATCAACGGAAAGCTCAGAACGTCAACTACTAGAGTCAAGAAGGCACGTGATCGTGATTCTATGCCATAGCAGGTCAAAACCCGTCGAGAAAGCAGATGACAGAATCTGCCAGAGAGTGGATTTGTTTTAAAACCCGTTTTTAATAATTTACACGTTAAGTAGGCATGAAAAGGAGACCCGAGCCAAAAGTTATGGCCTTTTCATTAAAGCCCCTTTCGATTATGCATGTAACTCCTAGATCGTAAGTGGGCTCACGATCCACAAGATATCAACGGAAAGCTCAGAACGTCAACTAAAAGAGTCGAGAAGGCACGTGATCGTGATTCTATGCCGAAGCAGGTCAAAACCCGTCGAGAAAGCAGATGACAGAATCTGCCAGAGAGTGAATTTGTTTTAAAACCCGTTTTAAATAATTTACACGTTAAGTAGGCATGAAACGGAGACCCGAGCCAAAAGTTATGGCCTTTTCATTAAAGCCGCTTTCGGTTCTGCCTGTAACTCCTAGACCATAACTGGGCTCACGATCCACATGATATCAACGGAAAGCTCGGAATGTAAACTAAAAAATTCTAAAAGGCACGGGCTCGTGATTCTGTCCCGAAACAGGTCAAAATCCGTCGAGAAGGCACATGACCGAATCTGCCAGAAAGTGAAATTGTTTTAAAACCCGTTTTTTATAATTTACAAGTCAAGTAGGCATGAAACGGAGACCCGAACCAAAAGTTGTGGCCTTTTTAGTAAAGCCCCTTTCGGTTCTGCCTGTAACTCCTAGACCGTAACTGGGCTCACGATCCACAAGATATCAACGGAAAGCTCGGAATGTAAACAAAAAAATTCGAGAAGGCACGGGATCGTGATTCTATCCCTTAACAGGTCAAAATCCGTCGAGAAGGCAGATGACAGGATCTGACAGAAAGTAATTTAATTTAAAACTCATTTTTAATAATTTACAAGTCAAGTAGGCCTGGAACGGAGACCCGAGCCAAAAGTTATTGCCTTTTCAGTAAAGCCCCTTTCGATTCTACATGTAACTCCTAGACCGTAAGTGGGCTCACGATCCACAAGATATCAACGGAAAGCTCAGAACGTCAACTACTAGAGTCAAGAAGGCATGTGATCGTGATTCTATGCCGTAGCAGGTCAAAACCCGTCGAGAAAGCAGATGACAGAATCTGCCAGAGAGTGAATTTGTTTTAAAACCCGTTTTTAATAATTTACACGTTAAGTAGGCATGAAAAGGAGACCCGAGCCAAAAGTTATGGCCTTTTCATTAAAGCCCCTTTCGATTCTGCATGTAACTCCTAGATCGTAAGTGGGCTCACGATCCACAAGATATCAACGGAAAGCTCAGAACGTCAACTAAAAGAGTCGAGAAGGCACGTGATCGTGATTCTATGCCGAAGCAGGTCAAAACCCGTCGAGAAAGCAGATGACAGAATCTGCCAGAGAGTGAATTTGTTTAAAAACCCGTTTTAAATGATTTACACGTTAAGTAGGCATGAAACGGAGACCCGAGCCAAAAGTTATGGCCTTTTCATTAAAGCCCCTTTCGATTCTGCCTATAAGTCCTAGACGGTAACTAGGCTCACGATCCACAAGATATCAACGGAAATCTCGGAATGTAAACTTCAAAAGTCGAGAAGACACGGGATCGTGATTCTATCCCGAAGCTGGTCAAAATCCGTCGAGAAGGCAGATGACAGAATCTGCCAGAAAGTGAATTTGTTTTAAAAACTCGTTTTTAATAATTTACAAGTCAAGTAGGCACGAAACGGAGACCCGAGACAAAAGTTATGGCCTTTTCAGTGAAGCCCCATTCGGTTCTGCCTGTAACTCCTAGACCATAACTGGGCTCACGATCCACATGATATCAACGGAAAGCTCGGAATGTATACTAAAAAAATTCTAAAAGGCACGAGCTCGTGATTCTGTCCCGAAACAGGTCAAAATCCGTCAAGAAGGCACATGACCGAATCTGCCAGAAAGTGAAATTGTTTTAAAACCCGTTTTTTATAATTTTCAAGTCAAGTAGGCATGAAACGGAGACCCGAACCAAAAGTTGTGGCCTTTTCAGTAAAGCCCCTTTCGGTTCTGCCTGTAACTCCTAGACCGTAACTGGGCTCACGATCCACAAGATATAAACGGAAAGCTCGGAATGTAACCTAAAAATTTCAAGAAGGTACGGGATCGTGATTCTGTCCCGAAACAGGTCAACATCCGTCGAGAAGGCAGATGACAGAATCTGCCAGAAACTAAATTTATTTTAAAACTCATTTTTAATAATTTACAAGTCAAGTAGGCCTGAAATGGAGACCCGGGCCAAAAGTTATTGCCTTTTCAGTAAAGCCCCTTTCGATTCTGCATGTAACTCCTAGACCGTAAGTGGGCTCACGATCCACAAGATATCAATGGAAAGCTCAAAACGTCAACTACAAGAGTCGAGAAGGCACGTGATCGTGATTCTATGCCGTAGCAGGTCAAAACCCGTCGAGAAAATAGATGACAGAATCTGCCAGAGAGTGAATTTGTTTTAAAACCCGTTTTTAATAATTTACACGTTAAGTAGGCATGAAACGGAGACCCGAGCCAAAAGTTACGGCCTTTTCATTAAAGCCCCTTTCGATTCTGCATGTAACTCCTAGATCGTAAGTGGGCTCACGATCCACAAGATATCAACGGAAAGCTCAGAACGTCAACTAAAAGAGTCGAGAAGGCACGTGATCGTGATTCTATGCCGAAGCAGGTCAAAACCCGTCGAGAAAGCAGATGACAGAATCTGCCAGAGAGTGAATTTATTTTAAAACCCGTTTTTAATAATTTACACGTTAAGTAGGCATGAAACGGAGACCCGAGCCAAAAGTTATGGCCTTTTCATTAAAGCCCCTTTCGATTCTGCCTGTAACTCCTAGACAGTAACTAGGCTCACGATCCACAAGATATCAACGGAAATCTCGGAATGTAAACTACAAAAGTCGAGAAGACACGGGATCATGATTCTGTCCCGAAGCAGGTCAAAATCCGTCGAGAAGGCAGATGACAGAATCTGCCAGAAAGTGAATTTATTTTAAAAACTCGTTTTTAATAATTTACAAGTCAAGTAGGCATGAAACGGAGACCCGAGCCAAAAGTTATGGCCTTTTCAGTAAAGCCCCTTTCGGTTCTGCCTGTAACTCCTAGACCATAACTGGGCTCACGATCCACATGATATCAACAGAAAGCTCGGAATGTAAACTAAAAAATTCTAAAAGGCACGGGCTCGTGATTCTGTCCCGAAACAGGTCAAAATCCGTCGAGAAGGCACATGACCGAATCTTCCAGAAAGTGAAATTGTTTTAAAACCCATTTTTTATAATTTACAAGTCAAGTAGGCATGAAACGGAGACCCGAACCAAAAGTTGTGGCCTTTTCAGTAAAGCCCCTTTCGGTTCTGCCTGTAACTCCTAGACCGTAACTGGGCTCACGATCCACAAGATATCAACGGAAAGCTCGGAATGTAAACAAAAAAATTCGAGAAGGCACGGGATCTTGATTCTATCCCTAAACAGGTCCAAATCCGTCGAGAAGGCAGATGACAGGATCTAACAGAAAGTAATTTTATTTTAAAACTCATTTTTAATTATTTACAAGTTAAGTAGGCCTGAAATGGAGACCCGAGCCAAAAGTTATTGCCTTTTCAGTAAAGCCCCTTTCGATTCTGCATGTAACTCCTAGACCGTAAGTGGGCTCATGATCCACAAGATATCAACGGAAAGCTCAGAACGTCAACTACAAGAGTCGAGAAGGCACGTGATCGTGATTCTATGCCGTAGCAGGTCAAAACCCATCGAGAAAGCAGATGACAGAATCTGCCAGAGAGTGAATTTGTTTTAAAACCCGTTTTTAATAATTTACACGTTAAGTAGGCATGAAACGGAGACCCGAGCCAAAAGTTATGGCCTTTTCATTAAAGCCCCTTTCGATTCTGCATGTAACTCCTAGATCGTAAGTGGGCTCACGATCCACAAGATATCAACGGAAAGCTCAGAACGTCAACTAAAAGAGTCGAGAAGGCACGTGATCGTGATTCTATGCCGAAGCAGGTCAAAACCCGTCGAGAAAGCAGATGACAGAATCTGCCAGAGAGTGAATTTGTTTTAAAACCCGTTTTTAATAATTTACACGTTAAGTAGGCATGAAACGGAGACCCGAGCCAAAAGTTATGGCCTTTTCATTAAAGCCCCTTTCGATTCTGCCTGTAACTCCTAGACCGTAACTAGGCTCACGATCTACAAGATATCAACAGAAATCTCGGAATGTAAACTACAAAAGTCGAGAAGACACGGGATCGTGATTCTGTCCCGAAGCAGGTCAAAATCCGTCGAGAAGGCAGATGACAGAAACTGCCAGAAAGTGAATTTGTTTTAAAAACTCGTTTTTAATAATTTACAAGTCAAGTAGGCATGAAACGGAGACCCGAGCCAAAAGTTATGGCCTTTTCAGTAAAGCCCCTTTCGGTTCTGCCTGTAACTCCTAGACCGTAACTGGGCTCACGATCCACAAGATATAAACGGAAAGCTCGGAATGTAACCTAAAAAATTCAAGAAGGTACGGGATCGTGATTCTGTCCCGAAACAGTTCAACATCCGTCGAGAAGGCAGATGACAGGATCTGACAGAAAGTAATTTTATTTTAAAACTCATTTTTAATTATTTACAAGTCAAGTAGGCCTGAAATGGAGACCCGAGCCAAAAGTTATTGCCTTTTCAGTAAAACCCCTTTCGATTCTGCATGTAACTCTTAGACCGTAAGTGGGCTCATGATCCACAAGATATCAACGGAAAGCTCAGAACGTCAACTACAAGAGTCGAGAAGGCACGTGATCGTGATTCTATGCCGTAGCAGGTCAAAATCCATCGAGAAAGCAGATGACAGAATCTGCCAGAGAGTGAATTTGTTTTAAAACCCGTTTTTAATAATTTACACGTTAAGTAGGCATGAAACGGAGACCCGAGCCAAAAGTTATGGCCTTTTCATTAAAGCCCCTTTCGATTCTGCCTGTAACTCCTAGACCGTAACTAGGCTCACGATCTACAAGACATCAACGGAAATCTCGGAATGTAAACTACAAAAGTCGAGAAGACAAGGGATCGTGATTCTGTCCAGAAGCAGGTCAAAATCCGACGAGAAGGCAGATGACAGAATCTGCCAGAAAGTGAATTTGTTTTAAAAACTCGTTTTTAATAATTTACAAGTCAAGTAGGCATGAAACGGAGACCCGAGCCAAAAGTTATGGCCTTTTAAGTAAAGCCCCTTTCGGTTCTACCTGTAACTCCTAGACCATAACTGGGCTCACGATCCACATGATATCAACGGAAAGCTCGGAATGTAAACTAAAAAATTCTAAAAGGCTCGGGCTCGTGATTCTGTCCCGAAACAGGTCAAAATCCGTCGAGAAGGCACATGACCGAATCTGCCAGAAAGTGAAATTGTTTTAAAACCCGTTTTTTATAATTTTCAAGTCAAGTAGGCATGAAACGGAGACCCGAACCAAAAGTTGTGGCCTTTTCAGTAAAGCCCCTTTCGGTTCTGCCTGTAACTCCTAGACCGTAACTGGGCTCACGATCCACAAGATATCAACGGAAAGCTCGGAATGTAAACAAAAAAATTCGAGAAGGCACGGGATCGTGATTCTATCCCTAAACAGGTCAAAATCCGTCGAGAAGGCAGATGACAGGATCTGACAGAAAGTAATTTTATTTTGAAACTCATTTTTAATAATTTACAAGTCAAGTAGGCCTGAAACGGAGACCCGAGCCAAAAGTTATTGCCTTTTCAGTAAAGACCCTTTCGATTCTGCATGTAACTCCTAGACCGTAAGTGGGCACATGATGCACAAGATATCAACGGAAAGCTCAGTACGTAAACTACAAGAGTCGAGAAGGCACGTGATCGTGATTCTATGCCGAAGCAGGTCATAATCCGTCGATAAAGCAGACGGCAGAATCTGCCAGAAAGTGAATTTGTTTTAAAACCCGTTTTTAGTAATATACACGTTAAGTAGGCATGAAAGGGAGACCCGAGCCAAAAGTTATGGCCTTTTCATTAAAGCCCTTTCGATTCTGCCTGTAACTCGTAGACCGTAACTAGGCTCACGATCCACAAGATATCAACGGAAATCTCGGAATGTAAACTACAAAAGTCGAGAAGGCACGGGATCGTGATTCTGTCCTGAAGCAGGTCAAAATCCGCCGAGAAGGCAGATGTCAGAATCTGCCAGAAAGTGAATTTGTTTTAAAAACTCGTTTTTAATAATTGTCAAATCAAGTAGGCCTGAAACGGAGACCCGAGCCAAAAGTTATGGCCTTTTCAGTAAAGCCCCTTCCGATTCTGCCTGTAACTCCTAGCCCACAAGTGGGCTCATGATCCACAAGATATCAACTTAAAGCTCAGAACGTAAACTACAATAGACAATAAGGCACGGGATCGTGATTCTATGCCGAAGCAGGTCAAAATCCGTCGAGAAAGAAGATGACAGAATCTGCCAGAAATTGAATTTGTTTTAAAACCCGTTTTTAATAATTTACATGTTAAGTAGGCATGAAACGCAGACCCGAGCCAAAAGTTATAGCCTTTTCATTAAAGCCCCTTTCGATTCTGCCTGTAACTCCTAGACCGTAACTAGGTTCACGATCCACAAGATATCAATGGAAAGCTCGGAATGTAAACTACAAAAGTCGAGAAGGCAGGGGATCGTGATTCTTCCCCCAAGCAGGTCAAAATCCGTCGAGAAGGCAGATGAAAGAATCTGCCAGAAAGTGAATTTGTATTAAAAACTCGTTTTTAATAATTTACAAGTCAAGTAGGCCTGAAACGGAGTCCCTAGCCAAAACTTATGGCCTTTTCAGTAAAGCCCTTTCGATTCTGTCTGTAACTCCTAGACCGTAAGTGGGCTCACGATCCATATCATATGCCGAGAAGGCATGGGATGGTGATTCTATGCCGAAGCAGGTCAAAATCGGTCGAGAAGGCACATGACAGAATCTGCCAGAAAGTGAATTTGTTTTAAAAACTCGTTTTTAATAATTTTCAAGTCAAGTAGGCCTAGAACGGAGACCCGAGCCAAAAGTTATTGCCTTTTCAGTAAAGCCCCTTTCGATTCTGCATGTAACTCATATACCGTATGTGGGCTCACGATCCACAAGATATCAACGTAAAGCTCAGAACGTAAACTACAATAGTCAATAAGGCATGGGATCGTGATTCTATGCCGAAGCAGGTCAAAATCCGTCGAGAAGGCAGATGACAGAATCTGCCAGATAGTGAATTTGTTTTAAAACCCGTTTTTATAATTTACAAGTTAAGTAGGCATGAAACGGAGACCCGAGCCAAAAGTTATGGTCTTTTCAGAAAAGCGCGTGTCGATTCTGCCGGTCACTCGTAGACCGTAGGTGGGCTCACGATCCACAAGACATCAACGGAAAGTTCAGAACGTAAACTGAAGGAATTATGATGATACATCCATGCCTACGAAACACTTAAGGGTCACACCAGTAAGTGCATGTAATACGAGCAAGATATGCAATGATACTACGAAGAGGAATGATTCATAATAGTCATTATGAATCAGTTAAGTATTAAGTTAAGTTTCACTTATTATTAGATTAGTTTAACTAACTAATTAATACAAGTACTTGTACATTTACTAGTTGAGTAAATATACAATGTGTTAATTATAGATTATCTATGATACGATTTAAAGCTATTAAATCATATAGTAATTGGATAATATTGTTGTATAAATTATATAAAGGTTATTATATAATTAATTATTAAAAGTATAAATACAAGTATATAATTCATGTATATGGGTACCGAATTATTAGTGTATTAATACTAGACATTTAATAATTAAGTGCAACAATAATAACTAGATAAACTATAAGGGTTGGAAGTGTAAAAGGAAAAGTTTAATTAAGAAACGTTTCTTAATTAAATTAGAAGGACTTAAGTGAAAGATCTTCCATTATAAATTGAAGATCTAGGTTTCACTTTATTCCTTCCACCACACACCATAAGCCACGAAATTCCTCCTCTCCCTAACCCTAGATTCGGGCGAAACACGGTAGGAAGAACACAAGCCTTGTGTTCTTCGTGTTATTCGTTCGTTCTTCGTGTTCTTCAAGTACTGAAGAACAAGATCGTTGCAAGTGATCAACTAGAAGATCGCTCGTCGTGTTCATCATCAGTGGATCTATCTTAAGCATTAACTAAGGTATGTTTCATGGAACACTCTTCTTCCTCTCCTCTTGTTCGATCGAACGAGAATACCAAGAACCCTAGGGTTCTTAGTGAGTGTTCGTCGAACACACACCAGTATGTGTGTGTGTTCGAGTTTTTCGTACAAGCTTCTTTCTTGTTAATCTAGTCTAGATTTCCAACATCCCAATCCTTTAGAGTTTAAGGATTAAGTTTAATCTCAGTTCCGCGTTTAGGGATTAAACTAGCTAGTTGGTTTAACCGGCAAGAACAAGTTCATGTTCTTGACAGTATGGTTCGAACCTAGCATACTAGGAGGTAGACCCAAGTGGTCAATCAGTTACAATGAAAACCTTCAGTGGTATCAGAGCGTTGGTTTAGAAATCTAAACAAGAATAACAAAGTTTTTGTTTGTTTAATTTCCAAGTTTTTTTTGTTTTTTTTCGTTCCTTCTTCTTTTGCTTCATCATAGATTTCGAATGAGGGTAAAGAACCCTAGACCAAGAATGTTAAACCGTTTAGTTTAATTGGTCATAAGGCTTAGTAATTTCGAGATCTAGAAAGACCCCTAGGACCAAGAACATTAAACTAGTTTAGTTTAATTGGTCAAAAGGCTTCTTTCCCTAACCCTAGTAATTTCAAAAATTACAAGAACCCTAGGATCAAGAATGTCAAAAATTTTCGTCAAGAGGATTCTTTCCTTATTTGTTGATCTTCAAAATCTAGGACCAAGTATATTAAACTAGCCTAGTTTAATTGGTCAAAAGGATCCTTTCCTTTCTTCCAAGATTTTCAAAAATCATGAGGAAACTTGGACACCAAGTTTGTTAAACTAATTTTAGTTTAATTGGTGGAAAAGTTTCTTAGCCTTAAGGAAATTTTTCGAAACCCTAGAATTAACCTAGGACCAAGAACATTAAACTAGTTTAGTTTAATTGGTTAATAGGATTAATCAAGAACATAATCTAGAACCTAGAAAATTAAACAAGTTGATGTTTAATAAGGTTTAATTATTGTTTTAGTAAGTTTATTAAAACTAGTTCTTTAAACCTATAAATCTAGTCAACGTTTTATTGTCTATAAAGGTTTGAATTAATAAGTTTAAATAAATCTATTAAAGTTATAATCTATCCTAGAATTTAAACAAAGTTTAATATTTGTTTGAATAGGATTGATTAGGATTTATCTATAACTAAGAGATGTTATTGATCAAGAAAATTAATACTAGGTTTAAATTGATCAAGAACAAGATAAGGGTTTAATTAATTAAATTTAATTAAGGATAAAAGAGAAGTGTTAATTTTAAAGTCTTAAAATTAACAAGATGTATTTATATTATATTATATATAATTTTTCGGAATTTTTCAAATTATTTAAAAGTGATTTTAAAAGATAAAATAGTTTGTATGTATTTTAATTAGACTAGGTTAAAATACAAATGTACAAATTAGGTGTAATATTCTTACTAAGAATGTTATAAGTTTTTTAAAGAAATAAATTATATATATATATATATATATAGAGAGAGAGAGAGAGAGAGAGAGAGAGAGAGAGAGAGAGAATATGGATCAAGAAAGAAGCATCCTTATTTGAAGAAGCTAGAAAAGGGTTGCATTTTCATAAAATATACATATAAATATACATATACATACATATATGTACACATACATAAATATATAGACCATAGATATATATATATTTTCACATGTATACCCTCTATATGTATATATACACACACATATATATACGATATGTGTATGCATTTTCGTAAACGAAAATGCAAGTTCCGATAAGAAAATGCAAATGTAAGTTACGTAAAATGCATGTGTAAATATATGTGTATATATACATATGTATAGGGCATGAATATGCATATATATAATATATATGGTCTAATAATATAGGTATATATACATATATGTTTGTATATGCATGCATATATGTATAAGTTACGAAAATGCAACCCTTTTCTAGCTTCTTCAAATAAGGACCCTTTTCTATGGATCATTAACATATATATATATATATATATATATATATATATATATATATATATATATATATATATAAATATATATATATATATATATATATATATAATACAAGATTAAATGGAACAATTAAATTAAATGTTATTTTGATCATAGTTATAATATTAAGTAACTAGAAATTTGTATTAAGTTATAATTTGAACTAGAATGTACAAAGTTGTAAACAACTAGAAATTGTACAAACGAAGTTATATTATAATTAGATGATACAAAAGTTATAAATATTACAATTAGATTGTATAAAGTTATAAGTAATTATAACTAGTTATTTTGTACAAGCATATTACGAGTTACGTAAAATACTAGATTAATGATCAAGGGTAAGATAACATAGGAAATTTTAGAACCTATATTTAACTAGTCTAAGTTAAATATAAGAATGGTTTAAAACAAACTAAGATTATTATATATATCTTATATATATAATAAGTTTATTAGTGTTCACCAAGTACAAACTAATGATTGTGTTTACTCAAGTTCCATCATGGTTGTTGGAATTAGTGGGAGCTACACAAGAAAGTCACAAAGTTTATAAATGTGTCCCTAGGACATATTTTGGATAATCTAATAAGTAAATGTTTAATTTTATTATTAAACATAGAAAAACTAGTTGTGTTAATTTAGAGTTATGACTTGTGTTCGTAAGTCATAAAGAATTAAAATCTCTATTTTAAAGTTTAACATAGGGTTTGAAGTTTTTCAAGTAAATAAAACAAGTACATTTTATTAAGATAAGGTTTTTCATAAAACCTAGTAAAACGTTTTGTACACCTCGTTTTAGGTATACATATAAATCGCGCAAACTTTTTGAAACTATAAGTTTTAAAGGAAAAAGTTCTTAAGATTTAAAAAGGTGTCTTGTAGAATTCTTAAGTATACAAGTCACACATTTTAAAGGATTAAGATTGGAATAAGGTTTAAGTTTAGTTTAAAGACTTAAACAAACCCAAGAAAATCTTAGATCTAAGTACTATCCATCTAATGGAACACCTCACTTGTTCAACGATATTCATATTGTAAGGAGAAAGAACCTTAGATATGGATTCAAATCATTGCGAGTGTTAGGGTGCGTAGGGTTCTATGATAATCGGGAGTCCCGGCGCAGAACATCACACTGTCTTAGATGGTCTGATCTACTTTGGTGATAATCGGGAGTCCCGCCCCAAAAAGTACTTGAGTAGAATAAAAATACTAGACTTTATTGCAACTTAGAAATGTATGATTAAATTCGTACAAGGTTGTAATAAGTCTAAAGATTCTACGAGCCCTAGGAATCGTGTCAAGTCTTGATACGATTGGTATGGATGTTACCTACCAGAAACAGTATGTCTCGTCAGGAAGTGCCCAAACCTTGTGGCGCGAATGTGATATATGGATCCTAGGTCTAAAATATTAATTATGGGTTTATAATATATTTTAGAGATGTTTGTTGATGATTACTTATTAAACTGGGTTTGATTTGTAGACGGCAGCAACAACCAAAACGACATGTACCAATAATCTCTCACTACGCTTGTTTCTAGAAAAGGACAAATTGACTAGGTCAAAGTTTCTCAATTGGAAGCGTGATCTTCGGATTATGCTTAGGCATGAAAGAAAAGGAAATGTCCTAGAAAGAGCGATGCAAAATGCCACTTATGCGAATGCTAGAAATGAACCAGTACAAGCATATTATGCTTATAGAGTGTTCAACTCTTGCAAGATGGTTAAGGGATCATCAGTAAGTGCTCACGTCATGAAAATGAAAGAGCACATGGATCACGTTGAATGACTAGGACACCCAGTACCGTTGCAGTTAGCAACATTAATGATACTCAACTCGTTGTTAGATGACTATAAGCCTTAAGTAGTCAACTACAACATGCATAAAATGGAGCAATCCATTGATGAGCTACATTCCATGCTCAAGACTAATGAGTTGAGTTTGGAGACCAAATTTAAGAATGATCTCGTAGTAACTGATGATGGTAGTGAAAAAGAGAAAGAGGCGCAGTGGAAAGGGAAAGGGTAAAACCGATCTCAGCCAAAACCTGCCCAAGGGTAATAGAGTCAAACAAAAGGTCATGAAGGTAAAGCCAAACAAGACAAGGACCGAGAAACAGTGTCTTGGTTGTGGCGAGGGTCAAAGGGTAGGAGGCCATGCTTGCTACTCAGTTGACTTGACCAACTTCTAGATACTCCTTTTCCTTCTTCTAAAAGTTATTATAAGTAACTCAACTTTAGCAATCGTTTATTGCATGAGATGATGAAAAGTGAGATGGACTAACATGAGATAATGATCCCACAAGCACCACGTTTTAATTCAGTATTTTTCGTATGGATTTAGTAAAACAATTTTCGTTTTTAAGTTGTTTTCAACAAAATTACATTTTGTATTTTTATGATAAATTTTGGTATTTTAATTTTATCGTTGAATCCATGGTTGAATTATATTATGTGTGCATGTGTGTTGATTGTACTAGTCAAGTTTTATGACTAGATTATAAAGTCAAGTATTGACTTAATAATGATCTCATTGTTTATATTTGTTTGATTGTTTTGTGAATATCTTAGAAGCTCAAATTACTTAGATACTAGTAATTAGAAAGTTTTTCTAATGAAAGTATTTAAGAGTTTTTATGGAAAGCATAAAATTCAAGGTACATTGATCTTATTTAAAACATCTTAAGTAATGGTTACTTATGATAGTAAGTTTTAAAGTATTAGTATTAATATAGTATGATTATATTGGATATAATCAAGATAGACTTTAAAGAGTATTATTACAAGTCTTTCATACTTGTGATAAAGGAATTTAATGAAGTCATAATTCCCTAATAGGAATAATTGGATATTCGTATAATCCAAGGAATATGACTTAGACATTAAATGAACTCTTAAAAGGGACAAACTATATTAAAGAATTTAAGAATTAAAAGGTATTATTGCAAGTCTTTTAACATTTGATCAAGTCATAATTCCCTTATAGGAATAATGGATATTTGAGAAATCCAAGAAATGACTTTGTCATTAAATGAGATTCTTAAGAGATACTAATACACTTAAGAATTGGAAGTATCGTTTCAAGTGTCTTATACTTGTTAGATACAATAATCAATGAAAGTCATGATTCCCTTCAAAGGAATGTTGGATATTCGCAAATCCAAAGGATGACTTTGATAATTGATTAATTCTTAAAGGGATAAACTATAAGTTTTGACTAGGTCAAAAGTAGTAGTTTAAGTGATGCTTATTTTCCATAAAATTTAGTGGGAGCTATGACTAACATATTCATTAGAGGTACTAATGAATATAGTAAGTTAGTTAGGATATTAACAACAAGGTTTTACCAAGTCGTTAGCCAAAGAGTTAAGACAAATAAATGATCGTTAATTAGATTATTGCAAACCTAATAGCGTGATCACGAGTCTTGTGATTAATTATTGCAAATCTAATAGCATATTCACACCCTAGTGAATAAGTTAATCATTTAAGGAAATTTCTTTAACTAGTAATATATCTACAAATCAAGTAACTAAAAGAGGCTTTAGTTACAAGGAGAATTTTATGAATTCAAGAAACTAAGGAGTTACTTTCCAATCCTCTTGTGTTTACCGAATTGCATAAAAGGCAAGACTAGAATATGTTCTAGAATGTTGCAAGAACAAAATCTAGCAAAGGCAAAAGAAATAGTATTTTTCAAATACTTGTCTTATGTCTTTAGTTTAATAGAAATGACTAGTTTAGTGATAAAGTTACAATTAAGGTTGTAAAAGTCATTAAGTAATCAACATGAACAAAAGGAATAAGTAATGATCCAGTAATAATTCTGTATCTATGTACAGTGAGGAATAATACATGAGTTAGCATCATTATTATTCAGACTTTGTATGTTTTAAAAGATCCATGAATAAAAGTTACTTTATTCAAAAGATATAATCCGTGACTACTCGTCTTGGTGGGAGCCTTGATGGGACGTTAACTTCATCGCGGTATTTGGTGGTTGATTCGAAGTTCTTCGAAGATAGCTACACAAGTTTTTGTGTAAACCAAATATCGGTGATATTCTGTTGGAGCTCGACGAATATTGGATTGACCACTATGATAATACTCCGTGGTTGAAAAGTTCAAAAGTATTATTCACTAGGATTGTCCTTAAGCCTGAGGTATTTGGTTTGGGATACAATGACTAATGTGCTTTGGTTCGTCTTAGACAATTCTGAAATATGGTTGTCATACGAGGCTTTACTGGGTACGAAGGAATTTGTATTTTGAATCGAAATATAACAAGATGGTAATTGCATCTCCTTTTTAGGAGAGATATTTATGGGTCCCTTGACATGATGATAAACTGAAAATGCACGGCCGTGCTCAACGAACTGGTCTGTTCTTTGTCGTTATCACATTGTTTTAAATCAAGAGGTCAAGAAATGATTTCGAGTACAGGAGTTGACAATTTCTACCATGCTCGTACTCGTTATCACAAATATCGTGCTGCAAGGGATAAACCTAACAACGTTGCCCAAGAAGTAGAGACAGAGTGTTCTTTACTAGGAGACGCTATTAAAGAGGTTTTCACAAAATTATACCAGGGTTACATAAGCTATTTTTATGGGGTTGGTTACCTACATGCCCATCTATAAGGGTTGGAAGTGTAAAAGGAAAAGTTTAATTAAGAAACGTTTCTTAATTAAATTAGAAGGACTTAAGTGAAAGATCTTCCATTATAAATTGAAGATCTAGGCTTCACTTTATTCCTTCCACCACACACCATAAGCCACGAAATTTCTCCTCTCCCTAACCCTAGATTCGGCCTAAACATAGTAGGAAGAACACAAGCCTTGTGTTCTTCGTGTTCTTCAAGTACGTAAGAACAAGATCGTTGCAAGTGATCAACTAGAAGATCGCTTGTCGTGTTCATCATCAGTGGATCTATCTTAAGCATTAACTAATGTATGTTTCATGGAACACTCTTCTTCCTCTCCTCTTGTTCGATCGAAAAAGAATACCAAGAACCCTAGGGTTCTTGGTGAGTGTTCGACGAACACACACAAGTATGTGTGTGTGTTCGTGTTTTTCATACAAGCTTCTTTTCTTGTTAATCTAGTCTAGATTTCAAACATCCCAATCCTTTAGGGTTTAAGGGTTAAGTTTAATCTCAGTTTCGCGTTTAAACTAGCTAGTTGGTTTAACCGGCAAGAACAAGTTCATCTTCTTGACAGTATGGTTCGAACCTAGCATACTAGGAGGTTGACCCAAGTGGTCAATCAGTTACAATGAAACCCTTCATAAACTACTAGAGTCGAGAAGGCACGGGATGGTGATTCTATGCCGAAACAGGTCAAAATCCGTCGAGAAGGCACATGACAGAATCTTCCATAAAGTGAATTTGATTTAAAAGCCGTTTTTAATAATTTACAAGTCGAGTAGGCATGAAACGGAGACTCGAGCCAAAAGTTATGGCCTTTTCAGTAAAGCCCCTTTCGATTCTGCCTGTCACTCGTAGACCGTAAGTGGGCTCACGATCCACAAGATATCAACTTAAAGCTAAGAACGTAAACTACAAGAGTCGAGAAGGCACGTGAACGTGATTCTATGCCGAAACAGGTCAAAATCTGTCGAGAAAGCAGATGACAGAATCTGCCAGAAAGTGAATTTGTTTTAAAACCCGTTTTTAATAATTTACACGTTAAGTAGCCATGAAACGGAGACCGGAGCCAAAGTTATGGCCTTTTCAGTAAACTCCTTTCTATTCTGCCTGTAACTCCTAGACCGTAACTAGGCTCACGATCCAAAAGATATCAACGGAAAGCTCGGAATGTAAACTACAAAAGTCGAGAAGGCACGGGATCGTGATTCTGTCCCGAAGCAGGTCAAAATCCAGGCAGAATCTGCCAGAAAGTGAATTTGTTTTAAAAACTCGTTTATAATAATTTTCAAGTCAAGTAGGCCTGGAACGGAGATTCAAGCCACAAGTTATGGCCTTTTCAGTAAAGCCCCTTTTGATTCTGCCTGTAACTCCTAGACAGTAAGTGGGCTCACGATCCACAAGATATCAACGTAAAGCTCAGAACGTAAACTACAATAGTCAATAAGGCACGGGATCGTGATTCTATGCCGAAGCAGGTCAAAATCCGTCGAGAAGGCAGATGACAGAATCTGCCAGATAGTGAATTTGTTTTAAAACCCGTTTTTAATAATTTACAAGTCAAGTAGGCATGAAACGGAGACCCGAGCCAAAAGTTATGGTCTTTTCAGAAAAGCCCGTTTCGATTCTGCCTGTCACTCGTAGACCGTAGGTGCGCTCACGATCCACAAGATATCAACAGAAAGCTCAAAACATAAACTATAAGAGTCGAGAAGGCATGGGATCATGATTCTATGCCGAAGCAGGTTAAAATCCGTCGAGAAGGCACATGACAGAATCTGCCAGAAAGTGAATTTGATTTAAAAGCCGTTTTTAATAATTTACAAGTCGAGTAGGCATGAAACGGAGACCAAGCCAAAAGTTACGGCCTTTTCAGTAAAGCCCCTTTTGATTCTGCCTGTCACTCGCAGACCGTAAGTGGGCTCACGATCCACGAGATATCAACTGAAAGCTCAAAACGTAAACTACAAGAGTCGAGAAGGCATGTGATCGTGATTCTAGGCCGAAGCCGGTCAAAATCCATCGAAGTAAAAAAAAAATAAGTTTGCAGAGTCTTCTACTTCATCCTCTGCTGATGGCTTCATGCTCATAGAAGACTTGTTGCTTGATGTGAACAAATTCTTCTTTCTTTTTGAGTTCTTCTTTTCTGTTCCACTGCACAGCAACAATCTTCTTTCTGAACCAAGGATCCACCTTCTTGGTTATCAACCACTTCAATCCCACCAGATGATTAAGAGGAGCTTTGGGTAGGTCTGCCTCAGAGATAAAGCATTCCCTATCATCTGAGTTAGTATACATATATCCAGAGGTAGGATATATTGTGCTTTTTTTTCCCTGTAATATAAGACCATGAGGGACATTATATGGGTTAAATACATTGGAAGTATTAAGACATACTGGCTTATGGTTCTTGTAAGCTTCAGTTAATACACAAAATGTCCTATACTCTCCAGAGTATAGAACTCCCTTTTGAAAGCACACTGCAGAGACATCACAAATTTCATCCAAGATCACTTGAGCTTCAGATGACCTAGAAGGCATCTCCTTTATCAGTCTGGTGATCTTGATCCAGTCTTGGAGTCGTATGTTCTGAATATCATGAAGAAGAATCTTCATGAGTGGACTGACTGGTCCAGTGCAGGTTGCAACAATTGAGCTACTGACCATTTTCACTTTGATTTTATTGACATCAATGTTCAACCAGTATATGTCTCTTACACTAAGAACCTCAACTTCGCGGACTTTCCGAGGTATAACCTTCGCCACCCGGAAATAAATGATAGCACCTGCTTAAGTAAGAGGGTTTTCGTGCACTTGAGCTTCTGTTCAAGGTGCAGAGGGGAAGATAAGCAAAGTGGAAAGACTTTGTTTCTCAGTATTTCCATCCTTGCCTCTCCGTACCTTGTTCTTTCAACAACAGAGTTCTAATATTGTTCTCTGAGGTCTGCTCCTTTCAATCTTCTTCTTCTGTGTGATGTTGAGGGAACATCAGTCTCAGTCTCAGTATCAGGATCAGTCTCAGGTTCCTCTTTGACACCAAGGGCATGTAGGTAGAAGAATTTTTCGTCTTCATCTGCCAGTTGTTGATCAGTCTTCTGTGGAACCTGAGTTGGCATTGGTGGTTCTCCTGGGGGCTCTTCATCATCGGAGGATGATGATGAGGAGCCTGCATCATATGCCATATCCAGTGCAAATTTATGAAGTTCTGAGTTGGCACTGGATTTGGTTCTTCATCATCATCAGCAATGGGCCACACAAATGGCATATACACAATAATTTGCAGGTTGTTCTCATACTGGGTAGATGGCACAGTATGAGCCTGCAGAGGTTGGTCAATGTCAGTCTCCCCCTGAGCAGATGGCTCAGACTGACTTTGTTCTTGTTCAATTCTTTATAGAACTGACCTTCCTCTTTCTCTTCTTCTTTCATACTGAAACCTGAGAGGTTCAGTATTAGAGACTTGCTATGATTGTTGTTGTCGTGGAGGTTCATCTTCATTCAGTTTTCTTCTTTTCTCCCCCTGAGCAGATGGCTCAGGTTGATCAACCTCTTCTTCTCTTTGTCTCTTCTCCCCCTTATTGTTATCATTGGATGGGGAGGGAAGAGGTTCAGTATCACCACCTACATCTCCTTGAGTGTTATCATGAGTAGGAGACGGCATAGTCTCAGTGGCAGCATCAGTATCACCCCCTTGATCTTCATGTGTGGGTGATTGTCTTTGCTCTGTATCATCATCTCCACCTTTAGCTTCATTATCTCCACTGTGTTGAGATTGTGGAGTCAGTGGAGGTTGTTGATGTTGTTGTTGGAGTAAAGAAACAAATTCTTTTAATGAATCAATTTCATTACTCATAGTTTCCATCCTTACCAGTATAGTGTTCTGTGTATTTTGCATAGCCAGAATTTGTTGCATGATTGTCTGCAACGAAACCTCTTCTTCTGGAGCCTGCTGGACATGAGTACCCTGCAAAGATGGTGCTAAAGAAAAAAAAATTGTAACTGGTTAGTATGGGATGGCTTATCAGTTAGAATTGTGGTGTTGTTAAATTCTAAAATCATTTAAACAGAGTTTTTGAAGTCTGTATTTCATCTGGTGTATGATGAAATATTGTGGACTTGTGCATAGCATGTGTAAGAAAGTTTTTCAGTATAATGGACTGTGATGTGGAGTAGCTCAGTGTAGGATAGGTCACTTTTTCTGAAAAAGGTTTTGGTATGGGAGAACGAAGCCTGGGATATGCTTCTTTGTTGTTTCAATGTTTATCACTCGGTTTTAGAGTGATAACAGTAATGTGTCTTAAACCCCATGAATATTTTTTTGGATATTGTGGCTTTAGGGCTTTTGATCATTTCTTAAATCACGTTCACCAATTTGACATAAATTGGGTATGATAGAAGCAGCACCAGTGGGTGTCAGTGTGACATCAACCACCATTGTCTTTTTATATGTTAAGACAACTGTAGGCTGGCAATGATCTTTTGTGATCAGTGTAAGAATGTTTCATAATAGCAGTGGGCTATCTATGTTGGCCTTAAGAGGATATATATAAAAAAATGTGTGAGACTTTGGTCAGTATTGAGTTGGTACAGGCCAATACTTAGTCTCTTGGTTTTTAAAAAAAAATATATATATATAGATGTTTGCAGGCTTTATTAGAATTTAATACCTGAGGCTTTGTCAGATTCCCTTCTACCTTCAACAGAGATAGGTGCTGGATCATTTGTATGTTGATTGGAACCTCCAGCACCTTCTTGATTTGGTTGTTCTGTTTCTTGTGCTTCCAGATTTTGTTGCTCATAAGCAATTTCAACATCCAATGGAACATGTGGTTCCATGTTTGGTGGTGGTTGAGTAAACTGTGTAATACTGAGTTCGTTGATTGTGCAGCCATAATGACTGGACTTAACCTTCTTCTAACTCTTCTTCTTATAATTAAGGGTTGTCCTTCAGTACCAGAAACTGATGCAGTATTGGGAACTTCAGGTTCTGGTTCTTGGATTGGAGGGGGTGGAACTGAAGGGTTTCATTGATACTGATTGACCACTTGGGTCAACCTCTTAGTTGACTTGGTTCGAACCATACTGACCAAGAACATGAACTTGTTCTTGACCGGTTAAATCGAACTAGCTAATTTAATCCCTAATGCGGAACTGAGATTAAACTTAATCCTTAAACCCTAAAGGATTGGGATATTGGAAATCTAGAGTAGATTAACAAAAAGAAACCTTGTATGAAAAACCCGAACACACACAATGCTTGTGTGTTTCGGTCGACCAACACCAAAGAACCCTAGGGTTCTTTGGTCGAAATCGTCCAAGAGGGGAGAAGAGAGAAAAGGGTTTTCTCAAAACATACGTTGTTGTTTGCTTAAGATAGATCCACTGATGATGAACAAATCGAGCGATCTTCTAGTTGATCTAAGCAATGAACTTGTTCTTCGAATCTTAAAGACTTGAAGAACACGAAGAACACGAAGAACGAAGAACGAAGAACACCAAGAACTTGGTGATGCTCTTAGTTCGGCCGAATAGGGGGAGGAGGGGCTAGGGTTTCGGCCAAAGTGTGTAAAACAAGGGAATGATGAACTTTAAATGAAACCTTAAGCCTTCTATATATAATAGAATAAGTTTCATTTAAGTCCTCCTAGTTTAATTAAGATTAATCTCTTAATTAAACTTTTCTCTTACATTTTAAACCCTTATAGTTTTACTAATTATTATTATCCGACTTAATTATTATATGTCTAGTATTATATACTTATATATATTTCGTGTATATTACATATACAAAATATACACTTGTATTTAATACTTTTAATAATTAATTAGACAATAATATTATCCAACACTATATGATTTAATAGTTTTACATCATATTATGGATAATCTATAATTAACACATTGTATATTTACTCAACTAGTAAATGTACAAATACTTGTATTAATTAGTTAGTTAAACTAATCTAGTAATAAGTCAAACTTGACTTAATACTTAACTTGATTCATAATGACTATTATGAATCACTCCTCTTCGTTGTATCATTGCTTATCTTTCTCGTATTACATGCACTCACCGGTGTGACCCTTAAGTGTTTCGTAGGCATGGATGTATCATCATAGGTTGACTAACTGTGCACATAAATCCTTCAGACTCCCACTTGTGCAAGTTTGTAACCTTTGTC
Source organism: Calendula officinalis (assembly GCA_963853835.1). Taxonomy (NCBI): domain Eukaryota; kingdom Viridiplantae; phylum Streptophyta; class Magnoliopsida; order Asterales; family Asteraceae; genus Calendula; species Calendula officinalis. The sequence continues at coordinate 10,795,275 of OY970833.1, forward strand.
TTAATGATACGAGCTACAGTGGCCTTCTAGATGGGCATGTAGGAAACCAACCCCATAAAAACAGCTTACGTAACCCTGGTATAGTTTTCTTGAAAAACTCTTTAATAGCGTCTCCTAGTAAAGAACACTCTGTCTCTACTTCTTGGGCAACTATGTTAGGTTTATCCCTTGCAGCACGATATTTGTGATAACGAAGACGAGCATGGTAGAATATATCAACTCCTGTATTCGAAATCATTTTAGGACTTCTTGATTCAAACTGTTGTGATAAACGACAAAGAACAAATCAGATCGTTTGGGCATGGCCCCGCACTTTCCAGTTATCATCATGTCAAAGGACCCATAAATATCTCTCCTAAAGAGGAGGTGCGATTACCATCTTGTTATATTTCGATTCAAAATACAAATTCCTTTGTACCCAGTAAAGCCTCGTATGACAACCATATTTCAGAATTGTCTAAGACGAACCAAAGCACATTAGTCAATGTATCCCAAACCAAATACCTCAGGCTTAAGGACAATCCTAGTGAATAATACTTTTGAACATTTCAACCACGAAGTATTATCACGGTGGTCAATCCAATATTCGTCGAGCTCCAACAGAATATCACCGATATTTGGTTTACACATAAACTTGTGTAACTATCTTCGAAGAACTTCGAATCTACCACCAAATACCGCGATGACGTTAACATCCCATCGAGGTTCCCACTAAGACGAGTAGTCACGGATTTTTATCTTTTGAATAAATAAACTTTTATTCATGGATGTTTGTAAAACATACAAATTCTGAATAACAATGATACTAACTCATGTATTATTCGTCACTGTACATAGATACTGAATTATTACTGGATCATTACTTATTCTATGCGTTTGTGTTGATTACTTCAATAACTCTTAATTGTAACTTTTATCACTAATTACAATTAGTCATTTCTATTAAACTAAAGACATAACACGAGTATTCAAGAATACTATTACTTTTGTCTTTGCTAGATATTGTTCATGCAACACTTAGAACATATTCTAGTCTTGCCTTTTCATATGATTCGGTAAACATAGGAGGATTGGAAAATTACTCCTTTAGTTTCTTGAATCTATAAAACTTGCCTTGTAACTAAATCTCTTTTAGCTACTTGATTTGTAGATATTCTTTCTAGTTAAAGAAATTTCCTTAAATGATTAACTTGTTCACTGGAATGTGAACATCCTATTAGATATGCAATAATTATTCACAAAACTTGTGATCACGCTATTAGGTTTGCAATAATCTAATTACTGATCATTTATTTCTCTTAACTCTTTGGCTTACGACTTGGTAAAACCTTGTTGTTAATGTACTAACTAACTTACTATATTCATTAGTACCTCTAATGAATATGTTAGTCATAGCTCCCACAAACTTTTATGGAATAAAAGCATTTCTTAAACTACTACTTTTGACCTAGTCAAAACTTATAGTTTAACCCTTTAAGAATTAATCAATTATCAAAGTCATCCTTTGGATTTGCGAATATCCAACATTCCTGATAAGGGAGTCATGACTTTCATTGATTATAGTATCTAACAAGTATAAGACACTTGAAACGATACTTCCAATTCTTAAGTGTGTTAGTATCTTTTAAAAATCTTATTCAATGCCAAAGTAATTTCTTGGATTTCTCAAATATCCATTATTCCTATTAGGGAATTATGACTTGATTAAATATTGTATTTATTTCAAGTATAAAAGACTTGCAACAATACCTTTTAATTCTTAAATACGTTAATATAGTTTTGTTCCTTTTAAGAGTTCATTCAATGTCTAAGTCATTTCACTTGGATTTTACGAATATCCAATTATTCCTATTAGGGAATTATGACTTCACTAAATTTCTTTATTACAAGTATAAAAGACTTGCAATATTACTCTTTAAAGTCTATCTTGATTATATTCAATATAATCATACTATATTAATACTAATACTTTAAAACTTACTATCATAAGTAACCATTTCTTAAGATGTTTTAAATAAGTTCAATATACTTTGAACTTCATGCTTTTCATAAAATCTCTTCAATACTTTTAGAAGAAACTTCTAATTTCTAGTATCTAAGTATTGAGCTTTTAAGACATTATTTATACAACAATCAAACAAGTGTAAAACACGAGATTATCAATAAATCAAAACTTGACTTACAATCTAGTCATAAAACTTGACTAGTGTAATTATCACACATGCACACATTATAATTCAACTATGGATTCATAATTTGGTAAAACCAAAATTGAGTTTAACATAAAAATTTGTCTTAACAAAATAAAATCATTTTCCTTGAATCCAAAGTGAGAAATATTGAATTATAAGATTAACTTGGTGCTTGTGGGATTATTACTATCTCACGATGGCCATCTTCACTTTCTTTCATCTCTTGCAATAAACGATTGCAAAAGTTGAGTTACTCGTAATAAACTTCACAAGTATGTTAAAGTGAATATCTAGAAGTTGTTCAAGTCAACTGAGGAGCTTGCACTGCCTCCTACCCTTTGACCCTCGCCACAACCAAGATACCGTTTCTCAGTCCTTGCCTTGTTTGGCTTCACCCTCTTGACCCTTTGTTTGACTCCATTACCCTTGGGCACGTCTTGGCTGAGATCAGTTTTACCCTTTCCCTTTCCACTGCGCCTCTTTCTCTTTTTACTACCATCATCAATTACTATGAGATCATTCTTAAACTTGGTCCCCAAACTCAACTCATTTGTCTTGAGCATGGAATGTAGCTCATCAATGGATTGCTCCATATTATGCATGTTGTAGTTGACTACATAAGACTTATAGTCATCTAACAATGAGTTGAGTATCATTACTGTTGCTAACTGCAACGGTACTGGGTGTCCATGTGCTCTTTCATTTTCATGACGTGAGCACTTACTGATGATCCCTTAACCATCTTGCAAGAGTTGAACACTCTACAAGCGTAATATGCTTGTCCTGGTTCATCTCTAGCATTCGTGGCAGGGGCATTTAGCATTGCTCTTTCTAGGACATTCTCTCATGCCTAAGCATAATCCGAAGATCACGCTTCCATTTGAGAAACTTTGACCTAGTCAATTTATCCTTTTCTAGAAACAAGCGTAGTGAGATTGGTACGTGTCGTGTTGGTTGTTGCGCCGTCTACAAATCACATCCAGTTTAATAAGTAATCATCAACAAACATTCTCTAAAATATATTATAAACCCATAATTAATATTTTAGGCCTAGGATCCATATTTCACATTCTCGCCGCAAGGTTTAGGCACTTCCCGACGAGACATGCTGTTTCTGGTAGGTAACATCCTTACCGATCGTATCAAGACTTGACACGATTCCCAGGGGTCGTAGAATCTTTAGACTTATAACTTATTACAACTTTGCACAATCTAATTGTACATTTCTAAGTTAGTAACAAAGTCTAGTATGTTTATTCTACTCAAGTACTTTTTGGGCCGGGACTCCCGATTATCACCAAAGTAGATCAGACCATCTAAGACAGTGCGATGTTCTGCGCCGGGACTCCCGATTATCACAGAACCTTACGCACCCTAACACTCGCAATGATTTGAATCCATATCTAAGGTTCTTTATCCTTACAATATGAATATCGTTTAACAAGTGAGGTGTTCCATTAGGTGGATAGTACTTAGATCTAAGATTTTCTTGGGTTTGTTTAAGTCTTGAACTAAACTTAAACCTTATTCCAATCTTAATCCTTGTTCAAAATATGTGACTTGTGAATTCAAGAATTCAACAAGACACCTTTTTGAAACTTAAGAATTTTTCTTAAAACTTGTAGTTTCAAGAATTTGCGCGTTTTATATGTATACCTAAAAACGAGGTGTACAAAACGTATCACTAGGTTTTGTGGAAAACCTTATCTAGAATAAAACTTACTTGTTTTATCTTTCTTGAAAAACTTATGTTAAACTTTTAATCCTTTTACGATTCATAGACTTGAATCATAAACCTAGTTTAACACACCTAGTTTTTCATATGCTTAATAATGAAATCAAACATTTGTTTTGACTTACTAGATTTCACCAAAACTTATGTCTTAGCGACACACTTATAAACGTTGTGATTTTCTTGTGTAGCTCCCACTAGCTCCAACAACCATGGTGGAACTTAAGCTAACACAATCACCGGTTTATATTTGGTGAAACTAATAAACTTATTATATAAAGACTATATATAATAATTCTTAGTTTGTTTAAACCTTTCTTACATTTAACTAAAACTAGTTAAATATAGGTTCTTGTTATTTATACTTGATCATTAATCTAGTATGTTACATGACTTGTAAAATACTCATATTATACTTGTATAAATACTAGTTATAATAACCTATAACTTTATACACCTTATAATAATAATATATAACTTTGTATATTCTAGTCTATCATTAATTTTAACTTGTACAATTTCTAGTTATAATGAAAGCATAACTTTGTACTTGATAGTCTTAATTATATAATCAACTTATACAATAACTAGTTATATTATTATATCCTTTAAAGATCAAAATAACATCATCCTTTTAATGTTCCATTTAATCTTGTATTTAATATATATATATACATATTTGTTTTACTTTTAAAATAAACTTGTAACATTCTAACAAGAATATTACATCTAATTTATATGTATTTTAACTTGAACTAATTAAAATACGTATAAACTACTTTATTTATTAAAATTCATTTTATCTTTTAAATATTTAAAATTTGAAACATAATACATAAATATAAATAAATACATCTTGTTAATTTCTTGAACTAGAAAATTAACACTTCTTTTAATTCTCATTAATTAGTCTAACCCTAATCTTGTTTTTGATCAATCAAAACTAGGGTTTTGACTTTCTTGATCAAAGACATTTAACTAAAAGATTAATTCTAATCAATCATATTTAAACAATAAACTTTGTTTAAATTCTAAGATGGATTATAACCCTAATAAATTTATTTAAACTTTTTAATTTAAACCTTATAGACAATAAACTTTGTCTAGATTTCTAGGTTTAAAGAACTAGTCTTTAATAAATCTACTAAAGTAATAATTAAACCTATTAAACATAAACTTGTTTAATTATCTAGGTTTTAGATTATTAACCTAATTAATTCTTTTAAATCATTAAACTTAAACTAGTTTAATGTTCTAGGGTTCTAGATTATATCTAGGGTTTTTCCAAAAAATCCTTAAAGTCTAGGAAACTTTTCCACCAATTAAACTAGGTTAGTTTAACAAAACTTGGTGTCCAAGGAACCTCCATGATCACGAAATCTTTAGAAAAGGAAAGAATCCTTTTTGATCAATTAAACCAAATCTTGGTTTAACATACTTGATCCTAGATTTGGAAAATCAAACAATTAAGGAAAGAATCCTCTTGATTAAGATTTTTGACAATCTTGATCCTAGGGTTCTAGAATTTTCGAAAATAGCTAGGGTTAGGGAAAAGAAGCCTTTTGATCAATTATACAAAACTTGTTTAATGTTCTTGATCCTAGGGTTCTTTTGCCTTACACGAAATTTCTAGGGTTTTCTAGAATCCTTTTGACCAATTAAACTTAACTAGTTTAACATGCTTGGTCCTAGGGTTCTTACCCTTTTCGTGATCTAAGAAGAAGAAGAAGAAGTTGGAACAAAAAAAAAACTTTAATAAAAAATAAACAAACAAACTTTGTTAATCTAGTTTAGATCTCTAAACCACCGCTCTGATACCACTGAAGGGTTTCATTGATACTGATTGACCACTTGGGTCAACCTCCTAGTTGACTTGGTTCGAACCATACTGACCAAGAACATGAACTTGTTCTTGACCGGTTAAAACCAACTAGCTAATTTAATCCCTAATGCGGAACTAAGATTAAACTTAATCCTTAAACCCTAAAGGATTGGGATCTTGGAAATCTAGAGTAGATTAACAAAAAGAAACTTTGTACGAAAAACCCGAACACACACAATGCTTGTGTGTTTCGGTCGACCAACACCAAAGAACCGTAGGGTTCTTTGGTCGAAATTGTCCAAGAGGGGAGAAGAGAGAAAAGGGTTTTCTCAAAACATACCTTGTTGTTTGCTTAAGATAGATCCACTGATGATGAACAAATCGAGCGATCTTCTAGTTGATCTAAGCAATGAACTTGATCTTCGAATCTTCAAGACTTGAAGAACACGAAGAACACGAAGAACGAAGAACACCAAGAACTTGGTGATGCTCTTAGTTCGGCCGAATAGGGGGAGGAGGGGCTAGGGTTTCGTCCAAAGTGTGTAAAACAAGGGAATGATTAACTTTAAATGAAACCTTAAGCCTTCTATATATAATAGAATAAGTTTCATTTAAGTCGTCCTAGTTTAATTAAGATTAATCTCTTAATTAAACTTATCTCTTACACTTTAAACCCTTATAGTTTTACTAATTATTATTATCTCACTTAATTATTAAATGTCTAGTATTATATACTTATATATATTTCGTGTATATTACATATACAAAATATACACTTGTATTTAATACTTTTAATAATTAATTAGACAATAATATTATCCAACACTATATGATTTAATAGCTTTAAATCATATTATGGATAATCTATAATTAACACATTGTATATTTACTCAACTAGTAAATGTACAAATACTTGTATTATTTAGTTAGTTAAACTAATCTAGTAATAAGTCAAACTTGACTTAATACTTAACTTGATTCATAATGACTATTATGAATCACTCCTCTTCGTTGTATCATTGCTTATCTTGCTCGTATTACATGCACTTACCGGTGTGACCCTTAAGTGTTTCGTAGGCATGGATGTATCATCATAGGTTGACTAACTGTGCACATAAATCCTTCAGGAACATCCTCCATCTGAACATCATCATTGACATTAGCATCATCATCACCATTATCATCATTTTCATCATTATCATCATCAGTATCATCTTCATCTCCATTTTCATCCATATGAGCCTTTGCAATGGCTAACATTATGGCACTGAGGGGTGGTTCATCTTCCCTAGGCTGATGAAAGAATATCTTTTCATGGATGGGAGGAAGATCAGCTCTAACTCCATCAAAATTATCATACACATTCTCTGGCATGGAGTTTTGGAAAATAATTGATAGAAACCTGCAAAAGGGAACATTGGGGTTTCTGTGCCTGGCTTAAATTTGTGAGACCAACACATTGAAGATGAGTCTGGCATAGTCAATATGCCTATTGTGATACATGGCATGGACCATCTGCATTCTGAAATCATTAATTTGGTCAAGTGCCCCTGTTTTGTGGGTCATACATTGAATTATGGTAGAGATCATAATTCCCCACATAGGACCAAATTCATGCCTTTTGATTGTTCCTGATGTCCTTTGTCTTCCAAGAAGTGGCAATACTGATCTTGCAGTATCACGATCAACAAATGCAGCATATTGAACATGCTCTGGAAGTTGTAGATCTCTTCTGATGATGGCCGTTGACACGAATGCTCGTCTTTGACCTCGAATTACCCAGCCTGTGATCATATCTGGAGAATCCAAGTCTGCAGTGTACCAAAATTCGCAGAGCATTGCTGGATAATTTGCTCTTGGATAAAGTTGAAGAGCAGCTGAGATTGGACTATGCCTCAGATAAGAGATCATGAGACGAAATTGATGGCATATCCAACCTTGAGGAATATTGAAATTAGCAGTTATGTTGTTCCTCGTAAATTTGGGAAGTTCATGTCGTTGAAAATCCTTTGCAGGTGCGTCATTTGGGCGGATGAACATGAAATTTGCCATTGTTCTGTGATTAAGAATTGAAATTTGCTTGCAAAGAGAAGTGAAATTGTTAATCGCAGAGAGAAATTTGAGAGTGAGAGAGTAAATAATAGAGAAAATGGTTTAAATTTGAAGAAAATGATTATTTATACTCTTAATTAGAAATGATTGCAGTATTGGGAAGTAAAAACGGCGAAATGACAGCCTTATCTTATTCCAACGGTAACTTTTCTATTAAGGAAAGTAACCGTTGGGGAGTATGAGGTTTTACAATCAGTTTTGAACTCCAGGACTCCCTTTACTGAGTTAAGGTTAAAAAAAAATTAAATTAAAAAAAATGTAAAGAATAATAAAAATGTTTAATTTAATGTATAAATTAATAGAAAATTTACAAAAACTAAAAATAAAATACCAGACGAGCTACACTGAAAGAGTCAGTATTGGGTCAATACTGAAAACTCAGTATAGGAAAGAATTTGAAAAAAAATAATTTCAACGGTTGAGCATGCCCAATTGTCCTAGTAAGTACATAAACCTTTCTTCTGAAAGAGGTTTAGTAAATACATCAGCCAATTGGTCCTCGGTTGGGACATAGTCTACCTGAACCTTACCCTTCTCCACATTATCTCGGCTAAAGTGGTGTCTGATATCAATGTGCTTTGTTCTTGAATGATGGCCTGGATTTTCCGTGATAGCAATAGCACTCTTGATATCACAATGGATTGGTGTGTTGTTGAAATGAAATCCATAGTCCATGAGTTGATACTGCATCCATAAAAGTTGAGCACAACAACTTCCTGCAGCCACATATTCAGCTTCTGCAGTTGAAGTTGCTACTGAATTTTGTTTCTTGGATGACCAGCCAACTAATCTTCCACCAAGGAACTGGCATCCTCCACTTGTGCTTTTTCTATCTAATCTGCATCCTGCATAATCTGCATCTGTGTACCGTTCAAGATCAAAATTGGAATCTTTGGGATACCAAAGACCCATATTAGGAGTACCAGATAAATACCTAAAAATTCTCTTAACAGCTTTCAGATGTGATTCTTTGGGATCAGCCTGATACCGAGAACACAAACATGTAGCAAACATGATATCAGGCCTGCTAGCTGTTAAGTAAAGTAAGGAACCAATCATACCTCGGTATGTGGATTCACATACTGGTTTACCAGTTTCATCCTTACTTATCTTATCCTGAGTACTCATAGGGGTGTGCATAGAAGATACGTTTTCAAATTTATATTTCTTTAGCATATCATGCACATACTTACTCTGGTTTATAAAGGTGCCATCAAGCTTTTGATCAACTTGTAAACCTAGAAAATAAGTAAGTTCTCCCATCATACTCATCTGATACTGAGATGACATAATCTTTGAAAACCAATCACACATTGACTTGTCAGTGGAGCCAAAGATAATGTCATCCACATATATCTGAATAAGTAAGATGTCAGACCCTTTTCTTTTTGAAAATAATGTTTTGTCAATTTTACCACGAGTAAATTTATTTTCAATTAAGTACTCAGACAGGGTATCATACCAGGCTCTTGGAGCTTGTTTGAACCCATACAAGGCTTTATCAAGCTTGAAAACATAGTTAGGAAATTTAGGATCAACAAAACCTGGGGGTTGTTTAACATAAACTTCCTCTTGCAGTTTTCCATTTAAAAAGGCACTCTTGACATCCATTTGATAAACCTTGAAGTTCTTAAAGGCTGCATATGAAAGGTATAGCCTAATAGCTTCAATTCTTGCAACAGGTGCAAAGATTTCATCATAGTCAATTCCTTCTTCTTGCATGTATCCCTGAGCAACCAGTCTTGCTTTGTTCCTGATAACAACACCATCTTTGTCCATTTTATTTCTGAACACCCACTTAGTACCAATAATAGTTTTGCCAGTTGGGGGGTGGTACTAAGTTTTGCCAGTTGGGGGTGGTACTAAGTTTTGCCATCTTTGTCCATTTCAAATTCAGTAAGTTCATCTTGCATAGCTTCTACCCAGTCTTCATCTAGTAAGGCTTCATCAGCCTTCTTGGGTTCAATGGTAGATAAGAAACTTGAAAAGAGACAAAAATTGGCAGTAGCCTAAGGTTCAAAATTCAGTGTTCTTCTTGTTTGTACTCTTTCTTCAACAGGACAAATGATATTTGTATGAGGATGATCTCTGTGTTCCCTTAGATTTGATCCTAAGGTTGCATTTTAAGTGGGATCAACAACCTCTTGTTGGACTGAGGGGTTGCCCGTGTCATACTGATTGAAGTTTGATTCAGTATTGGACTGCTCAGGATTGTTGGTTTCTTCATTTTGCAGATTTATGTTTGGTTCAAGTGACGAATTTGAAGTTTCTCCTGCTTCATAGGTGGAATGATTGAGATCAAGATTTGCAGACTCAGTGTTTAAGTTGTCAGTGTTGGGAACTTCATCATTTGTTGATGTTTTGGCATACTGAGTGAAGTCTTGATCATCATCACTCATATCTTGTGGACCAGGATATGGGTGACTTTTGGGCTGTTCAACATTGGAGTTTTCTAGATTGCATAAGGTTTCAATACCACTTATGTCCTCATTTGCTGAAGTAGAATGCTCATCCATTTGTTCATCAAAAGTAACATGGATAGATTCATCAATCACCTTTGTTGAAAGAACATACACTCTGAAGGCTTTGGAGTGCGGTGAATTGCCCATAAAAATACCTTCATTTGCTTTGGGAGCAAACTTGTTGAGATTTTGCTTAGTACTGAGAATGAAGCATTTGCTCCCAAAGATGTGGAAGTACTCCACATTAGGAATTCTGCCATGATATAGCTCATAAGGAGTCTTGAGATGTCTCAGGACTACAGATGCTCTATTCTGTGTAAAGTTGGCACAGTTTACAGCTTCAGCCCAGAAGCTCAGTGCCAGTCTAGCATGGAATAACAAAGTTCTTGTAGCTTCAATCTGTAAGAAAACCTAGTAGGATTCACATGGCGGAACTTGAATCCCACATATCGGATCTCTACTAGACAATGAGATCACAAGAACAAAGAGATGATGAACATTACCTTTAGATTGCTAAAGAAGTGATCCACCTCTACTGCACCACCTGAACACGCTGCAAGACCGCGTTGTACCAACAAAGTATCACACAATGGCTTGTGTGTGTGTGTGTGTGTCGAACGAACACCACAACCGAAAACCCCTTGGGGTTTCGGTCGACTTCGGCCGAGAGAGGGAGAGGGAGTATTAGGGTTTTGAGTGTGTAAAGTGATTAACCCCTAAACCCTTACAGAAGCCCTTTATTTATAAGGCTAGATGTTACGGTTTAGTACTTGGAGTTTAATTATGATTAATCTCATAATTAAACTTCCTGTTAACACTTTAAACCCTTGGACTTTTAGTAGTTAATTAATTAAGTGTCCGTTAAATATTTAACTTAATATTTAACTTTCCTCTTAAATAATAATTAACTTATTATTATTTATTCTCTTCTTTATAATTAACTTAACTAGTTAATTATTCCACACAACTTACTTTATTCGGTTGTCCATTATTGGGTGTGTAGTGGTGTGAACCTTTAGTGCCTTATAACATTGGACACGGTGACACGTCTACTTATCTGTGCACATAAATCCTTCAGACTCCCACTTGTGCAAGTTAAGTATCACTTACTGATCATCGTTGGCCTAAAGCGGTCCCTAGCCAGACATTTAGGATAACCACGTTATAAGAACTCTTACATCCAGAGATAATATTCATAAATGAATAACACTAACAGATTTTCCTTTTGCATCATGATATTTCTTAATTTGAGTAATAGACATGGAGCAGGGATCTTGTTCTATATACTCGAATTTTCTCAACATTGATTTTGACTTTCTGCAGTAACGGATTACCGAATGATCTAATCATTCTCCGAGCGTGGCCACGCATTTCAGTAGTCTTAATCGTCGAGCGGCCATGAAATATCTCTTCTAGTTAAAGAAGGTGCAAATTACATCTTGACAATTTGTGTTATCTTGCCCACGACTTCCGCTGTCTTAGTCAGGTTCCTTGTGATCACCCTTTCACGGTGTGACGTTAGATAAATGCTAAAGATCAGAAGTTGTCGCGTCTCAAACTAAAACGTCTCAGGTCAGAGGATGTCTACTCGAAATTACTCATGCTTAGGCTCCATGAAGTAATCTCGATCTTTTGGTCACGTCTAATGTTTAGCAAACTCTGTAAACATCTATGAATATTTATTTTAACAACACTTGTTTCTCTATTCAATAACTATGAATAGATAAATATTCATAATGCTATTAACTCCTGAATCTAGCTCCCACTAAATTCAAGCAACCACAGACATTTAGATACTCAAAACTTTGTGTATCAAGGATAACCTTAAAACATGTTAAGAATAGACAATTTGAAAATATTACGTAAAACCTTCTATTTCAATCCCACGAAATGTTATTACATAATGTATCGATTTCAAATATGTCTATGAATCTAATCAAAATTACTAGCTACCAATATCTTGGTACTGCATGCCTATAGCATGCGCATGTTTCTCATGCTTTGGTCCAGCTAGTGGTTTTGTCAACGGGTCAGCAACGTTGTCATCCGTTGGTATTTTCTTAATTATAATATCACCTTCTCTGACATACTCACGTATGAGGTGATATTTTCTGCGCACATGCCTAGTCTTTTGATGCTCTCTTTGTTCAACAGCTTGCGCTATCGTTCCACTATTATCACAGAATATTTCGATGGGTCTAGAGATACTGGCAATAACTCTAAGATCCTCGATAAAATTCTTAAGCCACATGGCTTCCTTGCCAGCATCGTTTGCCGCAATGTACTCAGCCTCTGTAGTCGAATCTGCTATCATATCTTGTTTCTGACTCTTCCAAGATATAGCTCCTCCATTTAGTGTGAATACAAATCCCGATTGTGATTTGTAGTTGTCTCTATTTGTTTGGAAGCTTGCATCTGTGTAACTAGTTACACGCAATTCTTCCATTGAACCTCCAAAGACCAAGAACATTTCTTTCGTCCTTCTCAAATACTTGAGAATGTTCTTGACAGCCACCCAATGGGCCTCACCAGGATTCTTTTGATATCTGCTCGTAAGACTTATGGAGTAAGCAATATCGGGCCTAGTACATAACATGGCATACATGGTTGTAAAGGATTTATGTGCACATATAAGTACACGTGTCACCGTTTCCAATGTTATAAGGCACTAAAGGGTCACACCACTACACACCCAATAATGGACAACCGAATAAAGTAAGTTGTGTGGAATTATTAACTAGTTAAGTTAATTATAAAGAAGAGAATAAATAATAATAAGTTAATTATTATTTAAGAGGAAAGTTAAATATTAAGTTAAATATTTAACGGACAGTTAATTAATAGTCAATTAATTAACTAGTAAAAGTCCAAGGGTTTAAAGTGTTAATAGGAAGTTTAATTATGAGATTAATCATAATTAAACTCCAAGGACTAAACTGTAACATAAAGCCTTATAAATAGAGGGCTTGTGTAAGGGTTTAGAGTTAATCACTTTACACACTCAAAACCCTAATCCCTCCCTCTCCTCTCTCGGCCGAATAGGAAAAACCCCAAGGGGTTTCGGTTCTTGCTTGGTTCGAATACAACACACACACACACACAAGTTCTTGTGTGATACTTTGTTGGTACAACGCGGTCTTGCAGCGTGTTCAGGTGGTGCAGTAGAGGTGGATCACTTCTTTAGCAATCTAAAGGTAATGTTCATCATCTCTTTGTTCTTGTGATCTCATTGTCAAGTAGAGATCCGGTATGTGGGATTCAAGTTCCGCCATGTGAATCCTACTAGGTTTTCCTACAGTGGTATCAGAGATTCCTACTAATCTCAATGAGATTCGGTTGAGTTTCTTTTTCGTCTAGAAAAGAACCCTAGATGCATTTGACCCAAGTATATGGTCATTCAAGTTCATGATTGATCATTGGATTGAATAGGGTTCTAGATAAAAAGAAATTAGGTTTCTTTTTCCCATTTTTTTTTAAGATTTCGTGTATATATATATATATATATATATATATATATATATATATATATATATATATATATATATATATATATATATATATATATATACATATACATATACATATACATATACATATATACATATACATATACATATACATATACATATACATATACATATACATATACATATACATATATATATATATATATATATATATATATATATATATATATATATATATATATATATATATTATTAAAGTTTTTTTTATCTTAGAAAGAAACCTAGAAAGTTTGATCCAAGAACATTGTTCAAGTTTATGAACAATTGGATTGAATAGGTTTCAAGATACAAAAAATTAGGTTTCTTTTTTTTCTAGTAAAAACCCTAGAAAAATTAGTCCAAGTAATTGATTAACCAAGATTTGGTGAATCAATGGACAAATTAGGCTTTAGACAAAATAAGGAAAGTTGTGTTATTCTTGGAATTAGAATAACACAATATATATATTATATACTTGTTTATTTGTTATTATTATTATTATTATTACCGTAAATAAAAAAAAAAAGGATAATGGGTTCGACCGAACCGAGAAGACCGAGCCACGGTCGAACTCTAGTTCGGACGAACGGACCGAACGGGCAAGCCGAACCGAGCCACGGTTCGATCTTCGTCTAATCGATCCAGTTTTTTCCCTCGTCATGTATTTGATCCAGTTTCGTTAACCTAAGGCTCAGTTTCGGGCAAATGGGTATGCGGGATCAAATCGAGTGTCAAAAGTTTACCTTTTTTTTGACAAGTTTTATTATTTATTCGTTTATTATAATAAAGTCATTAATAACATTTAAATTAAAACTGATTTTAATACTTTATTAAAATCAAGATAATCTTAAAATTAAGGGGGAAATTGAAATCAGTTGTTATGGGTAATTTTAAAATTATCAGTTTGGTAATTTAATAATCATCAGTTTATTTAATTTCTCGTTTATTTATTATAATATGAATTAATAAGATGGTGATTACAAATAGTTTGTTTAGAAAACCAAGGTGTAAATTTAATAAAGAATGGTAATTATAAACAGTTAATTTATAATACCAAGTTTTAAAAAATTAATAATGGTAATTATAAACAGTTTGTTTAGAAAACCAAGATAAGTTTAATAATAAATAATGGTAATTATAAACAGTTTGATTAGAAAACCAAGTTTAAAATTGTAATGGCGATATAAACAGTTAGTTTATAAAACTAAGTTTTATAAAGAATTAAAAAGTGGAATTTATAAACAGTTAGTTTATAAAACCGAGTAATTAAAAACTGGCTAACTTTTTCGAACAAAGGAAAATCCTTTTTTAGAAAATCTTAGATCAGAGTGCAACCCACCTAATAGAACACCTCACTTGTTCAATGATATTCACATTGTAAGGAGAAAGAACCTTAGATGTGGATTCAAATCATTGCAAGTGTTAGGGTGCGTAGGGTCTTGTGATAATCGGGAGTCCCGGCGCAAGGCATCGCACTGTCTTAGGTGGTACGATCTATTTTGGTGATAATCGGGAGTCCTGGCCCAAAATACACTAGAGCGTTTAAAACATGTACAAGTTTGTTGTTCAACTTGATATCCCGAACGTCTAGGAATCGTTTCTAGTTCAAGAGGCGATCGGTATGGCTATACCTACCAGAAATAGCGTGGCTCTAATGGGAAGTGCCCAAACCTTGCATTAGAGGGCGTGAAATATGGATCCTAGTCTAACTATTATTCTTATTAGGTAATAATGTTAGAAGTTATTTATTTTTTTTCTAATCATACTAACCGTTTGTTGTTTTTCTCATAGATGTCTGTATTGTCAGAAATTCCGTTTTACTCACCGATTGAATTGCGAAGGCTCATCACTGGAAAATGGAAGCTTACTGGTCCAAACTACAAAGTTTGGAATGTGCATTTTAGGAATTTCCTAAAGGCACAAGATCTACCGTACGTGATAGACGGGGTGCTCAAGGGACAACCAGGACAAGATGCCCAGGATGATGAGTTTGACGCTTATTATCAGTATCTGGCAGATGAATCACAAGTTATGTCGATTCTCATTCTTACTTCATTATCAGAGCTTACTGATAATCTACGTAAGAAACCATGCTATGAGTTTGTCCAGTATCTTGAGGAGACGTTTAAAGATAGTACTGAAGAAAGTAAGCAGTTCATTTTGCAAGAAATCTTTTCGTCAAAGATGAAAGATGATCAACCATTGAGTGACCATCTTACTAACATAAGAAGGTTGCTAGATTGTCTCACCCTGGTTACTAGCACATCAAACCAGCAAGAACAAGTCTTGTTCTTGTTTGGATCTCTCACTCAATACCATCAGGATAAGGTAGTACGATTAGTTGGGAATTTTGATTTGACTGTCGCAAGTCTACACGAGAATCTCTTGTGTATACGCGATGTTCAAAGGCTAGAGGAAGAATCTCTCCCTGAGATTCAGCAGGATGATTTCGATGACTGGTTGAAGAACTTTGCTGATTTGTGTTGCCCAACTTGTGGCAGCAAGGATATTTGCGAGCACATGTCCGATGTGGGACTGTTGGACACTGATTTTTTCAGTGATTCAGGTATCTTTATGATTGATTGTCTCGTTACTTCTAGTGAATCCTGGGTATTGGATACCGGATGTGGTCATCACATTTGCAATCACTTGCAGGGATTTAAGAAGAACAGGAGGCTAGGACGAGGGGATGTTCAACTACGAGTAGGCGAAGGTTCCAAGGTTGGAGCCGAAGCCGTAGGAACATATCTTCTCAAGTTGCCTTCAGGAAGAGTCTTGGAACTTAAAGATTGTTATTATGTTCCTAGACTTATTAAGAATGTTATTTCTTTTGATTTACTTATAGAAAGTGGTTTTTATTATGAGTTTTATGGAAAAACGATTTCTTGTTTAAAAGATGACATTTTATATTTTAAAGAAAATTCTCATAATGGTCTATATACGTTAAATCTAAATAACATAGAATGAGATGTTTATCATATAAGTAAAAGATCCAAGAGTAACTTGAATCAAACTTATCTTTGGCATTGTCGTTTAGGTCATATAAACGAGACTCGCATTGAGAAACTCCACGATGATGGAGTTCTAGAGCCATTTGGTTTGGAATCATATGCCATATGTGAATCATGTTTGTCTGGCAAAATGACAAAAGACCCCTTCAATCACTACAATTAAAGGGTAGGCGAGTTGTTAGGGATTATACACAGTGACGTGTGTGGACCCTTCACTCCAGAAGCCAGAGGTGGATACCGCTACTTCATTACCTTTACTGACGACTTCAGTAGGTATGGTTATGTCTTTCTTATGAGACTAAAGTCTGAAAGATTTGACATGTTCAAAGAATATCAGAGGGAAGTAGAAAACCAACTGGGCAAGAAAATAAAGTCAATTCGGTCGGACCGAGGAGGCGAATATTTGAGCCAAGAGTTCGACAATCATTTGAAAGAATGTGGGATTGTTTCACAACTCACACCTCCGTATACACCTCAGATGAACGGTGTATCAGAAAGGAGAAATCGCACCTTGTTAGGCATGGTACGTTCAATGATGTGTCGCGCCCCACTGCCACTATCATTTTAGGGACATGCACTCGAGACTGCATCATTCACACTGAATAGAGTTCCGACCAAGTCAGTAGAAAAGACTCCGTTCGAGCACTGGACGGGGAGAAAGCCAAAATTGTCTTTTCTCAAGATTTGGGGTTGTGAAGCGTACGTTAGACGTAACTTTACAGACAAACTAAACCCCAAGTCAGATAAGTGTATCTTCGTTGGATATCCAATGGAAACCTTAGGATATTATTTCTATCATCAAGAAGACAACAAAGTTTTTGTTGCTCGGAAAGGTGTGTTCTTGGAGGAGAAGTTTCTCGGGACAGAAACTCCAAGAAAAGAAATTGAACTTCAAGAAATTGAAGAGAACGAAGATCCACCTACGACTTCAGTCGAACCAGTAGTTCAAAAAAGAATTGTTGATCCCCAACCAGACCCACCGGTTGAGGAAGAAGAAACACGCAACCCTCGTAGGTCCAGTAGACCACGTCAAGAACCAGTTAGGTATCTTGGATTCATGATCAATGAACATAATGGAAGTCTACTAGAACCATTGACCTACAGCAAGGCTGCTGATGGCGTAGAGTCTGAAAGATGGCTCGAGGCTATGCAAGCATAGATGCAATCCATGTATGACAACCAAGTTTGGGTGTTATCAGACTTGCCACCATAGTCACGAGCTGTTGGATGCAAGTGGGTTTTCAAGAAGAAAACTGACATGGATGGGGAAGTGCATATTTACAAAGCACGACTTGTCGCGAAGGGTTTCATGCAAACACATGGTGTGGATTATTCTGAAACCTACTCGCCAGTCGCCATGCTAAAGTCTATTAGAATTCTTATGGCCATATCAGCATATTACGACTATGAGATATGGCAAATGGATGTTAAAACCGCCTTCCTTAACGGGGAGTTGAATGAGGACGTATTCATGATACAACCGGATGGTTTTACTGATCCAAAGAATCCTGATAAAGTATGCAAATTGCTAAAATCCATTTATGGATTGAAGCAAGCATCTAGAAGTTGGAACTTACACTTTGACAAAAGAATCAAAGAATTTGGTTTTGTCAAGAGTGAGTTCGAAGCATGTGTCTACACAAAAATTCAGTGGGAGCATAGTAATCTTCCTAGTCTTGTATGTTGATGACATACTGCTCATAGGAAACGATATACCAGCATTACAAGGAGTAAAATCCTGGTTAGGTAAATGTTTCCAGATGAAAGACTTGGGAGAAGCCGCATTTGTACTGGGTATAAAGATCTATAGAGATAGATCTAGGCGGCTTATTGGACTTAGTCAAAGTACATACATTGACAAAGTACTGAAGAGATTCAGTATGAGTGATTCCAAGAGAGGTCTCATTCCAATGTCACGTGGCATTACACTGAGCAAAGCTCAGAGTCCTACATCTAGCAAGGAAATAGCTAGGATGAGTTTGGTTCCATATGCTTCGGCAATTGGATCAATCATGTATGCCATGTTATGTACTAGGCCCGATATTGCTTACACCATAAGTCTTACGAGCAGATATCAAAAGAACCCTGGTGAGGCCCATTGAGTGGCTGTCAAGAACATTCTCAAGTATTTGAGAAGGACGAAAGAAATGTTCTTGGTCTTTGGAGGTTCAATGGAAGAATTGCGTGTAACTGGTTAGAGACGACTACAAATCACAATCGGGATTTGTATTCACACTAAACGGAGGAGCTATATCTTGGAAGAGTCAGAAACAAGATACGATAGCAGATTCGACTACAGAGGCTGAATACATTGCGGCAAATGATGCTGGAAAGGAAGCCATGTGGCTTAAGAATTTTATCGAGGATCTTAGAGTTATTGCCAGTATCTCTAGACCCAGCGAAATATTCTGTGATAATAGTGGAACGATAGTGTTAAGGCAAAAAGCCTTACCCCTTTGAATCTTAAGATAACAAGATAACCTAGACTAGCTTTGATTAATATGTAGAATAAAATAGCTAAGTTTAGGTCTGATACTGAGTGGTCAGTATTGGAACTCAGTATCTGAGCTCAGTATCAAATAGTGATACTGAGTACAAGGACTGAGTAGAAGGACTGAGTAAACATTTCCATGTTTACCTTGCCAGATCAAATCCCTTTGATCTCGGCCACTTTCCTTATTCCAGTCCTTGCATTACTCCTTGCCTAACTTGTAAGATCTCTATAACATTATAAATAGAGATCATTTGGCAAAGGAGTATTCACCAATTCACTTTACTCTTTCATATCTATTTTAATTGATCAGTGGTCTTGTTATTCCGCAACAAGCCACACTTAGTGGAATTATACATTTGACTCATATCTTGTTCTTATACAATATTTGTCTTAAGTTATAATTATCCAATCAATTAACCATCTAAACTAGGGAGTTGTGACCTAACAACTGGTATCAGAGCAGGCTAAATAAACTCTTATTTAGTCAATCTATAACCCTGGTAGCCATCCCTTATACTTATCCTTCACATACTCCAAAATCAAAAATGTCTACCATTGTTGCACCAATTATGTCTGGAAAGGGAGTACCCATCTTTGATGGTAAAGACTTCCATCAATGGAAGCTAAAAGCTCAGTGGTATCTTGAATCCATTCATCATGAAATGCTCACTGTGCTAAATGATGGTCCTATCATCCCACAAACTGTGGAACCCGTTGCTGCTACTGATAATGCTCCTGAGAGCATAAGAACTGTACCTAAACTAAGGCACAACTGGACTGATACTGACCATCAGTTGTATGTTTTAGACTCCAGGGCTAAAGGGGTGATTGGTAATGCTGTTACCAAAGAGATTCTCAACGCAATCATGGAATTGCCAACAGCAAAGGCTATGTGGGATAGCCTATCAGTCACTTATGAAGGCACACCAAAAGTGAAGTTGCAAAGAAAGAGCAACATGAGAAGAAAGTATGAAAACTTCTTCTCAAATCCCAATGAAGACATCACCTCTCTTTACAACAGGTGTAATACTGTTGTTCATGGGCTAATTAGTGTTTGCATTGTAAAAGAGGAAGGGGAACTTGTTCAAAAGTTCCTGACAGTCTTCCTCGACAATTTCTTGACATGTCAAATTCTGTCAATGCTGCTAACAACATTGAGTCATATACTCTTCAAACTTTGTATGGCCTAATGTTGAATCATGAGGAGAACACTGCTTCAAGACTGATCAACTGGAAGAAAACTGACCAATCTTCAAATGGAATGGCTCTCATTGTGCAACAAGCATATACTGTGACTGAGCCTGAAGAACTAGTAGTTGATCTTGCTGATGCTGAGGCAGAAGAGCTTGAGACTCAAATGGCTCTTATGTCTATGAAGCTGGATCAGTAGAAAAATAAGAGGCTTGGTGTTAGCTCTTCTAATACTGACCCAAGATCAGGTCTTTGCTATAGGTGTGGAAAGCCTGGACATATTGCTGCAAATTGTCATACCAAGTCTTCTGAGACTGATCAGAATGACAAGATTGCATACCGAGCAAAGAGGTATAGAGACAAGTATGTCAAACAGAAGAACTGGAGCAAGGGTAAGAGGGAAAAAGGGAATGGAGCACCTCATCAAGCACTGTACTCTGAAGCTTGGATGGATGAGGACATAAGTGATGATGAGGAAGAGGTTGAGAATAAAGCCTTTATGGCTTTCACTGAAGATGATTTGAAGAGCTCCTTTGAAAAGGATATCAAAGAGGCTGAGAGGATGAGTGTTCATACTGATTGGGATTCCACTCAGTTGTACAAGGTAAGTTCCTTTCAAACTTATTCAGTGAATGAAAAAACTAAGATTTTTGAGTATATGATTGTTGATCTTAAAACTTCTGTACAAAAAGAAAAAGCTTTAAAATTAACAATTCAAGAACTTGAAAGGGTAAATAATGAAAACTTAGATAAATTAGCAAAGTATAAAGATTTAGAACTAAACTTTTCAGATTTAAAAGACATTAACCAAAGATTAGCTGATAAAGCTCATTTACACAAACTTGAAAAAGAAAAATTTGAAAAACAGAGTAAATCTTGGGGAAATGCTTCAATAAAATTAAATAAATGTTTAAATCAACAATTCCCAGAAAATGTGAGGGCTGCACTTGGTGTTGATCCTCAATTTAAAATATGAACCCTATTAAATTTATAAAAGCTAAAACCTTTTGTGAAGTCCGATGTCAAACTGAGTCAGATGATGAGGAAAATGAAATTTTAGAAAAACCTATTGGTCCCCCCATCTGCTCGAAGTGCTATACTGAGCTACAAGAACTCAGTATTAAATTTCTTGTAAAAGAAATTTCTGATACTGAGCTCCCAATAGTTCAGTATGACACTTCTGCTGTTCCACCTTTTGAATTATTATTTAATACAACAACTTTTGAATTATATAATGATAATAAGACTACTTCTATCCCAAATGTTTCATCTAATACAGAAGTTGCAGGAACAGGAACATCATATACTGAGACATCTAAAAGACATGTTAAAGTTGTTTCCTCAAAACATGATAAACAAAAAACAACTTCAACTAGGTCCACAGTTGGCAGAAACAAGAAGTCTTACACTAATAATATTAGAAAGACTTCTCTGCCAAACAAAAAGAAGCAACCAGATCCACCACCCTTTAAACCAGTACAAAAAAAATGTTAAAACACCTATTAAAAATGACAAAAATAACATTTTAAAAACACTTGGTGACCAGGTTAAATTTTTAAGTAAAAAATTTGCAAAACTTACTCATACTGGTCTACCAAAAGTGCAACAGTTTTCTAAAATACCTTATGAAAATATGTTTAGAAATAGACCTAGAAAATGTTATAGGTGTCATCATACTTGTCATAAGGGAGATGAATGCTGGACTGATCTCTCAAGTCCTAGGTACTCAGTACCAAAGAAAAGGACAGAATCTAAGTCAGTATCACCAAAGAAAACCTCTAAAGTTTCCCCTGAAGTGTTACTGACCTCTCCAAATAAAGAGATCAGGTCAAAATTTGTTTATTCCACCAAAGGTCCCATTCAAAAATGGGTTCCTAAAAGGAACTAAATCTTTTTTGTGTCTTGTGCAGTGTGACAGAAAATGGTACTTAGATAGTGGTTGCTCAAGACACATGACTGGCAAAATGGAGTACCTTCTCAATTATACTCCAGAGAAGGGTCCTTCTGTTAAGTTTGGAGACGACTCGGTGGGAAAGACAAGGGGTTATGGTGTGATCAAGGCAGGCAACATAACTTTTAAAATAGTTGCCTATGTAGAGGGTCTTAAACACAATCTGCTCAGTATCAGCCAGATGTGTGATGATGACAATGAAGCTCGATTCAGGAAGGTTGCAGGAATCATCTACAATGATAAAGGGCAGCATGTACTCATTGCTAGAAGAGAAAAAGATGTATATGTGGTCAACCTATCTGAAATAGACCCAACTATTCGAGTATGCCTACTTTCTAAAGTCAAGCCAGAATTGCATTGGCTATGGCACAAGAAACTCTCTCACATCAACTTTAGAAATATCAACAAGCTCAGTATGCAGAAACTGGTGAGAGGGTTGCCCACTATTACTTATTCAAAAGATAAGTTATGCTCAGCATGTGAAATGGGCATGCAGAAGAAGAGTTCATTCAAGTCAAAGGTCAATCATTCCATTAGTGAACCTCTTACTATGATACATATGGATCTTTTTGGCCCCATAAGCACACCATCTTTGGCCAGAAAGATCTATACCCTAGTCTTGGTTGATGAATTCTTAAGATATACTTGGGTCATCTTCCTCAAGACTAAGTCAGATGCAACAACAGAAATCATTGCCTTTATAAAAAGAGAGGAACTTCAAAAAGGCAACAAGGTCAAGCAACTTAGAAGTGACCATGGTACTGAGTTTAAGAACTCAGTATTAGTCGATTTCTGTGAAGAAAAAGGAATCATTCAAAACTTTTATGCAGCTTACACACCACAACAAAATGGTGTTGTAGAAAGAAAGAATAGAACATTAATTGAAGCTGCAAGAATGTTGTTATGCCATGCTGGACTGGCACTGAGTTTCTGGGCTGAAGCTGTAAATTGTGCAAACTTCACTCAGAATAGAGCCACTATTGTCCAGAGACATCTGAAGACTCCATATGAGTTATACAATGGCAAGATTCCTAATGTGGAATACTTTCACATCTTTGGAAGTAAATGCTTTGTACTCAATACAAAACAAAATCTCAACAAATTTGCTCCCAAAGCAAATGAAGGTGTGTTCATGGGCTACTCTCCACACTCTAAAGCCTTCAGAGTGTATATCATCTTACCTTTGTAGAATCCATTCATGTTACCTTTGATGAAGATCAGAATGAGCGTTCTACCTCAGCAAGTGAATACATAAGTGGCATAGATATTCTATGCAATCCAGAAAACTCCATTGCTGAAGGGTCCAAAATTCATCCACATTTTATTCCTAATAAGTTTAATGAAACTGATCAAGTTCGAATTCAGTCTCACTCAACTGCGATTAATACTGAGGCTTCCATAACAGAGAACCCTCACACTGAGTTTCCAACTAATGATCTGCACCACTCTAACTATGAAGAAGGTGAAACATCCAACACTTCACAAGAATCCACATCAACTCTGCAAAATGAAGATGAACAGCAATCTCCGCTGTCTAATACTGACCAGAATTCCACTCAGTATCAGACACACAACACACCTAACCAACAAGATAGTGTTGATCCTACTTCAAATGCTCCCTTAGGAAACAATTTAAGGGAACACAGAGACCATCCGCACTCAAACATTATTGGTCCTATTGAAGAAGGTGTACAAACAAGAAGAAAATTAGAGTTTCAACCCCAAGCAACTGCAAATTTTTGTTTCTTCTCAAGCTTTCTATCTACCATTGAACCAAAGAAAGCTGATGAAGCTTTATTAGATGAATATTGGGTAGAGGCTATGCAAGAAGAGCTCACAGAGTTTGAGAGAAACAAAGTTTGGAACTTAGTACCACCTCCTACTGGCAAAACTATTATTGGTACTAAGTGGGTATTCAGAAACAAGATGGACAAGGATGGTGTTGTCATCAGAAACAAAGCAAGGTTGGTTGCACAAGGTTACAGGCAAGAAGAAGGCATTGACTATGATGAAACTTTTGCACCAGTTGCAAGAATTGAAGCTATTAGGTTGTATCTTGCATATGCAGCTTTTAAGAACTTCAAAGTTTATCAGATGGATGTCAAGACTGCTTTTCTAAATGGAAAACTACAGGAGGAAGTTTATGTTAAACAACCACCAGGTTTTGTTGATCCTAAATTTCCTAATTATGTTTTCAAGCTTGATAAAGCTCTATATGGGCTCAAACAAGCTCCAAGAGCCTGGTATGATACCCTGTCTGAGTACCTTATTGAAAATAAATTTACAAGAGGTAAAATTGATAAAACCTTATTTTCAAAATGGAAAGGTTCTGACATCTTACTCATTCAGATATATGTAGATGATATTATCTTTGGCTCCACTGACAAGTCAATGTGTGACTGGTTTGCTAAGATAATGTCAACTCAGTATCAGATGAATATGATGGGAGAACTTACTTATTTTCTTGGTTTACAAGTTGAACAAAAGCCTGATGGCACTTTTATAAATCAAAGTAAGTATGTGCATGATATGTTAAAGAAATACAAATTTGAAAATTTATCTTCCATGCACACTCCTATGGGTACTCAGGATAAGATAAGTCAGGATGAAACTGGTAAACCAGTTTGTCAATCCACATACCGAGGTATGATTGGTTCCTTACTTTACTTAACTGCTAGCAGGCCTGATATCATGTTTGCAACATGTTTGTGTGCTCGGTATCAGGCTGATCCTAAAGAATCACACATGAAAGCAGTTAAGCGCATCTTTAGATATCATACAGGTACTCCTAACCTGGGTCTTTGGTATCCCAAAGATTCAAACTTTGACCTTGAAGGGTACACAGATGCAGATTTTGCAGGTTGTAGATTGGATAGAAAAAGCACAAGTGGAGGATGTCAATTCCTAGGTGGAAGACTTGTAGGTTGGTCATCCAAGAAGCAAAATTCGGTAGCAACTTCCACAGCAGAAGCAGAGTATGTTGCTGCAGGAAGTTGCTGTGCTCGATTATTATGGATGCAGTATCAACTATTAGACTATGGGTTCAACTTTCAAAAGACTCCAATTCATTGTGATAACAAGAGTGCTATTGCTATCACAGAGAACCCAGTCTATCACTCCAAAACTAAGCACATTGATATCAGACACCACTTTATTCGAGATAATGTGGAAAAAGGTAAGGTTGAGGTAGATTATGTACCAACAGATGAACAATTGGCAGATGTGTTTACTAAATCTCTCCCTGAGGAAAGGTTTGTGTATTTACTAGGGCAATTAGGTATGCTGAATCCTTGATCTTTCTTAATTTTCTTTAAAACTGAGCGCTCAGGATCACTCCTGTTGATACTGACCACTCAGTATCACTAGTCTGTTATCATCAAAATTTAAAATTTTTATTTTTTTTATTAATTTCAAGAGTAAATTAATTGTTTTTATATTTTTACTATTTTTTTTAAATTAATTTTTTCTCAGTATTGGGGTATGACGGCGCTCATACCGAGCTTGATCCTCATACTGCCCAACGGTAACCTTTCTTAATAGGAAATTTACCGTTGGCACATGATAAGGCAGTCAAATCAGCCAGTTTTACTTCCCAATACCTTAATTATCTTTCAATCACCTATAAATAACCGTTCTTTTTAATTCAAATATTTTTTAACAGTTATTTCATTCTTTCTCTTTAAATTCTATCTGCGATTAACGATTTCACTCTCTCTTAAGCAAGCAAAAACTCTTAAATCAAAATCACAGATGGCGAACTACACTTTCGTCGCTCCAGAGGTTGAATCGGAAATCAAATTCCGAAATAATGAACTGCCCAGGTTTGCGAGGAACAACATCACAGCCAATTTCACTATTCCTCAAGCCTGGGTATGCCAAGAATTCACAAACATTGTGACTTTTTTGAAAAATTGCCCCATTGCTCGTGCACTGACCTTGTCTCCTCGAGCAATTTACCAAGAAATGCTATGCGAGTTTTGGTACTCTGCCACACTTGATTCTCCAGATATGATTGCTGGGTGGGTAATTAGGGATCAAAGAAGGGCATTTGTTTCTACTGCCATCATTCGTGAAACACTGAGGCTTCCAACACAAGCTCAGTATGACCCATTCGTTGATAGAACAGAGGCACGCTCAGTATTGCCATTTTTGGGTCGAAGAGGAATAACGGGGATCATCAAAAGAAACGAATTTGGTCCTATGTGGGGTATTCTCATTACAATGATTATTCGGTGTATGACCCACAAGACGGGTGCTTTGGACCAAATAAATGAATTTGGGATGCAAATAGTACATGCTTTGTACTATGGAAGAAACATTGATTATGCAAGGCTCAATTTTAATGAATTAGCTGCTTTGGTTCGGGCTAACACAAGGGAATGTAATGCCCCTTTCTGCAGATTCTTATCACTCATCTTTCAATACTCAATGCCCACACATACTTATGATGAGTTTCACATTCCAAGGGTTGATCTTCCTCCTCTTAGTGAGAAGATCTTCTTTTACAGGCCAAGAGAAGGAGAGCCTCTACTGAGTCCTTATATGTGGGCCATTGTTCAAGAACACATAAATGAGGAAGAAGACATGTCTGCACTGAATCAGACAATAATGATGATGATGATAATGATGATAATTGTGGTAATGGAGGACATGCTGGTCAAGATGTTGAGATGCAAGATGTTCCACAAGTTCAAGAACCGACTCAACAACATATCTTTCATACTGAGTCGTCCGAAGCCACACCGCTTGTCCTCAGAAGAAGAAGAAGAAACCTCTCACAAGTCCTTATGGGTGTGTTATCATCTGAGGAGGTGCAGCCTGCAAATGTTCCATCATTAACTGCCTCTCTTCAAGCCCAAAGCCTAGTTGCAGCCACCGCTGACCTTCCAGGTCCAGAACTAGTCCCAACTGCTCAACCAATTGAGGAACCTCATGTTCCTCTTGATGTGTAGATTCAATATGAGCAAACTACACTGGAAGGTGGTCAGCAAGACAGACAGGTCGGTATTGAAGATATTGGTGCTGCAAATCAACAATCACATGATCCTGCACCGACCTCTGCCGATGCTAGAAGGGAATCTGACAGAGTCTCAGGTATGAATTTCTAAAAAGCCCTTAAACTTATATATATATATATATTTCATTCCCAAATAGAGACTAAGTATTGGCTAGTACCCACTCAATACTGACCAAAGTCTCACACGATCTTTCAAATATATATCCGTTTATGGCCAACATAGCTAGCCCACTGCTGCTATGCAAAATTCATATACTGAGCACCCAATTGATCATTGTCAGTCTACAGTTGTCTCAACATTTAAAGAGACAATGGTGGTTGATGTCATACTGACACCCACTGGTGCTGCTTGAATAATGTCCAACTTATTTTTGAGTTGGGTAGCATAATTCAAGAAATGATCACAAACCCTTAAGCCATAAAATTCAAAAACTTTCCATGGGGTTTAGCCACATTTCTGTTATCACTCTAATACCGAGTGATAAACATTGAAAATAATAAGAAGCACATCCCAAGCTTCGAATTCCAAACCCAAACCTTTTATTAAATGTGACTTATCCTATACTGAGCTACTTAAATTTACACACTCACTTTTACTAAAACCTTCTTACACATGCTATGCGCAAGTCCACAATATTTCATCATAAACTAGATGAAATACAGACTTCACAAACTCTGTTTATATGATTATAGAGTTAAACAACACCACAATTCTATTTGATAAACCTTTCTTTTTAACCAGTTTTATATTTTTTTTTTGTTTCTATAGCACCATCTGTGCAGGGCATTCAGGCATCACAGGCTGCAGGAGACCAAGTGACTCTGCAAGCAATCATGCAGCATATTCTGGCCATCTAACATACTCAGACTATCATACTGGCCAGAATGGACACTATGAGTAGTGATATTGACTCAATAAAACAGTCAGTCTCACTACTTCAACAACCACATCAGCCTCCACCAACTCCACCATCTTCACATGGTGGACACAATGAAGAAGGAGAAGGAGATGATGATCCTGAGCAAATGAAATCACCCTCCAATGCAGATTCTGAGGGTAATACTGATGCTGCCACTGAGCCCATGCCCTCCCCTACTCTTGAAGAACCTGAAGGGGACATGGGTGGTGATACTGATCCTCTTCCCTCCTCATCCAATGATAACAATAAGGGGGAAAAGAGACAAAGAGATACTGAGGTTGATCAAACTGAGCCATCTGCTCAGGGGGAGAAAAGAAGAAGATTGAATACGGATCAACCTCCACAACAAGAACAACAACATCAGCAAAGCCCTCATACTGAGCCACCTCGGTTTCAGTATGAGAGAAGAAGACAAAGAACTAGGTCAGCATTACAAGTTGAAGACCCACTTGAGACATCTGCTCAGGGGGAGACTCATACTGACCAACCACAGCAAACTTATTCTGAGCCACCTGCTCGTGAGGATAATGATTTGCAAATTGTGGTCTATAGGCCTTTCATCTGGCCTATTGCTGATGATGAAGATGAAGAACTAGATTTAGTGAACTATGCACTAAATCTGGTAGAACAAGAAAGTTCTTCATCATCATCCTCGGATGATGAAGAACCAGAAAATCTGGTGATTAGAAGAAAGAGTTCCTTATCAAGAAGACCCATCAATGCAGTTCTCACTTCTTCTGAATCAAGTGAAGAATATGCTCCTTTGGTAACAAGACAAAGAAGACTTGTCCATACATTGGACAGTGATACCGAGCAGGCTCCAAGACTGACTTCTCAACAACTCTGTGCAGAACAAGAGAGATTTTTATATGAGCAAGAGTTGGGAATCAAAGCTGAACCAGAATCTGACCCAGATACTGATACTCCTGGTCCTTCACATAGAATCTCAAGAAAGGGTCCAGACCATATTCAACATTATTGGAATATGGTTGCTGCCAGGACTCAGTATAAGGAGGGAAGGAAGGAGTTCTTGAAGACCAAAACATTTCCAAATGTAAGGGGGATACATTGGTTGAATCTGGATGTCAATAAAGTAAAAGTGAAGCTCAAAGAAGGAAGAATCACTATCACTTGTACTGGCTTAACCAGTCCTCCCATGAAGATATTTCTTCATGATATTCAAAGAATTGGTCTTCAAGACTGGGTGAAGATCACAAGACTGATCAAAGAGCTTCCAAAGAAATCAACTTATGATCAAATAGTCTTGGATGAGATCTGTGCAGTAGCTGTTGTATGCTATGAGAAGGGCTTGCTTCATGAGATAGAGTATAGAATACTCAGTGTGATGACTGAAGCTTACTCAAACAACAGACCAGAATGCCTTCATACATACAAGTATCTTAATAAGTACCCTCTTCCTCCTAACCTTGTTTTTCAGGATCAAATGAGTGTCATATATCCAACTTCTGGATATCTGTATACTGACTCAGAGGATAGAGAGTAAAATCTGAAGAAGATCTGCCAAGAGCTCAAATCAGTCACCTTGTTGGACTGAAATGGATGATCACCAAGAAAGAAGATTCTTGGTTCAGAAAGAAGATTGTTGCAGTTCTTAATTGTGGAAGGGATGAACTCAAGAGCAGAGAAGAGTTTGTCCACATCAAACAAGAAGTCTTCTATGAGAATGAAGCTATCAACAGCAGATGAAGAAGAAGATATTGCTACCTATGTTGTTGTAATTTTTTTTTTCTCTCTTTGTAATTGTTTTGTTATCATTAGATAGGGGGAGATTGTTAAGGCAAAAAGCCTTACCCCTTTGAATCTTAAGATAACAAAATAACCTAGACTAGCTTTGATTAATATGTAGAATAAAATAGCCAAGTTTGGGTCTGATACTGAGTGGTCAGTATTGGAACTCACTATCAGAGCTCAGTATCAGATAGTGATACTGAGTACAAGGACTGAGTAGAAGTACTGAGTAAACATTTCCATGTTTACCTTGCCAGATCAAATCCCTTTGATCTCGGCCACTTTCCTTATTCCAGTCCTTGCATTACTCCTTGCCTAACTTGTAAGATCTCTATAACATTATAAATAGAGATCATTTGGCAAAGGAGTATTCACCAGTTCACTTTACTATTTCATATCTATTGTAATTGATCAGTGGTCTTGTTATTCCGCAACAAGCCACACTTAGTGGAATTATACATTTGACTCATATCTTGTTCTTATACAATATTTGTCTTGAGTTATAATTATCCATTCAATTAACCATCTAAACCAGGGAGTTGTGACCTAACAGATAGCACAAGCTGTTGAACCAAGAGAGCATCAAAAGACCAGACATGTGCGCAGAAAATATCACCTCATACGTGAGTATGTCAGAGAAGGTGAAATTATAATTAAGAAAATACCAACGGATGACAACATTGATGACCTGTTGACAAAACCACTAGCTAGACCAAAGCATGAGAAACATGCGCACGATATAGGCATGCAGTACCTAGATATTGGTAGCTAGTAATTTTGATTAGATTCATAGACATATTTGAAATCGATACATTATGTAATAACATTTCGTGGGATTGAAATAGGAGGTTTTACGTAATTTTTCAAATTGTCTATTCTTAACATGTTTTAAACCTATCCTTGATGCACAAAGTTTTGAGTATCTAAAATGTCTGTGGTTGCTTGAATTTAGTGGGAGCTATATTCAGGGGTTAATACCATTATGAATATTTATCTATTCAAAGTTATTGAATAGAGAAACAAGTGTTGTTGAAATAAATATTCATAGATGTTTACAGAGTTTGTTAAACATTAGACGTGACCAAAAGATCGAGATTACTTCATGGAGCCTAAGCATGAGTAATTTCAAGTAGATGTCCTCTGACCTGAGACGTTTTGGTTTGAGACGCGACAACTTCTGATCTTTAGCATTTATCTAACGTCACACCGTAAAAGAATGATCATAAGGAACTTGACTAAGACAGCGGAAGTCGTGGGCAAGATAACGCAAATTGTCAAGATGGGATTTGCACCTTCTTTAACTAGAAGAGATATTTCATGGCCGCTCGACGATTAAGACTACTGAAATGCATGGCCGCGCTCGGAGAATGATTAGATCATTCGGTAATCCGTTACTGCAGAAAGTCGAAATCAGTGTCGAGAAAATTCGAGTATATAGAACAAGATCCCTGCTCCATGTCTATTACTCAAATTAAGAATATCATGATGCGAAAGGAAAATCTGTTAGTGTTATTCATTTGTGAATATTATCTCTGGATGTAAGAGTTCTTATAACGTGGTTATCCTAAATGTCTGGCTAGGGACCGCTTTAGGCCAACGATGATCAGTAAGTGATACTTAACTAGCACAAGTGGGAGTCTGAAGGATTTATGTGCACAGATAAGTACACGTGTCACCGTGTCCAATGTTATAAGGCACTAAAGGGTCACACCACTACACACCCAATAATGGACAAACGAATAAAGTAAGTTGTGTGGAATAATTAACTAGTTAAGTTAATTATAAAGAAGAGAATAAATAATAATAAGTTAATTATTATTTAAGAGGAAAGTTAAATATTAAGTTAAATATTTAACGGACAGTTAATTAATAGTCAATTAATTAACTAGTAAAAGTCCAGGGGTTTAAAGTGTTAATAGGAAGTTTAATTATGAGCTTAATCATAATTAAACTCAAAGGACTAAACTGTAACATAAAGCCTTATAAATAGAGGGCTTGTGTAAGGGTTTAGGGGTTAATCACTTTACACACTCAAAACCCTAATCCCTCCCTTTCCTCTCTCTCGGCCGAATAGGAAAAACCCCAAGGGGTTTCGGTTCTTGTTTGGTTCGAATACAACACACACACACAAGTTCTTGTGTGATACTTTGTTGGTACAACGCGGTCTTGCAGCGTGTTCAGGTGGTGCAGTAGGGGTGGATCACTTCTTTAGAAATCTAAAGGTAATGTTCATCATCTCTTTGTTCTTGTGATCTCATTGTCTAGTAGAGATCCGGTATGTGGGATTTAAGTTCCGCCATGTGAATCCTACTAGGTTTTCCTACAGATTGATCCAATTGCTGAAGCATATGGAACCAAACTCATCCTAGCTATTTCCTTACTAGATGTAGGACTCTGAGCTTTGCTCAGTGTAATGCCATGTGTCATTGGAATGAGACCTCTCTTGGAATCACTCTTACTGAATCTCTTCAGTACTTTGTCAATGTATGTACTTTGACTAAGTCCAATAAGCCGCCTAGATCTATCTCTATAGATCTTTATGCCCAGTATAAATGCGGCTTCTCCCAAGTCTTTCATCTGGAAACATTTACCTAACCAGGATTTTACTCCTTGTAATGCTGGTATATCATTTCCTATGAGCAGTATGTCATCAACATACAAGACTAGGAAGATTACTATGCTCCCACTGAATTTTGTGTAGACACACGCCTCGAACTCACTCTTGACAAAACCAAATTCTTTGATTCTTTTGTCAAAGTGTAAGTTCCAACTTCTAGATGCTTGTTTTAATCCATAAATGGATTTTAGCAATTTGCATACTTTATCAGGATTCTTTGGATCAGTAAAACCATCCGGTTGTATCATGAATACGTCCTCATTCAACTCCCCGTTAAGGAAGGCGGTTTTAACGTCCATTTTCCATATCTCATAGTCGTAATATGCTGATATGGCCATAAGAATTCTAATAGACTTAAGCATGGCGACTGGCGAGTAGGTTTCAGAATAATCCACACCATGTGTTTGCGTGAAACCCTTCGCGACAAGTCGTGCTTTGTAAGTATGCACTTTCCCATCCATGTTAGTTTTCTTCTTGAAAACCCACTTGCATCCAACAGCTCGTGACTGTGGTGGCAAGTCTGATAACACCCAAACTTGGTTGTCATACATGGATTGCATCTCTGCTTGCATAGCCTCGAGCCATCTTTCAGACTCCACGCCATCAGCAGCCTCGCTGTAGGTCAATGGTTCTAGTAGACTTCCATCATCTTCATCGATCATGAATCCAAGATACCTTACTGGTTCTTGGCGTGGTCTACTGGACCTACGAGGGTTGCGTGTTTCTTCTTCCTCAACCGGTGGGTCTGGTTGTGGATCAACAATTCTTTGTTGAAATACTGGTTCGACTGAAGTCGTAGATGGATCTACGTACTCTTCAATTTCTTGAAGTTCTACTTCTTTTCTTGGAATTTCAGTTCCTAGTAACTTCTCTTCCAAGAAGACACCTTTCCGAGCAACAAAAACTTTGTTGTCTTCTTGATGATAGAAATAATATCCTAAGGTTTCCCTTGGATATCCAACGAAGATACACTTATCTGACTTGGGGTTTAGTTTGTCTGTGAAGTTACGTCTAACGTATGCTTCACAACCCCAAATCTTGAGAAAAGACAATTTTGGGCTGTCTCCCCGTCCAGTGCTCGAACGGAGTCTTTTCTACTGACTTGTTCGGAACTCTATTCAGTGTGAATGCTGCAGTCTCGAGTGCATGTCCCCAAAATGATAGTGGTAGGGGAGCGCGACACATCATTGAACGTACCATGTCTAACAAGGTGCGATTTCTCCTTTCTGATACACCATTCATCTGAGGTGTATACGGAGGTGTGAGTTGTGAAACAATCCCACATTCTTTCAAATGATTGTCGAACTCTTGGCTCAAATATTCGCCTCCTCGGTCCGACCGAATTGACTTTATTTTCTTGCCCAGTTGGTTTTCTACTTCCCTCTGATATTCTTTGAACTTGTCAAAGCTTTCAGACTTTAGTCTCATAAGAAAGACATAACCATACCTACTGAAGTAAATCCCTAACAACTCGCCTGCCCTTTCATTGTAGTGATTGAAAGGGTCTTTTGTCATTTTGCAAGACAAACATGATTCGCATATGGCATATGATTCCAAATCAAATGGCTCTAGAACTCCATCATCCTGGAGCTTCTTAATGCGAGTCTCGTTTATATGACCTAAACGACAATGCCAAAGATAAGTTTGATTCAAGTTACTCTTGGATCTTTTAATTATATGATAAACGTCTCGTTCTATGTTATTTAGATTTAACGTATATAGACCATTATGAGAATTTGCTTTAAAATATAAAATGTCATCTTTTAAACAAGAAATTGTTTTTCCATAAAACTCATAATAAAAACCACTGTCTATAAGTAAATCAAAAGAAAATAACATTCTTAATAAGTCTAGGAACATAATAACAATCTTTAAGTTCCAAGACTCTTCCTGAAGGCAACTTGAGAAGATATGTTCCTACGGCTTCGGCTCCAACCTTGGAACCTTCGCCTACTCGTAGTTCAACATCCCCTCGTCCTAGCCTCCTGTTCTTCTTAAATCCCTGCAAGTGGTTGCAAATGTGATGACCACATCCGGTATCCAATACCCAGGATTCACTAGAAGTAACGAGACAATCAATCATAAAGATACCTGAATCACTGAAAAAATCAGTGTCCAACAGTCCCACATCGGACGTGTGCTCGCAAATATCCTTGCTGCCACAAGTTGGGCAACACGAATCAGCAAAGTTCTTCAACCACTCATCGAAATCATCCTGCTGAATCTCATGGAGAGATTCTTCCTCTAGCCTTTGAACATCGCGTATACACAAGAGATTCTCGTGTAGTCCTACGACAGTCAAATCAAAATTCCCAACTAAACGTACTACCTTATCCTGATAGTATTGAGTGAGAGATCCAAACAAGAACAAGACTTGTTCTTGTTGGTTTGATGTGCCAGTAACCAGGGTGAGACAATCTAGCAACCTTCTTATGTTAGTAAGTTGGTCACTCAATGGTTGATCATCCATCATCTTTGACAAAAAGATTTCTTGCAAAACGAGCTGCTTACTTTCTTCAGTACTATCTTTAAACGTTTCCTCAAGATACTGGACAAACTCATAGCACGGTTTCTTACGTAGATTATCAGTAAGTTCTGATAATGAAGTAAGAATGAGAGTCGACATAACTTGTGATTCATCTGCCAGGTACTGATAATAAGCATCAAGCTCATCATCCTGGACATCTTGCCCTGGTTGTCCCTTGGGCACCTCGTCTATCACGTACAGTAGATCTTGTGCCTTTAGGAAATTCCTAAAGTGCACATTCCAAACTTTGTAGTTTGGACCAGTAAGCTTCCATTTTCCAGTGTTGAGCCTTTGCGATTCAATTGGTGAGTAAAATGGAATTTCGGACAGTACAGACATCTATAAGAAAAACAACAAACGGTTAGTATGATTAGAAAAATAAATAACTTATAACATTATTACCTTTTAAGAATAATAGTTAGACTAGGATCCATATTTAACGCCCTCTAATGCAAGGTTTGGGCACCTCCCATTAGAGCCACGCTATTTCTTGTAGGTATAGCCATACCGATCGACTCTTGAACTAGAAACGATTCCTAGATGTTCGGGATATCAAGTTGAACAACAAACGTGTACATGTTTTAATCCCTCTAGTGCATTTTTGGCCGGGACTCCTGATTATCACCAAAATAGATCGTACCACCTAAGACAGTGCGATGCCTTGCGCCGGGACTCCTGATTATCACAAGACCCTACGCACCCTAACACTCGCAATGATTTGAATCCACATCTAAGGTTCTTTCTCCTTACAATGTGAATATCGTTGAAAAAGTGAGGTGTTCCATTAGGTGGGTTGCACTCTGATCTAAGATTTTCTAAAAAGGATTTTCCTTTGTTCGAAAAAGTTAGCCAGTTTTTAATTACTTGGTTTTATAAACTAACTGTTTATAAATTCCACTTTTTAATTTGTTTTTATAAAACTTTGTTTTATAAACTAACTGTTTATATCGCCATTACAATTTTAAACTTGGTTTTCTAAACAAACTGTTTGTAATTACCATTATTAATTTTTATACCTTGGTTTTCTAAACAAACTGTTTATAATCACCGTCTTATATTTAAATCTTGGTTTTCTAAACAAACTGTTTATAATCACTACCTTATTATTTTATGTTATAATAAATAAATGAAAATTAAAATAATAATACTTGCAATTTCGAAAAAATTACTATGTCATAACCCCAAAGACTTGGTTTTGTGTTTTGTATATATTTAAAAAATAAAAGTTTAAGAATTTCTGAAAATAATTTAAAAAATTCAGAACTTTTAACATTAAACACAATGTCACGAGTTTTGGGTTATGTCATACTAAATAAATAAATAAACTGATAATTTAAATTACCAAACTGATAATTATTAAATTACCCATAAACTGGTTTCTTATTTCCTCCTTAATTTCATAATTATCTTGATTTTAATAACTATTAAAATCATTAGGTATATTTTAAATGTTTATTAAACTTTATTGTTATTTATTAACAAAATAATAAACTAGTCAAAAATTTATTTAAAAGATTTGACTATTAATGATAAAATCTTACATTAGAAACTTGTAGATTTTATCCCTTATTTAGGATCACATAATTCCCAAAAACATTGGGAAATCTTGGACCAAAAATAGAAGTTTCTTGACCACGAAGTTACCCCAACCGAAACTCGGTGGGATGGTGTTCGACGGCCACTCGATGGTCGAGCCAAGCTTCGACCGAAACTCGGTTGAGGCGGGTTCGACTATCGTAATATATATATATTTTTGGTAATTAATAACAATAATAAACAAATAAAGTGTAAAATTTTATAAACGTAAATTCTAGCATAACCTTTTCTTAATTTTGTCTTAAAACATTTTTATTCCAATTATTCAAAAACTTTGAACAATTTGCTTGGATTAAACATACTAGGTTTTATTCACTAAACAAAACAACAACAAAAAAAAATAATTCTTTTTATCTCGAAACTTATTCAGTCCAATTATTCATAAACTTGAACAATGTTCTTGGATTAAATTTACTAGGGTTCTTTCTAAGATAAAAAAAAAACTTAATATAATATACCATATATTTACGAAAATCGGAAATAACAAGGAAGGAAAAAGAAGCCTAATTTATTTTTATCTAGAACCCTATTCAAACCAATTGCTCATAAACTTGAACAATGTTCTTGGCCGAAAATTCTAGGGTTCTTTTCTAGATGAAAAGAAACTCAACCGAATCTCATTGAGATTAGTAGATAGCTCTGATACCAGTGTAAGAAAACCTAGTAGGATTCACATGGCTGAACTTGAATCCCACATACCGGATCTCTACTAGACAATGAGATCACAAGAACAAAGATATGATGAACATTACCTTTATGACCTGTATGATGACATCTGTAGCATTTTCTAGGTCTATTCCTAAACATATATTCATAAGGAATTTTAGAAAACTGTTTATCTTTTGGTTGATCAGTATAAGTCAGTTTTGCAACCTTTTGACTTAAAAATTTTATTTGCTCACCAATAGATTTCAAAAGACTATTTTTATCATTTTTAGTAGGAGGGTGAACATCCTTTTTAACAGTTTTTTTAGGAGATGAATTTTTATTTTTATTTAGTAAAGGTGTCTGTTTTTACTTTTGCTTAGACTTAGTTCCTTTACCATCTTTGGAACCTGTTGAAAGTGTTTTAGGTTTAGCCTGATGTTTTAATTTTAACACTTTAACAGGCTCTTGGGATTTCTAAGTATTTGATTCAGATGTGCTTGCAACTTCAGTATCAGTCTTTCTAGACAAAGTAGAAGTAGTTTCCAAAGTTTTTAAAATAGTATTTTCAGAGTACGGAATGACATTAAATAATACTTCAAAAGGTGGAACAGCTGAAGTGTCATACTCATCTACATGGATGTCAGTATCAGAATTTTCTGTGACAGGAAATTCGATACTGAGATCTTGTAATTCAGTATAGCACTTAGAGCAGATAGAGGGACCAATAGGTTGAAGTTGGTCAGAAATGTTTTTATCGTCATCATCTGAATCAGTTTGACAACTAGCTTCACAAAAAGTTTTTGATTTTACAAAATTAACTGGATTTAAATGATTAAATTCTTCAAACAAATCAGCAAAATTATTTCTAGTTTTAAACTGAGGATCTACACCAAGTGCAGCCCTCACATTGTCAGGAAATTGTTGATTTAAACATTTATTTAGCTTAATAGAAGCATTTCCCCATGATTTACATTGATTTTCAAATTTTTCTTTTTCTAATTTATGTAAATGTGCTTTATCAGCTAATCTTTGATTCATGTTTTGTAAGTTTAAAAAATCAAGTTCTAAATCTTTTAATCTTGCTAATTTATCTAAGTTTTCATTATTTACTTTTTCTAGTTGTAAGATTGTAAGTTTTAAAGCTTTTTCTCTATGTACTAAAGTTTTAAGATCAACAATCATGTACTCAATAAAAATTTCTTTTTCATTCAAAGAATAAGTTTGAAAGGCACTCACCTTGTACAACTGAGTAGAATCCCAATCACTGTGGATACTCATTCTCTCAGCTTCTTTGAGATCTCTCTCAAAAGTGCTCTTCAAGTCTTCTTCAGTGAAAGCCATGAAGGCTTTATTCTCAACCTCTTCCTCATCATCACTTATTTCTTCATCCATCCAGGCTTCAGAGTAAAGTGCTTGATGAGGTGCTCCATTCCCACTAGCTCCCTTTCCCTTGCACCTTGCCTTCAACTTCACATATTTGGCCCTATATCGTTTAGCTCGGTATGCAATTTTGTCATTCTGATCAGTTTCAGAAGACTTAGTGTGACAGTTGGCTGCAATGTGACCAGGTTTTCCACACCTGTAGCATAGACCAGTTCTGGGGTCAGTATTGGAAGAGCTAACACCAAGCCTCTTCTTCTTCAACTGATCCAACTTCATGGACATGAGAGCCATTTGAGTTTCCAATTCTTCTGTCTCAGCTCCCTCAAGACTATCTTCTGGCTCATCTGGTTCAGTGACAGTATAGGCCTGTTTAACAATTAGGGCCATACCAGCAGAGGTCTTGTCAGTCTTCTTCCAGTTGATCAGTCTAGAAGCATTGTTCTCTTCATGAATCAACATTAAGCCATATAGTGTTTGAAGAGTATAAGACTCAATGTTGTTAGCAGCATTGACAGAATTTGTCATATCAAGGAATTGTTGAGGAAGACTGTCCAGAAATTTTTGACAAAGTTCCCCCTCTTCCTTCTCAATTCCAACACTGATCAGATCATGAACAACGGTATTGAATCTGTTGTAAAGGGTAGTGAGATCTTCATTTGGATTAGCAATGAAGTTCTCATTTTTCCTTCTCATGTTGCTTTTCCTTTGCAATTTCACTTGTGGTGTGCCTTCATAAGTGACTGTCAAGCTATCCCACATAGCTTTTGCAGTTGGCAACTTCATGATTCCATTGAGAATTTCTTTTGTGACTGCATTACCAATCACACTCTTGGCTCTTGAATCTAGACTGAACAGCTGACGATCAGTATCAGTCCAAGTATGTTTCAACTTTGGAATTGTTCTTGTTGATGCAGGAACATTGTCTGTAGCTGCAACAGGTTCAGTGGTTAGAGGAATGATTGGACCATCAGTCAGTACAGTGAGCGTCTCATCATGAATGGACTCAAGATACCACTGAGCTTTTATTTTCCATTGATGGAAATCTTTGCCATCAAAGATTGGCACACCCTTTCCTAACATCACTGGAGCAATAATTGAAGGTATTCTTGTTTTTGATTTGTGGGAAGGGTTCGTATACGGAATGGCTGCCAGGGTAATAGATCGACTAAATAAGAATTAATTTAGCCTGCTCTGATACCAGTTGTTAGGTCACAACAACCTTGGATTACTTGTATAATTGTTAGATAGATTAAACTTAAGACAATTAAAGTGATTAACACAACATTAGGGTCTAATGTATAATTCCACTAAGTGTGGCTTGTTGCGGAATAACAAGACCACTGATCAATTACAAAATGTATACAAGTGAAAGCGTAAATTGGTGAATACACCTTTGCCAAATGATCTCTATTTATAGTGTTATAGAGATCTTACAATGTAGGCAAGGAGTAATGGAAGGACTGGTTAAGGAAAGTGACCGAGATCAAAGGGATTTGATCTGGTCTGTTAAACATGGTAATGTTCAACTCAGTCCTTGTACTCAGTATTGGATGTCAATGCTGTGTACCAATACTGAGTGACCGAAACTGTCTACTCAGTATCGGACCAAGACTTAGCTAGATATTTCTACAAACTATTCTAAACTAGTCTAGGTTGTCTTGTTATCTTAAGATTCAAAGGGGTAAGGCTTTTTGCCTTAACAGTAAAGCCACTTTCGATTCTGCCTGTAACTCCTAGACCGTAACTGGGCTCACGATTCACAAGATATCAACGGAAAGCTCGGAATGTAAACAAAAAAAGTCGAGAAGGCACGGTATCGTGATTCTGCCCCAAAGCAGGTCAAAATCCATCGAGAAGGCAGGTGACAAAATCTGCCAGAAAGTAAATTTTGTTTTAAAACTCATTTTTAATAATTTACAAGTCAAGTAGGCCTGAAACGGATACCCGAGCCAAAAGTTATGGCCTTTTCAGTAAAGCTCCTTTTGATTCTACTTGTAACTCCTAGATCGTAACTCGGCTCACAATTCACAAGATATCAACGGAAAGCTCGGAATGTAAACTACAAAAGTCGAGAAGGCACGTGATCGTGATTCTGTCCCGAAGAAGGTCAAAATCCATCAAGAAGGAAGATGATATAGGGTTTCATAACACTGATCGACCC
Source organism: Calendula officinalis (assembly GCA_963853835.1). Taxonomy (NCBI): domain Eukaryota; kingdom Viridiplantae; phylum Streptophyta; class Magnoliopsida; order Asterales; family Asteraceae; genus Calendula; species Calendula officinalis. The sequence continues at coordinate 10,836,366 of OY970833.1, forward strand.
ATGGGGTCAACCATCTAGTATGCTTGGTTCGAACCATACTGACAAAAACATGAACTTGTTCTTGCCGGTTAGACCGACTAGATAGTTTAATCCCTAAACAGAACTGAGATTAAAATTAATCCTTAAACCCTAAAGGATTGGGGATGTTGGAAATCTAGACTAGATTAACAAGAAAGAAACCTTGTACGAAAAACTCGAACACACACACATCCTTGTGTGTATTCGTCGACCACTAACCAAGGGTTTTCCAAATCATACCTTAATCATGCTTAAGTAAGTCCACTGATGATGAACACAACGAGAAACCTTCAAGTTGGTTGATGCAATGATCTTGATCTTCAAAGACTTGAAGAACAATTGAAGAACACAAGCTTGTGTTCTTCCTTGGCGTTCGGCCGAAACTTCAAAGGAGGGAGGAAGTATTTTCGTGTGGAGCAAGGGAAAGCATTAAGGGATAACAGTAGACATAAGCCTCCTATTTATAATAAAATATCTTACATTTAGGTCCTTCTAGTTTAATTAAGATTAACTTCTTAATTAAACTTCTCCTTTTACACTTCCAACCCTTATAGTTTATCTAGTTATTATTGTTGCTCTTAATTATTAAATATCTAGTATTATACACTTATATATTTCGTGTATATATATAATATACGAAATATATACTTTGTATTTTATACTTTTAATAATGAATTATATAATAAACTTTATATAATTTAGACAATAATATTATCCAATTACCGTATGATTTAATAACTTTATATCATATTATGGATAATCTATAATTAATAAATTGTATATTTACTCAACTAGTAAATGTATAAATATTGTATTAATTAGTTAGTTAAACTAATCTAGTACTAAGTTAAACTTAACTTAATACTTAACTGATTCATAATGACTATTATGAATCATTCTTCTTCCATGTATCATTACATATCTTACTCGTATTACATGCACTCACCGGTGTGACCCTTAAGTGTTTCGTAGGCATGGATGTATTATCATAGTTTGACTAATTGTGCACATAATTCCAACTGACTCCCACTTGTGCAAGTTCATAACCTTAGCTTGATGACACTGGCTGCAGTGGCCCTCTAGATAAGCATGCAGGTAACCAACCACATAGAAACAGCTTTGTAACCCAGGTATTATTTTTGAAAAACTCTTTTAATAGCATTGCCTAGTCAAGAACACTCTGTCTTTACTTCTTGGGTAACGTGTTAGGTTTATCCCTTGCAGCACGATATTTGTGATAACGAATACGAGCATGGTAGAAAATATCAACTTCAGTGTTCGAAATCATTTCTTGACTTCTTGATTTAAAACTACTGTGATAAACGACAAAGAACAAATCAGTTCGTTTGGGCATGGCCATGCACTACATCAGTTTTTCATCATGTCAAGGGAACGATAAATATCTCTCCTAAAAGGGAGGTACAATTACCATCTTGTTATATTTCGATTCGAAGCTACAATTTCCTCTGTACCAGTAAGGCCTCGTATGACAATCATATTTCAGAATTATCTAAGACGAACCAAAGTACATTAGTCACTGTACCTCAAACCAAATACCTCAGGCTTAAGGACAATCCTAGTGATTAATACTTTTGAATTTTTCAACCGTGAAGTATTATCATAATGGTCAATCCAATATTCGTCGCTATGACAGAATATCACCGATATTTGGTTTACAACAAAAACTTGTGTAGCGATCTTCGAGAAATCTGGAATCTTCCACCAAATACCGTGATGACGTTAACGTCCCATCAAGGTTCCCACCAAGACGAGTAGTCATGGATTTATATCTTTTTGAATAAAGTAACTTTTGTTCATGGATACTCTAAAACATACAAAGTCTGAATAACAATGATACTAATTCATGTATTATTCCTAGCTAGACATAGATACTGAATTATTACTGGATCATTACTTATTATTTGCGTTTGTGTTGATTACTTAGTGACTCCTAATTTTAACTTTTATCACTAATTACAATTTAGTCATTTCTATTAAACTAAAGAGACAAGACGAGTATTTTGAAAAAAAATACTACAACTTTTTGTCTTTACTAGATTTTGTTCTTGCAACGTTGAACATATTCTAGTCTTGCCTTTTTATACAATTCGGTAAACATAGGAGGATTGGAAATTAACTCCTTAATTTCTTGAATTTATAAAATTTGCCTCGCAACTAAATCTATTTTAGTTACTGATTTGTAGATACTTTTACTAGTTAAAGAAATATCTTTAAATGATTAATGTATTCACTTAGACCATAAATATCCTATTAGATTTGCAACAATTAATCACAAGACTTGTAAACATGCTATTAAGCTTGCAATAATCTAATTGACTATCATTTATTATTTCTCTTTACTCTTTGGCCAAGGACATGGTAATACCTTGTCGTTAATATCTTATGAACATACTAAGTTCAACAATTGCCTTTAATGAATATGTTAGTCATAGCTACCACTTACTTTTATGGAAAACAAGCATTACTTAAACTATCACTTTGACGAAGTCAAGACTTTGACTTTTTTTGGTCAAGAACTTAGAGTTTAATCTTTTAAGAATTTATCAATTATTAAAGTCATCCTTTGGATATGTGAATATCCAATATTCCTATTTAGGAAATTATAAATTTCATTGACTACTATATCTAACAAGTGTAAAAGACTTGTAATGATACTTCCAATTCTTAAATACTTTAGTATCTTTTGAGAACTTTATTTAATGCGCTTCTAAGATATTATTATTCATTCAACAATCAAACAAATATAAATCATGAGATTATTAGCAAATCAAAACTTGACTTACAATCTAGTCATAAAACATGATATAGATTTTAGTAAGTGAATATAATCTATTATGTTTCCAATAGGACACCAAAAGGCCTAGTTCTCATAAAAATCCCAGCGATGTGCTTAGAGTCCTTAACAGCCGATATAAACGTTTTAACCGTCATATAAATTGCCAAGATGCAACAATTAATATTAAATCATTACAATAACAATAATAAATATAAAAATACATATAAAAATATGTAAGAATTGAAGATTTTAACTCAAAGTGATAAAACAAGTAACTAGAGAAAATAAGCTCAATTTAACACACCATATTACAAGTTTTACTAGACCTATACCTAATAAATACTTATATATATTAAATAAACAAAATAATATATATATAACTTAATAAAAATGATGCCAAAACCGTGCACCATCCCTTCCCTCTCACATGTCTCCCTACATAACCCCACTTCACATTAAATCGATCACTTTTGCACTACCACACTTTCTCTCACTTCTCTCTCTTTTCTCTCAAGAAACTCTTTCATTTCTCAAGAAGTGCAGCCCTAAAAACCCTCAAAGATCCAAATCTTTAAGGTGTTCTTGAAGGTAATTGTTAAACCAAAGCATTTTGCTTTCTTCTTTTGTTATTCATAGTCGATTTCCTACTCGATTTTGGTGTTTTTCGTCTTCTAGTTTGAGTTCTATGAACTCATCTTTGCTAAAATCGTTCTTGCATCTTAATGTTGGTAGATTATTCACCAAGACATGTTATGTGTTCAAAAATGGTGATAATCTATGATCCAACCTATGTTAAGATCAACACCAACACTCTTGTAAGTTATAACTAGCATGCATGTGCTTGTTTTTGCAAAAAAACGTTATTACATCTTAATGTTGGTAGATTATTCTCCAAGACATGTTATGTGTTCAGAAATGGTGATAATCTATGATCCAACCTATGTTAAGATCAACACAAAAACTCTTGTAAATTCTAAGTTGCATGCATGTATGTTCCTATGGAAATTCTTTAAAGAGTAAAACTTCAAATTCTGGCAGAATATTTACAGCTACTTTATTCGGTCATATCTTGAGTTTTACTAAATTAAAATACTTGATTCTTTTTGTAAAAGTTAAATTTACGTCTTAGCTTTCCAACCCAAGTAATTTCATGCAAAAATATGGAGTTTTGGCCCATGAAACACTAACCACAAGTCAGTTGTGCAAACTGATCATGTCGGCAGATTAATATTCAACTTTAAATAAGTATATCTCCTTCATAAATACGTAAAAAGAGATGATTTTTATTCTTAAATTTTCTTTAAAGTTTTATCTTTCAAATACAATTCGTTTCAATGAAAAATATGGAGATTTGAACCCCCAATCAGTTATGCAAAGAAAAGTGTGCACTGAAAAGATTGCTGACAGATTTTTGCATGCTACTTTAAGTAATCATAACTTCCTCATAAAGCATGCAAATGCAATGATTCTTTTTTTTAAACTTTAGATCAATGAGTTAGCTTCAAAACCCCGTAAATGTCAGTGAAAACAACGAAGATTTGATACCCCAAATGGGTAAAATAAAAACAGTGTGCATGCTGATTTAAAATCAGTGACACCTAAATTTAAATAAATTAATTAAAATACCTATACAGTTTCAAAAATAATGAAATTTATTTTAAAAACTTCCTAAGACACTGAATAATAACATATAAAAATTTGGTAAATTAAATAACTCGCGAAGGTTTTCAAATAACATGAGGAAGTGAGCTAAAAATCTGGCAGCAACCAAATCCACCATTGTTTTTGCATAAAAATCTTTTCTTGAAATAAAACTTAAATAGCATAGCTATAAAATGCAAGATATTTTTTTTTATCATTAGTGATGTGTATCTAAGATTAGACCTAGACTAATACTGAAAGTTATTATTATAGGATGGATCTAGGTCGGGTTGAACATTTCAAGGAACTTTTGGACTCAGCTTATCATTGTGAGTATCATAGCCCCTTTTTACTATCTTTTTAAATATTTTAGGGTGAAAAGCATGATATGAAAATTTAAATTATTGTTCTATAACTTGAAAACTGTGATGTTTGAATTAACTCTTTGGTGCACTATGTTATGTGTTATTGCAACTGCTTGAGTTAAAAAGTGTAAGTCCCCGAAATGTGGAATTTAATTTAGTACACTACCATTAACTCGAAAGGGAGCCTACGGTTTTGTGGATAGCGCTATTAGGGTTGGACACCCCACTTAAGGTTGACGAACTTTGAGTGCACATTTCCTAGAATTAAAAGTTTTGACCTACACATGTGAGTTTTCACAGTGAAAATAAGTTAGGGGCATCGTTGTCTGAATGGTTTGGTAGTGGCTCTTTGCAGGTAATTGCTAGCGTACTTATAACTTGTGCTAAAAATATTGAAAATTTATTATTATTGTTTTGAATAAATAATGTTTCACCATAACGACTTTTGTACAAAAATATATTTTATGGTATACGAAAACCTATGAACTCACCAACTCGTTGTAGTTGACCTTTTACTTTTCTTATGCTTTTCAGGTGCAAACAAGTAAGTGAGTGGCATGTAGGGCATTTTGTGTGAAGTCATCAACAAGAAAACTTTTAATCATGTTTTGAACTTGTTTAAACTTATTTTGGGATTTTGTTGTAACTCGTAACTTTATTTTGAATTATGTTGTGGTTGGTGATTGTCTATTAGCTCATGCTATGAAACCTTATGCTGTCGTATCTCGTGTTTCCGCTTTAGCGGGGTGTGACAGATTTGGTATCAGAGCCTAAGGTTATAGAGAATACCGGTTTTCTTATGAAAACCGAAAACTATAACCAATAATTTCAAAATGATTTTCAAAATGGTTTTCAAAATGATTTTTGCAATAAAAATATTACATATATGTGTATATATATACGCATATGTAAGGTATTTTTCTAATATAACTAAGCTGAGTACCACATTATATAAGCTAAATTACACATAACCTGATCAACTATGTTTAATTTAGCTTTGTATAATAGGAAACTTAGATTGGTCATATTGGACAAAATGCTTAAATTAAACATTTTCCACTTAAAATTTTAGAAACATGATTAGTGTGTGTATGCATGAGCATGTCATATTTAGGCACTTTCAATATAACACATTTAGTAATTAAGTTTTGTTTCATTTACAGTTTACCATCATGACATCATTTTCAAAATCCGAGTCTGAGCCGATAGAGTCACAAGAGTTACCTGTACCACCTCCTAGACCTACACCCCAGGGACCAAGGACCACACAGACTGCTAGGATAAGAGTTGGATTACCGATGAGGTCAAGGCTAGGACCATATCAAGCGACCATAGGAGAGTCTTCTCGATCCCGTGTAGCGGGCGAGTCATCTCGAGTTGTAACTGGAATTCCCCAAAGGTCGCTTGGTATGACCCCACAAGAGGGGCAGTGGGTACGTGGCTTAGGAATGGAAATTGAGTCCCATCGTGCTAGGTTAGATAGACAGTCCTATATGTTAAATGGTTTGACTGAGATATCAGAGTTCCAACACGAACTCGCAATGCAAGCTATGGGGATTGCCAATGCAAGTAGGAGTGCCGTATAAGTGATGTGTTTGATTATATTCTTGATGATGTTAGTTGGAGTGTTTGTTGGGATCATGATGCGCCGTGCTTAGTTGTAAGCGATTCGAACTAGTGAAGGTCTTTTGAAATTTCTTTTGACGACCAAACCTTGAAACGTATTTTGGTGCCTTGTGGCCGATGGCTTAGAACCTTAATTTCTTAGTATCTTTTGGGAAAATGTATTTTGTTGCTAACTGAAACTATGAGTTGGCGGAATGTATGAATGCTTTATTAATAAAAATATATGATTAAAAAAAAAAATTATATATGTAAAAAAAAAAAGGAAAATCATATAAATTGCTATGTATATGGGTTTTGTGTATGTTGTTTCATAATAATTGTAGATTTATATTACATAATATGCATTATTATGTATAATTTTGTAGATTTATACATAGATATATGACCAAAGTCTAATTTTTAATTGTGCTTTAGAACTATGCCTCCAAGAAAGGAAAACCCCGACATCTCTAGACTTGTGTCAGAGCAACTCATCGCCGGACTACCAAATATCGTTAGTCAAGTGGCAGCAGGACTTAATGCTAACCCAAGAAACAACCGAAATCCTGTTAACCAAGAATGTACATATAAATCTTTTAGAGCTTGCAACCCCAAAGAATTTCATGGCAAAGAAGGAGCTGTTGGATTGTTAACGTGGATTGAGGGTATGGAATCTGTTCTCAGTATCAGTAAGTGTTCTGAAGCGAAGAAGGTAGAGTTTGCAGCGTGCTTGCTTCAAGGACGAGCCTTGACTTGGTGGAATACCCAAGTGCAAACCAGAGGTAGGGAAGCAGCCCACCAACTCACTTGGGAGGAATTTAAGAAGCTACTTAGGGAAGAATATTGCTCGAAAAGTGAAATCCAAAAGTTGGAAGCTGAATTGTGGAACCATGAAATGGTGGGAAGTGACATAAACACATACACCTCTCGATTTCATGAACTAGCAAAGCTAGTGCCACACTTGGTGACACCCGAAGAAAATCGAATTGATCGATACATTTGGGGTTTAGCTCCTGAAATTCGTAGGAATGTCACCTCGGCTGAGCCAACAACACTCCAAAGTGCAGTGAACTTAGCAACAAGGCTCACCAATGATGCCATTCGATCAGGAATTTTCACAATTGACAAAGCCAAGGGTAAAAGGAAAGTGGAGGAGTTATCAAAGAAACAAACTGGCGGTAGATCTGGAAAGAACTAGAAGGTGACCAGAAATTTTGGAGCACAGACACAAGTTATGGAGAAAGGCAAGGGACCCTACCCTAAGTGTGATAAATGCAACAACCACCACGGGGGAAAATGTATCATATGTCACAAATGTAATAAGGGAGGCCATTTCGCCAAGGATTGTAGGAAGCTAACTTGTCACGAGTGCGGAAGCCCAGATCATCTCCGAAATGTATGCCCAAAGTTAAACCGAGGACCAAACACAATTCATGCGCACCCCGCGATCCCAGGAAACCAAGGAGGGCAAGCTCGTGGTCAAGTATTCGAGATAGGAGCAGAGGAAGCGAGACAGAACCCAAATGTGGTTAATGGTACGTTCCTCCTAAATAATCATTACGTATCAGTTCTATTTGACTCTGGAGCAGATAGAAGTTTCGTATCATTGGCACTTAAACCAAAGCTTAACATTAAACCCCAAAAATTAAAAGAAGTCTATATAATTGAATTTGCCAATGGGCAAGAGGTTAGAGCTAGAGACATAATTGTCGACTGTACCTTCAACCTAGCTAATAACAACTTTAGTATAAACCTTATTCCAATTGAATTAGGAAGCTTTGACATAGTTGTTGGCATGGATTGGCTATCCAAGAATCGAGCTAAAATATGTTGCTCCGAAAAGATCATTCAGATTCCATTGCAAAATGGTGCAAAACTTATAGTTCATGGAGAAAAATCTGGAAGGAACTTAAAAATAGTGTCGTGCATGAAAATGAGAAAATACTTGAGAAAGGAATGTGTTGCATTTTTAACTCACATCGTAGACAAGAACGTTGCGGAAAAAGACATTCAGAAATTGCCTGTAGTTCGAGATTTTCCTGAGGTGTTCCCAGATGAATTACCTGGATTACCCCCATTAAGACAAGTCGAAATTCACATTGACTTAATCCCTGGAGCTGCACCTGTAGCGAAGGCACCGTATCGATTAGCTCCATCAGAGATGCAGGAGTTGTCAGCACAACTTCAAGAGCTACTTGATAAAGGGTTCATACAACCCAGTTCCTCACCATGGGGAGCTCCGATCCTTTTTGTCAAAAAGAAGGATGGGTCGTTAAGAATGTGCATAGACTATAGAGAACTCGACAAGTTAACTGTTAAAAATCGATACCCGCTTCCTCGAATTGATGACTTGTTCGATCAACTTCAGGGTGCCACGTACTTTTCTAAGATTGACCTTCGTTCCGGGTATCATCAACTACGAGTCCGTCAAGAGGATATTCCAAAGACAACATTTAGAACACGTTATGGCCATTACGAGTTCTTAGTTATGCCATTTGGACTAACCAATGCACCAGCTGTCTTCATGGATTTAATGAACAGGGTTTGCAGACCATACCTAGATAAGTTTGTGATTGTGTTCATCGATGATATTCTCATTTATTCACAAAGCAAGGAAGAACATGGACAACATTTGAAATTAATATTAGAACTCCTTCAGGATCAGAAGTTGTATGCAAAATTCTCAAAATGTGAATTCTGGATACGAGAAGTACAATTTCTTGGTCATGTGATAAATGAGAAGGGAATTCATGTAGATCCAACCAAGATTGAAGCCATCCATAAGTGGGAACCTCCGAAAACTCCGACTGAAATTCGTCAATTTCTCGGCTTGGCAGGTTACTACCGAAGATTTATCGCAATTTTTTCAAAAATTGCGCAACCCCTCACATCATTAACCCAAAAGGATAAGAAGTTTGTTTGGGGTGAGAGGCAAGACGAAGCTTTTCAAACACTCAAGCATAAGTTGTGTAATGCACCAATTCTGGCATTACCGGAAGGAACTGATGACTTCGTAGTATACTGCGATGCGTCACACCAAGGGTTAGGATGTGTATTGATGCAGAAAGACAAGGTCATTGCATATGCTTCAAGGAAACTCAAAATTCACGAGAAGAATTATACTACCCACGATTTAGAATTGGGAGCCGTAGTGTTCGCTCTCAAGATATGGAGACATTCTCTTTATGGCACAAAGTGCACCGTTTACACCGATCATAAATTCAAATATCGTTAATCGCAGAGAGAAATTAGAGAAAGAGTGTAAATAACAGAGAAAATAAATTCAAATTAAAGGAAACGGTTATTTATACTCTTATTGGCAATCATTACATTATTGAGAAGTAAAATGGGCGAAATGACAGCCTTATCATGTTCCAACGGTAACTTTTTAGAAAGGAAAGTTGCCGTTGGGGAGTATGAGGTTTTGTAATTAGTTTTATAACTCCAGGACTTGCAATACTGATTAAGTGTTAAAAACAATTTAAAAATGATAAAAATATTTAATTTAATGTATAAATTAATAAAAAATTTACAAAAATTAAAAATAGTATAGAGGACGAGCTATACTGAAACAGTCAGTATTGGTTCAATACTGAAAGATCAGTATAGGAAAGAATTTTTAGGAAAAAATAATTTCAAGGGTTTAGCATGCCCGATTGTCCTAGTAAATACAAAAACCTCTCTTCTGAAAGAGGTTTACTACATAGATCAGCCAATTGGTCCTTTGTTGGGACATATAATCTACCTGAAGTTGCTACTGAATTTTGTTTCTTGGATGACCAACCAACCAATCTTGAATGTTAAACATGGTAATGTTTAACTCAGTCCTTTTACAAAAGGGGCAAGGAGTAAAGGAGGGACTGAGAAAGGAAAGTGACCGAGATCAAAGGGATTTGATCTGGTCTGTTAAACATGTTAATGTTCAACTCAGTCCTTGTACTCAGTATTGGATGTCAATATTGAGTCCCAATACTGAGTGATCAAAACTGTCTACTCAGTATTGGACCAAGACTTAGCTATTTTATTGTGCAAACTGTTCTAAGCTAGTCTAGGTTGTCTTGTTATCTTAAGATCCCAAGGGGTGAGGCTTTTTGCCTTAACACCGAAGCATGTCAAAATCCGTTGAGAAGGCAAATGACAGAATCTGCCAGATAGTGAATTTGTTTTAAAACCCATTTTTAATAATTTTCAAGTCAAGAAGGCATGAAACGGAGACCCGAGTCAAAAGTTATGGCCTTTTCAGTAACGCCTGTTTCGATTCTGCCTATAACTCATAAACCGTAACTGGGCTCACGATCGACAAGATATCAATGGAAAGCTCGGAACGTAAACTACGAGAGTCGAGAAGGAACGGGTTCGTGATTCTGTCCCGAAGCAAGTTAAAATCCGTCGAGAAAGCAGATGACAGAATTTCTAAGTAAGGGAATTTGTTTTAAAACTCATTTTTAATAATTTACAAGTCAAGTAGGCCTGAAACGGACAACCGAGCCAAAAGATATGGCCTTTTCAGTAAAGCCCCTTACAATTCTGCCTGTAACTCCTAGACCATAAGTGGGCTCATGATCCACAAGATATCAACGGAAAGCTCAGAACGTAAACTACAGGAGTCGAGCAGGCACGGGACAGTGATTCTTTCCCGAAGCAGGTAAAAATCCATCGAGAAGGCAAATGACAGAATCTTCCAGAAATTAAATTTGTTTTAAAACTCGGTTTTCATAATTTACAAGTCAAGTTGGCATGAACCGGAGACCCGAGCCAAAAGTTATGGCATTTTCAGTATATCCCCTTTCGATTCTGCTTGTAACTCCAAGACCGTAAGTGGGCTCGCGATCCACATGATATCAACGGAAAGCACTGAACGTAAACTACAAGAGTTGAGAAGGCATGGGATCGTGATTCTATGCCGAAGCACGTCAAAATATGTCGAGAAGGTAGATGAAAAAATCTGCCAGTAAGTGAATTTGTTTTAAAACCCGTTTTTAATAATTTACAAGTCAAGTAGGCATGAAATGGAGACCCGAGCCAAAAGTTATGGGCTTTTCAGTTAAGCCCCTTTCGATTCTACATATAACTCCTTGACCGTAAGTGGGCTCACGATCCACAAGATATCAACGAAAAGCCCGGAATGTAAACTACGAAATTCGAGAACGAACGAGATCGTGATTCCGTCCCGATGCAGGTCAAAATCCATCAAGAAGGCAGATGACAAAATCTGCCAGAAAGTTAATTTGTTTTAAAACTCGTTTTTAATAATTTACATGTCAAGTAGGCCTAAAACGGAGACCCGAGCCAAAAGTTATGGCCTTTTCAGTAAAGCCCCTTTCAATTCTGCGTGTAACTCATACCGTAACTGGCTCACGATCGACAAGATATCAACGGAAAACTCGGAATGTAAACTAAAACTGTCGAGAAGGCACGAGATTGTGATCCTGTCCCGAAATAGGTCTAAACCCGTCGAGAAAACGGATGACAGAATCTGCCAGAAAGTGAGTTTGTTTTAAAACTCTTTTTTTTTAATAATTTACATGTCAAGTAGGCCTGAAACGGAGACCCGAGCCAAAAGTTATGGCCTTTTCAGTAAATCCCTTTCGATTATGCATGTAACTCCTAGACCGTAAGTGGGGTAACGATCCACAAGATATCAACGGAAAGCTCAGAATGTAAACTACAGAATTCGAGAAAGCACGGGATCGTGATTCTGGGCTGAAGCAGGTCAAAATCTATAAAGAAGGCAGATGACTGAATCTGCCAGAAAGTGAATTTGTTTTAAAATCGTTTATAATAATTTACAACTCAAGTAGGCCTGAAACAAAGACCCGAGCCAAAAGTTATGGCCTTTTCAGTAAATACCCTTTCGATTCTGCCTATAACTCCTAGAACGTAAGTGGGCTCTCAATCCACAAGATATCAACGAAAAGCTCAGAACATAAACTACAAGGGACGAGAAGGCACGGGATCGTGATTCTGTACCGAAGCAGGTCAAAATCCGTCGAGAAGGCAGATGACAGAATCTGTCAGAAAGTGAATTTTTTTTAAAACCCGTTTTTAATCATTTACAAGTCAAGTAGTCATGAAACGGAGACCCGAGCCAAAAGATATGGCCTTTTCAGTAAAGCCCTAACGATTCTACCTGTAACTCCTAGACCGTAACTGGGCTTACGATCCACAAGATATCAACGGAAAGCTCAGAACGTAAACTACAAAATTCGAGAAGGCATGGGATCGTGATTCTATACCAAAGCAGGCTAAAATCCGCCGAGAAGGCAGATGACAGAATCTGCCAGAAAGTGAATTTGTTTTAAAACCCGTTTTTAATAATTTACAAGTCAAGTAGGCATGAAACGGAGACACGAGCCAAAAGATATGGCCTTTTCAGTAAAGCCCCTTTCGATTCTGCCTGTAACTCCTAGAGCGTAAGTGGGCTCACGATCCACAAGATATCAACGGAAAGCTCATAACGTAAACTACGAGAGTCGAGAAGGAAAGGGATCGTGATTCTATGCCAAAGCAGGTCCAAATTCATTGAGAAGGCAGATGTCAGAATCTACCAGAAAGTGAATTTGTTTTAAAACCCGTTTTTAGTATTTACAAGTCAAGTAGGCATGAAACGGAGACCCGAGCCAAAAGTTATGGCCTTTTCAGTAAAGCCCCTTTCGATTCTGCCTATAACTCATAGACCGTAACTGGGCTAAAGATCGACAAGATATAAACGGAAAGCTTGAATGTAAACTACAACAGTCGAGAAGGCACGAGATCGTGATTCTGTCCCGAAGCATGTCAAAATCCGTCGAGTAGACTGATGACAGAATTTGCAAGTAAGTGAATTTGTTTTAAAACTCATTTTTAATAATTTACAAGTCAAGTAGGCCTGAAACGGAGACCCTAGCCAAAAGTTATGGCATTTTCAGTAAAGCCCCTTTCGAATCTACCTGTAACTCCTAGACTGTAAGTGGGCTCACGATCCACAAGATATCAACGGAAAGCTCGGAATGGAAACTACAAGAGTCAAGAAGGCACGGGACCGTGATACTTTCCCGAAGCAGGTCAAAATCCGTCGAGAAGGCAGATGACAGAATCTTCCGGAAAGTGATTTTTTTTAAAACTCGGTTTTAATAATTTAAGTCAAGTAGGCATGAAACGGAGACCCGAGCCAAAAGTTATGGCCTTTTCAGTATATCCCCTTTCGATTCTTCTTGTAACTCCAAGACCGTAAGTGGGCTCACGATCCACCTGATATCAACGGAAAGCAAAGAACGTAAACTACAAGAGTCGAGAAGGCACGGGATCGTGGTTCTATGCCGAAGCACGTCAAAATCCGTCGAGAGGGCAGATGACAAAATCTGCCAGAAAGTGAATTTGTTTTAAAACCTGTTTTTAATAATTTACAAGTCAAGTAGGCATGAAATGGAGACTCGAGCCAAAAGTTATGGCCTTTTCAGTAAAGCCCCTTTCGATTCTACGTATAACTCCTAGACCGTAAGTGGGCTCACGATCCACAAGATATCAACAGAAAGCTCGGAATGTAAACTACGAAATTTGAGAAGGAACGGGATTGTGATTCCGTCCCGATGCAGGTCAAAATCCGTCAAGAAGGCAGATGACAAAATCTGCCAGAAAGTTAATTTGTTTTAAAACTCTTTTTTAATAATTTACATGTCAAGTAGGCCTGAAACGGAGACCCGAGCCAAAAGTTATGGCCTTTTTCAGTAAAGCCCCTTTCTATTCTGCGTGTAACTCATACCGTAACTGGGCTCACGATCGACAAGATATCAACGGAAAACTCGGAATGTAAACTACAACTGTCGAGAAGGCACGAGATCGTGATCCTGTCCCGAAGCAGGTCTAAATCGTCAAGAAAGCGGATGACAGAATCTGCCAGAAAGGGAGTTTGTTTTAAAACTCTTTTTGAATAATTTACATGTCAAGTAGGCCTGAAACGGAGACCCGAGCCAAAAGTTATGACCTTTTCAGTAAATCCCTTTCGATTATGCCTTATCTCCTAGAACCGTAAGTGGGGTCACGATCCGCAAGATATCAACAAAAAGCTCAGAATATAAACTACAGAACTCGAGAAGGCACGGGATCGTGATTCTGTGCCGAAGCGGGTCAAAATCTATCGAGAAGGCAGATGACTGAATCTTCCAGAAAGTGAATTTGTTTTAAAATCGTTTATAATAAATTACAAGTCATGTAGGCCTGAAACAAAGACCCGAGCCAAAAGTTATGGCCTTTTCAGTAAATCCCCTTTCGGTTGTGCCTATAACTCCTAGACCGTAAGTGAGCTCACAATCCACAAGATATCAACGAAAAGCTCAGAACATAATCTACAAGGGTCGAGAAGGCACAGGATCGTGATTCTATACCGAAGCAGGTCAAAATCCGTCGAGAAGGCAGATGACAGAATCTAACAGAAAGTGAATTTTTTTAAAACCCGTTTTCAATAATTTATAAGTCAAGTAGGCATGAAACGGAGACCCGAGCCAAAAGATATGGCCTTTTCAGTAAAGCCCCTTCTGATTCTGTCTCTAACTCCTAGACCGTAACTGGGCTCACGATCCACAAGATATACACGGAAAGCACAGAAGGTAAAATACAAAAGTCGAGAAGGCATGGGATCGTGATTCCATGCCGAAGCAGGCTAAAATCCGTCGAGAAGGTAGATGCCAGAATCTGCCAGAAAGTGAATTTGTTTTAAAACCCGTTTTTAATAATTTACAAGTCAAGTAGGCATGAAACGGAGACACGAGCCAAAAGATATGGCCTTTTCAGTAAAGCCCCTTTCGATTCTGTCTGTAACTCCTAGACCGTAAGTGGGCTCACGATCCACAAGATATGAACGGAAAGCTCAGAACGTAAACTACAAGAGTCGAGAAGGAAAGGGATCACGATTCTATTCCGAAGTAGGTCCAAATCCGTTGAGAAGGCAGATGTCAGAATCAACCAGAAAGTGAATTTGTTTTAAAACCCGTTTTTAGTATTTACAAGTCAAGTAGGCATGAAACGGAGACCCGAGCCAAACGTTATGGCCTTTTCAATAAAGCCCCTTTCAAATCTACCTATAACTCATAGACCGTAACTGGGCTAAAGATCGACAAGATATAAACGGAATGCTTGGAATGTAAACTACAACAGTCGAGAAGGCACGGGACCGTGATTCTTTCCCAAAGCAGGTCAAAATCCATCGAGTAGACAGATGACAGAATCTGCCAGAAAGTGAATTTTTCTTAAAACTCGGTTTTAATAATTTACAAGTTAAGTAGGCCTGAAACGGAGACCCGAGCCAAAAGTTATGGCCTTTTTGGTAAAGCCCCTTTCGATTCTGCCTGTAACTCATAGACCGTAAATGGGCTCACGATCCACCTGATATCAATGGAAAGCACAGAACGTAAACTACAAGAGTCGAGAAAGCACGGGATCGTGATTCTGTGCCGAAGCAGGTCAAAATCCGTCGAGAAGGCAGATGACAGAATCTGCCAGAAAGTGAATTTGTTCTAAAACTCGTTTTTAATAATTTACAAGTCAAGTAGGCATGAAACGGAGACCCGAGCCAAAAGTTATGGCCTTTTCGGTAATGCCCCTTTCGATTCTGCGTGTAAAACCTAGACCGTATGTGGGCTCACGATCCACAAGATATCAACGGGAAGCTCGGAATGTAAACTACGAAATTCGAGAAGGAACGGGATCGTGAGTCCGTCCCGAAGCAGGTCAAAATCCGTCGAGAAGGAAGATGACAGAATTTACCAGAAAGTTAATTTGTTTTATAACTCATTTTTAATAATTTACATGTCAAGTAGGCTTGAAACGGAGACCCGAGCCTAAAGTTATGGCCTTTTCAGTAAAGCCCCTTTCGATTTTGCCTGTATCTCTCAGACCGTAACTGGGCTCACGATCCACAAGATATCAACAGAAATCTCGGAATGTAAACTACAAAAGTCTAGAAGGCACGGGATCGTGATTCTGTTCCGAAGCAAGTCAAAATCCGTCGAGAAGGCAGATGACAGAATCTTCCAGAAAGTGAATTTTTTCTAAAACTCGTTTTTAGTAATTTACAAGTCAAGTAGGCCTAAAACGGAGACCCGAGCAAAAAGTTATGGCCTTTTCAGTAAAGCCCCTTTCGATTCTGCCTGTAACTCCTAGACCGTTAGTGGGCTCACGATCCACAAGAGTTCAAGGGAAAGCTCATAACGTAAACTAAGAAAGTAGAGAAGGCATGGGATCGTGATTCTATGCCGAAGTAGGTTAAAATCCGCCGAGAAGGCAGATGACAGAATCTGCCAGAAGTGAATTTGTTTTAAAACCCGTTTTTAATAATTTACAAGTCAAGTAGGCATGAAACGGAGACACGAGCCAAAAGATATGGCCTTTTCAGTAAAGCCCCTTTCGATTCTGCCTGTAACTCCTAGACCGTAAGTGGGCTCACGATCCACAAGATATCAACGGAAAGCTCAGAAACAAACCTTTATTTTTCGTTAATGCGTGGTTGTTTGTTTACTTAATTTTTGCTATGTTGTCATGAACGTTACACCATCGTTCTTCCGCAAAACATTTTAAATGAAGTAAAACTCATTTTTGGCGGGGTGTGACAGAGTGGTATCAGAGCTTAAGTTATAGTGAATTAGCAAGCCTAGTCTATAACTACAAAATATTTTTGGGAAAAACAAACACTTTTATAAAATCAAAATAATCATGGCATGTTCAGTCTCATATCCTGAAGTTCCATTGTTCTTAGTTTAGAACATTTGCCTTAGTTAGTTTTGCTTTAGTGTTATAGTTAGTATTCGTCAGCGAGCCTTAAAATTTCCTAATCTAATAAATTTTTATGCGTCGTGTTTAGTAGAATGTCGCATGCTAGTGTCCTCGATATTTCGTCTGATTTCGATAGTGATCGTGGTGCTGCTGTCCCAGTAGTCCCAGTGCCTGTTGCTCCAGTGCCAGCAGTGGTACAACCTTCTGTTGTCCCATGGCATCGTCGCCCAAGAAGACGTCCCTTTCCTATTATTCCAAATGGTCCTCCTACTCCAGCTCGTGGTCAGCGTCCTATTGTCTATCGTAAGAGTGAGGGCGGTCTTATTTATCTATGTTCGCCTGCTAAACCCAAGCGTGATGTTTCTCCAAGAACTCCACGATGTCGAGAACCAGAGCCAGAAGTGATATCAGAATCAGAGCCTGAAGAAGACTCTGAGCCCGAAGAAGAATCAGAACCAGAGTACGACAGTGATCAGAGTACCGCCACGTCTAGAAGACGTGCTACGCCTCCTTCATCTCCAAGGCCAGTGTTTATACCGACACCTTTTCCAATATCGTCAGCAGATTGGTTTCATCCTACTCAGCCTCCTGTCCCGGTGTACCCCAATGGACCCCTTGACCTCAAGCTTGGAGAGCGTCCTTATCTCTATCGACTGGTGAAGGATGGTGAACTCTACATGACGACAAGAAAACGACCAGCAGCCAGAAGAAGATGATTAGTCATCTACGTATCGTCTATATTTGTTTTTCTATTTACTATTATTAGATTCTATGTTTAGCTATTTTAGTATTTTTGTTCTTTAGTATTGGCGTATATGCCCAGGTTTTAAAACTATTATGTATTAGGAATGTGTTTAATAAAAGTGATATTTTAGTAATTTCTATTGTTCTTATAAATTGTATTTTCTATACGTCTCTACTACTACTATAATTACGACTAGTTACATCTACGTCTACTACTACTATTACGTCAATTGTATATCTATTCTTTGATCCTTATTATAAGTATATATTTTCCTTATAGTCCCCCTACATTATTCACTTCTTAATCTCTTATCATATTATTTGTATCAGCAATTCATCAATGGCTCGAGGAGGAAACGCTGAGACTGTCGAACAAATGGTGGAACGCCGAATCGCTGAAGCAATGGCTCAAATGAACGCTGCAAGAGGAAATGCCGCTGGTGCATGTAATGTGGGAAACAACGGTATATTATTCGACTCCATGAAAGAATATTCATTTATTTCCATTTTATTTAACCCATCGTTCATTTTCTTTCCTTATTTGTTTAAACTTCAGATCCCAATCATCAAGGTCGGTCATATAAGACCTTTACGTCCTGTCATCCTCCGACCTACTATGGATCTGAAGGTGCTATTGCTATCATCCACTGGATTGAGAAGGTGGAATCCATTTTCAGTGTCATTCAATGTGCCCCTGAGAATATGACGAAGTTTGCTGCTAGTACGTTGTCCAAGGAAGCGTTGTCCTGGTGGAATTCTCAAGTGCAAGTCTTAGGTCGTGCAACTGTTGATGTTATGACTTGGGATACGTTCAAGGATCAGTTAACTCAGAAGTTTTGTCCAAGGAGAGAGCTACAAAAAGTTGAAGTGGAACTATGGAATCTGTCCATGGTTGGATCTGATATTGTTACCTACACAACTAAGTTTCAAGAACTCGCTCGTCTCGTTCCTCATATGGTTTCTCCTGAATTCAAGCGTATTGAAAAGTATCTTCAAGGTCTTCATGATCTTATTCGTACTCATGTTATTGCTTCTGAAACGACAACATTCAAAGATGCTGTGAATCGTGCAACAAGGCTGACTGATGATGCAATGAGAAGTGGATCGTTCAAAGACAAGCTAGTGGTGTCTAGCAAATCTACTGATAATGTGAGCAATGAAAATGGGAAGCATTCCTACGACAACAAGCGTGATCACAAAGGGAACAAATATCAAAAGACTAAGAATTATGCAGCCTCTACTCAAAACAACAATCAATCAAATTCAGAATCTAAGTCCTATGCTGGAAGCAAGCCTCTGTGTAACAGATGTAACTGGCATCATGGTGGTCAGTGTGAGAAGTGTTTCAAGTGTGACCGCTGGGGTCATAATTTCAGAAAGTGTTCGTCCAACAATCCTCCTAAGAATCCTGTCTGCTACGAGTGTGGTGATCCTAACCATTATCGTAATCGTTGCCCTAAACTTCAGAACAACAACAACCATAATGGCAACAATAACAACAACAATGGCAATCGTAACAACAATCGCAATAATAATCGCAATGCCAACAACAACAATGATCGTCAAAATGGTCGTGGTCCTGCATTTGTTATGAATGCTCAAGAAGCTCGTGAAAATCCTGATACCGTCACTGGTACGTTTATCGTCAACAATCATTTTGCTTCTATTTTATTTGACTCGGGAGCCGACTTGAGTTTCGTATCGACCGACTTTAAAAGTTTCTTAAATCTAAATCCTGATCGTCTAAAAGTGAATTATGAAATCGAGTTAGCAAATGGCAAAGTTGTTAGGTCTAGTGAAGTTTTTAAAGGTTGTAAGCTTGACCTAGATGATCACATTTTTGATATAGACCTTGTGCCTGTAGAGTTAGGTAGTTTTGATATTGTCATAGGGATGGATTGGTTGTCTAAAAACCGTGCTGAAATAATATGTTACACCAAACAAATCCGAATTCCCTTATCCAAAACAGAAACTTTAATAATTCAAGGTGAACAAAGAAACAAAAACATAAAAATCATAACTTCTATGAAAGCTCAAAAATATCTTCGTAAAGGATGCCAAGCCTTTCTTGCTCATGTCGTTGACACAAAGTCCAAAGATCGTAAGATTGAGGACATTCCTATTGTTCGTGAATTTCCTGGTGTATTTCCTAGTGAATTGCCTGGACTGCCGCCTCAGAGACAAGTTGAATTTCACATTGATCTGATTCCAAGAGCCGCACCTATCGCGCGTTCTCCTTATCGTCTTGCACCGTCTGAAATGCAAGAACTTTCATCGCAATTACAAGAACTTCTTTATCTTGGTTTCATTCGACCGAGTTTCTCGCCCTGGGGAGCTCCGGTCCTCTTCGTTAAAAAGAAAGATGGTTCAATGAGAATGTGCACTGACTATCGTGAATTGAACAAAGTAACAATTAAGAATCGATATCCTCTTCCCCGAATTGATGATCTATTCGATCAACTCCAAGGATCGAGTTTCTATTCCAAAATCGATCTTCGTTCTGGTTACCATCAGTTAAAAGTTCGTGATGAAGATGTGCCCAAAACTGCTTTTAGAACTCGCTATGGTCATTATGAATTTTTGGTAATGCCATTTGGTTTGACCAATGCACCTGCTGTGTTTATGGATCTCATGAACAGAGTGTGCAAGCAATATGTCGACAAATTCGTTATCGTCTTCATAGATGATATCCTTATCTATTCGCATTCGAGAGAAGAGCATGAAGAGCACTTAAGAATCATTCTTGAGTTGTTGGAGAAAGAGAAGTTGTACGCCAAGTTGTCCAAGTGTGAATTTTGGTTGCGTGAACACTACTACAAAATAAGCCTAATGCAACCTTTTAGAAGCAACCTTTTTAAATAAGTTGCATTTGATTACAAATTCACATTGATTAATATAAAGGTTGCATTAGAGTACCATATGCAACATTTTTGTTAAAAGGTTGCATTAGTATAACTTAAAGACAACTTTTAATTTAAAAGGTTGCATTTCTATAACTCTAATGCAACTTTTAACTAAAAAGGTTGCATTTCTATAACTTAAAGGCAACTTTTAATAAAAAGGTTGCATAAAGCATAATACTATTTATATTTGTGTTTTAAATTTAAAAAAATTACAAATATATACTTATTTTATCATTAAATTACAAAAATAATTTTATACTCCGTATAAAGTTATGATAGTATATAGTATAAAAGAAATATTTATACATCTATAAATGAATTGTATTGGTAAATAAACTTTCACATTTTTTTTACATTATGTTTTGGAGGTAATTTGAATTTTTTTTAAATAAATCTAGATTATTTTGGAGGGTAATTAAAAAATTAGGTGAAATTATCTCTTTTTTTCCTTAGTCACCGCCTGTTTCTATCAGCCTTCACAATTACATTACCGGATTTGAAATTACCATTTTTCCTTCATCACTATCGACTTCAATCGCCTGCTTCCTCTATCGCTTGCTTGCCATCACAGGTATCTCGCCCTTACCTTTGTAATCATCTCCATCGCAGGTTCTTCCCTTAGTTTTGATAGCATCGTTTCTCGACTGATGCTATACTCGGCAACTGATTTTCGATTTTTAATTTAAGGTTCATATGTTTCTCGACTGACGCTATACTCGTTAACTGAAATTTGAACTTTAATTGAACTTTTTGATTAAATAACTCAAGCCCTAAATCTGACTGAATTTCGAACTCTAATTAAACTTTTTGATTCAGTAACTCAAGCCCTAAATCTGAATTTCAAACTTTCGGATTTTTTTTAAACCTGATTTTTATTTCGAACTTTAATTGAACCTGAATTTCGAACTGCCATCGCTTGATGCCATGAACTTTATTGAACCTGATTTTAGGGTAAAAATTGAACCTGTTCGAACCTAATGTGTTAGTTTTTTTAGTAAAACATAATTAGGATTCGAGAGACATTGGGAAAACGAGGTACTATTCGGTATTCTGAGTGAGAAGCAAATATGGTAGTTTTCTCCTTAGACATCAATTTTGAATTATCAGATACAAAGAATCAACATTATTTGCTGATCTTAAGGATGACAATGTGTTCGCTTTTTAACAGGTGTCGATTTTGGTAATGAAAAGTTCTGCATGTTTGGCTCTTTAGCAAATGTGGGTACTATGGTTGGTGCAACTGCAAGTGGTCATATTGCTGAATACAGTGGACGAAAAAAGGGTAAAATAAGTTCACATATAATTTTAATAATGTGATATGCATCTCTATTGCAATTTTCTAACCTAGTGAATGATGTAAATTTGTTGTATTGTAAATGCAGTCATTGATGATTACTGTTATTCCTAACATACTTGGATGGCTTGCCATTTCATTTGCTAGAGTAAGTAATCATCTCTTATATTTTAATTGTTTCATGTGTAATACACTCATTTCAACTGGATTATTGTTGTCTAAACTACACCGCAATGTATTTGCCAATTTTTAACGTTTGAGCTCATTTTTAGCAGTTTTTTCGTTCATTAAATCTGCAACGCTTGGTCTTGGTTCTAGTCTGGTATTTGCTAACTAATATATGCAATTTTATTTTTATGAAAAACACTTATTGGTCAATGGTTAACACTTGATATATGTGTAGGTTATTACTACTGCAATTACAACGCTAATGGTGGACAAAAGTGGTCGAAAAGCTGCAATCTTAGCTGAGACCATTTTGTGATCAATTAAATTTTAAAATTAGTTAGTTACAATTGATGATTAATTTTTTGACAACATTCATCCACCACCTGATTTTGGGTCATCATCCAATCTTGACGCCTTTGCACTTGAAGCAAATGAATTATCATCTTAGAATGGGAATAATTGCAACACAAGTGTTCCTAGGTGGCTAGGTATTATTGATGTTGATTATAAATCAATAATGGTACTTTTTTATATAGTTTAAAAGGATATTGTTATTTATTCTCCTAGGTTACCTAAGTTTCAATTAATCACAGCAGGCTTCAATTCGTGACTGGTTCACGTTGGGACTTCAGATTACCATCGCTTGCTGCCATCGCTTCAATTCCACAATTGGTCGGTGCATCGCTTGCGGCCATTGCTTCAATTTAGCCATCACTTGCAACTAAGAAGAACACGGTACGTTTGCTACAATTAATTTTATTTTCCAGTAACATATAGTACCGTTTCCATATTCGTATAAATTCGAATAGTTGGCATTGATTTCGAAGCTGCAATTTGTCTAATTAAATAGCTACATATTCAACATCTTTTTGTTTATTCAATGCATTTACATTTTGATTTTGCAGTTTCTGCTAGCTAGTTGTTATTGTTTCGTTTGTACATGTGAATGATGATTTTCTCTGTAGGATTCTCTAGTAGCTAATTTTATTGTTGCTATGGTTGTATTAAATTTGAATAATTGACTTGATTTCGAAGTTGAAATTAATTTAGTTAATTAGCTAAAAGTCTAAACATCAGACAACAATTTATTGGCTCAATTGGTCGTTGGCTCAATTGGTCGTTGGCTCAATTGGTCGTACTTAGATGACTGGAGTGTTTGGTAATTGGGAATTTTGCCTTTAGGAGAAGGTGGTGAATCCTTTGTTTGAGAAACGGCCAAAACAGTTTGGTATTGGTGGAGGAATTGCCTCCTAAGAAGTATTTACACAGATTTGTAAGATGGTTTTCTTACTTTTGAAAAGTTATTTTCCGTTACAGTGCAAATCTAATTTTTCTTGATACAATTTGCAGCAACTACTTTGTTCAAGATGGTACTCAAGTACATGCACGGGGATAAAGCAGCAGAGAATAATTTTTTCGTAATACTTTTGATGAAAAAGGCCGATTTAGAGTTAGAAGGTATGCGAAAAGATATTGACAACAAACAAGAGAACTTGAAGGCTATGCAAAAATATATCTTAACCCAACAAAATAACTTGGAAGCTAAGATGCGGAAGTTTATAGAACAAGCTTAAAACTACTTTTTTATGGATGTTTGATTTTTGAGTAACCTTTTAAAAAAATGATCACAGTTAAGAACCATTTTATATCACATGGTATAGTTGAATTAATTAGTAGAATTAAATGTTTTGTTTATTAAGTTTATTTATAATAATGGTTGCATTTGGGTATTTAAAAGGCTGTATTTATGTATAAAAGAGGTTGCATTTGTATATAAAAGAGGTTGCATTTGTATATAAAAAAATTTGCATTTAAGATTAAAAAGGTTGCATTTGTGATTATAAAAGGTTGCATATGTGTTTAAAAGAGGTTGCATTTAAAATTTAAAAAGGTTGCATTTGTATATAAAAAAAGGTTGCTATATAAAAATGTTGCATTTGAATAAAAGATGCAACACCTTTATAAAAAGTTGCATTAGCTCACAAAAAGGTTGCAATAGATCTAATGCAACTCCACCTAATGTAGCCCTTGCTAAAAGGTTGCTTTAGGCCTAATGCTACTTGTTCGATACATAATGCAACTTTTTATGGGGGTTGCATTAGCTTCATTTTATTGTAGTGAGTCCAATTTCTGGGTCATATTATCAACGAAGAAGGTATACACGTGGATCCTGCAAAGATAGAAGCTATAAAGAATTGGGAAGCTCCAAAGACCCCAACTGAAGTAAGACAATTCCTTGGTCTTGCTGGTTACTATAGAAGATTCATAGAAAATTTCTCGAAGATTGCAAAGGATTTAACAGTGCTAACACATAAGGATGAGAAATTTGTCTGGGGTGAAAAGCAAGAATCAGCCTTCCAATCACTAAAATCTAAATTATGTTCTGCTCCTATTCTATCTCTCCCTGAAGGAACCGATAATTTTGTGGTGTACTGTGATGCTTCGCACCAAGGGCTAGGTTGTGTATTGATGCAACATGACAAAGTGATCGCCTATGCCTCTCGACAACTGAAGAACCACGAGAAGAATTATACAACTCATGATCTTGAGTTGGGTGCAGTTATATTCGCATTGAAGATTTGGAGACATTACCTCTACGGTACCAAGTGCACAATATTCACCGATGACAAGAGTTTACAACATATCTTCAATCAGAAAGATCTCAACATGATACAGCGTAGGTGGATAGAGTTGATGAACGACTATGAATGTGATATTAAGTATCATCCTGGTAAGGCTAATGTGGTAGCTGATGCCTTAAGTCGGAAAGAGCAACCTAAACCTCGTCGTGTTCGAGCCCTTCCAATCTCTGTTCGTTCTAATCTATCTTCCCAAGTTCAAGAATTCCAAACTGAAGCCTTGAAGGTGGAGAACATCAAAAGTGAAGCTTTGCGTGGTATGGAGAAGCAGTTAGAAGCAAAGGTGGATGGAACTCTTTATTTCATGAATCGTTTATGGGTTCCTAATCTTGGAAGTGTTCGCAACGTCATCTTAAATGAAGCTCACCGATCCAAATATTCTATTCATCCTGGTGCCGACAAGATGTATAAAGATGTCAAAGAGTTATATTGGTGGCCAAATATGAAGAAAGAAATCGCAGTTTATGTCAGCAAATGTTTAACTTGTGCTAGAGTGAAAGCAGAGAATCAGAAGCCTTCCGGTCTTCTACAACAGCCAGAGATCCTCGAATGGAAATGGGAAGAAATCTGTATGGATTTTATAACTAAATTGCCTCGAACATCTAATGGTCATGATACAATTTGGGTAATTGTTGATCGATTGACCAAATCAGCTCACTTCATTCCTATTAAAGAAACTGATCAAATGGAAAAGTTAACAAGGATTTATTTAAAGGAAGTTGTATCTCGACATGGTGTGCCAGTCGCGATCATCTCTGATCGTGATAGTCGCTTTACATCTCGTTTTTGGCAGTCATTGCAAAAATCTCTCGGTACTCGCCTCGATATGAGTACTGCCTATCATCCCCAAACGGATGGTCAGATTGAAAGAACAATTCAAACTTTGGAAGACATGCTGAGAGCATGTGTTATTGATTTTGGTGGAAGTTGGGATTCTCATCTCCCTTTAGCTGAGTTCTTGTATAATAATAGTTATCATACAACTATTAAGGCCGCATCGTTTGAAGCCTTGAATGGAAGAAAGTGTCGTTCGCCACTTTGTTGGATTGAAATTGGTGATCGTCAGATTTCTGGTCCTGAGATTCTACAAGAAACGACTGACAAGATTTTCAAGATCAAAGATCGTATCAAGGCTGCCAGAGATCGACAAAAGAGTTATGCTGATAATCGTCGAAAGCCTTTAGAGTTCGCCGTTGGCGACCATGTTTTGCTAAGAGTAGCACCTTGGAAAGGTGTTGTACGTTTTGGTAAGAAAGGAAAGCTCAGTCCTCGTTATGTTGGACCATTTGAGATTCTTGAAAGAATCGGTGCTGTTGCATATCGCCTTCGTCTTCCTAATGAGCTCAGCAATGTTCACAACATATTTCATGTTTCTAATCTGAAGAAGTTTATTCACGATCCTTCGCTTATCGTCCCTACTGAAGAAATTATCATCGACGACAAACTCCATTTCACTGAGGAACCAATCGAGATATCTGACTGGAAAGAGCAAAAGTTGCGAAGAAGCAAGATCAAAATTGTTAAAGTCAGATGGAACTCCAAAAGAGGTCCTGAATTCACGTGGGAACGTGAGGACCAGATGCGAAAGAAATATCCTCATCTTTTTCTCGTTGTCTCTCCTGTTCGTGCTTCGTCTTAAATTTCGGGACGAAATTTCTTCAACCAGGGGAGAATGTGTCAACTCGATATTTCTGGTATGTAACTTCATTTCATTTCTAGAACTTTCCTTGTTAGAAAGTTTCTATTTTTAGACATTCCTATTTCTGGCATCCTAATACACAACAAACATACATATTTTTACACCATACATTAGTGTTTGACTATTTTAGTCAACACAACATTATTACTTTCTTATGGTGACACACTTTGAACTAAAAATCATTTCTGAAACAATAATTTATCGGTAAAACAATAAACGTAACAATTTAAATTAAAACGTGACTCGAATGAACGAACCATCAAACCCGACAATAAGCTATGACCGACCACCTATGTGGCCGGCCACACTCTCCCATTCGAACACCCTAAGTCGGCCGAACCCTCTAGAGGGTGAGGTTGAAATTATTTGATCTTATCTTTCCATCTTGATCCTTATCTCTAACTTTGAATTGAGAGTCTCCTTGTACAACTAGAACACTAACTCACATATCCCATATAAATACCCCATTTGGCCGAAACCCTAACCCTTTTGTTCCTCTTGATCGGCCAAGTAATCCCAAGCATCTCCAAGATCAAAACTCGTCCCAAGCTCTCCCCATTCGATCTATTCTTCACCCGTTTGCAAGGTATACCGATTCCCCTTTAAGATTTCGTTTGTTTTCTTGTTTATTTCGGCCCTAACTCGAACCCGAGACCATGGCCAAGGCCATATGGTCTCGGTGTGCACCCTTGCCCATAAACCCGTAGCATGCTTGCATGCTTACACTCAATCAGATGCATTTAGGTGCGATTATGGCTTGATTTGTTGCTAGATCCGTTGTTAGAACCATAGATCTCTATTTTGACATGCTAAAACACTAGATCTTGCTAGTTATGAACGAAACATCCTAGATCTAGAACCCTAGACGTGAACCTAGCTAAACTAATCACCAAACTCGAACCCTTGGCTCGATTTAGCCACAAACCCGTAGGGTTTTGGCCATTCGGCCAACCCTAGGTCAAACCCTAGCCGAACCCTAAACATACATGGTTGATTTTGACTTAGACTAGCTAGATTGACCATAGTTGACTTTGGTTGACCGAATTATAGTGTACTCTAAACCCTAGCCGAAATCTAGAAACCCTAGTTGACTTTTGTTGACTAATTTTGACCAATGTTGACCAACAAGTCAAACCGGGTCAAGGCCGGATCTTGACCCAAACCGTGGACCCAAACCCGAATACCCAATCGGGCCAAGGCCCGTACTTGGTCCATATCGATCTACTTTAGTCCATCGGGCCCAAACATTAGTTGGCCATTAGTATCCAAGCCCATTTGGACCAAAGCCCAAACCTTTGGCCCATACCTAACCAAACCAAACCCAATTGGGCCAAGCCCAATTCATGGCCCAATCTAAGTGGACCTAAGCCCAATAAGAGTCCCAAGTGGCCCAACCTAGTGGCCCATTAAGCCCATTTAGGCCCATTAAGCCCATTTAGGCCCATTAGGCCCAATAGGCCCAATCTAGGCCAAATAAGCCTAACCCAAGCCCATTTCATTTCATTTCATTTCGAAGTCCATTTCATTTCATCTCATTTCATTTCACTTCGACCTATTAAGGTCCAATAACCCAAATTCATTCGATGTCACAAAACATAAAACATAACATGAAATACATATTACTTAACTTATATCGTATATAGAATCGCCTGTGTTAGCTTAGTCTAATCATTAGTTAAATTATTTAGGAAGTTAGGAGTCTCCAAAGGATTCCTCTCTCTTAAGTATTTGTCGCTAAGCTTTGCCAGGTGAGTCCACAGACCCCTTTTACTCTTTTAACTGTTTTATAAACTTTGGGGTGGAAAACATAAACATAAATTGCTACTGTTTTACTATGACTGTACAATAACTTTACATTTTCATTATCGCATTGGCATGACAAACAATTATTATACCGGACTAAGGTTACCAGCAATCATTAGCTAGTGGATCTAGACTATGGATATGCAGATAGTACTATTGGCTGACACTCATCCTCCCAACATTATTTGATCATTACTTGGTTTATCCAAGACATCTTTCGGGAGTGTATATCCATAAAATAACAACATACTGGAGTTGAAGTGTTGATTGTGGAATTAGGGGTTGGTATATTAACTCAATAGACTAGCTACCTGTTGGGGATACCAGTTCATGCGATGTCAAACATAACAACTTGTTCAACACATTTTCATAAACAAAACTAGTAATTGTAGATATTCTACAATTACACTTCACTTTTCATATTTACTTCTCATATCATATGAGTGTTGAACCTTATACATTTTTCAGTCATAAACCATTTTCATAACAAACATTTTGAGTAGCAAAACACTTTACTTTACTTTACTCTTTACTTTAACCCTGTGGATTCACTCAACATTATTGTTGACCCTTTTACTATTTATGTTTTTCCAGGTAATTAGGTGCAGTGGAGTTTGGAGGATATGAGCATTGGGATTGTCGTGAGCCATGATTAAATCATTAAGTTTACGAACAATCATTTCATTTCAAAAAATTTCTATTTTAGGAAACTTACTATTTTTGGAAACTTTCTACTTTTGGAAAGTGAAACAAACCTTTATTTTTCGTTAATGCGTGGTTGTTTGTTTACTTAATTTTGGCTATGTTGTCATGAACGTTACACCTTCGTTCTTCCGCAAAACATTTTAAATGAAGTAAAACTCATTTTTGGCGGGGTGTGACAAAATCCAACGAGAAGGCTAATGACAAAATCTGCCAGAAAGTGAGTTTTTTTTTAAAACCCGTTTTTAATAATTTACAAGTCAAGTAGGCATGAAACGGAGACCCGAGCCAAAGGTTATGGCCTTTTCAGTAAAACCCTTTTCGATTCTGCCTGTAACTCATAGACCGTAAGTGGGCTCACGATTCACAAGTTATCAACGGAAAGATCGGAATATAAACTACAAAAGTAGAGAAGGCACGGGATCGTTATTCTATGCCGAAGCGGTTCAAAATCCGTCGAGAAGGCAAGTGACAGAATCTGCCAGAAAGTGAATCTGTTTTAAAACTCGTTTTTAATAATTTACAAGTCAAGTAGGCCTGAAAAGGAGACCCGAGCCAAAAGTTATGGCCTTTTCAGTAAAGCCCCTTTCGATTCTTCCTGTAACTCCGAGACCGTAAGTCGGTCACGATCCACAAGATATCAACGGAAAGATCAGAACGTAAACTACACGAGACGAGAAGGCACGGGATCGTGACTCTATACCGAAGCAAGTCAAAATCCGTCTAGAAGGCAGATGACCGGATCTACCAATAAGTGAATTTGTTTTAAAACCCGTTTTTAATAATTTACAAGTCAAGTGGGCATTAGACGGAGACCCGATCCAAAAGTTATGGCCTTTTCAGTAATTCCCCTTTCGATTCTGCTTGTAACTCCTAGACCGTAACTGGGCTCACGATCCAAAAGATATCAACGGAAAGCTCAGAACATAAACTACGCGAGTTGAGAAGGCACGAGATCGTGACCTATACCGAAGCAGGTCAAAATCCGCCGAGAATGCAGATGACAGGATCTTCCAGAAAGTGAATTTGTTTTAAAATCCGTTTTTAATAATTTACGAGTCAAGTAGGAATGAGATGGAGACCCGAGCAAAAAGTTATGGCCTTTTCAGTAAAGCCCCTTTCGATTCTGCTTGTAACTCCTAGACCTTTAGTGGGCTCATGATCCACAAGATATCAATGGAAATCTCAGAATGTAAACTAAAAAAGTCGAGAAGGCATGGGAGCGTGATTCTATGCCGAAGCAGGTTAAAATCCGCCGAGAAGGCAGATGACGGAATCTGCCAGAATTGAATTTGTTTTAAAACCCGTTTTTAATAATTTACAAGTCAAGTAGGCATGAAACGGAGACACGAGCCAAAAGATATGGCCTTTTCAATAAAGCCCATTTCGATTCTGCCTATAACTCCTAGACCGTAAGTCGGCTCACGATCCACAAGATATCAACGGAAAGCTCAGAACGTAAACTACAAGAGTCGAGAAGGAAAGGGACCGTGATTCTATGTCGAAGGAGCTCCAAATTCGTTGAGAGGGCAGATGTCAGAATCTGCCAGAAAATGAATTTGTTTTAAAACTCGTTTTTAATAATTTACAAGTCAAGTAGGCATGGAACGGAGACCCGAGCCAAAATTTATGGCCTTATCAGTAAAGCCCCTTTCGATTCTTCCTATAACTCATAGACCTTAACTAGGCTCAAGATCGACAAGATATCAACGGAAACCTTGGAATGTAAACTACAACAGTCGAGAAGGCATGAGATCGTGATTATGTCCCGAAGCAGGTCAAAAGCAGTCGAGAAGACAGATGACAGAATTTGCAAGTAAATGAATTTGTTTTAAAACTCATTTTTAATAATTTTCAAGTCAAGTAGGCCTGAAACGGAGACCCGAGCCAAAAGTTATGGCCTTTTCAGTAAAGCCCCTTTCAATTCTGCCTGTAACTCCTAGACCGTAAGTGGGCTCACGATCCACAAGATATCAATGGAAAGCTCGGAATGTAAACTACAAGAGTCAAGAAGGCACGGGAAAGTGATTCTTTCCGAAAGCAGCTTAAAATCCACCGAGAAGGCAGATGACAGAATCTGCCAGAAAGTGAATTTGTTTTAAAACTCGGTTTTACTGATTTACAAGTCAAGTAGGCATGAAGCGAAGACCCGAGCCAAAAGTTATGGCCTTTTCAGTATATCTCCTTTAGATTCTGCTTGTAACTCCTAGACCGTAGGTGGGCTCACGATCCACCTGATATCAACGGAAAGCACAGAACGTAAACTACAAGAGTCGAGAAGGCACGGGATCGTGATTCTGTGCCGAAGCATGTCAAAATCCGTCGAGAAGGCAGATGATGACAGAATCTACCAGAAAGTGAATTTGTTCTAAAACTCGTTTTTAATAATTTACAAGTCAAGTATGCATGAAACGGAGACTCGAGCCAAATGTTATGGCCTTTTTCAGTAAAGCCCCTTTCGATTCTGCTTGTAACTCCTAGACCGTAACTGGCTCACGATCCACAAGTTATCAACGGAAAGCTCATAATGTAAACTACAAAACTCTAGAAGGCACGGGATCGTGATTCTGTCCCAAAGCAGGTCAAAATCCGTCGAGAAGGCAGATGACAGAATCTTCCAGAAAGTGAATTTATTTTAAAACCCATTTTTAATGATTTACAAGTCAAGTAGGCATGAAACAGAGAACCGAGCCAAAAGTTATGGCTTTTAGGTATATCCCCTTTCGATTTTTCCTGTAACTCCTAGACCGTAAGTGGGCTCACGATCCACAAGATATCAACGGAAAGCTCAGAACGTAAACTACAAGAGTCGAGAATGTACGGGATCGTGATTCTATGCCGAAGTAGGTCAAAATCTACCGGGAAGGCAGATGAAAAATCTACCAGAAAGTGAACATCTTTTAAAACCCGTTTATAATAATTTACAAGTCAAGTAGGCATGAAACGGAGACCCGAGCCAAAATTTATGGCCTTTTCAGTAAAGCCCCTTTCGATTCTTCCTATAACTCATAGACCTTAACTAGGCTCAAGATCGACAAGATATCAACGGAATGCTTGGAATGTAAACTACAACAGTCGAGAAGGCATGAGATCGTGATTTTGTCCTGAAGCAGGTCAAAATCAGTCGAGAAGACAGATGACAGAATTTGCAAGTAAATGAATTTGTTTTAAAACTCATTTTTAATAATTTATAAGTCAAGTAGGCCTGAAAGAGACCCGAGCCAAAAGTTATGGCCTTTTCGGTAAAGCCCCTTTCAATTCTGCATGTAACTCCTAGACCGTAAGTGGGCTCACGATCCACAAGATATCAATGGAAAGCTCGGAATGTAAACTACAAGAGACAAGAAGGCACGTGAACGTGATTCTTTCCCAAAGCAGCTCAAAATCCATCGAGAAGGCAGATGACAAAATCTACCAGAAAGTGAATTTGTTTTAAAACTCGGTTTTAATGATTTACAAGTCAAGTAGGCATGACGCGGAGACCCGAGCCAAAAGTTATGGCCTTTTCACTATATCTCCTTTAGATTCTGCTTGTAACTCCTAGACCGTAAGTGGGCTCACGATCCACCTGATATCAACGGAAAGCACAGAACGTAAACTACAAGAGTCGAGAAGGCACGGGATCGTGATTCTGTGCCGAAGCATGTCAAAATCCGTCGAGAAGGCAGATGATGACAGAATCTACCAGAAAGTGAATTTGTTCTAAAACTCGTTTTTAATAATTTACAAGTCAAGTATGCATGAAACGGAGACTCGAGCCAAATGTTATGGCCTTTTTCAGTAAAGCCCCTTTCGATTCTGCTTGTAACTCCTAGACCGTAACTGGGCTCACGATCCACAAGTTATCAACCGAAATCTCATAATGTAAACTACAAAAGTCTAGAAGGCACGGGATCGTGATTCTGTCCCAAAGCAGGTCAAAATCCGTCGAGAAGGCAGATGACAGAATCGGCCAGAAAGTGAATTTATTTTAAAACCCATTTTTAATGATTTACAAGTCAAGTAGGCATGAAACAGAGAACCGAGCCAAAAGTTATGGCTTTTAGGTATATCCCCTTTCGATTTTGCCTGTAACTCCTAGACCGTAAGTGGGCTCACGATCCACAAGATATCAACGGAAAGCTCAGAATGTAAACTACAAGAATCGAGATTGTACGGGATCGTGATTCTATGCCGAAGTAGGTCAAAATCTACCGGGAAGGCAGATGAAAAAATCTACCAGAAAGTGAACATCTTTTAAAACCCGTTTATAGTAATTTACAAGTCTAGTAGGCATGAAACGGAGACCCGAGCCAAAATTTATGGCCTTTTCAGTAAAGCCCCTTTCGATTCTTCCTATAACTCATAGACCTTAACTAGGCTCAAGATCGACAAGATATCAACGGAATGCTTGGAATGTAAACTACAATAGTCGAGAAGGCATGAGATCGTGATTCTGTCCCGAAGCAGGTCAAAATCAGTCGAGAAGACAGATGACAGAATTTGCAAGTAAATGAATTTGTTTTAAAACTCATTTTTAATAATTTATAAGTCAAGTAGGCCTGAAACGGAGACCCGAGCCAAAAGTTATGGCCTTTTCGGTAAAGCCCCTTTCAATTCTGCCTGTAACTCCTAGACCGTAAGTGGGCTCACGATCCACAAGATATCAATGGAAAGCTCGGAATGTAAACTACAAGAGTCAAGAAGGCACGTGAACGTGATTCTTTCCCAAAGCAGCTCAAAATCCATCGAGAAGGCAGATGACAAAATCTGCCAGAAAGTGAATTTGATTTAAAACTCGGTTTTAATGATTTACAAGTCAAGTAGGCATGACGCGGAGACCCGAGCCAAAAGTTATGGCCTTTTCACTATATCTCCTTTCGATTCTGCTTGTAACTCCTAGACTGTAAGTGGGCTCACGATCCACCTGATATCAAAGGAAAGCACAGAACGTAAACTACAAGAGTCGAGAAGGCACGTGATCGAGATTCTGTGCCGAAGCATGTCAAAATCCGTCGAGAAGGCAGATGATGACAGAATCTACCAGAAAGTGAATTTGTTCTAAAACTCGTTTTTAATAATTTACAAGTCAAGTATGCATGAAACGGAGACTCGAGCCAAATGTTATGGCCTTTTTCAGTAAAGCCCCTTTTGATTCTGCTTGTAACTCCTAGACCGTAACTGGGCTCACGATCCACAAGTTATCAACGGAAAGCTCATAATGTAAACTACAAAAGTCTAGAAGGCACGGGATCGTGATTCTGTCCCAAAGCAGGTCAAAATCCGTCGAGAAGGCAGATGACAGAATCTTCCAGAAAGTGAATTTATTTTAAAACCCATTTTTAATGATTTACAAGTCAAGTAGGCATGAAACAGAGAACCGAGCCAAAAGTTATGGCTTTTAGGTATATCCCCTTTCGATTTTGCCTGTAACTCCTAGACCGTAAGTGGGCTCACGATCCACAAGATATCAACGGAAAGCTCAGAACGTAAACTACAAGAGTCGAGAATGTACGGGATCGTGATTCTATGCCGAAGCAGGTCAAAATCTACCGGGAAGGCAGATGAAAAATCTACCAGAAAGTGAACATCTTTTAAAACCCGTTTATAATAATTTACAAGTCAAGTAGGCATGAAACGGAGACCCGAGCCAAAATTTATGGCGTTTTCAGTAAAGCCCCTTTCGATTCTTCCTATAACTCATAGACCTTAACTAGGCTCAAGATCGACAAGATATCAACGGAATTCTTGGAATGTAAACTACAACAGTCGAGAAGGCATGAGATCGTGATTCTGTCCCGAAGCAGGTCAAAATCAGTCGAGAAGACAGATGACAGAATTTGCAAGTAAATGAATTTGTTTTAAAACTCATTTTTAATAATTTATAAGTCAAGTAGGCCTGAAACGGAGACCCGAGCCAAAAGTTATGGCCTTTTCGGTAAAGCCCCTTTCAATTCTGCCTGTAACTCCTAGACCGTAAGTGGGCTCACGATCCACAAGATATCAATGGAAAGCTCGGAATGTAAACTACAAGAGTCAAGAAGGCACGTGAACGTGATTCTTTCCCAAAGCAGCTCAAAATCCATCGAGAAGGCAGATGACAAAATCTGCCAGAAAGTGAATTTGTTTTAAAACTCAGTTTTAATGATTTACAAGTCAAGTAGGCATGAAGCGGAGACCCGAGCCAAAAGTTATGGCCTTTTCAGTATATCTCCTTTCGAATCTGCTTGTAACTCCTAGACCGTCAGTGGGCTCACGATCCACCTGATATCAACGGAAAGCACAGAACGTAAACTACAAGAGTCGAGAAGGCACGGGATCGTGATTCTGTGCCGAAGCAGGTCAAAATCCGTCGAGAAGGCAGATGATGACAGAATCTACCAGAAAGTGAATTTGTTCTAAAACTCGTTTTTAATAATTTACAAGTCAAGTAGGCATGAAACGGAGACTCGAGCCAAATGTTATGGCCTTTTTCAGTAAAGCCCCTTTCGATTCTGCTTGTAACTCCTAGACCGTAACTGGGCTCACGATCCACAAGTTATCAACGGAAAGCTCATAATGTAAACTACAAAAGTCTAGAAGGCACGGGATCGTGATTCTATCCCGGAGAGGGTCAGAATCCGTCGAGAAGGCAGATGACAGAATCCGCAAGAAAGTGAATTTGTTTTAAAACTCGTTTTTGATAATTTACAAGTCCAGTAGGCCTGAAACGGAGACCCGAGCCAAAAGTTATGGCCTTTTTCAGTAAAGCCCCTTTCAATTCTGCTTGTAACTCCTAGACCGTAACTGGGCTCACGATCCACAAGATATCAACGGAAAGCTCATAATGTAAACTACAAAAGTCTAGAAGGCACGGGATCGTGATCCTGTCCCAAAGCAAGTCAAAATCCGTCGAGAAGGCAGATGAAAGAATCTGCCAGAAAGTGAATTTATTTTAAAACCCGTTTTTAATGATTTACAAGTCAAGTAGGCATGAAATGGAGAACCGAGCCAAAAGTTATGGCTTTTAGGTATATCCCCTTTCGATTTTGCCTGTAACTCCTAGACCGTAAGTGGGCTCACGATCCACAAGATATCAACGGAAAGCTCAGAACGTAAACTACAAGAGTCTAGAAGGTACGGGATCGTAATTCTTTGCCGAGAAGGTAAATGACAGAATCTGTCAGAAAGTGAATTTGTTTTAAAACTCTTTTTTAATAATTTACAAGTCAAGTAGGCATGAAATGGAGATTCGAGACAAAAGTTATGGCTTTTCTAGTAAAGCCCCTTTCGATTCTGCCTGTAAGTCCTAGACTGTAACTAGGCTCACGATCCACAAGATATCAACTAGAAAAGCTCGGAATATAAACTACAAAAGTCGAGAAGGCACGGAATCGTTATTCTGTCCCGAAGCTGGACAAAATTATGGCTTTTCAGTATATCCCCTTTCGATTCTGCCTGTAACTCCTAGACCGTAAGTGGACTCACGATCCACAAGATATCAACGGAAAGCTCAGAACATAAACTACCAAAGTCGAGATGGCACAGGATCGTCATTGTATGCCAAAGCAGGTCAAAATCCATCGAGAAGGCAGATGACAGAATCTTCCAAAAAGTGAATTTGTTTTAAAACCCGTAATAATTTACAAGTCAAGTAGGCATGAAACAGATACCCGAGCCAAAATTTATGGCCTTTTCAGTAAAGCCCCTTGCGATTCTGCCTCTAACACCTAGACCATAAGTGGGCTCACGATCCACAAGATATCAACGGAAAGCTCGGAACGTAAACTACAAGAGTCGAGAAGGCACGAGATCGTGATTCTATGCTGAAGCAGGTCAAAATCTGCCTAGAAGGCAGATGAGAGAATCTGCAAGAAAGTGAATTTGTTTTAAAACCTGTTTTTAATAATTTACAAGTCAGGTAGGCCTGAAACGGAGACCCGAGCTAAAATTTATGGCCTTTTCAATAAATCCCTTTTCGATTCTGCATGAAACTCATAGACCGTAAGTGGGCTCATGATCCACAAGATATCAATAGAAAGCTCAGAACGTAAACTACAAGAGTCGAGAAGGCACGAGATCGTGATTTTATGCCGAAGCAGGTCAAAATCCGTCGAGAAGGCTAATGACAAAATCTTCCAGAAATGGATTTTGTTTTAAAACCCGTTTTTAATAATTTACAAGTCAAGTAGGCATGAAACGGAGACCCGAGCATAAAGTTATGGCCTTTTCAGTAAAGCCCCTTTCGATTCTGATGTAACTCCTAGATCGTAAGTGGGCTCACGATCCACAAGATATCAACGGAAAGCTCAGAACATAAACTAAAGAAGTCGAGAAGGCATGGGATCGTGATTCTATGCCGAAGCAGGCTAAAATCCGCCAAGAAGGCAGATGACAGAATCTGCCAGAAGTGAATTTGTTTTAAAAACCCATTTTTAATAATTTACAAGTCAAGTAGGCATGAAACGGAGACACGAGCCAAAAGATATGGCCTTTTCAAAAAAGCCCCTTTCGATTCTGCCTGTAACTCCTAGACCGTAAGTGGGCTCACGATCCATAAGATATCAACGAAAAGCTCAGAATGTAAACTACAAGAGTCGAGAAGGAAAGGGATCGTGATTCTATGCCGAAGGAGGTCCAAATTCGTCGAGAAGGCAGATGTCAGAATCTGCCAGAAAGTGAATTTGTTTTAAAACCCGTTTTTAATAATTTACAAGTCAAGTAGGCATGAAACGGAGACCCGAGCTAAAATTTATGGCCTTTTCAGTAAAGCCCCTTTCGATTCTGCTTGTAACTCCTAGACCTTAACTGTGCTCACGATCCACAAGATATCAACGGAAAGCTCGGAATGTAAACTTCAAAAGTCTAGAAGGTACGGAATCGTGATTCTCTCCCGGAGAGGGTCAAAATCCGTCGAGAAGGCAGATGACAGAATCTGCAAGAAAGTGAATTTGTTTTAAAACTCGTTTTTAATAATTTACAAGTCAAGTAGGCCTGAAATGGAGACCCGAGCCAAAAGTTATGGCCTTTCTGTAAAGCCCCTTTCAATTCTGCCTGTAACTCCTAGACCGTAAGTGGGCTCACGATCCACAAGATATCAACAAAAAGCTCAGAACGTAAACTACGAGAGTCAAGAAGGCACTGGATCATGATTCTATGCCGAAGGAGGTCAAAATCCGTCAAGAAGGTAGATGACAGAATCTGCCAGAAAGTGAATTTGTTTTAAAACTCGTTTTTTATAATTTACAAGTCAAGTAGGCATGAAATGGAGACCCGAGCCAAAAGTTATGGCCTTTTTAGTAAAGCCCCTTTCGATTGCGCCTCTAACTCCTAGACCGTAACTAGGCTCACGATCCACAAGATATCAACCTATTAAAGCTCAGAATATAAACTACAAATGTCGAGAAGGCACAGAATCGTGATTTTGTCCCGAAGCAGGTGAAAATCCACCGAGAATGCAGATGACAGAATCTGCCAGAAAGTGACTTTATTGTAAAACTCATTTTTAATGATTTACAAGTCAAGTAGGCAGAAACGGAGACTCGATCCAAAAGTTATGGCTTTTTCATATATCCCCTTTCGATTCTGCCTGTAACTTCTAGACCGTAAGTGGACTCAAGATCCACAAGATACCAACGGAAAGCTCAGAACGTAAACTACCAAGGTTGAGAAGGCACGGGATCGTGATTCTCTTCCGAAGCAGGTCAAAATCCGTCGAGAAGGCAGATGACAGAATCTGCCAAAAAGAGAATTTGTTTTAAAACCCGTTTTTAATACTTTACAAATCAAGTAGGCATGAAACGGTAACCGGAGCCAAAAGTTATGGCATTTCCAGTAAAGCCCCTTTCGATTCTGGATGTAACTCCAAGACCGTAAATGGGCTCACGATCCACAAGATATCAACGGAAAGCTCGGAACGTAAACTACAAGAATCGAGAAAGCCCGGGATCGTGATTCTATGCCGAAGCAGGTCAAAATCCGCCGATAAGGCAGATGAAAGAATCTTCCAGAAAGTGAATTTGTTTTAATACCTGTTTTTAATAATTTACAAGTCAGGTAGGCCTGAAACGGAGACCCGAGCCAAAAGTTAAGGCCTTTTCAGTAAAGCCCTTTTTGATTCTGCATGTACCTCCTAGACCGTAGATGGGCTCACGATCCACAAGATATCAACGGAAAGCTCAGAACGTAAACTACAAGACACGAGAAGGTACCGGATCGTGATTCTATGCCGAAGCAGGTCAATATCCATCGAGAAGGAAGACGACAGAATCTGTAGAAAGTGAATTTGTTTTAAAACACGTTTTTAATAATTTACAAGTCAAGTAGGCATGAGACGGAGACCTGGGCCAAAAGTTATGGCCTTTTCAGCAAAGCCCCTTTCGATTCTGCCTGTAACTCCTATACCGTAAGTGGGCTCACGATCCACAAGATATCAACGGGAAGCTCGGAACATAAACTACAAGAGTCGAGAAGGCACGGGATCGTGATTCTATGCCGAAGCAGGTCAAAATCCACCTAGAAGGCAGATGACAGAATTTGCCAGAAAGTGAATTTGTTTTAAAAACCGTTTTTAATAATTTACAAGTCAGGTAGGCCTGAAACGGAGACCCGAGTCAAAAGTTATGGCCTTTTCAGTAAAGCCCCTTTCGATTCTGCATGTACCTCCTAGACCGTAAGTGGGTTCATGATCCACAACATATCAACGGAAAGCTCAAAACGTAAACTACAAGAGACGAGAAGGTACGGGATCGTGATTCAATGCAGAAGCAGGTCAAAATCCGTCGAGAAGGCAGATGACAGAATCTGCCAGAAAGTGAATTTTTTTAAAACCCGTTTTTAATAATTTACATGTCAAGTAGGCATGAGAAGGAGACCCGAGCAAAAGTTATGGCCTTTTCAGCAAAGCCCCTTTCAATTATGCCTATAACTCCTAGACCGTAAGTCGACTCACGATCCACAAGATATCAACAGAAAGCTCGCAACGTAAATAACAAGAGTCGACAAGGCACGGGATCGTGATTTTATGCTGAAGCAGTTCAAAATCTGCCAAGAAGGCAGATGACAGAATCTGCCTGAAAGTGAATTTGTTTTAAAACTCGTTTTTAATAATTTACAAGTCAGGTAGGCCTGGAACGGAGACCCCAACCAAAAATTATGGACGTTTCAGTAAAGCCCCTTTCGATTCTGCCTGTACCTCCTAGACCGTAAGTGGGCTCATGATCCACAAGATATCAACGAAAAGTTCAGAACGTAAACTATAAGAGTCGAGAATATGCCGAAGCAGGTCAAAATCAGTCGAGAAGGCAGATGACAGAATCTGCCAGAAAGTAAATTTGTTTTAAAAGTTGTTTTTAATATTTTACAAGCCAAGTAGGTCTGAAACGGAGACCCGAGCCAAAAGTTATGGCCTTTTCAGTAAAGCCCCTTTCGATTCAACCTGTAACTCCTAGACCGTAAGTGGTCTCACAATCCACAAGATATCAACGGAAAGCTCAGAACGTAAACTACAATAGACGAGAAGGTACGGATCGTGATTGTATGCCGAAGCAGGTCAAAATATGTCGAGAAGGCAGATGACATAATATGTCAGAAAGATAATTTTTTTTTAAACCCGTTTTTAATAATATACAAGTCAAGTAGGCATGAAACGGAGACCCGATCCAAAAGTTATGGCCTTTTTAGTAAAGCCCCTTTCGATTCTGACTGTAACTCCTAGAGCATAACTAGGCTCACAATCCACAAGATATCAACTAGAAAAGCTCGGAATATAAACTACAAAACTCTACAAGGCACGGGATCGTGATTCTGTCCCGAAGCAGGTTAAAATCCGCCAAGAAGGTAGATGACAGAATCTGTCAGAAAGTTAATTTGTTTTAAAACCCGTTTTTAATAATTTACAAGTCAAGTAGGCATGAAACGGTTACCCGAGCCAAAAGTTAAGG
Organism: Calendula officinalis; assembly: GCA_963853835.1. Lineage (NCBI taxonomy): Eukaryota > Viridiplantae > Streptophyta > Magnoliopsida > Asterales > Asteraceae > Calendula > Calendula officinalis. The sequence continues at coordinate 10,877,390 of OY970833.1, forward strand.
CCTTTTCAATAAAGCCCCTTTCGATTCTACCTGTAACTCCTAGACCGTAAGTGGGCTCACGATCCACAAGATATTAACGAAAAGCTCAGAATGTAAACTACAAGAGTCGAGAAGGCAGGGGATCGTAAATCTGCCCCGAAGAAGGTCAAAATCCGTCGAGAAGGCAGATGACAGAATCTGCCAGAAAGTGAATTTGTTTTAAAACTCATTTCTAATATTTTACAAGCCGAGTAGGCCTGAAATGGAGACCCGAGCCAAAAGTTATGGCCTTTTCAGTAGAACCCCTTTCAATTCTACCTATAACTCCTACACTATAAGTGGTCTCACGATCCACAAGATATCATCGGAAAGCTCAGAACGTAAACTACAAGAGTCGAGAAGGCACGTGATCATCATTCTATGCCGAAGCAGGTCAAAATCCACCGAGAAGGCAGATGCCAGAATCTGCCAGAAAGTGAATTTGTTTTGAAACCCATTTTTAAAAATTTTCAAGTCAAGTAGGCATGAAATCGATACCCGAGCCAAAAGTTATGGCCTTTTCCGTGAAGCCCCTTTCGATTCTTCTTGTAACTCCTAGACCATAACTGTGCTTACGATCCACAAGATATCAACCAGAAAAGCATGGAATATAAACTACAAATGTCGAGAAGGCACGGAATCGTGATTCTGTCTCGAAGCAGGTCAAAATCCGCCGAGAATGCCGATGACAGAATATGCCAAAAAGTGAATTTGTTTTAAAACTCGTTTTTAATAATTTACAAGTCAGGTAGGCATGAAACGGAGACCCGAGCCAAAAGTTGAGGCTTTTCAGTATGTCCCCTTCTGAATCTGCCGGTAACTCCTAGACCGTAAGTGAGCTCACGATCCAGAAGATATCAACGGAAAGCTAAGAACGTAAAACTACAAGAGTGGAGAAGGCACGGGATCGTGAGTCTATGCCGAAGCAGGTCAAAATCCGCCGAGAAGGCAGATGACAGAATCTCCCAGAAAGTGAATTTGTTTTAAAACCCGTTTTAAATAATTTACAAGTGAAGTAGGCATTAAACGGAGACCCGAGCCAAACGTTATGGCCTTTTCAGTAAACCCCCTTTCGATTCTGCCTGTAACTCCTAGACCGTAAGTGGGCTCACGATCCACAAGATATCAACGGAAACCTCGGAACGTAAACCACATGAGCCGAGAAGGCACGGGATCGTGATGTTATGCCGAAGCAGATCAAATCCACTGAGAAGGCAGATGACAGAATCTGCCAGAAAGTGAATTTGTTTTAAAACCCATTTTAAATAATTTACAAGTCAGGTAGGCCTGAGACTGAGACCAGAGCCAAAAGTTATGGCCTTGTTAGTAAATCCCCTTTCGATTCTTCCTGTAATTCCTATACCGTAACTGGGCTCACGATCCACAAGATATCAACGGAAAGCTAAGAACGTAAACTACAGGAGTCGAGAAAGCACGGGATCGTGATTCTATTCCGAAGCAGGTCAAAATCCGTCAAGAAGGCAGATGACAGAATCTGCCAGAAAGTGAATTTGTTTTAAAACACGTTTTTAATAATTTTCAAGTCAAGTAGGCCTGAAACGGAGAGCCTAGCCAAAAGTTATGGCCTTTTCAGTGAAGCCCCTTTCGATTCTGCCTGTAACTCCTAGACCGCAACTGGGCTCACGATCCACAAGATATCAACGGAAAGCTCGGAATGTAAACTACAAAATTCTAGAAGGCACGGGATCGTGATTCTGTCCCAAAGAAGGTCAAAATCTGACGAGAAGGCAGATGACAGAATCTGCCAGAAAGTGAATTTTTTTTAAAACTCGTTTTTAATAATTTACAAGTCAAGTAGGCCTGAAACGGAGACCCGAGCCAAAAGTAATCACCTTTTCAGTAAAGCCCCTTTCGATTCTTCCTGTAACTCCTAGATCGTAAGTGGGCTCCCGACTCACAAGATATAAACAGAAAGCTCGGAATGTAAACTACAAGAGTCGAGAAGGCACGGGTTCGTGATTCTATGCCGAAGGAGGTTAAAATCCGCCGAGAAGGCAGATGACGAAATCTGCTAGAAAGTGAATTTGTTTTAAAACTCGTTACTAATTATTTACAACTCAAGTAGGCATGAAACAGACACCCGAGCCAAAAGTTATGACCTTTTTAGTAAAGGCCCTTTCGATTCTGCATGTAACTCCTAGAACGTAACTATGCTCACGATCCACAAGATATCAACCAGAAAAGCTCGGAATATAAACTACAAAAGTCGAGAAGGCATGAGATCGTGATTCAGTCCCAGAGCTGGTCAAAATCCGTCGAGAAGGCAGATGACAGAATCTATCAGAAAGTGAATTTTTTTTAAAACTCCTTTTTAATAATTTACAAGTCAAGTAGGCATGAAACGGAGACTCGAGCCAAAAGTTATGGCTTTTCACTATATCCTCTTTCGATTCTGCCTGTAACTCCTAGACCGTAACTAGGCTCACGATCCACAAGATATCAACGGAAAGCTAAGAACGTAAACTACAAGAGTCGAGACGGCACAGGATCGTGATTCTATGACGAAGCAGGTCAAAATACGTCGAGAAGGCAGATGACAGAATCTGCCAAAAAGTGAATTTGTTTGATAACCCTTTTTAATAATTACAAGTCAAGTAGGCATGAAACGGATACCCGAGCCAAAAGTTATGGCCTTTTAAGTAAATCCCCTTTCGATTCTACTTGTAACTCCTAAACCGTTAGTGGGCTCACGATCCACAAGATATCAACGGAAAGCTCGGAACGTAAACTACTAGAGTCGAGAAGGCACGGGATCGTGATTCTATGCCGAAGCAGGTCAAAATCTGCCGAGAAGGCAGATGACAAAATCTTTGAGAAAGTGAATTTGTTTTAAAACCCGTTTTTAATAATACTTGATCTCACAGTCGTAATCATTCATCAACTCTACCCATCTGCACTGTCTCATGTTGAGTTCTTTCTGATTGAAGATATGTTGCAAACTCTTGTGATCGGTGACTATTGTGCATTTGGGACCGTAGAGGTAATGTCTCCACATCTTCAATGCGAATACAACGGCACCCAACTCGAGATCATGATTTGTATAGTTCTTCTCGTGGTTCTTCAGTTGTCGAGAGGCGTAGGCAATCACTTTGTTATGCTTCATCAATACACAACCTAGCCCTTGGTGTGAAGCATCACAGTACAGCACGAAATTGTCGATTCCTTCAGGAAGAGATAGAATAGGAGCAGAACATAATTTAGACTTAAGAGATTGGAAGGCGGATTCTTGTTTTTCACCCCAGACAAATTTCTCATTCTTTTGTGTTAACACTATTAAATCCTTTGCAATCTTCGAGAAATTTTTTGTGAACCTTCTGTAGTAACCAGCAAGACCAAGGAATTGTCTTAAGTCTGTTGGGGTCTTTGGAGCTTCCCAATTCTTTATAGCTTCTATCTTTGCAGGATCAACGTGGATACCTTCCTCGTTGATAACATGACCCAGAAATTGGACTTCACGTAACCAGAATTCACACTTGGACAACTTGGCGTACAACTTCTCTTTCTCCAACAACTGAAGAATAATTCTTAAGTGCTCTTCATGCTCTTCTCTTGCTTGCGAATAGATGAGAATATCATCTATGAAGACGATAACGAATTTGTCGAGATATTCCTTGCACATTCTGTTCATGAGATCCATAAACACAGCAGGTGCATTGGTCAAACCAAATGGCGTTACCAAGAATTCGTAATGACCATAGCGAGTTCTGAAAGCAGTTTTAGGCACATCTTTATCACGAACTTTTAACTGACGGTAGCCTGAACGAAGATCAATCTTGGAATAGAAACTCGATCCTTGAAGTTGATCGAATAGATCATCAATACGGGGAAGAGGATATCGATTTTAATGGTTACTTGGTTCACTTCACGATAGTCAATGCACATTCTCATTGAACCATCTTTCTTTTTAACGAAGAGGACCGGAGCTCCCCAGGGCGAGAAACACGGTCGAATGAAACCAAGATCAAGAAGTTCTTGCAATTGCGATGAAAGTTCTTGCATTTCAGACGGCGCAAGACGATAAGGAGAACACGCAATAGGTGCGGCTCCTAGAATCAAATCAATACGAAATTCAACTTGTCTCTGAGGTGGCAGTCCAGACAATTCACCAGGAAAAACACCAGGGAATTCACGAACGATAGGGATGTCCTCAATCTTACGATCTTTGGACTTTGTGTGAACGACATGAGCAAGAAAGGCTTGGCATCCTTTACGAAGATATTTTTGAGCTTTCATGGTGTTTATGATTTTTATGCTTTTGTTTCTTTGTTCACATTGAATTATTAACGTTTCTGTTTTGGATATAGGGATTCGAATTTGTTTGTTGTAGCATATAATTTCAGCACGGTTTTTAGATAACCAATCCATCCCTATGACGATATCAAAACTACCTAGTTCTACAGGCACAAGGTCTATATCAAAAATGTGATCATCTAGGTCAAGCTTACAACCTTTAAAAACTTCACTAGACCTAACAACTTTGCCATTCGCTAGTTCGATCTGATAATTAACTTTCAAACGTTCAGGATTTAAATTTAAGAAACTTTTAAATTCGGTCGATACGAAACTCAAGTCGGATCCCGAATCAAATAAAATAGAAGCAAAATGATTGTTGACGATAAACGTACCGGTAACGGTATCAGGGTTTTCATGAGCTTCCTGAGCATTCATAACAAATGCACGACCACGACCATTCTGATGATCATTGTTGTTGTTGGCATTGAGGTTATTGTTGCGATTGTTGTTACGATTGTCGTTGTTGTTGTTTTTGCCGTTCTGGTTGTTGTTGTTGTTCTGAAGCTTAGGGCAACGGTTACGATAATGATTAGGATCACCACACTCGTAACAAATAGGATTCTTAGGAGAATTGTTAGACGGACACCTTCTGAAATTGTGACCCCAGCGGTCACACTTGTAGCACTTTTCACACTGGCCATCATGATGCCAATTACATTTGTTGCACTTGGGCTTGCTTCTAGCATCGGGCTTAGAATCAGGATTAGACTGATTGTTGTTCTGATTAGGGGCAGCATAGCTCTTAGTCTTCTGATACTTGTTCCCTTTGTAGTCATGTTTGTTGTCGTTGGAACGCTTTCCATTTTCATTGTTTGAAGTCTCAGAGGATTTGTTAGACACCACTAGCTTGTCTTTGAACGATCCACTTCTCATAGCATCATCAGTCAACCTTGTAGCACGATTTACAGCATCTTCAAAAGTCGTGGGTTCAGAAGCAATGACATGAGTACGAATAAGATCATGCAGACCTTGAAGATACTTCTCGATACGCTTGAATTCAGGGGAAACCATATGAGGGACGAGACGAGCAAGTTCTTGGAATTTAGTCGTGTAGGTAACAATATCAGATCCAACCATGGACAGGTTCCATAGTTCCACTTCAACTTTCTGTAGCTCTCTCCTTGGACAAAACTTCTGAGTTAACTAATCTTTAAACGCATCCCAAGTCATAGCATCAACATTAGCACGACCTAAGACTTGCACTTGGGAATTCCACCAGGACAACGCTTCCTTGGACAATGTGTTAGCAGCAAACTTCACCATATTCTCAGGGGCACATTGGATGCTACTGAAGATAGATTCCACCTTCTCGATCCAGTGGATGATAGCAATGGCACCTTCAGATCCAGAGTAGGTCGGAGGATGACAGGACGTAAAGGTCTTAAACGACTGACCTTGACGATTAGCATTGGGATCTGAAGTTTAAACAAATAAAGAAAGAAAAGGAAGGTTAGGTTAAAATAAAGCGAAAACGAACGAATCTTCTTTTGTGGAGTCGAATAATGTACCGTTGTTTCCATTGTTAGCAGCACCACCGTCGTTTCCTCTTGCTGTATTCATTTGAGCAATCGCTTCAGCGATTCGACGTTCCACCATTTGTTCAACAGTTTCTTGATTTCCTCCTCGAGCCATTGATGAATTGCTGATACAATAATACGATTCAAAAGAAAGAACTAAGAAAAGAATATTATAGAAGGATTATAAAGAAAGATATAATTATTATAAGAATCAAGGAATAGATATTCAATAGACGTAGTAGTAGACGTATCATAGATAGACGTAATGATAGTAGTAGTAGAGACGTAATTGAAAATATAATTTATAGAAACAATAAGATTTTACTAAAATATCACTTCTATTAAACACATTCCTAATACATGTTTTAAAAGCATGGTACATACACCAATACTTGAATAAAAGAAAATACTAATTTTTAAAATAACTAAACATAAACCTAAAAATAGTAATAGGAAAACAAATATAGACGAAATGTAGATGACTAATCATCTTTTTCTGGCTTCTGATCGTCGTCTTGTTGTCATATAGAGATGACCATCTTTCACCAGACGATAGAGATAATGATGCTCTCCAGGCTTGAGATCAGGGGGTCCATTGGGATACACCGGGACAGGAGGCTGGTTGGGACAAAGCCAATCTGCGGAAGATATCGTAAACGGCGCCGGTACAAACACTGGCTTTGGAGACGAAGGAGGCGTAACACGTCTTCTAGACGTAGCGGTACTCTGATCAATGTCGTACTCTGAGTCGGATGGAATATTAATAAGACTTGCAGGCGACATTCTGCTTATCACGACGCATAAAATTATTATTAGATTATGGAAAATTTGGGCTCTCTAACGAATGCTAAACAACACACTAAGGCAAAGCTAACTAAGGCAAATGGTCTAATCTAAGAACAATGAAACTTCAGGATATGAGATTCAGCGTGCCATGAATATTTTTGTTTTGTAAAAGCTTTTGTTTTTCCCAAAAATCTTTTGTAGTTATAGACTAGGCTTGCTAATCCACTATAACTTAAGCTCTGATACCAATCTGTCACACCCCGCCAAAAATGAGTTTTACTTCATTTAAAACGTTTTGCAGAAGAACGGATGTGTAACGTTCTTGACAACATAGCAAAAATTAAGTAAACAAACAACCGCGCAATAATGAAAATAAAAGTAGTTTTACTTTCTAAAAATATAAAGTTTCCAAAAATAGCAAGTTTCCTAAACTAGAAATTGTTTGGAAATAGAATGATTGTTCGTAAACATAATGTTTTATTCATGGCTCACGACAATCCCACTGCTCAAATCCTCCAGTTCCACCGCACCTAACCACCTGGAAAAACATAAATATAAAAGGGTCAAGAATAATGTTGAGTGAATCCACAGGGTTAATGTTGTAATAAAAGTAAAGTGTTTTGCTACCCAAAATGTTTGTTATGAAATTAGTTTATGACTGAAAGTATAAGGTTTAACACACATATGATATGAGAAGTAATTACGAAAAGTGAAGTGTAATTCTAGAAGAATCTACAATTACTAATTTTGTTTATGAAAGTGGGTTGAACAAGTTGTTATGTTTGACATCGCATGACCGTATCCCCAACAGGTAGCTAGTCTATTGAGTTAATATACCAACCCCTAAGTCCACAATCAACACTTCAACTCTAGTATGTTATCGTTCTTTTATGGATATACACTCCCGGTAGTACTGGATAAACCAGCAATGATCAAATATAGTTGGGAGGATGAGTCTCAGCCAATAGTACTATCTGCATATCCATTGTCTAGATCCACTAGTTAATGATTGCTGGCACCTTAGTCCGGTATAATAATCGTTTGTCATACCAACGCGATGATGAAAATGTATAGATGTTGTTGTACATCCATAGTAAAGTAGTAGCATTGTTTATGTTTTCCACCCCAATAGTTTGTAAAACAGTAAAAAGAGTAAAAGGGGTCTGTGGACTCACCTGGGTAAAGCTTAGCAACAAATAGGGCAGAGGAATCCTTCAAAGGCTCTTAGCTTCCTAAACGATATAAATTTCTAATTAGACTAAGCTAACACAGGCGATTCTAGTTATGATATAAGATATATGATATACGATTAATGTTATGTTGTATGTTTTGTGACATCGAATGACCTTGGGTTATTGGACTTTAATAAAATGAAATGAAATGAAATGCATTGGGTTTTAACTAAAATGAAATGAAATGGATTTCAATTGAAATGACATGAAATGAAATGGGTTTGAAATGAAATGAAATGGGTTTGACTTAATGGGACTAGATTGGGCCTAATGGGCTTATTGGGCCTAGATGGGCTTAATGGGCCACTAGGTGGGCCACTTGGGCCTCATATCGGGCTTATGTCCAATAGAGTTGGGCCATGGATTGGGCTTGGGCCCAATTGGGTTCGGCTTGGGTATAAGTGGGCCAAAGGTTTGTGCTTTGGTCCAAAGGGGCTTGGATACTAATGGGCCAACTAAAGTTTGGGCCCGATGGACTAAGATAAATCGAATTGGGCCAAGTACGGGCCTTGGCCCGATTAGGTATTCGCGTTTGGGTCCACAGTTTGGGTCAAGATCCGGCCCTGACCCGTTTTAACTTGTGGGTCACAATTGGTCAACATATGTCAACCAAAGTCTACGAAAGTCAACCCTAGGTCAACTAGATTTCGGCTAGATTAGGGTTTCCGAACTAGGGTTAGGGTTTTGGAGTAGATACGGGTCAAGATGGTCAAGTCTAGCCAACCTAGGTCAATGAAAGTCAACCAAGACTAGGGTTCGGTTTCTAGGGTTTGTGTTTAGGTGTGGGTCGGCCGAATAGGCCAACACCCTACGGTTTTGGTCTAGGGTTCGAGTTTGTGGTTAGGTTTGGCTAGATCTAGGAATTTTGGTCTCAACACAAGCTAGATCTAGGGTTCAAGCATTAGATCAACCAAGAGAATAACGATTAAGCATGTTTGGGACGAAAACCGTATGCATGGTGTGACCATGCACACGTACGGATCGGGATCAACATCACAAGCAATTACCGAGACCTCTTGGCCTTTGGCCTAGGTCTCGGGTTCGAACACTAGAACCGAAACAAAGAAGAAAAAAACATAAGGGTTTCGGGTTTCATACCTTGCAACCGAGATTTGGAAGAAAACGACCAAGATCGAATGGGGATGGCTTGCGGATTGCTTGAACTCGACGAACAAGAGATGTTCAGGTTTTGTGGTTTGGCCGAATTCAAGAAGGGGCAAATAGGGTTCATTTGTTGTCTAAGCTAGGGTATTTATTGGGTAGGGATTTAGGTTTAGAGTTGGAGTCATAGGAGAAATATGACTCCTTTAAACCTAGATCAAGGTAAGGTTAAATCAAGGGATAATACCAAAAATGATCAACCTCACACCCCATGGGGTGTTCGGCCGATTGGAGTGGGGTTTAAACAAGGGAAGGCCGGTCACAATAGTGGTCGCTCTAGACTTGGCGTCGGGTTTAGGTGTTTAGCTCATTCCAGTCACGTTTATTTAATAGTTACGTTTATTGCTTCACCGATTAATTCATTGTTTTAGAAATGTTTTTAGCTCAAAATGTCACCATAAGAAAGTTAATATGTTGTGTTGACAAAAATAGTCAAACACGAATGCATGGCGTAAAAATAGATGTTTTGTTGTGTGGATGGATGCCAAAAATAGAAATATCTAAAAGTTGAAACTTTCTAAGTAAGGAAAGTTCTAGAAATGAAATGAGATTATATACCGGAAATATAGAGTTGTCACAGCGTGAAACGGAGACCCGAGCCAAAAGTTATGGCCTTTTCAGTAAAGCCCCTTTCGATTCTGCCTGTAACTCCTAGACCGTAAGTGGGCTCACGATCCACAAGATATCAACGGAAAGCTCGGAATGTAAAATACATGAGCCGAGAAGGCACGAGATCGTGATGCTATGCCGAAGCAGGTCAAAATCCGCCGAGAAGGCAGATGACAGAATCTGCCAGAAAGTGAATTTGTTTTAAAACCCGTTTTTAATAATTTACAAGTCAGGTAGGCCTGAGACGGAGACCCGAGCCAAAAGTTATGGCCTTTTCAGTAAAGCTTCTTTCGATTCTTCCTGTAACTCCTAGACCGTAAGTGGGCTCACGATCCACAAGATATCAACGGAAAGCTCAGAACGTAAACTACAAGAGTCGAGAAGGAACATCATCGTGATTCTGTCCCGAAGCAGGTCAAATTCTGTCGAGAAGGCTGATGACAGAATCTGCCAGAAAGTGAATTTGTTTTGAAACTTGTTTTTAATAATTTACAAGTCAAGTAGGCATGAAACGGAGACCCGAGCCAAAAGTTATGGCATTTTCGTAAAGCCCCTTTTGATTCTGCCTGTAACTCCTTGACCGTAACTAGGCTCACGATCCACAAGATATCAACCAGAAAAACTCGGAATATAAACTACAAAAGTCGAGAAGGCACGGAATCGTGATTCTGTCCCGATGCAGGTCAAAACCCGTCGAGAAGGCAAATGACATAATCTGCCAGAATGTGAGTTTGTTTTAAAACTCGTTTTTAATAAATTACAAGTTAGGTAGGCAGGAAACGGAGACTCGAGCCAAAAGTTATGGCTTTTCAGTATATCCCCTTTCGATTCTGCATGTGACTCCTAGACCGTAACTAGGCTCACGATCCACAAGATATAAACCAGAATAGCTCAGAATATAAACTAAATAGTCGAGAAGGCATGGGATCGTGATTCTGTCCCGAAGCAGGTAAAAATCCGCCGAGAAGGTAAATGACAGAATCTGTCAGAAAGTGAATTTGTTTTAAAACTCGTTTTTAATAATTTACAAGTCAAGTAGGCATGAAATGGAGATTCGAGCCAAAAGTTATGGCTTTTCAGTAAAGCCCCTTTCGATTCTGCCTGTAAGTCCTAGACCGTAACTAGGCTCACGATCCACAAGATATCAACCAGAAAAGCTCGGAATATAAACTACAAAAGTCGAGAAGGCACGTAATCGTGATTCTGTCCCGAAGCAGGTCAAAACCCGCCGAGTAGGCAGATGACAAAATCTGCCAGAAAGTGAATTTGTTTTAAAACTCGTTTATAATAATTTACAAGTCAAGTAGGCAGGAAACGGAGACTCGAGCCAAAAGTTATGGCTTTTCAGTATATCCCCTTTCGATTCTGCCTGTAACTCCTAGACCGTAACTAGGCTCACGATCCACAAGATATCAACCAGAATAGCTCATAATATAAACTACAAAACTCGAGAAGGCACGGGATCGTTATTCTGTACCGAAGCAGGTCAAAATCTGCCGAGAAGGTAAATGACAGAATCTGCCAGAAAGTGAATTTGTTTTAAAACTCGTTATTAATAATTTACAAGTCAAGTAGACATGAAACGGAGACTCGAGCCAAAAGTTATGGCTTTTCAGTAAAGCCCCTTTCGATTCCGCCTGTGACTCTGTAACATCCCAAAAATCAGGGGAAATTTTAAAAAATTTTAATAAATAAAATAAAACTTTTTCCCCCAAAAGTACAAGTAACTCAAAGGTCCCAACTCATAAATAAAAAGATAAAACCGTCTCGTGGTTTAAATGCAGAATAATTAAAGGTTTTAAAACAAAACATGTTTGACTCATGGTTTTTAATGCGGAATATAAAATAACTGTTTTAAAAAAAACATCTGACTCAAATAAACGTTTGGAATCCAAATCCACAAAAGCTCATCGAGTAACAGCTCATCCAATGCACTTGCTCTAGTACCTGCAAAATGGGAGGGAGTGTTTGGGGTCAGCCACCGCTGAGTGAATAATCAACACAATAAACATACACATACAAACAATCCACACCACATAAGGGATCCCTAACGACTCTACTCAATTCTCGATTATTAGGCCTTTTATTAAATTTCACTTGGTTCGCCAATGCCGTGACGAATCCACAACGCATGCCCCTGCTCTCACGCTCGTCACTAGCACCCCCTTCCAACACCCACCAGTGTCCCGCAGTACCACGCTGACAGTTGTGAATTGTACTTGGCTCGGGAAGAGTTGGCTACCTCATGAATCTCAAATATAGTTATTTAGTTTTATTAACGTGTTGACCCATTACAACATGTACTCGTATAAAACTAACTGCTCAAGCTCAAGTATATCATCACATAGATATATAACCACATAGCACAACCCAAGTGCATATAAACTCATAATCAAATCTCAAGTACACAGATCATTCGCAACAACAAGCTCAACTCAATCAATCACAGTTCATAACATATAGCACGTAATCATGAATCAAATGTAAGTGCAAGTTTAGAGTGAGATTACCCACCTCGAATAGACGTATGCTCCTAAATATCCTCGGTGCAGAAGTTCGTCTCTAATCAGGTCCTAGGAGGTCCTACATAGTACAATGAAGCTCGAGTTAGGATTAAACTCAAAGGTAGTTCAGCAGAAACTTAATAGCACTCAGCACTCTTACGGGAACGGCCATAACTCTGAAACCGCTCATTAGATTTGACCCGAATTTTTATAGTAGCTAAATGACTCAGAGGAATACATTTCATCAGAAGACCTCGGAAACTGAATCCAAACAAAATTATCTCAAAACAGACTCACAAGACAGAAATAGCTGAACCGAAAATATCTTGCGGCAGTTTACAAAAGCATGGATATCTTTTTAACCGTAAATCAGATTGACAAACTGTCAGCGGCAACGGAAAGTAGACTCAGAAAACTAGAGACCTACGCGGGCCAAAAATGTAGAAACGTATTTAAGTGTGACAAAAACAAACTCAAACTCAGACTACAGATTCTGTCAAAAAAATTCAGCATGACGTTTAAAACTCGTTTTGAATCCCGACATCAACCCGCTTATTCCCGAGGCTCCCGACAGCCCCACAAATATATTTCTATCACAGAAGTTATTTTCACATAATTTAGTTAATTTATTTAAGAAAGCTTCTCAGTTTAGGAAACCAAGAACCCTATTGTTCGGTTTCCGGTTTTCTCGATTAATAAACGACCATGTCACGATAAAAAAGTTTTTACCCAACCCATCCCGACACTTCTCAAAACTCAGCAACCCAAGACCCGAACAGAATTTGATGAAACCAAAACTCAGATTTTAGAAACCTACAAACCCAAAACGAATCACAATAAACAAGACAATAAAACGGTACGACGATTATTTTAATAAAACCCGGTAACCACAATTTGAAATAGCCAAACAATCTAACAAAACCTTAAACCAACAATAATAAAAGAAAATGGTTAGAGATTATATCCTACGAACCAAGGCGCGATCAAACGAAATACCTGAAGTTCACAATTAAATTAAGAATGCAGACAACAGCTTCTTTAGCCATCTAAAATAATTAAGAAGGCACGGGATCGTGATTCTGTGCTGAAGCAGGTCAAAATCCGCCAAGAAGGCAGATGACAGAATCTGCCAGAAAGTGAATTTGTTTTAAAACCTGTTTTTTATAATTTACAAGTCAGGTAGGCCTGAAACGGAGACCCGATCCAAAAGTCATGGCCTTTTCAGTAAAGCCCCTTTCGATTCTGCCTGTAACTCCTCGAGCGTAACTAGGCTCACGATCCAAAAGATGTCAACGAAAAGCTCGGAATGTAAACTACAAGCGTCGAGAAGACACAGGATCGTGATTCTGTCCCAAAGCAGGTCAAAATCTGACGAGAAGGCATATGACAGAATCTGTCAGAATGTGAATTTGTTTTAAAACTCGTTTTTAATAATTTACAAGTCAAGTAGGCTTGAAACGGTGAACCGAGCCAAAAGTTATGACCTTTTCAGTAAAGCCCCTTTCGATTCTGCCTGTAACACCTAGACCGTAAATGGGCTCACTATCCACAAGATATAACCGGAAATTTCAGAACGTAAACTACAAGAGTCGAGAAGGCACGGGATCGTGATTCTGTCCCCAAAAAGGTCAAAATCCGTCGAGTAGGCAGATGACAGAATCTGCCAAAAAGTGAATTTATTTTAAAACTCGTTTTTAATAATTTACAAGTCAATTAGGCCTGAAATGGACACCTGAGCCAAAAGTTATGGCCTTTTGAGTAAAGCCCCTTTCGATTCGGCCTATAACACCTAGACCGTAACTGGGCTCACGATCCACAAGATATCAACGGAAAGCTAGAAATGTAAACTATAAAAGTTGAGAAGGCAAGAGATCGTGATTCAATGTCGAAGCAGGTCAAAATCCGCCGAAAAGGCAGATGACAGAATCTGCCAGAAACTGAATATGTTTTAAAACCCGTTTTTAATAATTTACAAGTCAAGTAGGCATGAAATGGAGATCTGAGCCAAAGGTTATGGCCTTGTCAGTAAAGCCCCTTTCGATTCTGCCTGTAACTCCTAGACCATTACAGGGCTCATGATCCACAAGATATCAATGGAAAGCTCGGAACGTAAACTACATGAGTCGAGAAGGCACGGGATCGTGATGCTATGCCGAAGCAGGTCAAAATCCGCGGAAAAGGCCGATGACAGAATCTGCCAGAAAGTGAATTTGTTTTAAAACCCGTTTTTTAATAATTTACAAGTCAGGTAGGCCTCAGACGGAGACCCGAGCCAAAAGTTATGGCCTTTTCAGTAAAGCCCCTTTCGATTCTTCCGGTAACTCCATGACCGTAAGTGCGCTCACGAGCCACAAGATATCACCGGAAAGCTCAGAACGTCAACTACAAGAGTAGAGAAGGCACGAGAATACACCGAGAAGGCAGATGACAGAATCTGCCAAAAAGTGAACTTGTTTTAAAACTCGTTTTTAATTATTTACAAGTCAAGTAGGCCTGAAACGGAGACCTACGCCAAAAGTTATAGCCTTCTCAGTAAAGCCCCTTTCGATTCTGCCTGTAACACCTAGACCGTAATTGGGCTCACGATCCACAAGATATCAACGGAAAGCTTGGAATGTAAAATCAAAAGTCGAGAAGGCACGGGATCGTGATTCTGTCCCGAAGCATCTTAAAATCTGTCGAGAAGGTAGATGACCGAATCTGCCAGAAAGTGAATTTATTTTAAAACTCGTTTTTAATAATTTACAAGTCAAGTAGGCTTGAAACGGATACCCGAGCCAAAAGTTATGGCCTTTTCAGTAAAGTCCCTTTCGATTCTGCCTGTAACTCCTAGACCGTAAGTGGACTCACGATCCAAAAGATATCAACGGAAAGCCCAGATCGTAAACTACAAGGGACGAGAAGGCACGGGATCGTGATTCTGTGCCGAAGCAGGTCAAAATCCGCAAAGAAGGCAGATGACAGAATCTGCCAGAAAGTGAATTTGTTTTAAAACCCGTTTTCTATAATTTAGAAGTCAGGTAGGCCTGAAACGGAGACCCGAGCCAATATTTATGACCTTTTCAGTAAGGCCCCTTTCGATTCTGCCTGCAACTCATAGACCGTAACTGGGCTCACGATCCCCAAGATGTCAACGAAAAGCTCGGAATGTAAACTACTAGAGTCGAGAAGGCACGGGATTGTGATTCTGTCCTGAAGCAGGTCAAAATCCGTTGAGAAGGCAGATGACAGAATATGCCAGAAAGTGAATTTGTTTTAAAACTCGTTTTTAATAATTCACATGTCAAGTGGGCCTGAAACGGAGACCCGAACTAAAAATTATAACCTTTTCAGTAAAGCCCTTTTCGATTCTGCCTGTAACTCCAAGACCGTAAGTGGGCTCACTATCCACAAGATATCAAAGGAAAGCTTAGAACGTAAACTACAAGAGTCGAGAAGGCACAGGATCGTGATTCTATACCAAAGCAGGTCAAAATCCACTGAGAAAGCAGATGACAGAATCTTCCAGAAAGTGAATTTGTTTTAAAACCCGTTTTTAATAATTTACAAGTCAAGTAGGCACGAAATGGAGACCCGATCCAAAGGTTATGGCCTTTTCAGTAACGCCCTTTCGATTCTGCATGTAACTCCTAGACCATTACTGGGCTCACGATCCACAAGATATCAACCAGAAAAGTTCGGAATATAAACTACAAAAGTCAAGAAGGCATGGAATCGTTATGTTGTCCCGAAGCATGTCAAAATCCGCCAAGAAGGCAGATGACAGAATCTGCCAGAAAGTGAATTTGTTTTAAAACTCATTTTAAATAATTTACAAGTCAAGTAGGCATGAAACGGATACCCGAGCCAAAAGTTATGGCCTTTTCAGTAAATCCCCTTTCGATTGTGCCTGTAACTCCTAGACTGTATGTGGGCTCACGATCCAAATGATGTCAACGGACAGCTCAGAACGTAAACTACTATGGTCGAGAAGGCACGTGATCATGATTCTATGCCGAAGCAGGTTAAAATCCGCAAACAAGGAAGATAACGAAATCTACAAGAAAGTGAAATTGTTTTAAAACCCGTTTTTTATAATTTACAAGTCAGGTAGGCCTGAAACGGAGACCCGAGTCAAAAGTTATGGCCTTTTCAGTAAAGCTTCTTTTGATTCTGCCTGTAACTCCTAGACCGTAACTGGGCTCATGATCCACAAGATGTCAATGAAAAGCTCGGAATGTAAACTACAAGTGACGAGAAGGCACGAGATTGTGATTCTGTCCTGAAACACGTCAAAATCCGTCGAGAAGGCAGATGACAGAATCTGCCAGAAAGTGAATTTGTTTTAAAACTCATTTTTAATAATTTACAAGTCAAGTAGGCTTCAAACGGAGATCCGAGTCAAAAGTTATGACCTTTTCAGTAAAGCCCCTTTCGATTCTGCCTATAACTCCTAGACCGTAAGTGGGCTCACTTTCCACAAGATATCAACGGAAAGCTCAGAACGTAAACTACAGGAGTTGAGAAGGCATGGGATCATGATTCTATGCTGAAGTACGTCAAACTCCGCCGAGAAGGCATATGACAGAATCTGCCAGAAAGTGACTTTATTTTAAAACCCGTTTTTTATAATTTACAAGTCAGGTAGGCCTGAAACGGAGACCCGTGCCAAAAGTTATGGCCTTTTTAGTAAAGCTCCTTTCGATTCTGCCTGTAACTCCTAGACCATAACTGGGCTCACGATCCACAAGATGTCAATGGAAAGTTCAGAATGTAAACTACAAGTGTCGAGAAGGCACGGGATCGTGATTCTGTCCCGAAGAAAATCAAAATCCGTCGAGAAGGCAGATGACAGAATCTGCCAGAATGTGAATTTGTTTTATAACTCGTTTTTAATAATTTACAAGTCAAGTAGGCTTGAAACGGAGACACGAGCCAAAAGTTATGACCTTTTCAATAAAGCCCCTTTCGAATATGCCTGTAACTCCTAGACCGTAAGTGGACTCACTATCCACAAGATATCAACGGAAAGCTCGATCAGAACGTAAACTACAAGAGTCGAGAAGGCATGGGATCGTGATTCTAAGCCGAAGTACGTCAATATCCTCCTAGAAGGCATATGACAGAATCTGCCAGAAAGGGACTTTGTTTTAAAACCTGTTTTTTATAATTTACAAGTCAGGTTGGCCTGAAACGGAGACCCGAGCCAAAAGTTATGGCCTTTTAAGTAAAGCTCCTTTCGATTCTACCTGTAACTCCTAGAACGTAATTGGGCTCACGATCCACAAGATGTCAATGGAAAGCTCGGAATGTAAACTACAAGGGTCGAGAAGGCAAGAGATCATGATTCTGTCCCGAAGCAAGTCAAAATCCGTCGAGAAGGCAGATGACAGAATCTGCCAGAAAGTGAATTTGTTTTATAACTCGTTTTTAATAATTTACAAGTCAAGTTGCCTAGAAACAAAGACCCGAGCCAAAAGTTATGACCTTTTCAGTAAAGCCCCATTTGATTCGGCCTGTAAGTCCTAGACCGTAAGTGGGCTCACTATCCACAAGATATCAACGGAAAGCTCAGAACGTAAACTACAAGAGTCGAGAAGGCATGGGATCGTGATTCTATGCCGAAGTACGTCAAACTCCACAGACAAGGTATATGACAGAATCTGCCAGAATGTGACTTTGTTTTAAAACCCGTTTTTTATAATTTACAAGTCAGGTTGGCCTGAAACGGAGACCCGAACCAAAAGTTATGGCCTTTTCAGTAAAGCTCCTTTCCATTCTACCTGTAACTCCTAGACCGTAACTGGGCTCACGATCCACAAGATGTCAATGGAAAGCTCAGAATGTAAACTACAAGTGTCGAGAAGGAACGAGATCGTGATTCTGTCCCGAAGCAAGTCAAAATCCGTCGAGAAGGCAGTTGACAGAATCTGCCAGAAAGTAACTTTGTTTTAAAACCCGTTTTTAATAATTTACAAGTCAGGTTGGCATGAACGGAGACCCGAGCTGAAAGTTATGGCCTTTTCAGTAAAGCCCCTTTCGATTCTGCATGTAACTCCTAGACCGTAACTGGGCTCTCAATCCACAAGATGTCAACGGAAAGCTCGATCAGAACGTAAACTACAAGAGTCGAGAAGGCATGGGATCGTGATTCTAAGCCGAAGTACGTCAAAATCCTCCTAGAAGGCATATGACAGAAGCTTCCAGAAAGGGACTTTGTTTTAAAACCTGTTTTTTATAATTTAAAAGTCAGGTTGGCCTGAAACGGAGACCCGAGCCAAAAGTTATGGCCTTTTAAGTAAAGCTCCTTTCGATTCTACCTATAACTCCTAGACCGTAATTGGGCTCACGATCCACAAGATGTCAATGGAAAGCTCGGAATGTAAACTACAAGTGTCGAGAAGGCAAGAGATCGTGATTCTGTCCCGAAGCAAGTCAAAATCCGTCGAGAAGGCAGATGACAGAATCTGCCAGAAAGTAACTTTGTTTTAAAACCCGTTTTTAATAATTTACAAGTCAGGTTGGCATGAACGGAGACCCGAGCCGAAAGTTATGGCCTTTTCAGTAAAGCCCCTTTCGATTCTGCATGTAACTCCTAGACCGTAACTGGGCTCACAATCCACAAGATGTCAACGGAAAGCTCGGAATGTAAACTACAAGTGTCGAGAAGGCACGGGATTGTGATTTTGCCCCGAAGCAGGTCAAAATCCGTCGAGAAGGCAGATGACAGAATCTGCCAGAAAGTGAATTTGTTTTATAACTCATTTTTAATAATTTACAAGTCAAGTACGCTTGAAATGGAGACACGAGCCAAAAGTTATGACCTTTTCAGTAAAGCCCCTTTCGATTCTGCCTGTAACTCCTAGACCGTAAGTGGACTCACTATCCACAAGATATTAACGGAAAGCTCAGAACGTAAACTACAAGAGTCGAGAAGGCATGGGATCGTGATTCTAGTCCGAAGTACGTCAAACTCTGCCGAGAAGGCATATGACAGAATCTGCCAGAAAGTGACTTTGTTTTAAAACCCGTTTTTTATAATTTACAGGTCAGGTAGGCCTGAAACGGAGACCCGAGCCAAAAGTTATGGCCTTTTTAGTAAACTCCTGTCGATACTACCTGTAACTCCTAGACCGTAATTGGGCTCACGATCCACAAGATGTCAATGGAAAGCTCGGAATGTAAACTACAAGTGACGAGAAGGCATGAGATCATGATTCTGTCCCGAAGCAAGTCAAAATCCGTCGAGAAGGCAGATGACAGAACTGCCAGAAAGTGAATTTGTTTTATAACTCATTTTTAATAATTTACAAGTCAAGTACGCTTGAAACGGAGACACGAGCCAAAAGTTATGACCTTTTCAGTAAAGCCCCTTTCGATTCTGCCTGTAACTCCTAGACCGTAAGTGGACTCACAATCCACAAGATATCAACGGAAAGCTCAGAACGTAAACTACAAGAGTCGAGACGGCATGGGATCGTGATTCTAATCCGAAGTACGTCAAACTCCGCCGAGAAGGCATATGACAGAATCTGCCAGAAAGTGACTTTGTTTTAAAACCCGTTTTTTATAATTTACAAGTCAGGTAGGCCTGAAACGGAGACCCGAGCCAAAAGTTATGGCCTTTTTAGTAAAGCTCCTTTCGATTCTGCCTGTAACTCCTAGACCATAACTGGGCTCACGATCCACAAGATTTCAAAGGAAATTTCAGAATGTAAACTACAAGTGCCGAGAAGGCACGTGATCGTGATTCTGTCCCGAAGCAAATCAAAATCCGTCGAGAAGGTAGATGACAGAATCTGCCAGAAAGTGAATTTGTTTTATAACTCGTTTTTAATAATTTACAAGTCAAGTAGGCTTGAAACGGAGACACGAGCCAAAAGTTATGACCTTTTCAATAAAGCCCCTTTCGAATATGCCTGTAACTCCTAGACTGTAAGTGGACTCACTATCCACAAGATATCAACGGAAAACTCGATCAGAACGTAAACTACAAGAGTCGAGAAGGCATGGGATCGTGATTCTAAGCCGAAGTACGTCAAAATCCTCCTAGAAGGCATATGACAGAATCTGCCAGAAAGGGACTTTGTTTTAAAACCTGTTTTTTATAATTTACAAGTCAGGTTGGCCTGAAACGGGGAGCCGAACCAAAAGTTATGGCCTTTTCAGTAAAGCTCCTTTCCATCCTGCCTGTAACTCCTAGACCGTAACTGGGCTCACGATCCACAAGATGTCAATGGAAAGCTCGGAATGTAAACTACAAGTGTCGAGAAGGAACGGGATCGTGATTCTGTCCCGAAGCAAGTCAAAATCCGTCGAGAAGGCAGTTGACAGAATCTGCCAGAAAGTAACTTTGTTTTAAAACCCGTTTTTAATAATTTACAAGTCAGGTTGGCATGAACGGAGACCCGATCCGAAAGTTATAGCCTTTTCAGTAAAGCCCCTTTCGATTCTGCATGTAACTCCTAGACCGTAACTGGGCTCACAATCCACAAGATGTCAACGGAAAGCTCGGAATGTAAACTACAAGTGACGAGAAGGCACGGGATTGTGATTTTGCCCCGAAGCAGGTCAAAATCCATCGAGAAGGCAGATGACAGAATCTGCCAGAAAGTGAATTTGTTTTATAACTCATTTTTAATAATTTACAAGTCAAGTACGCTTGAAACGGAGACACGAGCCAAAAGTTATGACCTTTTCAGTAAAGCCCCTTTCGATTCTGCCTGTAACTCCTAGACCGTAAGTGGACTCACTATCCACAAGATATCAACGGAAAGCTCAGAACGTAAACTACAAGAGTCGAGAAGGCATGGGATCTTGATTCTAATCCGAAGTACGTCAAACTCCGCCGAGAAGGCATATGACAGAATCTACCAGAAAGTGACTTTGTTTTAAGACCCGTTTTTTATAATTTACAAGTCAGGTAGGCCTGAAACGGAGACCCGAGCTAAAAGTTATGGCCTTTTTAGTAAACTCATGTCGATTCTACCTGTAACTCCTAGACCGTAATTGGGCTCACGATCCACAAGATGTCAATGGAAAGCTCGGAATGTAAACTACAAGTGACGAGAAGGCATGAGATCATGATTCTATCCCGAAGCAAGTCAAAATCCGTCGAGAAGGCAGATGACAGAACTGCCAGAAAGTGAATTTGTTTTATAACTTATTTTTAATAATTTACAAGTCAAGTACGCTTGAAACGGAGACACGAGCCAAAAGTTATGACCTTTTCAGTACAGCCCCTTTCGATTCTGCCTGTAACTCCTAGACCGTAAGTGGACTCACTATCCACAAGATATCAACGGAAAGCTCAGAACGTAAACTACAAGAGTCGAGAAGGCATGTGATCGTGATTCTAATCCGAAGTACGTCAAACTCCGCCGAGAAGGCATATGACAGAATCTGCCAGAAAGTGACTTTGTTTTAAAACCCGTTTTTTATAATTTACAAGTCAGGTAGGCCTGAAACGGAGACCCGAGCCAAAAGTTATGGCCTTTATAGTAAAGCTCCTTTCGATTCTGCCTGTAACTCCTAGACCATAACTGGGCTCACGATCCACAAGATGTCAATGGAAAGTTCGGAATGTAAACTACAAGTGTCGAGAAGGCACGGGATCGTGATTCTGTCCCGAAGCAAATCAAAATCCGTCGAGAAGGCAGATGACAGAATCTGCCAGAAAGTGAATTTGTTTTATAACTCGTTTTTAATAATTTACAAGTCAAGTAGGCTTGAAACGGAGACACGAGCCAAAAGTTATGACCTTTTCAATAAAGCCCCTTTCGAATATGCCTGTAACTCCTAGACCGTAAGTGGACTCACTATCCACAAGATATCAACGGAAAGCTCGATCAGAACGTAAACTACAAGAGTCGAGAAGGCATGGGATCGTGATTCTAAGCCGAAGTACGTCAAAATCCTCCTAGAAGGCATATGACAGAATCTGCCAGAAAGGGACTTTGTTTTAAAACCTGTTTTTTATAATTTACAAGTCAGGTTGGCCTGAAACGGAGACCCGAGCCAAAAGTTATGGCCTTTTAAGTAAAGCTCCTTTCGATTCTACCTGTAACTCCTAGACCGTAATTGGGCTCACGATCCACAAGATGTCAATGGAAAGCTCGGAATGTAAACTACAAGTGTCGAGAAGGCAAGAGATCGTGATTCTGTCCCGAAGCAAGTCAAAATCCGTCGAGAAGGCAGATGACAGAATCTGCCAGAAAGTGAATTTGTTTTATAACTCGTTTTTAATAATTTACAAGTCAAGTTGCCTAGAAACAAAGACCCGAGCCAAAAGTTATGACCTTTTCAGTAAAGCCCCATTTGATTCGGCCTGTAAGTCCTAGACCGTAAGTGGGCTCACTATCCACAAGATATCAACGGAAAGCTCAGAACGTAAACTACAAGAGTCGAGAAGGCATGGGATCGTGATTCTATGCCGAAGTACGTAAACTCCACAGACAAGGTATATGACAGAATCTGCCAGAATGTGACTTTGTTTTAAAACCCGTTTTTTATAATTTACAAGTCAGGTTGGCCTGAAACGGAGACCCGAACCAAAAGTTATGGCCTTTTTAGTAAAGCTCCTTTCCATTATGCCTGTAACTCCTAGACCGTAACTGGGCTCACGATCCACAAGATGTCAATGGAAAGCTCGGAATGTAAACTACAAGTGCCGAGAAGGAACGGGATCGTGATTCTGTTCCGAAGCAAGTCAAAATCCGTCGAGAAAGCAGTTGACAGAATCTGCTAGAAAGTAACTTTGTTTTAAAACCCGTTTTTAATAATTTACAAGTCAGGTTGGCATGAACGGAGACCCGAGCCGAAAGTTATGGCCTTTTCAGTAAAGCCCCTTTCGATTCTGCATGTAACTCCTAGACCGTAACTGGGCTCACAATCCACAAGATGTCAACGGAAAGCTCGGAATGTAAACTACAAGTGACGAGAACGCACGGGATTGTGATTTTGCCCCGAAGCAGGTCAAAATCCATCGAGAAGGCAGATGACAGAATCTGCCAGAAAGTGAATTTGTTTTATAACTCATTTTTAATAATTTACAAGTCAAGTACGCTTGAAACGGAGACACGAGCCAAAAGTTATGACCTTTTCAGTAAAGCCCCTTTCGATTCTGCCTGTAACTCCTAGACCGTAAGTGGACTCACTATCCACAAGATATCAACGGAAAGCTCGATCAGAACGTAAACTACAAGAGTCGAGAAGGCATGGGATCGTGATTCTAATCCGAAGTACGTCAAACTCCGCCGAGAAGGCATATGACAGAATCTGCCAGAAAGTGACTTTGTTTTAAAACCCGTTTTTTATAATTTACAAGTCAGGTAGGCCTGAAACGGAGACCCGAGCCAAAAGTTATGGCCTTTTTAGTAAACTCCTGTTGATTCTACCTGTAACTCCTAGACCGTAATTGGGCTCACGATCCACAAGATGTCAATGGAAAGCTCGGAATGTAAACTACAAGTGACGAGAAGGCATGAGATCATGATTCTGTCCCGAAGCAAGTCAAAATCCGTCGAGAAGGCAGATGACAGAACTGCCAGAAAGTGAATTTGTTTTATAACTCATTTTTAATAATTTACAAGTCAAGTACGCTTGAAACGGAGACACGAGCCAAAAGTTATGACCTTTTCAGTAAAGCCCCTTTCGATTCTGCATGTAACTCCTAGACCGTAAGTGGACTCACTATCCACAAGATATCAACGGAAAGCTCAGAACGTAAACTACAAGAGTCGAGAAGGCATGGGATCATGATTCTAATCCGAAGTACGTCAAACTCCGCCGAGAAGGCATATGACAGAATCTGCCAGAAAGTGACTTTGTTTTAAAACCCGTTTTTTATAATTTACAAGTCAGGTAGGCCTGAAACGGAGACCCGAGCCAAAAGTTATGGCCCTTTTAGTAAAGCTCCTTTCGATTCTGCCTGTAACTCCTAGACCATAACTGGGCTCACGATCCACAAGATGTCAATGGAAAGTTCGGAATGTAAACTACAAGTGTCGAGAAGGCACGGGATCGTGATTCTGTCCCGAAGCAAATCAAAATCCGTCGAGAAGGCAGATGACAGAATCTGCCAGAAAGTGAATTTGTTTTATAACTCGTTTTTAATAATTT
This sequence comes from Calendula officinalis, assembly GCA_963853835.1. Classification (NCBI taxonomy): domain Eukaryota; kingdom Viridiplantae; phylum Streptophyta; class Magnoliopsida; order Asterales; family Asteraceae; genus Calendula; species Calendula officinalis. The sequence goes on from OY970833.1 coordinate 10,901,630, forward strand.
ACAAGTCAAGTAGGCTTGAAACGGAGACACGAGCCAAAAGTTATGACCTTTTCAATAAAGCCCCTTTCGAATATGCCTGTAACTCCTAGACCGTAAGTGGACTCACTATCCACAAGATATCAACGGAAAGCTCGATCAGAACGTAAACTACAAGAGTCGAGAAGACATGGGATCGTGATTCTAAGCCGAAGTACGTCAAAATCCTCGTAGAAGGCATATGACAGAATCTGCCAGAAAGGGACTTTGTTTTAAAACCTGTTTTTTATAATTTACAAGTCAGGTTGGCCTGAAACGGAGACCCGAGCCAAAAGTTATGCCCTTTTAATTAAAGCTCATTTCGATTCTACCTGTAACTCCTAGACCGTAATTGGGCTCACGATCCACAAGATGTCAATGGAAAGCTCGGAATGTAAACTACAAGTGACGAGAAGGCAAGAGATCGTAATTCTGTCCCGAAGCAAGTCAAAATCCGTCGAGAAGGCAGATGACAGAATCTACCAGAAAGTGAATTTGTTTTATAACTCGTTTTTAATAATTTACAAGTCAAGTTGCCTAGAAACAAAGACCCGAGCCAAAAGTTATGACCTTTTCAGTAAAGCCCCATTTGATTCGGCCTGTAAGTCCTAGACCGTAAGTGGGCTCACTATCCACAAGATATCAACGGAAAGCTCAGAACGTAAACTACAAGAGTCGAGAAGGCATGGGATCGTGATTCTATGCCGAAGTACGTAAACTCCACAGACAAGGTATATGAAAGAATCTGCCAGAAAGGGACTTTGTTTTAAAACCTGTTTTTTTATAATTTACAAGTCAGGTTGGCCTGAAACGGGGAGCCGAACCAAAAGTTATGCCCTTTTCAGTAAAGCTCCTTTCCATCCTGCCTGTAACTCCTAGACCGTAACTGGGCTCACGATCCACAAGATGTCAATGGAAAGCTCGGAATGTAAACTACAAGTGACGAGAAGGAACGGGATCGTGATTCTGTCCCGAAGCAAGTCAAAATCCGTCGAGAAGGCAGTTGACAGAATCTGCCAGAAAGTAACTTTGTTTTAAAACCCGTTTTTAATAATTTACAAGTCAGGTTGGCATGAACGGAGACCCGATCCGAAAGTTATGGCTTTTTCAGTAAAGCCCCTTTCGATTCTGCATGTAACTCCTAGACCGTAACTGGGCTCACAATCCACAAGATGTCAACGGAAAGCTCGGAATGTAAACTACAAGTGACGAGAAGGCACGGGATTGTGATTTTGCCCCGAAGCAGGTCAAAATCCGTCGAGAAGGCAGATGACAGAATCTGCCAGAAAGTGAATTTGTTTTATAACTCATTTTTAATAATTTACAAGTCAAGTACGCTTGAAACGGAGACACGAGCCAAAAGTTATGACCTTTTCAGTAAAGCCCCTTTCGATTCTGCCTGTAACTCCTAGACCGTAAGTGGACTCACTATCCACAAGATGTCAACGGAAAGCTCAGAACGTAAACTACAAGAGTCGAGAAGGAATGGGATCTTGATTCTAATCCGAAGTACGTCAAACTCCGCCGAGAAGGCATATGACAGAATCTGCCAGAAAGTGACTTTGTTTTAAAACCCGTTTTTTATAATTTACAAGTCAGGTAGGCCTGAAACGGAGACCCGAGCCAAAAGTTATGGCCTTTTTAGTAAACTCCTGTCGATTCTACCTGTAACTCCTAGACCGTAATTGGGCTCACGATCCACTAGATGTCAATGGAAAGCTCGGAATGTAAACTACAAGTGACGAGAAGGCATGAGATCATGATTCTGTCCCGAAGCAAGTCAAAATCCGTCGAGAAGGCAGATGACAGAACTGCCAGAAAGTGAATTTGTTTTATAACTCATTTTTAATAATTTACAAGTCAAGTACGCTTGAAACGGAGACCCGAACCAAAAGTTATGGCCTTTTAAGTAAAGCTCCTTTCGATTCTACCTGTAACTCCTAGACCGTAATTGGGCTCACGATCCACAAGATGTCAATGGAAAGCTCGGAATGTAAACTACAAGTGACGAGAAGGCAAGAGATTGTGATTCTATCCCGAAGCAAGTCAAAATCCGTCGAGAAGGCAGATGACAGAATCTGCCAGAAAGTGAATTTGTTTTATAACTCATTTTTAATAATTTACAAGTCAAGTTGCCTAAAACAAAGACCCGAGCCAAAAGTTATGACCTTTTCAGTAAAGCCCCATTTGATTCGGCCTGTAAGTCCTAGACCGTAAGTGGGCTCACTATCCACAAGATATCAACAGAAAGCTCAGAACGTAAACTACAAGAGTCGAGAAGGCATGGGATCGTGATTCTATGCCGAAGTACGTCAAACTCCACAGACAAGGTATATGACAGAATCTGCCAGAATGTGACTTTGTTTTAAAACCTGTTTTTTATAATTTACAAGTCAGGTTGGCCTGAAACGGGGAGCCGAACCAAAAGTTATGGCCTTTTCAGTAATGCTCCTTTCCATCCTGCCTGTAACTCCTAGACCTTAACTGGGCTCACGATCCACAAGATGTCAATGGAAAGCTCGGAATGTAAACTACAAGTGACGAGAAGGAACGGGATCGTGATTCTGTCCCGAAGCAAGTCAAAATCCGTCGAGAAGGCAGTTGACAGAATCTGCCAGAAAGTAACTTTGTTTTAAAACCCGTTTTTAATAATTTACAAGTCAGGTTGGCATGAACGGAGACCCGATCCGAAAGTTATGGCTTTTTCAGTAAAGCCCCTTTCGATTCTGCATGTAACTCCTAGACCGTAACTGGGCTCACAATCCACAAGATGTCAACGGAATGCTCGGAATGTAAACTACAAGTGACGAGAAGGCACGGGATTGTGATTTTGCCCCGAAGCAGGTCAAAATCCGTCGAGAAGGCAGATGACAGAATCTGCCAGAAAGTGAATTTGTTTTATAACTCATTTTTAATAATTTACAAGTCAAGTACGCTTGAAACGGAGACACGAGCCAAAAGTTATGACCTTTTCAGTAAAGCCCCTTTCGATTCTGCCTGTAACTCCTAGACCGTAAGTGGACTCACTATCCACAAGATATCAACGGAAAGCTCGATCAGAACGTAAACTACAAGAGTCGAGAAGACATGGGATCGTGATTCTAAGCCGAAGTACGTCAAAATCCTCGTAGAAGGCATATGACAGAATCTGCCAGAAAGGGACTTTGTTTTAAAACCTGTTTTTTATAATTTACAAGTCAGGTTGGCCTGAAACGGAGACCCGATCCGAAAGTTATGGCTTTTTCAGTAAAGCCCCTTTCGATTCTGCATGTAACTCCTAGACCGTAACTGGGCTCACGATCTACAAGATGTCAATGGAAAGCTCGGAATGTAAACTACAAGTGATGAGAAGGCATGAGATCATGATTCTATCCCGAAGCAAGTCAAAATCCGTCGAGAAGGCAGATGACAGAACTGCAGAAAGTGAATTTGTTTTATAACTCATTTTTAATAATTTACAAGTCAAGTACGCTTGAAACGGAGACACGAGCCAAAAGTTATGACCTTTTCAGTAAAGCCCCTTTCGATTCTGCCTGTAACTCCTAGACCGTAAGTGGACTCACTATCCACGAGATATCAACGGAAAGCTCAGAACGTAAACTACAAGAGTCGAGAAGGCATGGGATCGTGATTCTAATCCGAAGTACGTCAAACTCCGCCGAAAAGGCATATGACAGAATCTGCCAGAAAGTGACTTTGTTTTAAAACCCGTTTTTTATAATTTTCAAGTCAGGTTGGCCTGAAACGGAGACCCGAACCAAAAGTTATGGCCTTTTCAGTAAAGCTCCTTTCCATTCTGCCTGTAACTCCTAGACCGTAACTGGGCTCACGATCCACAAGATGTCAATGGAAAGCTCGGAATGTAAATTACAAGTGTCGAGTAGGAACGGGATCGTGATTCTGTCCCGAAGCAAGTCAAAATCCGTCGAGAAGGCAGTTGACAGAATCTGCCAGAAAGTAACTTTGTTGTAAAACCCGTTTTTAATAATTTACAAGTCAGGTTGGCATGAACGGAGACCCGAGCCGAAAGTTATGGCCTTTTCAGTAAAGCCCCTTTCGATTCTGCATGTAACTCCTAGACCGTAACTGGGCTCACAATCCACAAGATGTCAACGGAAAGCTCGGAATGTAAACTACAAGTGTCGAGAAGGCAGGGGATTGTGATTTTGCCCCGAAGCAGGTCAAAATCCGTCGAGAAGGCAGATGACAGAATCTGCCAGAAAGTGAATTTGTTTTATAACTCATTTTTAATAATTTACAAGTCAAGTACGCTTGAAACGGAGACACGAGCCAAAAGTTATGACCTTTTCAGTAAAGCCCCTTTCGATTATGACTGTAACTCCTAGACCGTAAGTGGACTCACTATCCACAAGATATCAACGGAAAGCTCAGAACGTAAACTACAAGAGTTGAGAAGGCATGGGATCGTGATTCTAATCCGAAGTACGTCAAACTCCGCCGAGAAGGCATATGACAGAATCTGCCAGAAAGTGACTTTGTTTTAAATCCCGATTTTTATAATTTACAAGTCAGGTAGGCCTGAAACGGAGACCCGAGCCAAAAGTTATGGCCTTTTTAGTAAACTCCTGTTGATTCTACCTGTAACTCCTAGACCGTAATTGGGCTCACGATCCACGAGATGTCAATGGAAAGCTCGGAATGTAAACTACAAGTGACGAGAAGGCATGAGATCATGATTCTGTCCCGAAGCAAGTCAAAATCCGTCGAGAAGGCAGATGACAGAACTGCCAGAAAGTGAATTTGTTTTATAACTCATTTTTAATAATTTACAAGTCAAGTACGCTTGAAACGGAGACACGAGCCAAAAGTTATGACCTTTTCAGTGAAGCCCCTTTCGATTCTGCCTGTAACTCCTAGACCGTAAGTGGACTCACTAACCACAAGATATCAACGGAAAGCTCAGAACGTAAACTACAAGAGTCGAGAAGGCATGGGATCGTGATTCTAATCCGAAGTACGTCAAACTCCGCCGAGAAGGCATATGACAGAATCTGCCAGAAAGTGACTTTGTTTTAAAACCCGTTTTTTATAATTTACAAGTCAGGTAGGCCTGAAACGGAGACCCGAGCCAAAAGTTATGGCCCTTTTAGTAAAGCTCCTTTCGATTCTGCCTGTAACTCCTAGACCATAACTGGGCTCACGATCCACAAGATGTCAATGGAAAGTTCGGAATGTAAACTACAAGTGTCGAGAAGGCACGAGATCGTGATTCTGTCCCGAAGCAAATCAAAATCCGTCGAGAAGGCAGATGACAGAATCTGCCAGAAAGTGAATTTGTTTTATAACTCTTTTTTTATAATTTACAAGTCAAGTAGGCTTGAAACGGAGACACGAGCCAAAAGTTATGACCTTTTCAATAAAGCCCCTTTCGAATATGCCTGTAACTCCTAGACCGTAAGTGGACTCACTATCCACAAGATATCAACGGAAAGCTCGATCAGAACGTAAACTACAAGAGTCGAGAAGGCATGGGATCGTGATTCTAAGCCGAAGTACGTCAAAATCCTCCTAGAAGGCATATGACAGAATCTGCCAGAAAGGGACTTTGTTTTAAAACCTGTTTTTATAATTTACAAGTCAGGTTGGCCTGAAACGGAGACCCGAGCCAAAAGTTATGGCCTTTTAAGTAAAGCCCCTTTCGAATATGCCTGTAACTCCTAGACCGTAAGTGGACTCACTATCCACAAGATATCAACGGAAAGCTCGATCAGAACGTAAACTACAAGAGTCGAGAAGGAATGGGATCGTGATTCTATGCCGAAGTACGTAAACTCCACAGACAAGGTATATGACAGAATCTGCCAGAATGTGACTTTGTTTTAAAACCCGTTTTTTATAATTTACAAGTCAGGTTGGCCTGAAACGGAGACCCGAACCAAAAGTTATGGCCTTTTTAGTAAAGCTCCTTTCCATTCTGCCTGTAACTCCTAGACCGTAACTGGGCTCACGATCCACAAGATGTCAATGGAAAGCTCGGAATGTAAACTACAAGTGACGAGAAGGAACGGGATCGTGATTCTGTTCCGAAGCAAGTCAAAATCCGTCGAGAAGGCAGTTGACAGAATCTGCTAGAAAGTAACTTTGTTTTAAAACCCGTTTTTAATAATTTACAAGTCAGGTTGGCATGAACGGAGACCCGAGCCGAAAGTTATGGCCTTTTCAGTAAAGCCCCTTTCGATTCTGCATGTAACTCCTAGACCATAACTGGGCTCAGAATCCACAAGATGTCAACGGAAAGCTCGGAATGTAAACTACAAGTGTCGAGAAGGCACGGGATTGTGATTTTGCCCCGAAGCAGGTCAAAATCCGTCGAGAAGGCAGATGACAGAATCTGCCAGAAAGTGAATTTGTTTTATAACTCATTTTTAATAATTTACAAGTCAAGTACGCTTGAAACGGAGACACGAGCCAAAAGTTATGACCTTTTCAGTAAAGCCCCTTTCGATTCTGCCTGTAACTCCTAGACCGTAAGTGGACTCACTATCCACAAGATATCAACGGAAAGCTCAGAATATAAACTACAAGAGTCGAGAAGGCATGGGATCGTGATTCTAATCCGAAGTACGTCAAACTCCGCCGAGAAGGCATATGACAGAATCTGCCAGAAAGTGACTTTGTTTTAAAACCCGTTTTTTATAATTTACAAGTCAGGTAGGCCTGAAACGGAGACCCAAGCCAAAAGTTATGGCCCTTTTAGTAAAGCTCCTTTCGATTCTGCCTGTAACTCCTAGACCATAACTGGGCTCACGATCCACAAGATGTCAATGGAAAGTTCGGAATGTAAACTACAAGTGTCGAGAAGGCACGGGATCGTGATTCTGTCCCGAAGCAAATCAAAATCCATCGAGAAGGCAGATGACAGAATCTGCCAGAAAGTGAATTTGTTTTATAACTCGTTTTTAATAATTTACAAGTCAAGTTGCCTAGAAACAAAGACCCGAGCCAAAAGTTATGACCTTTTCAGTAAAGCCCCATTTGATTCGGCCTGTAAGTCCTAGACCGTAAGTGGGCTCACTATCCACAAGATATCAACGGAAAGCTCAGAACGTAAACTACAAGAGTCGAACGTAAACTCCACAGACAAGGTATATGACAGAATCTGCCAGAATGTGACTTTGTTTTAAAACCCGTTTTTTATAATTTACAAGTCAGGTTGGCCTGAAACGGAGACCCGGACCAAAAGTTATGGCCTTTTTAGTAAAGCTCCTTTCCATTCTGCCTGTAACTCCTAGACCGTAACTGGGCTCACGATCCACAAGATGTCAATGGAAAGCTCGGAATGTAAACTACAAGTGACGAGAAGGAACGGGATCGTGATTCTGTTCCGAAGCAAGTCAAAATCCGTCAAGAAGGCAGTTGACAGAATCTGCTAGAAAGTAACTTTGTTTTAAAACCCGTTTTTAAAAATTTACAGGTCAGGTAGGCATGAACGGAGACCCGAGCCGAAAGTTATGGCCTTTTCAGTAAAGCCCCTTTCGATTCTGCATGTAACTCCTAGATCGTAACTGGGCTCACAATCCACAAGATGTCAACGGAAAGCTCGGAATGTAAACTACAAGTGTCGAGAAGGCACGGGATTGTGATTTTGCCCCGAAGCAGGTCAAAATCCGTCGAGAAGGCAGATGACAGAATCTGCCAGAAAGTGAATTTGTTTTATAACTCATTTTTAATAATTTACAAGTCAAGTACGCTTGAAACGGAGACACGAGCCAAAAGTTATGACCTTTTCAGTAAAGCCCCTTTCGATTCTGCCTGTAACCCCTAGACCGTAAGTGGACTCACTATCCACAGGATATCAATGGAAAGCTCAGAATATAAACTACAAGAGTCGAGAAGGCATGGGATCGTGATTCTAATCCGAAGTACGTCAAACTCCGCCGAGAAGGCATATGACAGAATCTGCCAGAAAGTGACTTTGTTTTAAAACCCGTTTTTTATAATTTACAAGTCAGGTAGGCCTGAAACGGAGACCCGAGCCAAAAGTTATGGCCCTTTTAGTAAAGCTCCTTTCGATTCTGCCTGTAACTCCTAGACCATAACTGGGCACACGATCCACAAGATGTCAATGGAAAGTTCGGAATGTAAACTACAAGTGTCGAGAAGGCACGGGATCGTGATTCTGTCCCGAAGCAAATCAAAATCCATCGAGAAGGCAGATGACAGAATCTGCCAGAAAGTGAATTTGTTTTATAACTCGTTTTTAATAATTTACAAGTCAAGTTGCCTAGAAACAAAGACCCGAGCCAAAAGTTATGACCTTTTCAGTAAAGCCCCATTTGATTCGGCCTGTAAGTCCTAGACCGTAAGTGGGCTCACTATCCACAAGATATCAACGGAAAGCTCAGAACGTAAACTACAAGAGTCGAACGTAAACTCCACAGACAAGGTATATGACGGAATCTGCCAGAATGTGACTTTGTTTTAAAACCCGTTTTTTATAATTTACAAGTCAGGTTGGCCTGAAACGGAGACCCGAACCAAAAGTTATGGCCTTTTTAGTAAAGCTCCTTTCCATTCTGCCTGTAACTCCTAGACCGTAACTGGGCTCACGATCCACAAGATGTCAATGGAAAGCTCGGAATGTAAACTACAAGTGATGAGAAGGAACGGGATCGTGATTCTGTTCCGAAGCAAGTCAAAATCCGTCGAGAAGGCAGTTGACAGAATCTGCTAGAAAGTAACTTTGTTTTAAAACCCGTTTTTAATAATTTACAGGTCAGGTAGGCATGAACGGAGACCCGAGCCGAAAGTTATGGCCTTTTCAGTAAAGCCCCTTTCGATTCTGCATGTAACTCCTAGATCGTAACTGGGCTCACAATCCACAAGATGTCAACGGAAAGCTCGGAATGTAAACTACAAGTGTCGAGAAGGCACGGGATTGTGATTTTGCCCCAAAGCAGGTCAAAATCCATCGAGAAGGCAGATGACAGAATCTGCCAGAAAGTGAATTTGTTTTATAACTCATTTTTAATAATTTACAAGTCAAGTACGCTTGAAACGGAGACACGAGCCAAAAGTTATGACCTTTTCAGTAAAGCCCCTTTCGATTCTGCCTGTAACTCCTAGACCGTAAGTGGACTCACTATCCACAAGATATCAACGGAAAGCTCAGAACGTAAACTACAAGAGTCGAGAAGGCATGGGATCGTGAATTTAATCCGAAGTACGTCAAACTCCGCCGAGAAGGCATATGACAGAATCTGCCAGAAAGTGACTTTGTTTTAAAACCCGTTTTTTATAATTTACAAGTCAGGTAGGCCTGAAACGGAGACCCGAGCCAAAAGTTATGGCCTTTTTAGTAAACTCCTGTTGATTCTACCTGTAACTCTTAGACCGTAATTGGGCTCACGATCCACAAGATGTCAATGGAAAGCTCGGAATGTAAACTACAAGTGACGAGAAGGCATGAGATCATGATTATGTCCCGAAGCAAGTCAAAATCCATCGAGAAGGCAGATGACAGAACTACCAGAAAGTGAATTTGTTTTATAACTCATTTTTAATAATTTACAAGTCAAGCACGCTTGAAACGGAGACACGAGCCAAAAGTTATGACCTTTTCAGTAAAGCCCCTTTCGATTCTGCCTGTAACTCCTAGACCGTAAGTGGACTCACTATCCACAAGATATCAACGGAAAGCTCAGAACGTAAACTACAAGAGACGAGAAGGCATGGGATCGTGATTCTAATCCGAAGTACGTCAAACTCCACCGAGAAGGCATATGACAGAATCTGCCAGAAAGTGACTTTGTTTTAAAACCCGTTTTTTATAATTTACAAGTCAGGTAGGCCTGAAACGGAGACCCGAGCCAAAAGTTATGGCCTTTTTAGTAAAGCTCCTTTCGATTCTGCCTGTAACTCCTAGACCATAACTGGGCTCACGATCCACAAGATGTCAATGGAAAGTTCGGAATGTAAACTACAAGTGTCGAGAAGGCACGGGATCGTGATTCTGTCCCGAAGCAAATCAAAATCCGTCAAGAAGGCAGATGACAGAATCTGCCAGAAAGTGAATTTGTTTTATAACTCGTTTTTAATAATTTACAAGTAAAGTAGGCTTGAAACGGAGACACTTATGACCTTTTCAATAAATCCCCTTTCGAATATGTCTGTAACTCCTAGACCGTAAGTGGACTCACTATCCACAAGATATCAACGGAAAGCTCAATCAGAACGTAAACTACAAGAGTCGAGAAGGCATGGGATCGTGATTCTAAGCCGAAGTACGTCAAAATCCTCCTAGAAGGCATATGACAGAATCTGCCAGAAAGGGACTTTGTTTTAAAACCTGTTTTTTATAATTTACAAGTCAGGTTGGCCTGAAACGGAGACCCGAGCCAAAAGTTATGGCCTTTTAAGTAAAGCTCCTTTCGATTCTACCTGTAACTCCTAGACCGTAATTGGGCTCACGATCCATAAGATGTCAATGGAAAGCTCGGAATGTAAACTACAAGTGTCGAGAAGGCAAGAGATCGTGATTCTGTCCCGAAGCAAGTCAAAATCCGTCGAGAAGGCAGATGACAGAATCTGCCAGAAAGTGAATTTGTTTTATAACTCGTTTTTAATAATTTACAAGTCAAGTTGCCTAAAACAAAGACCCGAGCCAAAAGTTATGACCTTTTCAGTAAAGCCCCATTTGATTCGGCCTGTAAGTCCTAGACCGTAAGTGGGCTCACTATCCACAAGATATCAACAAAAAGCTCAGAACGTAAACTACAAGAGTCGAGAAGGCATGGGATCGTGATTCTATGCCGAAGTACGTCAAACTCCACAGATAAGGTATATGACATAATCTGCCAGAATGTGACTTTGTTTTAAAACCCGTTTTTTATAATTTACAAGTCAGGTTGGCCTGAAACGGAGACCCGAACCAAAAGTTATGGCCTTTTCAGTAAAGCTCCTTTCCATTCTGCCTGTAACTCCTAGTCCGTAACTGGGCTCACGATCCACAAGATGTCAATGGAAAGCTCGGAATTTAAACTACAAGTGCCGAGAAGGAACGGGATCGTGATTCTGTCCCGAAGCAAGTCAAAATCCGTCGAGAAGGCAGTTGACAGAATCTTCCAGAAAGTAACTTTGTTTTAAAACCCGTTTTTAATAATTTACAAGTCAGGTTGGCATGAACGGAGACCCGAGCCGAATGTTATGGCCTTTTTAGTAAAGCCCCTTTCGATTCTGCATGTAACTCCTAGACCGTAACTGGGCTCACAATCCACAAGATGTCAACGGAAAGCTCGGAATGTAAACTACAAGTGACGAGAAGGCACGGGATTGTGATTTTGCCCCGAAGCAGGTCAAAATCCGTCGAGAAGGCAGATGACAGAATCTGCCAGAAAGTGAATTTGTTTTATAACTCATTTTTAATAATTTACAAGTCAAGTACGCTTGAAACGGAGACACGAGCCAAAAGTTATGACCTTTTCAGTAAAGCCCCTTTCGATTATGACTGTAACTCCTAGACCGTAAGTGGACTCACTATCCACAAGATATCAACGGAAAGCTCAGAACGTAAACTACAAGAGTCGAGAAGGCATGGGATCGTGATTCTAATCTGAGGTACGTCAAACTCCGCCGAGAAGGCATATGACAGAATCTGCCAGAAAGTGACTTTGTTTTAAAACCCGTTTTTTATAATTTACAAGTCAAGTAGGCCTGAAACGGAGACCCGAGCCAAAAGTTATGGCCTTTTTAGTAAACTCCTGTCGATTCTACCTGTAACTCCTAGACCGTAATTGGGCTCACGATCCACAAGATGTCAATGGAAAGCTCGGAATGTAAACTACAAGTGACGAGAAGGCATGAGATCATGATTCTATCCCGAAGCAAGTCAAATTCCGTCGAGAAGGCAGATGACAGAACTGCAGAAAGTGAATTTGTTTTATAACTCATTTTTAATAATTTACAAGTCAAGTACGCTTGAAACGGAGACACGAGCCAAAAGTTATGACCTTTTCAGTAAAGCCCCTTTCGATTCTGCCTGTAACTCCTAGACCGTAAGTGGACTCACTATCCACAAGATATCAACGGAAAGCTCAATCAGAACGTAAACTACAAGAGTCGAGAAGGCATGGGATCGTGATTCTAAGCCGAAGTACGTCAAAATCCTCCTAGAAGGCATATGACAGAATCTGCCAGAAAGGGACTTTGTTTTAAAACCTGTTTTTTATAATTTACAAGTCAGGTTGGCCTGAAACGGAGACCCGAGCCAAAAGTTATGGCCTTTTAAGTAAAGCTCCTTTCGATTCTACCTGTAACTCCTAGACCGTAATTGGGCTCACGATCCATAAGATGTCAATGGAAAGCTCGGAATGTAAACTACAAGTGGCGAGAAGGCAAGAGATCGTGATTCTAATCCGAAGTACGTCAAACTCCGCCGAAAAGGCATATGACAGAATCTGCCAGAAAGTGAATTTGTTTTAAAACCCGTTTTTTATAATTTACAAGTCAGGTTGGCCTGAAACGGAGACCCGAACCAAAAGTTATGGCCTTTTCAGTAAAGCTCCTTTCCATTCTGCCTGTAACTCCTAGACCGTAACTGGGCTCACGATCCACAAGATGTCAATGGAAAGCTCGGAATGTAAACTACAAGTGTCGAGAAGGAACGGGATCGTGATTCTGTCCCGAAGCAAGTCAAAATCCGTCGAGAAGGCAGTTGACAGAATCTGCCAGAAAGTAACTTTGTTTTAAAACCCGTTTTTAATAATTTACAAGTCAGGTTGGCATGAACGGAGACCCGAGCCGAAAGTTATGGCCTTTTCAGTAAAGCCCCTTTCGATTCTGCATGTAACTCCTAGACCGTAACTGGGCTCACAATCCACAAGATTTCAACGGAAAGCTCGGAATGTAAACTACAAGTGTCGAGAAGGCACGGGATTGTGATATTGCCCCGAAGCAGGACAAAATCCGTCGAGAATGCAGATGACAGAATCTGCCAGAAAGTGAATTTGTTTTATAACTCATTTTTAATAATTTACAAGTCAAGTACGCTTGAAACGGAGACACGAGCCAAAAGTTATGACCTTTTCAGTAAAGCCCCTTTCGATTATGACTGTAACTCCTAGACCGTAAGTGGACTCACTATCCACAAGATATCAACGGAAAGCTCAGAACGTAAACTACAAGAGTCGAGAAGGCATGGGATCGTGATTCTAATCCGAAGTACGTCAAACTCCGCCGAAAAGGCATATGACAGAATCTGCCAGAAAGTGACTTTGTTTTAAAACCCGTTTTTTATAATTTACAAGTCAGGTTGGCCTGAAACGGAGACCCGAACCAAAAGTTATGGCCTTTTCAGTAAAGCTCCTTTCCATTCTGCCTGTAAATCCTAGACCGTAACTGGGCTCACGATCCACAAGATGTCAATGGAAAGCTCGGAATGTAAACTACAAGTGACGAGAAGGAACGGGATCGTGATTCTGTTCCGAAGCAAGTCAAAATCCGTCGAGAAGGCAGTTGACAGAATCTGCTAGAAAGTAACTTTGTTTTAAAACCCGTTTTTAATAATTTACAGGTCAGGTAGGCATGAACGGAGACCCGAGCCGAAAGTTATGGCCTTTTCAGTAAAGCCCCTTTCGATTCTGCATGTAACTCCTAGATCGTAACTGGGCTCACAATCCACAAGATGTCAACGGAAAGCTCGGAATGTAAACTACAAGTGACGAGAAGGCACGGGATTGTGATTTTGCCCCGAAGCAGGTCAAAATCCATCGAGAAGGCAGATGACAGAATCTGCCAGAAAGTGAATTTGTTTTATAACTCATTTTTAATAATTTACAAGTCAAGTACGCTTGAAACGGAGACGCGAGCCAAAAGTTATGACTTTTTCAGTAAAGCCCCTTTCGATTCTGCCTGTAACTCCTAGACCGTAAGTGGACTCACTATCCACAAGATATCAACGGAAAGCTCATAACGTAAACTACAAGAGTCGAGAAGGCATGGGATCGTGATTCTAATGCGAAGTACGTCAAACTCCGCCGAGAAGGCATATGACAGAATCTGCCAGAAAGTGACTTTGTTTTAAAACCCATTTTTTATAATTTACAAGTCAGGTAGGCCTGAAACGGAGACCCGAGCCAAAAGTTATGGCCTTTTTAGTAAAGCTCCTTTCGATTCTGCCTGTAACTCCTAGACCATAACTGGGCTCACGATCCACAAGATGTCAATGGAAAGTTCGGAATGTAAACTACAAGTGTCGAGAAGGCACGTGATCGTGATTCTGTCCCGAAGCAAATCAAAATCCGTCGAGAAGGCAGATGACAGAATCTACCAGAAAGTGAATTTGTTTTATAACCCGTTTTTAATAATTTACAAGTCAGGTTGGCATGAACGGAGACCCGAGCCGAAAGTTATGGCGTTTTCAATAAAGCCCCTTTCGAATATGCCTGTAACTCCTAGACCGTAACTGGGCTCACAATCCACAAGATGTCAACGGAAAGCTCGGAATGTAAACTACAAGTGACGAGAAGGCACGGGATTGTGATTTTGCCCCGAAGCAGGTCAAAATCCATCGAGAAGGCAGATGACAGAATCTGCCAGAAAGTGAATTTGTTTTATAACTCATTTTTAATAATTTACAAGCCAAGTACGCTTGAAACGGAGACACGAGCCAAAAGTTATGACGTTTTCAGTAAAGCCCCTTTCGATTATGACTGTAACTCCTAGACCGTAAGTGGACTCACTATCCACAAGATATCAACGGAAAGCTCAGAACGTAAACTACAAGAGTCGAGAAGGCATGGGATCGTGATTCTAATCCGAAGTACGTCAAACTCCGCCGAGAAGGCATATGACAGAATCTGCCAGAAAGTGACTTTGTTTTAAAACCCATTTTTTATAATTTACAAGTCAGGTAGGCCTGAAACGGAGACCCGAGCCAAAAGTTATGGCCTTTTTAGTAAATTCCTGTCGATTCTACCTGTAACTCCTAGACCGTAATTGGACTCACGATCCACAAGATGTCAATGGAAAGCTCGGAATGTAAACTACAAGTGACGAGAAGGCATGAGATCATGATTCTATCCCGAAGCAAGTCAAAATCCGTCGAGAAGGCAGATGACAGAACTGCAGAAAGTGAATTTGTTTTATAACTCATTTTTAATAATTTACAAGTCAAGTACGCTTGAAACGGAGACACGAGCCAAAAGTTATGACCTTTTCAGTAAAGCCCCTTTCGATTCTGCATGTAACTCCTAGACCGTAAGTGGACTCACTATCCACAAGATATCAACGGAAAGCTCAGAACGTAAACTACAAGAGTCGAGAAGGCATGGGATCGTGATTCTAATCCGAAGTACGTCAAACTCCGCCAAAAAGGCATATGACAGAATCTGCCAGAAAGTGACTTTGTTTTAAAACCCGTTTTTTATAATTTACAAGTCAGGTAGGCCTGAAACGGGGACCCGAGCCAAAAGTTATGGCCTTTTTAGTAAAGCTCCTTTCGATTCTGCCTGTAACTCCTAGACCATAACTGGGCTCACGATCCACAAGATGTCAATGGAAAGTTCGGAATGTAAACTACAAGTGTCGAGAAGGCACGTGATCGTGATTCTGTCCCGAAGCAAATCAAAATCCGTCGAGAAGGCAGATGACAGAATCTACCAGAAAGTGAATTTGTTTTATAACCCGTTTTTAATAATTTACAAGTCAGGTTGGCATGAACGGAGACCCGAGCCGAAAGTTATGGCGTTTTCAATAAAGCCCCTTTCGAATATGCATGTAACTCCTAGACCGTAACTGGGCTCACAATCCACAAGATGTCAACGGAAAGCTCGGAATGTAAACTACAAGTGCCTAGAAGGCACGGGATTGTGATTTTGCCCCGAAGCAGGTCAAAATCCATCGAGAAGGCAGATGACAGAATCTGCCAGAAAGTGAATTTGTTTTATAACTCATTTTTAATAATTTACAAGCCAAGTACGCTTGAAACGGAGACACGAGCCAAAAGTTATGACGTTTTCAGTAAAGCCCCTTTCGATTATGACTGTAACTCCTAGACCGTAAGTGGACTCACTATCCACAAGATATCAACGGAAAGCTCAGAACGTAAACTACAAGAGTCGAGAAGGCATGGGATCGTGATTCTAATCCGAAGTACGTCAAACTCCGCCGAGAAGGCATATGACAGAATCTGCCAGAAAGTGACTTTGTTTTAAAACCCGTTTTTTATAATTTACAAGTCAGGTAGGCCTGAAACGGAGACCCGAGCCAAAAGTTATGGCCTTTTTAGTAAACTCCTGTCGATTCTACCTGTAACTCCTAGACCGTAATTGGGCTCACGATCCACAAGATGTCAATGGAAAGCTCGGAATGTAAAATACAAGTGACGAGAAGGCATGAGATCATGATTCTATCCCGAAGCAAGTCAAAATCCGTCGAGAAGGCAGATGACAGAACTGCAGAAAGTGAATTTGTTTTATAACTCATTTTTAATAATTTACAAGTCAAGTACGCTTGAAACGGAGACACGAGCCAAAAGTTATGACCTTTTCAGTAAAGCCCCTTTCTATTCTGCCTGTAACTCCTAGACCGTAAGTGGACTCACTATCCACAAGATATCAACGGAAAGCTCAGAACGTAAACTACAAGAGTCGAGAAGGCATGGGATCGTGATTCTAATCCGAAGTACGTCAAACTCCGCCGAAAAGGCATATGACAGAATCTGCCAGAAAGTGACTTTGTTTTAAAACCCGCTTTTTATAATTTACAAGTCAGGTAGGCCTGAAACGGAGACCCGAGCCAAAACTTATGGCTTTTTTAGTAAAGCTCCTTTCGATTCTGCCTGTAACTCCTAGACCATAACTGGGCTCACGATCCACAAGATGTCAATGGAAAGCTCGGAATGTAAACTACAAGTGCCGAGAAGGCAAGAGATCGTGATTCTGTCCCGAAGCAAGTCAAAATCCATCGAGAAGGCAGATGACATAATCTGCCAGAAAGTGAATTTGTTTTATAACTCGTTTTTAATAATTTACAAGTCAAGTTGCCTAGAAACAAAGACCCGAGCCAAAAGTTATGACCTTTTCAGTAAAGCCCCATTTGATTCGGCCTGTAAGTCCTAGACCGTAAGTGGGCTCACTATCCACAAGATATCAACGGAAAGCTCAGAACGTAAACTACAAGAGTCGAGAAGGCATGGGATCGTGATTCTATGCCGAAGTACGTCAAACTCCACAGACAAGGTATATGACAGAATCTTCCAGAATGTGACTTTGTTTTAAAACCCGTTTTTTATAATTTACAAGTCAGGTTGGCCTGAAACGGAGACCCGAACCAAAAGTTATGGCGTTTTCAGTAAAGCTCCTTTCCATTCTGCCTGTAACTCCTAGACCGTAACTGGGCACACGATCCACAAGATGTCAATGGAAAGCTCGGAATGTAAACTACAAGTGTCGAGAAGGAACGGGAACGTGATTCTGTCCCGAAGCAAGTCAAAATCCGTCGAGAAGGCAGTTGACAGAATCTGCCAGAAAGTAATTTTGTTTTAAAACCTGTTTTTAATAATTTACAAGTCAGGTTCGCATGAACGGAGACCCGAGCCGAAAGTTATGGCGTTTTCAGTAAAGACCCTTTCGATTCTGCATGTAACTCCTAGACCGTAACTGGGCTCACAATCCACAAGATGTCAACGGAAAGCTCGGAATGTAAACTACAAGTGTCGAGAAGGCACGGGATTGTGATTTTGCCCCGAAGCAGGTCAAAATCCGTCGAGAAGGCAGATGACAGAATCTGCCAGAAAGTGAATTTGTTTTATAACTCATTTTTAATAATTTACAAGTCAAGTACGCTTGAAACGGAGACACGAGCCAAAAGTTATGACCTTTTCAGTAAAGCCCCTTTCGATTCTGCCTGTAACTCCTAGACCGTAAGTGGACTCACTATCCACAAGATATCAACGGAGAGCTCAGAACGTAAACTACAAGAGTCGAGAAGGCATGGGATCATGATTCTAATCCGAAGTACGTCAAACTCCGCCGAAAAGGCATATGACAGAATCTGCCAGAAAGTGACTTTGTTTTAAAACCCGTTTTTTATAATTTACAAGTCAGGTAGGCCTGAAACGGAGACCCGAGCCAAAAGTTATGGCCTTTTTAGTAAACTCCTGTCGATTCTACCTGTAACTCCTAGACCGTAATTGGGCTCACGATCCACAAGATGTCAATGGAAAGCTCGGAATGTAAACTACAAGTGACGAGAAGGCATGAGATCATGATTCTGTCCCGAAGCAGGTCAAAATCCGTCGAGAAGGCAGATGACAGAATCTGCCAGAAAGTGAATTTGTTTTATAACTCGTTTTTAATAATTTACAAGTCAAGTAAGCTTGAAACGGAGACACGAGCCAAAAGTTATGACCTTTTCAATAAAGCCCCTTTCGAATATGCCTGTAACTCCTAGACTGTAAGTGGACTCACTATCCACAAGATATCAACGGAAAGCTCGATCAGAACGTAAACTACAAGAGTCGAGAAGGCATGGGATCGTGATTCTAAGCCGAAGTACGTCAAAATCCTCCTAGAAGGCATATGTCAGAATCTGCCAGAAAGGGACTTTGTTTTAAAACCTGTTTTTTATAATTTACAAGTCAGGTTGGCCTGAAACGGAGACCCGAGCCAAAAATTATGGCCTTTTAAGTAAAGCTCCTTTCGATTCTACCTGTAACTCCTAGACCGTAATTGGGCTCACGATCCACAAGATGTCAATGGAAAGCTCGGAATGTAAACTACAAGTGCCGAGAAGGCAAGAGATCGTGATTCTGTCCCGAAGCAAGTCAAAATCCATCGAGAAGGCAGATGACATAATCTGCCAGAAAGTGAATTTGTTTTATAACTCGTTTTTAATAATTTACAAGTCAAGTTGCCTAGAAACAAAGACCCGAGCCAAAAGTTATGACCTTTTCAGTAAAGCCCCATTTGATTCGGCCTGTAAGTCCTAGACCGTAAGTGGGCTCACTATCCACAAGATATCAACGGAAAGCTCAGAACGTAAACTACAAGAGTCGAGAAGGCATGGGATCGTGATTCTATGCCGAAGTACGTCAAACTCCACAGACAAGGTATATGACAGAATCTGCCAGAATGTGACTTTGTTTTAAAACCCGTTTTTTATAATTTACAAGTCAGGTTGGCCTGAAACGGAGACCCGAACCAAAAGTTATGGCGTTTTCAGTAAAGCTCCTTTCCATTCTGCCTGTAACTCCTAGACCGTAACTGGGCACACGATCCACAAGATGTCAATGGAAAGCTCGGAATGTAAACTACAAGTGTCGAGAAGGAACGGGAACGTGATTCTGTCCCGAAGCAAGTCAAAATCCGTCGAGAAGGCAGTTGACAGAATCTGCCAGAAAGTAATTTTGTTTTAAAACCTGTTTTTAATAATTTACAAGTCAGGTTCGCATGAACGGAGACCCGAGCCGAAACTTATGGCGTTTTCAGTAAAGACCCTTTCGATTCTGCATGTAACTCCTAGACCGTAACTGGGCTCACAATCCACAAGATGTCAACGGAAAGCTCGGAATGTAAACTACAAGTGACGAGAAGGCACGGGATTGTGATTTTGCCCCGAAGCAGGTCAAAATCCGTCGAGAAGGCAGATGACAGAATCTGCCAGAAAGTGAATTTGTTTTATAACTCATTTTTAATAATTTACAAGTCAAGTACGCTTGAAACGGAGACACGAGCCAAAAGTTATGACCTTTTCAGTAAAGCCCCTTTCGATTCTGCCTGTAACTCCTAGACCGTAAGTGGACTCACTATCCACAAGATATCAACGGAAAGCTCAGAACGTAAACTACAAGAGTCGAGAAGGCATGGGATCGTGATTCTAATCCGAAGTACGTCAAACTCCGCCGAAAAGGCATATGACAGAATCTGCCAGAAAGTGACTTTGTTTTAAAACCCGTTTTTTATAATTTACAAGTCAGGTAGGCCTGAAACGGAGACCCGAGCCAAAAGTTATGGCCTTTATAGTAAACTCCTGTCGATTCTACCTGTAACTCCTAGACCGTAATTGGGCTCACGATCCACAAGATGTCAATGGAAAGCTCGGTATGTAAACTACAAGTGACGAGAAGGCATGAGATCATGATTCTGTCCCGAAGCAGGTCAAAATCCGTCGAGAAGGCAGATGACAGAATCTGCCAGAAAGTGAATTTGTTTTATAACTCGTTTTTAATAATTTACAAGTCAAGTAGGCTTGAAACGGAGACACGAGCCAATAGTTATGACCTTTTCAATAAAGCCCCTTTCGAATATGCCTGTAACTCCTAGACTGTAAGTGGACTCACTATCCACAAGATATCAACGGAAAGCTCGATCAGAACGTAAACTACAAGAGTCGAGAAGGCATGGGATCGTGATTCTAAGCCGAAGTACGTCAAAATCCTCCTAGAAGGCATATGTCAGAATCTGCCAGAAAGGGACTTTGTTTTAAAACCTGTTTTTTATAATTTACAAGTCAGGTTGGCCTGAAACGGAGACCCGAGCCAAAAGTTATGGCCTTTTAAGTAAAGCTCCTTTCGATTCTACCTGTAACTCCTAGACCGTAATTGGGCTCACGATCCACAAGATGTCGATGGAAAGCTCGGAATGTAAACTACAAGTGCCGAGAAGGCAAGAGATCGTGATTCTGTCCCGAAGCAAGTCAAAATCCATCGAGAAGGCAGATGATAGAATCTGCCAGAAAGTGAATTTGTTTTATAACTCGTTTTTAATAATTTACAAGTCAAGTTGCCTAGAAACAAAGACACGAGCCAAAAGTTATGACCTTTTCAGTAAAGCCCCATTTGATTCGGCCTGTAAGTCCTAGACCGTAAGTGGGCTCACTATCCACAAGATATCAACGGAAAGCTCAGAAATTAAACTTCAAGAGTCGAGAAGGCATGGGATCGTGATTCTATGCCGAAGTACGTCAAACTCCACAGATAAGGTATATGACAGAATCTGCCAGAATGTGACTTTGTTTTAAAACCCGTTTTTTATAATTTACAAGTCAGGTTGGCCTGAAACGGAGACCCGAACCAAAAGTTATGGCCTTTTCAGTAAAGCTCCTTTCCATTCTGCCTGTAACTCCTAGACCGTAACTGGGCTCACGATCCACAAGATGTCAATGGAAAGCTCGGAATGTAAACTACAAGTGTCGAGAAGGAACGGGATCGTGATTCTGTCCCGAAGCAAGTCAAAATCCGTCGAGAAGGTAGTCGACAGAATCTGCCAGAAAGTAACTTTGTTTTAAAACCCGTTTTTAATAATTTACTAGTCAGGTTGGCATGAACGGAGACCCGAGCCGAAAGTTATGGCCTTTTCAGTAAAGCCCCTTTCGATTCTGCATGTAACTCCTAGACCGTAACTAGGCTCACAATCCACAAGATGTCAACGGATTGCTCGGAATGTAAACTACAAGTGTCGAGAAGGCACGGGATTGTGATATTGCCCCGAAGCAGGTCAAAATCCGTCGAGAAGGCAGATGACAGAATCTGCCAGAAAGTGAATTTGTTTTATAACTCATTTTTAATAATTTACAAGTCAAGTACGCTTGAAACGGAGACACGAGCCAAAAGTTATGACCTTTTCAGTAAAGCCCCTTTCGATTATGCCTGTAACTCCTAGACCGTAAGTGGACTCACTATCCACAAGATATCAACGGAAAGCTCAGAACGTAAACTACAAGAGTCGAGAATGCATGGGATCATGATTCTAATCCGATGTACGTCAAACTCCGCCGAGAAGGCATATGACAGAATCTACCAGAAAGTGACTTTGTTTTAAAACCCATTTTTTATAATTTACAAGTCAGGTACGCCTGAAACGGAGACCCGACCCAAAAGTTATGGCCTTTTTAGTAAACTCCTGTCGATTCTACCTGTAACTCCTAGACCGTAATTGGGCTCACGATCCACAAGATGTCAATGGAAAGCTCGGAATGTAAACTACAAGTGACGAGAAGGCATGAGATCATGATTCTGTCCCGAAGCAGGTCAAAATCCGTCGAGAAGGCAGATGACAGAATCTGCCAGAAAGTGAATTTGTTTTATAACTCATTTTTATTAATTTACAAGTCAAGTACGCTTGAAACGGAGACACGAGCCAAAAGTTATGACCTTTTCAGTAAAGCCCCTTTCGATTCTGCCTGTAACTCCTAGACCGTAAGTGGACTCACTATCCACAAGATATCAACGGAAAGCTCAGAACGTAAACTACAAGAGTCGAGAAGGCATGGGATCGTGATTCTAATACGAAGTACGTCAAACTCCACCGAGAAGGCATATGACAGAATCTGCCAGAAATTGAAATTGTTTTAAAACCCGTTTTTTATAATTTACAAGTCAGGTAGGCCTGAAACGGAGACCCGGGCCAAAAGTTATGGCCTTTTCAGTAAAGCCCCTTTCGATTCTGCATGTAACTCCTA
Source organism: Calendula officinalis (assembly GCA_963853835.1). NCBI lineage: Eukaryota > Viridiplantae > Streptophyta > Magnoliopsida > Asterales > Asteraceae > Calendula > Calendula officinalis. The sequence goes on from OY970833.1 coordinate 10,924,064, forward strand.
GACCGTAACTGGGCTCACGATCCACAAGATGTCAATGGAAAGCTCGGAATGTAAACTACAAGTGTCGAGAAGGCACGGGATTTATATTCTGTCCCGAAGCAGGTCAAAATCCATCGAGAAGGCAGGTGACAGAATCTACCAGAAAGTGAATTTGTTTTAAAAATCGTTTTTAGTAATTTACAAGTCAAGTAGGCTTCAAACGGAGACCCGAGTCAAAAGTTATGACCTTTTCAGTAAAGCCCCTTTCGATTCTGCCTGTAACTCCTAGACCGTAAGTGCGCTCACTCTATCCACAAGATATCAACGGAAAGCTCAGAACGTAAACTACAAGCGTCGAGAAGGCATTGGATCGTGATTCTATGCCGAAGTACGTCAAACTCCGCCGAGAAGGCATATGACAGAATCTGCCAGAAAGTGACTCTGTTTTAAAACCCGTTTTTTATAATTTACAAGTCAGGTAGGCCTGAAACAGAGACCCGAGCCAAAAGTTATGGCCTTTTTAGTAAATCTCCTTACGATTCTGCCTGTAACTCGTAGACCGTAACTGGGCTCACGATCCACAAGATGTCAATGGAAAGCTCGGAATGTAAACTACAAGTGTCGAGAAGGCACGGGATTGTGATTCTGTCCCGAAGCAAGTTAAAATCCGTCGAGAAGGCAGATGACAGAATCTGCCAGAAAGTGAATTTGTTTTATAACTCGTTTTTAATAACTTACAAGTCAAGTAGGCTTGAAACGGAGACACGAGCCAAAAGTTATGACCTCTTCAATAAAGCCCCTTTCGATTCTGCCTGTAACTCCTAGACCGTAAGTGGACTCACTATCCACATGATATCAACGGAAAGCTCAGAACGTAAACTACAAGAGTCGAGAAGGCATGGGATCGTCATTCTAAGCCGAAGTACGTCAAAATCCTCCTAGAAGGCATATGACAGAATCTGCCAGAAAGGGACTTTATTTTAAAACCCATTTTTTTATAATATACAAGTCAAGTTGGCCTGAAACGGAGACCCGAGCCAAAAGTTATGGCCTTTTCAGAAAAGCTCCTTTCCATTCTGCCTGTAACTCCTAGACCGTAACTGGGCTCACGATCCACAAGATGTCAATGGAAAGCTCGGAATGTAAACTACAAGTGCCGAGAAGGAACGGGATCGTGATTCTGTCCCGAAGCAAGTCAAAATCCGTCGAGAAGGCAGTTGACAGAATCTGCCAGAAAGTAACTTTGTTTTAAAACCCGTTTTTAATAATTTACAAGTCAGGTTGGCATGAACGGAGACCCGAGCCGAAAGTTATGGCCTTTTCAGTAAAGCCCCTTTCGATTCTGCATGTAACTCCTAGACCGTAACTGGGCTCACAATCCACAAGATGTCAACGAAAAGCTCGGAATGTAAACTACAAGTGTCGAGAAGGCACGGGATTGTGATTTTGCCCCGAAGCAGGTCAAAATCTGTCGAGAAGGCAGATGACAGAATCTGCCAGAAAGTGAATTTGTTTTATAACTCATTTTTAATAATTTACAAGTCAAGTACGCTTGAAACGGAGACACGAGCCAAAAGTTATGACCTTTTCAGTAAAGCCCCTTTCGATTCTGCCTGTAACTCCTAGACCGTAAGTGGACTCACTATCCACAAGATATCAACGGAAAGTTCAGAACGTAAACTACAAGAGTCGAGAAGGCATGGATCGTGATTCTAATCCGAAGTACGTCATAATGGTGATTTTCGGTTATTACAAGTAACAAAACGCAGCGGAAAGATTTAATCACCATGAACGGATCTTGATATCAGTCATACAATTAAACTATAAGAAAATAAAACAAAGAGATTGGATGAACATTTCATACCCTTGAAGCCTTTGATCTTGTTGTGGATTCGGATGGATTTGATGATGGATTGAAACCAAATATTCAATTAGAATACCTCTAAAAGAAAGTCCACACAACACTTGTCTAGAACACCAATTGGGATGCTAGTCCCTCGAACAAGAAATCAAGAAACCAAAACCAAAAAAAAAACACAATGTTAATTTATTGTTGGTTTGTCTTGCTCGTGAATATCAAAATGCAAAATTGGATCTCACCAACCACACGCTCCTCTCTCCCAATATACAACCGTATATTTAAAAGAAGGGATTAGTATTGTGACGGTAAAAACAAGGGAAGGGTTTATGGTGCTTTAAACACCCTTTAATGCCTTCCATAAACCATTGATTTTATTTCACTCTAGTCCCTTGTCTTTTGTTCCTTCTATTTGCTTACAATTAAGTTTCAATATTAACAATTAATATTAAACTTTAATATATACAAGCATGTAGCTTATATTAATATATAATGTAATTACCCTAATTACACTATATATCTTATGGTGTTAAGTGTTTAAGTGTGTGACCCTTTAGGCTCACAAACTACTAGCCATATAACTATATGTTATACGCGTGAAGCATATTCCAACAGCTCCCACTTGCGCACGTGATAACATCAAGTAGTTATACAAGCAAAGGTTAGAGTCTAGCAACCCGCCAATGCCCCTAGAAGTACATGAGGAGTTTCATAAAATCTTTGTTCAAAGTTTTTCGAGCAGTTATCCTTTTGTTACTGATACTATGTTGAATTTTAGACAAGGATAAATGTCAATCTAAAATTTCAACGATTCTGTTTCTCGATCTATACATTGAAGTAGATTACCAAAACCAATCAAGATTCATCTTGATTACCTTTTGGGTGTGGCCACACATACATCTATTCAAATCATCGAGGGGCCCAGTAGTATCTAATCCACATGCGTGGAGGAACAAATTCTTTGTTGACTGCACGTGTCTGTCATATGCTTAATGACAAACCCGATAATGGTTGTTATAGCAGCCTTATTCAGGTCAGCGTTTAACCATATCAAAGTTTGCCCCTCTACATACACAAACCAACTTGCATCTCAAGTCAGAGGATAAGTGACAAAGCCTTTGTGAGATTCACTTGTGACATAAATCCAGGAAGTGATTTCTCATAGGTTGGGTCAGTCCAATTGTGCATCAATATGAACAACATGTGAGTTTGATTTTATCATCCTTAGCCATACTAAGATAATGTCATGAATGCACTCAGATTTGTCTTAATAATATTCCCATATTATTAATATGACAATGGACAGTTTAGAATATAAAACGCAGTAAATATTCATGGATATAAACATGCAAATATAGAACACAGTTGATATTCATATAAAAACGATCATATCAAATATATCAATTTATTCCAATAAAAAACTGCTCAATGTTCCATTATCCAAATACTAAAACAGATTACATGAAACTACTAGCTGGTCGAAGTCCAATGTTTCTAGCATGCTCAATATGTTTGGTACATGACATTGGCTACGTGAAGGGGTCAGCTAAGTTGTCATCTGTATGAACTTTGAGCAAGCGTACATCTCCCATTAGGATCGCATCTCTAATGTAGTGAACCTTCCTCCGGTAATGTCTGGCGCCTTTCTGAACACCAGGTTCGTTGGCAATGATGATAGCACCTGTGTTATCACAGTACATATCCATGGGTCTTTCATTACTGGGGACAACTCCAAGCCCAGAAATGAATTTCCTCATCCAAACAGCTTCCATTGCAGCTTCAGTAGTTGCAATGTATTCAGCTTCTGTAGAAGACATAGCGATAGTGCTCTGCTTCGCACTTTTCCAATCAACAGCGCCTCCGTTCAAAACGAAAACATACCCCGTTTGAGATTTGGAATCATCTCTATCAGTCTCAAAACTAGCGTCAGAATAACAAGTAACGCTTAGCTCATTTTGAGGCTCACCACCATAGACAAGAAACATATCTTTAGTATTCCTAAGATACTTCAGTATGTTCTTAACAGCAGTCCATTGACTCTCACCTGGATTCTGTTGATATCGGCTTGTAAGGTTCTGTGAGAATGCTACATCAGGTCTTGTGCACCGCACAACATACATGATAGATCCTACTGCCGAGGCATAGGGGACATCACGCATACGTTTCATCTCATCAGGTGAGGACGGTCCTTGAGTCTTACTCAAGTGTACATTGTGTTGCATAGGGAGACTTCCACGTTTGGAAGCATCCATTCTAAATCGTTTTAGAATCTTATCAATGCACGCACTTTGACTTAGTCCGATTAACCGCTTTGATCTATCTCTGTAGATCTTTATACCAAGTATATATGCCGCTTCCCCAAGATCCTTCATAGCGAAGCACTTCCCAAGCCAGGATTTTACATCTTGTAGCATTGGAATGTTATTTCCTATGAGTAGTATGTCATCAACATATAGGATTAGAAAGACGACGATGCTCCCACTAGCTCTTACATATACACATGGCTCGTCGGGATTCTGAGTAAAGCCAAACGTTTTGACTTCCTCGTCGAATCTTTTGTTCCAACTTCTGGATGCTTGCTTTAGTCCATAAATGGACCTTTGAAGCTTACATACTTTCTTTGGGTGTTTTGTATTAACAAAACCCTCAGGCTGAGCCATATAGACATCTTCATCAAGGTGTCCATTCAAGAAAGCAGTTTTAACATCCATTTGCCAAATCTCATAGTCATAGTACGCTGCTATGGCTATGACAATCCTAATAGCTCTAACGTCGGCAACAGGCGAGAAGGTTTCATCATAGTCAATCCCGTAGGTTTGAGTGTAACCTTTTGCTACCAATCGAGCTTTATAGGTGTGTACATTTCCATCCATGTCGGTCTTCTTCTTGAAGATCCACTTGCTACCAACAGTCTTACTGTTAGGAGGAAGATCAACCAAAGTCCATACTTGGTTATCTTTCATGGATTGCATTTCCGCGTTCATAGGATCAAGCCATTTGTCAGATTCAGAATCTGCTAATGCAGCTCGATAGTTAGGGGGTTCATTATGATCCCCTAAACTCAGCTCCTCAGCATCAATTTGGAAACCATATCGTTCAGGTGCATGAGGTGTCCTTGCGGACCTTCGAACGGGGACTTCATCATTTTGAGGTGCAACAGGAACAGTTTCATGTTCAACCTCATCTTGATGTTCGCTAGTATCTACAATAGTTTGTGCATCTTCATCGCTTGGAATCTCGTCAAAGTCGATGGTACTCCCACTTGCTTCTTGTGAAATGAGATTGCTCTCAAGAAACTCAGCATAACGAGCAATAATTACTTTTTGCTCAGGTGGATAGTAGAAATAGTAACCCATTGTTTCCTCAGGGTATCCTATAAAGATGCACTTAACAGCTCTGGGTTCAAGTTTGTTCGGTGTGTCTCGTTTCACGAGAGCCTCACAACCCCAGACCTTCAAGTAAGACAAGTTAGGGACTTTCCCATGCCATATCTCATATGGTGTCTTTTCAACCTTCTTGGTGGGAACCATATTCAGTATGCGAGCAGCCGATTTGAGTGCATAACCCCAAAAGGATAGAGGCAGAGTTGTAGGACTCATCATCGATCGGACCATGTCAAGCAAGGTGCGATTTCTCCTCTCCGATACACCATTATGCTGTGGTGTATAAGGGGGAGTGAATTGTGAGACAATCCCACAATTCTTAAGATGGTCTTGAAACTCATGCCTCATGTACTCTCCTCCTCGATCAGAACGGAGAACCTTTATCTTCTTGCCGAGTTGATTTTCTACTTCATTTTGGAAAGCTTTGAACGTTTCAAAGGTTTCATGTTTATGTTTAATCAAGTAAACATAACCATAACGACTAAAGTCGTCTGTGAAAGTAATGAAGTAGGTAGCACCTTCCCTAGTTCGAGTTCTAAAAGGGCCACATACATCAGTATGTATGAGTCCAAGTAGATCATTGGCTCTTTCGCCTACATGGGAGAAAGGCTTGCGTGCCATTTTACCAGATATACAAGAAACACATTTATCAAATGATTCAGAATCATCTGATTTTATAAGTCCATCCTTTTGTAATTTCAAAACGCGTTTCTTGTTAACGTGGCAAAGGCGACAATGCCATAGGAAAGTAGAATCCAAGTTCTTCTTGGATTTCTTGTTGCTACATGTATAAATAGAACTACTGTTTGTGATACGATTATGCATGTCAATCTCAAAGATACCATCATGAGGAATAGCATTAAAGTAAAAAACATTATCCTTTGAAACTGAAATACCAAAATCCGTAAAAGTATGAATAAAACCATTATTCCACAAACAAGAAAGCGATACTATACCCCTAGTAATACTAGGCGCATAGTGACAATTGTCTAATACAATAATTAAACCACTAGGAAGGATTAAATCATAGCTTCCTATAGCTTCGACCGGTGCACGCATCCCATTGCCTACGTACAAATCCAAAGCTAAATGGTTTAGCTTTCTACTTCCCCTTAGACCCTGCATGGTATTACAAATGTGAGTTCCACAACCAGTGTCATATACCCATGATTTCTTAGGGAAAGCATATAGTTCTATTGTGAAGATACCTGATGTGCCAACCTTGTTGGCTTTGTTCTTCATCAACTCCGCCAGGTAGGCAGAACAATTCCTCCTCCAATGGCCTGTTTCACCGCAGTGATGGCAAGCAAGCTCCTTAGCAGGGTGCTCCTTATGAGTAGGTGGGGGAACCTTTGGCTTGGGCTTGTAAACTTGCTTTCCCTTGCCATGGCCCTTAGCAACTACTTGCGGTTTCGGTTTTTGGATCTTCCCTTGCCTTATAGCAAGGACAGTAGGGGCCGGAGTTTTCTTGGGTAGGCTTGCTTCCGTTTGTTTCAGCATAGCATGTAATTCGGCGAATGTCTTCCCCATACTATGCATATGATAAGTCATGACAAACGGTGCAAAATCCTTATTGAGGGACGTTAGAATCAAGCTAATCCCAAGGATGTGCGGCATAGCGTAACCAAGCTTCTCCATTTGGTCTAAGTAGCTCTTCATCTTCAAGAGATAAGAGCTAACAGACTGTCCCTCCTCCTGCTTGCAAGCGTGGAAGGCTTTGACAGTATCAAAGAGTTCCTGCTCGGCTTGCTTTTGATACATGGCTTGTAGTTCATGCATCATATCAAATGCAGTGAGGTCCTCGAGATTCTTTTGAATCTCGGGAATCATGCTCACTAGCATAAGCGCGGCGACCTCTTGTTGTTCGTTAAACCTCTTGGTATAGGCCGTACGAACAGCATCGGTGGCGGTAGCAGCAGGGGCAGGGGGCAGCGCCTCCTCCAAATGGTGGTACTTGCGCTCGGCCCTAAGGACAATCCTTAGGTTTCGAGACCAGTCCACAAAGTTCGTTCCATCAAGTTTCTCTTTTTCGAGAACGGAACGAATGGTGGTGTGTGTTAGGGTTTGATTGTTTGAAGTCATCTACAAAATTACAAAGTTCATTAATTAGTATTTTCAATAATAATGTCTTTTAATAAATTAACTACCCAATTAATTTTAATTAAAAGCTAAGATCCCATTGAGCTTCTATCATCGCATCAGTTGATCTGCTAGAGATGATAGATCCAATAGGTAGGTGACGATCAACAATTGCATTACAAGTGCAACTCTTAGAGGTATGGGACTTCATGGCACCTAGTGAACAAGCATCTAGGGTCAAGTGGCATGTTTGTCGCATCTTCGCCTCGAGTCAAGGTCTCACCGTTAACTTGATTAAGTCATCCAATGTGAAATCATGTCAAAATAAATCTAGGTCTCACCGTAGTGAATAATGACCTCGGATCTAAATTCAAACCACGTCTCACGTGAATTCAAAAATAGAAGCAAGTGATTATCAACCGATTGGACGGCGTGACTTAAATTTTAGGTATGTTTAAATTTTAATTGATAAAATTTTATTAAGATATGAATGAATCATGTACTTCATTCATACCACTTCATAAGTCTTGTAATAAACGGTAAAAACTTTTAGCGATTATTAAGTGATAAGTTTCAAATCATATGTAAACTTAGTTTAATCTCAAAACGATTTTAGATTAAAGGTTTAATCATCAATGATTAACTAGTAATCATCAATGATTAAGGGTTTGAATGTTTTAATGTTTGTGTTTAAAAACCATTTTTAATTGTTTTACTACTTGTATCTAATAGAAAAGAAAAACAACCACAAACAAAGAATAAAACATGCAACAAATTTTGTGCAAACCTCGACCGATGAAATCCTAGGTTCGGTCACGTGAGTCATCACGACGGACCGAAGGGTCAAACTAGGGGACGGGCCAACATGAACCCAAACGGGCCTACATAAACCCAATGGGCTCCCACTTGCTCCAAGACATTCTTGAGCAAGTAGAACCCAAAATTGTGAAAAAGTATAATCTGCCAGATAATTCCAGCAGACTTTGAAGCCCGAAAAATCACTGAAGGAGTCTTCGTTGGTCTTCCCGGCCTTCTGGAAAGTTGTAGCCCACGACTTTGCAAGCATTTTAGGCTTTTGAATTGCCCAAAACGGAGTCCGTATGCCTCTGGAAAACCTGTTTTCGTACAGCCCTCGCTTTTGTGACGGAAATTTGTTGTTTTCTTCATTAGTCTTCAATATTTTTTGTCAACAATTTACAATAAAAAGATAAAATACATACAATCTATTCTATTACTTTTACATTACAAATTGCCCCAAAAATGGCACCAAAAATAAAAGAAAAATAAATGAAACAAATTACAACAATTAAGCCAAAAAAACAAGGCTTTTCCCAAACAACCAAACAACCAAACATCAACCACATTCATTCACAAATGGTCTAGGCTTTCATCGGTTTGCACAAACAAGCAACAATTTGACAAGGCTTTGGCTTGGGATATGGCAAAAATACATGTTTTGCCATATCAACAACATGGAATTAAAAAATAAATTCCAAGCCAAATAATCAAAAAATACAATAACAAGATTAATTTTTTGATTTGATTTTGTAACAAGTGACAATAGGGTTCCAAAAATACCATATTTTAACCCATTAATTTATAAAAACACCAAAAATTTGATTGATTTTTGCCACTTTTCACAAAATCTAGCTAATTATATGATTAATATAATGACTCGTGATACCACTAATGGTGATTTTCGGTTATTACAAGTAACAAAACGCAGCGGAAAGATTTAATCACCATGAACGGATCTTGATATCAATCATACAATTAAACTATAAGAAAATAAAACAAAGAGATTGGATGAACATTTCATACCCTTGAAGCCTTTGATCTTGTTGTGGATTCGGATGGATTTGATGATGGATTGAAACCAAATATTCAATTAGAATACCTCTAAAAGAAAGTCCACACAACACTTGTCTAGAACACCAATTGGGATGCTAGTCCCTCGAACAAGAAATCAAGAAACCAAAACCAAAAAAAAAACCACAATGTTAATTTATTGTTGGTTTGTCTTGCTCGTGAATATCAAAATGCAAAATTGGATCTCACCAACCACACGCTCCTCTCTCCCAATATACAACCGTATATTTAAAAGAAGGGATTAGTATTGTGACGGTGAAAACAAGGGAAGGGTTTATGGTGCTTTAAACACCCTTTAATGCCTTCCATAAACCATTGATTTTATTTCACTCTAGTCCCTTGTCTTTTGTTCCTTCTATTTGCTTACAATTAAGTTTCAATATTAACAATTAATATTAAACTTTAATATATACAAGCATGTAGCTTATATTAATATATAATGTAATTACCCTAATTACACTATATATCTTATGGTGTTAAGTGTTTAAGTGTGTGACCCTTTAGGCTCACAAACTACTAGCCATATAACTATATGTTATACGCGTGAAGCATATTCCAACACGTCAAACTCCGCCGAGAAGGCATATGACAGAATCTGCCAGAAAGTGACTTTGTTTTAAAACCCGTTTTTTATAATTTACAAGTCAGGTAGGCCTGAAACGGAGACCCGAGCCAAAAGTTATGGCCTTTTTAGTAAACTCCTTTCGATTCTACCTGTAACTCCTAGACCGTAATTGGGCTCACGATCCACAAGATGTCAATGGAAAGCTCAAAATGTAAACTACAAGTGACGAGAAGGCATGAGATCATGATTCTGTCCCGAAGCAAGTCAAAATCCGTCGAGAAGGCAGATGACAGAACTGCCAGAAAGTGAATTTGTTTTATAACTCATTTTTAATAATTTACAAGTCAAGTAGGCTTGAAACGGAGACACGACCCAAAAGTTATGACCTTTTCAATAAAGCCCCTCTCGATTCTTCCTGTAACTCCTAGACCATCAGTGGACTCACTATCCACAAGTTATCAACGGAAAGCTCAGAACGTAAACTACAAGAGTCGAGACGGCATGGGATCGTGATTTTATGCCGAAGTACGTCAAACTCTGCCGAGAAGGCATATGACAGAATCTGCCAGAAAGTGACTTTGTTTTAAAACCCGTTTTTTATAATTTACAAGTCAGGTTGGCCTGAAACGGAGACCCGAGCCAAAAGTTATGGCCTTTTCAGTAAATCTCCTTTCGATTCTACATGTAACTCCTAGACCGTAACTGGGCTCACGATCCACAAGATGTCAATGGAAAGCTTGGAATGTAAACTACAAGTGTCGAGAAGGCACGGGATCGTGATTCTGTCCCGAAGCTAGTCAAAATCCGTCGAGAAGGCAGATGACAGAATCTACCAGAAAGTGTATTTGTTTTATAACTCGTTTTTAATAATTTACAACGCAAGTAAGCTTGAAACGGACACCCGAGTGAAACGTTATGAGCTTTTCAGTAAAGCCCCTTTCGATTCTGCATGTACATCCTAGACTGTAAGTGGGCTCACGATCCACAAGATATCAACATAAAGCTCAGAATGTAACTTCCAGAGTCGAGAAGGCACGAGATCGTGATTCTATCTCGAAGCAGGTCAAAATCCATCGAGATGGCAGATGACAGAATCTACCAAAAAGTCAATTTGTTTTAAAACCCATTTTTAATAATTTACAAGTCAAGCAGGCATGAAACAGATACCCGAGCAAAAAGTTATGGCCTTTTCAGTAAAGCCCCTTTCGATTCTGCCAGTAACTCCTAGACCGTAAGTGGGCTCATGATCCAAAAGATATCAACGGATAGCTCGGAACGTAAACTACTAGGGACGAGAAGGCAGGGGATCGTGATTCTGTACCGAAGCAGGTTAAAATCTGCAATGAAGGCAGATGACAGAATCTGCCAGAAATTGAAATTGTTTTAAAACCCGTTTTTTATAATTTACAAGTAAGGTAGGCCTGAAACGGAGACCCGGGCCAAAAGTTATGGCCTTTTCAGTAAAGCCCCTTTCGATTCTGCATGTAACTCCTAGACCGTAACTGGGCTCACGATCCACAAGATGTCAACGGAAAGCTCGGAATGTAAACTACAAGTGTCGAGAAGGCACGGGATTGATAATCTGTCCCGAAGCAGGTCAAAATCCGTCGAGAAGGCAGATGACAGAATCTACCAGAAAGTGAATTTGTTTTAAAAATCGTTTTTAGTAATTTACAAGTCAAGTAGGCTTCAAACGGAGACCCGAGTCAAAAGTTATGACCTTTTCAGTAAAGCCCCTTTCGATTCTGCCTGTAACTCCTAGACCGTAAGTGCGCTCACTCAATCCACAAGATATCAACGGAAAGCTCAGAACGTAAACTACAAGCGTCGAGAAGGCATTGGATCGTGATTCTATGCCGAAGTACGTCAAACTCCGCCGAGAAGGCATACGACAGAGTCTGCACGAAAGTGACTTTGTTTTAAAACCCGTTTTTTATAATTTACAAGTCAGGTAGGCCTGAAACAGAGACCCAAGCCAAAAGTTATGGCCTTTTTAGTAAATCTCCTTTCGATTCTGCCTGTAACTCCTAGACCGTAACCGGGCTCACGATCCACAAGATGTCAATGGAAAGCTCGGAATGTAAACTACAAGTGTCGAGAAGGCACGGGATCATGATTCTGTCCCGAAGCAAGTTAAAATCCGTCGAGAAGGCAGATGACAGAATCTGCCAGAAAGTGAATTTGTTTTATAACTCGTTTTTAATAATTTACAAGTCAAGTAGGCTTGAAACGGAGACACAAGCCAAAAGTTATGACCTTTTCAATAAAGCCCCTTTCGATTCTGCCTGTAACTCCTAGACCGTAAGTGGACTCACTATCCACATGATATCAACGGAAAGCTCAGAACGTAAACTACAAGAGTCGAGAAGGCGTGGGATCGTGATTCTAAGCCGAAGTACGTCAAAATCCTCCTAGAAGGCATATGACAGAATCTGCCAGAAAGGGACTTTGTTTTAAAACCCGTTTTTTTATAATATACAAGTCAGGAAGGCCTGAAATGGAGACCCGAGCCAAAAGTTATGACCTTTTCAATAAAGGCCCTTGTGATTCTGCCTGTAACTCCTAGACTGTAAGTGGACTCAGTATCCACAAGATATCAACGGAAAGTTCAGAACGTAAACTACAAGAGTCGAGAAGGCATGGGATCGTGATTCTATGCCGAAGTACGTCAAACTCCGCCGAGAAGGCATATGACAGAATCTGCCAGAAAGTGACTTTGTTTTAAAACCCGTTTTTTATAATTTACAAGTCAGGTAGGCCTGAAACAGAGACCCGAGCCAAAAGTTATGGCCTTTTTAGTAAATCTCCTTTCGATTCTGCCTGTAACTCCTAGACCGTAACCGGGCTCACGATCCACAAGATGTCAATGGAAAGCTCGGAATGTAAACTTCAAGTGACGAGAAGGCACGGGATCGTGATTCTGTCCCGAAGCAAGTTAAAATCCGTCGAGAAGGCAGATGACAGAATCTGCCAGAAAGTGAATTTGTTTTATAACTCGTTTTTAATAATTTACAAGTCAAGTAGGCTTGAAACGGAGACACAAGCCAAAAGTTATGACCTTTTCAATAAAGCCCCTTTCGATTCTGCCTGTAACTCCTAGACCGTAAGTGGACTCACTATCCACATGATATCAACGGAAAGCTCATAACGTAAACTACAAGAGTCGAGAAGGCGTGGGATCGTGATTCTAAGCCGAAGTACGTCAAAATCCTACTAGAAGGCATATGACAGAATCTGCCAGAAAGGGACTTTGTTTTAAAACCCGTTTTTTTATAATATACAAGTCAGGAAGGCCTGAAATGGAGACCCGAGCCAAAAGTTATGACCTTTTCAATAAAGGCCCTTGTGATTCTGCCTGTAACTCCTAGACTGTAAGTGGACTCAGTATCCACAAGATATCAACGGAAAGTTCAGAACGTAAACTACAAGAGTCGAGAAGGCATGGGATCGTGATTCTATGCCGAAGTACGTCAAACTCCGCCGAGAAGGCATATGACAGAATCTGCCAGAAAGTGACTTTGTTTTAAAACCCGTTTTTTATAATTTACAAGTCAGGTAGGCCTGAAACAGAGACCCGAGCCAAAAGTTATGGCCTTTTTAGTAAATCTCCTTTCGATTCTGCCTGTAACTCCTAGACCGTAACCGGGCTCACGATCCACAAGATGTCAATGGAAAGCTCGGAATGTAAACTTCAAGTGTCGAGAAGGCACGGGATCGTGATTCTGTCCCGAAGCAAGTTAAAATCCGTCGAGAAGGCAGATGACAGAATCTGCCAGAAAGTGAATTTGTTTTATAACTCGTTTTTAATAATTTACAAGTCAAGTAGGCTTGAAACGGAGACACGAGCCAAAAGTTATGACCTTTTCAATAAAGCCCCTTTCGATTCTGCCTGTAACTCCTAGACCGTAAGTGGACTCTCTATCCACATGATATCAACGAAAAGCTCAGAACGTAAACTACAAGAGTCGAGAAGGCATGGGATCGTGATTCTAAGCCGAAGTGCGTCAAAATCCTCCTAGAAGGCATATGACAGAATCTGCCAGAAAGGGACTTTATTTTAAAACCCGTTTTTTTATAATATACAAGTCAAGTAGGCCTGAAACGGAGACCCGAGCCAAAACTTATGGCCTTTTCAGTAAAGCTCCTTTCCATTCTGCCTGTAACTCCTAGACCGTAACTGGGCTCACGATCCACAAGATGTCAATGGAAAGCTCGGAATGTAAACTACAAGTGACGAGAAGGAACGGGATCGTGATTCTGTCCCGAAGCAAGTCAAAATCCGTCGAGAAGGCAGTTGACAGAATCTGCCAGAGAGTAACTTTGTTTTAAAACCCGTTTTTAATAATTTACAAGTCAGGTTGGCATGAACGGAGACCCGAGCCGAAAGTTATGGCCTTTTCAGTAAAGCCCCTTTCGATTCTGCATGTAACTCCTAGACCGTAACTGGGCTCACAATCCACAAGATGTCAACGGAAAGCTCGGAATGTAAACTACAAGTGACGAGAAGGTACGGGATTGTGATTTTGCCCCGAAGCAGGTCAAAATCCGTCGAGAAGGCAGATGACAGAATCTGCCAGAAAGTGAATTTGTTTTATAACTCATTTTTAATAATTTACAAGTCAAGTACGCATGAAACAGAGACACGAGCCAAAAGTTATGACCTTTTCAGTAAAGCCCCTTTCGATTCTGCCTGTAACTCCTAGACCGTAAGTGGACTCACTATCCACAAGATATCAACGGAAAGCTCAGAACGTAAACTACAAGAGTCGAGAAGGCATGGGATCGTGATTCTAATCCGAAGTACGTCAAACTCCGCCGAGAAGGCATATGACAGAATCTGCCAGAAAGTGACTTTGTTTTAAAACCCGTTTTTTATAATTTACAAGTCAGGTAGGCCTGAAACGGAGACCCGACCCAAAAGTTATGGCCTTTTTAGTAAACTCCTTTCGATTCTACCTGTAACTCCTAGACCGTAATTGGGCTCACGATCCACAAGATCTCAATCGAAAGCTCGGAATGTAAACTACAAGTGACGAGAAGGCATGAGATCATGATTATGTCCCGAAGCAAGTCAAAATCCGTCGAGAAGGCAGATGACAGAATCTGCCAGAAAGTGAATTTGTTTTATAACTCATTTTTAATAATTTACAAGTCAAGTACGCTTGAAACGGAGACACGAGCCTAAAGTTATGACCTTTTCAGTAAAGCCCCTTTCGATTCTGCCTGTAACTCCTAGACCGTAAGTGGACTCACTATCCACAAGATATCAACGGAAAGCTCAGAACGTAAACTACAAGAGTCGAGAAGGCATGGGATCGTGATTCTAATCCGAAGTACGTCAAACTCCGCCGAGAAGGCATATGACAGAATCTGCCAGAAAGTGACTTTGTTTTAAAACCCGTTTTTTATAATTTACAAGTCATGTAGGCCTGAAACGGAGACCCGAGCCAAAATTTATGGCCTTTTTAGTAAACTCCTTTCGATTCTACCTGTAACTCCTAGACCGTAATTGGGCTCACGATCCACAAGATGTCAATGGAAAGCTCGGAATGTAAACTACAAGTGACGAGAAGGCATGAGATCATGATTATGTCCCGAAGCAAGTCAAAATCCGTCGAGAAGGCAGATGACAGAACTGCCAGAAAGTGAATTTGTTTTATAACTCATTTTTAATAATTTACAAGTCAAGTAGGCTTGAAACGGAGACACGACCCAAAAGTTATGACCATTTCAATAAAGCCCCTTTCGATTCTTCCTGTAACTCCTAGACCGTCAGTGGACTCACTATCCACAAGATATCAACGGAAAGCTCATAACGTAAACAACAAGAGTCGAGACGGCATGGGATCGTGATTCTATGCCGAAGTACGTCAAACTCCGCTGAGAAGGTATATGACAGAATCTGCCAGAAAGTGACTTTGTTTTAAAACCCGTTTTTTATAATTTACAAGTCAGGTTGGCCTGAAACGGAGACCCGAGCCAAAAGTTATGGCCTTTTCAGTAAAGCTCCTTTCGATTCTACCTGTAACTCCTAGACCGTAACTGGGCTCACGATCCACAAGATGTCAATGGAAAGCTCGAAATGTAAACTACAAGTGACGAGAAGGCACGGGATCGTGATTCTGTCCCGAAGCTAGTCAAAATTCGTCGAGAAGGCAGATGACAGAACTGCCAGAAAGTGAATTTGTTTTATAACTCATTTTTAATAATTTACAAGTCAAGTAGGCTTGAAACGGAGACACGACCCAAAAGTTATGACCATTTCAATAAAGCCCCTTTCGATTCTTCCTGTAACTCCTAGACCGTCAGTGGACTCACTATCCACAAGATATCAACGGAAAGCTCATAACGTAAACTACAAGAGTCGAGACGGCATGGGATCGTGATTCTATGCCGAAGTACGTCAAACTCCGCCGAGAAGGCATATGACAGAATCTGCCAGAAAGTGACTTTGTTTTAAAACCCGTTTTTTATAATTTACAAGTCAGGTTGGCCTGAAACGGAGACCCGAGCAAAAAGTTATGGCCTTTTCAGTAAAGCTCCTTTCGATTCTACCTGTAACTCCTAGACCGTAACTGGGCTCACAATCCACAAGATGTCAATGGAAAGCTCGGAATGTAAACTTCAAGTATCGAGAAGGCACGGGATCGTGATTCTGTCCCGAAGCTAGTCAAAATCCGTCGAGAAGGCAGATGACAGAATCTGCCAGAAAGTGTACTTGTTTTATAACTCGTTTTTAATAATTTACAACACAAGTAAGCTTGAAACGGACACCCGAGTAAAACGTTATGCCCTTTTCATTAAAGCCCCTTTCGATTCTGCATGTACATCCTAGACCGTAAGTGGGCTCACGATCCACAAGATATCAACATAAAGCTCAGAATGTAACTTCCAGAGTCGAGAAGGCACGAGATCGTGATTCTATCTCGAAGCAGGTCAAAATCCATCGAGATGGCAGATGACAGAATCTACCAAAAAGTCAATTTGTTTTAAAACCCATTTTTAATAATTTACAAGTTAAGTAGGCATGAAACAGATACCCGAGAAAAAAGTTATGGCCTTTTCAGTAAAGCCCCTTTCGATTCTGCTAGTAACTCCTAGACCGTAAGTGGGCTCATGATCCAAAAGATATCAACGGATAGCTCGGAACGTAAACTACTAGGGTCGAGAAGGCCGGGGATCGTGATTCTGTACCGAAGCAGGTTAAAATCTGCAATGAAGGCATATGACAGAATCTGCCAGAAAGTGACTTTGTTTTAAAACCCGTTTTTTATAATTTACAAGTCAGGTAGGCCTGAAACAGAGACCCGAGCCATAAGTTATGGCCTTTTTAGTAAATCTCCTTTCGATTCTGCCTGTAACTCCTAGACCGTAACTGGGCTCACGATCCACAAGATGTCAATGGAAAGCTCGGAATGTAAACTACAAGTGACGAGAAGGCACGGGATCGTGATTCTGTCCCGAAGCAAGTTAAAATCCATCGAGAAGGCAGATGACAGAATCTGCCAGAAAGTGAATTTGTTTTATAACTCGTTTTTAATAATTTACAAGTCAAGTAGGCTTGAAACGGAGACACGAGCCAAAAGTTATGACCTTTTCAATAAAGCCCCTTTCGATTCTGCCTGTAACTCCTAGACCGTAAGTGGACTCTCTATCCACATGATATCAACGGAAAGCTCAGAACGTAAACTACAAGAGTCGAGAAGGCATGGGATCGTGATTCTAAGCCAAAGTGCGTCAAAATCCTCCTAGAAGGCATATGACAGAATCTGCCAGAAAGGGACTTTATTTTAAAACCCGTTTTTTTATAATATACAAGTCAAGTAGGCCTGAAACGGAGACCCGAGCCAAAACTTATGGCCTTTTCAGTAAAGCTCCTTTCCATTCTGCCTGTAACTCCTAGACCGTAACTGGGCTCACGATCCACAAGATGTCAATGGAAAGCTCGGAATGTAAACTACAAGTGTCGAGAAGGAACGGGATCGTGATTCTGTCCCGAAGCAAGTCAAAATCCGTCGAGAAGGCAGTTGACAGAATCTGCCAGAAAGTAACTTTGTTTTAAAACCCGTTTTTAATAATTTACAAGTCAGGTTGGCATGAACGGAGACCCGAGCCGAAAGTTATGGCCTTTTCAGTAAAGCCCCTTTCGATTCTGCATGTAACTCCTAGACCGTAACTGGGCTCACAATCCACAAGATGTCAACGGAAAGCTCGGAATGTGAACTACAAGTGTCGAGAAGGCACGGGATTGTGATTTTGCCCCGAAGCAGGTCAAAATCCGTCGAGAAGGCAGATGACAGAATCTGCCAGAAAGTGAATTTGTTTTATAACTCATTTTTAATAATTTACAAGTCAAGTACGCATGAAACGGAGACACGAGCCAAAAGTTATGACCTTTTCAGTAAAGCCCCTTTCGATTCCGCCGGTAACTCCTAGACCGCAAGTGGACTCACTATCCACAAGATATCAACGGAAAGCTCAGAACGTAAACTACAAGAGTCGAGAAGGCATGGGATCGTGATTCTAATCCGAAGTACGTCAAACTCCGCCGAGAAGGCATATGACAGAATCTGCCAGAAAGTGACTTTGTTTTAAAACCCGTTTTTTATAATTTACAAGTCAGGTAGGCCTGAAACGGAGACCCGAGCCAAAAGTTATGGCCTTTTTAGTAAACTCCTTTCGATTCTACCTGTAACTCCTAGACCGTAATTGGGCTCACGATCCACAAGATGTCAATGGAAAGCTCGGAATGTATACTACAAGTGACGAGAAGGCATGAGATCATGATTATGTCCCGAAGCAAGTCAAAATCCGTCGAGTAGGCAGATGACAGAATCTGCCAGAAAGTGAATTTGTTTTATAACTCATTTTTAATAATTTACAAGTCAAGTACGCTTGAAACGGAGACACGAGCCAAAAGTTATGACCATTTCAGTAAAGCCCCTTTCGATTCTGCCTGTAACTCCTAGACCGTAAGTGGACTCACTATCCACAAGATATCAACGGAAAGCTCAGAATGTAAACTGCAAGAGTCGAGAAGGCATGGGATCGTGATTCTAATCCGAAGTACGTCAAACTCCGCCGAGAAGGCATATGACAGAATCTGCCAGAAAGTGACTTTGTTTTAAAACCCGTTTTTTATAATTTACAAGTCAGGTAGGCCTGAAACGGAGATCCGAGCCAAAAGTTATGGCCTCTTTAGTAAACTCCTTTCGATTCTACCTGTAACTCCTAGACCGTAATTGGGCTCACGATCCACAAGATGTCAATGGAAAGCTCGGAATGTAAACTACAAGTGACGAGAAGGCATGAGATCATGATTATGTCCCGAAGCAAGTCAAAATCCGTCGAGAAGGCAGATGACAGAACTGCCAGAAAGTGAATTTGTTTTATAACTCATTTTTAATAATTTAAAAGTCAAGTAGGCTTGAAACGGAAACACGACCCAAAAGTTATGACCTTTTCAATAAAGCCCCTTTTGATTCTTCCTGTAACTCCTAGACCGTCAGTGGACTCACTATCCACAAGATATCAACGGAAAGCCCATAACGTAAACTACAAGAGTCGAGACGGCATGGGATCGTGATTCTATGCCGAAGTACGTCAAACTCCGCCGAGAAGGTATATGACAGAATCTGCCAGAAAGTGACTTTGTTTTAAAACCCGTTTTTTATAATTTACAAGTCAGGTTGGCCTGAAACGGAGACCCGAGCCAAAAGTTATGGCCTTTTCAGTAAAGCTCCTTTCGATTCTACCTGTAACTCCTAGACCGTAACTGGGCTCACGATCCACAAGATGTCAATGGAAAGCTCGGAATGTAAACTTCAAGTTTCGAGAAGGCACGGGATCGTGATTCTGTCCCCAAGCTAGTCAAAATCCGTCGAGAAGGCAGATGACAGAACTGCCAGAAAGTGAATTTGTTTTATAACTCATTTTTAATAATTTACAAGTCAAGTAGGCTTGAAACGGAGACACGACCCAAAAGTTATGACCTTTTCAATAAAGCCCCTTTCGATTCTTCCTGTAACTCCTAGACCGTCAGTGGACACACTATCCACAAGATATCAACGGAAAGCTCATAACGTAAACTACAAGAGTCGAGACGGCATGGGATCGTGATTCTATGCCGAAGTACGTCAAACTCCGCCGAGAAGGCATATGACAGAATCTGCCAGAAAGTGACTTTGTTTTAAAACCCGTTTTTTATAATTTACAAGTCAGGTAGGCCTGAAACGGAGACCCGAGCCAAAAGTTATGGCATTTTTAGTAAACTCCTTTCGATTCTACCTGTAACTCCTAGACCGTAATTGGGCTCACGATCCCCAAGATGTCAATGGAAAGCTCGGAATGTAAACTACAAGTGACGAGAAGGCATGAGATCATGATTATGTCCCGAAGAGTGTCAAAATCCGTCGAGAAGGCAGATGACAGAATCTGCCAGAAAGTGAATTTGTTTTATAACTCATTTTTAATAATTTACAAGTCAAGTACGCTTGAAACGGAGACACGAGCCAAAAGTTATGACCTTTTCAGTAAAGCCCCTTTCGATTCTCCCTGTAACTACTAGACCGTAAGTGGACTCACTATCCACAAGATATCAACGGAAAGCTCAGAACGTAAACTACAAGAGTCGAGAAGGCATGGGATCGTGATTCTAATCCGAAGTACGTCAAACTCCGCCGAGAAGGCATATGACAGAATCTGCCAGAAAGTGACTTTGTTTTAAAACCCGTTTTTTATAATTTACAAGTCAGGTAGGCCTGAAACGGAGACCCGAGCCAAAAGTTATGGCCTTTTTAGTAATCTCCTTTCGATTCTACCTGTAACTCCTATACCGTAATTGGGCTCACGATCCACAAGATGTCAATGGAAAGCTCGGAATGTAAACTACAAGTGACGAGAAGGCATGAGATCATGATTATGTCCCGAAGCAAGTCAAAATCCGTCGAGAAGGCAGATGACAGAACTGCCAGAAAGTGAATTTGTTTTATAACTCATTTTTAATAATTTACAAGTCAAGTAGGCTTGAAACGGAGACACGACCCAAAAGTTATGACCTTTTCAATAAAGCCCCTTTTGATTCTTCCTGTAACTCCTAGACCGTCAGTGGACTCACTATCCACAAGATATCAACGGAAAGCTCATAACGTAAACTACAAGAGTCGAGACGGCATGGGATCGTGATTCTATGCCGAAGTACGTCAAACTCCGCCGAGAAGGTATATGACAGAATCTGCCAGAAAGTGACTTTGTTTTAAAACCCGTTTTTTATAATTTACAAGTCAGGTTGGCCTGAAACGGAGACCCGAGCCAAAAGTTATGGCCTTTTCAGTAAAGCTCCTTTCGATTCTACCTGTAACTCCTAGACCGTAACTGGGCTCATGATCCACAAGATGTTAATGGAAAGCTCGGAATGTAAACTACAAGTGACGAGAAGGCACGGGATCGTGATTCTGTCCCGAAGCTAGTCAAAATCCGTCGAGAAGGCAGATGACAGAACTGCCAGAAAGTGAATTTGTTTTATAACTCATTTTTAATAATTTACAAGTCAAGTAGGCTTGAAACGGAGACACGACCCAAAAGTTATGACCTTTTCAATAAAGCCCCTTTCGATTCTTCCTGTAACTCCTAGACCGTCAGTGGACTCACTATCCACAAGATATCAACGGAAAGCTCATAACGTAAACTACAAGAGTCGAGACGGCATGGGATCGTGATTCTATGCCGAAGTACGTCAAACTCCACCGAGAAGGCATATGACAGAATCTGCCAGAAAGTGACTTTGTTTTAAAACCCGTTTTTTATAATTTACAAGTCAGGTTGGCCTGAAACGGAGACCCGAGCCAAAAGTTATGGCCTTTTCAGTAAAGCTCCTTTCGATTCTACCTGTAACTCTTAGACCGTAACTGGGCTCACGATCCACAAGATGTCAATGGAAAGCTCGGAATGTAAACTACAAGTATCGAGAAGGCACGGGATCGTGATTCTGTCCCGAAGCTAGTCAAAATCCGTCGAGAAGGCAGATGACAGAATCTGCCAGAAAGTGTACTTGTTTTATAACTCGTTTTTAATAATTTACAACGCAAGTAAGCTTGAAACGGACACCCGAGTAAAACGTTATGCCCTTTTCAGTAAAGCCCCTTTCGATTCTGCATGTACATCCTAGACCGTAAGTGGGCTCGCGATCCACAAGATATCAACATAAAGCTCAGAATGTAACTTCCAGAGTCGAGAAGGCACGAGATCGTGATTCTATCTCGAAGCAGGTCAAAATCCATCGAGATGGCAGATGACAGAATCTACCAAAAAGTCAATTTGTTTTAAAACCCATTTTTAATAATTTACAAGTCAAGTAGGCATGAAACAGATACCCGAGCAAAAAGTTATGGCCTTTTCAGTAAAGCCCCTTTCGATTCTGCCAGTAACTCCTAGACCGTAAGTGGGCTCATGATCCAAAAGATATCAACGGATAGCTCGGAACGTAAACTACTAGGGTCGAGAAGGCAGGGGATCGTGATTCTGTACCGAAGCAGGTTAAAATCTGCAATGAAGGCAGATGACAGAATCTGCCAGAAATTGAAATTGTTTTAAAACCCATTTTTTATAATTTACAAGTCAGGTAGGCCTGAAACGGAGACCCGGGCCAAAAGTTATGGCCTTTTCAGTGAAGCCCCTTTCGATTCTGCATGTAACTCCTAGACCGTAACTGGGCTCACGATCCACAAGATGTCAACGGAAAGCTCGGAATGTAAACTACAAGTGGCGAGAAGGCACGGGATTGATATTCTGTCCCGAAGCAGGTCAAAATCCGTCGAGAAGGCAGATGACAGAATCTACCAGAAAGTGAATTTGTTTTAAAAATCATTTTTAGTAATTTACAAGTCAAGTAGGCTTCAAACGGAGACCCGAGTCAAAAGTTATGACCTTTTCAGTAAAGCCCCTTTCGATTCTGCCTGTAACTCCTAGACCGTAAGTGCGCTCACTATATCCACAAGATATCAACGGAAAGCTCAGAACGTAAACTACAAGCGTCGAGAAGGCATTGGATCGTGATTCTATGCCGAAGTACGTCAAACTCCGCCGAGAAGGCATATGACAGAATCTGCCAGAAAGTGACTCTGTTTTAAAACCCGTTTTTTATAATTTACAAGTCAGGTAGGCCTGAAACAGAGACCCGAGCCAAAAGTTATGGCCTTTTTAGTAAATCTCCTTTCGATTCTGCCTGTAACTCCTAGACCGTAACTGGGCTCACGATCCACAAGATGTCAATGGAAAGCACGGAATGTAAACTACAAGTGTCGAGAAGGAACGTGATTGTGATTCTGTTCCGAAGCAAGTTAAAATCCGTCGAGAAGGCAGATGACAGAATCTGCCAGAAAGTGAATTTGTATTTTAACTCGTTTTTAATAATTTACAACGCAAGTAAGCTTGAAACGGACACCCGAGTAAAACGTTATGAGCTTTTCAGTAAAGCCCCTTTCGATTATGCATGTACATCCTAGACTGTAGGTGGGCTCACGATCCACAAGATATCAACATAAAGCTCAGAATGTAACTTCCAGAGTCGAGAAGGCACGAGATCGTGATTCTATCTCGAAGCAGGTCAAAATCCATCGAGATGGCAGATGACAGAATCTACCAAAAAGTCAATTTGTTTTAAAACCCATTTTTAATAATTTACAAGTCAAGTAGGCATGAAACAGATACCCGAGCAAAAAGTTATGGCCTTTTCAGTAAAGCCCCTTTCGATTCTGCCAGTAACTCCTAGACCGTAAGTGGGCTCATGATCCAAAAGATATCAATGGATAGCTCGGAACGTAAACTACTAGGGTCGAGAAGGCCGGGGATCGTGATTCTGCACCGAAGCAGGTTAAAATCTGCAATGACGGCAGATGACAGAATCTGCCAGAAATTGAAATTGTTTTAAAACCCGTTTTTTATAATTTACAAGTCAGGTAGGCCTGAAACGGAGACCCGGGCCAAAAGTTATGGCCTTTTCAGTGAAGCCCCTTTCGATTCTGCATGTAACTCCTAGACCGTAACTGGGCTCACGATCCACAAGATGTCAACAGAAAGCTCGGAATGTAAACTACAAGTGTCGAGAAGGCACGGGATTGATATTCTGTCCTGAAGTAGGTCAAAATCCATCGAGAAGGCAGATGACAGAATCTACCAGAAAGTGAATTTGTTTTAAAAATCGTTTTTAGTAATTTACAAGTCAAGTAGGCTTCAAACGGAGACCCGAGTCAAAAGTTATGACCTTTTCAGTAAAGCCCCTTTCGATTCTACCTGTAACTCCTAGACCGTAAGTGCGCTCACTCTATCCACAAGATATCAACGGAAAGCTCAGAACGTAAACTACAAGCGTCGAGAAGGCATTGGATCGTGATTCTATGCCGAAGTACGTCAAACTCCGCCGAGAAGGCATATGACAGAATCTGCCAGAAAGTGACTCTGTTTTAAAACCCGTTTTTTATAATTTACAAGTCAGGTAGGCCTGAAACAGAGACCCGAGCCAAAAGTTATGGCCTTTTTAGTAAATCTCCTTTCGATTCTGCCTGTAACTCCTAGACCGTAACTGGGCTCACGATCCACAAGATGTCAATGGAAAGCTCGGAATGTAAACTACAAGTGTCGAGAAGGCACGGGATTGTGATTCTGTCCCGAAGCAAGTTATAATCCGTCGAGAAAGCAGATGACAGAATCTGCCAGAAAGTGAATTTGTTTTATAACTCGTTTTTAATAATTTACAAGTCAAGTAGGCTTGAAACGGAGACACGAGCAAAAAGTTATGTCCTTTTCAATAAAGCCCCTTTCGATTCTGCCTGTCACTCCTAGACCGTAAGTGGACTCACTATCCACATGATATCAACGGAAAGCTCAGAACGTAAACTACAAGAGTCGAGAAGGCATGGGATCGTGATTCTAAGCCGAAGTACGTCAAAATCCTCCTAGAAGGCATATGACAGAATCTGCCAGAAAGGGACTTTATTTTAAAACCCATTTTTTTATAATATACAAGTCAAGTAGGCCTGAAACGGAGACCCGAGCCAAAAGTTATGGCCTTTTCAGAAAAGCTCCTTTCCATTCTGCCTGTAACTCCTAGACTGTAAGTGGACTCACTATCCACAAGATATCAACGGAAAGCTCGGAACGTAAAACTACAAGAGTCGAGAAGGCATGGGATCGTGATTCTGTCCTGAAGCAAGTCAAAATCCGTCGAGAAGGCAGTTGACAGAATCTGCCAGAAAGTAACTTTGTTTTAAAACCCGTTTTTAATAATTTACAAGTCAGGTTGGCATGAACGGAGACCCGAGCCGAAAGTTATGGCCTTTTCAGTGAAGCCCCTTTCGATTCTGCATGTAACTCCTAGACCGTAACTGGGCTCACGATCCACAAGATGTCAACGGAAAGCTCGGAATGTAAACTACAAGTGGCGAGAAGGCACGGGATTGATATTCTGTCCCGAAGCAGGTCAAAATCCGTCGAGAAGGCAGATGACAGAATCTACCAGAAAGTGAATTTGTTTTAAAAATCATTTTTAGTAATTTACAAGTCAAGTAGGCTTCAAACGGAGACCCGAGTCAAAAGTTATGACCTTTTCAGTAAAGCCCCTTTCGATTCTGCCTGTAACTCCTAGACCGTAAGTGCGCTCACTATATCCACAAGATATCAACGGAAAGCTCAGAACGTAAACTACAAGCGTCGAGAAGGCATTGGATCGTGATTCTATGCCGAAGTACGTCAAACTCCGCCGAGAAGGCATATGACAGAATCTGCCAGAAAGTGACTCTGTTTTAAAACCCGTTTTTTATAATTTACAAGTCAGGTAGGCCTGAAACAGAGACCCGAGCCAAAAGTTATGGCCTTTTTAGTAAATCTCCTTTCGATTCTGCCTGTAACTCCTAGACCGTAACTGGGCTCACGATCCACAAGATGTCAATGGAAAGCACGGAATGTAAACTACAAGTGTCGAGAAGGAACGTGATTGTGATTCTGTTCCGAAGCAAGTTAAAATCCGTCGAGAAGGCAGATGACAGAATCTGCCAGAAAGTGAATTTGTATTTTAACTCGTTTTTAATAATTTACAACGCAAGTAAGCTTGAAACGGACACCCGAGTAAAACGTTATGAGCTTTTCAGTAAAGCCCCTTTCGATTATGCATGTACATCCTAGACTGTAGGTGGGCTCACGATCCACAAGATATCAACATAAAGCTCAGAATGTAACTTCCAGAGTCGAGAAGGCACGAGATCGTGATTCTATCTCGAAGCAGGTCAAAATCCATCGAGATGGCAGATGACAGAATCTACCAAAAAGTCAATTTGTTTTAAAACCCATTTTTAATAATTTACAAGTCAAGTAGGCATGAAACAGATACCCGAGCAAAAAGTTATGGCCTTTTCAGTAAAGCCCCTTTCGATTCTGCCAGTAACTCCTAGACCGTAAGTGGGCTCATGATCCAAAAGATATCAATGGATAGCTCGGAACGTAAACTACTAGGGTCGAGAAGGCCGGGGATCGTGATTCTGCACCGAAGCAGGTTAAAATCTGCAATGACGGCAGATGACAGAATCTGCCAGAAATTGAAATTGTTTTAAAACCCGTTTTTTATAATTTACAAGTCAGGTAGGCCTGAAACGGAGACCCGGGCCAAAAGTTATGGCCTTTTCAGTGAAGCCCCTTTCGATTCTGCATGTAACTCCTAGACCGTAACTGGGCTCACGATCCACAAGATGTCAACAGAAAGCTCGGAATGTAAACTACAAGTGTCGAGAAGGCACGGGATTGATATTCTGTCCTGAAGTAGGTCAAAATCCATCGAGAAGGCAGATGACAGAATCTACCAGAAAGTGAATTTGTTTTAAAAATCGTTTTTAGTAATTTACAAGTCAAGTAGGCTTCAAACGGAGACCCGAGTCAAAAGTTATGACCTTTTCAGTAAAGCCCCTTTCGATTCTACCTGTAACTCCTAGACCGTAAGTGCGCTCACTCTATCCACAAGATATCAACGGAAAGCTCAGAACGTAAACTACAAGCGTCGAGAAGGCATTGGATCGTGATTCTATGCCGAAGTACGTCAAACTCCGCCGAGAAGGCATATGACAGAATCTGCCAGAAAGTGACTCTGTTTTAAAACCCGTTTTTTATAATTTACAAGTCAGGTAGGCCTGAAACAGAGACCCGAGCCAAAAGTTATGGCCTTTTTAGTAAATCTCCTTTCGATTCTGCCTGTAACTCCTAGACCGTAACTGGGCTCACGATCCACAAGATGTCAATGGAAAGCTCGGAATGTAAACTACAAGTGTCGAGAAGGCACGGGATTGTGATTCTGTCCCGAAGCAAGTTATAATCCGTCGAGAAAGCAGATGACAGAATCTGCCAGAAAGTGAATTTGTTTTATAACTCGTTTTTAATAATTTACAAGTCAAGTAGGCTTGAAACGGAGACACGAGCAAAAAGTTATGTCCTTTTCAATAAAGCCCCTTTCGATTCTGCCTGTCACTCCTAGACCGTAAGTGGACTCACTATCCACATGATATCAACGGAAAGCTCAGAACGTAAACTACAAGAGTCGAGAAGGCATGGGATCGTGATTCTAAGCCGAAGTACGTCAAAATCCTCCTAGAAGGCATATGACAGAATCTGCCAGAAAGGGACTTTATTTTAAAACCCATTTTTTTATAATATACAAGTCAAGTAGGCCTGAAACGGAGACCCGAGCCAAAAGTTATGGCCTTTTCAGAAAAGCTCCTTTCCATTCTGCCTGTAACTCCTAGACTGTAAGTGGACTCACTATCCACAAGATATCAACGGAAAGCTCGGAACGTAAAACTACAAGAGTCGAGAAGGCATGGGATCGTGATTCTGTCCTGAAGCAAGTCAAAATCCGTCGAGAAGGCAGTTGACAGAATCTGCCAGAAAGTAACTTTGTTTTAAAACCCGTTTTTAATAATTTACAAGTCAGGTTGGCATGAACGGAGACCCGAGCCGAAAGTTATGGCCTTTTCAGTAAAGCCCCTTTCGATTCTGCATGTAACTCCTAGACCGTAACTGGGCTCACGATCCACAAGATGTCAATGGAAAGCTCGGAATGTAAACTACAAGTGTCGAGAAGGCACGGGATCGTGATTCTGTCCCGAAGCAAGTTAAAATCCGTCGAGAAGGCAGATGACAGAATCTGCCAGAAAGTGAATTTGTTTTATAACTCGTTTTTAATAATTTACAAGTCAAGTAGGCTTGAAACGGAGACACGAGCCAAAAGTTATGACGTTTTCAATAAAGCCCCTTTCGATTCTGCCTGTAACTCCTAGACCGTAAGTGGACTCACTATCCACATGATATCAACGGAAAGCTCAGAACGTAAACTACAAGAGTTGAGAAGGCGTGGGATCGTGATTCTAAGCCGAAGTACGTCAAAATCCTCCTACAAGGCATATGACAGGATCTGCCAGAAAGGGACTTTGTTTTAAAACCCGTTTTTTTATAATATAAAAGTCAGGAAGGCCTGAATCGGAGACCCGAGCCAAAAGTTATGACCTTTTCAATAAAGGCCCTTGTAATTCTGCCTGTAACTCCTAGACTGTAAGTGGACTCACTATCCACAAGATATCAACGGAAAGTTCAGAACGTAAACTACAAGAGTCGAGAAGGCATGGGATCGTGATTCTTTGCCGAAGTACGTCAAACTCCGCCGAGAAGGCATATGACAGAATCTGCCAGAAAGTGACTTTGTTTTAAAACCCGTTTTTTATAATTTACAAGTCAGGTTGGCCTGAAACGGAGACCCGAACCAAAAGTTATGACCTTTTCACTAAAGCTCCTTTCGATTCTGCCTGTAACTCCTAGACCGTAACTGGGCTCACGATCCACAAGATGTCAATGGAAAGCTCGGAATGTAAACTACAAGTGCCGAGAAGGCACGGCGTCGTGATTTTGACCCGAAGCAAGTGAAAATCCGTCCAGGAGGCAGATGACAGAATTTGCCAGAAAGTGACTTTGTTTTAAAACCCGTTTTTTATAATTTACAAGTCAGGTTGGCCTGAAATGGAGACCCGAGCCAAAAGTTATGACCTTTTCACTAAAGCTCCTTTCGATTCTGCCTGTAACTCCTAGACCGTAACTGGGCTCACGATCCACAGGATGTCAATGGAAAGCTCGAAATGTAAACTACAAGTGTCTAAAAGGCGCGGGATCGTGATTCTGTCCCGAAGCAAGTCAAAATCCGTTGAGAAGGCAGATGACAGAATCTGCCAGAAAGTGAATTTGTTTTATAACTCATTTTTAATAATTTACAAGTCAAGTACGTTTGAAACGGAGACACGAGCCAAAAGTTATGACCTTTTCAATAAACTCCCTTTCGATTCTGCCTGTAACTCCTAGACCGTAAGTGGACCCACTATCCACAAGATATCAACGGAAAGCTCGACGTGAACTACCAGAGTCGAGAAGGCATGGGATCGTGATTCTAAGCGGAAGTACGTCAAACTCCGCCGAGAAGGCATATGACAGAATTTGCCAGAAAGTGACTTTGTTTTAAAACCCGTTTCTTATAATTTACAAGTCAGGTAGGCCTGAAACGGAGACCCGAGCCAAAAGTTATGACCTTTTTAGTAAAGCTCCTTTCGATTCTACCTGTAACTCCTAGACCGTAATTGGGCTCATGATCCACAAGATGTCAATGGAAAGCTCGGAATGTAAACTACAAGTGTCGAGAAGGCACGAGATCATGATTCTGTCCTGAAGCAAGTCAAAATCCGTCGAGAAGGCAGATGACAGAACTGCCAGAAAGTGAATTTGTTTTATAACTCATTTTTAATAATTTACAAGTCAATTAGGCTTGAAACGGAGACACGAGCCAAAAGTTATTACCTTTTCAATAAAGCCCCTTTCGATTCTGCCTGTACCTCCTAGACCGTCAGTGGACTCACTATCCACAAGATATCAACGGAAAGCTCAGAACGTAAACTACCAGAGTCGAGAAGGCATGGGATCGTGATTCTATGCCAAAGTACGTCAAACTCTGCTGAGAAGGCATATGACAGAATCTGCCAGAAAGTGACTTTGTTTTAAAACTCTTTTTTTATAATTTACAAGTTAGGTTGGCCTGAAATGGAGACCCGAGCCAAAAGTTATGGACTCTTCAGTAAAGCTCCTTTCGATTCTGCATGTAACTCCTAGACCGCAACTGGGCTCACGATCCACAAGATGTCAATGGAAATCTCGGAATGTAAACTACAAGTGTCGAGAAGGCACGGGATCGTGATTTTGTCCCCAGCAAGTCAAAATCCGTCGAGAAGGCAGATGACAGAATCTGCCAGAAAGTGAATTTGCTTTATAACTCGTTTTTAATAATTTACAAGTCAAGTAGGCTTCAAACGAAGACCCGAGTCAAAAGTTATGACCTTTTCAGTAAAGCCCCTTTCGATTTTGCCTGTAACTCCTAGACCGTAAGTGGGCTCACTATCCACAAGATATCAACGGAAAGCTCATAATGTAAACTACAAGAGTCGAGAAGGCATGGGATCGTGATTCTATGCCGAAGTATGTCAAACTCCGCCGAGAAGGCATATGACAGAATCTGGCAGAAAGTGACTTTGTTTTAAAACCCGTTTTTTATAATTTACAAGTTAGGTAGGCCTGAAACGGAGACCCGAACCAAAAGTTATGGCCTTTTCAGTAAAGCTCCTTTTGATTCTGCCTGTAACTTCTAGACCGTAACTGGGCTCACGATCCTCAGGATGTCAATGGAAAGTTCGAAATGTAAACTACAAGTGACGAGAAGGCACGGGATTGTGATTCTGTCCCGAAGCAGGTCAAAATCCGTCGAGAAGGCAGATGACAGAATCTGCCAGAAAGTGAATTTGTTTTAAAACTCGTTTTTAATAATTTACAAGTCAAGTAGGCTTCAAACGGAGACCCGAGTCAAAAGTTATGACTTTCTCAGTAAAGCCCCTTTCGATTTTGCCTGTAACTCCTATACCGTAAGTGGGCTCACTATCCACAAGATATCAACGGAAAGCTCAGAACGTAAACTACCAGAGTCGAGAAGGCATGGGATCGTGATTCTAAGCGGAAGTACGTCAAACTCCGCCGAGAAGGCATATGACAGAATCTCCCAGAAAGTGACTTTGTTTTAAAACCCGTTTTTTATAATTTCCAAGTCAGGTAGGCCTGAAACGGAGACCCGAGCCAAAAGTTATGGCCTTTTCAGTAAAGCTTCTTTTGATTCTTTATGTAACTCCTAGACCGTAACTGGGCTCACGATCCACAGGATGTCAATGGAAAGCTCGAAATGTAAACTACAAGTGACGAGAAGGCACGGGATCGTGATTCTGTCCCGAAGCAAGTCAAAATCCGTTGAGAAGGCAGATGACAGAATCTACCAGAAAGTGAATTTGTTTTATAACTCGTTTTTAATAATTTACAAGTCAAGTACGCTTGAAACGGAGACACGAGCCAAAAGTTATGACCTTTTCAATAAACCCCCTTTCGATTCTGCCTGTAACTCCTAGACCGTAATGGACCCACTATCCACAAGATATCAACGGAAAGCTCAGAACGTAAACTACCAGAGTCGAGAAGGCATGGGATCGTGATTCTAAGAGGAAGTACGTCAAACTCCACCGAGAAGGCATATGACAGAATTTGCCAGAAAGTGACTTTGTTTTAAAACCCGTTTCTTATAATTTACAAGTCAGGTAGGCCTGAAACGGAGACCCGAGCCAAAAGTTATGGCCTTTTTAGTAAAGCTCCTTTCGCTTCTACCTGTAACTCCTAGACCGTAATTGGGCTCACGATCCACAAGATGTCAATGGAAAGCTCGGAATGTAAACTACAAGTGACGAGAAGGCACGGGATCGTGATTCTGTCCCGAAGTAAGTCAAAATCTGATGAGAAGGCAGATGACAGAATCTGCCAGAAAGTGAATTTGTTTTATAACTCGTTTTTAATAATTTACAAGTCAAGTACGTTTGAAACGGAGACACGAGCCAAAAGTTATGACCTTTTCAATAAACCCCCTTTCGATTCTGCCTGTAACTCCTAGACCGTAAGTGGACCCACTATCCACAAGATATCAACGGAAAGCTCAGAACGTAAACTACCAGAGTCGAGAAGGCATGGGATCGTGATTCTAAGCGAAAGTACGTCAAACTCCGCCGAGAAGGCATATGACAGAATCTGTCAGAAAGTGACTTTGTTTTAAAACCCGTTTTTTATAATTTTCAAGTCAGGTAGGCATGAAACGGAGACCCGAGCCAAAAGTTATCGCCTTTTTAGTAAAGCTCCTTTCACTTCAACCTGTAACTCCTAGACCGTAATTGGGCTCACGATCCACAAGATGTCAATGGAAAGCTCAGAATGTAAACTACAAGTGACGAGAAGGCACGGGATCGTGATTCTGTCCCGAAGCAAGTCAAAATCCGTTGAGAAGGCAGATGACAGAATCTGCCAGAAAGTGAATTTGTTTTATAACTCGTTTTTAATAATTTACAAGTCAAGTACGCTTGAAACGGAGACACGAGCCAAAAGTTATGACCTTTTCAATAAACCCCCTTTCGATTCTGCATGTAACTCCTAGACCGTAAGTGGACCCACTATCCACAAGATATCAACGGAAAGCTCAGAACGTAAACTACCAGAGTCGAGAAGGCATGGGATCGTGATTCTAAGCGGAAGTACGTCAAACTCCGCCGAGAAGGCATATGACAGAATCTCCCAGAAAGTGACTTTGTTTTAAAACCCGTTTTTTATAATTTCCAAGTCAGGTAGGCCTGAAACGGAGACCCGAGCCAAAAGTTATGGCCTTTTTCAGTAAAGCTTCTTTTGATTCTTTATGTAACTCCTAGACCGTAACTGGGCTCACGATCCACAGGATGTCAATGGAAAGCTCGAAATGTAAACTACAAGTGACGAGAAGGCACGGGATCGTGATTCTGTCCCGAAGCAAGTCAAAATCCGTTGAGAAGGCAGATGACAGAATCTGCCAGAAAGTGAATTTGTTTTATAACTCGTTTTTAATAATTTACAAGTCAAGTGCGCTTGAAAGACACGAGCCAAACGTTATGAGCTTTTCAATAAACCCCCTTTCGATTCTGCCTGTAACTCCTAGACCGTAAGTGGACCCACTATCCACAAGATATCAACGGAAAGCTCAGAACGTAAACTACCAGAGTCGAGAAGGCATGGGATCGTGATTCTAAGAGGAAGTACGTCAAACTCCACCGAGAAGGCATATGACAGAATTTGCCAGAAAGTGACTTTGTTTTAAAACCCGTTTCTTATAATTTACAAGTCAGGTAGGCCTGAAACGGAGACCCGAGCCAAAAGTTATGGCCTTTTTAGTAAAGCTCCTTTCGCTTCTACCTGTAACTCCTAGACCGTAATTGGGCTCACGATCCACAAGATGTCAATGGAAAGCTCGGAATGTAAACTACAAGTGTTGAGAAGGCACGGGATCGTGATTCTGTCCCGAAGTAAGTCAAAATCCGTTGAGAAGGCAGATGACAGAATCTGCCAGAAAGTGAATTTGTTTTATAACTCGTTTTTAATAATTTACAAGTCAAGTACGTTTGAAACGGAGACACGAGCCAAAAGTTATGACCTTTTCAGTAAACCCCCTTTCGATTCTGCCTGTAACTCCTAGACCGTAAGTGGACCCACTATCCACTAGATATCAACGGAAAGCTCAGAACTTAAACTACCAGAGTCGAGAAGGCATGGGATCGTGATTCTAAGCGAAAGTACGTCAAACTCCACCGAGGAGGCATATGACAGAATTTGCCAGAAAGTGACTTTGTTTTACAAGCCGTTTCTTATAATTTACAAGTCAGGTAGGTCTGAAACGGAGACCCGAGCCAAAAGTTATGGCCTTTTTAGTAAAGCTCCTTTCGATTCTACCTGTAACTCCTAGTGCGTAATTGGGCTCACGATCCACAAGATGTCAATGGAAAGCTCGGAATGTAAACTACAAGTGTCGAGAAGGCACGAGATCATGATTCTGTCCCGAAGCAAGTCAAAATCCGTCGAGAAGGCAGATGACAGAACTGATAGAAAGTGAATTTGTTTTATAACTCGTTTTTACTAATTTACAAGTCAAGTAGGCTTGAAACGGAGTCACGAGACAAACGTTATGACCTTTTCAGTAAAGCTCCTTTCGATTCTGCCTGTAACTCCTAGACCATAAGTGGGCTCACTATCCACAAGATATCAACGGAAAGCTTAGAACGTAAACTACCAGAGTCGAGAAGGCATTGGATCGTGATTCTATGCCGAAGTACGTCAAACTCCGCCGAGAAGGCATATGACAGAATCTGCCAGAAAGTGACTTTGTTTTAAAACCCGTTTTTTATAATTTACAATTCAGGTAGGCCTGAAACGGAGACCCGGGCCAAAAGTTATGGCCTTTTTAGTAAAGCTCCTTTCGATTCTACCTGTAACTCCTAGACCGTAATTGGGCTCACGATCCACAAGATGTCAATGGAAAGCTCAGAATGTAAACTACAAGTATCGAGAAGGCACGAGATCGTGATTCTGTCCCGAAGCAAGTCAAAATCCATCGAGAAGGCAGATGACATAATCTGCCAGATAGTGAATTTGTTTTATTACTCGTTTTTAATAATTTACAAGTCAAGTAGGCTTGAAACGGAGACACGAGCCAAAAGGTATGACCTTTTCAATAAAGGCCCTTTCGATTCTGCCTGTAACTCCTAGACCGTAAGTGGACTCACTATCCACAAGATATCAACGGAAAGCTCAGAACGTAAACTATAATAGTCGAGAAGGCACGGGATCGTGATTCTATGCCAAAGTACATCAAACTCCGCCGAGAAGGCATATGACAGAATCTGCCAGAAAGTGACTTTGTTTTAAAACCCGTTTCTTATAATTTACAAGTCAGGTAGGCCTGAAACGGAGACCTGAGCCAAAAGTTATGGCCTTTTTAGTAAAGCTCCTTTCGCTTCTACCTGTAACTCCTAGACCGTAATTGGGCTCACGATCCACAAGATGTCAATGGAAAGCTCAGAATGTAAACTACAAGTGTCGAGAAGGCACGGGATCGTGATTCTGTCCCGAAGTAAGTCAAAATCCGTTGAGAAGGCAGATGACAGAATCTGCCAAAAAGTGAATTTGTTTTATAACTCGTTTTTAATAATTTACAAGTCAAGTACGTTTGAAACGGAGACACGAGCCAAAAGTTATGACCTTTTCAATAAACCCCCTTTTGATTCTGCCTGTAACTCCTAGACCGTAAGTGGACCCACTATCCACAAGATATCAATGGAAAGCTCAGAACGTAAACTACCAGAGTCGAGAAGGCATGGGATCGTGATTCTAAGCGAAAGTACGTCAAACTCCGCCGAGAAGGCATATGACAGAATCTGCCAGAAAGTGACTTTGTTTTAAAACCCGTTTTTTATAATTTCCAAGTCAGGTAGGCCTGAAACGGAGACCCGAGCCAAAAGTTATGGCCTTTACAGTAAAGCTTCTTTTGATTCTGCATGTAACTCCTAGACCGTAACTGGGCTCACGATCCACAGGATGTCAATGGAAAGCTCGAAATGTAAACTACAAGTGTCGAGAAGGCACGGGATCGTGATTCTGTCCCGAAGCAAGTCAAAATCCGTTGAGAAGGCAGATGACAGAATCTGCCAGAAAGTGAATTTGTTTTATAACTCGTTTTTAATAATTTAAAAGTCAAGTGCGCTTGAAACGGAGACACGAGCCAAACGTTATGAGCTTTTCAATAAACCCCCTTTCAATTCTGCCTGTAACTCCTAGACCGTAAGTGGACCCACTATCCACAAGATATCAACGGAAAGCTCAGAACGTAAACTACCAGAGTCGAGAAGGCATGGGATCGTGATTCTAAGCGGAAGTACGTCAAACTCCGCCGAGAAGGCATATGACAGAATCTGCCAGAAAGTGACTTTGTTTTAAAACCCGTTTCTTATAATTTACAAGTCAGGTAGGCCTGAAACGGAGACCCGAGCCAAAAGTTATGGCCTTTTTAGTAAAGCTCCTTTCGCTTCTACCTGTAACTCCTAGACCGTAATTGGGCTCACGATCCACAAGATGTCAATGGAAAGCTCGGAATGTAAACTACAAGTGCCGAGAAGGCACGGGATCGTGATTCTGTCCCGAAGTAAGTCAAAATCCGTTGAGAAGGCAGATCACAGAATCTGCCAGAAAGTGAATTTGTTTTATAACTTGTTTTTAATAATTTACAAGTCAAGTAGGCTTGAAACGGAGACACGAGCCAAAAGTTATGGCCTTTTTAGTAAAGCTCCTTTCGATTCTACCTGTAACTCCTAGTGCGTAATTGGGCTCACGATCCACAAGATGTCAATGGAAAGCTCGGAATGTAAACTACAAGTGTCGAGAAGGCACGAGATCATGATTCTGTCCCGAAGCAAGTCAAAATCCGTCGAGAAGGCAGATGACAGAACTGCCAGAAAGTGAATTTGTTTTATAACTCGTTTTTAATAATTTACAAGTCAAGTAGGCTTGAAACGGAGACACGAGACAAACGTTATGACCTTTTCAGTAAAGCTCCTTTCGATTCTGCCTGTAACTCCTAGACCATAAGTGGGCTCACTATCCACAAGATATCAACGGAAAGCTTAGAACGTAAACTACCAGAGTCGAGAAGGCATTGGATCGTGATTCTATGCCGAAGTACGTCAAACTCCGCCGAGAAGGCATATGATAGAATCTGCCAGAAAGTGACTTTGTTTTATAACCCGTTTTTTATAATTTACAACTCAGGTAGGCCTGAAACGGAGACCCGAGCCAAAAGTTATGGCCTTTTTAGTAAAGCTCCTTTCGATTCTACCTGTAACTCCTAGACCGTAATTGGGCTCACGATCCACAAGATGTCAATGGAAAGCTCAGAATGTAAACTACAAGTATCGAGAAGGCACGAGATCGTGATTCTGTCCCGAAGCAAGTCAAAATCCATCGAGAAGGCAGATGACATAATCTGCCAGATAGTGAATTTGTTTTATTACTCGTTTTTAATAATTTACAAGTCAAGTAGGCTTGAAACGGAGACACGAGCCAAAAGGTATGACCTTTTCAATAAAGGCCCTTTCGATTCTGCCTGTAACTCCTAGACCGTAAGTGGACTCACTATCCACAAGATATCAACGGAAAGCTCAGAACATAAACTATAAGAGTCGAGAAGGCACGGGATCGTGATTCTACGCCAAAGTACGTCAAACTCCGCCGAGAAGGAATATGACAGAATCTGCCAGAAAGTGACTTTGTTTTAAAACCCGTTTCTTATAATTTACAAGTCAGATAGGCCTGAAACGGAGACCCGAGCCAAAAGTTATGGCCTTTTTAGTAAAGCTCCTTTCGATTCTACCTGTAACTCCTAGACCGTAATTGGGCTCACGATCCACAAGATGTCAATGGAAAGCTCGGAATGTAAACTACAAGTGACGAGAAGGCACGAGATCGTGATTCTGTCCCGAAGCAAGTCAAAATCCGTCGAGAAGGCAGATGACATAATCTGCCATAAAGTGAATTTGTTTTATAACTCGTTTTTAATAATTTACAAGTCAAGTACGCTTGAAACGGAGACACGAGCCAAATGTTATGACCTTTTCAATAAACCCCCTTTCGATTCTGCCTGTAACTCCTAGACCGTAAGTGGACCCACTATCCACAAGGTATCAACGGAAAGCTCAGAACGTAAACTACCAGAGTCGAGAAGGCATGGGATCGTGATTCTAAGCGGAAGTACGTCAAACTCCGCCGAGAAGGCATACGACAGAATCTGCCAGAAAGTGACTTTGTTTTAAAACCCGTTTCTTATAATTTACAAGTCAGGTAGGCCTGAAACGGAGACGCGAGCCAAAATTTATGGCCTTTTTAGTAAAGCTCCTTTCGATTCTACCTGTAACTCCTAGACCGTAATTGGGCTCACGATCCACAAGATGTCAATGGAAAGCTCGGAATGTAAACTACAAGTGACGAGAAGGCACGAGATCGTGATTCTGTCCCGAAGCAAGTCAAAATCCATCGAGAAGGCAGATGACATAATCTGCCAGATAGTGAATTTGTTTTATTACTCGTTTTTAATAATTTACAAGTCAAGTAGGCTTGAAACGGAGACACGAGCCAAAAGGTATGACCTTTTCAATAAAGGCCCTTTCGATTCTGCATGTATCTCCTAGACCGTAAGTGGACTCACTATCCACAAGATATCAACGGAAAGCTCAGAACGTAAACTACAAGAGTCGAGAAGGCATTGGATCGTGATTCTATGCCGAAGTACGTCAAACTCCACCAAGAAGGCATATGACAGAATCTGCCAGAAAGTGACTTTGTTTTAAAACCCATTTTTTATAATTTACAAGTCAGGTAGGCCTGAAACGGAGACCCGAGCCAAAAGTTATGGCCTTTTCTAGTAAAGCTCCTTTCGATTCTACCTGTAACTCCTAGACCGTAATTGGGCTCACGATCCACAAGATGTCAATGGAAAGCTCGGAATGTAAACTACAAGTGTCGAGAAGGCACGAGATCGTGATTCTGTCCCGAAGCAAGTCAAAATCCGTCGAGAAGGCAGATGACATAATCTGCCATAAAGTGAATTTGTTTTATAACTCGTTTTTAATAATTTACAAGTCAAGTACGCTTGAAACGGAGACACGAGCCAAATGTTATGACCTTTTCAATAAACCCCCTTTCGATTCTGCCTGTAACTCCTAGACCGTAAGTGGACCCACTATCCACAAGGTATCAACGGAAAGCTCAGAACGTAAACTACCAGAGTCGAGAAGGCATGGGATCGTGATTCTAAGCGGAAGTACGTCAAACTCCGCCGAGAAGGCATACGACAGAATCTGCCAGAAAGTGACTTTGTTTTAAAACCCGTTTCTTATAATTTACAAGTCAGGTAGGCCTGAAACGGAGACCCGAGCCA
The DNA here is from genome assembly GCA_963853835.1 of Calendula officinalis. NCBI lineage: Eukaryota > Viridiplantae > Streptophyta > Magnoliopsida > Asterales > Asteraceae > Calendula > Calendula officinalis. Next base: position 10,962,730 of record OY970833.1, read on the forward strand.
AAAGTTATGGCCTTTTCTAGTAAAGCTCCTTTCGATTCTACCTGTAACTCCTAGACCGTAATTGGGCTCACGATCCACAAGATGTCAATGGAAAGCTCGGAATGTAAACTACAAGTGACGAGAAGGCACGAGATCGTGATTCTGTCCCGAAGCAAGTCAAAATCCGTCGAGAAGGCAGATGACATAATCTGCCATAAAGTGAATTTGTTTTATAACTCGCTTTTAATAATTTACAAGTCAAGTACGCTTGAAATGGAGACACGAGCCAAATGTTATGACCTTTTCAATAAACCCCCTTTCGATTCTGCCTGTAACTCCTAGACCGTAAGTGGACCCACTATCCACAAGGTATCAACGGAAAGCTCAGAACGTAAACTACCAGAGTCGAGAAGGCATGGGATCGTGATTCTAAGCGGAAGTACGTCAAACTCCGCCGAGAAGGCATACGACAGAATCTGCCAGAAAGTGACTTTGTTTTAAAACCCGTTTCTTATAATTTACAAGTCAGGTAGGCCTGAAACGGAGACCCGAGCCAAAAGTTATGGCCTTTTTAGTAAAGCTCCTTTCGATTCTACCTGTAACTCCTAGACCGTAATTGGGCTCACGATCCACAAGATGTCAATGGAAAGCTCGGAATGTAAACTACAAGTGACGAGAATGCACGAGATCGTGATTCTGTCCCGAAGCAAGTCAAAATCCATCGAGAAGGCAGATGACATAATCTGCCAGATAGTGAATTTGTTTTATTACTCGTTTTTAATAATTTACAAGTCAAGTAGGCTTGAAACGGAGACACGAGCCAAAAGGTATGACCTTTTCAATAAAGGCCCTTTCGATTCTGCCTGTATCTCCTAGACCGTAAGTGGACTCACTATCCACAAGATATCAACGGAAAGCTCAGAACGTAAACTACAAGAGTCGAGAAGGCATTGGATCGTGGTTCTATGCCGAAGTACGTCAAACTCCACCAAGAAGGCATATGACAGAATCTGCCAGAAAGTGACTTTGTTTTAAAACCCGTTTTTTATAATTTACAAGTCAGGTAGGCCTGAAACAGAGACCCGAGCCAAAAGTTATGGCCTTTTCTAGTAAAGCTTCTTTCGATTCTGCCTGTAACTCCTAGACCGTAACTGGGCTCACGATCCACAAGATGTCAATGAAAAGCTCGGAATGTAAACTACAAGTGTCGAGAAGGCACGAGATCGTGATTCTGTCCCGAAGCAAGTCCAAATCCATCGAGAAGGCAGATGACATAATCTGCCAGATAGTGAATTTGTTTTATTACTCGTGTTTAATAATTTACAAGTCAAGTAGGCTTGAAACGGAGACACGAGCCAAAAGGTATGACCTTTTCAATAAAGGCCCTTTCGATTCTGCCTGTAACTCCTAGACCGTAAGTGGACTCACTATCCACAAGATATCAACGGAAAGCTCAGAACGTAAACTACAAGAGTCGAGAAGGCATTGGATCGTGATTCTATGCCGAAGTACGTCAAACTCCGCCAAGAAGGCATATGACAGAATCTGCCAGAAAGTGACTTTGTTTTAAAACCCATTTTTTATAATTTACAAGTCAGGTAGGCCTGAAACGGAGACCCGAGCCAAAAGTTATGGCCTTTTCTCGTAAATCTTCTTTCGATTCTGCATGTAACTCCTAGACCGGAACTGGGCTCACGATCCACAAGATGTCAATGGAAAGCTCGGAATGTAAACTTCAAGTGTCGAGAAGGCACGGGATCGTGATTTTGTCCCCAGCAAGTAAAAATATGTCGAGAAGGCAGATGACAGAATCTGCCAGAAAGTGAATTTGTTTTATAACTCGTTTTTAATAATTTACAAGTCAAGTAGGCTTGAAACGGAGACACGAGCCAAAAGTTATGACCTTTTCAGTAAAGCCCCTTTTGATTATGCCTGTAACTCCTAGACCGTAAGTGGGATCACTATCCAGAAGATATCAATGGAAAGCTCAGAACGTAAACTACAAGAGTCAAGAAGGCATTGGATCGTGATTCTATGCCGAAGTACGTCAAACTCCGCCGAGAAGGCATATGACAGAATCTGCCAGAAAGTGACGTTGTTTTAAAACCCGTTTCTTATAATTTACAAGTCAGGTAGGCCTGAAACGGATTCCTGAGCCAAAAGTTATGGCCTTTTTAGTAAAGCTCCTTTCGATTCTACCTGTAACTCCTAGACCGTAATTGGGCTCACGATCCACAAGATGTCAATGGAAAGCTCGGAATGTAAACTACAAGTGTCGAGAAGGCACGGGATCGTGATTCTGTCCCGAAGCAAGTCAAAATCCGTTGAGAAGGCAGACGACAGAATCTGCCAGAAAGTGAATTTGTTTTATAACTCGTTTTTAATAATTTACAAGTCAAGTACGCTTGAAACGGAGACACGAGCCAAATGTTATGACCTTTTCAATAAACCCCCTTTCGATTCTGCCTGTAACTCCTAGACCGTAAGTGGACCCACTATCCACAAGGTATCAACGGAAAGCTCAGAACGTAAACTACCAGAGTCGAGAAGGCATGGGATCGTGACTCTAAGCGGAAGTACGTCAAACTCCGCCGAGAAGGCATATGACAGAATTTGCCAGAAAGTGACTTTGTTTTAAAACCTGTTTCTTATAATTTACAAGTCAGGTAGGCCTGAAACGGAGACCCGAGCCAAAAGTTATGGCCTTTTTAGTAAAGCTCCTTTCGATTCTACCTGTAACTCCTAGACCATAATTGGGCTCACGATCCACAAGATGTCAATGGAAAGCTCGGAATGTAAACTACAAGTGTCGAGAAGGCACGGGATCGTGATTCTGTCCCGAAGCAAGTCAAAATCCGTCGAGAAGGCAGATGACAGAACTGCCAGAAAGTGAATTTGTTTTATAACTCGTTTTTAATAATTTACAAGTCTAGTAGGCTTGAAACGAAGACACGAGCCAAAAGTTATTACCTTTTCAATAAAGCCCCTTTCGATTCTGCCTGTAACTCCTAGACCGTCAGTGGACTCACTATCCACAAGATATCAACGGAAAGCTCAGAATGTAAACTACAAGAGTCGAGTAGGCATGGGATCGTGATTCTATGCCAAAGTACGTCAAACTCCACCGAGAAGGCATATGACAGAATCTGCCAGAAAGTGACTTTGTTTTAAAACCCTTTTTTTATAATTTACAAGTCAGGTTGGCCTGAAACGGAGACCCGAGCCAAAAGTTATGGCCTCTTCAGTAAAGCTCCTTTCGATTCTGCCTGTAATTCCTAGACCATAACTGGGCTCACGATCCACAAGATGTCAATGGAAATCTCGGAATGTAAACTACAAGTGTCGAGAAGGCACGGGATCGTGATTTTGTCCCCAGCAAGTCAAAATCCGTCGAGAAGGCAGATGACAGAATCTGCCAGAAAGTGAATATGCTTTATAACTTGTTTTTAATAATTTACAAGTCAAGTAGGCTTGAAACGGAGACCCGAGCCAAACGTTATGACCTTTTCAGTAAAGCCCCTTTCGATTATGCCTGTAACCCCTAGACCATAAGTGGGCTCACTATCCACAAGATATCAACGGAAAGCTCAGAACGTAAACTACAAGAGTCGAGAAGGAATTGGATCATGATTATATGCCGAAGTACGTCAAACTCCACCGAGAAGGCATCTGACAGAATCTGCCAGAAAGTGACTTTGTTTTAAAACCCGTTTCTTATAATTTACAAGTCAGGTAGGCCTGAAACAGATTCCCGAGCCAAAAGTTATGGCCTTTTTAGTAAAGCTCCTTTCGATTCTACCTGTAACTCCTAGACCGTAATTGGGCTCACGATCCACAAGATGTCAATGGAAAGCTCGGAATGTAAAATACAAGTGACGAGAAGGCACGAGATCGTGATTCTGTCCCGAAGCAAGTCAAAATCCGTCGAGAAGGCAGATGACAGAATCTGCCAGAAAGTGAATTTGTTTTATTACTCGTTTTTAATAATTTACAAGACAAGTAGGCTTGAAACGGAGACACGAGCCAAAAGGTATGACCTTTTCAATACAGGCCCTTTCGATTCTGCATGTAACTCCTAGACCGTAAGTGGACTCACTATCCACAAGATATCAACGGAAAGCTCAGAACGTAAACGACAAGAGACGAGAAGGCATTGGATCGTGATTCTATGCCGAAGTACGTCAAACTCCGCCAAGAAGGCATATGACAGAATCTGCCAGAAAGTGACTTTGTTTTAAAACCCTTTTTTTATAATTTACAAGTCAGGTTGGCCTGAAACGGAGACCCGAGCCAAAAGTTATGGCATCTTCAGTAAAGCTCCTCTCGATTCTGCCTGTAACTCCTAGACCGTAACTGGGCTCACGATCCACAACATGTCAATGGCAATCTCGGTATGTAAACTTCAAGTTTCTAGAAGGCACGGGATCATGATTTTGTCCCCTGCAAGTCAAAATCCGTCGAGAAGGCAGATGACAGAATCTGCCAGAAAGTGAATTTGCTTTATAACTCGTTTTTAATAATTTACAAGTCAAGTAGGCTTGAAACGGAGACCCGAGCCAAACGTTATGACCTTTTCAGTAAAGCCCCTTTCGATTATGCCTGTAACTCCTAGACCATAATTGGGCTCACTATCCACAAGATATCAACGGAAAGCTCAGAACGTAAACTACCAGAGTCGAGAAGGCATTGGATCATGATTCTATGCCGAAGTATGTCAAACTCCGCCGAGAAGGCATATGACAGAATCTGCCAGAAAGTGACTTTGTTTTAAAACCCGTTTCTTATAATTTACAAGTCAGGTAGGCCTGAAACGGAGACCCGAGCCAAAAGTTATGGCCTTTTTAGTAAAGCTCCTTTCGATTCTACCTGTAACTCCTATACCGTAATTGGGCTCACGATCCACAAGATGTCAATGGAAAGCTCGGAATGTAAACTACAAGTGACGAGAAGGCACGAGATCGTGATTCTGTCCCCAAGCAAGTCAAAATCCGTCGAGAAGGCAGATGACATAATCTGCCAGATAGTGAATTTGTTTTATTACTCGTTTTTAATAATTTACAAGTTAAGTAGGCTTGAAACGGAGACACGAGCCAAAAGGTATGACCTTCTCAATAAAGGCCCTTTCGATTCTGCCTGTAACTCCTAGACCGTAAGTGGACTCACTATCCACAAAATATCAACGGAAAGCTCAGAACGTAAACTACAAGAGTCGAGAAGGCATTGGATCCTGATTCTATGCCGAAGTACGTTAAACTCCGCCAAGAAGGCATATGACAGAATCTGCCAGAAAGTGACTTTGTTTTAAAACCCGTTTTTTTATAATTTACAAGTCAGGTAGGCCTGAAACGGAGACCCGAGCCAAAAGTTATGACCTATTTATTAAAGCACCTTTCGATTCTGCCTGTAACTCCTAGACAATAATTGGGCTCACGATCCAGAAGATGTCAATGGAAAGTTCAGAATGTAAACTACAAGTGTCGAGAAGGCACGGGATCGTGATTCTGTCCCGAAGCAAATCAAAATCCGTCGAGAAGGCAGATGACAGAATCTGCCAGAAAGTGAATATGCTTTATAACTTGTTTTTAATAATTTACAAGTCAAGTAGGCTTGAAACGGAGACCCGAGCCAAACGTTATGACCTTTTCAGTAAAGCCCCTTTCGATTATGCCTGTAACCCCTAGACCATAAGTGGGCTCACTATCCACAAGATATCAACGGAAAGCTCAGAACGTAAACTACAAGAGTCGAGAAGGAATTGGATCATGATTATATGCCGAAGTACGTCAAACTCCACCGAGAAGGCATCTGACAGAATCTGCCAGAAAGTGACTTTGTTTTAAAACCCGTTTCTTATAATTTACAAGTCAGGTAGGCCTGAAACAGATTCCCGAGCCAAAAGTTATGGCCTTTTTAGTAAAGCTCCTTTCGATTCTACCTGTAACTCCTAGACCGTAATTGGGCTCACGATCCACAAGATGTCAATGGAAAGCTCGGAATGTAAAATACAAGTGTCGAGAAGGCACGAGATCGTGATTCTGTCCCGAAGCAAGTCAAAATCCGTCGAGAAGGCAGATGACAGAATCTGCCAGAAAGTGAATTTGTTTTATTACTCGTTTTTAATAATTTACAAGACAAGTAGGCTTGAAACGGAGACACGAGCCAAAAGGTATGACCTTTTCAATACAGGCCCTTTCGATTCTGCATGTAACTCCTAGACCGTAAGTGGACTCACTATCCACAAGATATCAACGGAAAGCTCAGAACGTAAACGACAAGAGTCGAGAAGGCATTGGATCGTGATTCTATGCCGAAGTACGTCAAACTCCGCCAAGAAGGCATATGACAGAATCTGCCAGAAAGTGACTTTGTTTTAAAACCCTTTTTTTATAATTTACAAGTCAGGTTGGCCTGAAACGGAGACCCGAGCCAAAAGTTATGGCATCTTCAGTAAAGCTCCTCTCGATTCTGCCTGTAACTCCTAGACCGTAACTGGGCTCACGATCCACAACATGTCAATGGTAATCTCGGTATGTAAACTACAAGTTTCTAGAAGGCACGGGATCATGATTTTGTCCCCAGCAAGTCAAAATCCGTCGAGAAGGCAGATGACAGAATCTGCCAGAAAGTGAATTTGGGCGACTTCTGAAGATTCAAGTCAGATTTTAACCTCAATCAAAGCGATTATCATCATTTGTGTTAGCTATCAAGGTATGGTATCAACCCTAACCTCATGCATCCATAAAATTTGTAGAAATGAGTTAAATCCATGAACAAGCTTGGAAACCCTAGAAATGTTGTTGAGTTTTCATGTCAAAATCATGATTAGCAACTACACATGAGTAATCTTAAACACAGGTTGTAGCATCAAGCCATGTAATCTCTCTAAGAACTTGAATGTTGAACTTAGGGTTTAGATAATCACCATTTTGGGGAAATTTCGTGATTATGTGATAGTAAGGATAATTTTGGTTAGTAATGTATAATATTTTCTTGTGATTAGGCTTGGTATTTGGGTAAAAGTAAAGAAAGGTTGGGAAATTGGATTGCTTATCATATAGATAATTCCCAGGTGAGTTCACTTTGTGTAAAGTACATACTAGTAGTTATACATGTTTATGATCTATGTAATTCACTAATTTCCTTATATTGATATGTTGATTGTGTAATTATACTTGAACTTGGTAAATCCCTTATGAAACTCGAGTCTTGAATGAATTTCGGAAAGCTTGCTTTGGTTGTTATTGATAACGTTTCATTGTTCCTTGAGTGACATTTCATTTCGTGTGGACCCATGGCGGATTGAGTATTACTTCGTGTAATATGTCGGGAGGTGGTCTCGGGGGTACCTGATGGAGGAGTTGGGGTATGGACCGAGGTGGTGAAGTTTGCGGTCATGGGTTCATTTAGGGACGCCATGATCAACTTCATCGGTATTATCTCTTAATGGCCTAAGGATGGATAATATCATTTGTTAAATCTAATGGTGATTTTCGGTTAAAACAAGAATAATGGTGATTTTCGGTTAAAACAAGAACCAAAACGCAGCGGAAAAGATTTAATCACCATGAACGGATCTAATATTAAATCATACAATTAAACTAATAAATAAATCAAAGAGATTGGATGAACATTTCATACCCTTGAAGCCTTTGATCTTGTTGTGGATTCGGATGGAGTTGGTGATGAATTGAAACCAAGTATTCAATAAGAATACCTCTAAAAGTAATCCACACAACACAAGCAAGAACACCAATGGAGGATGCCAGTCCTTGAGTCTTGAGAGCAAAAGAAAACAAAACTTGAGAGAATGTGTGAGAGAGAGGGACGGCCAAAAGGGATGGTCAAGGGAGAGTTTATGGACCATTATTTTTCATTAATGGTGCCATTAAACCCCTTTAATGATTTCCATAAACCATTTGTTTTATTTGCACAAGTCCCTATCTTTTGTTCCTTCTAGTTTGCTCACAAGAAAGTTTCAATATTAATATTTAATATTAAACATATGATATACAAGCATGTAGCTTATATTAATATATAATGTAATTACCCTAATTACACTATATATCTTATGGTGTTAAGTGTTTAAGTGTGTGACCCTTTAGGCTCACAAACAAGTGGACATATAACTATATGTTATACGCGTGAAGCATATTCCAACAGCTCCCACTTGCGCACGTGATAACATCAAGTAGTTATACAAGCAATGGTTAGAGTCTAGCAACCCGCCAATGCCCCTAGAAGTACATGAGGAGTTTCATAAAATATTTGTTCAAAGTTTTTCGAGCAGTTATCCTTTTGTTACTGATACTATGTTGAATTTTAGACAAGGATCAATGTCAATCTAAAATTTCAACGATTCTGTTTCTCGATATATATATTGAAGTAGATTACCAAAACCAATCAAGATTCACCTTGATTACCTTTTGGGTGTGGCCACACATACATCTATTCAAATCATCGAGGGGCCCAGTAGTATCTAATCCACTTACGTGGAGGAACAAATTCTTTATTGACTACACGTGTTTGCCATATGCTTAATGACAAACCCGATAATGGTTGTTATAGCAGCCTTATTCAGGTCAGCGTTTAACCACATCAAAGTTTGCCCCTCTACATACACAAACCAACTTGCATCTCAAGTCAGAGGATAAGTGACAAAGCCTTTGTGAGATTCACTTGTGACATGAATCCAAGAAGTGATTTCTCATAGGTTGGGTCAGTCCAATTGTGCATCATTATGAACAACATGTGAGTTTGATTTCATCATCCTTAGTCATACTAAGATAATGTCATCAATGCCCTCAGATTTGTCTTAATAATATTCGCATATTATTAATATGACAATGGACAATTTAGAATATAAAACGCAGTAAATATTCATGGATATAAACATGCAAATATAGACCACAGTAGATATTCATATAAAAATGATCATATCAAATATATCAATTTATTCCAATAAAAACTGCTTAATGTTCCATTTTCCAAATACTAAAACAGATTACATGAAACTACTAGCTGGTCGAAGTCCAATGTTTCTAGCATGCTCAATATGTTTGGTACATGACATTGGCTTCGTGAAGGGGTCAGCTAAGTTGTCATCTATATGAACTTTGAGCAAGCGTACATCTCCCATTAGGATCGCATCTCTAATGTAGTGAAGCTTCCTCCGATAATGTATGGCGCCTTTCTAAACACTAGGTTCGTTGGCAATGATGATAGCACCTGTGTTATCACAGTACATATCCATAGGTCTTTCATTAGTGGGGACAACTCCAAGCCCATAAATAAATTTCCTCATCCAAACAGCTTCCATAGCAGCTTCAGTAGTTGCAATGTATTCAGCTTCTGTAGAAGACATAGCGATTGTGCTCTGTTTTGCACTTTTCAAATCAACAGCGCCTCCGTTCAAAACGAAAACATACCCCGTTTGAGATTTGGAATCATCTCTATCAGTCTCAAAACTAGCGCCAGAATAACAAGTAACGCTTAGCTCATTTTGAGTTTCACCACCATAAACAAGAAACATATCTTTAGTATTCCTAAGATACTTTAGTATGTTCTTAACAGCAGTCCAGTGACTCTCACGTGGATTCTGTTGATATCGGCTTGTAAGGTTCTGAGTGAATGCTACATCAGATCTTGTGCACCGTACAACATACATGATGGATCCTACTGCCGAGGCATAGGGGACATCACGCATACGTTTCATCTTATCAGGTGAGGACGGTCCTTGAGTCTTACTCAAGTGTACATTGTGTTGCATAGGAAGCATCCATTCTAAACCGTTTTAGAATCTTATCAATGTACGCACTTTGACTTTGTCCGATTAACTGCTTTGATCTATCTCTGTAGATCTTTATACCAAGTATATATGCCGCTTCCCCTAGATCCTTCATAGCGAAGCACTTCCCAAGCCAGGATTTTACATCTTGTAGCATTGGAATGTTATTTCCTATGAGTAGTATGTCATCGCCATATAGGATTAGAAAGATGACAATGCTCCCACTAGCTCTTATATATACACATGGCTCGTCGGGATTCTGAATGAAACCAAACGTTTTGATTTCCTCGTCGAATCTTTTGTTCCAACTTCTAGATACTTGCTTTAGTCCATAAATGGACCTTTGAAGCTTACATACTTTCTTAGGGTGTTTTGTACTTACAAAACCCTCAGGTTGTACCATATAGACATCTTCATTGAGGTGTCCATTTAAGAAAGCAGTTTTAACATCCATTTGCCAAATCTGATAATCATAGTACGCTGTTATGGCTATGACAATCCTAATAGCTCTAACATCGGCAACAGGCGAGAAGGTTTCATCATAGTCAATCCCATAGGTTTGAGTGTAACCTTTTGCCACCAACCGAGCTTTATAGGTGGGTACATTGCCATCCATGTCGGTCTTCTTCTTGAAGCGCCACTTGCTACCAACAGTCTTGCTGTTAGGAGGAAGATCAACCAAAGTCCATATTTGGTTATCTATCATGGATTGCATTTCCGCGTTTATAGCATCAAGCCATTTGTCAGATTCAGAATCTGCTAATGCAGCTCGATAGTTAGGGGGTTCATTATGATCCCCTAAACTCAGCTCCTCAGCATCGATTTGGAAACCATATCGTTCAGGTGCATGAGGGGTCCTTGCGGACCTTCGAACGGGGACTACATCATTTTGAGGTGCAACATGAACAGTTTCATGTTCAGCCTCATCTTGATGTTTCCTTGTATCTACAGTAGGTTGTGCATCTTCATCGCTTGGAATCTCGTCAAAGTCGATTGTACTCCCACTTGCTTCTTGTGAAATGAGATTGCTCTCAAGAAACTCAGCATAACGAGCAATAATTACTTTTCGCTCAGGTGGGTTGTAGAAATAGTAACCCATCGTTTCCTCAGGGTATCCTATAAAGATGCACTTGACAGCTCTGGGTTCAAGTTTGTTCGGTGTGTCTCGTTTCACGAGAGCCTCACAACCCCAGACCTTCAAGTAAGACAAGTTAGGGAATTTCCCATGCCATATCTCATATGGTGTCTTTTCAACCTTCTTGGTGGGAACCATATTCAGTATACGAGCAGTCGACTTGAGTGCATAACCCCAAAAGGATAGAGGCAGAGTGGTAGGACTCATCATCGATCAGACCATGTCAAGCAAGGTGCGATTTCTCCTCTCTGATACACCATTATGCTGTGGTGTATAATGGGGAGTGAATTGTGAGACAATCCCACAATTCTTTAGATGGTCTTGAAACTCATGGCTCATGTATACTCCTCCTCGATCAGAACGGAGAGCTTTTATCTTCTTGCTGAGTTGATTTTCTACTTCATATTGGAAAGCTTTGAACGTTTCAAAGGTTTCATGTTTATGTTTAATCAAGTAAACATAACCATAACGACTAAAGTCATCAGTGAAAGTAATGAAGTAGGTAGCACCTTCCCTAGTTCTAGTTCTAAAAGGGCCACATACATCAGTTTTTATGAGTCCAAGTAGATCATTGGCCCTTTCGCCTACATCGGAGAAAGGTTTGCGCGCCATTTTGCCAGCTACACAAGAAACACATTTATCAAATGATTCAGAATCATCTGATTTTATAAGTCCATCCTTTTGTAATTTTAAAACGCGTTTCTTGTTAACATGGCAAAGGCGACAATGCCATAGGTAAGTACAATCCAAATTCTTCTTGGATTTCTTATTGCTACAAGTATAAATAGAACTACTGTTTGTAATACGATTATGCATGTCAATCTCAAAGATACCATCACGAGGAATAGCATTAAAATAATAAACATTATCCTTTGAAACTGAAGTACCATAATCTGTAAATGTATGAATAAAACCATTATTCCACAAACAAGAAAGCGATACTATACCCCTAGTTATACTAGGAGCATAGTGACAATTGTCTAATACAATAATTAAACCACTAGGAAGGATTAAATCATAGCTTCCTATAGCTTCGACTGGTGCATGCATTCCATTGCCCACGTACAAGTCCAAAGCTCCATGGTTTAGCTTTCTACTTCCCCTTAGACCCTGCATGGTATTACAAATGTGAGTTCCACAACCAGTGTCATATACCCATGATTTCTTAGGGAAATCATATAGTTCTATTGTGAAGATACCTGATGTGCTAGCCTTGCTAGCTTTGTTCTTCATCAACTCCGCCAGGTAGGCAGGACAATTCCTCCTCTAGTGGCCTGTTTCACCACAGTGATGGCAAGCAAGATCCTTAGCAGGATGCTCTTTATGAGTAGGTGGGGGAACCTTTGGCTTGGGCTTGTAAACTTGCTTTCCCTTGCCTTGGCCCTTAGCAACTACTTGCGGTTTTGGTTTTTGGATCTTTCCTTGCCTTATGGCAAGGACAGTATGGGTAGGAGTTTTCTTGGGTAGCCCGGCTTCCGTTTGTTTCAGCATAGCATGTAATTCGGCGAAAGTCTTCCCCATACTATGCATATGATAAGTCATGACAAACGGTGCATAGTCCTTGTGAAGTGAGGTTAGAATTAACCCAATCCCAAGGATATGAGGAATAGGGTAGCCAAGTTTCTCCATTTGGTCTAGGTAACTCTTCATCTTCAAAAGATAAGAGCTAACAGACTGTCCCTCCTCTTGCTTACAAGCATGGAAGGCTTTGACCGTGTCAAAGAGTTCCTGATCAGCTTGCTTTTGATATGTGGTTTTTAGTTCACGCATCATATCAAATGCAGTGAGGTCCTCGTGATTCTTTTGAATCTCGGGGGTCATGCTCACTAGCATGAGAGCAGCGACTTCTTGCTGTTCGTTAAACCTCTTTGTTTAGGCTGTACGAACAGCAGCAGTGGCATTAGCAGCAGGGGTAGGGAGCAACGCCTCTTCCAAATGATGGTATTTGTGCTCGGCCCCTCTTCCAAATGATGGTATTTGTCCTTAGGTTACGAGCCCAATCAACAAAATTCAATCCATCAAGTTTCTCCTTATCGAGTACGGAGCGAATGGTGTTGTTAGACAGGGTTTGATTGTTTGTAGTCATCTACAAAATTATAAAATTCATTAATTAGTATTTTCTATAATAATTGTTTTTAATAAATTAACTACCCAATTAATTTTAATGAAAAGCTAAGATCCCATTGAGCTTCTATCATCGCATCAGTTGATCTGCTAGAAATGATAGATCCAATAGGTAGGTGACGATCAACAATTGCATTACAAGTGCAACTCTTAGAGGTATGGGACTTCATGGCACCTAGTGAACAAGCATCTAGGGTCAAGTGGCATGTTTGTCGCATCTTCGCCTCGAGTCAAGGTCTCACTGTTAACTCGATTAAGTCATCCAATGTGAAATCATGTCAAAATAGATCTAGGTCTCACGCATAGAGAATAATGACCTTGGATCTAAATTCAAACCACGTCTCACGTGAATTCAAAAATAGAAGCAAGTTATTTGCAACCGATTGGACGGCGTGACTTAAATTTTAGGTATGGAAAAAATTTTGTGATAAAATTTTATTAAGATATGAATGAATCATGTACTTCATTCGTAACACTTCATAAGTCATTTAATAAACGGTAAAAACTTTTAGCGATTATTAAGGGTTAAGTTTCAAATCTCATTTAAACTTTGGTTAATCTCAAAACAATTTTAGATTAAAGTTAAACATAAATGATTAACTAGTAATCATAGATGATTTAAAAGTTTGGATGTTTTAATGTTTGTGTCTAAAATCGTATTTTGAATTGTTTTTAAATTTGTATCTAATAGAAATGAAAACAACCACAAACATAAATAAAAACATGCAACATATTTTGTGCAAACCTCGACCGATGAAATCCTAGGTTCGGTCACGTGAGTCATCACGACGGACCGAATGGTCAAACTAGGGGACGGGCCAACATGAACCCAAACGGGCCTAAATAAACTCAATGGGCTCCCACTTGCTCCAAGACATTCTTGAGCAAGTAGAACCCAAAATTGTGAAAAAATGCAATCTGCCAGAAAATTCCAGCAGACTTTGAAGCCCGAAAAGTCACTGAAGGAATCTTCGTTAGCCTTCCTGGCCTTCTGGAAAGTTGTAGCCCACGACTTTGTAAGCATTTTAGGCTTTTGAATTGCCCAAAACGGAGTTCGTATGCCTCCGGAAAACTTGTTTTCGTAAAGCCCTCGCTTTGGTGACGGAAATTTGTTGTTTTTCTTATTTTGTCTTCAATTTTGGTCAACAATTTACAACGAAAAAAAAAAATAAAGAAAGACCATCTATTCTATTACTTTTACATTACAAATTGCCCCAAAAAAATGGCACCAAAATTAAAATAACAAATGAAAATTAAACAAATTACAACAATTAAGCCAAAAACACGGCTTTTCCCAAATCAACCAACCAACCAAACATCAAACACATTCATTCACAAACGGTCTAGGCTTTCATCGGTTTGCACAAAAAAGCAACAATTGACAAGGCTTTGGCTTGGGATATGGCAAAAATACATGTTTTGCCATATCAACAAAATGGAATTAAAAATTAAATTCCAAGCCAAATAATCAAAAAATAGAATAACAAGATTAATTTTTTGATTTGATTTTGTAACAAGTGACAATAGGGTTCCAAAAAATACAAGTTTTAACCCACTTTTTAATTAAAAAACCAAAAAAAAAAAAAAAAAAACCCGTAGGATTTGATTCTTGCGATCGGGTTTTTAAAAAACACCAAAATCATTAGATTTTTGCCACTTTTCACAAAATCAAGCTAATTATATGATTAATATAATGACTCGTGATACCACTAATGATGATTTTCGGTTAAAACAAGAACCAAAACGCAGCGGAAAAGATTTAATCACCATGAACGGATCTAATATTAAATCATACAATTAAACTAATAAATAAATCAAAGAGATTGGATGAACATTTCATACCCTTGAAGCCTTTGATCTTGTTGTGGATTCGGATGGAGTTGGTGATGGATTGAAACCAAGTATTCAATAAGAATACCTCTAAAAGTAATCCACACAACACAAGCAAGAACACCAATGGAGGATGCTAGTCCTTGAGTCTTGAGAGCAAAAGAAAACAAAACTTGAGAGAATGTGTGAGAGAGAGGGACGGCCAAAAGGGATGGTCAAGGGAGAGTTTATGGACCATTATTTTTCATTAATGGTGCCATTAAAACCCTTTAATGATTTCCATAAACCATTTGTTTTATTTGCACACAAGTCCCTATCTTTTGTTCCTTCTAGTTTGCTCACAAGAAAGTTTCAATATTAACATTTAGTATTAAACTTATGATATACAAACATGTAGCTTATATTAATATGTAATGTAATTACCCTAATTACACTATATATCTTATGGTGTTAAGTGTTTAAGTGTGTGACCATTTAGGCTCACAAACAACTAGCCATATAACTATATGTTATACGCGTGAAGCATATTCCAACAAAATCTATGACGAGATCTTCTTCGTAGTGTGCATAGATTGTTGTTGGGCATGGTTGACCGCATGAGATTGATTGCGACTTTGTAGATTCTATCTTTGATTGTATTGATTGCTTTATAACATTATATATATTATTAGTAGTACTTTACATATCTTGAACTCACTAAGCTCTTGTAGCTTAATCTTTTTAGTTGTTTAACATTTTCAGGAAAGGATAAGGGTAAACGGGTCGAATCTTGAAGCTTTTGGATAGAAGTTTAGAAGAGCTTCAGCTTTTGGTATATAGTCTATGTATGTAGTTGGGTATTAGTTAGTAATCTTTTGTAAAACTTGTATATGGTTAGTTGGTTTGTATCCTTAGATGTTTAGACATTTTGGCTCAAAATGTTTGTTAATGGTAAATTTTTGCTTCCTTGAACAAAGGTGGTATTTTGTTGATAAAAAGAACTTTTGATAGTAGCTCAATCAGATCCATTTGGAGTCGATCCTTACAATATTGTATCAGAGCACTGGTTTGAGTGAACTAAGTATCGTATTGGTACATAGACTCAAACTTAGGCACTGGTAGTATAGAGTATAGGCTATCAGTTTAGGATAGATACAAACCATAGGATGAAATTAAAAATGGTAAAAAAAGGGGTAGTGTTAGGGTTGAGTGCCTTTTAATTAACGTTATGATATAATTTAAAATTTCAGATAATATGGATCAAGGAAGTATCAATAATGAGAATGAAGTTCAAGGGAACAAGGATATCCCTAACCAACCTCCCGTGAGCCCTCAAACCCAAGGCTCAAATCCTCATTTGGAAGAAGAGGATGAGCAAGTATCTACGCGGGAGGAGAGGTTAATGAACCGTGTTACTGATATCATACGTGCAACCTTCGAACAATTTAGGAAAGAGGGAAGGAACAAACGAAAAGAGACGGTTGAGGAGGAATCTCCAAGTAAGAAATCGGGAATAGTGTCTTTTAAAATATTCCGTAGTTGCGGTGCCACTGAATTTTCGGGTGTGTCCGACGCTGTTGAAGCTTTATAATGGATTGAAAATACCAAGAAGGTATTCCGTATTTCCCAAGTGTCTAGGGATGATCACACTGTTTATGCTACTACAATGTTCACCGATAAGGCTTTGACTTGGTGGAACAATACTTACAAAATTTTGAATGAAGAAGGGAAGGATCATCTGGGGTGGGAATCGTTCAAGAACCGCTTTCTTGAACAATACTGCCCCAATAACAAAAGGAGGAGGTTAGAGAAAGAATTCCTTGAACTCAAACAAGGAACCATGTCGGTAGATGAATATGAAACCAAGTTTAACCAGAAAGCTCAATTCGCTACTAAGTACATACCGACTGAAGAGGAGAATATTCAAATGTTTGTCGAAGGGTTACGTTATGAAATCCAAGATTTTGTCAATAATCGTGATATTCCCTCTTTTTCCAAAGCGCTTGAATATGCTCGCCATCGTGACCATGATCTGAACATTCGAGGTGAAGTGACCCCCGAGTCCAAACGTGAAAGGACTGAGCAAACCATGTCATCCCTGTTGGGTCGTTATAACTGGTATACTTCCAACCGTCAAACTCAATCACAAGGAAACCCTCGTGCCCGAAATTTGACCCAATCGTTTTCTCTTCAGGTATAAACTAAAGTTAAATGAATAAAGATTTATTAATTGTTTATCAATCTGTATAACATTTAAATATTAGAGTCGGACGCCACACGAGAGTGCCGAAATTGTGGGAAGAGTCATCAAGGAATTTGTGTTGGTGATCGTGGGAATGTTAGGCGTTTTGGATGCAATGAAGAAGGGCATGGTAAGTCAAAGTGCCCGTTTAAAGAAACTGCTTGTTATGGATCTGGTGCGATGGTCACCGTAAACGTCAATGCCTGAATTCCGCCAGACAACCAACTGAGAGCCGAGGCTCCGTTCAAAAACCAACCCGAGGTGGAAACTCGAAAAAAGGGAGAAATCCCTCAAGCAAGAAGTCGGGCATTTCAGTTGACGCCTGAAGAAGCCCGTGAGGACCCGAATGTCGTTACAGGCACATTTCTGATAAACTCTCGACCCGCTTATAATCTATTTGATTCAGGGGCTTCCGATTCTTTTGTGACGTTGAAATTTGCTCGTGCGTAGCCCTAAATCCATCTCCTTTATTAAAGCCATTTTATGTGGATTCCGCAAGTAGCTTCACTCTTTTAGCCGATAAGATATATAAGGATTGTAGATTAGAGATTGATGATCATCGGTTCGGTATAGATTTAATACCTTTAGATTTTCCAAACTTTGATGTTATTGTTGGAATGAATTCGATGTCGAGACATCATGCCAACATTATGTGTTTTGAGAAGATGATTAGGATTCCGGTTGAGGGAGAAGAATCAGTATATGTTTATGGTGAGAAGAAGGTGGAAAATAATAAAATGATTTCTTTTATTAAAGCCCGAAAGTTATTGAACCATGGTTGCATTTCGTATATATCATATGTTGTAAATTCCACATTAGAAGCAAAGAAAACCGTAGGAGATGTTCCTATTGTTAATGAATTTCCAGATGTGTTTCCCGAATACTTACCCGGAGTAACTCCGGATAGGGAGGTGGAATTTCGAATTGATCTTGTACCGGGTGCAACTCCCATTGCTAAAACTCCTTATCGATTAGCATCGGCCGAGATGAAAGAGATTATGAGTCAACTTCAAGAGTTGCTTGATAAAGGATTTATTCAACCGAGTGTGTCGCCATGGGGCTCACGGCTTAAGGCTCAAGGCTCAAGGCTCAAGGCTCAAGGCTCAAGGCTCTAGGCTCTAGGCTCAAGGCTCAAGGCTCAAGGCTCTCTTAACACTCAAGGCTCAACGCTCAAGGCTCAAGGATGAAGGCTCAAGGCTCAAGGCTCAAGGCTCACGGCTCAAGGCTCAAGGCTCAAGGCTCAAGGCTCAAGGCTAGAGGATCAAGGCTCAAGGATCAAGGGTCACGGCTCAAGGGTCAAGGCTCAAAAGTCAAGGCTCAAGGTTCAAGAGTCAAGGTTCAATGATCATGGCTCAAGGTTCAAGGCTCATGGCTCAAGGCTCAAGGCACAAGGCTTAAGGCTCAAGGCTCAAGGCTCAAGGTTCAAGGCTCAAGGCTCAAGGCTCAAGGCTTAAAAAAGCTCAAGGTTCAAGGCTCAAGGCACAATGCTCAACGCTCAAGGCTCAAGGCTCAAGGCTCCAGGCTCCAGGCTCAAGGCTCAAGGCTCAAGGCTCAAGGCTCAAGGCTCAAGGCTCAAGGCTCTAGGCTCAAGGCTCAAGGCTCTCTTAACACTCAAGGCTCAAGGCTCAAGGCTCAAGGCTCAAGGCTCAAGTCTCAAGGCTCAAGGCTCAAGGCTCAAGGCTCACGGCTCAAGGCTCAAGTCTCAAGGCTCAAGGCTCAAGGCTCAAGGCTCAAGGCTCAAAGCTCAAGGCTCAGGGCTCAGGGCTCAAGGCTCAGGGCTCATGGCTCCAGGATCTAGGCAAAAGGTTCAAGGCTTAAGGCTCAAGGCTCAAGGCTCAAGGCTCAAGGCTGAAGGCTCAAGGCTCAAGACTTAAGGCTCAAGGCTTAAGGCTCCAGGCCAAAGGCTCAAGGCTCAAGGCTCAAGGATCAAGGGTCACGGCTCAAGGGTCAAGGCTCAAAAGTCAAGGCTCAAGGTTCAAGAGTCAAGGTTCAATGATCAAGGCTCAAGGTTCAAGGCTCATGGCTCAAGGCACAAGGCTTAAGGATCAAGGCTCAAGGTTCAAGGGTCAAGGCTCAAGGCTCAAGGCTCAAGGCTTAAAAAAGCTCAAGGGTCAAGGCTCAAGGCTCAATGCTCAAGGCTCAAGGCTCAAGGCTCAAGGCTCAAGGCTCAAGGCTCAAGGCTCAAGGCTCAAGGCTCCAGGCTCAAGGCTCAAGGCTCAAGGCTCTAGGCTCAAGGCTCAAGGCTCAAGGCTCAAGTCTCAAGGCTCAAGGCTCAAGGTTCACGGCTCAAGGCTCAAGGCTCAAGGCTCAAGGCTCAAGGCTCAAAGCTCAAGTCTCAGGGCTCAGGGCTCAAGGCTCAGGGCTCAAGGCTCCAGGATCTAGGCTAAAGGCTCAAGGCTCAAGGCTCAAGGCTCAAGGCTGAAGGCTCAAGGCTCAAGGCTCAAGGCTCAAGACTTAAGGCTCAAGGCTTAAGGCTCAAGGCTCAAGGCTCAAGGCTCAAGGCTCAAGGATCAAGGGTCACGGCTCAAGGGTCAAGGCTCAAAAGTCAAGGCTCAAGGTTCAAGAGTCAAGGTTCAATGATCAAGGCTCAAGGTTCAAGGCTCATGGCTCAAGGCTCAAGGCACAAGGTTTAAGGCTCAAGGCTCAAGGTTCAAGGCTCATGGCTCAAGGCTCAAGGCACAAGGCTCAAGGCTCAAGGCTCAAGGCTCAGGGCTCAAGGCTCAAAGCACTAGGATCTAGGCTAAAGGCTCAAGGCTCAAGGCTCAAGGCTCAAGGCTCAAGGCTCAAGGCTCAAGGCTCAAGGCTGAAGGCTGAAGGCTGAAGGCTGAAGGCTGAAGGCTGAAGGCTGAAGGCTGAAGGCTGAAGGCTGAAGGCTGAAGGCTGAAGGCTGAAGGCTCAAGGCTCAAGGCTAAAGACTCAAGGTGCAAGGCTCAAGGCTCAATGCTCAAGGTTCAAGGCTCAAGGATCAAGGGTCACGACTCAAGGGTCAAGGCTCAAAAGTCAAGGCTCAAGGTTCAAGAGTAAAGGTTCAATGATCAAGGCTCAAGGTTCAAGGCTGAAGGATCGGGGTTCAAGGTTCAAGGCTCTTGGCTCAAGTCTCAAGGCTCAAACGATCAAGGCTCAAGGCTCAAGTCTCAACGCTCAAGGGGATCAACGCTCAAGGACCAACGCTCAAGGGTCAACGCTCAAGGTTCAAAGGCTCAAGGGTTAAGGTTCAAGGTTCAAAGCTCAAGTTTCAAGGCTCAAGGCTGAGGGCTCAAGGCACAAGGGTCAAGGGTCAAGGCTCAAGGGTCAAGGCTCAAGGCTCTAGGCTCTAGGCTCAAGGCTCAAGGCTCTCTTAACACTCAAGGCTCAAGGCTCAAGGCTCAAGTCTCAAGGCTCAAGGCTCAAGGCTCAAGGCTCAAGGCTCAAGGCTCAAGGCTCAAGGCTCAAGGCTCAAGGCTCAAGGCTTAAGGCTGAAGGCTCAAGGCTCAAGGCTCAAGGCTCAAGGCTCAAGGCTGAAGGCTCAAGGCTCAAGGCTCAAGGCTCAAGGCTGAAGGCGCAAGGCTGAAGGCTCAAGGCTGAAGGCTAAAGGCTCAAGGCTCAAGGCTGAAGGCTAAAGGCTCAAGGCTCAAGGCTCAAGGCTCAAGGCTCAAGGCTCAAGGATCACGGGTCACGGCTCAAGGGTCAAGGCTCAAAAGTCAAGGCTCAAGGTTCAAGGGTCAAGGTTCAATGATCATGGCTCAAGGTTCAATGATCAAGGCTCATGGCGCAAGGCACAAGGCTTAAGGCTCAAGGCTCAAGGTTCAAGGCTCAAGGCTCAAGGCTCAAGGCTTAAAAAAGCTCAAGGTTCAAGGCTCAAGGCTCAATGCTCAAGGCTCAAGGCTCAAGGCTCAAGGCTCAAGGCTCAAGGCTCAAGGCTCCAGGCTCAAAGATCAAGGCTCAAGGGTCATGGTTTACGGGTCAAGGCTCAAGGCTCAAGGTCATGGTTCAAAGCTCAAGGCTCAAGGGACACGGCATAAGGTTCAAGGCTCTTGGCTCAAGTCTCAAGCCTCAAACGATCAAGGCTCAAAGCTCAAGGCTCAGGGCTCAAGGCTCAAGGCTCAAGGCTCCAGGATCTAGGCTAAAGGCTCAAGGCTTAAGGCTCAAGGCTCAAGGCTCAAGGCTCAAGGCTCAAGGCTCAAGGCTAAAGGTTAAAGACTCAAGGCTCAAGGCTCAATGCTCAAGGTTCAAGGCTCAAGGATCAAGGGTCATGGCTCAAAGGTCAAGGCTCAAGGATCAAGGGTCACGGCTCAAGGGTCAAGGCTCAAAAGTCAAGGCTCAAGGTTCAAGAGTAAAGGTTCAATGATCAAGGCTCAAGGTTCAAGGCTCAAGGCTCATGCCTCAAGGCTCAAGGCACAAGGCTTAAGGCTCAATGCTCAAGGCTCAAGGTTCAAGGCTCAAGGCTCAAGGCTTAAAAAAGCTCAAGGTTCAAGGCTCAAGGCTCAATGCTCAATGCTCAAGGCTCAAGGCTTAAGGCTCAAGGCTGAAGGCTCAAGGCTCAAGGCTCAAGGCTGAAGGCTGAAGGCTCAAGGCTCAAGGCTCAAGGCTGAACGCTCAAGGCTCAAGGCTTAAGGCTCAACGCTCAAGGCTCAAGGCTAAAGACTCAAGGCTCAAGGCTCAAGGCTCAATGCTCAAGGTTCAAGGCTCAAGGATCAAGGGTCACGGCTCAAGGGTCAAGGCTCAAAAGTCAAGGCTCAAATTTCAAGAGTAAAGGTTCAATGATCAAGGCTCATGGCACAAGGCTCAAGACACAAGGCTTAAGGCTCAGGGCTCAAGATTCAAGGCTCAAGGCTCAAGGCTTAAAAAATCTCAAGGTTCAAGGCTCAAGGCTCAATGCTCAAAGCTCAAGGCTCAAGGCTCAAAGATCAAGGCTCAAGGGTCATGGTTTAAGGGTCAAGGCTCAAGGCTCAAGGCTCAAGGTTCATGGTTCAAAGCTCAAGGCTCAAGGGACATGCCATAAGGATCAAGGCTCAAAAGTCAAGGCTCGGGGTTCAAGGTTCAAGGCTCTTGGCTCAAGGCTGAAGTCTCAAGGCTCAAACGATCAAGGCTCAACGCTCAACGCTCAAGGATCAACGCTCAAGGACCAACGTTCAAGCCTCAACGCTCAAGGTTCAAAGGCTCAAGGGTTAAGGTTCAAGGTTCAAAGCTCAAGTTTCAAGGCTCAAGGCTGAAGGCTCAAGGCACAAGGGTCAAGGGTCAAGGGTCAAGGCTCAAGGCTCAAGGCTCAAGGCTCAAGGCTCAAGGCTCAAGGCTCAAGGCACAAGGCACAAGGCTCAAGGCTCAAGGCTCAAGGCTCAAGGCTCAAGTCTCAAGGCTCTAGGCTCAAGGCTCAAGGCTCTCTCAAGGCTCAAGGCTCCAGGCTCAAAGATCAAGGCTCAAGGGTCATGGTTTACGGGTCAAGGCTCAAGGCTCAAGGTCATGGTTCAAAGCTCAAGGCTCAAGGGACACGTCATAAGGATCAAGGCTCAAAAGTCAAGGCTCGGGGTTCAAGGTTCAAGGCTCTTGGCTCAAGTCTCAAGCCTCAAACGATCAAGGCTCAAAGCTAAAGGCTCAGGGCTCAAGGCTCAAGGCTCAAGGCTCCAGGATCTAGGCTAAAGGCTCAAGGCTTAAGGCTCAAGGCTCAAGGCTCAAGGCTCAAGGCTCAAGGCTCAAGGCTCAAGGCTAAAGGTTAAAGACTCAAGGCTCAAGGCTCAGTGCTCAAGGTTCAAGGCTCAAGGATCAAGGGTCACGGCTCAAAGGTCAAGGCTCAAGGATCAAGGGTCACGGCTCAAGGGTCAAGGCTCAAAAGTCAAGGCTCAAGGTTCAAGAGTAAAGGTTCAATGATCAAGGCTCAAGGTTCAAGGCTCAAGGCTCATGGCTCAAGGCTCAAGGCACAAGGCTTAAGGCTCAATGCTCAAGGCTCAAGGATCAAGGCTCAAGGCTCAAGGCTTAAAAAAGCTCAAGGTTCAAGGCTCAAGGCTCAATGCTCAACGCTCAAGGCTCAAGGCTCAAGGCTCAAGGCTCAAAGATCAAGGCTCAAGGGTCATGGTTTAAGGGTCAAGGCTCAAGGCTCAAGGTTCATGGTTCAAAACTCAAGGCTCAAAGGACACGGCATAAGGATCAAGGCTCAAAAGTCAAGGCTCAGGGTTCAAGGTTCAAGGCTCTTGGCTCAAGTCTCAAGGCTCAAATGATTAAGGCTCAAACGATTAAGGCTCAAGGCTCAACGTTCAAGGATCAACGCTCAAGGACCAACGCTCAAGGCTCAAAGCTCAAGGTTCAAAGGCTCAAGGGTTAAGGTTCAAGGTTCAAAGCTCAAGTTTCAAGGCTCAAGACTGAAGGCTCAAGGCTCAAGGCTCAAGTCTCAAGGCTCAAGGCTCAAGTCTCAAGGCACAAGGCACAAGGCTCAAGGCTCAAGGCTAAAGGCTAAAGGCTCAAGGCTCAAGTCTCAAGGCTCTAGGCTCAAGGCTCTCTCAACACTCTAGGCTCAAGGCTCAAGGCTCAAGGGGCTCAAGTCTCAAGGCTCAAGGCTAAAGGCTCATAGTTCATGGGACAAGGCTCAAAAGTCAAGGCTCAAGGGTTAAGGCTAAAGGCTCAAGGTTCAAAGCTCAAGGCTCAATGCTCAAGGTTCAAGGCTCAAGGATCAAGGGTCACGGCTCAAGGGTCAAGGCTCAAAAGTCAAGGCTCAAGGTTCAAGATTAAGGTTCAATGATCAAGGCTCAAGGTTCAAGGCTCAAGGCTCATGGCTCAAGGCTCAAGGCACAAGGCTTAAGGCTCAAGGCTCAAGGTTCAAGGCTCAAGGCTCAAGGCTTAAAAAAGCTCAAGGTTCAAGGCTCAAGGCTCAATGCTCAAGGCTCAAGGCTCAAGGCTCAAGGCTCAAGGCTCAAGGCTCAAGGGTCATGGCTCAAGGCTCAAAGATCAAGGCTCAAGGGTCATGGTTTAAGGGTCAAGGCTCAAGGCTCAAGGTTCATGGTTCAAAGCTCAAGGCTCAAGGGACACGACATAAGGATCAAGGCTCAAAAGTCAAGGCTCGGGGTTCAAGGTTCAAGGCTCTTGGCTCAAGTCTCAAGGCTCAAACGCTCAAGTCTCAAGGCTCAAGGCTCAACGCTCAAGGATCAACGCTCAAGGACCAACGCTCAAGGCTCAACGCTCAAGGTTCAAAGGCTCAAGGGTTAAGGTTCAAGTTTCAAAGCTCAAGTTTCAAGGCTCAAGGCTGAAGGCTTAAGGCACAAGGGTCAAGGCTCAAGGCTCAAGGCTCAAGGCTCAAGGCTCAAGGCTCAAGGCTCAAGGCTCAAGGCACATGGCACAAGGCTCAAGGCTTAAGGCTAAAGGCTCAAGGCTCAAGGCTCAAGGCTCTAGGCTCAAGGCTCAAGGCTCAAGGCTCTCTCAACACTCAAGGCTCAAGGCTCAAGGCTCTACGCTCAAGGCTCAAGTCTCAAGGCTCAAGTCTCAAGGCTCAAGGCTCAAGGCTCATGGGACACGGCATAAGGATCAAGGCTCAAAAGTCAAGGCTCGGGGTTCAAGGTTCAAGGCTCTTGGCTCAAGGCTGAAGTCTCAAGGCTCAAACGATCAAGGCTCAAGGCTCAACGCTCAACGCTCAAGGATCAACGCTCAAGGACCAACGTTCAAGGCTCAACGCTCAAGGTTCAAAGGCTCAAGGGTTAAGGTTCAAGGTTCAAAGCTCAAGTTTCAAGGCTCAAGGCTGAAGGCTCAAGGCACAAGGGTCAAGGCTCAAGGGTCAAGGCTCAAGGCTCAAGGTTCATGGTTCAAAGCTCAAGGCTCAAGGGACACGACATAAGGATCAAGGCTCAAAAGTCAAGGCTCGGGGTTCAAGGTTCAAGGCTCTTGGCTCAAGTCTCAAGGCTCAAACGCTCAAGGCTCAAGGCTCAAGGCTCAACGCTCAAGGATCAACGCTCAAGGACCAACGCTCAAGGCTCAACGCTCAAGGTTCAAAGGCTCAAGGGTTAAGGTTCAAGTTTCAAAGCTCAAGTTTCAAGGCTCAAGGCTGAAGGCTTAAGGCACAAGGGTCAAGGCTCAAGGCTCAAGGCTCAAGGCTCAAGGCTCAAGGCTCAAGGCTCAAGGCTCAAGGCTCAAGGCTCAAGGCTCAAGGCTCAAGGCTCAAGGCACATGGCACAAGGCTCAAGGCTTAAGGCTAAAGGCTCAAGGCTCAAGGCTCAAGGCTCAAGGCTCTAGGCTCAAGGCTCAAGGCTCAAGGCTCTCTCAACACTCAAGGCTCAAGGCTCAAGGCTCTACGCTCAAGGCTCAAGTCTCAAGGCTCAAGTCTCAAGGCTCAAGGCTCAAGGCTCATGGGACACGGCATAAGGATCAAGGCTCAAAAGTCAAGGCTCGGGGTTCAAGGTTCAAGGCTCTTGGCTCAAGGCTGAAGTCTCAAGGCTCAAACGATCAAGGCTCAAGGCTCAACGCTCAAGGATCAACGCTCAAGGACCAACGTTCAAGGCTCAACGCTCAAGGTTCAAAGGCTCAAGGGTTAAGGTTCAAGGTTCAAAGCTCAAGTTTCAAGGCTCAAGGCTGAAGGCTCAAGGCACAAGGGTCAAGGCTCAAGGCTCAAGGCTCAAGGCTCAAGGCTCAAGGCTCAAGGCACAAGGCTCAAGGCTCAAGGCTAAAGGCTAAAGGCTCAAGGCTCAAGTCTCAAGGCTCTAGGCTAGAGGCTCTCTCAACACTCTAGGCTCAAGGCTCAAGGCTCAAGGGGCTCAAGTCTCAAGGCTCAATGCTAAAGGCTCATAGTTCATGGGACAAGGCTCAAAAGTCAAGGCTCAAGGGTTAAGGCTAAAGGCTCAAGGTTCAAAGCTCAAGGCTCAATGCTCAAGGTTCAAGGCTCAAGGATCAAGGGTCACGGCTCAAGGGTCAAGGCTCAAAAGTCAAGGCTCAAGGTTCAAGATTAAGGTTCAATGATCAAGGCTCAAGGTTCAAGACTCAAGGCTCATGGCTCAAGGCTCAAGGCACAAGGCTTAAGGCTCAAGGCTCAAGGTTCAAGGCTCAAGGCTCAAGGCTTAAAAAAGCTCAAGGTTCAAGGCTCAAGGCTCAATGCTCAAAGCTCAAGGCTCAAGGCTCAAGGCTCAAGGCTCAAGGCTCAAGGCTCAAGGCTCAAGGCTCAAAGATCAAGGCTCAAGGGTCATGGTTTAAGGGTCAAGGCTCAAGGCTCAAGGTTCATGGTTCAAAGCTCAAGGCTCAAGGGACACGACATAAGGATCAAGGCTCAAAAGTCAAGGCTCGGGGTTCAAGGTTCAAGGCTCTTGGCTCAAGTCTCAAGGCTCAAACGCTCAAGTCTCAAGGCTCAAGGCTCAACGCTCAAGGATCAACGCTCAAGGACCAACGCTCAAGGCTCAACGCTCAAGGTTCAAAGGCTCAAGGGTTAAGGTTCAAGTTTCAAAGCTCAAGTTTCAAGGCTCAAGGCTGAAGGCTTAAGGCACAAGGGTCAAGGCTCAAGGGTCAAGGCTCAAGGCTCAAGGTTCATGGTTCAAGGCTCAAGGCTCAAGGGACACGACATAAGGATCAAGGCTCAAGGGTCAAGGCTCAAGGCACATGGCACAAGGCACAAGGCTCAAGGCTAAAGGCTCATAGTTCATGGGACAAGGCTCAAAAGTCAAGGCTCAAGGGTTAAGGCTAAAGGCTCAAGGTTCAAAGCTCAAGGCTCAATGCTCAAGGTTCAAGGCTCAAGGATCAAGGGTCACGGCTCAAGGGTCAAGGCTCAAAAGTCAAGGCTCAAGGTTCAAGATTAAGGTTCAATGATCCAGGCACAAGGTTCAAGGCTCAAGGCTCATGGCTCAAGGCTCAAGGCTCAAGGCACAAGGCTTAAGGCTCAAGGCTCAAGGTTCAAGGCTCAAGGCTCAAGGCTTAAAAAAGCTCAAGGTTCAAGGCTCAAGGCTCAATGCTCAAAGCTCAAGGCTCAAGGCTCAAGGCTCAAGGATCAAAGATCAAGGCTCAAGGGTCATGGTTTAATGGTCAAGGCTCAAGGCTCAAGGTTCATGGTTCAAAGCTCAAGGCTCAAGGGACACGACATAAGGATCAAGGCTCAAAAGTCAAGGCCCGGGGTTCAAGGTTCAAGGCTCTTGGCTCAAGTCTCAAGGCTCAAACGCTCAAGGCTCAAGGCTCAAGGCTCAACGCTCAAGGATCAACGCTCAAGGACCAACGCTCAAGGCTCAAAGCTCAAGGTTCAAAGGCTCAAGGGTTAAGGTTCAAGGTTCAAAGCTCAAGTTTCAAGGCTCAAGACTGAAGGCTCAAAGCTCAAGGCTCAAGGCTAAAGGCTAAAGGCTCAAGGCTCAAGGCTCAAGTCTCAAGGCACAAGGCACAAGGCTCAAGGCTCAAGGCTAAAGGCTCAAGGCTCAAGTCTCAAGGCTCTAGGCTCAAGGCTCTCTCAACACTCAAGGCTCAAGGCTCAAGGCTCAAGGCTCAAGGGACTCAAGTCTCAAGGCTCAAGGCTAAAGGCTCATAGTTCATGGGACAAGGCTCAAAAGTCAAGGCTCAAGGGTTAAGGCTAAAGGCTCAAGGTTCAAAGCTCAAGGCTCAATGCTAAAGGTTCAAGGCTCAAGGATCAAGGGTCACGGCTCAAGGGTCAAGGCTCAAAAGTCAAGGCTCAAGGTTCAAGATTAAGGTTCAATGATCAAGGCTCAAGGTTCAAGGCTCAAGGCTCATGGCTCAAGGCTCAAGGCACAAGGCTTAAGGCTCAAGGCTCAAGGTTCAAGGCTCAAGGCTCAAGGCTCAAGGCTTAAAAAAGCTCAAGGTTCAAGGCTCAAGGCTCAATGCATAAAGCTCAAGGCTCAAGGCTCAAGGCTCAAAGATCAAGGCTCAAGGGTCATGGTTTAAGGGTCAAGGCTCAAGGCTCAAGGTTCATGGTTCAAAGCTCAAGGCTCAAGGGACACGACATAAGGATCAAGGCTCAAAAGTCAAGGCTCGGGGTTCAAGGTTCAAGGCTCTTGGCTCAAGTCTCAAGGCTCAAACGCTCAAGGCTCAAGGATCAAGGCTCAACGCTCAAGGATCAACGCTCAAGGACCAACGCTCAAAGCTCAACGCTCAAGGTTCAAAGGCTCAAGGGTTAAGGTTCAAGGTTCAAAGCTCAAGTTTCAAGGCTCAAGGCTGAAGGCTTAAGGCACAAGGGTCAAGGCTCAAGGCTCAAGGCTCAAGGCTCAAGGCTCAAGGCACATGGCACAAGGCTCAAGGCTCAAGGCTTAAGGCTAAAGGCTCAAGGTTCAAGGCTCAAGGCTCTAAGCTCAAGGCTCAAGGCTCAAGGCTCTCTCAACACTCAAGGCTCAAGGCTCAAGGCTCAAGGCTCTACGCTCAAGGCTCAAGTCTCAAGGCTCAAGTCTCAAGGCTCAAGGCTCAAGGCGCATGGCTCAAGGCTCAAGGCTCAAGGCTTAAGGCTCAAAGCTCAAGGCTCAGGGCTCAGGGCTCAAGGCTCCAGGATCTAGGCTACAGGCTTAAGGCTCAAGGCTCAAGGCTCAAGATTAAGGTTCAATGATCAAGGCTCAAGGTTCAAGGCTCAAGGCTCATGGCTCAAGGCTCAAGGCACAAGGCTTAAGGCTCAAGGCTCAAGGTTCAAGGCTCAAGGCTCAAGGCTCAAGGCTTAAAAAAGCTCAAGGTTCAAGGCTCAAGGCTCAATGCTCAAAGCTCAAGGCTCAAGGCTCAAGGCTCAAGGCTCAAAGATCAAGGCTCAAGGGTCATGGTTTAAGGGTCAAGGCTCAAGGCTCAAGGTTCATGGTTCAAAGCTCAAGGCTCAAGGGACACGACATAAGGATCAAGGCTCAAAAGTCAAGGCTCGGGGTTCAAGGTTCAAGGCTCTTGGCTCAAGTCTCAAGGCTCAAACGCTCAAGGCTCAAGGATCAAGGCTCAACGCTCAAGGATCAACGCTCAAGGACCAACGCTCAAAGCTCAACGCTCAAGGTTCAAAGGCTCAAGGGTTAAGGTTCAAGGTTCAAAGCTCAAGTTTCAAGGCTCAAGGCTGAAGGCTTAAGGCACAAGGGTCAAGGCACAAGGCTCAAGGCTCAAGGCACATGGCACAAGGCTTAAGGCTAAAGGCTCAAGGTTCAAGGCTCTAGGCTCAAGGCTCAAGGCTCTCTCAACACTCAAGGCTCAAGGCTCAAGGCTCAAGGCTCTACGCTCAAGGCTCAAGTCTCAAGGCTCAAGTCTCAAGGCTCAAGGCTCAAGGCGCATGGCTCAAGGCTCAAGGCTTAAGGCTCAAAGCTCAAGGCTCAGGGCTCAGGGCTCAAGGCTCCAGGATCTAGGCTACAGGCTCAAGGCTTAAGGCTCAAGGCTCAAGGCTCAAGGCTCAAGGCTCAAGGCTCAAGGCTCAAGACTTAAGGCTCAAGGCTCAAGGCTCAAGGCTAAAGGCTCAAGGCTCATGGCTCAAGGCTCAAGGCTCAAGGCTCAAGGCTCAAGGCTCAAGGCTCAAGGCTCAAGGCTCAAGGCTCAAGGCTCAAGGCTCAAGGCTCAAGGCTCAAGGCTCAAGGCTCAAGGCTCAAGGATCAAGGGTCACGGCTCAAGGGTCAAGGCTCAAAAGTCAAGGCTCAAGGTTCAAGAGTCAAGGTTCAATGATCAAGGCTCAAGGTTCAAGGCTCATGGCTCAAGGCTCAAGGCACAAGGCTTAAGGCTCAAGGCTCAAGGTTCAAGGCTCAAGGCTCAAGGCTTAAAAAAGCTCAAGGTTCAAGGCTCAAGGCTCAATGCTCAAAGCTCAAAGCTCAAGGCTCAAGGCTCAAGGCTCAAGGCTCAAGGGTCATGGTTTAAAGGTCAAGGCTCAAGGCTCAAGGTTCATGGTTCAAAGCTCAAGGCTCAAGGGACACGGCATAAGGATCAAGGCACAAAAGTCAAGGCTCGGGGTTCAAGGTTCAAGGCTCTTGGCTCAAGTCTCAAGGCTCAAACGATCAAGGCTCAAAGCTCAAGGCTCAGGGCTCAAGGCTCAAGGCTCAAGGCTCCAGGATCTAGGCTAAAGGCCTAAGGCTTAAGGCGTAAGGCTCAAGGCTCAAGGCTCAAGGCTCAAGGCTGAAGGCTCAAGGCTCAAGGCTCAAGGCTCAAGGCTGAACGCTCAAGGCTCAAGGCTTAAGGCTCAACGATCAAGGCTCAAGGCTAAAGACTCAAGGCTCAAGGCTCAAGGCTCAATGCTCAAGGTTCAAGGCTCAAGGATCAAGGGTCACGGCTCAAGGGTCAAGGCTCAAAAGTCAAGGCTCAAGGTTCAAGAGTAAAGGTTCAATGATCAAGGCTCATGGCACAAGGCTCAAGGCACAAGGCTTAAGGCTCAGGGCTCAACATTCAAGGCTCAAGGCTTAAAAAAGCTCAAGGTTCAAGGCTCAAGGCTCAATGCTCAAAGCTCAAGGCTCAAAGATCAAGGCTCAAGGGTCATGGTTTAAGGGTCAAGGCTCAAGGCTCAAGATTCATGGTTCAAAGCTCAAGGCTCAAGGGACGCGGCATAAGGATCAAGGCTCAAAAGTCAAGGCTCAAGGGTTAAGGCTAAAGGCTCAAGGTTCAAAGCTCAAGGCTCAATGCTCAAGGTTCAAGGCTCAAGGATCAAGGGTCACGGCTCAAGGGTCAAGGCTCAAAAGTCAAGGCTCAAGGTTCAAGATTAAGGTTCAATGATCCAGGCACAAGGTTCAAGGCTCAAGGCTCATGGCTCAAGGCTCAAGGCTCAAGGCACAAGGCTTAAGGCTCAAGGCTCAAGGTTCAAGGCTCAAGGCTCAAGGCTTAAAAAAGCTCAAGGTTCAAGGCTCAAGGCTCAATGCTCAAAGCTCAAGGCTCAAGGCTCAAGGCTCAAGGATCAAAGATCAAGGCTCAAGGGTCATGGTTTAATGGTCAAGGCTCAAGGCTCAAGGTTCATGGTTCAAAGCTCAAGGCTCAAGGGACACGACATAAGGATCAAGGCTCAAAAGTCAAGGCCCGGGGTTCAAGGTTCAAGGCTCTTGGCTCAAGTCTCAAGGCTCAAACGCTCAAGGCTCAAGGCTCAAGGCTCAACGCTCAAGGATCAACGCTCAAGGACCAACGCTCAAGGCTCAAAGCTCAAGGTTCAAAGGCTCAAGGGTTAAGGTTCAAGGTTCAAAGCTCAAGTTTCAAGGCTCAAGACTGAAGGCTCAAAGCTCAAGGCTCAAGGCTAAAGGCTAAAGGCTCAAGGCTCAAGGCTCAAGTCTCAAGGCACAAGGCACAAGGCTCAAGGCTCAAGGCTAAAGGCTCAAGGCTCAAGTCTCAAGGCTCTAGGCTCAAGGCTCTCTCAACACTCAAGGCTCAAGGCTCAAGGCTCAAGGCTCAAGGGGCTCAAGTCTCAAGGCTCAAGGCTAAAGGCTCATAGTTCATGGGACAAGGCTCAAAAGTCAAGGCTCAAGGGTTAAGGCTAAAGGCTCAAGGTTCAAAGCTCAAGGCTCAATGCTAAAGGTTCAAGGCTCAAGGATCAAGGGTCACGGCTCAAGGGTCAAGGCTCAAAAGTCAAGGCTCAAGGTTCAAGATTAAGGTTCAATGATCAAGGCTCAAGGTTCAAGGCTCAAGGCTCATGGCTCAAGGCTCAAGGCACAAGGCTTAAGGCTCAAGGCTCAAGGTTCAAGGCTCAAGGCTCAAGGCTCAAGGCTTAAAAAAGCTCAAGGTTCAAGGCTCAAGGCTCAATGCATAAAGCTCAAGGCTCAAGGCTCAAGGCTCAAAGATCAAGGCTCAAGGGTCATGGTTTAAGGGTCAAGGCTCAAGGCTCAAGGTTCATGGTTCAAAGCTCAAGGCTCAAGGGACACGACATAAGGATCAAGGCTCAAAAGTCAAGGCTCGGGGTTCAAGGTTCAAGGCTCTTGGCTCAAGTCTCAAGGCTCAAACGCTCAAGGCTCAAGGATCAAGGCTCAACGCTCAAGGATCAACGCTCAAGGACCAACGCTCAAAGCTCAACGCTCAAGGTTCAAAGGCTCAAGGGTTAAGGTTCAAGGTTCAAAGCTCAAGTTTCAAGGCTCAAGGCTGAAGGCTTAAGGCACAAGGGTCAAGGCTCAAGGCTCAAGGCTCAAGGCTCAAGGCTCAAGGCACATGGCACAAGGCTCAAGGCTCAAGGCTTAAGGCTAAAGGCTCAAGGTTCAAGGCTCAAGGCTCTAAGCTCAAGGCTCAAGGCTCAAGGCTCTCTCAACACTCAAGGCTCAAGGCTCAAGGCTCAAGGCTCTACGCTCAAGGCTCAAGTCTCAAGGCTCAAGTCTCAAGGCTCAAGGCTCAAGGCGCATGGCTCAAGGCTCAAGGCTCAAGGCTTAAGGCTCAAAGCTCAAGGCTCAGGGCTCAGGGCTCAAGGCTCCAGGATCTAGGCTACAGGCTTAAGGCTCAAGGCTCAAGGCTCAAGATTAAGGTTCAATGATCAAGGCTCAAGGTTCAAGGCTCAAGGCTCATGGCTCAAGGCTCAAGGCACAAGGCTTAAGGCTCAAGGCTCAAGGTTCAAGGCTCAAGGCTCAAGGCTCAAGGCTTAAAAAAGCTCAAGGTTCAAGGCTCAAGGCTCAATGCTCAAAGCTCAAGGCTCAAGGCTCAAGGCTCAAGGCTCAAAGATCAAGGCTCAAGGGTCATGGTTTAAGGGTCAAGGCTCAAGGCTCAAGGTTCATGGTTCAAAGCTCAAGGCTCAAGGGACACGACATAAGGATCAAGGCTCAAAAGTCAAGGCTCGGGGTTCAAGGTTCAAGGCTCTTGGCTCAAGTCTCAAGGCTCAAACGCTCAAGGCTCAAGGATCAAGGCTCAACGCTCAAGGATCAACGCTCAAGGACCAACGCTCAAAGCTCAACGCTCAAGGTTCAAAGGCTCAAGGGTTAAGGTTCAAGGTTCAAAGCTCAAGTTTCAAGGCTCAAGGCTGAAGGCTTAAGGCACAAGGGTCAAGGCACAAGGCTCAAGGCTCAAGGCACATGGCACAAGGCTTAAGGCTAAAGGCTCAAGGTTCAAGGCTCTAGGCTCAAGGCTCAAGGCTCTCTCAACACTCAAGGCTCAAGGCTCAAGGCTCAAGGCTCTACGCTCAAGGCTCAAGTCTCAAGGCTCAAGTCTCAAGGCTCAAGGCTCAAGGCGCATGGCTCAAGGCTCAAGGCTTAAGGCTCAAAGCTCAAGGCTCAGGGCTCAGGGCTCAAGGCTCCAGGATCTAGGCTACAGGCTCAAGGCTTAAGGCTCAAGGCTCAAGGCTCAAGGCTCAAGGCTCAAGGCTCAAGGCTCAAGACTTAAGGCTCAAGGCTCAAGGCTCAAGGCTAAAGGCTCAAGGCTCATGGCTCAAGGCTCAAGGCTCAAGGCTCAAGGCTCAAGGCTCAAGGCTCAAGGCTCAAGGCTCAAGGCTCAAGGCTCAAGGCTCAAGGCTCAAGGCTCAAGGCTCAAGGCTCAAGGCTCAAGGCTCAAGGCTCAAGGATCAAGGGTCACGGCTCAAGGGTCAAGGCTCAAAAGTCAAGGCTCAAGGTTCAAGAGTCAAGGTTCAATGATCAAGGCTCAAGGTTCAAGGCTCATGGCTCAAGGCTCAAGGCACAAGGCTTAAGGCTCAAGGCTCAAGGTTCAAGGCTCAAGGCTCAAGGCTTAAAAAAGCTCAAGGTTCAAGGCTCAAGGCTCAATGCTCAAAGCTCAAAGCTCAAGGCTCAAGGCTCAAGGCTCAAGGCTCAAGGGTCATGGTTTAAAGGTCAAGGCTCAAGGCTCAAGGTTCATGGTTCAAAGCTCAAGGCTCAAGGGACACGGCATAAGGATCAAGGCACAAAAGTCAAGGCTCGGGGTTCAAGGTTCAAGGCTCTTGGCTCAAGTCTCAAGGCTCAAACGATCAAGGCTCAAAGCTCAAGGCTCAGGGCTCAAGGCTCAAGGCTCAAGGCTCCAGGATCTAGGCTAAAGGCCTAAGGCTTAAGGCGTAAGGCTCAAGGCTCAAGGCTCAAGGCTCAAGGCTGAAGGCTCAAGGCTCAAGGCTCAAGGCTCAAGGCTGAACGCTCAAGGCTCAAGGCTTAAGGCTCAACGATCAAGGCTCAAGGCTAAAGACTCAAGGCTCAAGGCTCAAGGCTCAATGCTCAAGGTTCAAGGCTCAAGGATCAAGGGTCACGGCTCAAGGGTCAAGGCTCAAAAGTCAAGGCTCAAGGTTCAAGAGTAAAGGTTCAATGATCAAGGCTCATGGCACAAGGCTCAAGGCACAAGGCTTAAGGCTCAGGGCTCAACATTCAAGGCTCAAGGCTTAAAAAAGCTCAAGGTTCAAGGCTCAAGGCTCAATGCTCAAAGCTCAAGGCTCAAAGATCAAGGCTCAAGGGTCATGGTTTAAGGGTCAAGGCTCAAGGCTCAAGATTCATGGTTCAAAGCTCAAGGCTCAAGGGACGCGGCATAAGGATCAAGGCTCAAAAGTCAAGGCTCGGGGTTCAAGGTTCAAGGCTCTTAGCTCAAGGCTGAAGTCTCAAGGCTCAAACGATCAAGGCTCAAGGCTCAACGCTCAACGCTCAAGGATCAACGCTCAAGGACCAACGTTCAAGGCTCAACGCTCAAGGTTCAAAGGCTCAAGGGTTAAGGTTCAAGGTTCAAAGCTCAAGTTTCAAGGCTCAAGGCTGAAGGCTCAAGGCACAAGGGTCAAGGCTCAAGGGTCAAGGCTCAAGGCTCAAGGCTCAAGGCTCAAGGCACAAGGCTCAAGGCTCAAGGCTCAAGGCTAAAGGCTCAAGGCTCAAGTCTCAAGGCTCTAGGCTCAAGGCCCAAGGCTCTCTCAACACTCAAGGCCCAAGGCTCAAGGCTCAAGGCTCAAGGCTCAAGGCTCAAGTCTCAAGGCTCAAGGCTCAAGGCTCAAGGCTCCAGGCTCACGGCTCAAGGCTCAAGGCTCAAGGCTCGAGGCTCAAGGCTCAAGGCTTAAGGCTCAAAGCTCAAGGCTCAGGGCTCAGGGTGTTGGAATATGCTTCACGCGTATAACATATAGTTATATGGCTAGTAGTTTGTAAGCCTAAAGGGTCACGCACTTAAACACTTAACACCATAAGATATATAGTGTAATTAGGGTAATTACATTATATATTAATATAAGCTACATGCTTGTATATCATAAGTTTAATATTAAATGTTAATATTGAAACTTTTTTGTGAGCAAATTAGAAGGAATAAAAGATAGGGAATTGTGTGCAAATAAAACAAATGGTTTATGGAAATCATTAAAGGGTTTTAATGGCACCATTAATGAGAGATAATGGTCCCTAAACTCTCCCTTGACCACCCCTTTTGGCCGTCCACTCTAACACACATATTCTCCATCATTTTGTTTTCTTTTTCTCTCAAGACTCAAGGACTAGCATCCTCCATTGGTGTTCTTGCTTGTGTTGTGTGGACTTTCTTTTTGAGGTATTCTAATTGAATATTTGGTTTCAATCCATCATCAAATCCATCCGAATCTACAACAAGATCAAAGGCTTCAAGGGTATGAAATGTTCATCCAATCTCTTTGATTTATTTATTAGTTTAATTGTATGATTTAATATTAGATCCGTTCATGGTGATTAAATCTTTTCCGCTGCGTTTTGGTTCTTGTTTTAACCGAAAATCACCATTAGTGGTACCACGAGTCATTATATTATTCATATAATTAGTTAGATTTTGTGAAAAGTGGCAAAAATCTAACGATTTTGGTGTTCTTAAAATTCCGATCGCAAGAAACAAACCCTACGGGTTTTTTATTTTTATTTTTTTTCTTTTGGTTTTTTAGTTACAAAGTGGGTTAAAATATGGTAATTTTGGAACCCTATTGTCACTTGTTACAATATCATATCAAAAAATTAATCTTGTTATTGTATTTTTTGATTATTTGGCTTGGAATTTAATTTTAATTCCATTTTTTTTTTTTGATATGGCAAAACATGTATTTTTGCCATATCCCAAGCCAAACCCTTGTCAATTGTTGATTGTTTGTGCAACGATGAAAACCTAGACCGTTTGTGAATGATGTTGATGTTTGGTTGTTTGGTTAATTTGGGAAAAGCCTTGTTTTTTGGCTTAATTGTTGTAATTTGTTTCATTTTTTTTTCTTTTATTTTTGGTGCCATTTTTAGGGCAATTTGTAATGTAAAAGTAATAGAATAGATTGTATTTATTTTATCTTTTTATTGTAAATTGTTGACAAAATATATTGAAGACTAATGAAGAAACAACAAATTTCCGTCACAAAAGCGAGGGCTGTACGAAAACAGGTTTTCCAGAGGCATACGGACTCCGTTTTGGGCGATTCAAAAGCCTAAAATGCTTGAAATGTCGTGGGCTACAGCTTTCCAGAAGGCCGGGAAGACTAACGAAGACTCCTTCAGTGACTTTTCGGGCATCAAAGTCTGCTGGAATTTTCTGGCAGATTGCATTTTTTCACAATTTTGGGTTCTACTTGCTCAAGAATGTCTTGGAGCAAGTGGGAGCCCATTGGGTTTATGTAGGCCCGTTTGGGTTCATGTTGGCCCGTCCCGTAGTTTGACCCTTCGGTCCGTCGTGATGACTCACGTGACCGAACCTAGGATTTCATCGGTCGAGGTTTGCACAAAATTTGTTGCATGTTTTATTCTTTGTTTGTGGTTGTTTTTCTTTTCTATTAGATACAAGTAGTAAAACAATTAAAATGGTTTTAGACACAAACATTAAAACATTCAAACCCTTAATCATTGATGATTACTAGTTAATCATTGATGATTAAACCTTTAATCTAAAATTGTTTTGAGATTAAACTAAGTTTAAATATGATTTGAAACTTATCACTTAATAATCGCTAAAAGTTTTTACCGTTTATTACAAGACTTATGAAGTGGTATGAATGAAGTACATGATTCATTCATATCTTAACAAAATTTTATTAAATTAAAATTTAACATACCTGAAATTTAAGTCACGCCGTCCAATCGGTTGTAAATCACTTGCTTCTATTTTTGAATTCACGTGAGACGTAGTTTGAATCTAGATCCGAGGTCATTATTCTCTACGCGTAAGACCTAGAGCTATTTTGACATGATTTCACATTGTATGACTTAATCGAGTTGACGGTGAGACCTCCACTCGAGGCGACGATGCGACAAACATGCCACTTGACCCTAGATGCTTGTTCACTAGGTGCCATGAAGTCCCATACCTCTAAGAGTTGCACTTGTAATGCAATTGTTGAACATCACCTACCTATTGGATCTATCACCTCTAGCAGATCAACTGATGCGGTGATAGAAGCTCAATGGGATCTTAGCTTTTAATTAAAATTAATTGGGTAGTTAATTGATTAAAAGAAATGATTATTGAAAATACTAATTAATGAATTTTCTAATTTTGTAGATGACTTCTACTAATCAAACCCTAACTCACACCACCATTCGTTCCGTTCTGGAAAAAGAGAAACTTGATGGAACGAACTTTGTGGACTGGGCTCGTAACCTAAGGATTGTCCTTAGGGCCGAGCACAAGTACCACCATTTGGAGGAGGCGATGCCCCCTGCCCCTGCTGCTACCGCCACCGCTGCTGTTCGTGCGACCTATACCAAGAGGTTCAACGAACAGCAAGAGGTCGCCGCGCTCATGCTGGTGAGCATGATCCCTGAGATTCAAAAGAATCTCGAGGACCTCACAGCATTCGATATGATGGCTGAACTGAAGACATCATATCAAAAGCAAGCTGATCAGGAACTCTTTGACACGGTCAAAGCCTTCCATGCTTGCAAGCAGGAGGAGGGACAGTCTGTTAGCTCTTATCTTTTGAAGATGAAGAGTTACCTAGACCGAATGGAGAAACTTGGCCACCCTATGCCTCATATCCTTGGAATTGGGTTAATTCTAACCTCACTTCACAAGGACTATGCACCGTTTGTCATGACTTATCATATGCATAGTATAGGGAAGACTTTCGCCGAATTACATGCTATGCTGAAACAAACGGAAGCTGGGCTACCCAAGAAAACTCCAACCCCTACTGTCCTTGCCATAAGGAAAGGAAAGATCCAAAAACCAAAACCGAAAGTAGTTGCTAAGGGCCAAGGCAAGGGAAAGTAAGTTTACAAGCCCAAGCCAAAGGTTCCCCCACCTACTCATAAGGAGCATCCTGCTAAGGATCTTGCTTGCCATCACTGCGGTGAAACAAGCCACTGGAGGAGGAATTGTCCTGCCTACCTGGCGGAGTTGACGATGAACAAAGCCAATAAGATTGGCACATCAGGTATCTTCACAATAGAACTATATGCTTTCCCTAAGAAATCATGGGTATATGACACTGGTTGTGGAACTCACATTTGTAATACCATGCAGGGTCTAAGGGGAAGTAGAAAGCTAAACCATGGAGCTTTGGACTTGTACGTGGGCAATGGAATGCGTGCACCGGTCGAAGCTATTGGAAGCTATGATTTAATCCTTCCTAGTGGTTTAATTATTGTACTAGACAATTGTCACTATGCGCCTAGTATTACTAGCGGTATAGTATCGCTTTCTTGTTTGTGGAATAATGGTTTTATTCATACATTTACGAATTATGGTATTTCAGTTTCAAAAGATAATGTTTTTTACTTTAATGCTATTCCTCGTGATGGTATCTTTGAGATTGACATGCATAATCATATTACAAACAATAGTTCTATTTATACGTGTAGCAATAAGAAATCCAAGTTGAATTTAGATTCTACTTACCTATGGCATTCTCGCCTTTGCCATGTTAACAAGAAACGTGTTTTAAAATTACAAAAGGATGGACTTATAAAATCAGATGATTTTGAATCATTTGATAAATGTGTTTCTTGTATAACTGGTAAAATGGCGCGCAAGCCTTTCTCCCATGTAGGCGAAAGGGCCAATGATCTACTTGGACTCATACATACCGATGTATGTGTCCCTTTTAGAACTCAAACTAGGGAAGGTGCTACATACTTCATTACTTTCACTGACGACTTTAGTCATTATGGTTATGTTTACTTGATTAAACATAAACATGAAACCTTTGAAACGTTCAAAGCTTTCCAAAATGAAGTAGAAAATCAACTCGGCAGGAAGATAAAAGCTCTCCGGTCCGATCGAGGAGGAGAGTACATGAGCCATGAGTTTCAAGACCATCTAAAGAATTGTGGGATTGTCTCACAATTCACTCCCCCTTATACACCACAGCATAATGGTGTATCAGAGAGGAGAAGTCGCACCTTGCTTGACATGGTCCGATCGATGATGAGTCCTACCACTCTGCCTCTATCCTTTTGGGGTTATGCACTCAAATCGGCTGCTCGAATACTGAATATGGTTCCCACCAAGAAGGTTGAAAAGACACCATATGAGATATGGGATGGGAAAGTCCCAAACTTGTCTTACTTGAAGGTCTGGGGTTGTGAGGCTCTCGTGAAACGAGACACACCGAACAAACTTGAACCCAGAGCTGTCAAGTGCATCTTTATAGGATACCCTGAGGAAACGATGGGTTACTCTTTCTACTACCCACCTGAGCAAAAAGTAATTATTGCTCGTTATGCTGAGTTTCTTGAGAGCAATCTCATTTCACAAGAAGCGAGTGGGAGCACCATCGACTTTGACGAGATTCCAAGCGATGAAGATGCACAACCATTGTAGATACTAGCGAACATCAAGATGAGGCTGAACATGAAACTGTTCCTGTTGCACCTCAAAATGATGAAGTCCCCGTTCGAAGGTCCGCAAGGACACCTCATGCACCTGAACGATATGGATTCCATGTCGATGCTGAGGAGCTAAGTTTAGGGGATCATAATGAACCCCCTAACTATCGAGCTGCATTAGCAGATTCTGAATCTGACAAATGGCTTGATGCTATGAACGCGGAAATGCAATCCATGAAAGATAACCAAGTATGGACTTTGGTTGATCTTCCTCCTAATAGTAAGACTGTTGGCAGCAAGTGGCTCTTCAAGAAGAAGACTGACATGGATGGCAATGTACACACCTATAAAGCTCGGTTGGTGGCAAAAGGTTACACTCAAACCTACGGGATTGAATATGATGAAACCTTCTCGCCTGTTGCCGACGTTAAAGCTATTAGGGTCGTCATAGCCATAGCAGCGTACTATGACTATGAGATTTGGCAAATGGATGTTAAGACTGCTTTCTTAAATGGACACCTTGATGAAGATGTCTATATGGTTCAGCCTGAGGGATTTGTAAGTACAAAGCACCCCAAGAAAGTATGTAAGCTTCAAAGGTCCATTTATGGACTAAAGCAAGCATCCAGAAGTTGGAACAAAAGATTCGATGAGGAAGTCAAAACGTTTGGCTTTACTCAGAATCCCGACGAGCCATGTGTATATATGAGAGCTAGTGGGAGCATTGTCGTCTTCCTATTCCTATATGTCGATGACATACTACTCATAGGAAATAACATTCCAATGCTACAAGATGTAAAATCCTGGCTTGGGAAGTGCTTCGCTATGAAGGATCTTGGGGAAGCGGCATATGTACTTGGTATAAAGATCTACCGGGATAGATCTAAGCGGTTAATCGGATTATGTCAAAGTGCGTACATTGATAAGATTCTAAAACGGTTTAGAATGGATGCTTCCAAACATGGAAACCTCCCTATGCAACACAATGTACACTTGAGTAAGACTCAAGGACCATCCTCACCTGATGAGATGAAACGTATGTGTGATGTCCCCTATGCCTCGGCAGTAGGGTCAATCATGTATGTTGTACGGTGCACAAGACCTGATGTAGCGTTCTCTCAGAACCTTACAAGCCGATACCAACAGAATCCAGGTGAGAGTCACTGGACTGCTGTTAAGAACATACTGAAGTATCTTAGAAATACTAAATATATGTTTCTTGTTTATGGTGGTGAAAGTCAAGATGAACTAAGCGTCACTTGTTATTCTGATGCTAGTTTTGAGACTGATAGAGATGATTCCAAATCTCAAACGGGGTATGTTTTCGTTTTGAACGGAGGTGCTGTTGATTGGAAGAGTGCAAAGCAGAGCACTATCGCTATGTCTTCTACGGAAGCTGAATACATTGCAACTACTGAAGCTGCAATGGAAGCTGTTTGGATGAGGAAATTCATTTCTGGGCTTGGAGTTGTCCCCAGTAATGAAAGACCTATGGATATGTACTGTGATAACACAGGTGCTATCATCATTGCCAACGAACCTGGTGTTTAGAAAGGCGCCAGACATTATCGGAGGAAGCTTCACTACATTAGAGATGCGATCCTAATGGGAGATGTACGCTTACTCAAAGTTCATACATATGACAACTTAGCTGACCCCTTCACGAAGCCAATGTCATGTACCAAACATATTGTGCATGCTAGAAACATTGGACTTCGACCAGCTAGTAGTTTCATGTAATCTGTTTTAGTATTTGGATAATGGAACATTGAGCAGTTTTTTATTGGAATAAATTGATATATTTGATATGATCATTTATATGAATATCTACTGTGTTCTATATTTGCATGTTTATATCCATGAATATTTACTGTGTTTTATATTCTAAATTGTCCATTGTCATGTTAATAATATGGGAATATTATTAAGACAAATATGAGGGCATTGATGACATTATCTTAGTATGACTAAGGATGATGAAATCAAACTCACATCTTGTTCATAATGATGCACAATTGGACTGACCCAACCTATGAGAAATCACTTCTTGGATTCATGTCACAAGTGAATCTCACAAAGGCTTTGTCACTTATCCTCTGACTTGAGATGCAAGTTGGTTTGTGTATGTAGAGGGGCAAACTTTGATGTGGTTAAACGTTGATCTTAATAAGGCTGCTATAACAACCATTATCGGGTTTGTCATTAAGCATATGGCAAACACGTGTAGTCAATAAAGAATTTGTTCCTCCACGTAAGTGGATTAGATACTACTGGGCCCCTCGATGATTTGAATAGATGTATGTGTGGCCACACCCAAAAGGTAATCAAGATGAATCTTGATTGGTTTTGGTAATCTACTTCAATGTATATATCGAGAAATAGAATCGTTGAAATTTTAGATTGACATTGATCCTTGTCCAAAATTCAACATAGTATCAGTAACAAAAGCATAACTGCTCGAAAAACTTTGAACAAAGATTTTATGAAACTCCTCATGTACTTCTAGGGGCATTGGCGGGTTGCTAGACTCTAACCTTTGCTTGTATAACTACTTGATGTTATCACGTACGCAAGTGGGAGTTGTTGGAATATGCTTCACGCGTATAACATATAGTTATATGGCTAGTTGTTTGTGAGCCTAAAGGGTCACACACTTAAACACTTAACACCATAAGATATATAGTTTAATTAGGGTAATTACATTATATATTAATATAAGCTACATGCTTGTATATCATAAGTTTAATATTAAATGTTAATATTGAAACTTTCTTGTGAGCAAACTAGAAGGAACAAAAGATAGGGACTTGTGTGCAAATAAAACAAATGGTTTATGGAAATCATTAAAGGGTTTTAATGGCACCATTAATGAGAGATAATGGTCCATAAACTGTCCCTTGACAACCCCTTTTAGCCGTCCACTCTAGCACGCATATTCTCCATCATTTTGTTTTCTTTTTCTCTCAAGATTCAAGGACTAGCATCCTCCATTGGTGTTCTTGCTTGTGTTGTGTGGACTTTCTTTTAGAGGTATTCTAA
The DNA here is from genome assembly GCA_963853835.1 of Calendula officinalis. Classification (NCBI taxonomy): domain Eukaryota; kingdom Viridiplantae; phylum Streptophyta; class Magnoliopsida; order Asterales; family Asteraceae; genus Calendula; species Calendula officinalis. The sequence continues at coordinate 11,005,317 of OY970833.1, forward strand.
TTGAATACTTGGTTTCAATCCATCATCAAATCCATCCGAAACCACAACAAGATCAAAGGCTTCAAGGGTATGAAATGTTCATCCAATCTCTTTGATTTATTTATTAGTTTAATTGTATGATTTAATATTAGATCCTTTCATGGTGATTAAATCTTTTCAGCTGTGTTTTGGTTCTTGTTTTAACCGAAAATCACCATTACAGGGCTCAAGGCTCAGGGCTCAAGGCTCTAGGATCTAGGCTAAAGGCTCAAGGCTTAAGGCTCAACGCTCAAGGCTCAAGGCTCAAGGCTCAAGGCTGAAGGCTCAAGGCTGAAGGCTCAAGGCTCAAGACTTAAGGCTCAAGGCTCAAGGCTAAAGGCTCAAGGCTCAAGGCTCAAGGCTCAAGGCTCAAGGCTCAAGGCTCAAGGTTCAAGGCTCAAGGATCAAGGGTCACGGCTCAAGGGTCAAGGCTCAAGGTTCAAGAGTCAAGGTTCAATGATCAAGGCTCAAGGTTCAAGGCTCATGGCTCAAGGCTCAAGGCACAAGGCTTAAGGCTCAAGGCTCAAGGTTTAAGGCTCAAGGCTCAAGGCTTAAAAAAACTCAAGGTTCAAGGCTCAAGGCTCAATGCTAAAAGCTCAAGGCTCAAGGCTCAAGGCTGAAGGCTCAAGGCTCAAAGATCAAGGCTCAACAGTCATGGTTTAAGGGTCAAGGCTCAAGGTTCATGGTTCAAAGCTCAAGGCTCAAGGGACACGTCATAAGGATCAAGGCTCAAAAGTCAAGGCTCGGGGTTCAAGGTTCAAGGCTCTTGGCTCAAGTCTCAAGGCTCAAACGATCAAGGCTCAAAGCTCCAGGCTCAGGGCTCAGGGCTCAAGGCTCCAGGATCTAGGCTAAAGGCTCAAGGCTTAAGGCTCAAGGCTCAAGGCTCAAGGGTCAAGGCTCAAGGCTCAAGGCTCAAGGCTCAAGGCTCACGGCTTAAGGCTCAAGGCTCAAGGTTCAAGGCTCAAGGGTCACGGCTCAAGGGTCACGGCTCAAGGGTCAAGGCTCAAAAGTCAAGGCTCAAGGTTCAAGAGTCAAGGTTCAATGATCAAGGCTCAAGGTTCAAGGCTCATGGCTCAAGGCTCAAGGCACAAGGCTTAAGGCTTAAGGCTCAAGGCTCAAGGCTTAAAAAAGCTCAAGGCTCAAGGCTCAAGGCTCAAGGCTCAAGGCTCAAGGGGCTCAAGTCTCAAGGCTCAAGGCTAAAGGCTCATAGATCATGGGACAGGGCTCAAAAGTCAAAGCTCAAGGGTGAAGGCTAAAGGCTAAAGGCTCAAGGCTCAAGGCTCGAGGCTCAAGGCTCAAGGCACAAGGCACAAGGCTCAAGGCTCAAGGCTCAAGGCTCAAGGCTCAAGGCTCAATGCCCAATGCTCAAGACATAAGGCTCAAGGTTCAAGGCTCAAGGCCGAAGGCTCAAGGCTCAAGGCTCAAGGCTCAAGGCTCAAGGGGCTCAAGGCTCAAGGCTCAAGGCTAAAGGCTCATAGATCATGGGTCAAGGCTCAAAAGTCAATGCTCAAGGGTTAAGGCTAAAGGCTAAAGGCTCAAGGCTCAAGGCTCAATGCCCAATGCTCAAGACATAAGGCTCAAGGCTCAAGGCTCATAGTTCATGGGACAAGGTTCAAAAGTCAAGGCTCAAGGGTTAAGGCTAAAGGCTCAAGGCTCAAGGCTCAAGGATCATGGCTCAAGGCTCAAGGCTCAAGGCTCAAGGCTCAAGGCACAAGGCACAAGGCTCAAGGCTCAAGGCTCAAGGCTCAAGGCTCAAGGATCAAGGCTCAAGGCACAAAGCTCAAGGCTCAAGGCTCAAGGCACAAGGCTCAAGGCTCAAGGCTCAAGGCTCAAGGTTCAACGCTCAAGGTTGAAGGCTCAATGCCCAATGCTCAAGACATAAGGCTCAAGGTTCAAGGCTCAAGGCTCAAGGCTCAATGCTCAAGGGGCTCAAGTCTCAAGGCTCAAGGCTAAAGGCTCATAGATCATGGGACAAGGCTCAAAAGTCAAGGCTCAAGGGTTAAGGCTAAAGGCTTAGGGCTCAAGGCTCAAGGCACAAGGCACAAGGCTCAAGGCTCAAGGCACAAGGCTTAAGGCTCAAGACTGAAGGCTCAAGGCTCAAGGCACAAGGCACAAGGCTCAAGGCACAAGGGTCAAGGCTCAATGCTAAGTGCTCAAGGATCAAGGCTCAAGGCTCAAGGCTCAAGGCTCGAGGCTCAAGGCTCAAGGCTCAAGGCTCAAGGCTCAAGGCTCAAGGCTCAATGCCAAATGCTCAAGACATAAGGCACAAGGTTCAAGGCTCAAGGCCGAAGGCTCAAGGTTCAACGCTCAAGGGGCTCAAGTCTCAAGGCTCAAGGCTCAAGGCTAAAGGCTCATAGATCATGGGACAAGGCTCAAAAGTCAAGGCTCAAGGGTTAAGGCTAAAGGCTTAAGGCTCAAGGCTCAAGGCTCAAGGCTCAAGGATCAAGGCTCAAGGCTCAAGGCTCAAGGCTCAAGGCTCAAGGCTCAAGGCTCAAGGCTCAAGGCTCAAGGCTCAAGGCTCAAGGATCAAGGCTAAAGGCTAAAGGATAAATGATCAAGGCCCTGGGCTCAGGGCTCAGGGCTCAAGGCTCAAGTCTCAAGGCTCAAGGCTCAAGGCTCAAGGCTCAAGTCTCAAGGATCAAGGCACAAGGATCAAGATTCAAGGTTCAAAGCTCAAGGCTTAACGCTCAAGGCTCAACGCTCAAGGCTCAAGTCTCAAGGCTCAAGGCTCAAGGCTAAAGGCTCAAGGCTAAAGTTCAAGGCTCAAGGCTCAAGGCTCAAGGCTCAAGGCTCAAGTCTCAAGGATCAAGGCACAAGGATCAAGGTTCAAGGTTCAAAGCTCAAGGCTCAAGGGTCACGGCTCAAGGGCAAGGCTCAAAAGTCAAGGCTCAGGGCTCAAGGCTCAAGGTTCAAGAGTCAAGGTTCAATGATCAAGGCTCAAGGTTCAAGGCTCAAGGCTCATTGCTCGTGGCTCAAGGCACAAGGTTTAAGGCCTAAGGCTCATGGCTCAAGGCTCAAGGTTCAAGGCTCAAGGCTCAAGGCACAAGGCTCAACGCTTAAAAAGCTCAACGTTCAAGGCTCAAGGCTCTAGGCTCAGGGCTCAAGGCTAAAGGATCAAGGCTCAACGCTCAAGGCTCAAGGCTAAAGGCTAAAGGCTAAAGGCTAAAGGCTAAAGGCTAAAGGCTAAAGGCTAAAGGCTAAAGGCTAAAGGCTCAAGGCTCAAGGCTCAAGGCTCAAGGCTCAAGGCTCAAGGCTCAAGTCTCAAAGCTCAAGACTCAAGGGTCACGGCTCAAGGGTCAAGGCCCAAAAGTCAAGGCTTAAGGCTCAAGGCTCAAGGTTCAAGAGTCAAGGTTCAATGATCAAGGCTCAAGGTTCAAGGCTCAAGGCTCATGGCTCAAGGCTCAAGGCACAAGGCTTAAGGCTTAAGGCGCACGGTTCAAGGCTCAAGGTTCAAGGGCAAGGCTCAAGGCACAAGCCTCAAGGCTCAAGGCTTAAAAAGCTCAACGTTCAAGGCTCAAGGCTCAAGGCTCAACGCTCAAGGCTCAAGTCTCAAGGCTCAAGGCTCAAGGCTCAAGGCTCAAGGCTCAAGGCTCAGGGCTCAGGGCTCAGGGCTCAGGGCTCAGGGCTCAGGGCTCAGGGCTCAAGGCTCAAGGCTCAAGGCTCAAGGCTCAAGGCTCAAGGCTCAAGGCTCAAGGCTCCAGGCTCCAGGCTCAAGGCTCAAGGCTCAAGGCTCAAGTCTCAAGGCTCAAGGCTCAAGGCTCAAGCCTCAAGCCTCAACGCTCAAAGCTCAACGCTCAACGCTCAACACTCAAGGTTCAAGGCTCAAGGCTAAAGGCTCAAGGCTCAAGGCACAAGGCTCAAGGCTCAAGGATCAAGGATCAAGGCTCAAGGCTAAAGGCTCAAGTCCCAAGGCCCAAGGCTAAGGGCTCACGGCTCACGGGTCAAGGCTCAAGGCTCAAAGCTCAAGGCTCAAGGCTAGAGTCTCAAGGATCAAGACACAAGTATCAAGGCTCAAGGTTCAAAGCTCAAGGCTCAAGGGTCACGGCTCAAGGGTCAAGGCTCAAAATTCAAGGCTTAAGGCTCAAGGATCAAGGTTCAAGAGTCAATGTTCAATGATCAAGGCTCGAGGTTCAAGGCTCAAGGCTCACGGCTGAAGGCTCAAGGCACAAGGCTTAAGGCTCATGGCTCAAGGCTCAAGGTTCAAGGCTCAAGGCTCAAGGCACAAGGCTCAAGGCTCAAGGCTTAAAAAGCTCAATGTTCATGGCTCAAGGCTCAAGGCTCAAGGCTCAGGGCTTAGTGCTCAGGGCTTAAGGCTCCAGGCTCAAGGCTCAAGGCTCAAGGCTCAAGGCTCAAGGCTCAAGGCTCAAGGCTCAAGGCACAAGGCTCAAGGCTCAAGGCTCAAGGTTCAAGGCTCAAGTCTCAAGGCAATAGGCTCAAAGCTCAAGGCTCAATGCTCAAGGCTCAAGGCTCAAGGCTCAAGGCTCAAGGCTCAAGGCCCAAGGCCCAAGGCCCAACGCTCAACGCTCAACGCTCAAGGCTCAACGCTCAAGGCTCAAAGCTCAAGGCTCAAGGCTCAACGCTAAAGGCTCAAGGCTCAAGGCTCAAGGCTCAAGGCTCAAGGCTCAAGGCTAAAGGCTCAAGGCTCAAGGCTAAAGGCTCAAGGTTCAAGGCTCAAGGGTCAAGGGTCACGGGTCAAGGGTCAAGGCCCAAGGGTCAAGGATCTAGGCTCAAGGCTCAAGGCTCAAGGCTCAAGGCTCAAGGCTCAAGGCTCAAGACTCAAGGCTCAAGGCTCAAGGAACAAGGCACAAGGCATAAGGCTCAAGGCTAAAGGCTCAAGGCTCATGTCTCAAGGCTCTAGGCTCAAGGCTCATGGCTTAAGGCTCAAGGCTCAAGGCTCAAGGCTCAAGGCCCAAGGCCCAAGGCTCAAGGCTCAACGCTCAACGCTCAATGCTCAAGGCTCAAGGCTCAAGGCTTAAGGCTCAAGGCTCAAGGCTCAAGGCTCAAGGCTCAAGGCTCAAAGATAAAGGCTCAAGGCTCAAGGCTCAAAAGTCAAGGCTCAAGACTCAAGTCTCAAGGTTCAAGAGTCAAGGTTCAATGATCAAGGCTCAAGGTTCAAGGCTCAAGTCTCATGGCTCAAGGCTCAAGGCACAAGGCTTAAGGCTTAAGGCTCAAGGCTCAAGGCTCAAGGTTCAAGGGCAAGGCTCAAGGCACAAGCCTCAAGGCTCAAGGTTTAAAAAGCTCAACGTTCAAGGCTCAAGGCTCAACGCTCAGGGCTCAAGGCTCAACGCTCAAGGCTCAAGGCTCAACGCTCAATGCTCAAGGCTCAACGCTCAAGGCTCAAGGCTCAAGGCTCAAGGCTCAAGGCTCAAGGCTCAAGGCACAAGGCACAAGGCTTAAGGCTCAAGGCCAGGCTCAAGTCTCAAGGCTCTAGGCTCTAGTCTCCAGGCTCAAGGCTCAAGGCTCAAGGCACAAGGCACAAGGCACAAGGCTTAAGGCTCAAGGGTAAAGGCTCAAGGCTCAAGGCTCAAGGCTCAAGGCTCAAGGCTCAAGGCTCAAGGCTCAAGGCCCAAGGCTCAAGGCTCAAGGCTCGAGGGTCCAGGCTCAAGGCTCAAGGCTCAAGGCTTAAGGCTCAAGGCTCAAGGCTCAACGCTCAAGGCTCAACGCTCAAGGCTCAAGTCTCAAGGCTCAAGGCTCAAGGCTCAAGGCTAAAGGCTCAAGGCTAAAGGTTCAAGGCTCAAGGCTCAAGGCTCAAGGCTCAAGTCTCAAGGATCAAGGCACAAGGATCAAGGTTCAAGGTTCAAAGCTCAAGGCTCAAGGGTCACGGCTCAAGGCTCAAGGATCAAGGCTCAAGGCTCAAAAGTCAAGGCTCAAGGCTCAAGTCTCAAGGTTCAAGAGTCAAGTTTCAATGATCAAGGCTCAAGGTTCAAGGCTCAAGGCTGATGGCTCAAGGCTCAAGGCACAAGGCTTAAGGCTTCAGGCTCATGGCTCAAGGCTCAAGGTTCAAGGGCAAGGCTCAAGGCACAAGCCTCAAGGCTCAAGGCTTAAAAAGCTCAACGTTCAAGGCTCAAGGCTCAAGGCTCAACGCTCAGGGCTCAAGTCTCAAGGCTCAAGCCTCAACGCTCAACGCTCAACGCTCAAGGTTCAAGGCTCAAGGCTCAAGGCTCAAGGCTCAAGGATCAAGGCTCAAGGATCAAGGCTCAAGGCTAAAGGCTCAAGGCCCAAGGCCCAAGGCTAAGGGCTCACGGCTCACGGGTCAAGGCTCAAGGCTCAAGGCACAAGGCTCAAGGCTCAAGGTTCAAGGCTCAAGTCTCAAGGCTCTAGGCTCAAGGCTCAATGCTCAATGCTCAATGCTCAAGGCTCAAGGCTCAAGGCTCAAGGCCCAAGGCCCAAGGCTCAAAGCTCAAGGCTCAAGGCTCAACGCTCAAGGCTCAAGGCTCAACGCTCAAGGCTCAAGGCTCAAGGCTCCAGGCTCAAGGCTCAAGGCACAAGGCACAAGGCTTAAGGCTCAAGGCCAGGCTCAAGTCTCAAGGCTCTAGGCTCTAGGCTCAAGGCTCAAGGCTCAAGGCTCAAGGCTCAAGGCTCAAGGCTCAAGGCTCAAGGCACAAGGCACAAGGCACAAGGCTTAAGGCTCAAGGGTCAAGGCTCAAGGCTCAAGGCTCAAGGCTAAAGGCTAAAGGCTCAAGGCTAAAGGCTCAAGGCTAAAGGCTCAAGGCTAAAGGTTCAAGGCTCAAGGCTCAAGGCTCAAGGCTCAAGGCTCAAGTCTCAAGGATCAAGGCACAAGGATCAAGGTTCAAGGTTCAAAGCTCAAGGCTCAAGGGTCACGGCTCAAGGGTCAAGGCTCAAAAGTCAAGGCTCAAGGCTCAAGGCTCAAGGTTCAAGGCTCATGTCTCAAGGCTCTAGGCTCAAGGCTCAAGGCTCAATGTTCAAGGCTCAAGGCTCAAGGCTCAAGGCTCCAGGCTTAAGGCTCAAGGCTCAAGGCCCAATGCCCAAGGCTCAACGCTCAAGGCTCAACGCTCAAGGCTCAAGGCTCAAGGCTCAAGGCTCAAGGCTCAAGGCTCAAGGATCAAGGATCTAGGCTAAAGGCTCAAGGCTCAAGGCTCAAGGCTCAAGGCTCAAGGCTCAAGGCTCAAGGAACAAGGCACAAGGCATAAGGCTCAAGGCTAAAGGCTCAAGGCTCATATCTCAAGGCTTACGGCTCAAGGCATAGGGCTCAAGGCTAAAGGCTCAAGGCTCATATCTCAAGGCTTACGGCTCAAGGCTCATGGCTTACAACTCAAGGCTCAAGGCCCAAGGCCCAAGACCCAAGGCTCAAGGCTCAACGCTCAACGCTCAAGGCTCAAGGCTCAAGGCTCAAGGCTCAAGGCTCAAGGCTCAAGGATCAAGGCTCAAGGCTCAAGGCTCAAGGCTCAAGGATCTAGGCTAAAGGCTCAAGGCTAAAGGCTCAAGGCTAAAGGCTCAAGGCTAAAGGCTCAAGGCTAAAGGTTCAAGGCTCAAGGCTCAAGGCTCAAGGCCCAAGGCTCAAGGCTCAAGGTTCAAGGCTCAAGGCTCAAGGCTCAAGGCTCAAGGCTCAAGGCTCAAGGCTCAACGCTCAAGGCTCAACGCTCAAGGCTCAAGGCTCAAGGCTCAAGGCTCAAGGCTCAAGGCTCAAGGCTAAAGGCTCAAGACTAAAGGCTCAAGGCTAAAGGTTCAAGGCTCAAGGCTCAAGGCTCAAGGCTCAAGGCTCAAGGCTCAAGTCTCAAGGATCAAGGCACAAGGATCAAGGTTCAAGGTTCAAAGCTCAAGGCTCAAGGGTCACGGCTCAAGGGTCAAGGCTCAAAAGTCAAGGCTCAAGGCTCAAGGTTCAAGGCTCAAGTCTCAAGGCTCTAGGCTCTAGGCTCAAGGCTCAATGCTCAAGGCTCAAGGCTCAAGGTTCAAGGCTCTAGGCTCAAGGCTCAAGGCCCAAGGCCCAAGGCTCAAGGCTCAAGGCTCAAGGCTCAAGGCTCAAGGCTCAAGGCTCAAGGCTCAAGGCTCAAGGTTCAAGGCTCAAGGCTCAAGGCTCAAGGCTCAAGGATCTAGGCTAAAGGCTCAAGGCTCAAGGCTCAAGGATCTAGGCTCAAGGCTCGAGGCTCAAGGCTCAAGGCTCAAGGCTCAAGGCTCAAGGCTCAAGGCTCAAGGCTAAAGGCTCAAGGCTCAAGGCTCAAGGCTCAAGGCTCAAGGCTCAAGGCTCAAGGATCAAGGCACGGGGATCAAGGTTCAAGGTTCGAAGCTCAAGGCTCAAGGGTCAAGGCTCAAAAGTCAAGGCTCAAGGCTCAAGGCTCAAGGCTCAAGTCTCAAGGCTCTAGGCTCAAGGCTCAATGCTCAAGGCTCAAGGCTCAAGGCTCAAGGCTCAAGGCTGAAGGCTCAAGGCTCAAGGCTCAAGGCCCAAGCCCAAGGCTCAAGGCTCAAGGCTCAACGCTCAAGGCTCAACGCTCAAGGCTCAAGGCTCAAGGCTCAAGGCTCAAGGCTCAAGGCTCAAGGCTCAAGGATCAAGGATCTAGGCTCAAGGATCAAGGATCTAGGCTAAAGGCTCAAGGCTCAAGGCTCAAGGCTCAAGGCTCAAGGCTCAAGGCTCTAGGCTCAAGGAACAAGGCACAAGGCATAAGGCTCAAGGCTAAAGGCTCAAGGCTCATATCTCAAGGCTTACGGCTCAAGGCATAAGGCTCAAGGCTAAAGGCTCAAGGCTCATATCTCAAGGCTTACGGCTCAAGGCTCATGGCTTACAGCTCAAGGCTCAAGGCCCAAGGCCCAAGACCCAAGGCTCAAGGCTCAACGCTCAACGCTCAAGGCTCAAGGCTCAAGGCTCAAGGCTCAAGGCTCAAGGCTCAAGGATCAAGGCTCAAGGCTCAAGGCTCAAGGCTCAAGGATCTAGGCTAATGGCTCAAGGCTAAAGGCTCAAGGCTAAAGGCTCAAGGCTAAAGGTTCAAGGCTCAAGGCTCAAGGCCCAAGGCTCAAGGCTCAAGGTTTAAGGCTCAAGGCTCAAGGCTCAACGCTCAAGGCTCAAGGCTCAACGCTCAAGGCTCAAGGCTCAAGGCTCAAGGCTCAAGGCTCAAGGCTCAAGGCTCAAGGCTAAAGGCTCAAGGCTAAAGGCTCAAGGCTAAAGGTTCAAGGCTCAAGGCTCAAGGCTCAAGGCTCAAGGCTCAAGTCTCAAGGATCAAGGCACAAGGATCAAGGTTCAAGGTTCAAAGCTCAAGGCTCAAGGGTCACGGCTCAAGGGTCAAGGCTCAAAAGTCAAGGCTCAAGGCTCAAGGTTCAAGGCTCAAGTCTCAAGGCTCTAGGCTCTAGGCTCAAGGCTCAATGCTCAAGGCTCAAGGCTCAAGGTTCAAGGCTCTAGGCTCAAGGCTCAAGGCCCAAGGCCCAAGGCTCAACGCTCAAGGCTCAAGGCTCAAGGCTCAAGGCTCAAGGCTCAAGGCTCAAGGCTCAAGGCTCAAGGCTCAAGGCTCAAGGCTCAAGGCTCAAGGCTCAAGGATCTAGGCTAAAGGCTCAAGGCTCAAGGCTCAAGGATCTAGGCTCAAGGCTCAAGGCTCAAGGCTCAAGGCTCAAGGCTCAAGGCTCAAGGCTCAAGGCTCAAGGCTCAAGGCTAAAGGCTCAAGGCTCAAGGCTCAAGGCTCAAGGCTCAAGGCTCAAGGATCAAGGCACGGGGATCAAGGTTCAAGGTTCAAAGCTCAAGGCTCAAGGGTCAAGGCTCAAAAGTCAAGGCTCAAGGCTCAAGGCTCAAGGCTCAAGGCTCAAGTCTCAAGGCTCTAGGCTCAAGGCTCAATGCTCAAGGCTCAAGGCTCAAGGCTCAAGGCTTAAGGCTCAAGGCTCAAGGCTCAAGGCCCAAGCCCAAGGCTCAATGCTCAAGGCTCAACGCTCAAGGCTCAAGGCTCAAGGCTCAAGGCTCAAGGCTCAAGGCTCAAGGCTCAAGGCTCAAGGCTCAAGGCTCAAGGCTCAAGGCTCAAGGCTCAAGGATCAAGGATCTAGGCTAAAGGCTCAAGGCTCAAGGCTCAGGGCTCAAGACTCAAGGCTCAAGGCTCAAGGCTTAAGGCTCAAGGAACAACGCACAAGGCATAAGGCTCAAGGCTAAAGGCTCAAGGCTCATATCTCAAGGCTTACGGCTCAAGGCTCATGGCTTACAGCTCAAGGATCAAGGCCCAAGGCCCAAGACCCAAGGCTCAAGGCTCAACGCTCAAGGCTCAAGGCTCAAGGCTCAAGGCTCAAGGCTCAAGGCTCAAGGCTCAAGGATCAAGGATCAAGGCTCAAGGCTCAAGGCTCAAGGCTCAAGGCTCAAGGATCTAGGCTAAAGGCTCAAGGCTAAAGGCTCAAGGCTAAAGGCTCAAGGCTAAAGGTTCAAGGCTCAAGGCTCAAGGCTCAAGGCCCAAGGCTCAAGGCTCAAGGTTCAAGGCTCAAGGCTCAAGGCTCAAGGCTCAAGGCTCAAGGCTCAAGGCTCAACGCTCAAGGCTCAAGGCTCAAGGCTCAAGGCTCAAGGCTCAAGGCTCAAGGCTCAAGGCTCAAGGCTCAAGGGCTCAAGGCTCAAGGCTAAAGGCTCAAGGCTAAAGGCTCAAGGCTAAAGGTTCAAGGCTCAAGGCTCAAGGCTCAAGGCTCAAGGCTCAAGGCTCAAGGCTCAAGTCTCAAGGATCAATGCACAAGGATCAAGGTTCAAGGTTCAAAGCTCAAGGCTCAAGGGTCACGGCTCAAGGGTCAAGGCTCAAAAGTCAAGGCTCAAGGCTCAAGGTTCAAGGCTCAAGTCTCAAGGCTCTAGGCTCTAGGCTCAAGGCTCAATGATCAAGGCTCAAGGCTCAAGGCTAAAGGCTCTAGGCTCAAGGCTCAAGGCCCAAGGCCCAAGGCTTAACGCTCAAGGCTCAACGCTCAAGGCTCAAGGCTCAAGGCTCAAGGCTCAAGGCTCAAGGCTCAAGGCTCAAGGCTCAAGGCTCAAGGATCTAGGCTAAAGGCTCAAGGCTCAAGGCTCAAGGATCTAGGCTCAAGGCTCAAGGCTCAAGGCTCAAGGCTCAAGGCTCAAGGCTCGAGGCTCAAGGCTAAAGGCTCAAGGCTCAAGGCTCAAGGCTCAAGGCTCAAGGCTCAAGGCTCAAGGATCAAGGCACGAGGATCAAGGTTCAAGGTTCAAAGCTCAAGGCTCAAGGGTCACGGCTCAAGGGTCAAGGCTCAAAAGTCAAGGCTCAAGGCTCAAGGCTCAAGGCTCAATTCTCAAGGCTCTAGGCTCAAGGCTCAATGCTCAATGCTCAAGGCTCAAGGCTCAAGGCTCAAGGCTCAAGGCTTAAGGCTCAAAGCTCAAGGCTCAAGGCCCAAGCCCAAGGATCAATGCTCAAGGCTCAACGCTCAAGGCTCAAGGCTCAAGGCTCAAGGCTCAACGCTCAAGGCTCAAGGCTCAAGGCTCAAGGCTCAAGGCTCAAGGCTCAAGGCTCAAGGCTCAAGGCTCAAGGATCAAGGATCTAGGCTAAAGGCTCAAGGCTCAAGGCTCAAGGCTCAAGGCTCAGGGCTCAAGTCTCAAGGCTCAAGGCTCAAGGCATAAGGCTCAAGGAACTAGGCATAAGGCATAAGGCTCAAGGCTAAAGGCTCAAGGCTCATATCTCAAGGCTCACGGCTCAAGGCTCATGGCTTACAGCTCAAGGCTCAAGGCCCAAGGCCCAAGACCCAAGACCCAAGGCTCAAGGCTCAAGGCTCCAGGCTCAAGGCTCAAGGCTCAAGGCTCAACGCTCAAGGCTCAAGGCTCAAGGCTCAAGGATCAAGGATCAAGGCTCAAGGCTCAAGGCTCAAGGCTCAAGGATCTAGGCTAAAGGCTCAAGGCTAAAGGCTCAAGGCTAAAGGCTCAAGGCTAAAGGTTCAAGGCTCAAGGGTCAAGGCTCAAGGCCCAAGGCTCAAGGCTCAAGGCTCAAGGCTCAAGGCTCAACGCTCAAGGCTCAACGCTCAAGGCTCAACGCTCAAGGCTCAAGGCTCAAGGTTCAAGGCTCAAGGCTCAAGGCTCAAGGCTCAAGGCTCAAGGCTCAAGGCTAAAGGCTCAAGGCTAAAGGTTCAAGGCTCAAGGCTCAAGGCTCAAGGCTCAAGGCTCAAGGCTCAAGGCTCAAGGCTCAAGGCTCAAGGCTCAAGGCTCAAGGCTCAAGTCTCACGGATCAAGGCACGAGGATCAAGGTTCAAGGTTCAAAGCTCAAGGCTCAAGGGTCACGGCTCAAGGGTCAAGGCTCAAAAGTCAAGGCTCAAGGCTCAAGGTTCAAGGCTCAAGTCTCAAGGCTCTAGGCTCTAGGCTCAAGGCTCAATGCTCAAGGCTCAAGGCTCAAGGCTCAAGGCTCTAGGCTCAAGGCTCAAGGCCCAAGGCCCAAGGCTCAACGCTCAAGGCTCAACGCTCAAGGCTCAAGGCTCAAGGCTCAAGGCTCAAGGCTCAAGGCTCAAGGCTCAAGGTTCAAGGCTCAAGGCTCAAGGCTCAAGGCTCAAGGATCTAGGCTAAAGGCTCAAGGCTAAAGGCTCAAGGATCTAGGCTCAAGGCTCAAGCCTCAAGGCTCAAGGCTCAAGGCTCAAGGCTCAAGGCTAAAGGCTCAAGGCTCAAGGCTCAAGGCTCAAGGCTCAAGGCTCAAGGATCAAGGCACGGGGATCAAGGTTCAAGGTTCAAAGCTCAAGGCTCAAGGGTCACAGCTCAAGGGTCAAGGCTCAAAAGTCAAGGCTCAAGGCTCAAGGCTCAAGGCTCAAGGCTCAAGTCTCAAGGCTCTAGGCTCAAGGCTCAATGCTCAAGGCTCAAGGCTCAAGGCTCAAGGCTCAAGGCTTAAGGCTCCAGGCTCAAGGCTCAAGGCCCAAGCCCAAGGCTCAATGCTCAAGGCTCAACGCTCAACGCTCAAGGTTCAATGATCAAGGCTCAAGGCTCAAGGCTCAATGCTCAAGGCTCAAGGCTCAAGGATCTAGGCTCAAGGCTCAAGGCTCAAGGCTCAAGGCTCATGGCTCAAGGATCAAGGATCAAGGCTAAAGGCTCAAGGCTCAAGGCTCAAGGCTCAAGGAACAAGGCACAAGGCATAAGGCTCAAGGCTCGTATCTCAAGGCTTACGGCTCAAGGATCATGGCTAACAGCTCAAGGCTCAAGGCCCAAGGCCCAAGACCCAAGGCTCAAGGCTCAACGCTCAACGCTCAAGGCTCAAGGCTCAAGGCTCAAGGCTCAAGACTCAAGGCTCAAGGATCAAGGATCAAGGCTCAAGGCTCAAGGCTAAAGGCTCAAGGCTAAAGGCTCAAGGCTAAAGGCTCAAGGCTCAAGGCTCAAGGCTCAAGGCCCAAGGCCCAAGGCACAAGGCCCAAGGCTCAAGGCTCAAGGCTCAAGGTTCAAGGCTCAAGGCTCAAGGCTCAAGTCTCAAGGCTCAAGGCTCAAGTCTCAAGGCTCATGTCTCAAGTCTCAAGGCTCAAGGCTCAAGGCTCAAGGCTCAAGGCTCAAGGCTCAAGGCTCAAGGCTCAAGGCTCAAGGCTCAAGGCTCAAGGCTCAAGGCTCAAGGCTCAAGGAACAAGGCTCAAGGCTCAAGGCGCAAGGCTCAAGGCTCAAGGCTCAAGGCTCAAGGCTCAAGGCTCAAGGCTCAAGGCTCAAGGCTCAAGGCTCAAGGCTCAAGGCCCAAGGCCCAAGGCGCAACGCTCAAGGCTCAAGGCTCAATGCTCAAGGCTCAAGGCTCAACGCTCAAGGCTCAACGCTCAAGGCTCAAGGCTCAAGGCTCAAGACACAAGGCACAAGGCTTAAGGCTCAAGGCCAGGCTCAAGTCTCAAGGCTCTAGGCTCTAGGATCGAGGCTCAAGGCTCTAGGCTCAAGGCTTTAGGCTCGTGGCTCAAGGCTCAAGGCTCAAGGCCCAAGGCCCAAGGCTCAACACTCAAGGCTCAACGCTCAAGGCTCAAGGCTTAAGGCTCAAGGCTCAAGGCTCAAGGCTCAAGGATCTAGGCTCAAGGCTCAAGGCTCAAGGCTCAAGGCTCAAGGCTCAAGGCTCAAGGCTCAAGGCTCAAGGCTCAAGGCTCAAGGCTCAAGGCTCAAGGCACAAGGATCAAGGCTCAAGGCTCAAGGCTTAAGGCTCAAGGCTCAAGGCTCAAGGCTCAAGGCTCAAGGCTCAAGGCTCAAGGCTCAAGGCTCAAGGCTCAAGGCTCAAGGCTCAAGGCTCAAGGCTCAAGGCTCAAGGATCAAGGCACAAGGATCAAGGTTCAAGGTTCAAAGCTCAAGGCTCAAGGGTCACGGCTCAAGCGTCAAGGCTCAAAAGTCAAGGCTCAAGGCTCAAGGCTCAAGGCTAAAGGCTCAAGGCTAAAGACTCAAGGCTAAAGGCTCAAGGCTCAAGGCTCAAGGCCCAAGGCGCAAGGCCCAAGGCCCAACGCTCAAGGCTCAAGGCTCAAGGCTCAAGGCTCAAGGCTCAAGGCTCAAGGCTCAAGGCTCAAGGCTCAAGGCTCAAGGCTCAAGGCTCAAGGCTCCAGGCTCAAGGCTCTAGGCTAAAGGCTCAAGGCTAAAGGCTCAAGGCTAAAGGTTCAAGGCTCAAGGCTCAAGGCTCAAGTCTCAAGGATCAAGGCACAATGATCAAGGTTCAAGGTTCAAAGCTCAAGGCTCAAGGGTCACGGCTCAAGGGTCAAGGCTCAACAGTCAAGGCTCAAGACCCAAGGCTCAAGGCTCAAGGCTCAAGGCTCAACGCTCAACGCTCAAGGCTCAAGGCTCAAGGCTCAAGGCTCAAGACCCAAGACCCAAGGCCCAAGACCCAAGGCCCAAGACCCAAGGCTCAAGGCTCAACGCTCAACGCTCAAGGCTCAAGGCTCAAGGCTCAAGGCTCAAGGCTCAAGGCTCAAGGCTCAAGGATCAAGGCTCAAGGCTCAAGACTCAAGGCTCAAGGATCTAGGCTAAAGGCTCAAGGCTAAAGGCTCAAGGCTAAAGGCTCAAGGCTAAAGGTTCAAGGCTCAAGGCTCAAGGCTCAAGGCCCAAGGCTCAAGGCTCAAGGCTCAAGGTTCAAGGCTCAAGGCTCAAGGCTCAAGGCTCAAGGCTCAACGCTCAAGGCTCAACGCTCAAGGCTCAAGTCTCAAGGCTCAAGGCTCAAGGCTCAAGGCTCAAGGCTCAAGGCTAAAGGCTCAAGGCTAAAGGCTCAAGGCTAAAGGTTCAAGGCTCAAGGCTCAAGGCTCAAGGCTCAAGGCTCAAGTCTCAAGGATCAAGGCACAAGGATCAAAATTCAAGGCTCAAGGCTCAAGGCTCAAGGTTCAAGAGTCAAGGTTCAATGATCAAGGCTCAAGGTTCAATGCTCAAGGCTCATGGTTGAAGGCTCAAGGCTCATGGGACAAGGCTTAAGGCTTATGGCTCAAGGCTCAAGGCTCAAGTCTCAAGGATCAAGCCACAAGGATCAAGGTTCAAGGTTCAAAGCTCAAGGCTCAAGGGTCACGGCTCAAGGGTCAAGGCTCAAAAGTCAAGGCTCAAGGCTCAAGGTTCAAGGCTCAAGTCTCAAGGCTCTAGGCTCAAGGCTTAAGGCTCAATGCTCAAGGTTCAAGGCTCAAGGCTTAAGGCTTTAGGCTCAAGGCTCAAGGCTCAAGGCCCAAGGCCCAAGGCTCAACGCTCAAGGCTCAACGCTCAAGGCTCAAGGCTCAAGGCTCAAGGCTCAAGGCTCAATGCTCAAGGCTCAAGGCTCAAGGATCTAGGCTCAAGGCTCAAGGCTCAAGTCTCAAGGCTCAAGGCTCAAGGCTCAAGGCTCAAGGCTCAAGGCTCAAGGCTCATGGCTCAAGGATCAAGGATCAAGGCTAAAGGCTCAAGGCTCAAGGCTCAAGGCTCAAGGCTCAAGGCTCAAGGCTCAAGGAACAAGGCACAAGGCATAAGGCTCAAGGCTAAAGGCTCAAGGCTCGTATCTCAAGGCTTACGGCTCAAGGCTCATGGCTAACAGCTCAAGGCTCAAGGCCCAAGGCCCAAGACCCAAGGCTCAAGGCTCAACGCTCAACGCTCAAGGCTCAAGGCTCAAGGCTCAAGACTCAAGGCTCAAGGCTCAAGGATCAAGGATCAAGGCTCAAGTCTCAAGGCTCAAGGCTCAAGTCTCAAGGCTCAAGGATCTAGGCTAAAGGCTCAAGGCTAAAGGTTCAAGGCTAAAGGCTCAAGGCTAAAGGTTCAAGGCTCAAGGCTCAAGGCCCAAGGCCCAAGGCTCAAGGCTCAAGGCTCAAGGTTCAAGGCTCAAGGCTCAAGTCTCAAGGCTCAAGGCTCAAGGCTCAAGGCTCAAGTCTCAAGTCTCAAGGCTCAAGGCTCAAGGCTCAAGGCTCAAGGCTCAAGGCTCAAGGCTCAAGGCTCAAGGCTCAAGGCTCAAGGCTCAAGGCTCAAGGCTCAAGGCTTAAGGCTCAAGGCTCAAGGCTCAAGGCTCAAGCCTCAAGGCTCAAGGCCCAAGGCCCAAGGCGCAACGCTCAAGGCTCAAGGCTCAACGCTCAAGGCTCAACGCTCAAGGCTCAAGGCTCAAGGCTCAAGACACAAGGCACAAGGCTTAAGGCTCAAGGCCATGCTCAAGTCTCAAGGCTCTAGGCTCTAGGATCGAGGCTCAAGGCTCTAGGCTCAAGGCTTTAGGCTCGAGGCTCAAGGCTCAAGGCTCAAGGCCCAAGGCCCAAGGCTCAACACTCAAGGCTCAAGGCTCAAGGCTCAAGGCTCAAGGCTCAAGGCTCAAGGCTCAAGGATCTAGGCTCAAGGCTCAAGGCTCAAGGCTCAAGGCTCAAGGCTAAAGGATCAAGGATCAAGGCCCAAGGCCCAAGGCCCAACGCTCAAGGCTCAAGGCTCAAGGCTCAAGGCTCAAGGCTCAAGGCTCAAGGCTCAAGGCTCAAGGCTCAAGGCTCAAGGCTCAAGGCTCAAGGCTCAAGGCTCAAGTCTCAAGGATCAAGGCACAAGGATCAAGGTTCAAGGTTCAAAGCTCAAGGCTCAAGGGTCACGGCTCAAGCGTCAAGGCTCAAAAGTCAAGGCTCAAGGCTCAAGGCTCAAGGCTAAAGGCTCAAGGCTAAAGACTCAAGGCTAAAGGCTCAAGGCTCAAGGCTCAAGGCCCAAGGCCCAAGGCCCAACGCTCAAGGCTCAAGGCTCAAGGCTCAAGGCTCAAGGCTCAAGGCTCAAGGCTCAAGGCTCAAGGCTCAAGGCTCAAGGCTCAAGGCTCCAGGCTCAAGGCTCTAGGCTAAAGGCTCAAGGCTAAAGGCTCAAGGCTAAAGGTTCAAGGCTCAAGGCTCAAGGCTCAAGGCTCAAGTCTCAAGGATCAAGGCACAATGATCGAGGGTCAAGGTTCAAAGCTCAAGGCTCAAGGGTCACGGCTCAAGGGTCAAGGCTCAAAAGTCAAGGCTCAAGGCTCAAGGTTCAAGGCTCAAGTCTCAAGGCTCTAGGCTCAAGGCTTAAGGGTCAATGCCCAAGGCTCAAGGCTCAAGGCTTAAGGCTTTAAGCTCAAGGCTCAAGGCTCAAGGCCCAAGGCCCAAGGCTCATCGCTCATCGCTCAAGGCTCAACGCTCAAGGCTCAAGGCTCAAGGCTCAAGGCTCAAGGCTCAAGGCTCAAGGCTCAAGGATCTAGGCTCAAGGCTCAAGGCTCAAGGCTCAAGGCTCAAGGCTCAAGGCTCAAGGCTCAAGGCTCAAGGCTCAAGGCTCAAGGATCAAGGAACAAGGCACAAGGCATAAGGCTCAAGGCTAAAGGCTCAAGGCTCATATCTCAAGGCTTACGGCTCAAGGCTCATGGCTTACAGCTCAAAGCTCAAGGCCCAAGGCCCAAGACCCAAGGCTCAACGCTCAACGCTCAATGCTCAAGGCTCAAGGCTCAAGGCTCAACGCTCAAGGCTCAAGGCTCAAGGCTCAAGGCTCAAGGCTCAAGGCTCAAGGCTCAAGGCTCAAGGATCTAGGCTAAAGGCTCAAGGCTCAAGGCTCAAGGCTCATATCTCAAGGCTTACGGCTCAAGGCTCATGGCTTACAGCTCAAGGCTCAAGGCCCAAGGCCCATGACCCAAGGCTCATGGCTCAACGCTCAACGCTCAAGGCTCAAGGCTCAAGGCTCAAGGACCAAGGAACAAGGCTCAAGGCTCAAGGCTCAAGGCTCAAGGATCTAGGCTAAAGGCTCAAGGCTAAAGGCTCAAGGCTAAAGGCTCAAGGCTCAAGGCTCAAGGCTCAAGGATCAAGGAACAAGGCTCAAGGCTCAAGGCTCAAGGCTCAAGGCTCAAGGATCTAGGCTAAAGGCTCAAGGCTAAAGGCTCAAGGCTAAAGGCTCAATGCTAAAGGCTCAAGGCTAAAGGTTCAAGGCTCAAGGCTCAAGGCTCAAGGCCCAAGGCTCAAGGCTCAAGGCTCAAGGTTCAAGGCTCAAGGCTCAAGGGTCAAGGCTCAAGGCTCAAGGCTCAAGGCTCAACGCTCAAGGCTCAACGCTCAAGGCTCAAGTCTCAAGGCTCAAGGCTCAAGGGTCAAGGCTCAAGGCTCAAGGCTCAAGGCTAAAGGCTCAAGGCTCAAGGCTAAAGGCTCAAGGCTAAAGTTCAAGGCTCAAGGCTCAAGGCTCAAGGCTCAAGGCTCAAGTCTCAAGGATCAAGGCACAAGGATCAAGGTTCAAGGTTCAAAGCTCAAGGCTCAAGGCTCAAAAGTCAAGGCTCAAGGCTCAAGGTTCAAGGCTCAAGTCTCAAGGCTCTAGGCTCAAGGCTCAAGGCTCAAGGCTTTAGGCTCGAGGCTCAAGGCTCAAGGCTCAAGGCCCAAGGCCCAAGGCTCAACACTCAAGGCTCAACGCTCAAGGCTCAAGGCTCAAGGCTCAAGGCTCAAGGATCTAGGCTAAAGGCTCAAGGCTAAAGGCTCAAGGCTAAAGGCTGAAGGCTAAAGGTTCAAGGCTCAAGGCTCAAGGCTCGATCAAGGCCCAAGGCTCAAGGCTCAAGGCTCAAGGTTCAAGGCTCAAGGCTCAAGGCTCAAGGCTCAAGGCTCAAGGCTCAAGGCTCAAGGCTTAACGCTCAAGGCTCAACGCTCAAGGCTCAAGTCTCAAGGCTCAAGGCTCAAGGCTCAAGGCTCAAGGCTCAAGGCTCAAGGCTAAAGGCTCAAGGCTCAAGGCTAAAGGCTCAAGGCTAAAGTTCAAGGCTCAAGGCTCAAGGCTCAAGGCTCAAGTCTCAAGGATCAAGGCACAAGGATCAAGGTTCAAGGTTCAAAGCTCAAGGCTCAAGGCTCAAAAGTCAAGGCTCAAGGCTCAAGGTTCAAGGCTCAAGTCTCAAGGCTCTAGGCTCAAGGCTTTAGGCTCGAGGCTCAAGGCTCAAGGCTCAAGGCCCAAGGCCCAAGGCTCAACACTCAAGGCTCAACGCTCAAGGCTCAAGGCTCAAGGCTCAAGGCTCAAGGCTCAAGGCTCAAGGCTCAAGGATCTAGGCTAAAGGCTCAAGGCTCAAGGCTCAAGGCTCAAGGCTCAAGGCTCAAGGCTCAAGGAACAAGGCTCAAGGCTCAAGGCTCAAGGTTTAAGGCTCAAGTCTCAAGGCTCTAGGCTCAAGGCTCAAGGCTCAATGCTCAAGGCTCAAGGCTCAAGGCTCAAGGCCCAAGGCCCAAGGCTCAACGCTCAAGGCTCGAGGCTCAACGCTCAAGGCTCAAGGCTCAACGCTCAAGGCTCAAGGCTCAAGGCTCAATGCTCAAGGCTCAAGGCTCAAGGCACAAGGCACAACGCTTAAGGCTCAAGGCCAGGCTCAAGTCTCAAGGCTCTAGGCGCTAGGCTCCAGGCTCAAGGCTCAAGGCTCAAGGCACAAGGCACAAGGCACAAGGGACAAGACACAAGGCTCAAGGCTAAAGGCTCAAGGCTCAAGGCTCGAGGCTCAAGGCTCAATGCTCAAGGCTCAAGGCTCAAGACCTAAGGCCCAATGCTCAACGCTCAAGGCTCAAGGCTCAACGCTCAAGGCTCAAGGCTCAAGGCTCAACGCTCAAGGCCCAAGGCCCAAGGCTCAACGCTCAAGGCTCGAGGCTCAACGCTCAAGGCTCAAGGCTCAACGCTCAAGGCTCAAGGCTCAAGGCTCAATGCTCAAGGCTCAAGGCTCAAGGCACCAGGCACAAGGCACAACGCTTAAGGCTCAAGGCCAGGCTCAAGTCTCAAGGCTCTAGGCGCTAGGCTCCAGGCTCAAGGCTCAAGGCTCAAGGCACAAGGCACAAGGCACAAGGGACAAGACACAAGGCTCAAGGCTAAAGGCTCAAGGCTCAAGGCTCGAGGCTCAAGGCTCAATGCTCAAGGCTCAAGGCTCAAGACCTAAGGCCCAATGCTCAACGCTCAAGGCTCAAGGCTCAACGCTCAAGGCTCAAGGCTCAAGGCTCAACGCTCAACGCTCAACGCTCAAGGCTCAAGGCTCAAGGCTCAAGGCTCAAGGCTCAAGGCTCAAGGCTCAAGGCTCAAGGCTCAAGGAACAAGGCTCAAGGCTCAAGGCTCAAGGCTCAAGGTTCAAGGCTCAAGTCTCAAGGCTCTAGGCTCAAGGCTCAAGGCTCAATGCTCAAGGCTCAAGGAACAAGGCTCAAGGCTCAAGGCTCAAGGTTCAAGGCTCAAGTCTCAAGGCTCTAGGCTCAAGGCTCAAGGCTCAAGTCCCAAGGCTCAAGGCTCAAGGCTCAAGGCTCAACGCTCAAGGCTCAACGCTCAAGGCTCAAGACTCAAGGCACAAGGCACAAGGCTTAAGGCTCAAGGCCAGGCTCAAGTCTCAAGGCTCTAGGCTCTAGGCTCCAGGCTCAAGGCTCAAGGCTCAAGGCTCAAGCCACAAGGCACAAGGCACAAGGCTTAAGGCTCAAGGCTAAAGGCTCAAGGCTCAAGTCTCAAGGCTCGAGGCTCGAGGCTCGAGGCTCAATGCTCAAGGCTCAAGGATCAAGGCTCAAGGCCCAAGGCCCAAGGCTCAAGGCTCAAGGCTCAAGGTTCAAGGCTCAACGCTCAAGGCTCAAGGCTCAAGGCTCAAGGCTCAAGACTCAAGGCTCAAGGCTCAAGGCTCAAGGCTCAAGGCTAAAGGCTCAAGGCTAAAGGCTCAAGGCTCAAGGCTAAAGGTTCAAGACTCAAGGCTCAAGGCTCAAGGCTCAAGGCTCAAGGCTCAAGTCTCAAGGATCAAGGCACAAGGATCAAGGATCAAGGTTCAAAGCTCAAGGCTCAAGGGTCACGGCTCAAGGGTCAAGGCTCAAAAGTCAAGGCTCAAGGCTCAAGGTTCATGGCTCAAGTCTCAAGGCTCTAGGCTCAAGGCTCAAGGCTCAATGCTCAATGCTCAAGGCTCAATGCTCAAGGCTCAAGGCTTAAGGCTCAAGGCTCAAGGCTCAAGGATCAAGGCTCAAGGCTCAAGGCACAAGGCTTAAGGCTCATGGCTCAAGGCTCAAGGCACAAGGCTTAAGGTTCAAGGCTCAAGGCTCAAGGCTCAAGGCTCAAGGCTCAAGGCTAAAGGCTCAAGGCTCAAGGCTAAAGGCTCAAGGCTAAAGTTCAAGGCTCAAGGCTCAAGGCTCAAGGCTCAAGTCTCAAGGCTCAAGTCTCAAGGATCAAGCTCAAGGCTCAAGGCTCAAAAGTCAAGGCTCAAGGCTCAAGGTTCAAGGCTCAAGTCTCAAGGCTCTAGGCTCAAGGCTTTAGGCTCGAGGCTCAAGGCTCAAGGCTCAAGGCCCAAGGCCCAAGGCTCAAGGCTCAAGGCTCAAGGCTCAAGGCTCAAGGCTCAAGGCTCAAGGCTCAAGGCTCAAGGCTCAAGGCTCAAGGATCTAGGCTAAAGGCTCAAGGCTCAAGGCTCAAGGCTCAAGGCTCAAGGCTCAAGGCTCAAGGCTCAAGGAACAAGGCTCAAGGCTCAAGGCTCAAGGTTTAAGGCTCAAGTCTCAAGGCTCTAGGCTCAAGGCTCAAGGCTCAATGCTCAAGGCTCAAGGCTCAAGGCTCAAGGCCCAAGGCCCAAGGCCCAAGGCTCAACGCTCAAGGCTCGAGGCTCAACGCTCAAGGCTCAAGGCTCAACGCTCAAGGCTCAACGCTCAAGGCTCAAGGCTCAAGGCTCAATGCTCAAGGCTCAAGGCTCAAGGCACAAGGCACAAGGCACAAGGCACAAGGCTTAAGGCTCAAGGCCAGGCTCAAGTCTCAAGGCTCTAGGCTCTAGGCTCCAGGCTCAAGGCTCAAGGCTCAAGGCACAAGGCACAAGGCACAAGGCACAAGACACAAGGCTCAAGGCTAAAGGCTCAAGGCTCAAGGCTCGAGGCTCAAGGCTCAATGCTCAAGGCTCAAGGCTCAAGACCCAAGGCCCAATGCTCAACGCTCAAGGCTCAAGGCTCAACGCTCAAGGCTCAAGGCTCAAGGCTCAAGGCTCAACGCTCAACGCTCAAGGCTCAAGGCTCAACGCTCAACGCTCAAGGCTCAAGGCTCAAGGCTCAAGGAACAAGGCTCAAGGCTCAAGGCTCAAGGTTCAAGGCTCAAGTCTCAAGGCTCTAGGCTCAAGGCTCAAGGCTCAATGCTCAAGGCTCAAGGAACAAGGCTCAAGGCTCAAGGCTCAAGGTTCAAGGCTCAAGTCTCAAGGCTCTAGGCTCAAGGCTCAAGGCCCAAGGCTCAAGGCTCAAGGCTCAACGCTCAAGGCTCAAGGCTCAACGCTCAAGGCTCAACGCTCAAGGCTCAAGACTCAAGGCACAAGGCTTAAGGCTCAAGGCCTGGCTCAACTCTCAAGGCTCTAGGCTCTAGGCTCCAGGCTCAAGGCTCAAGGCTCAAGGCTCAAGCCACAAGGCACAAGGCACAAGGCTTAAGGCTCAAGGCTAAAGGCTCAAGGCTCAAGGCTCAAGGCTCGAGGCTCGAGGCTCAAGGCTCAAGGCTCAAGGCCCAAGGCCCAAGGCTCAAGGCTCAAGGCTCAAGGCTCAAGGTTCAAGGCTCAACGCTCAAGGCTCAAGGCTCAAGGCTCCAGGCTCAAGGCTCAAGGAACAAGGCTCAAGGCTCAAGGCTCAAGGTTCAAGGCTCAAGTCTCAAGGCTCTAGGCTCAAGGCTCAAGGCTCAAGGCCCAAGGCTCAAGGCTCAAGGCTCAACGCTCAAGGCTCAAGGCTCAACGCTCAAGGCTCAACGCTCAAGGCTCAAGACTCAAGGCACAAGGCTTAAGGCTCAAGGCCAGGCTCAAGTCTCAAGGCTCTAGGCTCTAGGCTCCAGGCTCAAGGCTCAAGGCTCAAGGCTCAACCCACAAGGCACAAGGCACAAGGCTTAAGGCTCAAGGCTAAAGGCTCAAGGCTCAAGGCTCAAGGCTCGAGGCTCGAGGCTCAATGCTCAAGGCTCAAGGCTCAAGGCTCAAGGCCCAAGGCCCAAGGCTCAAGGCTCAAGGCCCAAGGCCCAAGGCTCAAGGCTCAAGGCCCAAGGCCCAAGGCTCAAGGCTCAAGGCTCAAGGCTCAAGGTTCAAGGCTCAACGCTCAAGGCTCAAGGCTCAAGGCTCCAGGCTCAAGGCTCAAGGCTCAAGGCTCAAGGCTCAAGGCTCAAGGCTCAAGGCTCAAGGCTCAAGGCTCAAGGCTCAAGGCTAAAGGCTCAAGGCTAAAGGCTCAAGGCTAAAGGTTCAAGGCTCAAGGCTCAAGGCTCAAGGCTCAAGGCTCAAGGCTCAAGGCTCAAGGCTCAAGTCTCAAGGATCAAGGCACAAGGATCAAGGTTCAAGGTTCAAAGCTCAAGGCTCAAGGGTCACGGCTCATGGGTCAAGGCTCAAAAGTCAAGGCTCAAGGCTCAAGGTTCATGGCTCAAGTCTCAAGGCTCTAGGCTCAAGGCTCAAGGCTCAATGCTCAAGGCTCAATGCTCAAGGCTCAAGGCTTAAGGCTTATGGCTCAAGGCTCAAGGATCAAGGCTCAAGGCTCAAGGCACAAGGCTTAAGGCTCATGGCTCAAGGCTCAAGGCACAAGGCTTAAGGTTCAAGGCTCAAGTCTCAAGGCTCAAGGTTCAAGGCTCAAGTCTCAAGGCTCTAGGCTCAAGGCTCAAGGCTCAAGGCTCAAGGCTCAAGGCCCAAGGCCCAAGGCTCAAGGCTCAAGGCTCAACGCTCAAGGCTCAACGCTCAAGGCTCAAGGCTCAAGGCTCAAGGCTCAAGGCGCAAGGATCTAGGCTAAAGTCTCAAGGCTCAAGGCTCAAGGCTCAAGGCCCAAGGATCAAGGCTCAAGGCTCGAGGATCAAGGCTCAAGGCTCAAGGCTCAAGGCTCAAGGCTCAAGGCTCAAGGCTCAAGGCTCAAGGCTCAAGGCACAAGGCACAAGGCTCAAGGCTAAAGGCTCAAGGCTCATTTCTCAAGGCTCTAGACTCAAGGCTCATGGCTTAAGGCTCAAGGCTCAAGGCTCAAGGCTCAAGGCTCAACGCTCAACGCTCAACGCTCAACGCTCAAGGCTCAAGGCTCAAGGCTCAAGGCTCAAGGCTCAAGGCTCAAGGCTCAAGGCTCAAGGCTCAAGGCTAAAGGCTAAAGGCTCAAGGCTCAAGGCTCAAGGCTCAAGGCTCAAGGCTCAAGGCTCAAGGAACAAGGCACAAGGCAGAAGGCTAAAGGCTCAAGGCTCATGTCTCAAGGCTCTAGGCTCAAGGCTCATGGCTTAAGGCTCAAGGCTCAAGGCTCAAGGCCCAAGGCCCAAGGCTCAACGCTCAACGCTCAACGCTCAACGCTCAACGCTCAAGGCTCAAGGCTCAAGGCTCAAGGCTCAAGGCTCAAGGATCGAGGCTCAAGGCTCAAGGCTCAAGGCACAAGGCTCAAGGCGCAAGGCTCAAGGCTCAAGGCTCAAGGCTCAAGGCTCAAGGCTCAAGGCTCAAGGATCTAGGCTAAAGGCTCAAGGCTCAAGGCTCAAGGCTCAAGGCTCAAGGCTCAAGGCTCAAGGCTCAAGGCTCAAGGCTCAAGGCTCAAGGCTCAAGGCTCAAGGCTCAAGGCTCAAGGCTCAAGGCTCAACGCTCAAGGCTCAAGGCTCAAGGCTCAAGGCTCCAGGCTCAAGGCTCAAGGCTCAAGGCTCAAGGCTCAAGGCTCAAGGCTCAAGGCTCAAGGCTCAAGGCTCAAGGCTCAAGGCTAAAGGCTCAAGGCTAAAGGCTCAAGGCTAAAGGTTCAAGGCTCAAGGCTCAAGGCTCAAGGCTCAAGGCTCAAGGCTCAAGGCTCAAGTCTCAAGGATCAAGGCACAAGGATCAAGGTTCAAGGTTCAAAGCTCAAGGCTCAAGGGTCACGGCTCATGGGTCAAGGCTCAAAAGTCAAGGCTCAAGGCTCAAGGTTCATGGCTCAAGTCTCAAGGCTCTAGGCTCAAGGCTCAAGGCTCAATGCTCAAGGCTCAATGCTCAAGGCTCAAGGCTTAAGGCTTATGGCTTATGGCTCAAGGCTCAAGGATCAAGGCTCAAGGCTCAAGGCACAAGGCTTAAGGCTCATGGCTCAAGGCTCAAGGCACAAGGCTTAAGGTTCAAGGCTCAAGTCTCAAGGCTCAAGGTTCAAGGCTCAAGTCTCAAGGCTCTAGGCTCAAGGCTCAAGGCTCAAGGCTCAAGGCTCAAGGCCCAAGGCCCAAGGCTCAAGGCTCAAGGCTCAACGCTCAAGGCTCAACGCTCAAGGCTCAAGGCTCAAGGCTCAAGGCTAAAGGCGCAAGGATCTAGGCTAAAGTCTCAAGGCTCAAGGCTCAAGGCTCAAGGCTCAAGGATCAAGGCTCAAGGCTCGAGGATCAAGGCTCAAGGCTCAAGGCTCAAGGCTCAAGGCTCAAGGCTCAAGGCTCAAGGCTAAAGGCTCAAGGCTCATTTCTCAAGGCTCTAGACTCAAGGCTCATGGCCCAAGGCCCAAGGCCCAAGGCCCAAGGCTAAGGGCTCACGGCTCACGGGTCAAGGCTCAAGGCTCAAGGCTCAAGGCTCAAGGCTCAAGGCTCAAGGCTAGTGTCTTAAGGATCAAGGCACAAGTATCAAGGCTCAAGGTTCAAAGCTCAAGGCTCAAGGGTCACGGCTCAAGGGTCAAGGCTCAAAATTCAAGGCTCAAGGCTCAAGGTTCAAGAGTCAAGGTTCAATGATCAAGGCTCAAGGTTCAATGCTCAAGGCTCATGGCTGAAGGCTCAAGGCTCAAGGCACAAGGCTTAAGGCTCATGGCTCAAGGTTCAAGGTTCAAGGCTCAAGGCTCAAGGCACAAGGCTCAAGGCTCAAGGCTTAAAAAGCTCAAGGTTCAAGGCTCAAGGCTCAAGGCTCAGGGCTAAGTGGTCAGGGCTCAAGGCTCAAGGCTCAAGGCTCAAGGCTCAAGGTTCAAGGCTCAAGTCAGAAGGCTCAAGGCTCAAGGCTCAAGGCTCAAGGCTCAAGGCTCTAGGCTCAAGGCTTAAGGCTCAAGGTTCAAAGCTCAAGGCTCAAGGGTCAAGTCTCAAGGGTCAAGGCTCAAGGCCCAAGGCCCAAAGCTCAAGGCTCAAGGCTCAAGGCTCAAGGCTCAAGGCTCAAGGCTCAAGGCTCAAGGCTCAAGGCTCAAGGCTCAACGCTCAAGGTTCAAGGCTCAAGGCTCGAGGCTCAAGGCTCGAGGCTCAAGCCTCAAAGCTCAAGGCTCAAGGATCTAGGCTAAAGGCTCAAGGCTCAAGGCTCCAGGCTCGAGGCTCGAGGCTCCAGGCTCGAGGCTCCAGGCTCAAGGCTAAAGGCTCAAGGCTCAAGGGTCAAGGCTCAAAGGTCAAGGTGTAACACCCATAAATTTACAAGATTTTTAAAATTTTTGAAAACAAAATTATAATCAAAAGGTCCCATAAATAAACCTCAGATATAAATATTTAACATTTAAAACGTATTTAATGCGGAAATAGTTAAAATAAAATAAAGCGTTTTAAAATATTAATTGTCCACATCAGTATTGATAAGATACAGCAGTCAACCGTCCACCTTCTCCTTTCCTTTACTGGTACCTGAAACAATGTGGGGGAAAGTTTGGGTCAGCTGGGAAGCTGAGTGAATAGTCTCAAAATGTAAACAATTATAACATACAACACATGAGGGCACATCGGTGTACTCCTACTCAGAATCTACTCGATTAATTACTCAGATTTATTTCTCAGATTTTATTACTCAGATTTTAATTTATATAACGCGCTTGTGTGATTTGGGACGAGAGATCAACCTCACCCCTCCTCACACCTCAGATAGGCGTAAGCCAAAACTCAGACGGGAGTGATCCCAAAACTCAGACGGGAATAATCCCAAAAACTCAGACGGGAGGTAATCCCAAGATAGGCATATAGCCAAAAACTCAGATGTGTGTTATTATGTTTTATTATCTCTTTAACATAATTATCTCAGATTGCCCTAGCAAATAGTAGCACAGAATGACCCTGTGCCGAGCTCAGTTACCCAGGCACAATGTCTCCGATCATGAATAAATACACAGATGCTCAGATACTCAGATAACAGGTCAAACTTAGATAACAGATCAAACTCAGATAACAGCTCAAACTCAGATAACAATTATGGTGCAAGAAATGTAACACATAAGTCATGCATGTACAACGTTAAAACTGAATACACGGTGAGAATACTCACTTCGAGAAACGTAAGCTCCAAAGGATTCCCAACAGTCAAAGGTACAGCACGTTGTCTCCTAGGCGATCCTAAAACCAAAAATTCTACCCGAGGGCTTATTTCAGAAAGCTGGCAGCATCCGTCAGTCTCACGGAAACTGCCGTAACTCCTAAATGGCTCATTAGATTTTTCCCATCTTTTTACCACAGAAACTAGACTCAGAAAACTACAAAACACTCTCAAGTGGCTTCTTCCCAAAATCGGACTCTAAGGGCCTCAAAACAGGCTCACAAAACAGCATAGCTGCACAGGTCATTTTCCTAACAGCAGCATATTAGAATAGTTATAACTTTTAAACCTCAAATCGGATTAACGAGAGGGTTGCGGCGTTGGAAAGCTAACTCAGAAAACAAGGGACCTACTCGGGCCAAAAATCCAAAAACGTATTTTAAGTGTGGTTAAAACAGACCCGAACTCGACCCACAGAATCTGTCCAAGAATTCAACATGTAGTTTAAAACCCGTTTTAAAAACCCGACATTAACTCACTTATTCCCGAGGCACCCGACATCCCGGAATTAACTTTTAAACTCAGAAACATGTTTATAGTTAATCTAGTCTTTTCTTTTCAAAATTATTTCTCGATTCAGAAAACCAAGAACCCTACGGGTTCGGTTTTCAGTTTTTCGATTAGTAAAACATTCAACCAATTAACAACCGCTTTACCCCCAACCCGACAACCACCACTGAACCAAGGAACCATCATCATAAAAACTGAAACTACATTTAATCTAGACACGGGATTGAGTACTGTTTTTAAGACACGATATCAAAACGGTTTACAAATGAGTGTAACAAAAGCACATAAAATCACTGCGGAAGCTTACTGTTTCGACCGTAACTTCCAACCCGTTAACCCGTTTAACGAGTGCTCGGTCTACTCGTAAATACAACGCAGAGGGCTACCAATCTCTGTGAGACGGCCCTCTCCCAAAACAGACTCTAATACCTTCAAAGACAGCCATCACTATAACGTTGTGAATCTGCCAGCAACTAAAAAAACGACTTTTAAGATAACAACCGACACAATCAAAAACTCAGAACCCTATTTGACTCGAACGCAGCCTCACTATCACAAACACAGCAGCTCTAATATGGCACTACACGAACTCAGGGTTTTGCCAAACAACGAGAGAGTTAACCAAAAGAAGCAAGGACGAGTTAGGGATTAAAGTTCTAACGAATAGTTGAACTTCGGGTGGAGGAGCACGGTTCAATCACAGCCTTGATGTCACTGCTCACACAACCTATTCCAAGCTTAGACTCGGTTATTTCCTTGCCTCAACACACCACCTAACTGACGTCAACCAATCACGGTAAGAAAAACAGAAAGGACAAAAGAGAATTGATAGAAAGGTAGGAGGGAATTACCGATTACCATGGACGAACAAGTACTACTCGGAGTTCTTCTTTTCTTGACTGTTGCACCCCGACCAAGAGAAGAGAAAAGATGGTGATGCTCTACGATCTGCTCCAATGAAAGCAGAAACGGAGGAGATGGGTTTTGCTCACCGAACGAGATGGATGGAACGCTTGGGAGGATTCTGCCGCATGGGTTAGGGCAACAAGAGAATTAAACGGAAAATGGGCCTTGGGCACTTTAATGAAAACGATGAAGGGCCCAAATATGGTGTGGCTTCAAGCCTGTGGGCTCAAGCTAGCTCACGACATATAAGACCCAATAGCAACATCTTGGGCTAGAGGGAAATTAGGAAAAACCGGTACAATGAAAAATATAAGTTGGCCCCATCGCAACTCCTTAGACTCGGGCTCCAAAAGTGGGACAAGTCTTAGATGCTAGGAAATCGAACCAAAAGAAGGAGCAAAGAAGCAAACTCGACCCAAGATAGAAACCAGTATACTACAGGAAAGCCTTGGCCTCACGGCCGGCCTCGGGATTAAATGACGTCTAAATAGTTAATTAGAATTACTTTTAAGCTTACATTAAAGAATTAAATGAACTAATGAACTCGGTCCTCTAATTAAGTGACCGGGTCAAGACCCTAAAACGCGAAATAAAACGTTTAATAAAAATGAACCGTCCAGTTACAGGTCGCCCGAATGATATTAATTATAATTAGTAAAAATGTGATTAAAATAATATTAATTAATTAATACAAATTTTGGGGCGTTACAACTCAACTCCACTTGAAATAGACTTCGTCCCCGAAGTCATCGCTCGGAAAAAGCTCAGGGTAGTAATCTCGCGTTTCAGACTCAGATTCATCAACGGCCCACATTATGAGATAAAAAAAAATTACACAATTACAAAAAGAAAAGAGAATTCTTCAAGGTGACATACTTGATCATGATGAAGTCCGGCTCTCGCGACTGTTCATACAATTCTTACATCTCTGGCGGCGTGAGACGATAAGGCTAAAATCAGAATGCTTTTCAAAGATCTCGGATTCTCATCGCGAATGGTGTCGATAATGTACACAAAATAACCTGAGGCACCCTGGTGAATATGTCTGTTTGCACTCGCGATCGGACACGGTTCTTGCGCCCCGTGGTAAACGTTGCGTTGAGTCTCCGATTCAACTCCACTTGGAATTTGCTACGGATTTGGTTGGTGGCGACAGATGATCTCGGCGTGGTACTCAGTCATCCAATCCATGCTCACAACAGCACACGGCTCTCCCATGACGTTAGGGATATAGTTTATGGGAAATTTCTTCCCGCACGGTTCAACCACATGATCATTAAACATTTCAGTAACAGGTAAAAATTTCATTATCGGCAATTTTCCACCAAAATGACTCGGAAGGTCCTCTACTCTATGGGTCAACAGTTTGTTAACAGCATAATAAATAATTTAGCGGTTTACACCATTATCAATTAATATAAAAACATGCAAATAAATCACAAGGAATATACATATCACACAGAATTCTCATATACTCAGGTATATAACTCCAAAATATGATCTGGAAATATAACTCAGAAGTCCCACTCAGAAATAAACTCAAAACATATCTCAGGAGTATAACTCAAAAATGTATAACTCAGGAGCAAACTTATAAATCTTAACTCAGAAGCAAACCCAAAACTCTAACTCAGTAACAACTCATAAGGTAATAATATTTACAAGTAATAGCATTAGGTATAAATCACATTTTTACTCATTCTTATTACTACTCGCGTGTTCCAATTTACCAGCTTATAATACTTGGAATGATATACTCTCTCTCAACCGTGTTATTGGTTCTCAAAATAACTCTTCTTTAACATTATATTGTTACCTTACTCTATTAGGTTTGCATATTACCGATGTTGATAACCCTTTAAATAGCTCAAATTAACGATCTTGTCATTTAATTCCCTTTAATAGGTTCTCATTCTATTACATTTAGTGGTTTCTCGATAATATTTTAATAGATGTTTCCTCATTCATCTAGTTTAACGATCCTTTAATAGACCGTTTCACTGATTTTACACAATTTAAAATGTCTCTTAATTATTTTGACCATATCTACTCATTAATTTCATGTTACCCACTAAAAATTCCAATTAAATTTCATACTCTTATTTATAATGATTTCTCGTTACTCAAATTACGAATTAATTCCTTAGTTCTCATTTACTCAATTCGCAGTTACACTTTATTCTAAATCTTACTGTTTACTCATGGTTCATCAATTCAGTACATTCTCGTCTTTTCGAAATTTCTCCTAAGTTCAATATAAATTTATTGAAACTTCCCGTTAATTTAATACTTTTCTCTTTTGACTCATTTTATTAATTTGTTTATGTAACTCGATTTGTAAATTTTTTATAACTCAAAATTACTCCATAATTAATCAAAATAAAATTTTATCATTTAGCTCGTTTTAATAATAACTCATTACCAGCAAATTACCGATCTCATTTTAACTCATTTTCCTCAAAATTTCATTGTAGCAGTTTTCTCATATTCGACTCATTAATAAGTTCTCTTCACTTTAATTTAATGATTTCTCATTATCACATTTATAACCACCCAAGAATAAGTATACTGCCTTATTTTGTATATATTTGTAGTATTACTATTTCCCTTTTGTACGATATTCATTCAACCCAATTAACTTGATTTGTTAATTTCTCCAGTAAACCCGATCTATCATGTTGTTGTAAACTCTATAATTACTCATAGAATAAATTTAATTATTCTCAACTGCTTGATTTGATAGTTACTCTTATAATTTATTTGATCAATTATATGTATCTAGATTTCGCACTTTAAATTTATACCAACAAAATCTCTCTGCATAAGCATCATGCTCATAATATTTATAAATAATAATTAATGATAATTATTTCTTGACAATTTTCCTTTTTACCCCTACTCAACTCCACTTGGAGAAAAAAAAACTCGTCCTCGAGTTTGGAACTAGTATTGTCTACCAAAATAAACAAGCAAGTATGTAGTCACACAAACAATTAGGATACACATACTAAATTCACAATAACAAGCATTGGTGCATCGTTCCCTTCAAAATTCCCCCTAACCAACCAAAAGTCCTGTGTGTACGGTAATAGGGGCCCTCTATTACTTTCGACACATGCTTTTGTTTGGTCACGAGTCAATCCCAAAGTTCACAACTTCCCACATAAAAACCACCAATAAATCATATTCCGAAGAAAGAAAAATAAATTATTTTTCCATATTTGATAATTCGATAAGTACAGATATGCACTCAGCTGTGGGTACTCAAAACCTCATAAACATTACTCAGAAAATCATGCGTATATTTAGTCTCATACGCGATAATCGGATAACTCAGATTCATAGAAATATTTCCACTTTGTTATTTTCACAATATGAATATCATTTTATCTTCTACTCTTAGTTATCTCATTTATCATTTCTCATGAATCACGTTTACACTTTCTCAAAATTTTATCCGATTTATTGCCGTCTCGAGCGACAATTAATATTTCCTAGTTCAACATTCTCGGTTAATTATTCTAATAAGCTTATATAGCTCGCTTCAATAAATACACTTTTAATATAAATTAAATTTTCTAATAATTTTGATGTAACTATTTCTCATTATTTAGACATACACCTATATATCGTTTTATTAAAACTATGCTCAATCCTTCTCCCTTTTAATTTAAATTGGTTAATTCTTACAACCCTTTATAAGTTTTCTCTTTTACTCGTGCTTCATTACTTCTTATACTCTTGTCTCAATACTGTTTCGGTTAATTCAAAAACACAAATGATTACTCTTTGTTTCATCAAGATCACCACATAAAATTTTTCCACTTTTAATACATTCTATAGATTCTTACACAAATTTGGAATTCCATATTAATGTATCTTTTGGTTGCTTAGTCTTGATTCAATAACTTCTCATTATCCATACTCATTTTATTATCAAAATTTGGTTCGATATATTTTCGTTTAGCTAAAATGTAATTATTTCCCATTTTATTGACTCAATAATCCTTCCTTTTACTCAACTTGGAAAACCCTCATAAAAAAATTCTTAATCAATTTGATTTACTAATCTCTGATTTACTAGTTTAAATGACTCGGTCTATTAAGTGTTTTCTCACATATGAAAGTTTTTAATATTTTTCCCAATACGAAAATTTAATACTTCCCTTTAATATTAATAATTTTCTCTTTTCACATTTACTCAAAGCATGCGAATCATAAATTAATATCCCGTTATTACACTTTTGGTTAAAATTTCTCAAGATTTATGAAATCTCATTTCAACTCTATAAGGTATTCCTCTAAATTGGAAACTTTTATTATTCTCATTAAAAATTTTAATTCCTCTAGTATGTGTATTTGTATATGCATAAATATATTAAACACTGGGAATTAAATCCAGAATTTTACTCAGAATTATGCTCTAAATTATACTCAAAATTATCAAACCTCGCATTCGTATATCTATATATACATAGTATTTAATCGTACTATTCATATGTAATTTTCGTATGTCATTATAACTTTTAGGGTTTATTTCACAGGTGTAATCAGAAACAACACTCGGAAAAATATACTTAGAAAATAAACACAAAAAACTCAGACTACTCTACTCATCCATACTCAGAATACAACATACATCTCAGATAAATAAAAACTGTTAAATATTACCAGCAATGGGAAAAGCGAGAGGTCGATGTGACATGCTGTATGCTTGATGTGGAAACTTTTCTCAGAAATTATTTTACTCAGTTCGCGTTATAAAACTCGAGACTCAAACTTGAGATTGAATCCACCCCTTGTGAATCCAAATCCCTCAAGTCAGAGCTCTGATAGCAACTTGTAACACCCTTAAATTTACAAGATTTTTAAAATCTTTGAAAACAAAATTATAATCAAAAGGTCCCATAAATAAACCTCAGATATAAATATTTAACATTTAAAACGTATTTAATGCGGAAATAGTTAAAATAAAATAAAGCGTTTTAAAATATTAATTGCTGTCCACATCAGTATTGATAAGATACAGCAGTCAACCGTCCACCTTCTCCTTTCCTTTACTGGTACCTGAAACAATGTGGGGGAAAGTTTGGCTCAGCTGGGAAGCTGAGTGAATAGTCTCAAAATGTAAACAATTATAACATACAACACATGAGGGCACATCGGTGTACTCCTACTCAGAATCTACTCGATTAATTACTCAGATTTATTTCTCAGATTTTATTACTCAGATTTTAATTTATATAGCGCGCTTGTGTGATTTGGGACGAGAGATCAACCTCACCCCTCCTCACACCTCAGATAGGCGTAAGCCAAAACTCAGACGGGAGTGATCCCAAAACTCAGACGGGAATAATCCCAAAAACTCAGACGGGAGGTAATCCCAAGATAGGCATATAGCCAAAAACTCAGATGTGTGTTATTATGTTTTATTATCTCTTTAACATAATTATCTCAGATTGCCCTAGCAAATAGTAGCACAGAATGACCCTGTGCCGAGCTCAGTTACCCAGGCACAATGTCTCAGATCATGAATAAATACACAGATGCTCAGATACTCAGATAACAGGTCAAACTCAGATAACAGATCAAACTCAGCTCAAACTCAGATAACAATTATGGTGCAAGAAATGTAACACATAAGTCATGCATGTACAACGTTAAAACTGAATACACGGTGAGAATACTCACTTCGAGAAACGTAAGCTCCAAAGGATTCCCGACAGTCAAAGGTACAGCATGTTGTCTCCAAGGCGATCCTAAAACCAAAAACGAAACCCTGAATTAAAATTCTACCCGAGGGCTTATTTCAGAAAGTTGGCAGCATCCGTCAGTCTCACGGAAACTTCCGTAACTCCTAAACGGCTCATTAGATGTTTCCCATCTTTTTACCACAGAAACTAGACTCAGAAAACTACAAAACACTCTCAAGTGGCTTCTTCCCAAAATCGGACTCTAAGGGCCTCAAAACAGGCTCACAAAACAGCATAGCTGCACAGGTCATTTTCCTAACAGCAGCATATTAGAATGGTTATAACTTTTAAACCGCAAATTGGATTAACGAGAGGGTTGCGGCGTTGGAAAGCTAACTCAGAAAACAAGTGACCAGCGCGGGCCAAAAATCCAAAAACGTATTTTAGGTGTGGTAAAAACAGACCCGAACTCGACCCACAGAATCTGTCCAAGAATTCAACATGTAGTTTAAAACCCGTTTTAAAAACCCGACATTAACTCACTTATTCCCGAGGCACCCGACATCCCGGAATTAACTTTTAAACTCAGAAACATGTTTATAGTTAGTCTAGTCTTTTCTTTTCAAAATTCTTTCTCGATTCAGAAAACCAAGAACCCTACGGGTTCGGTTTTCATTTTTTCGATTAGTAAAACATTCAACCAATTAACAACCGCTTTACCCCCAACCCGACAACCACCACTGAACCAAGGAACCATCATCATAAAAACTGAAACTACATTTAATCTAGACACGGGATTGAGTACTGTTTTTAAGACACGATATCAAAACGGTTTACAAATGAGTGTAACAAAAGCACATAAAATCACTGCGGAAGCTTACTGTTTCGACCGTAACTTCCAACCCGTTAACCCATTTAACGAGTGCTCGGTCTACTCGTAAAGACAACGCAGAGGGCTACCAATCTCTGTGATACGGCCCTCTCCCAAAACAGAATCTAAGACCTTCAAAGACAGCCATCACTATAACGTTGTGAATCTGCCAGCAACTAAAAAAACGACTTTTAAGATAACAACCGACACAATCAAAAACTCAGAACCCTATTTGACTCGAACGCAGCCTCACTATCACAAACACAGCAGCTCTAATATGGCACTACACGAACTCAGGGTTTTGCCAAACAACGAGACAGTTAACCAAAAGAAGCAAGGACGAGTTAGGGATTAAAGTTCTACCGAATAGTTGCACTTCGGGTGGAGGAGCACGGTTCAATCACAGCCTTGGCGTCACTGCTCACACAACCTGTTCCAAGCTTAGACTCGGTTATTTCCTTGCCTCAACACACCACCTAACTGACGTCAACCAATCACGGTAAGAAAAACGGAAAGGACAAAAGAGAATTGATAGAAAGGTAGGAGGGAATTACCGATTACCATGGACGAACAAGTACTACTCGGAGTTCTTCTTTTCTTGACTGTTGCACCCGACCAAGAGAAGAGAAAAGATGGTGATGCTCTGCGATCTGCTCCAATGAAAGCAGAAATGGAGGAGATGGGTTTTGCTCACCGAACGAGATGGATGGAACGCTTGGGAGGATTCTGCCGCATGGGTTAGGGCAACAAGAGAATTAAACGGAAAATGGGCCTTGGGCACTTTAATGAAAACGAGGAACGGCCCAAATACGGTGTGGCTTCAAGCCTGTGGGCTCAAGCTAGCTCACGACATATAAGACCCAGTAGCAACATCTTGGGCTAGAGGGAAATTAGGAAAAACCGGTACAAGGAAAAATATAAGTTGGCCCCATCGCAACTCCTTAGACTCGGGCTCCAAAAGTGGGACAAGTCTTAGATGCTAGGAAATCGAACCAAAAGAAGGAGCAAAGAAGCAAACTCGACCCAAGATAGAAACCAGTATACTACAGGAAAGCCTTGGCCTCACGGCCGGCCTCGGGATTAAATGACGTCTAAATAGTTAATTAGAATTACTTTTAAGCTTACATTAAAGAATTAAATGAACTAATGAACTCGGTCCTCTAATTAAGTGACCGGGTCAAGACCCTAAAACGCGAAATAAAACGTTTAATAAAAATGAACCGTCCAGTTACAGGTCGCCCGAATGATATTAATTATAATTAGTAAAAATGTGATTAAAATAATATTATTTAATTAATACAAATTTTGGGGCGTTACACAAGGCTCAGGGTAAAGGGTCAAGGCTCAAGGCTCAAGGCGCAAGGCTCAAGGCTCAAGGCTCAAGGCACAAGTCTCAAGGCTCAAGGCTCAAGGCTCAAGGCTTAAGGCTCAAGGCTGAAGGCTCAAGGCTCAAGGCGCAAGGCTCAAGGCTCAAGGCTCAAGGCTAAAGGCTCAAGGGTCAAGGCTCAAGGCTCAAGGTTCAAAGCTCAAGGCTCAAGGGTGACGGCTCAAGGGTCAAGGCTCAAAATTCAAGGCTCAAGTCTCAAGGCTCAAGGTTCAAGAGTCAACGTTCAATGATCAAGGCTCAAGGTTCAATGCTCAAGGCTCATGGCTGAAGGCTCAAGGCTCAAGGCACAAGGCTTAAGGCTCATGGTTCAAGGCTCAAGGTTCAAGGCTCAAGGCTCAAGGCACAAGGCTCAAGGCTCAAGGCTTAAAAAGCTCAAGGTTCAAGGCTCAAGGCTCAAGGCTCAAGGCTCAGGGCTCAGGGCTCAGGGCTCAAGGCTCAAGGGTCAAGGCTCAAGGCTCAAGGCTCAAGGAACAAGGCACAAGGCTCAAGGCTCAAGGGTCAAGGCTCAAGGTTCAAGGCTCAAAGCTCTAGGCTCAAGGCTCAAGGCTCAAGGTTCAAAGCTCAAGGCTCAAGGGTCAAGGGTCAAGGGTCAAGGCTCAAGGCCCAAGGCCCAAGGCTCAAGGCTCAACGCTCAAGGCTCAAGGCTCAAGGCTCAACGCTCAAGGCTCAAGGCTCAAGGCTGGAGGCTCAAGGCTCAAGGCTCAAGGCTCAAGGCTCAAGCATCTAGGCTAAAGGCTCAAGGGTCAAGGCTCAAGGCTCAAGGCTCAAGGCTCAAGGCTCGAGGCTCGAGGCTCAAGGCTCAAGGTTCAAGAGTCAAGGTTCAATGATCAAGGCTCAAGGTTCAATGCTCAAGGCTCATGGCTGAAGGCTCAAGGCTCAAGGCACAAGGCTAAAGGCTCATGGCTCAAGGCTCAAGGCTCAAGGCTCAAGGCTCAAGGCTTAAGGCACAAGGCTCAAGGCTCAAGGCTTAAAAACTCAAGGTTCAAGGCTCAAGGCTCAATGCTCAAGGCTCAAGGCTCAGGGATCAGTGCTCAGGGCTCAAGGCTCAAGGCTCAAGGCTCAAGGCTCAAGGCTCAAGGCTCAAGGTTCAAAGATCAAGGCTCAAGGGTCAAGGCTCAAGGGTCAAGGCCCAAGGCTCAAGGCTCAAGGCTCAAGGCTCAAGGCTCAACGCTCAACGCTCAACGCTCAAGGCTCAAGGCTCAAGGCTCAACGCTCAAGGCTTAAGGCTCAAGGCTCGAGGCTCAAGGCTCAAGGCTCAAGGCTCGAGGCTCCAGGCTCAAGGCTCAAGGCTCAAGGCTCCAGGCTCAAGGCTCATGGCTCAAGGATCTAGGCTAAAGGCTCAAGGCTCAAGGCTCAAGGCTCCAAGGCTCAAGGCTCAAGGCTCAAGGCTCAAGGCTCAAGGCTCGAGGCTCCAGGCTCCAGGCTCCAGGCTCCAGGCTCAAGGCTAAAGGCTCAAGGTTCAAGGGTCAAGGCTCAAAGGTCAAGGCTCAAGGTTAAAGGGTCAAGGCTCAAGGCTAAAGGCGCAAGGCTCAAGGCTCAAGGCTCAAGGCTCAAGGCTCAAGGCTCAAGGCTCAAGGCTTAAGGCTCAAGTCTCAATGATCAAGGCACAAGGATCAAGGTTCAGGGTTCAAAGCTCAAGGCTCAAGGGTCACGGCTCAAGTGTCAAGGCTCAAAAGTCAAGGCTCAAGGCTCAAGGTTCAAGAGTCAAGGTTCAATGATCAAGGCTCAAGGTTCAAGGCTCAAGGCTCATGGCTCAAGGCTCAAGGCTCAAGGCACAAGGCTTAAGGCTTAAGGCTCATGGATCAAGGCTCAAGGTTCAAGAGCAAGGCACAAGGCTCAAGGCTTAAAAAGCTCAACGTTCAAGGCTCAAGGCTCAAGGCTCAACGCTCAGGGCTCAAGTCTCAAGGCTCAGGGCTCAAGGCTCAAGGCTTAAGGCTCAAGGCTCAAGGCTCAAGGATCATGGCTCAAGGCTCAAGGCTCAAGCCTCAACGCTCAAGGCTCAACGCTCCAGGTTCAAGTCTCAAGGCTCAAGGCTCAAGGCTCAAGGCTCAAGGATCAAGGCTCAAGGCTAAAGGCTCAAGGCCCAAGGCTCAAGGCCCAAGGCTCAAGGCTCAAGGCTCAAGGCTCAAGGCTCAAAGCTCAAGGCTCAAGGCTCAAGGCTCAAGGATCTAGGCTAAAGGCTCAAGGCTAAGGGCTCAAGGCTCAAGGATCAAGGATCATGGCACAAGGATCAAGGTTCAAGGTTCAAAGCTCAAGGCTCAAGGGTCACAACTCAAGGGTCAAGGCTTAAAAGTCAAGGCTCCAGGCTCAAGGCTCAATGTTCAAGAGTCAAGGTTCAATGATCAAGGCTCAAGGTTCAAGGCTCAAGGCTCATGGCTCAAGGCTCAAGGGACAAGGCTTAAGGCTTAAGGCTCATGGCTCAAGGCTCAAGGTTCAAGGGCAAGGCACAAGGCACAAGGCTCAAGGCTTAAAAAGCTCAACGTTCAAGGCTCAAGGGTCAACGCTCTATGCTCAGGGATCAAGTCTCAAGGCTCAAGGCTCAGGGCTCAAGGCTCAAGGCTCAAGGCTCAAGGCTCAAGGCTCAAGGCTCAACGCTCAAGGCTCAACGCTCAAGGCTCAAGGCTCAAGGCTCAAGGCTCAAGGCTCAAGGCTCAAGGCTCAAGGCTCAAGGCTCAAGGCTCAAGGATCAAGGCTCAAGGCTAAAGGCTCAAGGCCCAATGCCCAAGGCTAAGGGCTCACGGCTCACGGGTCAAGGCTCAAGGCTCAAGGCTCAAGGCTGAAGGCTGAAGGCTAGTGTCTCAAGGATCAAGGCACAAGTATCAAGGCTCAAGGTTCAAAGCTCAAGGCTCAAGGGTCACGGCTAAAGGGTCAAGGCTCAAAATTCAAGGCTCAAGGCTCAAGGCTCAAGGTTCAAGAGTCAAGGTTCAATGATCAACGCTCAAGGTTCAATGCTCAAGGCTCATGGCTGAAGGCTCAAGGCTCATGGCACAAGGCTTAAGGCTCATGGCTCAAGGCTCAAGGTTCAAGGCTCAAGGCTCAAGGCACAAGGCACAAGGATCAAGGCTTAAAAAGCTCAAGGCTCAAGGCTCAAGGCTCAAGGCTCAGGGCTCAGTGCTCAGGGCTCAAGGCTCAAGGCTCAAGGCTCAAGGCTCAAGGCTCAAGGCTCAAGGCTCAAGGCTCAAGGCTCAAGGCTCAAGACTCAAGGCTCAAGGCTCAAGGCTCAAGGCTCAAGGGTCAAGGTTCAAAGCTCAAGGCTCAAGGGTCAAGGCTCAAGGGTCAAGGCCCAAGGCTCAAGGCTCAAGGCTCAACGCTCAACGCTCAACGCTCAACGCTCAACGCTCAACGCTCAAGGCTCAAGGCTCAAGACTCAAGGCTCAAGGCTCAAGGCTCAAGGCTCAAGGCTCAAGGCTCAAGGCTCGAGGCTCGAGGCTCAAGGCTCAAGGCTCAAGGCTCAAGGATCTAGGCTCAAGGCTCCAGGCTCAAGGCTCAAGGCTCAAGGCTCAAGGCTCAAGGCTCAAGGCTCAAGGCTCGAGGCTCCAGGGTCCAGGCTCCAGGCTCCAGGCTCAAGGCTAAAGGCTCAAGGGTCCAGGCTCCAGGCTCCAGGCTCAAGGCTAAAGGCTCAAGGTTCAAGGGTCAAGGCTCAAAGGTCAAGGTTAAAGGGTCAAGGCTCAAGGCGCAAGGCTCAAGGCTCAAGGCTCAAGGCTCAAGGCTCAAGGCTCAAGGCTCAAGGCTCAAGGCTCAAGGCTCAAGGCTCAAGGCTCAAGGCTCAAGGCGCAAGGCTCAAGGCTCAAGGCTCAAGGCTAAAGGGTCAAGGCTCAAGGCTCAAGGATGAATGCACAAGGATCAAGGGTCACGGCTCAAGGGTCGAGGCTCAAAAGTTAAGGCTCAAGGCTCAAGGCTCAAAGTTCAAGAGTCAAAAGGTTCAATGATCAAGGCTCAAGGTTCAAGGCTCAAGGCTCATGGCTCAAGGCTCAAGGCACAAGGCTTAAGGCTCATGGCTCATGGCTCAAGGCTCATGGCTCAAGGCTCAAGGCACAAGGCTCAAGGCTCAAGGCTTAAAAAGCTCAACGTTCAAGGCTACAGGCTCAAGGCTCAAGGCTCAAGGCTCAGGGCACAAGGCTCAAGGCTCATGGCTCGAGGCTCAAGGCTCAAGGCTCAAGTCTCAAGGGTCAAGACTCAAGGCTCAAGGCTCAAGGCTCAAGGCTCAAGGTTCAATGCTCAAGGCTCAAGGCTCAAGGCTCAAGCCTCAAGGCTCTAGCCATAAGGCTCAAGGCTCAAGCTCAAAGCTCAAGGTTCAAGGCTAAAGGCTCAAGGTTCAAGGCTGAAGGTTCAAAAGTCAAGGGTCAATGGTCAAGGCTCAAGGCTCAAGGCTCATGGCTCAAGGCTCAAGGCTCAAGGCTCAAGGCTCAAGGCTCAAGGCTCAAGGCTAAAGGCTCAAGGCTCAAGGCTCAAGGCTCAAGGATCAAGGCTCAAGGCTCAAGGCTCAAGGCTTAAGGCTCAAGGCTCAAGGCTCAAGGCTCAAGGCTCAAGGCTCAAGGCTAAAGGCTCAAGGATTAAGGCTCAAGGCTCAAGGATCAAGGCTCAAGGCTCAAGGCTCAAGGCTCAAGGCTCAAGGCTCAAGGCTCAAGGCTCAAGGCTCAAGGATCTAGGCTAAAGGCTCAAGGCTAAAGGCTCAAGGCTCAAGGCTCAAGGCTCAAGGCTCAAGGCTTAAGGCTCAAGTCTCAACAATCAAGGCACAAGGATCAAGGTTCAAGGTTCAAAGCTCAAGGCTCAAGGGTCACGTCTCAAGTGTCAAGGCTCAAAAGTCAAGGCTCAAGGCTCAAGGCTCAAGGTTCAAGGGTCAAGGTTCAATGATCAAGGCTCAAGGTTCAAGGCTCAAGGCTCATGGCTCAAGGCTCAAGGCACAATGCTTAAGGCTTAAGGCTCATGGCTCAAGGCTCAAGGTTCAAGAGCAAGGCTCAAGGCACAAGGCTCAAGACTCAAGGCTTAAAAAGCTCAACGTTCAAGGCTCAAGGCTCAAGGCTCAACGCTCAGGGCTCAAGTCTCAAGGCTCAACGCTCAGGGCTCAAGGCTCAAGGCTCAAGGCTCAAGGCTCAAGGCTCAAGGCTCAAGGATCAAGGCTCAAGGCTAAAAGCTCAAGGCCCAAGGCCCAAGGCTAAGGGCTCACGGCTCACGGCTCAAGGCTCAAGGCTCAGGGCTCAGTGCTCAGGGCTCACGGCTCACGGCTCAAGGCTCAAGGCCCAAGGCCCAAGGCTAAGGGCTCACGGCTCACGGCACAAGTATCAAGGCTCAAGGTTTAAAGCTCAAGGCTCAAGGGTCACGGCTCAAGGGTCAAGGCTCAAAATTCAAGGCTCAAGGCTCAAGGCTCAAGGTTCAAGAGTCAAGGTTCAATGATCAAGGCTCAAGGTTCAATGCTCAAGGCTCATGGCTGAAGGCTAAAGGCTCATGGCACAAGGCTTAAGGCTCATGGCTCAAGGCTCAAGGTTCAAGGCTCAAGGCTCAAGGCACAAGGCACAAGGCTCAAGGCTTAAAAAGCTCAAGGTTCAAGGCTCAAGGCTCAAGGCTCAGGGCTCAGTGCTCAGGGCTCAAGGCTCAAGGCTCAAGGCTCAAGGCTCAGTGCTCAGGGCTCAAGGCTCAAGGCTCAAGGCTCAAGCCTCAAGGCTCAAGGCTCAAGGCTCAAGGCTCAAGGCTCAAGGCTCAAGGCTCAAGGCTCAAGGTTCAAGGTTCAAAGCTCAAGGCTCAAGGGTCAAGGCTCAAGGGTCAAGGCCCAAGGCTCAAGGCTCAACGCTCAACGCTCAACGCTTAAGGCTCAAGGCTCAAGGCTCAACGCTCAAGGCTCAAAGCTCAAGGCTCGAGGCTCGAGGCTCAAGGCTCGAGGCTCAAGGCTCAAGGCTCAAGGATCTAGGCTAAAGGCTCAAGGCTCAAGGCTCAAGGCTCAAGGCTCAAGGCTCAAGGCTCAAGGCTCAAGGCTCAAGGCTCAAGGCTCAAGGCTCAAGGCTCAAGGCTCAAGGCTCAAGGCTCAAGGCGCAAGGCTCAAGGCTCAAGGCTCAAGGCTCAAGGCTCAAGGCTCAAGGCTCAAGGCTCAAGGCCCAAGGCTCAAGGCTCAAGGCTCAACGCTCAACGCTTAAGGCTCAAGGCTCAAGGCTCAACGCTCAAGGCTCAAAGCTCAAGGCTCGAGGCTCCAGGCTCAAGGCTCGAGGCTCAAGGCTCAAGGCTCAAGGATCTAGGCTAAAGGCTCAAGGCTCAAGGCTCAAGGCTCAAGGCTCAAGGCTCAAGGCTCAAGGCTCAAGGCT
This sequence comes from Calendula officinalis, assembly GCA_963853835.1. Taxonomy (NCBI): domain Eukaryota; kingdom Viridiplantae; phylum Streptophyta; class Magnoliopsida; order Asterales; family Asteraceae; genus Calendula; species Calendula officinalis. The sequence goes on from OY970833.1 coordinate 11,048,381, forward strand.
CAAGGCTCAAGGCTCAAGGCTCAAGGCGCAAGGCTCAAGGCTCAAGGCTCAAGGCTCAAGGATCAAGGCTAAAGGCTCGAGGCTCCAGGCTCCAGGCTCCAGGCTCCAGACTCAAGGCTAAAGGCTCAAGGTTCAAGGGTCAAGGCTCAAAGGTAGAGGCTCAAGGTTAAAGGGTCAAGGCTCAAGGCTCAAGGCGCAAGGCTCAAGGCTCAAGGCTCAAGGCTCAAGGCTCAAGGCTTAAGGCTCAAGACTCAAGGCTCAAGTCTCAAGGCTCAAGGCTCAAGGCTCAAGGCTCAAGGCTCAAGGCTCAAGGCTCAAGGCACAAGGCTTAAGGCTCATGGCTCATGGCTCAAGGCTCAAGGCTCAAGGCTCAAGGCTCAAGGCACAAGGCTCAAGGCTCAAGGCTTAAAAAGCTCAACGTTCAAGGCTACAGGCTCAAGGCTCAAGGCTCAAGGCTCAGGGCACAAGGCTCAAGGCTCCAGGCTCGAGGCTCAAGGCTCAAGGCTCAAGTCTAAAGGGTCAAGGCTCAAGGCTCAAGGCTCAAGGCTCAAGGCTCAAGGTTCAATGCTCAAGGCTCAAGGCTCAAGGCTCAAGCCTCAAGGCTCTAGCCATAAGGCTCAAGGCTCAAGCTCAAAGCTCAAGGTTCAAGGCTAAAGGCTCAAGGTTCAAGGGTGAAGGTTCAAAAGTCAAGGGTCAATGGTCAAGGCTCAAGGCTCAAGGCTCATGGCTCAAGGCTCAAGGCTCAAGGCTCAAGGCTCAAGGCTCAAGGCTAAAGGCTCAAGGCTCAAGGCTCAAGGCTCAAGGATCAAGGCTCAAGGCTCAAGGCTCAAGGCTTAAGGCTCAAGGCTCAAGGCTCAAGGCTCAAGGCTCAAGGCTCAAGGCTCAAGGCTCAAGGCTCAAGGCTAAAGGCTCAAGGATTAAGGCTCAAGGCTCAAGGATCAAGGCTCAAGGCTCAAGGCTCAAGGCTTAAGGCTCAAGGCTCAAGGCTCAAGGCTCAAGGCTCAAGGATCTAGGCTAAAGGCTCAAGGCTAAAGGCTCAAGGCTCAAGGCTCAAGGCTCAAGGCTCAAGGCTTAAGGCTCAAGTCTCAACAATCAAGGCACAAGGATCAAGGTTCAAGGTTCAAAGCTCAAGGCTCAAGGGTCACGTCTCAAGTGTCAAGGCTCAAAAGTCAAGGCTCAAGGCTCAAGGCTCAAGGTTCAAGGGTCAAGGTTCAATGATCAACGCTCAAGGTTCAATGCTCAAGGCTCATGGCTGAAGGCTCAAGGCTCATGGCACAAGGCTTAAGGCTCATGGCTCAAGGATCAAGGCTCAAGGCTAAAGGCTCAAGGCCCAAGGCCCAAGGCTAAGGGCTCACGGCTCACGGCTCACGGCTCAAGGCTCAAGGCTCAAGGCTCAAGGCTGAAGGCTGAAGGCTAGTGTCTCAAGGATCAAGGCACAAGTATCAAGGCTCAAGGTTCAAAGCTCAAGGCTCAAGGGTCACGGCTAAAGGGTCAAGGCTCAAAATTCAAGGCTCAAGGCTCAAGGCTCAAGGTTCAAGAGTCAAGGTTCAATGATCAACGCTCAAGGTTCAATGCTCAAGGCTCACGGCTGAAGGCTCAAGGCTCATGGCTCAAGGCTCAAGGTTCAAGGCTCAAGGCTCAAGGCACAAGGCACAAGGATCAAGGCTTAAAAAGCTCAAGGTTCAAGGCTCAAGGCTCAAGGCTCAGGGCTCAGTGCTCAGGGCTCAAGGCTCAAGGCTCAAGGCTCAAGGCTCAAGGCTCAAGGCTCAAGGCTCAAGGCTCAAGGCTCAAGGCTCAAGGCTCAAGGCTCAAGGCTCAAGGATCAAGGTTCAAGGGTCAAGGCTCAAGGGTCAAGGCTCAAGGGTCAAGGCCCAAGGCTCAACGCTCAACGCTCAACGCTCAACGCTCAACGCTCAACGCTCAAGGCTCAAGGCTCAAGGCTCAAGGCTCAAGGCTCAAGGCTCAAGGCTCAAGGCTCAAGGCTCAAGGCTCAAGGCTCAAGGCTCCAGGCTCGAGGCTCGAGGCTCGAGGCTCAAGGCTCAAGGCTCAAGGATCTAGGCTCAAGGCTCAAGGCTCAAGGCTCAAGGCTCAAGGCTCAAGGCTCAAGGCTCAAGGCTCAAGGCTCGAGGCTCCAGGGTCCAGGGTCCAGGCTCCAGGCTCAAGGCTAAAGGCTCAAGGGTCCAGGCTCCAGGCTCCAGGCTCCAGGCTCAAGGCTAAAGGCTCAAGGTTCAAGGGTCAAGGCTCAAAGGTCAAGGTTAAAGGGTCAAGGCTCAAGGCGCAAGGCTCAAGGCTCAAGGCTCAAGGCTCAAGGCTCAAGGCTCAAGGCTCAAGGCTCAAGGCTCAAGGCTCAAGGCGCAAGGCTCAAGGCTCAAGGCTCAAGGCTAAAGGGTCAAGGCTCAAGGCTCAAGGATGAATGCACAAGGATCAAGGGTCACGGCTCAAGGGTCGAGGCTCAAAAGTTAAGGCTCAAGGCTCAAGGCTCAAAGTTCAAGAGTCAAGGTTCAATGATCAAGGCTCAAGGTTCAAGGCTCAAGGCTCATGGCTCAAGGCTCAAGGCACAAGGCTTAAGGCTCATGGCTCATGGCTCAAGGCTCAAGGCTCAAGGCTCAAGGCACAAGGCTCAAGGCTCAAGGCTTAAAAAGCTCAACGTTCAAGGCTACAGGCTCAAGGCTCAAGGCTCAAGGCTCAAGGCTCAGGGCACAAGGCTCAAGGCTCCAGGGTCGAGGCTCAAGGCTCAAGGCTCAAGTCTCAAGGGTCAAGGCTCAAGGCTCAAGGCTCAAGGCTCAAGGCTCAAGGTTCAATGCTCAAGGCTCAAGGCTCAAGGCTCAAGCCTCAAGGCTCTAGCCATAAGGCTCAAGGCTCAAGCTCAAAGCTCAAGGTTCAAGGCTAAAGGCTCAAGGTTCAAGGGTGAAGGTTCAAAAGTCAAGGGTCAATGGTCAAGGCTCAAGGCTCAAGGCTCATGGCTCAAGGCTCAAGGCTCAAGGCTCAAGGCTCAAGGCTCAAGGCTAAAGGCTCAAGGCTCAAGGCTCAAGGCTCAAGGATCAAGGCTCAAGGCTCAAGGCTCAAGGCTCAAGGCTCAAGGCTCAAGGCTCAAGGCTCAAGGCTCAAGGCTCAAGGCTCAAGGCTAAAGGCTCAAGGATTAAGGCTCAAGGCTCAAGGATCAAGGCTCAAGGCTCAAGGCTCAAGGCTTAAGGCTCAAGGCTCAAGGCTCAAGGCTCAAGGCTCAAGGATCTAGGCTAAAGGCTCAAGGCTAAAGGCTCAAGGCTCAAGGCTCAAGGCTCAAGGCTCAAGGCTTAAGGCTCAAGTCTCAACAATCAAGGCACAAGGATCAAGGTTCAAGGTTCAAAGCTCAAGGCTCAAGGGTCACGTCTCAAGTGTCAAGGCTCAAAAGTCAAGGCTCAAGGCTCAAGGCTCAAGGTTCAAGGGTCAAGGTTCAATGATCAACGCTCAAGGTTCAATGCTCAAGGCTCATGGCTGAAGGCTCAAGGCTCATGGCACAAGGCTTAAGGCTCATGGCTCAAGGATCAAGGCTCAAGGCTAAAGGCTCAAGGCCCAAGGCCCAAGGCTAAGGGCTCACGGCTCACGGCTCAAGGCTCAAGGCTCAAGGCTCAAGGCTGAAGGCTGAAGGCTAGTGTCTCAAGGATCAAGGCACAAGTATCAAGGCTCAAGGTTCAAAGCTCAAGGCTCAAGGGTCACGGCTAAAGGGTCAAGGCTCAAAATTCAAGGCTCAAGGCTCAAGGCTCAAGGTTCAAGAGTCAAGGTTCAATGATCAACGCTCAAGGTTCAATGCTCAAGGCTCATGGCTGAAGGCTCAAGGCTCATGGCACAAGGCTTAAGGCTCATGGCTCAAGGCTCAAGGTTCAAGGCTCAAGGCTCAAGGCACAAGGCACAAGGATCAAGGCTTAAAAAGCTCAAGGTTCAAGGCTCAAGGCTCAAGGCTCAGGGCTCAGTGCTCAGGGCTCAAGGCTCAAGGCTAAAGGCTCAAGGCTCAAGGCTCAAGGCTCAAGGCTCAAGGCTCAAGGCTCAATGCTCAAGGCTCAAGGCTCAAGGCTCAAGGCTCAAGGTTCAAGGTTCAAGGGTCAAGGCTCAAGGGTCAAGGCTCAAGGGTCAAGGCCCAAGGCTCAAGGCTCAACGCTCAACGCTCAATGCTCAACGCTCAACGCTCAAGGCTCAAGGCTCAAGGCTCAAGGCTCAAGGCTCAAGGCTCAAGGCTCAAGGCTCAAGGCTCAAGGCTCAAGGCTCGAGGCTCGAGGCTCAAGGCTCAAGGCTCAAGGCTCAAGGATCTAGGCTCAAGGCTCAAGGCTCAAGGCTCAAGGCTCAAGGCTCAAGGCTCAAGGCTCGAGGCTCCAGGGTCCAGGCTCCAGGCTCCAGGCTTAAGGCTAAAGGCTCAAGGGTCCAGGCTCCAGGCTCCAGGCTCAAGGCTAAAGGCTCAAGGTTCAAGGGTCAAGGCTCAAAGGTCAAGGTTAAAGGGTCAAGGCTCAAGGCGCAAGGCTCAAGGCTCAAGGCTCAAGGCTCAAGGCTCAAGGCTCAAGGCTCAAGGCTAAAGGGTCAAGGCTCAAGGCTCAAGGATGAATGCACAAGGATCAAGGGTCACGGCTCAAGGGTCGAGGCTCAAAAGTTAAGGCTCAAGGCTCAAGGCTCAAAGTTCAAGAGTCAAGGTTCAATGATCAAGGCTCAAGGTTCAAGGCTCAAGGCTCATGGCTCAAGGCTCAAGGCACAAGGCTTAAGGCTCATGGCTCATGGCTCAAGGCTCAAGGCTCAAGGCTCAAGGCACAAGGCTCAAGGCTCAAGGCTTAAAAAGCTCAACGTTCAAGGCTACAGGCTCAAGGCTCAAGGCTCAAGGCTCAGGGCACAAGGCTCAAGGCTCCAGGCTCGAGGCTCAAGGCTGAAGGCTCAAGTCTCAAGGGTCAAGGCTCAAGGCTCAAGGCTCAAGGCTCAAGGTTCAATGCTCAAGGCTCAAGGCTCAAGGCTCAAGCCTCAAGGCTCTAGCCATAAGGCTCAAGGCTCAAGCTCAAAGCTCAAGGTTCAAGGCTAAAGGCTCAAGGTTCAAGGGTGAAGGTTGAAAAGTCAAGGGTCAATGGTCAAGGCTCAAGGCTCAAGGCTCATGGCTCAAGGCTCAAGGCTCAAGGCTCAAGGCTCAAGGCTCAAGGCTAAAGGCTCAAGGCTCAAGGCTCAAGGATCAAGGCTCAAGGCTCAAGGCTCAAGGCTTAAGGCTCAAGGCTCAAGGCTCAAGGCTCAAGGCTCAAGGCTCAAGGCTCAAGGCTCAAGGCTCAAGGCTCAAGGCTAAAGGCTCAAGGATTAAGGCTCAAGGCTCAAGGATCAAGGCTCAAGGCTCAAGGCTCAAGGCTTAAGGCTCAAGGCTCAAGGCTCAAGGCTCAAGGCTCAAGGATCTAGGCTAAAGGCTCAAGGCTAAAGGCTCAAGGCTCAAGGCTCAAGGCTCAAGGCTCAAGGATCAAGGCTTAAGGCTCAAGTCTCAACAATCAAGGCACAAGGATCAAGGTTCAAGGTTCAAAGCTCAAGGCTCAAGGGTCACGTCTCAAGTGTCAAGGCTCAAAAGTCAAGGCTCAAGGCTCAAGGCTCAAGGTTCAAGGGTCAAGGTTCAATGATCAAGGCTCAAGGTTCAAGGCTCAAGGCTCATGGCTCAAGGCTCAAGGCACAATGCTTAAGGCTTAAGGCTCATGGCTCAAGGCTCAAGGTTCAAGAGCAAGGCTCAAGGCACAAGGCTCAAGGCTCAAGGCTTAAAAAGCTCAACGTTCAAGGCTCAAGGCTCAAGGCTCAACGCTCAGGGCTCAAGTCTAAAGGCTCAACGCTCAGGGCTCAAGGCTCAAGGCTCAAGGCTCAAGGCTCAAGGCTCAAGGCTCAAGGATCAAGGCTCAAGGCTAAAAGCTCAAGGCCCAAGGCCCAAGGCTAAGGGCTCACGGCTCACGGCTCAAGGCTCAAGGCTCAGGGCTCAGTGCTCAGGGCTCACGGCTCACGGCTCAAGGCTCAAGGCCCAAGGCCCAAGGCTAAGGGCTCACGGCTCACGGCACAAGTATCAAGGCTCGAGGTTCAAAGCTCAAGGCTCAAGGGTCACGGCTCAAGGGTCAAGGCTCAAAATTCAAGGCTCAAGGCTCAAGGCTCAAGGTTCAAGAGTCAAGGTTCAATGATCAACGCTCAAGGTTCAATGCTCAAGGCTCATGGCTGAAGGCTAAAGGCTCATGGCACAAGGCTTAAGGCTCATGGCTCAAGGCTCAAGGTTCAAGGCTCAAGGCTCAAGGCACAAGGCACAAGGCTCAAGGCTTAAAAAGCTCAAGGTTCAAGGCTCAAGGCTCAAGGCTCAGGGCTCAGTGCTCAGGGCTCAAGGCTCAAGGCTCAAGGCTCAAGGCTCAAGCCTCAAGGCTCAAGGCTCAAGGCTCAAGGCTCAAGGCTCAAGGCTCAAGGCTCAAGGCTCAAGGTTCAAGGTTCAAAGCTCAAGGCTCAAGGGTCAAGGCTCAAGGGTCAAGGCCCAAGGCTCAAGGGTCAAGGCTCAACGCTCAACGCTTAAGGCTCAAGGCTCAAGGCTCAACGCTCAAGGCTCAAAGCTCAAGGCTCGAGGCTCGAGGCTCAAGGCTCGAGGCTCAAGGCTCAAGGCTCAAGGATCTAGGCTAAAGGCTCAAGGCTCAAGGCTCAAGGCTCAAGGCTCAAGGCTCAAGGCTCAAGGCTCAAGGCTCAAGGCTCAAGGCTCAAGGCTCAAGGCGCAAGGCTCAAGGCTCAAGGCTCAAGGCTCAAGGGTCAAGGCCCAAGGCTCAAGGCTCAAGGCTCAACGCTCAACGCTTAAGGCTCAAGGCTCAAGGCTCAACGCTCAAGGCTCAAAGCTCAAGGCTCGAGGCTCGAGGCTCAAGGCTCAAGGCTCAAGGCTCAAGGCTCAAGGCTCAAGGCTCAAGGCTCAAGGCTCAAGGCTCAAGGCGCAAGGCTCAAGGCTCAAGGCTCAAGGCTCAAGGATCAAGGCTCAAGGCTCGAGGCTCCAGGCTCCAGGCTCGAGGCTCCAGGCTCAAGGCTAAAGGCTCAAGGTTCAAGGGTCAAGGCTCAAAGGTAGAGGCTCAAGGTTAAAGGGTCAAGGCTCAAGGCTCAAGGCGCAAGGCTCAAGGCTTAAGGCTCAAGGCTCAAGGCTCAAGGCTCAAGGCTCAAGGCTCAAGGCTCAAGACTCAAGGCTCAAGTCTCAAGGCTCAAGGCTCAAGGCTCAAGGCTCAAGGCTCAAGGCTCAAGGCTCAAGGCACAAGGCTTAAGGCTCATGGCTCATGGCTCAAGGCTCAAGGCTCAAGGCTCAAGGCACAAGGCTCAAGGCTCAAGGCTTAAAAAGCTCAACGTTCAAGGCTACAGGCTCAAGGCTCAAGGCTCAAGGCTCAGGGCACAAGGGTCAAGGCTCCAGGCTCGAGGCTCAAGGCTCAAGGCTCAAGTCTCAAGGGTCAAGGCTCAAGGCTCAAGGCTCAAGGCTCAAGGCTCAAGGTTCAATGCTCAAGGCTCAAGGCTCAAGGCTCAAGCCTCAAGGCTCTAGCCATAAGGCTCAAGGCTCAAGCTCAAAGCTCAAGGTTCAAGGCTAAAGGCTCAAGGTTCAAGGGTGAAGGTTCAAAAGTCAAGGGTCAATGGTCAAGGCTCAAGGCTCAAGGCTCATGGCTCAAGGCTCAAGGCTCAAGGCTCAAGGCTCAAGGCTAAAGGCTCAAGGCTCAAGGCTCAAGGCTCAAGGATCAAGGCTCAAGGCTCAAGGCTCAAGGCTTAAGGCTCAAGGCTCAAGGCTCAAGGCTCAAGGCTCAAGGCTCAAGGCTCAAGGCTAAAGGCTCAAGGATTAAGGCTCAAGGATCAAGGATCAAGGCTCAAGGCTCAAGGCTCAAGGCTTAAGGCTCAAGGCTCAAGGCTCAAGGCTCAAGGCTCAAGGATCTAGGCTAAAGGCTCAAGGCTAAAGGCTCAAGGCTCAAGGCTCAAGGCTCAAGGCTCAAGGCTCAAGGCTTAAGGCTCAAGTCTCAACAATCAAGGCACAAGGATCAAGGTTCAAGGTTCAAAGCTCAAGGGTCACGTCTCAAGTGTCAAGGCCCAAGGCTCAAGGGTCAAGGCTCAACGCTCAACGCTTAAGGCTCAAGGCTCAAGGCTCAACGCTCAAGGCTCAAAGCTCAAGGCTCGAGGCTCGAGGCTCAAGGCTCGAGGCTCAAGGCTCAAGGCTCAAGGATCTAGGCTAAAGGCTCAAGGCTCAAGGCTCAAGGCTCAAGGCTCAAGGCTCAAGGCTCAAGGCTCAAGGCTCAAGGCTCAAGGCTCAAGGCTCAAGGCGCAAGGCTCAAGGCTCAAGGCTCAAGGCTCAAGGGTCAAGGCCCAAGGCTCAAGGCTCAAGGCTCAACGCTCAACGCTTAAGGCTCAAGGCTCAAGGCTCAACGCTCAAGGCTCAAAGCTCAAGGCTCGAGGCTCGAGGCTCAAGGCTCAAGGCTCGAGGCTCAAGGCTCAAGGCTCAAGGATCTAGGCTAAAGGCTCAAGGCTCAAGGCTCAAGGCTCAAGGCTCAAGGCTCAAGGCTCAAGGCTCAAGGCTCAAGGCTCAAGGCTCAAGGCTCAAGGCTCAAGGCTCAAGGCTCAAGGCTCAAGGCTCAAGGCGCAAGGCTCAAGGCTCAAGGCTCAAGGCTCAAGGATCAAGGCTCAAGGCTCGAGGCTCCAGGCTCCAGGCTCGAGGCTCCAGGCTCAAGGCTAAAGGCTCAAGGTTCAAGGGTCAAGGCTCAAAGGTAGAGGCTCAAGGTTAAAGGGTCAAGGCTCAAGGCTCAAGGCGCAAGGCTCAAGGCTTAAGGCTCAAGGCTCAAGGCTCAAGGCTCAAGGCTCAAGGCTCAAGGCTCAAGACTCAAGGCTCAAGTCTCAAGGCTCAAGGCTCAAGGCTCAAGGCTCAAGGCTCAAGGCTCAAGGCTCAAGGCACAAGGCTTAAGGCTCATGGCTCATGGCTCAAGGCTCAAGGCTCAAGGCTCAAGGCACAAGGCTCAAGGCTCAAGGCTTAAAAAGCTCAACGTTCAAGGCTACAGGCTCAAGGCTCAAGGCTCAAGGCTCAGGGCACAAGGGTCAAGGCTCCAGGCTCGAGGCTCAAGGCTCAAGGCTCAAGTCTCAAGGGTCAAGGCTCAAGGCTCAAGGCTCAAGGCTCAAGGCTCAAGGTTCAATGCTCAAGGCTCAAGGCTCAAGGCTCAAGCCTCAAGGCTCTAGCCATAAGGCTCAAGGCTCAAGCTCAAAGCTCAAGGTTCAAGGCTAAAGGCTCAAGGTTCAAGGGTGAAGGTTCAAAAGTCAAGGGTCAATGGTCAAGGCTCAAGGCTCAAGGCTCATGGCTCAAGGCTCAAGGCTCAAGGCTCAAGGCTCAAGGCTAAAGGCTCAAGGCTCAAGGCTCAAGGCTCAAGGATCAAGGCTCAAGGCTCAAGGCTCAAGGCTTAAGGCTCAAGGCTCAAGGCTCAAGGCTCAAGGCTCAAGGCTCAAGGCTCAAGGCTAAAGGCTCAAGGATTAAGGCTCAAGGATCAAGGATCAAGGCTCAAGGCTCAAGGCTCAAGGCTTAAGGCTCAAGGCTCAAGGCTCAAGGCTCAAGGCTCAAGGATCTAGGCTAAAGGCTCAAGGCTAAAGGCTCAAGGCTCAAGGCTCAAGGCTCAAGGCTCAAGGCTCAAGGCTTAAGGCTCAAGTCTCAACAATCAAGGCACAAGGATCAAGGTTCAAGGTTCAAAGCTCAAGGCTCAAGGGTCACGTCTCAAGTGTCAAGGCTCAAAAGTCAAGGCTCAAGGCTCAAGGCTCAAGGTTCAAGGGTCAAGGTTCAATGATCAAGGCTCAAGGTTCAAGGCTCAAGGCTCATGGCTCAAGGCTCAAGGCACAAGGCTTAAGCCTTAAGGCTCATGGCTCAAGGCTCAAGGTTCAAGAGCAAGGCTCAAGGCACAAGGCTCAAGGCTCAAGGCTTAAAAAGCTCAACGTTCAAGGCTCAAGGCTCAACGCTCAGGGCTCAAGTCTCAAGGCTCAACGCTCAGGGCTCAAGGCTCAAGGCTCAAGGCTCAAGGCTCAAGGCTCAAGGATCAAGGCTCAAGGCTAAAAGCTCAAGGCCCAAGGCCCAAGGCTAAGGGCTCACGGCTCACGGCTCAAGGCTCAAGGCTCAGGGCTCAGGGCTCACGGCTCACGGCTCAAGGCTCAAGGCCCAAGGCCCAAGGCTAAGGGCTCACGGCTCACGGCACAAGTATCAAGGCTCAAGGTTCAAAGCTCAAGGCTCAAGGGTCACGGCTCAAGGGTCAAGGCTCAAAATTCAAGGCTCAAGGCTCAAGGCTCAAGGTTCAAGAGTCAAGGTTCAATGATCAAGGCTCAAGGTTCAATGCTCAAGGCTCATGGCTGAAGGCTAAAGGCTCATGGCACAAGGCTTAAGGCTCATGGCTCAAGGCTCAAGGTTCAAGGCTCAAGGCTCAAGGCACAAGGCACAAGGCTCAAGGCTTAAAAAGCTCAAGGTTCAAGGCTCAAGGCTCAAGGCTCAAGGCTCAGGGCTCAGTGCTCAGGGCTCAAGGCTCAAGCCTCAAGGCTCAAGGCTCAAGGCTCAAGGCTCAAGGCTCAAGGCTCAAGGCTCAAGGCTCAAGGCTCAAGGCTCAAGGCTCAAGGCTCAAGGCTCAAGGTTCAAGGTTCAAAGCTCAAGGCTCAAGGGTCAAGGCTCAAGGGTCAAGGCCCAAGGCTCAAGGCTCAAGGCTCAACGCTCAACGCTTAAGGCTCAAGGCTCAACGCTCAACGCTCAAGGCTCAAAGCTCAAGGCTCGAGGCTCGAGGCTCAAGGCTCGAGGCTCAAGGCTCAAGGCTCAAGGATCTAGGCTAAAGGCTCAAGGCTCAAGGCTCAAGGCTCAAGGCTCAAGGCTCAAGGCTCAAGGCTCAAGGCTCAAGGCTCAAGGCGCAAGGCTCAAGGCTCAAGGCTCAAGGCTCAAGGGTCAAGGCCCAAGGCTCAAGGCTCAAGGCTCAACGCTCAACGCTTAAGGCTCAAGGCTCAAGGCTCAACGCTCAAGGCTCAAAGCTCAAGGCTCGAGGCTCGAGGCTCAAGGCTCAAGGCTCAAGGCTCAAGGCTCGAGGCTCAAGGCTCAAGGCTCAAGGATCTAGGCTAAAGGCTCAAGGCTCAAGGCTTAAGGCTCAAGGCTCAAGGCTCAAGGCTCAAGGCTCAAGGCTCCAGGCTCAAGGCTCAAGGCTCAAGGCGCAAGGCTCAAGGCTCAAGGCTCAAGGCTCAAGGATCAAGGCTCAAGGCTCGAGGCTCCAGGCTCCAGGCTCGAGGCTCCAGGCTCAAGGCTAAAGGCTCAAGGTTCAAGGGTCAAGGCTCAAAGGTAGAGGCTCAAGGTTAAAGGGTCAAGGCTCAAGGCTCAAGGCGCAAGGCTCAAGGCTCAAGGCTCAAGGCTCAAGACTCAAGACTCAAGGCTCAAGTCTCAAGGCTCAAGGCTCAAGGCTCAAGGCTCAAGGCTCAAGGCTCAAGGCTCAAGGATCAAGGCGCAAGGCTCAAGGCTCAAGGCTCAAGGCTAAAGGGTCAAGGCTCAAGGCTCAAGGATCAATGCACAAGGATCAAGGGTCACGGCTCAAGGGTCAAGGCTCAAAAGTTAAGGCTCAAGGCTCAAGGCTCAAAGTTCAAGAGTCAAGGTTCAATGATCAAGGCTCAAGGTTCAAGGCTCAAGGCTCATGGCTCATGGCTCAAGGCTCAAGGCACAAGGCTTAAGGCTCATGGCTCATGGCTCAAGGCTCAAGGCTCAAGGCTCAAGGCATAAGGCTCAAGGCTCAAGGCTTAAAAAGCTCAACGTTCAAGGCTACAGGCTCAAGGCTCAAGGCTCAAGGCTCAGGGCACAAGGCTCAAGGCTCCAGGCTCCAGGCTCAAGGCTCAAGGCTCAAGGCTCAAGTCTCAAGGGTCAAGGCTCAAGGCTCAAGGCTCAAGGCTTAAGGTTCAATGCTCAAGGCTCAAGGCTCAAGGCTCTAGCCATAAGGCTCAAGGCTCAAGGCTCAAGCTCAAAGCTCAAGGTTCAAGGCTAAAGGCTCAAGGTTCAAGGGTGAAGGTTCAAAAGTCAAGGGTCAATGGTCAAGGGTCAAGGCTCAAGGCTCATGGCTCAAGGCTCAAGGCTCAAGGCTCAAGGCTCAAGGCTCAAGGCTAAAGGCTCAAGGCTCAAGGCTCAAGGCTCAAGGCTCAAGGCTCAAGGATCAAGGCTCAAGGCTCAAGGCTCAAGGCTCAAGGCTTAAGGCTCAAGGCTCAAGGCTCAAGGCTCAAGGCTCAAGGATCTAGGCTAAAGGCTCAAGGCTAAAGGCTCAAGGCTCAAGGCTCAAGGCTCAAGGCTCAAGGCTCAAGGCTCAAGGCTCAAGGCTCAAGGCTTAAGGCTCAAGTCTCAACAATCAAGGCACAAGGATCAAGGTTCAAGGTTCAAAGCTCAAGGCTCAAGGGTCACGTCTCAAGTGTCAAGGCTCAAAAGTCAAGGCTCAAGGCTCAAGGCTCAAGGTTCAAGAGTCAAGGTTCAATGATCAAGGCTCAAGGTTCAAGGCTCAAGGCTCATGGCTCAAGGCTCAAGGCACAAGGCTTAAGGCTTAAGGCTCATGGCTCAAGGCTCAAGGTTCAAGAGCAAGGCTCAAGGCACAAGGCTCAAGGCTCAAGGCTTAAAAAGCTCAACGTTCAAGGCTCAAGCCTCAAAGCTCAACGCTCAGGGCTCAAGTCTCAAGGCTCAACGCTCAGGGCTCAATGCTCAAGGCTCAAGGCTCAAGGCTCAAGGCTCAAGGCTCAAGGATCAAGGCTCAAGGTTAAAGGCTCAAGGCTCAAGCCTCAAGGCTCAAGCCTCAACGCTCAAGGCTCAACGCTCAAGGTTCAAGGTTCAAGGCTCAAGGCTCAAGGCTCAAGGATCAAGGCTCAAGGCTAAAGGCTCAAGGCCCAAGGCTCATGGCCCAAGGCCCAAGGCTCACGGCTCACGGCTCGAGGCTCAAGGCTCAAGGCTCAAGGCTGAAGGCTAGAGTCTCAAGGATCAAGGCAAAAGTATCAAGGCTTAAGGTTCAAAGATCAAGGCTCAAGGGTCACGGCTCAAGGGTCAAGGCTCAAAATTCAAGGCTCAAGGTTCAAGAGTCAAGGTTCATTGATCAAGGTTCAATGATCAAGGCTCAAGGTTCAAGGCTCAAGGCTCATGGCTCAAGGCTCAAGGCACAAGGCTTAAGGCTCAAGGCGCAAGGCCTAAGGCTCAAGGCTCAAGGCTAAAGGGTCAAGGCTCAAGGCTCAAGGATCAATGCACAAGGAACAAGGGTCACGGCTCAAGGGTCAAGGCTCAAAAGTTAAGGCTCAAGGCTCAAGGCTCAAAGTTCAAGAGACAAGGTTCAATGATCAAGGCTCAAGGTTCAAGGCTCAAGGCTCATGGCTCAAGGCTCAAGGCACGAGGCTTAAGGCTCATGGCTCATGGCTCAAGGCTCAAGGCTCAAGGCTCAAGGCTCAAGGCACAAGGCTCAAGGCTTAAAAAGCTCAACGTTCAAGGCTACAGGCTCAAGGCTCAAGGCTCAAGGCTCAGGGCACAAGGCTCAGGGCACAAGGCTCAAGGCTCCAGGCTCCAGGCTCAAGGCTCAAGGCTCAAGTCTCAAGTCTAAAGGCTCAAGGCTCAAGGCTCAAGGCTCAAGGCTTAAGGTTCAATGCTCAAGGCTCGAGCCTCAAGGCTCTAGCCATAAGGCTCAAGGCTCAAGGCTCAAGCTCAAAGCTCAATGTTCAAGGCTAAAGGCTCAAGGTTCAAGGGTGAAGGTTCAAAAGTCAAGGGTCAATGGTCAAGGCTCAAGGCGCATGGCTCAAGGCTCAAGGCTAAAGGCTCAAGGCTCAAGGCTCAAGGCTCAAGGCTCAAGGCTCAAGGCTCAAGGATCAAGGCTCAAGGCTCAAGGCTGAAGGCTGAAGGCTCAAGGCTTAAGGCTCAAGGCTCAAGGCTCAAGACTCAAGGCTCAAGGCTCAAGGCTCAAGGATCTAGGCTAAAGGCTCAAGGCTCAAGGCTCAAGGCTCAAGGCTCAAGGCTCAAGGCTCAAGGCTCAATGCTTAAGGCTCAAGTATCAAGTCTCAACAATCAAGGCACAAGGATCAAGGTTCAAGTTTCAAAGCTCAAGGCTCAAGGGTCACGTCTCAAGTGTCAAGGCTCAAAAGTCAAGGCTCAAGGCTCAAGGCTCAAGGTTCAAGAGTCAAGGTTCAATGATCGAGGCTCAAGGTTCAAGGCTCAAGGCTCATGGCTCAAGGCTCAAGGCACAAGGCTTAAGGCTCATGGCTCAAGGCTCAAGGTTCAAGAGCAAGGCTCAAGGCACAAGGCTCAAGGCTCAAGGCTTAAAAAGCTCAACGTTCAAGGCTCAAGGCTCAAGGCTCAACGCTCAGGGCTAAAGTCTCAAGGCTCAACGCTCAGGGCTCAATGCTCAAGGCTCAAGGCTCAAGGCTTAAGGCTCAAGGCTCAAGGATCAAGGATCAAGGTTCAAGGCTCAAGGCTCAAGCCTCAACGCTCAAGGCTCAACGCTCCAGGTTCAAGGCTCAAGGCTCAAGCCTCAAGGCTCAAGGCTCAAGGATCAAGGCTCAAGGCTAAAGGCTCAAGGCCCAAGGCCCAAGGCTCACGGCTCACGGCTCGAGGCTCAAGGCTCAAGGCTCAAGGCTCAAGGCTAGAGTCTCAAGGATCAAGGCACAAGTATCAAGGCTTAAGGTTCAAAGATCAAGGCTCAAGGGTCACGGCTCAAGGGTCAAGGCTCAAAATTCAAGGCTCAAGGTTCAAGAGTCAAGGTTCAGTGATCAAGGTTCAATGATCAAGGCTCAAGGTTCAAGGCACAAGGCTCATGGCTCAAGACTCAAGGCACAAGGCTTAAGGCTCAAGGCGCAAGGCTCAAGGCTCAAGGCTAAAGGGTCAAGGCTCAAGGCTCAAGGATCAATGCACAAGGATCAAGGGTCACGGCTCAAGGGTCAAGGCTCAAAAGTTAAGGCTCAAGGCTCAAGGCTCAAAGTGCAAGAGTCAAGGTTCAATGATCAAGGCTCAAGGTTCAAGGCTCAAGGCTCATGGCTCAAGGCTCAAGGCACAAGGCTTAAGGCTCATGGCTCATGGCTCAAGGCTCAAGGCTCAAGGCTCAAGGCTTAAAAAGCTCAACGTTCAAGGCTACAGGCTCAAGGCTCAAGGCTCTAGCCATAAGGCTCAAGGCTCAAGGCTCAAGCTCAAAGCTCAAGGTTCAAGGCTAAAGGCTCAAGGTTCAAGGGTGAAGGTTCAAAAGTCAAGGGTCAATGGTCAAGGCTCAAGGCTCAAGGCGCATGGCTCAAGGCTCAAGGCTCAAGGCTAAAGGCTCAAGGCTCAAGGCTCAAGGCTCAAGGCTCAAGGATCAAGGCTCAAGGCTCAAGGCTGAAGGCTCAAGGCTCAAGGCTTAAGGCTCAAGGCTCAAGACTCAAGGCTCAAGGCTCAAGGCTCAAGGATCTAGGCTAAAGGCTCAAGGCTAAAGGCTCAAGGCTCAAGGCTCAAGGCTCAAGGCTCAAGGCTCAAGGCTCAAGGCTTAAGGCTCAAGTCTCAACAATCAAGGCACAAGGATCAAGGTTCAAGGTTCAAGGCTCAAGGGTCACGTCTCAAGTGTCAAGGCTCAAAAGTCAAATCTCAAGGCTCAAGGCTCAAGGTTCAAGAGTCAAGGTTCAATGATCAAGGCTCAAGGTTCAAGGCTCAAGGCTCATGGCTCAAGGCTCAAGGCTCAAGGAACAAGGCTTAAGGCTTAAGGCTTAAGGCTCATGGCTCAAGCCTCAAGGTTCAAGAGCAAGGCTCAAGGCACAAGGCTCAAGGCTTAAGGCTTAAAAAGCTCAACGTTCAAGGCTCAAGGCTCAAGGCTCAACGCTCATGGCTCAAGTCTCAAGGCTCAACGCTCAGGGCTCAATGCTCAAGGCTAAAGGCTCAAGGCTCAAGGCTCAAGGATCAAGGCTCAAGGTTCAAGGCTCAAGGCTCAAGCCTCAACGCTCAAGGCTCAACGCTCCAGGTTCAAGGCTCAAGGCTCAAGCCTCAAGCCTCAAGGCTCAAGGCTCAAGGCCCAAGGCTCAAGGCCCAAGGCCCAAGGCTCACGGCTCACGTCTCGAGGCTCAAGGCTCAAGGCTCAACGCTCAAGGCTTGAGTCTCAAGGATCAAGGCACAAGTATCAAGGCTTAAGGTTCAAAGATCAAGGCTCAAGGGTCACGGCTCAAGGGTCAAGGCTCAAACTTCAAGGCTCAAGGTTCAAGAGTCAAGGTTCAATGATCAAGGTTCAATGATCAAGGCTCAAGTTTCAAGGCTCAAGGCTCATGGCTCAAGGCTCAAGGCACATGGCTTAAGGCTCATGGCTCAAGGCTCAAGGTTCAAGGCTCAAGGCTCAAGGCACAAGGCACAAGGCTCAAGGCTTAAAAAGCTCAACGTTCAAGGCTCAAGGCTCAAGGCTCAAGGCTCAAGGCTCAGGGTTCAGTGCTCAGGGCTCAAGGCTCAAGGCTCAAGGCTAGAGGCTTAAGGCTCAAGGCACAAGGCACAAGGCTTAACGCTCAAGGCTAAAGGCTCAAGGCTCAAGTCTCAAGGCTCTAGGCTCAAGGATCAAGGCTCAAGGCCCAAGGCCCAAGGCTCAAGGCTCAAGGCTCAAGGCTCAACGCTCAAGGCTCAACGCTCAAGGCTCAAGGCTCAAGGCTCAAGGCTCAAGGATCTAGGCTCAAGGCTCAAGGCTCAAGGCTCAAGGCTCAAGGCTCAAGGCTCGAGGCTTAAGGCTCGAGGCTCAAGGCTCGAGGCTCGAGTGTCCAGGCTCGAGTCTCCAGGCTCAAGGCTAAAGGCTCAAGGTTCAAGGGTCAAGGCTTAAAAGTCAAGGCTCAAGGTTAAAGGGTCAAGGCTCAAGGCTCAAGGCGCAAGGCTCAAGGCTCAAGGCTCAAGGCTCAAGGCTCAAGGCTCAAGGCTCAAGGCTCAAGGCTCAAGGCTCAAGGCTCAAGGCTAAAGGCTCAAGGCGCAAGGATCAATGCAACAGGATCAAGGCTCAAGGTTCAAAGCACAAGGCTCAAGGGTCACGTCTCAAGGGTCAAGGCTCAAAAGTTAAGGCTCAAGGCTCAAAGCTCAAAGTTCAAGAGTCAAGGTTCAATGATCAAGGCTCAAGGTTCAAGGCTCAAGGCTCATGGCTCAAGGCTCAAGGCACAAGGCTTATGAAGGATTTATGTGCACAGTTAGTCAACCTATGATGATACATCCATGCCTATGAAACACTTAAGGGTCACACCGGTGAGTGCATGTAATACGAGTAAGATATGTAATGATACTTGGAAGAGGATTGATTCATAATAAGTCATTTATGAATCAAGTTAAGTATTAAGTCAAGATTGACTTATTACTAGATTAGTTTATCTAACTAATTAATACAAGTATTTGTACATTTACTAGTTTAGTAAATATACAATGTGCTAATTATAGATTATCCATAATATGATTTAAAGCCATTAAATCATATAGTGTTTGGATAATATTGTTGTATGAATTATATAAAGTTTATTATATAATTAATTATTAAAAGGATAAATACAAGTATATATAATTCGTGTATATGGGTACCGAATTATTAGTGTATTAATACTAGACATTTAATAGTTAAGTGCAACAATAAAAGAGTGATAAACTACAAGGGTTTAATATGAAAAAGGATAAGTTTAATTAAAGATTAATATTAATTAAACTAGAAGGGCCCTAAATGAAAGTCCTTCTATTATAAATAGAAGGCATGGGGTTCCCTTATTCCCTTGATCACCTTACACGAAACCATAGCCCTCCCCTTGTCCCCTATTCGGCCGAAACACCACCACCAAGAACACAAGCCTTGTGTTCTTCGTGTTCTTCGTTCGTTCTTTGTATTCTTCAAAGCTTGAAGATTCGAAGATCATTACAAGGATCAACTAGAAGATCGCTCGTCGTGTTCATCATCAGTGGATTTATCTTAAGCATTAACCAAGGTATGATTCATGGAACACTCTTCCTTCTTCCCCTCTTGGTCGAAATCAACACCAAGAACCCTAGGGTTCTTGGTGGCCGTCGAAACACACACAAGTGTGTGTTTGTGTTTGGGATTTCGTACAAGGTTTCTTCCATTGTTAATCTACCCTAGATTTCCAAGATCCCAATCCTTTAGGGTTTAAGGATTGAGTTTAATCCCACTTCCGCTTCTAGGGATTAAATTAGCTAGATGGTTTTAACCGGTCAAGAACAAGTTCATGTTCTTGGTCAGCATGGTTCGAACCAAGTAATCTAGGAGGTTGACCCAAGTGGTCAATCAGTGATAGTGAAACCCTTCAGTTGTATCAGAGCGATGGTTTAGAGATACTTGTAAAGTACATTACGAGTAATCTAACTTTTGCAATCGTTTATTGCAGGAGGAGATGGAAAGTGATGACCGGCATGAGATGGTGATGATCCCACGAGCACCAAGATTTTATAATTCAGTATTTTATGGATTCAGTAAAACAATTTCAATTTCGTTGGATAATTTTTATTTTAAAACAAGTTTTTTATTTGGTTTTAATAAGAATCCATCGTTGAATTATATTATGTGTGTGGATGTGTGATAATTACACTAGTCAAGGTTTTATGACTAGATTGTAAGTCAAGTTTTGACTTACTTTATATTTCATGTTTTTATACTTGTTTGATTGTTGTGAATGTCTTAATAGCTCAAATAATTAGATACTAGAAATTAGAAGTTTTTTTCTTCTAAAGTATTTAAGAGATTTTATGAAAAGCATAAGGTTCAAGAGTTATTGAACCTAGTTGAAACATCTTAAGTAATGGTTACTTATGTTAGTAAGTTTCAAAGTGTTAGTATTAATATAGTATGATTATATTGGATATAATCAAGATAGACTTTAAAGAGTATTATTACAAGTCTTTTTTTACTTGTAATAAAGGAATTTAATGAAGTCATAATTCCTTAATGGGAATAATTGGATATTTGTATAATCCAAGTAAAGTGACTTAGACATTAAATGAACTCTTAAAAGGGATAAACTATATTAAAGTATTTAAGAAACAAAAAGTATTATTGCAAGTCTTTCATACTTGTAATTAATACAATATTTAATCAAGTCATAATTCCCTAATAGGAATAATGGATGTTTGAGAAATCCAAGAAATGACTCCGGCATTACATAAGATTCTTAAAAGATACTAATGCATTAAAGAATTGGAAGTATCGTTTCAAGTGTTTTATACTTGTTAGATACAGCAATCAATAAGAGTCATGATTCCCTTATCAGGAATGTGGGATATTCGCAAATCCAAAGGATGACTTTGATGATTGATTAATTCTTAAAGGGTTAAACTATAAGTTTTGACTAGATCAAAAATAGTAGTTTAAGAAATGCTTTTATTCCATAAAATTTAGTGGGAGCTATGACTAACATATTCACTAGAGGTACTAATGAATATAGTAAGTTAGTTAGGACATTAACAACAAGGTTTTACCAAGTCGTTAGCCAAAGAGTTAAGAGAAATAAATGATCATTGATTAGATTATTGGAAACCTAATAGCGTGGTCACAAGTCTTGTGATTAATTATTGCATATCTAATAGGATGTTCACATTCCAGTGAACAAGTTAATCATTTAAGAAATTTCTTTAACCATTAAGAATATCTACAAATCAAGTAGCTAAAAGAGATTTAGTTACAAGGAAAATTTTATAGATTCAAGAAACTAAAGGAGTAATTTTCCAATCCTCCTATGTTTACCGAATCATATAAAAAGACAAGACTAGAATATGTTCTAAAATGTTGCAACAACAATATCTAGCAAAGAAAAAAGTAATAGTATTCTTAATACTCGTCTTATGTCTTTAGTTTAATAGAAATGACTAATTGTAATTAGTGATAAAAGTTACAATTAAGAGTTATTGAAGTAATCAACACAAACGAATAGAATAAGTATGATTCAGTAATAATTCAGTATATATGTCCAGTGAGGAATAATACATGAGTTAGTATCATTGTTATTCAGAATTTGTATGTTTTACAATATCCATGAATAAAAGTTTATTTATTCAAAAAAATGTAAATCCGTGACTACTCGTCTTGGTGGGAACCTCGATGGGACGTTAACGTCATCGCGGTATTTGGTGGTAGATTCGAAGTTCTTCGAAGATAGCTACACAAGTTTTGTGTAGACCAAATATTGGTGATATTCTGTTGGAGCTCGACGAATATTGGATTGACCACCGTGATAATACTTCGTGGTTGAAAAGTTCAAAATTATTATTCACTAGGATTGTCCTTAAGCCTGAGGTATTTGGTTTGGGATGCATTGACTAATGTGCTTTGGTTCGTCTTAGACAATTCTGAAATATGGTTGTCATACGAGGCTTTACTGGGTACAGAGGAATTTGTATTTCAGATCGAAATATAACAAGATGGTAATTGCACCTCCTTTTGAGGAGAGATATTTATGGGTCCTTTGACATGATGAGATAACTGGAAAGTGCATGGCCATGCCCAAACGAACTGATTTGTTCTTTGTCGTTTATCGCAATAGTTTGAATCAAGAAGTCATTAAATGATTTTGAATACAGGAGTTGATAATTTCTACCATGCTCGTATTCATTATCACAAATATCGTGCTGCATGGGATAAACCTAACATAGTTGCCCAAGAAGTAAAGACATAGTGTTCCTTACTAGGAGACGCTATTAAAGAGTTTTTCAAGAAATTATACCTGGGTTACGTAAGCTGTTTTTATGGGGTTGGTTACCTACATGCCCATCTAGAAGGCCACTGTAGCTCGTATCATTAAGACAAAGGTTACAAACTTGCACAAGTGGGAGTCTGAAGGATTTATGTGCACAGTTAGTCAACCTATGATGATACATCCATGCCTACGAAACACTTAAGGGTCACACCGGTGAGTGCATCTAATACGAGTAAGATAAGTAATGATACTTGGAAGAGGATTGATTCATAATAAGTCATTTATGAATCAAGTTAAGTATTAAGTCAAGATTGACTTATTACTAGATTAGTTTATCTAACTAATTAATACAAGTATTTGTACATTTACTAGTTGAGTAGATATACAATGTGCTAATGATAGATTATCCATAATATGATTTAAAGCCATTAAATCATATAGTGTTTGGATAATATTGTTGTATGAATTATATAAAGTTTATTATATAATTAATTATTAAAAGTATAAATACAAATATATATAATTCGTGTATATGGGTACCGAATTATTAGTGTATTAATACTAGACTTTTAATAGTTAAGTGCAACAATAAAAGAGTGATAAACTACAAGGGTTTAATATGAAAAAGGATAAGTTTAATTAAAGATTAATATTAATTAAACTAGAAGGGCCCTAAGTGAAAGTCCTTCTATTATAAATAGAAGGCATGGGGTTCCCTTATTCCCTTGATCACCTTACACGAAACCCTAGCCTTCCCCTTGTCCCCTATTCGGCCGAAACACCACCACCAAGAACACAAGCCTTGTGTTCTTCGTATTCTTCGTTCGTTCTTCTTATTCTTCAAGTCTTAAGCATTAACCAAGGTATGATTCATGTAACACTCTTCCTTCTTCCCCTCTTGGTCGAAATCAACACCAAGAACCCTAGGGTTCTTGGTGGCCGTCGAAACACACACAAGTGTGTGTGTGTGTGTTTGGGATTTCGTACAAGGTTTCTTCCATTGTTAATCTACTCTAGATTTCCAAGATCCCAATCCTTTAGGGTTTAAGGATTGAGTTTAATCCCACTTCCGCTTCTAGAGATTAAATTAGCTAGATGGTTTTAACTGGTCAAGAACAAGTTCATGTTCTTGGTCAGCATGGTTCGAACCAAGTAATCTAGCAGGTTGACCCAAGTGGTCAATCAGTGATAGTGAAACCCTTC
The DNA here is from genome assembly GCA_963853835.1 of Calendula officinalis. Taxonomy (NCBI): domain Eukaryota; kingdom Viridiplantae; phylum Streptophyta; class Magnoliopsida; order Asterales; family Asteraceae; genus Calendula; species Calendula officinalis. The sequence continues at coordinate 11,070,197 of OY970833.1, forward strand.
AGCTTAAGGCTCACGGCTCAAGGTTCAAGGCTCAAGGTTCAAGCCACAAGGCTCAAGGCTTAAAAAGCTCAACGTTCAAGGCTAAAGGCTCAAGGCTCAAGGCTCAAGGCTCAGGGCTCAAGGGTCAAAGCTCCAGGCTCAAGGCTCAAGGCTCAAGGCTAGAGACTCAAGGCTCAAGGATCAAGGCTCAAGGCTTAAGGTTCAAGGCTCAAGGCTCAAGGCTCAAGGCTCAAGCCTCCAGGCTCTAGCCATAAGGCTCAAGGCTCCAGCTCAAAGCTCAAGGCTCAAGGCTAAAGGCTCAAGGTTCAAGGGTGAAGGTTCAAAAGTCAAGGCTCAAGGGTCAAGGCTCAAGGCTCATGGCTCAAGGCTCAAGGCTCAAGGCTCAAGGCTAAAGGCTCAAGGCTCAAGGCTCAAGACTCAAGGCTCAAGGCTCAAGGCTCAAGGCTCAGGGATCAAGGCTCAAGGCTCAAGGCTCAAGGCTCAAGGCTCAAGGCTCAAGGCTCAAGGCTCAAGGCTCAAGGCTCAAGGGTTAAGGGTCAAGGGTCAAGGCTCAAGGCTCAAGGCTCAAGGCTCAAGGCTCAAGGCTCAAGGCTCAAGGCTCAAGGCTCAAGGCACAAGGCTCAAGACTCAAGGCTCAAGGCTAAAGGCTCAAGGCTCAGGTCATATCTAAGGCTCAAGGGTCAAGGGTCAAGGGTCAAGGCTCAAGGCTCAAGGCTCAAGGCTCAAGGCTCAAGGATCAAGGCTCATGGCTCAAGGCTCAAGGCTCAAGGCTCAAGGCTAGAGGCTCAAGGCTTAAGGCACAAGGCACAAGGCTTAAGGCTCAAGGCTAAAGGCTCAAGGCTCAAGTCTCAAGGCTCTAGGCTCAAGGGTCAAGGCTCAAGGCCCAAGGCCCAAGGCTCAAGGCTCAAGGCTCAAGGCTCAAGGTTCAAAGCTCAACGCTCAAGGCTCAAGGCTCAAGGCTCAAGGCTCAAGGCTCAAGGCTCAAGGCTCAAGGTTTAAGGATCTAGGCTAAAGGCTCAAGGCTCAAGGCTCAAGGCTCATGGCTCATGGCTCAAGGCTCAAGGCTCAATGCTCAAGGCTCGAGGCTCAAGGCTCGAGGCTCAAGGCTCGAGGCTCAAGGCTCAAGGGCAAGGCTCAAGGCACAAGGCTCAAGGCTCAAGGCTTAAAAAGCTCAACGTTCAAGGCTCAAGGCTCAACGCTCAGGGCTCAAGTCTCAAGGCTCAAGGCTCAAGGCTCAAGGCTCAGGGCTTAAGGCTCAAGGCTCAAGGCTCAAGGCTCAAGGCTCAAGTCTCAAGGATCAAGGCACAAGGATCAAGGTTCAAGGTTCAAAGCTCAAGCCTCAAGGGTCACGGCTCAAGGGTCAAGGCTCAAAAGTCAAGGCTCAAGTCTCAAGGTTCAAGGCTCAAGTCTCAAGGCTCTAGGCTCAAGGCTCAAGGCTTAATGCTCAAGGCTCAAGGCTCAAGGCTCAAGGCCGAAGGCCCAAGGCTCAACGCTCAACGCTCAACGCTCAACGCTCAAGGCTCAACGCTCAAGGCTCAAGGCTCAAGGCTCAAGGCCCAAGCCTCAACGCTCAAGGCTCAACGCTCAAGGTTCAACGCTCAAGGCTCAAGGCTCAAGGCTCAAGGCTCAAGGCTCAAGGCTCAAGGCTCAAGGCTCAAGGCTCAAGGCTCAAGGCTCAAGGATCAAGGATCAAGGCTCAAGGCTAAAGGCTCAAGGCCCAAGTCCCAAGGCTAAGGGCTCACGGCTCACGGGTCAAGGCTCAAGGCTCAAGGCTCAAGGCTCAAGGCTCAAGGCTCAAGGCTCAAGGCTCAAGGCTCAAGGCTCAAGGCTCAAGGCTCAAGGCTCAAGGCTAGAGTCTCAAGGATCAAGGCACAAGTATCAAGGCTCAAGGCTCAAGGCTCAAGGCTCAAGGCTCAAGGCTAGAGTCTCAAGGATCAAGGCACAAGTATCAAGGCTCAAGGTTCAAAGCTCAAGGCTCAAGGGTCACGGCTCAAGGGTCTAGGCTCAATATTCAAGGCTCAAGGCTCAGTGCTCAAGGTTCAAGAGTCAAGGTTCAATGATCAAGGCTCACGGTTCAATGCTCAAGGCTCATGGCTCAAGGCTCAAGGCACAAGGCTTAAGGCTCATGGCTCAAGGCTCAAGGTTCAAGGCTCAAGGCTCAAGGCACAAGGCTTAAGGCTCAAGGTTTAAAAAGCTCAACGTTCAAGGCTCAAGACTCAAGGCTCAGGGCACAGTGCTCAAGGCTCAAGGCTCAAGGCTCAAGGCTCAAGGCTCAAGGCTCAAGGAACAAGGCACAAGGCTTAAGGCTCAAGGCTCAAGTATCAAGGCTCAAGGTCAAGGCTCAATGCTCAAGGCTCAAGGCTCAAGGCCCAAGACTCAAGGCTCAACGCTCAATGCTCAAGGCTCAAGGCTCAAGGCTCAAGGCCCAAGGCTCAAGGCCCAAGGCTCAACGCTCAACGCTCAACGCTCAAGGCTCAAGGCTAAACGCTCAAGGCTCAAGGATCTAGGCTCAAGGCTCAAGACTCTAGGCTCAAGGCTCAAGGCTCGAGGCTCGAGGTTCGAGGCTCGAGTTTCGAGGCTCAAGGCTCAATGCTCAAGGCACAAGGCACAAGGCACAAGGCATAAGGCTCAAGGCTCGAGGCTCGAGGCACGAGGCTCGAGGCTCGAGGCTCAAGGCTCAAGGAATAAGGCACAAGGCACAAGGCATACGGCTCAAGGCATAATGCTCAAGGCTAAAGGCTCAACGCTCATGTCTCAACGCTCTAGGCTCAAGGCTCATGGCTGAAGGCTCAAGGCTCATGGCTCAAGGCCCAAGGCCCAAGGCTCAAGGCTCAAGGCTCAACGCTCAATGCTCAACGCTCAAGGCTCAAGGCTCAAGGCTCAAGGCTCAAGGCTCAAGGCTCAAGGATCAAGGCTCAAGGCTCAAGGCTCAAGGATCTAGGCTCAAGACTCAAGGCTAAAGGCTCAAGGCTCATGTCTGAAGGCTCTAGGCTCATGGCTTAAGGCTCGAGGCTCAAGGCCCAAGGCCCAAGGCTCAAGGCTCAACGCTCAAGGCTCAACGCTCAACGCTCAAGGCTCAAGGCTCAAGGCTCAAGGCTCAAGGCTCAAGGCTCAAGGCTCAAGTCTCAAGGCTCCAGGCTCAAGGCTCAAGGCTCAAGGCTCAAGGATCTAGGCTAAAAGCTCAAGGCTAAAGGCTCAAGGCTCATGTCTCAAGGCTCTAGGCTAAAGGCTCATGGCTTAAGGCTCAAGGCTCAACGCTCAACGCTCAACGCTCAAGGCTCAAGGCTCAAGGCTCAAGGCACAAGGCACAAGGCATAAGGCTCAAGGCATAAGGCTCAAGGCTAAATGCTCAACGCTCATGTCTCAACGCTCTAGGCTCAAGGCTCATGGCTTAAGGCTCAAGGCTCAAGGCTCAAGGCCCAATGCCTAAGGCTCAAGGCTCAACGCTGAACGCTCAACGCTCAAGGCTAAAGGCTCAAGGCTCAAGGCCCAAGGCTCAAGGCTCAAGGCTCAAGGCTCCAGGCTTAAGGCTCAAGGATCAAGGCTCAAGGCTCAAGGATCTAGGTGAAAGGCTCAAGGCTAAAGGCTCAAGGCTCATGTCTCAAGGCTCTAGGCTCAAGGCTCATGGCTTAAGGATCAAGGCTCAAGGCTCAAGGCTCAAGGCCCAAGGCCCAAGGCTCAAGGCTCAACGCTCAACGCTCAAGGCTCAAGGCTCAAGGCTCAAGGCTCAAGGCTCAAGGCTCAAGGCTCAAGGCTCAAGGCTCAAGGCTCAAGTCTCAAGTCTCAAGGCTCAAGGCTCAAGGCTCAAGGCTCAAGGCTCAAGGATCTAGGCTAAAGGCTCAAGGCTAAAGGCTCAAGGTGTTGGAATATGCTTCACGTTTATAACATATAGTTATATGGCTAGACGTATGTGAGCCTAAAGGGTCACACACTCATACACCAAAAACCATTTAATATATATAATATAATTAGGGTAATTATATTATTTATATAAACTACGATTACTTGGCTAGTTATGTTTTAATTAATTGTTAAGTTAAAACGTATTAGTGAGTAATCTAAAGAATCAAAAGTACAAGGGGCTAAGTGTCATATCTCCTAATATGTCATTAAGGAATATATACTTAGATTAGGGAGCAAGTTTACTATCCCTAATCCTCCCTCCTTGCCCCCTTGAGACATACGGCCGTAACCTAAAAACAAATAAAAAGGGGTGTCGTTTTTGTGCTGTGTGTGCTACGCACAAACAAAAAAACAAAGACATACTTCCTCTTTTTATTTTGATTGAAAACGTATACAAAGGAAAACAAATCTTGAGTTTTGTCAAATAAGTTGTCACGTGGAATCAAGGGTTTGGTTTTAGCTTTTGATTCTTGCCCAAGGGACTAGCATCCCAATTGGTGTTCTTGATATGGTGTAGTGTGGATACCATTAGAGGAATTCTACATTGAATTCTTGGAGTTCATTTCCTCAATCATTAGTGTAATCAAAGGCTTCAAGCGTATGATCTTCATCCTAACTCTTTGTTATTTTATGCTTAATTAGATTGTCAATATGTAGATCCTTGTGTGGTGATTTATGTTAAATTTCCGCTGCGTTTTCTTTGATTAAAACCGTAAATCACTAATAGTGGTATCAGAGCCATCATATTGATGATTTAATTAGATTTTCTGGCAGATTGCAATTTTTCACAAGCATTGGTTTCTACTTGCTCAAAATGTCTTGGAGCAAGTGGGAGCCCATTGGGTTTATGTAGGCCCGTTTGGGTTCATGTTGGCCCGTCCCCTAGTTTGACCTTTCGGTCCGTCGTGATGACTCACGTGACCGAACCTAGGATTTCATCGGTCGAGGTTTGCACAAAATTTGTTGCATGTTTTATTTATGTTTGTGGTTGTTTTCTTTTTCTATTAGATACAAGTAAATAAAACAATTAAAAACGGTTTTTTGACACAAACATCCAAACATTTAATCATTGATGATTACTAGTTAATCATTGATGATTATACATTTAATCATTGATGATTACTAGTTAATCGAGGCAAAGATGCGACAAACTTGCCACTTGACCCTAGATGCTTGTTCACTAGGTGCCATGAAGTCTCATACCTCTAAGAGTTGCACTAGTAATGCAATTGTTGATCGTCACCTACCTATTGGATCTATCATCTATAGCAGATCAACTGATGCGGTGATAGAAGCTCAATGGGATCCTAGTTTTTAATTAAAATTAATTGGGTAGTTAATTGATTAAAAGAAATTATTATTGAAAATACTATTTTTTGAACTTTGTGTGTTATACAGATAACAAAAACAAATCAAAACCTAAGTATCTCCACTCTAAAATCAGTTCTTGAAAACTGAAACTGACTAATATCAACTTTATCGACTGATATCGAACTCTAAGGATTGTCCTTGGAGATGAGAACAAGTTGATACACCTATAAGAGGCCTTACCTGAGGCACCTCCTGCAAATGATTCTGATGCTATTCGTCAAGCCTTTACCGAAACATTTTAACGAACACCAAGAAGTCGCTACTCCTATGCTTGTGAGCATGAATCCCGAGATCCGAAAGAACTTCGAGGAACTCACAGCATATGACACGATAAGCGAGTTGAAAATGATATTTCAACAACAAGCAGAACATGAACTGTTCAAAACAGTTAAAGCATTCCACGCTTACAAGCAGTCTAGGCCAATCAGTTAGCACTTACATCTTGAATATGAAATGCTATATTGATCAAATGGAGCGTCTTGGTTACCCATTGCCACAAGTTCTTGGAATGAGCTTGATTCGTACCTCACTATCCAAGGAGTATGACCAGTTTGAAAAGAGTTTTAAAAGTACCTAGCATGGGGAAGACAATCGTTGATAACATGCTATGGTAAAACTAGTTGAGCAAAGGTTACCCAATTCTTTTCTAGGAATCAGGGAAGTTAAAACCGCAAGCACAAGGCAAGAGTCTAGGTAAGGGTAAGCTAGTTTCCTTTTCCAAACCTACGATTCCCCCACCTGCTAAAAAGGAGCACCCTGCAAAGGATATTTCTTGCCATCATTGTGATGAAACTGGCCATTGAAGGAGGAATAGTCCTGCCTACTTGGCAGAGTTGATGAAGGACAAATGTGTTCTGGCTAGCACATTAGGTGTCTTCATTATAGAACTCTAAACTTTCACTAATGAATCTCGAGTGTATGACACTAGTTGTGAAACTCACATTTACACAAATGTGCAAGATTAAATGTGAAGTAGAAAGCTAAAAGAATGGAAGCTGTGATCTAATCCTTCCTAATGCGTTAATTATTGTTTTGAACAATTGTCAATTATGCATTTTTTAGCTTTATCGTTTGTTGAATAATGATTTATTCAAACTATTATGGATTATGATATTATGTTTTATGAAAAATAACATGCTTTTACAACTATTCCTCGTAATAGTATATTCGAAATTAATATGCATGATCCTAATTCAAACGATAGTTCTATATACAAATGTAGCACTCAAGAATCCAAATTGGTTTGGATTCTACTTACCTAGAGCATCGTCATCTTTTCCACATAAACAAGAAACGCATTTTGATACTACAACTCGACATGCTTCTTAACAAATGATTATGAATCATTTAAACGTCTCTCTTGTATATTATGGAAAGATAACAAGAAAGCTTTTCTCCCATGTTGGCGAAAGAGCTAAAAATCTACTTGGACTCATACATACTGATGTATGTGGCCCTTTTAGAACTAAGACTAGGGAAGGTGCCACCTACTTTCACTGATGATATCATTCGATGTGGTTATGTTTACTTGATTTAACATCAACATGGAAGCTTTAATGATATCAGTCGCTATGGTTATGTTTACTTGATTAGACATAAACATGAAATATTTGAAACGTTCAAAGCTTTCTAAAGTAAAAGTAGAAAATCAACTCGGCAAGACAACAAAGGCTTTCAGTCCTGATTAAGGATGAAAGTACATGAGTCAAGCGTTTCTGGATCATCCCACACATCGTGAGATTGTCTCACAATTCACTCCTCCATACACTCCACAAGATAATGGTGCGTCTGGAAGGAGATATCAGACCCTGTATGACATGGTTCGGTCTATGATGAGTCCTACTACTCTTACAATATCCTTTTGAGGGGCATGCACTGAAGTCTGCTGCTCGAATACTTAATATGGTTCCGACCAAAAGGTTAAAAAGACACCATATGAGATACGGCGTGGGAAAGTCCCTAATTTGTCTTACTTGAAGATCTGGGGTTGTGAGGATCTCGTGGAACGAGACATGCCGAACAAACTTGAGCCCATATCTATCAAGTATATCTTCGTTACTATTTTACTTCCCAACTGAGAACAAATTGTTGTTTCTCGGTATGCTGAGTTTCTTGAGAACAGTCTCATTTCACAAAGCAAGTGGGAGCACTATAGACTTTGACAGGATTCAAAGTGAAGACACACAACCTTCTGGTAACACTAGCAAATATCATTCTGAGGCTAGACATATAGATGTTGGACCACAGGATGATGTTGTTCCCATTCGTAGGTCCGCAAGGACACCTCATGCACCTGAACGATATAGATTTATGTCGATGCCGAGGAGCAAAGTTTCGAGGATCATAATGAACCCCCTAACTATCAAGTTGCATTATTGAATTTTGAATTCGAAAAATGACTTGAAGCTATGAATGCGAAAATGTAATCCATGATGGACAACCAAGTTTTGAACTTGGTTGATCTTTCTCAAAACAGTAAAACTGTTGACATGGATGACAATACACACACCTATAAATCTCTTCTAGTAACAAAAGGTTACACTCAATCCTACTGGATTGACAATGATGAAACCTTCTCGCCTGTTATTAAAGACATTAGGATTCTTATAGCCAAAGTAGTGTACTATGACTATGAGATTTGGTTAATGATGAAATCAAAATGTTTGTTTCACCTAAAACCCAAACTGAGCATGTGTATATATGAAAGCTAGTGGGAGCGTTGTCGTTTCTCAAGTCATACATGTTGATGACATGTCGCTCATGTGAAACAATATACCAATGCTACAAGATGAAAATCTTGGCTTGAAAATGTTTTGACATGAAGGATTGTTGGGATACGACATACATACTTGGAGAAAAGATCTATAATGATAGATCAAAGCGGTTAATAGGTTTAAGTCAAAGTGCTTACATTGAAAAATTCTAAACGGTTTAGAATGGTACTCCCAAACGAGGAAGTCCTCGTATGCCACACAATGTAAACTTGAGTGAGACTCAAGGACCTTCCACACCTGATGTGGTGAAGCGAATGAATGTAATCCCCTATGAATCGGCTATTCCATTCATCATGTACGTTGTAAGGAGCACTAGGCCAAATGTAACGTCCTTAGGGGACCTTACTAGAAAATACCAATAGAATCCATGAGAGAGTCACTGGATTGCTGTTATGAACACATTGAAGTATTTTGAAATACTGATATATGTTCCTTGGTTATGGTGGAGATACCGAACTGAAACTAAGTATACTTGCTATACTTATGCTGGTTTTGAAATAGGTCGTGATGACGCTAGATCCTATTTACGAAGGTTCACTACACTCGAATGATTTATCGAGATATGTGAACTTCGTACTCTTAAAGTTCAAACAGATAACTAACTAGCTGATAGTTTATCGAACTCAATGTCTTGTACCAAACATATTGGATACGAATGGAACATTGGACTTCGACAAGCTAGTAATTTCATGTAAATCTGTTTTAGTATTTGGATAATGGAACTGTGAGCAGTTTATATTGGATTAAATTGATATATTTGATATGATCGTTTTTATATGAATATCTACTGTGTTCTATATTTGCATGTTTATATCTTTGAATATTTACTGCGTTTTATATTCTAAATTGTCTATTGTCATATTAATAATATGGGAATATTATTAAGACAAATCTGAGGGCATTGATGACATCATCTTAGTATGACTAAGGATGACGAAATCAAACTCACATGTTGTTCATTGTGATGCACAATTGGACTGACCCAACCTATGAGAAATCACTTCCTGGATTTATGTCACAAGTGAATCTCACAAAGGCTTTGTCGCTTATCCTCTGACTTGAGATGCAAGCTGGTTTGTGTATGTGGAGTGCCAAACTTTGATGTGGTTAAACGCTGACCTGAATAAGGCTGCTATAACAACCATCCTCAGGTTTGATATTAAGCATATATCAAACACGTGTAGTCAATAAAGAATTTGTTCCTCCACATGTTTGGATTAGATACTACTGGGCCCCTCGATGATTTGAATAGATGCTTGTACGGCCGTACCCAAAGGTAATCAAGATGAATCTTGATTGGTTTGGTAATCTACTTCAATGTATAGATCGAGAAACAGAATCGTTGAAATTTTAGATTGACATTAATCCTTGTCTAAAATTCAACATGGTATCAGTAACAAAAGGATAACTGATTGAAAAACTTTGAACCTGGACTTTTCTGAAACTCACTCATGTACTTCTAGGGGCATTGGCGGGTTGCTAGACTCTAACCTTTGCTTGTATAACTACTTGATTGTTATGACGTGCGCAAGTGGGAGCTGTTGGAATATGCTTCACGTTTATAACATATAGTTATATGGCTAGACGTATGTGAGCCTAAAGGGTCACACACTCATACACCAAACACCATTTAATATATATAATATAATTAGGGTAATTATATTATTTATATAAACTATGATTACTTGGCTAGTTATGTTTTAATTAATTGTTAAGTTAAAACGTATTAGTGAGTAATCTAAAGAATCAAAAGTACAAGGGGCTAAGTGTTATATCTCCTAACATGTAATTAGGGAATATATACTTAAATTAGGGAGCAAGTTTACTAACCCTAATCCTCCCTCCTTGCCCCCTTGAGACATACGGCCGTAACCTAAAAACAAATAAAAAGGGGTGTCGTTTTTGTGCTGTGTGTGCGACGCACAAACAAAAAAACAAAGATATACTTCCTCTTTTTATTTTGATTGAAAACGTGTACAAAGGAAAACAAATCTTGAGTTTTCTCAAATAAGTTGTCACGTGGAATCAAGGGTTTGGTTTTAGCTTTTGATTCTTGCCCAAGGGACTAGCATCCCAATTGGTGTTCTTGATATAGTGTAGTGTGGATACCATTAGAGGAATTCTACATTGAATTCTTGGAGTTCTTTTCCTCACTCATTGGTGTAATCAAAGGCTTCAAGGGTATGATCTTCATCCTAACTCTTTGTTATTTTATGCTTAATTAGAATTTCAATATGTAGATCCTTGTGTGGTGATTTATGTTATATTTCCGCTGCGTTTTCTTTGATTAAAACCGTAAATCACTAACACAAGGCTCAAGGCTCAAGGCTCAAGGCTCAAGGCTCAAGGAACAAGGCAGAAGGCATAAGGCTTAAGGCTAAAGGCTCAAGGCTCATGTCACAAGGCTCTAGGCTAAAGCCTCATGGCCTAAGGCTCAAGGCTCAAGGCTCAAGGCCCAAGGCCCAAGGCTCAACGCTCAACGCTCAAGGCTCATGGCTCAAGGCTCAAGGCTCAAGGCTCAAGGCTCAAGGATCTAGGCTAAAGGCTCAAGGCTCAAGGCTAAAGGCTCAAGGCTCAAGGCTCAAGGATCAAGGCTCAAAGCTCAAGGCTCAAGGCTCAAGGCTCAAGGCTCAAGGATCAAGGCTCAAGGCTCAAGGCTCAAGGCTCAAGGCTCAAGGCTCCAGGCTCCAGGCTCCAGGCTCAAGGCTCAAAGCTCAAGGCTCAAGGCTCAAGGCCCAAGGCCCAAGGACCAAGGCTCAAGTCTCAAGGCTCAAGGCTCATGGCTCAAGGCTCAAGGCTCATGGCTCAAGGCTCAAGGTTCAAGGCTCAAGGCTCAAGGCTCAAGGCTCAAGGATCTAGGCTAAAGGCTCAAGGCTAAAGGCTCAAGGCTCATGTTTCAAGGCTCTAGGCTCAAGGCTCATGGCTTAAGGCTCAAGGCTCAAGGCTCAAGGCCCAAGGCCCAAGGCCCAACGCTCAACGCTCAACGCTCAACGCTCAACGCTCAACGCTCAACGCTCAACGCTCAAGGCTCAAGGCTCAAGGCTCAAGGCTCAAGGATCAAGGCTCAAGTCTCAAGGCTCAAGGCTCAAGGCTCAAGGCTCAAGGATCTAGGCTAAAGGCTCAAGGCTAAAGGCTAAAGGCTCAAGGCTCAAGGCTCAAGGCTCAAGGCTCAAGGCTCAAGGATCTAGGCTCAAGGCTCAAGGCTCAAGGCTCAAGGCTCAAGGAACAAGGCACAAGGCATAAGGCTTAAGGCTAAAGGCTCAAGGCTCATGTCTCAAGGCTCTAGGCTCAAGGCTCATGGCTTAAGGCTCAAGGCTCAAGGCCCAAGGCCCAAGGCTCAACGCTCAACGCTCAACGCTCAACGCTCATGGCTCAAGGCTCAAGGCTCAAGGCTCAAGGCTCAAGGATCAAGGTAATGGTGATTTTCTGTTAAAACAAGAACCAAAACGTAGCGGAAAGATTTAATCACCATGAACGGATCTAATATTAAATCATACAATTAAACTAATAAATAAATCAAAGAGATTAGATGAACATTTCATACCCTTGAAGCCTTTGATCTTGTAGGAATCGGATGGAGTTGGTGATGGATTGAAACCAAGTATTCAATTAGACTACCTCTAAAAGAAAGTCCACACAAGACAATCAAGAACACCAAAGGAGGATGCTAGTCCTTGATTCTTGAGAGCAAAAAGAAAACAAAATCTCCTACAAGAGTGTGAGAGAGGGATGTGAGAGAGGGACGGCCAAGGTGGAGTCAAAAAGAGAGTTTATGGAGCCATTTAACACTCTTAATGGTGCCATAAAGACCCATCAATGATTTCCATAAATCATACTTTCATTTGCACTCTAGTCCCTTGTTTTTTGTTTCTTCTAGTTTGCTCACAATAAAGTTTCAATATTAACAATTAATATTAAACTTATATTATATACAAGCATGTAGCTCATATTAATATATAATGTAATTACCCTAATTACACTATATATTTTATGGTGTTAAGTGTTTAAGTGTGTGACCCATTAGGCTCACAAACAACTAGCCATATAACTATATGTTATAAGCGTGAAGCATATTCCAACAGCTCCCACTTGCGCACGTGATAACATCAAGTAGCTATACAAGCAAAGGTTAGAGTCTAGCAACCCGCCAATGCCCCTAGAAGTACATGAGGAGTTTCATAAAATCTTTGTTCAAAGTTTTTCAATCATTTATCCTTTTGTTACTGATACTATGTTGAATTTTAGACAAGGATCAATGTCAATCTAAAACTTCAACGATTCTGTTTCTCGATCTATATAATGAAATAGATTACCAAAACCAATCAAGATTCATCTTGATTGCCTTTTGGGTGTGGCCACACATACATCTATTCAAAATCATCGAGGGGCCTAGTAGTATCTAATCCACTTTCGTGGAGGAACAAATTCTTTATTGACTGCACGTGTCTGTCATATGCTTAATGATAAACCCGATAATGGTTGTTATAGCAGCCTTATTCAGGTCAGCGTTTAACCACATCAAAGTTTGCCCCTCTACATACACAAACCAACTTGCATCTCAAGTCAGAGGATAAGTGACAATGCCTTTGTGAGATTCACTTGTGACATAAATCCAGGAAGTGATTTCTCATAGGTTGGGTCAGTCCAATCGTGCATCGTTATGAACGACATGTGAGTTTGATTTCATCATCCTTAGTCATACTAAGATAATGTCATCAATGCCCTCAGATTTGTCTTAATAATATTCCCATATTATTAATATGACAATGGACAATTTAGAATATAAATCACAGTAAATATTCAAGGATATAAACATGCAAATATAGAACACAGTAGATATTCATATAAAAACGATCATATCAAATATATCAGTTTATTCCAATATAAACTGCTCACAGTTCCATTATCCAAATACGAAAACATATTTACATGAAACTACTAGCTTGTCGAAGTCCAATGTTCCATTCATATTCAAGATGTTTTGTACAAGACATTGAGTTCGATAAAGCGTCAGCTAGTTAGTTATGTGTTTGAACTTTAAGTGTACGAATTTCACATATCTCGATAAATCATTCGAATGTAGTGAACCTTCGTAAATAGGATCTAGCGTCATCACGACCTATTTCAAAACCAACATAAGTATAGCAAGTATACTTAGTTTCAGTTCAGTATCTCCACCATGACCAAGAAACATATCTCCAGTACTTTAAAATACTTCAATGTGTTCTTAATAACAATCCAGTGACCTCTCATGAATTCTGTTGGTATTTTCTAGTAAGGTCCCCTAAGGTGTTACATTTGGCCTAGTGTACATGATGAATGCAATAGCCGATTCATAGGGGATTACATTCATCCGCTTCACCACATCAGGTGTGGAAGGTCCTTGAGTCTCACTCATGGCATACGAGGACTTCCTCGTTTGGGAGTACCACTCTAAACCATTTAGAATTTTGTCAATGTAAGCAGTTTGACTTAAACCAAATAACCGCTTTGATCTATCATTATAGATCTTTACTTCAAGTATGTATGTCGTGTCCCTACAATCCATCATGTCGAAACATTTTCCAAGCCATGATTTTCATCTTGTAGCATGGTATATTGTTTCACATGAGTGACATGTCATCAACATGTATGACTTGAGAAACGACAACGCTCCCACTAGCTTTCATATATACACATACTCAGTTTGGGTTTTAGGTAAAACAAACGTTTTGATTTCATCATCAACCAAATTTCATAGTCATAGTACACTACTTTGGCTATAAGAATCCTAATGTCTTTAGTAACAGGTGAGAAGGTTTCATCATTGTCAATCCAGTAGGATTGAGTGTAACCTTTTGCTACTATGAGAGATTTATAGGTGTGTATATTTTCATCCATGTCAACAGTCTTACTGTTTTGAGAAAGATCAACTAAGTTAAAAACTTGATTGTCTCTCATGGATTTTATTTTCGCATTCATAGCTTCAAGTCATTTTTCGAATTCAAAATTCGATAATGCAACTTGATAGTTAGGGGGTTCATAATGATCCTCGAAACTTGCTCCTCAGGATCGACATAAATATATATCGTTCAGGTGCATGAAGTGTCCTTGCGGATCTATGAATGGGAACAACATCATCCTGTGGTCCAACATCTATATGTCCAACCTCAGAATGATATTTGCTAGTGTTACCAGAAGGTTGTGTATCTTCACTTTGAATCTTGTCAAAGTCTATAGTGCTCCCACTTGCTTTGTGAAATGAGACTGTTCTCAAGAAACTCAGCATACCGAGTAACAACAATTTGTTCTCAGTTGGGAAGTAAAATAGTAATCGAAGATATACTTGATAGATATGGGCTCAAGTTTGTTCGGCATGTCTCGTTCCACGAGATCCTCACAACCGCAGATCCTCAAGTAAGACAAATTAGGGACTTTCCCACGCCATATCTCATATGGTGTCTTTTTAACCTTTTGGTCGGAACCATATCAAGTATTCGAGCAGCAGACTTCAGTTCATGCCCCTCAAAAGGATAGTGTAAGAGTAGTAGGACTCATCATAGATCGCACCATGTCATACATGGTCTGATATCTCCTTCCAGACGCACCATTATCTTGTGGAGTGTATGACAGAGTGAATTGTGAGACAATCTCATGAAGTGAGGGATGATCCAGAAACTCTTGACTCATGTACTTTCATCCTTAATCAGGACTGAAAGCCTTTGTTGTCTTGTTGAGTTGATTTTCTACTTTTACTTTAGAAAGCTTTGAGCGTTTCAAAGATTTCATGTTTATGTCTAATCAAGTAAACATAACCATAGCGACTGATATCATTAAAACTTCCATGTTGATGTTTAATCAAGTAAACATAACCACATCGAATGATATCATCAGTGAAAGTAGGTGGCACCTTCCCTAGTGTTAGTTCTAAAAGGGCCACATACATCAGTATGTATGAGTCCAAGTAGATTTGTAGCTCTTTCGCCAACTTGGGAGAAAAGCTTTCTTGTTATCTTTCCACAATATACAAGAGAGGCATTTTAAATGATTCATAATCATTTGTAAAGAAGCCCGTCGAGTTTTAGTATCAAAATGCGTTTCTTGTTTATGTGGAAAAGATGACGATGCTCTAGGTATGTAGAATCCAAACCAATTTGGATTCTTGAGTCCTACATTTGTATATAGAACTATCGTTTGAATTAGGATCATGCATATTAATTTCAAACATACTATTACACGGAATAGTTATAAAAAATGTTATTTTTCATAAAACAAAATATCATAATCCATTATTCAACAAACGATAAAGCTAAACAATGCATAATTGACAATTGTTCAAAACAATAATTAACACATTAGGAAGGATAAGATCACAGCTTCCATTCATTTAGCTTTCTACTTCACATTCAATCTTGCACATTTGTGTAAATGTGAGTTCCACAACTAGTGTCATACACTCAAGATTTATCACGAAAAGTATAGAGTTCTATAATGAAGATACCTAATGTGCTAACTAGAACACATTTGTCCTTCATCAACTCTGCCAAGTAGGCAGGACAATTCCTCCTTCAATGGCCAGTTTCATCGCAATGATGGCAAGAAATATCCTTTGCAGGGTGCTCCTTTTTAGCAGGTGGGGGAATCGTAGGTTTGGAAAAGTAAACTAGCTTACCCTTACCTAGACTCTTGCCTTGTGCTTGCGGTTTACCTTCCCTGATTGCAAGAAAAGTATTGGGTAACCCTTGCTCAACCAGTTTTACCATAGCATGTTCTACGATTGTCTTCCCCATGCTATGTACTTTTAAAACACTTTTCAAACTGGTCATAGTACTTGGATAGTGAGGTAAGAATCAAGCTCATTCCAAGAACTTGTGGTAAGGGGTAACCAAGACGTTCCATTGGATCAAGATAGCATTGCATATTCAAGATGTAAGTGCTAACTGATTGTCCGTCCTCCTGATTGCAAGCGTGGAATGCTTTAACTATTTTGAACAGTTCAAGTTCTGCCTTTTGTTGAAATATCATTTTCAACTCGCTTATCATGTCATATGCTGTGAGTTCATCGAAGTACTTTCGAATCTCGGGGTTCATGCTCACAAGCATAGGAGTAGCAACTTCTTGGTGTTCGTTAAACGTTTCGGTAAAGGCTTGACGAATAGCAGCAGAATCACTGACAGGAGGTGCCTCAGGTAAGGCCTCTTATAGGTGTATCAACTTTCTCATCTCTGAGGACAATCCTTAGAATTCGATATCAGTAGATAAAGTTGATATTAGTCAGTTTCAGTTTTCAAGAACTGATTTTTGAGTGGAGATACTTAGGTTTTGATGTTGTTGTTATCTGTATAACAACCAAAGTTCAAAAAATATTATTTTCAATAATAATTTCTTTTAATCAATTAACTACCCAATTAATTTTAATTAAAATCTAAGATCCCATTGAGCTTCTATCGCCGCATCAGTTGATCTGCTAGAGGTGATAGATCCAATAGGTAGGTGACGATCAACAATTGCATTACAAGTGCAACTCTTAGAGGTATGGGACTTCATGGCACCTAGTGAACAAGCATCTAGGGTCAAGTGGCATGTTTGTCGCATCGTCGCCTCGAGTTAAGGTCTCACCGTTAACTCGATTAAGTCATCCAATGTGAAATCATGTCAAAATAGCTCTAGGTCTCACGCGTAGAGAATAATGACCTCGGATCTAGATTCAAACCACGTCTCACGTGAATTCAAAAATAGAAGCAAGTGATTTACAACCGATTGGACGGCGTGACTTAAATTTTGGGTATGTTAAATTTTAATTAATAAATTTTTATTAAGATATGAATGAATCATGTACTTCATTCATATCACTTCATAAGTCGTTTCATAAACGGTAAAAACATTTAACGATTATTAAGGTTTAAGTTTCAAATCGTATTTAAACCTAGTTTAATCTCAAAACAATTTTAGATTAAAGGTTTAATCATCAATGATTAACGATTATTTTAAGTTTCAAATCATATTTAAACTTAGTTTAATCTCAAAATAATTTTAGATTAAAGGTTTAATCATCAATGATTAACTAGTAATGCTCAAGGCTCAATGCTCAAAGCTCAAGGCTCAAGGCTCAACGCTCAAGGCTCAAGGCTCAAGGCTCAAGGCTCAAGGATCAAGGAACAAGGCACAAGGCATACGACTCAAGGCTAAAGGCTCAAGGCTCATGTCTCAAGGATCATGGCTTATGGCTCAAGGCTCAAGGCCCAAGGCCCAAGGCTCAAGGCTCAACGCTCAAGGCTCAAGGCTCAAGGCTCAAGGCTCAAGGCTCAAGGCTCAAGGCTCAAGGCTCAAGGATCAAGGCTCAAGGCTAAAAAGTCAAGGCTCAAGGCTCAAGGCTCAAGGTTCAAGAGTCAAGGTTCAATGATCAAGGCTCAAGGTTCAAGGCTCAAGGCTCAAGGCTCATGGCTCAAGGCTCAAGGCACAAGGCTTAAGGCTCATGGCTCAAGGCTCAAGGTTCAAGGGCAAGGCTCAAGGCACAAGCCTCAAGGCTTAAAAAGCTCAACGTTCAAGGCTCAAGGCTCAACGCTCAGGGCTCAAGTCTCAAGGCTCAAGGCTCAAGGCTCAGGGCTCAAGGCTCAGGGCTCAAGGCTCAAGGCTCAAGGCTCAAGGCTCAAGGCTCAAGGCTCAAGCCTCAACGCTCAACGCTCAAGGTTCAAGGCTCAAGGCTCAAGGCTCAAGGCTCAAGGCTCAAGGCTCAAGGCTCAAGGCTCAAGGCTCAAGGCTCAAGGATCAAGGATCAAGGCTCAAGGCTCAAGGCCCAAGACCCAAGGCTAAGGGCTCACGGCTCACGGCTCACGGGTCAAGGCTAATGGCTCAAGGCTCAAGGCTCAAGGCTAGAGTCTCAAGGATCAAGGCACAAGTATCAAGGCTCAAGGCTCAAGGCTCAAGGCTAAGGGCTCAAGGCTCAAGGCTCAAGGCTCAATGCTCAAGGCTCAAGGCTCAAGGCTCAAGGCTCAAGGCTCAAGGCTCAAGGCTCAAGGCTCAAGGCTCAAGGCTCAAGGCTCAAGGCTCAAGGAACAAGGCACAAGGCATAAGGCTCAATGCTCAAGGCTAAAGGCTCAAGGCTCATGTCTCAAGGCTCTAGGCTCAAGGCTCAAAGCTTAAGGCTCAAGGCTCAAGGCCCAAGGCCCAAGGCTCAACGCTCAACGCTCGACGCTTAAGGCTCAAGGCTCAAGGCTCAAGGCTCAAGGCTCAAGGCTCAAGGCTCAAGGCTCAAGGCTCAAGGCTCCAGGCTCAAGGCTCAAGGCTCAAGGCTCAATGCTCAAGGCTCATGGCCCAAGGCTCATGGCACAAGGCCCAAGGCTCAAGGCTCAACCCTCAAGGCTCAACCCTCAAGGCTCAACGCTCAACGCTCAAGGCTCAAGGCTCAAGGCTCAAGGCTTAAGGCTCAAGGCTCAAGGATCAAGGCTCAAGGCTCAAGGCTCAAGGCTCAAGGCTCAAGGCTCAAGGCTCAAGGCTCAAGGATCTAGGCTAAAGGCTCAAGGCTCAAGGCTCAAGGCTCAAGGCTCAAGGCTCAAATCTCAAGGCTCAAGGCTCAAGGCTCAAGGCTCAAGCCTCAACGCTCAAGGCTCAACGCTCAAGGCTCAAGGCTCAAGGCTCAAGGCTCAAGGCTCAAGGAGTATAACTTAACAATTAATTAAAACATAACTAGCCAAGTAATCATAGTTTATATAAATAATATAATTACCCTAATTATATTATATATATTAAATGGTGTTTGGTGTATAAGTGTGTTACCCTTTAGGCTCATATACGTCTAGCCATATAACTATATGTTATGAACGTGAAGCATATTCCAATAGCTCCCACTTGCGCACGTCATAACAATCAAGTAGTTATACAAGCAAAGGTTAGAGTCTAGCAACCCGCCAATGCCCCTAGAAGTACATGAGTGAGTTTCAGAAAAGTCCAGGTTCAAAGTTTTTCAATCAGTTATCCTTTTGTTACTGATACCATATTGAATTTTAGACAAGGATTAATGTAAATCTAAAATTTCAACGATTCTGTTTCTCGATCTATAAATTGAAGTAGATTACCAAACCAATCAAGATTCATCTTGATTACCTTTGGGTACGGCCGTACAAGCATCTATTCAAATCATCGAGGGGCCCAGTAGTATCTAATCCAAACATGTGGAGGAACAAATTCTTTATTGACTACACGTGTTTGATATATGCTTAATGACAAACCCGAGGATGGTTGTTATAGCAGCCTTATTCAGGTCAGTGTTTAACTACATCAAAGTTTGGCACTCCACATACACAAACCAGCTTGCATCTCAAGTCAGAGGATAAGCGACAAAGCCTTTGTGAGATTCACTTGTGACATAAATCCAGGAAGTGATTTCTCATAGGTTGGGTCAGTCCAATTGTGCATCACAATGAACAACATGTGAGTTTGATTTCGTCATCCTTAGTCATACTAAGATGATGTCATCAATGCCCTCAGATTTGTCTTAATAATATTCCCATATTATTAATATGACAATGGAAAATTTAGAATATAAAACACAGTAGATATTCAAGGATGTAAACATGCAAATATAGAACACAGTAGATATTCATATAAAAACGATCATATCAAATATATCAATTTATTCCAATATAAACTGCTCACCGTTCCATTATCCAAATACTAAAACAGATTTACATGAAACTATTAGCTCGTCGAAGTCCAATGTTCCATTCATATCCAATATGTTTGGTACAAGACATTGAGTTCGATAAAACGTCAGCTAGTTAGTTATCTGTTTGAACTTTAAGAGTACGAATTTCACATATCTCGATAAATCATTCGAATGTAGTGAATCTTCGTAAATAGGATCTAGCGTCATCACGACCTATTTCAAAACCAGCATAAGTATATCAAGTATACTTAGTTTCAGTTTGGTATCTCCACCATAACCAAGGAACATATATCCAGTATTTCAAAATACTTCAATGTGTTCATAACAGCAATCCAGTGACTCTCTCATGGATTCAATTGGTGTTTTCTAGTAATGTCCCCTAAGGACGTTACATTTGGCCTAGTGCTCCTTATAGCGTACATCATGAATGGAATAGCCGATTCATAGGGGATTACATTCATTCGCTTCACCACATCAGGTGTGGAAGGTCCTTGAGTCTCACTCAAGTTTACATTGTGTGGCATACGAGGACTTCCTCGTATGGGAGTACCATTCTAAACCGTTTAGAATTTTGTCAATGTAAGCACTTTAACTTAAACCAATTAACCGCTTTGATCTATCATTATAGATCTTTACTCCAAGTATGTATGTCGTATTCTTATCATCCTTCATGTCAAAACATTTTCGAAGCCAGGATTTTCATCTTGTAGCATAGGTATATTGTTTCTCATGAGTGACATGTCATCAATAGGTATGACTTGAGAAACGACAATGCTCCCACTAGCTTTCATATATACACATGCTCAGTTTGGGTTTTAGGTGAATCAAACGTTTTGATTTCATCATTAACCAAATCTCATAGTCATAGTACACTACTTTGGCTATAAGAATCCTAATGTCTTTAGTAACATGTGAGAAGGTTTCATCATTGTCAATCCAGTAGGATTGTGTGTAACCTTT
The DNA here is from genome assembly GCA_963853835.1 of Calendula officinalis. Lineage (NCBI taxonomy): Eukaryota > Viridiplantae > Streptophyta > Magnoliopsida > Asterales > Asteraceae > Calendula > Calendula officinalis. The sequence goes on from OY970833.1 coordinate 11,090,849, forward strand.
TGTTACTAGAAGAGATTTATAGGTGTGTATATTTCCATCCATGTCAACAGTCTTACTATTTTGAGAAAGATCAACCAAGTTCAAAACTTGGTTGTCTATCATGGATTACATTTTCGCATTCATAGCTTCAAGTCATTTTTCGAATTCAAATTTCGATAATGCAACTTGATAGTTAGGGGGTTCATAATGACCCTTGAAACTTGTTCCTCAGCATCGACATAAATCTATATCGTTCAGGTGCATGAGGTGTCCTTGCGGATCTATGAATGGGAACAACATCATCATGTGGTCCAACATCTATATGTTCACCTCATTGTGATATTTGCTAGTGTTACCAGAAGGTTGTGCATCTTCTCTTTGAATCTTGTCAAAGTCTATAGTGCTCCCACTTGCTTTGTGAAATGAGACTGTTCTCAAGAAACTTAGCATACCGAGCAACAACAATTTGTTCTCGGGTGGGAAGTATAATAGTAACGAAGATATACTTGATAGATATGGGCTCAAGTTTGTTCGGCATGTCTCGTTCCACGAGATCCTCACAACCCTAGATCTTCAAGTAAGACAAATTAGGGACTTTCCCACGCCATATCTCATATGGTGTCTTTTTAACCTTTTGGTCGGAACCATATTAAGTATTCGAGCAGCAGACTTCAGTGCATGCCCTCAAAAGGATAGTGTAAGAGTAGTAGGACTCATCATAGACCGAACCATGTCATACAGGGTCCGATATCTCCTTCCAGACGCACCATTATCTTGTGGAGTGTATGGAGGAGTGAATTGTGAGTCAATCTCACGATGTGTGGGATGATCCAAAAACTCTTGACTCATGTACTTTCTTCCTTGATCAGGACAGAAAACCTTTGTTGTCTTGCCGAGTTGATTTTCTACTTTTACTTTAGAAAGCTTTGAACGTTTCAAAGATTTCATGTTTATGTTTAATCAAGTAAACATAACCATAATGACTGATATTATCAGTGAAAGTGATAAAGTAGGTGGCACCTTCCCTAGTCTTAGTTCTAAAAGGGCCACATACATCAGTATGTATGAGTCCAAGTAGATTTTTAGCTCTTTCGCCAACATGGGAGAAAAGCTTTCTTGTTATCTTTCCATAATATACAAGAGAGGCATTTAAATGATTCATAATCATTTGTTAAGAAGCCCGTCGAGTTGTAGTATCAAAATGCGTTTCTTGTTAATGTGGAAAAGATGACAATGTTCTAGGTAAGTGGAATCCAAACCAATGTGGATTCTTAAGTGCCACATTTGTATATAGAACTATCGTTTGAATTAGGATTATGCATATTAATTTCAAATGTACTATTACAAGGAATAGTTATAAAAAATGTTATTTTTCATAAAACAAAATATCATAATCCAGTATTCAACAAACGATAAAGCTAAACAATGCATAATTGACAATTGTTCAAAACAATAATTAACGCATTAGGAAGGATAAGATCACATCTTCCATTCTTTTAGCTTTCTACTTCACATTCAATCTTGCACATTTGTGTAAATGTGAGTTCGACAACTAGTGTCATACACTCAAGATCTATCACGAAAAGTATAGAGTTCTATAATGAAGATACCTAATGTGCTAGCTAGAACACATTTGCCCTTCATCAACTCTGCCAAGTAGGCAGTGCTATTCCTCCTTCAATGGCCAGTTTCATCACAATGATGGCAAGAAATATCCTTTGCAGGGTGCTCCTTTTTAGCAGGTGGGAGAATTGTAGGTTTGGAAAAGTAAACTAGCTTACCCTTACCTAGACTCTTGCCTTGTGCTTGCGGTTTACCTTCCCTGATTGCTAGAAAAGAATTGGGAACCTTTGCTCAACCAGTTACCAGTTTTACCATAGCATGTAATACACCAATTGTCTTCCCCATGCTATGTATTTTTAAAACTCTTTTCAAACTGGTCATAGTCCTTGGATAGTGAGGTACGAATCAAGCTCATTCCAAGAAGTTGTGGCAATGGGTAACCAAGACGTTCCATTTGATCAATATAGCACTTCATATTCAAGATATAAGTGCTATTTGATTGGCCTAGCCTGCTTGTAAGCGTGGAATGCTTTAATTGTTTTGAACAGTTCATGATCTGCTTGTTGTTGAAATATCATTTTCAACTCGCTTATCGTGTCATATGTTGTGAGTTCCTCGAAGTTCTTTCGGATATCGGGGTTCATGCTCACAAGCATAGGAGTAGCGACTTGGTGGTGTTCGGTAAAACGTTTCGGTAAAGGCTTGACGAACAGCAGCATAATCATTTGCAGGAGGTGCCTCAGGTAAGGCCTCTTATAGGTGTATCAACTTGTATACATCTCTAAGGACAATCCTTAGAGTTCGATATCAGTCGATAAAGTTGATATTAGTCAGTTTCAGTTTTCAAGAACTGATTTTAGAGTGGAGATACTTAGGTTTTGATTTGTTGTTGTTATCTGTATAACACAAAAAGTTCAAAAGATAGTATTTTCAATAATAATTTCATTTAATCAATTAACTACACAATTAATTTTAAATAAAAGCTAAGATCCCATTGAGCTTCTATCACCGCATCAGTTGATCTGCTAGAGATGATAGATCCAATAGGTAGGTGACGATCAACAATTGCATTACTAGTGCAACTCTTAGAGGTATGGGACTTCATGGAACCTAGTGAACAAGCATCTAGGGTCAAGTGGCATGTTTGTCGCATCTTCGCCTCGAGTCAAGGTCTCACCGTTAACTCGATTAAGTCATCCAATGTGAAATCATGTCAAAATAGATCTAGGTCTCACGCGTAGAGAATAATGACCTCGGATCTAAATTCAAACCACGTCTCACGTGAATTCAAAAATAGAAGCAAGTGATTTCAACCGATTGGACGGCGTGACGTAAATTTTAGGTATGAAAAATTTTAAGATAAAATTTTATTAAGATATGAATGAATCATGTACTTCATTCATACCACTTCATAAGTCGGTTAATAAATGTTAAAAACATGTAACGATTATTAAGGTGTATGTTCAAATTGTATTTAAACTTTGTTTAATCTCAAATACAAGTTTAGATTAAATATTAATCATTAATGATTAACAAGTAATTATAGATGATAAAAAGTTTGGATGTTTTAATGTTTGTGTTTCAAAAATCTTATTTTAGTCGTTATGTTTTGTATCGAATAGAAAATAAATAACAACCACAAACATACAAGTAAAACATGCAACACAATTTATGCAAAACCTCGACCGATGATAACCTAAGTTCGGTCACGTGAGTCATCACGACGGACCGAAGGGTCAAGCTAGGGGACGGGCCAACATGAACCCGAGCGGGCCTACATAAACCCAATGGGCTCCCACTTGCTCCAAGACATTCTTGAGCAAGTAGAAACCAAATTTTGTGAAAAAATGCAATCTGTCAGGTAATTCCAGCAGACTTTGAAGCCCGAAAAGTCACTGAAGAAATCCTCATTGGTCTTCCCTGCCTTCTGGAAAGTTGTAGCCCACGACTTTTCAAGCATTTTAGGCTTTTGAATCGCCCAAAACGGAGTCCGTATGCTCCTGGAAAACCTGTTTTCGTACAGCCCTCGCGTTGGTGACGGAAATTTGTTGTTTTCTTCATTTTTCTTCAATCTTGGTCAACAATTTACAATACAAAAAATAATGAAATACAACCTATTCTATTACTTTTACATTGACAAATTGCCCCAAAAAAATGGCACCAAAATCAAAATTAAAAATAAAAATTACAACATCGCCAAAAACCACGGCTTTTCCAAACAAACAACCAATCCAAGCGTTCAACTCAATCACAAACGGTCTAGGTTTTCATCGGTTTTGCACAATCAATCAACATTTGACTAGGTTTTGGCTTGGTATATGGCAAAAATACATGTTTTGCCATATGATAAATTAACAATTAAAATAAAATTCCAAGCCAAATAATATAAAAAATTCAATAAACAAAATTAATTTTTTATTTAGGTTTTTGTAACTAGTAGCAATTAGGGTTCCAAAAAATCAAATTTTTAACCCAATTTTAATAAAATTTTCGAAAATTAATAAAAAACAAAGAACCCTAGGGTTCTTTTCTTTCCGTTCGCACGCCTCTAGGGGCCAAAAATTTGGATTTTGCTACTTTTTACGAAAAAACTTGCTAATTAAATCATCAATATGATGGCTCTGATACCATTGTTAGTGATTTACGATTTAATCAAAGAAAACGCAGCGGAAAATAATTTATTAAATCACTAATAACGGATCTATATATTGACAATATAATTAAGCAATAATATCAAAGAGTTAGGATGAATATCATACCCTTGAAGCCTTTGATTACACCAATGAATGAGGATGGAGAACTCTAAGAATTCAATGTAGAATCCTCTAATAGTATCCACACTACACCATATCAAGAACACCAATTGGGATACTAGTCCATTGAGCAAGAAATCAAAAGCACGTGATACTTAAGAAAAATAAAACAAAAGGAATCTTTTGTGTTTTCTTTATTTCCTTTCGCACGTCCCAAATTCAATTGAAAAAAAAGGAGGAAGTACTTGTTTTGATTTGTGCGTGTCTAGCAGAGACAGAAACCAAAACCACCTTCTACTTATTTTGTGCGGCCGTGGGGTTTTCAAAAGGGAGGATTAGGGTTAGTTTTCTTGCTCCCCAATTTAAGTATATATTCCCTAATTACAAGTTAGGAGATATGACACTTAGCCCCTTGTACTTTTGATTCTTTAGATTACTTACTAATACGTTTTAACTTAACAATTAATTAAAACATAACTAGTCAAGTAATCATAGTTTATATAAATAATATAATTACCCTAATTATATTATATATATTAAATGTTGTTTGGTGTATAAGTGTGTGACCCTTTAGGCTCACATACGTCTAGCCATATAACTATATGTTATGAACGTGAAGCATATTCCAACACAAGGCTCAAGGCTCAAGGCTCAAGGCTCAAGGCTCAAGGCTCAAGGCTCAAGGATCTAGGCTAAAGGCTCAAGGCTCAAGGCTCAAGGCTCAAGGCTCTAGGCTCAAGGCTCGAGGCTCAAGGCTCGAGGCTCAAGGCTCGAGGCTCGAGGCTCCAGGCTCGAAGCTCCAGGCTCAAGGCTAAAGGCTCAAGGTTCAAGGGTCAAGGCTTAAAAGTCAAGGCTCAAGGTTAAAGGGTCAAGGCTTCAGGCTCAAGGCGTAAGGCTCAAGGCTCAAGGCTCAAGGCTCAAGGCTCAAGGCTCAAGGCTCAAGTCTCAAGGCTCAAGGCTAAAGGCTCAAGGCTCAAGGCTCAAGGCTCAAGGCTCAAGGATCAATGCACAAGGATCAAGGCTCAAGGTTCAAAGCTCAAGGCTCAAGGGTCACAGCTCAAGGGTCAAGGCTCAAAAGTTAAGGTCGTTTGTGATTGAGTTGAATGCTTGGATTGTTGTTCGATGATCAAGGCTTAAGGTTCAAGGCTCAAGGCTCAAGAGTCAAGGTTCGATGATCAAGGCTTAAGGTTCAAGGCTCATGGCTCAAGGCTCAAGGCACAAGGCTTAAGGCTCATGGCTCAAGGCTCAAGGTTGAAGGCTCAAGGCTCAAGGCTCAAGGCACAAGGCTCAAGGCTCAAGGCTTAAAAAGCTCAACGTTCAAGGCTAAAGGCTCAAGGCTCAAGGCTCAAGGCTCAAGGCTCAAGGCCCAAGGCCCAAGGCCTAAGGCCCAAGGCCCAAGGCCCAACGTGCAACGCTCAACGCTCAAGGCTCAACGCTCAAGGCTCAACGCTCAAGGCTCAAGGCTCAAGGCTCAAGGCTCCAGGCTCAAGGCTCAAGGCCCAAGGCTCAAGCCTCAAGGCTCAAGGCTCAAGGCTCAACGCTCAAGGCTCAACGCTCAAGGCTCAAGGCTCAAGGCTCAAGGCTAAAGGATCTAGGATAAAGGCTCAAGGCTAAAGGCTCAATGCTCAAGGCTCAAGGCTCAAGGCTCAAGGCTCAAGGCTCAAGGCTCAAGGCTCAAGGCTCAAGGCTCAAGGCTCAAGGCTCAAGGCTCAAGGCACAAGGATCAAGGTTCAAGGTTCAAAGCTCAAGGCTCAAGGGTCACGGCTCAAGGGTCAAGGCTCAAAAGTCAAGGCTCAAGGCTTAAGGCTCAAGGTTCAAGGTTCAAGTCTCAAGGCTCAAGGCTCAAGTCTAGAGGCTCTAGGCTCAAGGCTCAAGGCCCAAAGCCCAAGGCTCAACGCTCAAGGCTCAACGCTAAAGGCTCAACGCTCAAGGCTCAACGCTCAAGACTCAACGCTCCAGGCTCGAGGCTCAAGGCTCAAGGCTCAAGGCTCAAGGCTCAAGGCTCAAGGCTCAAGGCTCAAGGCTCAAGGCTCAAGGCTCAAGGATCAAGGCTCAAGGCTCAACGCTCAAGGCTCAATTCTCAAGGTTCAAGGCTCAAGGCCCAAGGCCCAAGGCTCAACGCTCAACGCTCAGGGCTCAATGCTCAACGCTCAAGGCTCAAGGCTCAAGGCTCAACGCTCAAGGCTCAACGCTCAAAGCTCAAGGCTCAAGGCTCAAGGCTCAAGGCTCAAGGCTCAAGGCTCAAGGCTCAAGGATCAAGGAACAAGGCACAAGGCATACGACTCAAGGCTAAAGGCTCAAGGCTCATGTCTCAAGGCTCTAGGCTCAAGGATCATGGCTTATGGCTCAAGGCTCAAGGCCCAAGGCCCAAGGCTCAAGGCTCAAGGCTCAAGGCTCAAGGCTCAAGGCTCAAGGCTCAAGGCTTAAGGCTCAAGGCTCAAGGCTCAAGGCTCAAGGATCAAGGCTCAAGGCTAAAAAGTCAAGGCTCAAGGTTCAAGGCTCAAGGTTCAAGAGTCAAGGTTCAATGATCAAGGCTCAAGGTTCAAGGCTCAAGGCTCATGGCTCATGGCTCAAGGCTCAAGGCACAAGGCTTAAGGCTCATGGCTCAAGGCTCAAGGTTCAAGGGCAAGGCTCAAGGCACAAGCCTCAAGGCTCAAGGCTTAAAAAGCTCAACGTTCAAGGCTCAAGGCTCAACGCTCAGGGCTCAAGTCTCAAGGCTCAAGGCTCAAGGCTTAGGGCTCAAGGCTCAGGGCTCAAGGCTCAAGGCTCAAGGCTCACGGCTCAAGGCTCAAGCCTCAACGCTCAACGCTCAATGCTCAAGGTTCAAGGCTCAAGGCTCAAGGCTCAAGGCTCAAGGCTCAAGGCTCAAGGCTCAAGGCTCAAGGCTCAAGGCTCAAGGATCAAGGATCAAGGCTCAAGGCTCAAGGCCCAAGACCCAAGGCTAAGGGCTCACGGCTCACGGCTCCCGGGTCAAGGCTAATGGCTCAAGGCTCAAGGCTCAAGGCTCAAGGCTAGAGTCTCAAGGATCAAGGCACAAGTATCAAGGCTCAAGGTTCAAAGCTCAAGGCTCAAGGGTCACGGCTTAAGGGTCAAGGCTCAAAATTCAAGGCTCAAGGCTCAAGGGTCAAGGTTCAAGAGTCAAGGTTCAATGATCAAGGCTCAAGGTTCAACGCTCAATGCTCATGGCTCAAGGCTCAAGGCACAAGGCTTAAGGCTCATGGCTCAAGGGTCAAGGTTCAAGGCTTAAAAAGCTCAACGTTCAAGGCTCAAGGCTCAAGGCTCAGGGCTTAAGGCTCAAGGCCCAAGGGTCAGGGGTTAAGGCTCAGGGCTAAAGGCTCAGGGCCTAAGGCTCAGGGCTCAAGGCTCAAGGCTCAAGGCTCAAGGCTCAAGGCTCAAGGCTCAAGGCTCAAGGCTCAAGGCTCAAGGCCCAAGGCTCCAGGCCCAAGGCTCAAGGCTCAAGGCTCAAGGATCTAGGCTAAAGGCTCAAGGCTCAAGGCTCAAGGCTCAAGGCTCAAGGCTCAAGGCTCAAGGCTCAAGTCTCAAGGATCAAGGCACAAGGATCAAGGTTCAAGGTTCAAAGCTCAAGGCTCAAGGGTCACGGCTCAAGGGTCAAGGCTCAAAAGTCAAGGCTCAAGGCTCAAGGTTCAAGGCTCAAGTCTCAAGGCTCTAAACGTTGAGCTTTTTAAGCGTTGAGTCTTGTGCCTTGAGCCTTGAGCTTTGAACCTTGAGCCTTGAGCCATGAGCCTTAGGTCTTAAACCTTGTGCCTTGAGCCTCGAGTAATGAGCCTTGAGCCGTGAGACTTGAGTCTTGAGCCCTGAGCCCTGAGCCTTGGGCCTTGATCCTTTAGCCTTTAGCCTTTAGCCTTTAGCCTTGATCCTTGAGCCTTGAGCCTTGAGCCTTGAGCCCTGAGCCCTGAGCCTTGAGCCTTGAGTCTTGAGCCTTGAACCTTGAGCCTTGAGCCTTGAGCCTAGAGCCTTGAGCCTTGACCCTTAGCCTTTAGCCTTGAGCCTTGAGCCTTGAGCCTTGTGCCTTGAGCCTTGAGCCTTGACCCTTGAGCCTTGAGCCTTGAGCCTTGAGCCTTGAGCCTTGAGACTTGAGACTTGATCCTTGAGCCTTGAGCGTTGAGCCTTGAGCATTGTGCATTGAGCCTTGAGCCATGAGCCTTGAGCCTTAAGCCTTGAGCCTTGAGCCTTGAACGTTGAGCTTTTTAAGCCTTGAGCCTTGAGCCTTGTGCCTTGAGCCTTGAGCCTTGAACCTTGAGCCTTGAGCCTTGACTTTTGAGCCTTGACCCTTGATCCGTGACCCTTGAGCCTTGAGCTTTGAACCTTGAATCTTGATCCTTGTGCCTTAATCCTTGAGACTTGAGCCTGGAGCCATGAGCCTTGAGACTTGAGTCTTGAGCCCTGAGCCCTGAGCCTTGGGCCTTGATCCTTTAGCCTTTAGCCTTTAGCCTTGATCCTTGAGCCTTGAGCCTTGAGCCTTGAGCCTTGAGCCTTGAGCCTTGAGCCTAGAGCCTTGAGCCTTGACCCTTAGCCTTTAGCGTTGAGCCTTGAGCCTTGAGCCTTGAGCCTTGTGCCTGGTGCCTTGAGCCTTGAGCCTTGAGCCTTGAGCCTTGAGCCTTGAGCCTGGAGCCTTGAGCCTTGAGCCTTGAGCCTTGAGCCTTGAGCCTTGAGCCTTGAGCCTTGACCCTTGAGCCTTGAGCCTTGAGCGTTGAGCCTTGAGCGTTGAGCCTTGAGCATTGGGCATTGAGCCTTAAGCCATGAGCCTTGAGCCTTGAGCCTTGAGCCTTGAGCCTTGAGCCTTGAGCCTTGAGCCTCGAGCCTCGAGCCTCGAGCCTCGAGCCTTGAGCCTCGAGCCTTGAGCCTTGAGCCTTGAGCCTTGAGCCTTGAGCCTTGAGCCTTTTGCCATGAGCCTTGAGCGATGAGCCTTGAGCCTTGAGCTTTGAACCTTGAATCTTGATCCTTGTGCCTTGATCCTTGAGACTTGAGCCTTGAGCCTTGAGCCTTGAGCCTTGGGCTTTGAGCCTTTAGCCTTTAGCCTTTAGCCTTGATCCTTGAGCCTTGAGCCTTGAGCATTGAGCCTTGATCCTTTAGCCTTGAGCCCTGAGCCTCGAGCGTTGAGCCATGAGCCTTGAACGTTGAGCTTTTTAAGCGTTGAGTCTTGTGCCTTGAGCCTTGAGCTTTGAACCTTGAGCCTTGATCCATGAGCCTTAGGCCTTAAACCTTGTGCCTTGAGCCTCGAGTAATGAGCCTTGAGCCTTGAACCTTGAGCCTTCATCATTGAACCTTGGCTCTTGAACCTTGAGCCTTGAGCCCTGAGCCTTGACTTTTGAGCCTTGACCCTTGAGCCGTGACCCTTGAGACTTGAGCTTTGAACCTTGAACCTTGATCCTTGTGCCTTGAGACTTGAGACTTGAGCCTTGAGCCTTGACCCTTGAGCCTTGAGCCTTGAGCCTTGAGCCTTGACCCTTGAGCCTTGAGCCTTGAACGTTGAGCTTTTTAAGCCTTGAGCCTTGAGCCTTGAGCCTTTAGCCTTGAGCCTTGAGGCTTGAGCGTTGTGCCATGAGCGTTGTGCCATGAGCCTTGAGCAATGAGCCTTGAGCCTTGAGCTTTGAACCTTGTGCCTTGATCCTTGTGCCTTGATCCTTGTGCCTTGAGCCTTGAGCCTTGAGCCTTGAGCCTTGAGCCTTGAGCCTTGGGCCTTGAGCCTTTAGCCTTGAGCCTTTAGCCTTTAGCCTTTAGCCTTTAGCCTGTAGCCTTGATCCTTGAGCCTTGAGCGTTGAGCCTTGATCCTTTAGCCTTGAGCCCTGAGCCTAGAGCCTTGAGCCTTGAATGTTGATCTTTTTAAGCTTTGAGTCTTGTGCCTTGAGCCTTGAGCCTTGAACCTTGAGCCTTGAGCCATGAGCCTTAGGCCTTAAACCTTGTGCCTTGAGCCTCGAGTAATGAGCCTTGAGCCTTGAGCAATGAGCCTTGAGCCTTGAACCTTGAGCCTTGATCATTGAACCTTGAGCCTTGAGCCTTGACTTTTGAGCCTTGACCCTTGAGCCGTGACCCTTGAGCCTTGAGCTTTGAACCTTGAACCTTGATCCTTGTGCCTTGAGACTTGAGACTTGAGCCTTGACCCTTGACCCTTGAGCCTTGAGCCTTGACCCTTGACCCATGAGCCTTGAAAATTGAGCTTTTGAAGCCTTGAGCCTTGAGCCTTGAGCCTTGAGCCCTGCGCCTTTAGCCTTGAGCCTTGAGGCTTGAGCCTTGTGCCATGAGCCTTGAGCGATGAGCCTTGAGCCTTGAGCTTTGAACCTTGAATCTTGATCCTTGTGCCTTGATCCTTGAGACTTGAGCCTTGAGCCTTGAGCCTTGAGCCTTGAGCCTTGAGCCTTGAGCCTTGGGCCTTGAGCCTTTAGCCTTTAGCCTTGAACCTTGAGCCTTGAGCCTTGAGCCTTGAGCGTTGAGCCTTGATCCTCTAGCCTTGAGCCCTGAGCCTAGAGCCTTGAGCCTTGAACGTTGAGCTTTTTAAGCGTTGAGCCTTGTGCGTTGAGCCTTGAGCCTTGAACCTTGAGCCTTGAGCCTTGAGCCTTAAGACTTGTGCCTTGAGCCTTGAGCCATGAGCCTTGAGCCTTGAACCTTGAGCCTTGATCATTGAACCTTGACTCTTGAGCCTTGAGCCTTGAGCCTTGAGCCTTGACGTTTGAGCCTTGACCCTTGAGCCGTGACCCTTGAGCCTTGAGCTTTGATCCTTAAACCTTGATCCTTGTTCCTTGATCGTTGAGACTTGAGCCTTGAGCCTTGAGCCTTAAGCCTTGAGCCTTGATCCTTTATCCTAGATCCTTGAGCCTTGAGCCTTGAGCCTTGAGCCTTGAGCCTTGAGCCTTGAGCCTTGAGCCTTGAGCCTTGAGCCTTGAGCCTTGAGCCTTGAGCGTTGAGCGTTGAGCGTTGAGCCTTGGGCCTTGGGTCTTGGGCCTTGAGCCTTGAGCCTTGAGCCATGAGCCTTGAGCCTTGAGCCTTGAGACATGAGCCTTGAGCCTTGAGCCTTTAGCCTAGAGCCTTATTCCTTGTGCCTTGTTCCTTGAGCCTTGAGCCTTGAGTCTTGAGCCTTGAGCCTTGAGCCTTGAGTCTTGAGCCTTGAGCCTTGAGCCTTGAGCCTTGAGTCTTGAGCCTTGAGCCTTGAGCCTTTAGCCTAGATCCTTGAGCCTTGAGCCTTGAGCCTTGAGCCTTGAGCCTTGAGCGTTGAGCCTGGAGCGTTGAGCCTTGAGCCTTGAGCGTTGGGCGTTGGGCGTTGAGCCTTGAGCCTTGAGCCTTGAGCCTTGAGCCTTGAGCCTTGAGCCTTGAGCATTGAGCCTTGAGCCTTGAGCCTAGAGGCTTGAGACTTGAGCCTTGAACCTTGAGCCTTGAGCCTTGAGCCTTGACTTTTAAGCCTTGACCCTTGAGCCGTGACCCTTGAGCCTTGAGCTTTGAACCTGGAACCTTGATCCTTGTGCCTTGATCCTTGAGACTTGAGCCTTGAGCCTTGAGCCTTGAGCCTTGAGCCTTGATCCTTGAGACTTGAGACTTGATCCTTGAGCCTTGAGCGTTGAGCCTTGAGCATTGGGCATTGAGCCTTGAGCCATTAGCCTTGAGCCTTAAGCCTTGAGCCTTGAGCCCATAGCCTTGAACGTTGAGCTTTTTAAGCCTTGAGCCTTGAGCCTTGTGCCTTGAGCCTTGAGCCTTGAACCTTGAGCCTTGTGCCATGAGCCTTTGGACTTAAGCTTTGTGCCTTGAGCCTTGAGCAATGAGCCTTGAGCCTTGAACCTTGAGCCTTGATCATTGAACCTTGAGCCTTGAGCCTTGACTTTTGAGCCTTGACCCTTGAGCCGTGACCCTTGAGCCTTGAGCTTTGAACCTTGAATCTTGATCCTTGTGCCTTGATCCTTGAGACTTGAGCCTTGAGCCTTGAGCCGTGAGACTTGAGTCTTGAGCCCTGAGCCCTGAGCCTTGGGCCTTGATCGTTTAGCCTTTAGCCTTGATCCTTGATCCTGAGCCTTGAGCCTTGAGCCTTGAGCCTTGAGCCCTGAGCCTTGAGCCTTGAGCCTTGAGCCTTGAGCCTTGAACCTTGAGCCTTGAGCCTAGAGCCTTGAGCCTTGACCCTTAGCCTTTAGCTTTGAGCCTTGAGCCTTGTGCCTTGTGCCTTGAGCCTTGAGCCTTGAGCCTTGAGCCTTGACCCTTGATCCTTGAGCCTTGAGCGTTGAGCCTTGAGCATTGGGCATTGAGCCTTGAGCCATGAGCCTTGAGCCTTGAGCCTTGAGCCTTGAGCCTTAGCCTTGAGCATTGGGCATTGAGCCTTGAGCCTTGAGCCTTGAGCCTTGAGCCTTGAGCCTTGAGCCTTGAGCCTTGAGCCTTGAGCCTTGAGGCTTGAGCCTTGAGGCTGGAGCTTTGTGCCATGAGCCTTGAGCGATGAGCCTTGAGCCTTGAGCTTTGAACCTTGAATCTTGATCCTTGTGCCTTGATCCTTGAGACTTGAGCCTTGAGCCTTGAGCCTTGAGACTTGGGCTTTGAGCCTTTAGCCTTTAGCCTTTAGCCTTTAGCCTTGAGCCTTGAGCATTGAGCCTTGATCCTTTAGCCTTGAGCCCTGAGCCTAGAGCCTTGAGCCATGAGCCTTGAACGTTGAGCTTTTTAAGCGTTGAGTCTTGGGCCTTGAGACTTGAGCTTTGAACCTTGAGCCTTGAGCCATGAGCCTTAGGTCTTAAACCTTGTGCCTTGAGCCTCGAGTAATGAGCCTTGAGCCTTGAACCTTGAGCCTTCATCATTGAACCTTAACTCTTGAACCTTGAGCCTTGAGCCCTGAGCCTTGACCCTTGAGCCGTGACCCTTGAGACTTGAGCTTTGAACCTTGAACCTTGATCCTTGTGCCTTGAGACTTGAGACTTGAGCCTTAAGCCTTGACCCTTGAGCCTTGAGCCTTGAGCCTTGAGCCTTGAGCCTTGACCCTTGACCCTTGAGCCTTGAACGTTGAGCTTTTTAAGCCTTGAGCCTTGAGCCTTGAGCCTTGAGCCTTGAGCCTTTAGCCTTGAGCCTTGAGGCTTGAGCGTTGTGCCATGAGCGTTGTGCCATGAGCCTTGAGCAATGAGCCTTGAGCCTTGAGCTTTGAACCTTGTGCCTTGATCCTTGAGCCTTGAGCCTTGAGCCTTGAGCCTTGAGCCTTGGGCCTTGAGCCTTTAGCCTTGAGCCTTTTGCCTTTAGCCTTGAGCCTTGAGCCTTGAGCCTGGAGCCTTGAGCGTTGAGCGTTGAGCGTTGAGCATTGAACGTTGAGCCTTGAGACTTGAGCCTTAAGCCTGGAGCCTTGAGCCTTGAGCCTTGAGCCTTGAGCCTTGAGCGTTGAGCGTTGAGCGTTGAGCATTGAACGTTGAGCCTTGAGCCTTGGGCTTGGGCCTTGAGCCTTGAGCCTTAAGCCATGAGCCTTGAGCCTTCAGACATGAGCCTTGAGCCTTTAGCCTTGAGCCTTATGCCTTGTGCCTTGTGCCTTGTGCCTTGTCACTTGAGCCTTGAGCCTTGAGCCTCGAGCCTGGAGCCTCGAGCCTTGAGCCTCGAGCCATGAGCCTCGAGCCTTGAGCCTCGAGCCTTGAGCCTTGAGCCTTATGCCTTGAGCCTTGAGCCTTGAGCCTTGAGCGATGAGCCTTGAGCCTTGAGCTTTGAACCTTGAATCTTGATCCTTGTGCCTTGATCCTTGAGACTTGAGCCTTGAGCCTTGAGCCTTGAGACTTGGGCTTTGAGCCTTTAGCCTTTAGCCTTGATCCTTGAGCCTTGAGCCTTGAGCATTGAGCCTTGATCCTTTAGCCTTGAGCCCTGAGCCTAGAGCCTTGAGCCATGAGCCTTGAACGTTGAGCTTTTTAAGCGTTGAGTCTTGTGCCTTGAGCCTTGAGCTTTGAACCTTGAGCCTTGAGCCATGAGCCTTAGGTCTTAAACCTTGTGCCTTGAGCCTCGAGTAATGAGCCTTGAGCCTTGAACCTTGAGCCTTCATCATTGAACCTTGACTCTTGAACCTTGAGCCTTGAGCCCTGAGCCTTGACTTTTGAGCCTTGACTTTTGAGCCTTGACCCTTGAGCCGTGACCCTTGAGACTTGAGCTTTGAACCTTGAACCTTGATCCTTGTGCCTTGAGACTTGAGACTTGAGCCTTGAGCCTTGAGCCTTGAGCCTTGAGCCTTGAGCCTTGAATGTTGAGCTTTTTAAGCCTTGAGCCTTGACCCTTGAGCCTTGAGCCTTTAGCCTTGAGCCTTGAGGCTTGAGCGTTGTGCCATGAGCGTTGTGCCATGAGCCTTGAGCAATGAGCCTTGAGCCTTGAGCCTTGATCCTTGTGCCTTGATCCTTGTGCCTTGAGCCTTGAGCCTTGAGCCTTGAGCCTTGAGCCTTGGGCCTTGAGCCTTTAGCCTTGAGCCTTTAGCCTTTAGCCTTGAGCCTTGAGCCTTGAGCCTTGAGCGTTGAGCGTTGAGCGTTGAGCATTGAACGTTGAGCCTTGAGCCTTGAGCCTTGAGCCTTGAGCCTTGAGCCTTGAGCCTTGAGCCTTGAGCCTTGAGCCTTGAGCCTTGAGCCTTGAGCCTTGAGCCTTGAGCCTTGAGCCTTGAGCCTTGAGCCTTGAGCGTTGAGCGTTGAGCGTTGAGCGTTGAGCATTGAACGTTGAGCCTTGAGCCTTGGGCCTTGAGCCTTGAGCCTTGAGCCTAGAGCCTTCAGACATGAGCCTTGAGCCTTTAGCCTTGAGCCTTTAGCCTTGAGCCTTATGCCTTGTGCCTTGTGCCTTGTCACTTGAGCCTCGAGCCTGGAGCCTTGAGCCTCGAGCCTGGAGCCTCGAGCCTCGAGCCATGAGCCTCGAGCCTTGAGCCTCGAGCCTTGAGCCTTGAGCCTTGAGCCTTGAGCCTTGAGCCTTGAGCCTTGAGCCTTGAGCCTTGAGCCTTGAGCCTTGAGCCTTGAGCCTTGAGCCTTGAGCCTTGAGCCTTGAGCCTTGAGCCTTGAGCCTTGAGCCTTGAGCCTTGATCCTTGAGCCTTGAGCCTTGATCCTTGAGCCTTAAGCCTTGAGACTTGAGCCTTGAGCCTTGAGCGTTTAGCGTTGAGCCTTGAGCCTTGAGCCTTGGGCCTTGGGCCTTGAGCCTAGAGCCTTGAGCCTTAAGCCATGAGCCTTGAGCCTTTAGCCTTGAGCCTTATGCCTTGTGCCTTGTTCCTTGAGCCTTGAGCCTTGAGCCTTGAGCCTTGAGCCTTGAGCCTTTAGCCTAGATCCTTGAGCCTTGAGCCTTGAGCCTTGAGCCTTGAGCCTTGAGCCTTGAGCCTTGAGCCTTGAGCCTTGAGCCTTGAGCCTTGAGCCTTTAGCCTTGAGCCTTTAGCCTAGATCCTTGAGCCTTGAGCCTTGAGCCTTGAGCCTGGAGCCATGAGACTTGAGCCTTGAGCCTTGAGCCTTGAGCCTTGAGTCCTGAGCCTTGATCCTTGAGCCTTGAGCCTTGAGCCTTGAGACTTGAGCCTTGAGCCTTGAGCCTTGAGCCTTGAGCGTTGAGCGTTGAGCGTTGAGCGTTGAGCCTTGGGCCTTGGGCCTTGGGCCTTGGGCCTTGAGCCTTAAGCCATGAGCCTTGAGCCTAGAGCCTTCAGACATGAGCCTTGAGCCTTTAGCCTTATGCCTTGTGCCTTGTCACTTGAGCCTTGAGCCTTGAGCCTGGAGCCTCGAGGCTTGAGCCTCGAGCCTCGAGCCTTGAGCCTTGAGCCTTGAGCCTTGAGCCTTATGCCTTGAGCCTTGATCCTTGAGCCTTGAGCCTTGAGCCTTGAGCCTTTAGCCTAGATCCTTGAGCCTGGAGCCTTGAGCCTTGAGCTTTGAGCCTTAAGCCTTGAGCCTTGAGCGTTGAGCCTTGAGCGTTGAGCCTTGAGCCTTGAGCCTTGAGCCTTGAGCGTTGAGCCTTGAGCGTTGAGCCTTGAGCCTTGGGCCTTGGGCCTTGAGCGTTGAGCGTTGAGCCTTGAGCAATGAGCCTTGAGCCTTGAGCCTAGAGCCTTGAGACTTGAGCCTTGAACCTTGAGCCTTGAGACTTGAGCCTTGACTTTTGAGCCTTGACCCTTGAGCCGTGACCCTTGAGCCTTGAGCTTTGAACCTTGATCCTTGTGCCTTGAACCTTGTGCCTTGAGCCTTGAGCCTTGAGCCTTATGCCTTGTGCCTTGTGCCTTGTCACTTGAGCCTTGAGCCTTGAGCCTTAAGCCGTGAGCCTTGAGCCTTTAGCCTAGATCCTTGAGCCTTGAGCCTTGAGCCTTGAGCCTTGAGCCTTGAGCCTTGAGCCTTTAGCCTTGATCCTTTAGCCTAGATCCTTGAGCCTTGAGCCTTAAGCCTTGAGCCTTGAGCCATGAGACTTGAGCCTTGAGACTTGAGCCTTGAGCCTTGAGCCTTGATCCTTGAGCCATGAGCCTTGAGCATTGAGCCTTGAGCGTTGAGCGTTGAGCCTTGGGCCTTAAGCCTTGAGCCTTGAGCCTTGAGCATTATGCCTTGAGACTTGAGCCTAGAGCCTTGAGAGTTGAGCCTTGAACCTTGAGCCTTGAGCCTTGAGCCTTGACTTTTGAGCCTTGACCCTTGAGCCGTGACCTTGAGCCTTGAGCTTTGAAACTTGAACCTTGATCCTTATGCCTTGATCCTTGAGACTTGAGCCTTGAGCCTTGAGCCTTGATCCTTGAGCATTGAGCCTTGAGCCTTGAGCCTTGAGCCTTGAGCCTTGAGCCTTGAGCCTTGAGCCTTGAGCCTTGAGCCTTGAGCCTTGAGCCTTGAGCGTTGAGCCTTGAGCCTTGAGCCTTGAGCCTTAAGGGTTGAGCCTTGAGCCTTGAGCCTTGGGCCTTGAGCCTTGACCCTTGAGCCTTGAGCCTTGAGCCTTGAGCCTTGACCCTAGAGCCTTGACACTTGAGCCTTGAGCCTTAAGCCTTGAGCCTTGACCCTAGAGCCTTGACCCTAGAGCCTTGACACTTGAGCCTTGAGCCTTAAGCCTTGTGCCTTGTGCCTTGAGCCTTGAGCCTTGAGCCTTGAGCACTGAGCCCTGAGCCTTAAGCCTTGAGCCTTGAGCCTTGAACGTTGAGCTTTTTAAGCCTTGAGCCTTGAGCCTTGTGCCTTGAGCCTTGAGCCTTGAACCTTGAGCCTTGAGCCATGAGCCTTAAAACCTTGTGCCTTGAGCCTTGAGCCATGAGCCTTGAGCCTTGATCCTTGAGCCTTGATCATTGAACCTTGACTCTTGAACCTTGAGCCTTGAGCCTTGAGCCTTGAGCCTTGAGCCTTGAGCCTTGAGCATTGAGCCTTGAGCCTTGAGCGTTGAGCCTTAGGCCTTGACTTTTGAGCCTTGACCCTTGAGATGTGACCCTTGAGCCTTGAGCTTTGAACCTTGAACCTTGATCCTTGTGCCTTGATCCTTGAGACTTGAGCCTTGAGCCTTGAGCCATGAGCCTTGAGCCTAGAGCCTTGAGATATGAGCCTTGAGCCTTTAGCCTTGAGCCTTTTGCCTTGTGCCTTGAGCCTTGAGCCTTGAGCCTTGAGCCTTGAGCCTTGAGCCTTGAGCCTTGAGCCTTGAGCCTTGAGCCTTGAGCCTTGATCCTTGAGCCTTGAGCCTTGAGCCTTTAGCCTAGATCCTTGAGCCTTGAGCCTTGAGCCTTGAGCCTTGAGCCTTGAGCCTTGAGCCTTGAGCCTTGAGTGTTGAGCATTGAGCCTTGGGCCTTGAGCATTGGGCCTTGAGCCTTGGGCCTTGAGCCTTGAGCCTTGAGCATTGAGCATTGAGCCTTGAGCCTTGAGCCTAGAGACTTGAGACTTGAGCCTTGAACCTTGAGCCTTGAGCCTTGAGCCTTGACTTTTAAGCCTTGACCCTTGAGCCGTGACCCTTGAGCCTTGAGCTTTGGACCTTGACCCTTGATCCTTGTGCCTTGATCCTTGAGACTTGAGCCTTGAGCCTTGAGCCTTGAGCCTTGAGCCTTGAGCCGTGAGCCTTGAGCCTTTAGCCTTGAGCCTTGAGCCTTGAGCCTTGAGCCTTTATCCTAGATCCTTGAGCCTTGAGCCTTGAGCCTTGAACCTTGAGCCTTGAGCCTTGAGCCTTGAACCTTGAGCCTTGAGCGTTGAGCCTTGAGCGTTGAGCCTTGAGCCTTGAGCCATGAGCCTTGAGCCTTGAACCTTGAGCCATGAGCCTTGAGCATTTAGCCTTGAGCCTTGATCCTTGAGCCTTGAGCCTTGAGCCTTGAGCCTTGAATTTTTAGCCTTGACCCTTGAGCCGTGACCCGAGCCTTGAGCCTTGAACCTTGAGCCTTGATACTTGTGCATTGATCGTTGAGACTCTAGCCTTGAGCCTTGAGCTTTAAGCCTTGAGCCTTGAGCCTTGACCCGTGAGCCGTGAGCCCTTTGCCTTGGGCCTTGGGCCTTGAGCCTTTAGCCATGAGCCTTGATCCTTGAGCCTTAAGCCTTGAGCCTTGAGCCTTGAGCCTTGAGCCTTGAGCCTTGAACCTTGAGCATTGAGCATTGAGGCTGGAGGCTTGAGCCTTGATCCTTGAGCCTTGAGCCTTGAGCCTTGAGCCCTGAGCGTTGAGCCTTGAGCCTTGAACGTGGAGCTTTTTAAGCCTTGAGCCTTGCCCTTGAACTTTGAGCCTTGAGCCATGAGCCTTAAGCCTTAAGCATTGTGCCTTGAGCCTTGAGCCATGAGCCTTGAGCCTTGAACCTTGAGCCTTGAGCCTTGAACCTTGACTTTTGAGCCTTGAGCCTTGAGCCTTGAGCCTTGAGCATTGAGCGTTGAGCGTTGAGCCTTGAGCCTTGGGTCTTGGGCCTTGAGCCTCGAGCCTTCAGCCATGAGCCTTGAGCCTAGAGCCTTGAGACATGAGCCTGAAGGCTTGAGCCTTGAGCCTTGAGCCTTGAGCCTTGACCCTTAGCCTTTAGCCTTGAGCCTTGAGCCTTGTGCCTTGAGCCTTGAGCCTTGAGCCTTGAGCCTTGAGCCTTGAGCCTTTGAGCCTTGAGCCTTGAGCCTTGAGCCTTGATCCTTGAGCCTTGAGCGTTGGGCCTTGAGCATTGGGCATTGCGCCTTGAGCCTTGAGGCTTGAGCCTTGAGCCTTGAGCCTTGAGCCTTGAGCATATAGCCTTGCGCCTTGAGCCTTTAGCCTTGAGCCTTGAGTCTTGAGCCTTGTGCCATGAGCCTTGAGCGATGAGCCTTGAGCCTTGACCCTTAACCCTTGAGCCTTGACTTTTGAGCCTTGAGCCTTGAGCCTTGAATTTTGAGCCTTGACCCTTGAGCCGTGACCCTTGAGCCTTGAGCTTTGAACCTTGAGCCTTGATACTTGTGCCTTGATCCTTGAGACTCTAGCCTTGAGCCTTGAGCCTTGAGCCTTGACCCATGAGCCGTGAGCCCTTAGCCTTGGGCCTTGGGCCTTGAGCCTTTAGCCTTGAGCCTTGATCCTTGAGCCTTGAGCCTTGAGCCTTGAGCCTTGAGCATTGAACCTTGAGCCTTGAGCCTTGAGACTTGAACCTTGAGCGTTGAGCGTTGAGCGTTGAGGCTTGAGGCTTAAGCCTTGAGCCTTGAGCCTTGAGCCTTGAGCCTTGAGCCTTGAGCCTTCAGCCTTGAGCCTTGAGCCTTGAGCCTTGAGCCCTGAGCCCTGAGCCTTGAGCCCTGAGCCCTGAGCCCTGAGCCTTGAGACTTGAGCCCTGAGCGTTGAGCCTTTAGCCTTAAGCCTTGAACGTTGAGCTTTTTAAGCCTTGAGTCTTGAGGCTTGTGCCTTGAGCCTTGCCCTTGAACCTTGAGCCTTGAGCCATGAGCCTTAAGCCTTAAGCCTTGTGCCTTGAGCCTTGAGCCATGAGCCTTGAGCCTTGAACCTTGAGCCTTGATCATTGAACCTTGACTCTTGAACCTTGAGCCTTGAGCCTTGAGCCTTGACTTTTGAGCCTTGACCCTTGAGCTGTGACCCTTGAGCCTTGAGCTTTGAACCTTGAACCTTGATCCTTGTGCCTTGATCCTTGCGACTTGAAACTTGAGCCATGAGCCTTGAGCCTAGACCCTTGAGATATGAGCCTTGAGCCTTTAGCCTTGAGCCTTATGCCTTGTGCCTTGAGCCTTGATCCTTGAGCCTTGAGCCTTGAGCCTTGATCCTTGAGCCTTGAGCCTTGAGCCTTGAGCCTTGAGCCTTGAGCCTTTAGCCTAGATCCTTGAGCCTTGAGCCTTGAGCCTTGAGCCTTGAGCCTTGAGCCTTGAGCCTTGAGCCTTGAGCCTTGAGCCTTGTGCCTTGAGCGTTGAGCGTTGTGCCTTGGGCCTTGAGCCTTGGGCCTTGAGCCTTGAGCCTTGAGCCTTGAGCCTTGAGCATTGAGCCTTGAGCCTTGAGCCTAGAGACTTGAGACTTGAGCCTTGAACCTTGAGCCTTGAGCCTTTAGCCTTGACTTTTGAGCCTTGACCCTTGAGCCGTGACCCTTGAGCCTTGAGCTTTGAACATTGAACAATGATCCTTGTGCCTTGATCCTTGAGACTTGAGCCTTGAGCCTTGAGCCTTAAGCCTTGAGCCTTGAGCCTTGAGCCGTGAGCCTTGAGCCTTTAGCCTTGAGCCTTTAGCCTTGAGCCTTTAGCCTAGATCCTTGAGCCTTGAGCCTTGAACCTTGAGCCTTGAGCTTTGAACCTTGAGCCTTGAGCCTTGAGCGTTGAGCCTTGAGCGTTGAGCCTTGAGCGTTGAGCCTTGAGCCTTGAGCCTTGAGCCATGAGCCTTGAGCCTTGAACCTTGAGCCATGAGCCTTGAGCCTTTAGCCTTGAGCCTTGATCCTTGAGCCTTGAGCCTTGAGCCTTGAGCCTTGAATTTTGAGCCTTGACCCTTGAACCGTGACCCTTGAGCCTTGAGCCTTGAACCTTGAGCCTTGATACTTGTGCCTTGATCCTTGAGACTCTAGCCTTGAGCCTTGTGCCTTAAGCCTTGAGCCTTGACCCGTGAGCCGTGAGCCCTTAGCCTTAGGCCTTGGGCGTTGAGCCTTTAGCCTTGAGCCTTGATCCTTGAGCCTTGAGCCTTGAGCCTTGAGCCTTGAGCCTTGAACCTTGAGCATTGAGCGTTAAGGCTTGAGCCTTGAGCCTTGAGCCCTGAGCCTTGAGCCTTGAGCCCTGAGCCTTGAGCCCTGAGCCTTGAGCCTTGAGCCTTGAACGTGGAGCTTTTTAAGCCTTGAGCCTTGCCCTTGAACCTTGAGCCTTGAGCCATGAGCCTTAAGCCTTAAGCCTTGTGCCTTGAGCCTTGAGCCATGAGCCTTGAGCCTTGAACCTTGAGCCTTGATAATTGAACCTTGACTCTTGAACCTTGAGCCTTGAACCTTGACTTTTGAGCCTTGAGCCTTGAGCCTTGAGCCTTGAGCCTTGAGCATTGAGCGTTGAGCCTTGAGCCTTGGGTCATGGGCCTTGAGCCTTGAGCCTTGAGCCTTCAGCCATGAGCCTTGAGCCTAGAGCCTTGAGACATGAGCCTTGAGGCTTGAGCCTTGAGCCTTGAGCCTTGAGCCTTTAGCCTAGATCCTTGAGCCTTGGGCCTTGACCCTTGAGCCTTGACCCTTGAGCCTTGAGCTTTGAACCTTAAGCCTTGAGCCTTGAGCGTTGAGCGTTGAGCGTTGAGCCTTGAGCCTTGAGCCTTGAGCCTTGAGCCTTGAGCCTTGAGCCTTGAGCCTTGAACCTTGAGCATTGAGCATTGAGGCTTGAGGCTTGAGCCTTGATCCTTGAGCCTTGAGCCTTGAGCCTTGAGCCCTGAGCGTTGAGCCTTGAGCCTTGAACGTGGAGCTTTTTAAGCCTTGAGCCTTGCCCTTGAACTTTGAGCCTTGAGCCATGAGCCTTAAGCCTTAAGCATTGTGCCTTGAGCCTTGAGCCATGAGCCTTGAGCCTTGAACCTTGAGCCTTGATAATTGAACCTTGACTCTTAAACCTTGAGCCTTGAGCCTTGAACCTTGACTTTTGAGCCTTGAGCCTTGAGCCTTGAGCCTTGAGCATTGAGCGTTGAGCGTTGAGCCTTGAGCCTTGGGTCTTGGGCCTTGAGCCTCGAGCCTTCAGCCATGAGCCTTCAGCCTAGAGCCTTGAGACATGAGCCTGAAGGCTTGAGCCTTGAGCCTTGAGCCTTGAGCCTTGAGCCTTGACCCTTAGCCTTTAGCCTTGAGCCTTGAGCCTTGTGCCTTGAGCCTTGAGCCTTGAGCCTTGAGCCTTGAGCCTTGAGCCTTGAGCCTTTGAGCCTTGAGCCTTGAGCCTTGAGCCTTGAGCCTTGATCCTTGAGCCTTGAGCGTTGGGCCTTGAGCATTGGGCATTGCGCCTTGAGCCTTGAGGCTTGAGCCTTGAGCCTTGAGCCTTGAGCCTTGAGCATATAGCCTTGCGCCTTGAGCCTTTAGCCTTGAGCCTTGAGTCTTGAGCCTTGTGCCATGAGCCTTGAGCGATGAGCCTTGAGCCTTGACCCTTTACCCTTGAGCCTTGACTTTTGAGCCTTGAGCCTTGAGCCTTGAATTTTGAGCCTTGACCCTTGAGCCGTGACCCTTGAGCCTTGAGCTTTGAACCTTGAGCCTTGATACTTGTGCCTTGATCCTTGAGACTCTAGCCTTGAGCCTTGAGCCTTGAGCCTTGACCCATGAGCCGTGAGCCCTTAGCCTTGGGCCTTGGGCCTTGAGCCTTTAGCCTTGAGCCTTGATCCTTGAGCCATGAGCCTTGAGCCTTGAGCATTGAACCTTGAGCCTTGAGCCTTGAGACTTGAACCTTGAGCGTTGAGCGTGGAGCGTTGAGCGTTGAGGCTTGAGGCTTGAGCCTTGAGCCTTGAGCCTTGAGCCTTGAGCCTTGAGCCTTCAGCCTTGAGCCTTGAGCCTTGAGCCTTGAGCCTTGAGCCCTGAGCCTTGAGCCCTGAGCCCTGAGCCCTGAACCTTGAGACTTGAGCCCTGAGCGTTGAGCCTTTAGCCTTGAGCCTTGAACGTTGAGCTTTTTAAGCCTTGAGTCTTGAGGCTTGTGCCTTGAGCCTTGCCCTTGAACCTTGAGCCTTGAGCCATGAGCCTTAAGCCTTAAGCCTTGTGCCTTGAGCCTTGAGCCATGAGCCTTGAGCCTTGAACCTTGAGCCTTGATCATTGAACCTTGACTCTTGAACCTTGAGCCTTGAGCCTTGAGCCTTGACTTTTGAGCCTTGACCCTTGAGCTGTGACCCTTGAGCCTTGAGCTTTGAACCTTGAACCTTGATCCTTGTGCCTTGATCCTTGCGACTTGAGCCTTGAGCCATGAGCCTTGAGCCTAGACCCTTGAGATATGAGCCTTGAGCCTTTAGCCTTGAGCCTTATGCCTTGTGCCTTGAGCCTTGATCCTTGAGCCTTGAGCCTTGAGCCTTGATCCTTGAGCCTTGAGCCTTGAGCGTTGAGCCTTGAGCCTTGAGCCTTTAGCCTAGATCCTTGAGCCTTGAGCCTTGAGCCTTGAGCCTTGAGCCTTGAGCCTTGAGCCTTGAGCCTTGTGCCTTGAGCGTTGAGCGTTGTGCCTTGGGCCTTGAGCCTTGGGCCTTGAGCCTTGAGCCTTGAGCCTTGAGCATTGAGCCTTGAGCCTTGAGCCTAGAGACTTGAGACTTGAGCCTTGAACCTTGAGCCTTGAGCCTTTAGCCTTGACTTTTGAGCCTTGACCCTTGAGCCGTGACCATTGAGCCTTGAGCTTTGAACATTGAACAATGATCCTTGTGCCTTGATCCTTGAGACTTGAGCCTTGAGCCTTGAGCCTTGAGCCTTGAGCCTTGAGCCTTGAGCCGTGAGCCTTGAGCCTTTAGCCTTGAGCCTTCAGCCTTAAGCCTTTAGCCTAGATCCTTGAGCCTTGAGCCTTGAACCTTGAGCCTTGAGCTTTGAACCTTGAGCCTTGAGCCTTGAGCGTTGAGCCTTGAGCGTTGAGCCTTGAGCCTTGAGCCTTGAGCCATGAGCCTTGAGCCTTGAACCTTGAGCCATGAGCCTTGAGCCTTTAGCCTTGAGCCTTGATCCTTGAGCCTTGAGCCTTGAGCCTTGAATTTTGAGCCTTGACCCTTGAACCGTGACCCTTGAGCCTTGAGCCTTGAACCTTGAGCCTTGATACTTGTGCCTTGATCCTTGAGACTCTAGCCTTGAGCCTTGTGCCTTAAGCCTTGAGCCTTGACCCGTGAGCCGTGAGCCCTTAGCCTTAGGCCTTGGGCGTTGAGCCTTTAGCCTTGAGCCTTGATCCTTGAGCCTTGAGCCTTGAGCCTTGAGCCTTGAACCTTGAGCATTGAGCGTTAAGGCTTGAGCCTTGAGCCTTGAGCCCTGAGCCTTGAGCCTTGAGCCCTGAGCCTTGAGCCCTGAGCCTTGAGCCTTGAGCCTTGAACGTGGAGCTTTTTAAGCCTTGAGCCTTGCCCTTGAACCTTGAGCCTTGAGCCATGAGCCTTAAGCCTTAAGCCTTGTGCCTTGAGCCTTGAGCCATGAGCCTTGAGCCTTGGACCTTGAGCCTTGATAATTGAACCTTGACTCTTGAACCTTCTCGAGCCTTCAGCCATGAGCCTTCAGCCTAGAGCCTTGAGACATGAGCCTGAAGGCTTGAGCCTTGAGCCTTGAGCCTTGAGCCTTGAGCCTTGAGCCTTGACCCTTAGCCTTTAGCCTTGAGCCTTGAGCCTTGTGCCTTGAGCCTTGAGCCTTGAGCCTTGAGCCTTGAGCCTTGAGCCTTGAGCCTTTGAGCCTTGAGCCTTGAGCCTTGAGCCTTGAGCCTTGATCCTTGAGCCTTGAGCGTTGGGCCTTGAGCATTGGGCATTGCGCCTTGAGCCTTGAGGCTTGAGCCTTGAGCCTTGAGCCTTTAGCATATAGCCTTGCGCCTTGAGCCTTTAGCCTTGAGCCTTGAGTCTTGAGCCTTGTGCCATGAGCCTTGAGCGATGAGCCTTGAGCCTTGACCCTTTACCCTTGAGCCTTGACTTTTGAGCCTTGAGCCTTGAGCCTTGAATTTTGAGCCTTGACCCTTGAGCTGTGACCCTTGAGCCTTGAGCTTTGAACCTTGAGCCTTGATACTTGTGCCTTGATCCTTGAGACTCTAGCCTTGAGCCTTGAGCCTTGAGCCTTGACCCATGAGCCGTGAGCCCTTAGCCTTGGGCCTTGGGCCTTGAGCCTTTAGCCTTGAGCCTTGATCCTTGAGCCTTGAGCCTTGAGCCTTGAGCATTGAACCTTGAGCCTTGAGCCTTGAGACTTGAACCTTGAGCGTTGAGCGTTGAGCGTTGAGCGTTGAGGCTTGAGGCTTGAGCCTTGAGCCTTGAGCCTTGAGCCTTGAGCCTTGAGCCTTGAGCCTTCAGCCTTGAGCCTTGAGCCTTGAGCCTTGAGCCCTGAGCCTTGAGCCCTGAGCCCTGAGCCCTGAACCTTGAGACTTGAGCCCTGAGCGTTGAGCCTTTAGCCTTGAGCCTTGAACGTTGAGCTTTTTAAGCCTTGAGTCTTGAGGCTTGTGCCTTGAGCCTTGCCCTTGAACCTTGAGCCTTGAGCCATGAGCCTTAAGCCTTAAGCCTTGTGCCTTGAGCCTTGAGCCATGAGCCTTGAGCCTTGAACCTTGAGCCTTGATCATTGAACCTTGACTCTTGAACCTTGAGCCTTGAGCCTTGAGCCTTGACTTTTGAGCCTTGACCCTTGAGCTGTGACCCTTGAGCCTTGAGCTTTGAACCTTGAACCTTGATCCTTGTGCCTTGATCCTTGCGACTTGAGCCTTGAGCCATGAGCCTTGAGCCTAGACCCTTGAGATATGAGCCTTGAGCCTTTAGCCTTGAGCCTTATGCCTTGTGCCTTGAGCCTTGAGCGTTGAGCCTTGAGCCTTGAGCCTTGATCCTTGAGCCTTGAGCCTTGAGCGTTGAGCCTTGAGCCTTGAGCCTTGAGCCTTTAGCCTAGATCCTTGAGCCTTGAGCCTTGAGCCTTGAGCCTTGAGCCTTGAGCCTTGAGCCTTGAGCCTTGAGCCTTGTGCCTTGAGCGTTGAGCGTTGTGCCTTGGGCCTTGAGCCTTGGGCCTTGAGCCTTGAGCCTTGAGCCTTGAGCATTGAGCCTTGAGCCTTGAGCCTAGAGACTTGAGACTTGAGCCTTGAATCTTGAGCCTTGAGCCTTTAGCCTTGACTTTTGAGCCTTGACCCTTGAGCCGTGACCATTGAGCCTTGAGCTTTGAACATTGAACAATGATCCTTGTGCCTTGATCCTTGAGACTTGAGCCTTGAGCCTTGAGCCTTGAGCCTTGAGCCTTGAGCCTTGAGCCTTGAGCCGTGAGCCTTGAGCCTTTAGCCTTGAGCCTTCAGCCTTGAGCCTTTAGCCTAGATCCTTGAGCCTTGAGCCTTGAACCTTGAGCCTTGAGCTTTGAACCTTGAGCCTTGAGCCTTGAGCGTTGAGCCTTGAGCGTTGAGCCTTGAGCCTTGAGCCTTGAGCCATGAGCCTTGAGCCTTGAACCTTGAGCCATGAGCCTTGAGCCTTTAGCCTTGAGCCTTGATCCTTGAGCCTTGAGCCTTGAGCCTTGAATTTTGAGCCTTGACCCTTGAACCGTGACCCTTGAGCCTTGAGCCTTGAACCTTGAGCCTTGATACTTGTGCCTTGATCCTTGAGACTCTAGCCTTGAGCCTTGTGCCTTAAGCCTTGAGCCTTGACCCGTGAGCCGTGAGCCCTTAGCCTTAGGCCTTGGGCGTTGAGCCTTTAGCCTTGAGCCTTGATCCTTGAGCCTTGAGCCTTGAGCCTTGAGCCTTGAACCTTGAGCATTGAGCGTTAAGGCTTGAGCCTTGAGCCTTGAGCCCTGAGCCTTGAGCCTTGAGCCCTGAGCCTTGAGCCCTGAGCCTTGAGCCTTGAGCCTTGAACGTGGAGCTTTTTAAGCCTTGAGCCTTGCCCTTGAACCTTGAGCCTTGAGCCATGAGCCTTAAGCCTTAAGCCTTGTGCCTTGAGCCTTGAGCCATGAGCCTTGAGCCTTGAACCTTGAGCCTTGATAATTGAACCTTGACTCTTGAACCTTGAGCCTTGAACCTTGACTTTTGAGCCTTGAGCCTTGAGCCTTGAGCCTTCAGCCTTGAGCCTTGAGCCTTGAGCATTGAGCGTTGAGCCTTGAGCCTTGGGTCATGGGCCTTGAGCCTTGAGCCTTGAGCCTTCAGCCATGAGCCTTGAGCCTAGAGCCTTGAGACATGAGCCTTGAGGCTTGAGCCTTGAGCCTTGAGCCTTGAGCCTTGAGCCTTGAGCCTTTAGCCTAGATCCTTGAGCCTTGGGCCTTGACCCTTGAGCCTTGACCCTTGAGCCTTGAGCTTTGAACCTTAAGCCTTGAGCCTTGAGCATTGAGCGTTGAGCGTTGAGCCTTGAGCCTTGAGCCTTGAGCCTTTAGCCTTGAGCCTTTAGCCTAGATCCTTGAGCCTTTGGCCTTGACCCTTAAGCCGTGACCCTTGAGCCTTGAGCTTTGAACCTTGAGCCTTTAGCCTTGAGCCTTGAGCCTTGAGCCTTGAGCCTTGAGCCTTGAGCCTTGAGCCTTGATCCTTTAGCGTTGAGCCTTGAGCCTTGAGCGTTGAGCCTTGAGCCTTGAGCCTTGAGCCTTGAGCCTTGAGCGTTGAGCGTTGAGCCTTGGGCCTTGGGCCTTGAGCCTTGAGCCTTGAGCCTTGAGAATTGAGCCTTGAGCCTTGAGCCTAGAGCCTTGAGACTTGAGCCTTGAACCTTGAGCCTTGAGCCTTGAGCCTTGAGCATTGAGCGTTGAGCCTTGAGCGTTGGGTCTTGGGCCTTGAGCCTTGAGCCTTCAGCCATGAGCCTTGAGCCTAGAGCCTTGAGACATGAGCCTTGAGGCTTGAGCCTTGAGCCTTGAGCCTTGAGCCTTGAGCCTTGAGCGCTGAGCCTTGAGCATTGAGCATTGAGCCTTGAGCCTTGGGTCTTGGGCCTTGAGCCTTGAGCCTTGAGCCTTCAGCCATGAGCCTTGAGCCTAGAGCCTTGAGACATGAGCCTTGAGCCTTGAGCCTTGAGCCTTGAGCCTTGAGCCTTTAGCCTAGATCCTTGAGCCTTGGGCCTTGACCCTTGAGCCTTGACCCTTGAGCCTTGAGCTTTGAACCTTGAGCCTTGATCCTTGAGCGTTGAGCGTTGAGCGTTGAGCCTTGAGCCTTGAGCCTTGAGCCTTGAGCCTGGAGCCTTGAGCCTTGAGCCTTTAGCCTTGAGCCTTTAGCCTAGATCCTTGAGCCTTTGGCCTTGACCCTTGAGTCGTGACCCTTGAGCCTTGAGCTTTGAACCTTGAGCCTTTAGCCTTGAGCCTTGAGCCTTGAGCCTTGAGCCTTGAGCCTTGAGCCTTGAGCCTTGAGCCTTGATCCTTTAGCGTTGAGCCTTGAGCGTTGAGCCTTGAGCCTTGAGCCTTGAGCGTTGAGCCTTGAGCCTTGAGCGTTGAGCGTTGAACCTTGAGCCTTGAGCCTTGAGCCTTGAGCCTTGAGAATTGAGCCTTGAGCCTTGAGCCTAGAGCCTTGAGACTTGCGCCTTGAACCTTGAGCCTTGAGCCTTGAGACTTGTGCCTTGAGCCTTGAGCCTTGAGCCTTGAGCCTTGAGCCTTAAGCCCTGAGCACTGAGCCCTGAGCCTTGAGCCTTGAGCCTTGAACATTGAGCTTTTTAAGCCTTGAGCCTTGATCCTTGTGCCTTGAGCCTTGAGCCTTGAACCTTGAGCCTTGAGCCATGAGCCTTAAGCCTTGAGCCTTGAGCCTTGAGCCTTGGGCCTTGAGCCTTGGGCCTTGAGCCTTGAGCCTTGAGCCTTGAGCATTGAGCCTTGAGCCTTGAGCCTAGAGACTTGAGACTTGAGCCTTGAACCTTGAGCCTTGAGCCTTTAGCCTTGACTTTTGAGCCTTGACCCTTGAGCCGTGACCCTTGAGCCTTGAGCTTTGAACATTGAACCTTGATCCTTGAGACTTGAGCCTTGAGCCTTGAGCCTTGAGCCTTGAGCCTTGAGCCGTGAGCCTTGAGCCTTTAGCCTTGAGCCTTTAGCCTTGAGCCTTTAGCCTAGATCCTTGAGCCTTGAGCCTTGAACCTTGAGCCTTGAGCTTTGAACCTTGAGCCTTGAGCCTTGAGCGTTGAGCCTTGAGCGTTGAGCCTTGAGCCTTGAGCCTTGAGCCATGAGCCTTGAGCCTTGAACCTTGAGCCATGAGCCTTGAGCCTTTAGCGTTGAGCCTTGATCCTTGAGCCTTGAGCCTTGAGCCTTGAGCCTTGAATTTTGAGCCTTGACCCTTGAACCGTGACCCTTGAGCGTTGAGCCTTGAACCTTGTGTAACGCCCCAAAATTTGTAATAATTAAGTAACATTATTTTAATCACGTTTATTAATTTTAATTAAGTTTATAATATGTAGGCGACCAGTAATGAGATGGTTCGTATTATTAGACGTTTATTAACTCTCGGGCCCGGCCGATAGGCCAAGGCCAACCCGCTTAGCTTGGTGTTTCGACCAAAAGAGATGCCCTAATTTTAATCGTTTCCTTGCTTTTTCTTAGTATCGAGCAACATCTTCTGAGTCCATCACTCGAGCCCGACATTCTGTCTTATATTTTTATCCCGAACTTAAGCCCTAGAGATAGAAGCCCTGGCACATGTTTCATGCTCGAATTTAATTAGAGTGTAAGGCCCGAGTTTTGATCCATTCTTGGCCCGAGATCTTGAATACTTAAACCCCTTGAAAACCTAAAAACCCTCATTATCTTCTACTTCTCTTTCTAGCCGCAGAAAGAGCATCTCCATACCAGCCGACCTTAATTCTATTTTCCTCCTTTTTGATAGCTGCGTGCCCTCTTTTATTAGTAGCCATCATTTCGGGTATGATGCAGGGAAGCAAGCTGGCTCCCTGAGTAAATGGAGAGGTGAGCTTTGGTCAATGATTGTAGGCGCAAGGAGTGGAGGAAGTTTATATTTAATTAGGACAAATCACTACGTCTATTTTTCCCCTCTCTCATTCGGTTTTCATTCGAGCATGTTGGTGATCGAATGGAGTTCAAAGTCGTGATCAGAGTTGAACAGCAAATTTGAAGATATCGAGCAAATTGATTGAAGATTCGAGCAGACATCATCCTTATTCGGTAGTCCTTTTCCCCGTTTTGTTTTGTGTTCTTTCTTATTCGGTTTCAGTCTTGAATCGGTATTAACTTGGGCAGTTGTAGGGCTGCATCTTGAGTACCAATCTGTGAAGAAACCGAACCCGAGAGGGGCTCGGTTCTTGTTGTCCTAGCTGTGATATCGTGTTGTTGTTTGGCTTTAGTTTGTTGCTGTTTTGTGGCTTCGTGATTAGCAGAGCTGAAGTGGAGTACCGCAGCGGAGCAGATTCTCCCGAGCAGATTATTTCGAGCAGAAAACAAAACCGAGTCTCAAGCATTGTGATAGTTCCGGTAGTCGCTTCTTCCGTTTTCGTCCTTTTGATCAATCTATCGTCGCTTGTTGTTAATAGAGTTTGTTGCAGAGTTTTGGAGGGGCTGTGACTGAGCCATGGATGGCTCGGGTCTAATCACTAATTTTATTTAGAGTCGGGTTGGGTTAAATATCGTTTGAAGATTAGCTAAACGTTTTTATAACCGAAAGACCGGGAACCGAACCCGTAGGGTTCTTGGTGCCCTAAATCGAGTGGATTTCTTAAATAAAACCAATAAGATTATGAGAATATAATCTTCTGTGATGAAAAGTGATTTCAGGGCTGTCGGGTGCCTCGAGTTATACGGGTTGATGTCGGGTTTGTCAAAACGAGTTTTAATCAAAATTAAGTTTTGGACAGAATCTGTCTTCTATCTTTGAGTCTGTTTTTAATACACTTAAGATACGTTTTTGGATTTTTGCCCGTGCTGGTCACTTGTTTTCTGAGATATCTTTTCAACGCCGCAACCCTCTCGTCAATCCGATTTACGGTTTAAAAGTTATAACCAAATTAGTATGCTGCTGTTAGGAATTCTACCTGTGCAGTTTGTCTGTCTTGCATCACTGTTTTGAGACACTTAGATTCTGTTTTGGCCAGTGACCGTCTCACAGTAAATTGTAGTTCTGATTGTCTTCTAGCCATGGTTAAAATATGAGGAAAATCTAATAAACCATTTAGGCGTTATGGCAGTTCCCGTGAGACTGACGGGGGCTGCCAGTTTTCTGAAATAAGTCCTCGGGTAAGATTTTAATTCCGGGTTTCACTTTTTGGTTTTAGGACCGTCTAGGAGATAACGTGCTGTACTTCTGATTGTCGGGAACCCTTTGGAGCTTACGTTTCTCGAGGTGAGTGTTCTCACCGTATATTCAGTTATAACAATACGTGCATGACTCATATGGTTAACTGCTTGATCTGTTGTACTATCTGTGTGTTGATCTGTTTTCTGAGTAACTGTTTTATATACTACTGATCTGAGACGGACGTGCCGAGTATCTGAGCCGGTACCAAGTCATTCTGTGCTACTAAGTGATAGGGCTATCTGTGTGGTTTATGTTAGGAATGGAAACATAAAAATAATTAACAAATCTCAGTGGAAATTCTGTGTGGGCCTTGTGGCAAATTCTGTGTGGGCCCTTGTGGCAAATACTGTGTGGGCCCTTGTGGCAAATTCTGTGTGGGCCCTTGTGGCATTTTAGTGTAAGGAGAGGCGAGGTTGATCTCTCGACTCGAATTACACAAGCGCGCTATATAAATTTAAAAGATACAAAAACTGAGAAAAATAACTTAGTGGTAAATGATTAGGAGTTCACTTGTGTGCCCTCATGTATTGTATGTTGTAGTTGTTTATACTTTGAGTTTATTCACTCAGCTTCCCCGCTGACCCAAAATCTCCCTCCCATTTTCAGGTACTAGCAAGGGGAAAGAGAAGGTGGACGGTTGACGGCTGTACTACGTGCGGATGTGAAACGTTTTACTATTTTAAAAACTATGAATTTTATTTAATACATTTCCGCATTTAATACATTTTATGTTAAACAAATATTTTGGGAATTTTTATGGGACCTTTTTGGTATAATATTATTTTTTAAAAAATTTTAAAAATCTTGTAAATTTTAGGGTGTTACAAGTTGGTATCAGAGCACTGACTTGAGGGATTTGGGTTCGCAAGGGGCGAATTCAAACTCAAGTTGAAATATTTTTTTTTTGGAAAGAGTAAAACCGTTTCTAAGAGAAGTTTCACATCAAACGTACAGCATGTCACGTCGACTCTCGCTTTTCCTGACGCCGGTAATATTTAAGAGCTTTTATTTATTTGAGAATTTTGTTGAATTATGTGTATTGAGGAATGACAAATATGAGAATTTCTGTTATTATTTTGAGTATAATCCTGATTTAACTCTGAGGGTATTTCGCGATGAGGATCGTTTTTCTGAGTATATTTTCCGTGTGTTATTCTGAGTGCATCTGCGTTTACTTGAGTCAAGGCTCGACGCTCAAGGGTCAAGGTGTAAAGCCCAAGGCTCAAGGCTCAAGGCTTAAGGCTCAAGGCTCAAGGCTCAAGGCTCAAGGCTCAAGGCTCAAGGGTCAAGGATCAAGGGTCAAGGTTCAAGGTTCAAAGCTCAAGGCTCAAGGGTCATCGCTCAAGGATAAAGGCTCAAAAGTCAAGGCTCAAGGTTCAAGGGTCTTTGCTCAAGGCTCAAAGCACAAAGGATCAAGGCTCAAGGCCCAACGCTCAAGGATCAACGCTCAAGGATCAACGCTCAAGGATCAACGCTCAAGGCTCAACCCTTAAGGCTCAAAGGCTCAAGGGTTAAGGTTCAAGGGTCAAATCTCAAGATTCAAGGCCAAACGCTGAAGGCACAAGGCTCAAGATTCAAGGTTTAACGCTAAAGTTTAAAGGCTCAAGGCTCAACGCTCCAGCCTCGAGTATCATGGCTCAAGCCTCAAGTCTCAAGGCTCAAGGCTAGAGGCTCAACGCTCAAGTCTCAAGTCTCAAGGCTCAAGGCTAAAGGCTCAAGGTTCATGGGTGAAGGCTCAAAAGTCAAGGGTCAAGGGTCAAGGCTCGAGGCTTAAGGCTCGAGGCTCAAAGATCAAGGCTCAAGGCTCAAGGCTCAAGGCTCAAGGCTCAAGGCTCAAGGCTCAAGGCTCAAGGTTCAAGGCTCAATGCTCAAGGCTCAAGGCTCAAGGCTCAAGGCTCAAGGCTCAAGGCTCAAGGCTCAAGGCTCAAGGCTCAAGTCTCAAGGCTCAAGGCTCAAGGCTCAAGGCTCAAGGCTCAAGGCTCAAGGCTAAAGACTCAAGGTTCACGAGTCAAGGTTCAAGGCTCAAGGTTCAAGGCTCAAGGCTCGAGGTTCAAAGCTCAAAGCTCAAGCCTTAACGCTCAAGGCTAAGGACTCAAGGCTCAATGCTCAAGAGTCAAGGTTCAACGCACAAGTTTCAAGGCTCAAGGCTCAAGGCTCAAGGCTCAAGGCTCAAGGATCGAGGCTCAAGGTTCAAGGATCAAGGCTCAAGGCTCATGTTTCAAGGTTCAAGGCTCAAGGCTCATGGCTCAAGGCGCAAGGCTCAAGGCTCAAGGCTCAAGGCTCAAGGCTCAAGGCTCAAGGCTCAAAGCTCAAGGCTCAAGTCTCAAGTCTCAAGGCTCAAGGCTCAAGGCTAAAGGCTCAAGGTTCATGGGTCAAGGTTCATGGGTCAAGGGTTAAGGCTCAAGGCTCAAGTCTAAAAGATCAAGGCTTAAGGCTCAAGGCTCAAGGCTCAAGGGTCAAGGCTCAAGGTTCAAGGGTCAAGGATCAAGGGTCAAGGTTCAAGGTTCAAAGCTCAAGGCTCAAGGGTTATGGCTCAAGGATCAAGGCTCAAAAGTCAAGGCTCAAGGTTCAAGGGTCTTTGCTCAAGGCTCAAACCTCAAAGGATCAAGGCTCAAGGCTAAACGCTCAAGGATCAATGCTCAAGGATCAATGCTCAAGGATCAACGCTCAAGGCTCAACCCTTAAGGCTCAAAGGCTCAAGTGTTAAGGTTCAAGGGTCAAATCTCAAGATTCAAGGCCCAAGGCTGAAGGCACAAGGCTCAAGAGTCAAGGTTAAACGCTAAAGTTTAAAGGCACAAGGCTCAAGGCTCCAGCCTCAAGTATCATGGCTCAAGGCTCAAGGCTCAAGGCTCAAGGCTTAAGGCTCAAGGCTCAAGGCTCAAGGCTCAAGGCTATAGGCTCAACGCTCAAGTCTCAAGTCTCAACGCTCAAGGCTAAAGGCTCAAGGTTCATGGGTGAAGGCTCAAAAGTCAAGGGTCAAGGCTCGAGGCTTAAGGCTCAAGGCTTAAGGCTCAAGGTTCAAGGCTCAAGGCTCAACGCTCAAGGCTCAAGGCTAAAGGCTGAAGGCTCAAGGCTCAACGCTTCAGTTTCAAGGCTCAAGGCTCAAGACTCAAGGTTCACGAGTCAAGGTTCAAGGTTCAAGGCTCAAGGTTCAAGGCTCAAGGATCGAGGTTCAAAGCTCAAAGCTCAAGCCTTAACGCTCAAGGCTAAAGACTCAAGGCTAAAGGCTCAAGAGTCAAGGTTCAACGCACAAGTTTCAAGACTCAAGGCTCAAGGCTCAAGGCTCAAGGCTCAAGGATCGAGGATCGAGGCTCAAGGCTCAAGGATCAAGGCTCAAGGCTCATTTTTCAAGGTTCAAGGCTCAAGGCTCATGGCTCAAGGCTCAAGGCTCACGGCACAAGGCTCAAGTCTCAAGGCTCAAGGCTCAAGGCTCAAGGCTCAAGGCTCAAGGCTCAAGGCTCAAGGCTCAAGGCTCAAGGCTCAAGGCTCAAGGCTCATGGCTCAAGGCTCAAGGCTCAAGGCTCAAGGCTCAAGGCTCAAGGCTCAACGCTTCAGTTTCAAGGCTCTAGGCTCAAGACTCAAGGTCTACGAGTCAAGGTTCAAGGTTCAAGACTGAAGGTTCAAGGTTCAAGGCTCGAGGCTCAAAGCTCAAAGCTCAAGCCTTAACGCTCAAGGCTCAAGGATCGAGGCTCAAGGCTCAAGGATCAAGGCTCAAGGCTCAAGGCTCATGTTTCAAGGTTCAAGGCTCAAGGCTCATGGCTCAACGCTCAAGGCTCAACGCTCAAGGCTCCAGCCTCAAGTATCATGGCTCAAGGCTCAAGGCTCAAGGCTCAAGGCTATAGGCTCAACGCTCAAGTCTCAAGTCTCAACGCTCAAGGCTAAAGGCTCAAGGTTCATGGGTGAAGGCTCAAAAGTCAAGGGTCAAGGCTCGAGGCTTAAGGCTCGAGGCTTAAGGCTCAAGGTTCAAGGCTCAAGGCTCAAGGCTCAAGGCTCAAGGCTCAAGGCTCAAGGCTCAAGGCTCAAGGCTAAAGGCTGAAGGCTCAAGGCTCAACGCTTCAGTTTCAAGGCTCAAGGCTCAAGACTCAAGGTTCATGAGTCAAGGTTCAAGGTTCAAGGTTCAAGGCTCAAGGTTCAAGGCTCAAGGATCGAGGTTCAAAGCTCAAAGCTCAAGCCTTAACGCTCAAGGCTAAAGACTCAAGGCTCAAGAGTCAAGGTTCAACGCACAAGTTTCAAGGCTCAAGGCTCAAGGAACAAGGCTCAAGGGTCAAGGCTCAAGGCTCAAGGCTCAAGGATCGAGGCTCAAGGCTCAAGGCTCAAGGCTCAAGGCTCAAGGCTCATGTTTCAAGGTTCAAGGCTCAAGGCTCATGGCTCAAGGCTCAAGGCTCAAGGCTCAAGGCTCAAGGCTCAAGGCTCACGGCTCAAGGCTCAAGGCTCAAGTCTCAAGGCTCAAGGCTCAAGGCTCAAGGCTCAAGGCTCAAGGCTCAAGGCTCAAGGCTCAAGCCTCAAGGCTCAAGGCTCAAGGCTCAAGGCTCAAGGCTTAAAGCTCAAGGCTCAAGTCTCAAGTCTCAAGGCTAAAGGCTGAAGGCTAAAGGCTAAAGGTTCATGGGTCAATGGTCAAGGGTCATGGGTCAAGGGTTAAGGCTCAAGGCTCGAGGCTCGAGGCTCAAGGCTCAAGTCTCAAAGATCAAGGCTCAAGGCTCAAGGCTCAAGGCTCAAGGCTCAAGGCTCAAGGCTCAATGCTCAAGGCTCAAGGCTCAAGGGTCACGAGTCAAGGTTCAAGGTTCAAAGCTCAATGTTCAAGGCTCGAGGCTCAAGGCTCAAAGCTCAAGGCTCAACGCTCAAGTTTCAAGGCTCAAGGCTCAAGGCTCAAGGATCGAGGCTCAAGGCTCAAGGCTCAAGGCTCAAGGATCAAGGCTCAAGGCTCAAGGATCAAGGCTCAAGGCTCAAGGCTCAAGGCTCAAGGCTCATGTTTCAAGGTTCAAGGCTCAAGGCTCATGGCTCAAGGCTCAAGGCTCAAGGCTCAAGGCTCAAGGCTCAAGGCTCAAGTCTCAAGGCTCAAGGCTCAAGGCTCAAGGTTCAAGGCTCAAGGCTCAAGCATGAAGTCTAAAGGCTCAAGGTTCATGGGTCAAGGTTCATGGGTCAAGGGTTAAGGCTCAAGGGTCGAGGCTCGAGGCTCAAGGCTCAAGTCTCAAAGATCAAGGCTCAAGCTCAAGGCTCAAGGATCAAGGCTCAAGGCTCAAGGCTCAAGGCTCAAGGCTCCAGGCTCAAGGCTCCAGGCTCAAGGCTCAAGGCTCAAGGCTCAAGGCTCAAGTCTCAAGGCTCAAGGCTCAAGGCTCAAGGTTCAAGGCTCAAGGCTCAAGCCTGAAGGCTAAAGGCTCAAGGCTCATGGGTCAAGGTTCATGGGTCAAGGCTCAAGGCTCGAGGCTCAAGGCTAAAGTCTCAAAGATCAAGGCTCAAGGCTCAAGGATCAAGGCTCAAGGCTCAAGGCTCAAGGATCAAGGCTCAAGGCTCAAGGCTCAAGGCTCAAGGCTCAAGGCTCAAGGCTCAATGCTCAAGGCTCAAGGCTCAAGGCTCAAGGTTCATGAGTAAAGGTTCAAGGCTCAATGTTCAAGGCTCGAGGCTCAAGGCTCAAAGCTCAAGGCTCAACGCTCAAGGCTCAAGGCTCAAGAGTCAAGGTTCAACGCTCAAATTTTAAGGCTCAAGGCTCAAGGCTTAAGGTTCAAGGCTCAAGGGTCAAGGGTCAAGGCTCAAGGCTCAAGGCTCAAGGCTCAAGGCTCAAGGCTCAAGGCTCAAGGCTCAAGGCTCATGGCTCAAGGCTCAAGGCTCATGGCTCAAGGCTCAAGACTCAAGGCTCAAGGTTCAAGGTTCGAAGCTCAAGGCTCAAGGGTCACGGCTCAAGGGTCAAGGCTCAAGGGTCAAGGCTGAAGGCTAAAGGCTAAAGGCTAAAGGTTCATGGGTCAAGGGTCAAGGGTCATGGGTCAAGGGTTAAGGCTCAAGGCTCGAGGCTCGAGGCTCAAGGCTCAAGTCTCAAAGATCAAGGCTCAAGGCTCAATGCTCAAGGCTCAAGGCTCAATGCTCGAGGCTCAAGGCTCAAGGCTCAAGGGTCACGAGTCAAGGTTCAAGGTTCAAAGCTCAATGTTCAAGGCTCGAGGCTCAAGGCTCAAAGCTCAAGGCTCAACGCTCAAGTTTCAAGGTTCAAGGCTCAAGGCTCAAGGCTCAAGGATCGAGGCTCAAGGCTCAAGGCTCAAGGATCAAGGCTCAAGGCTCAAGGATCAAGGCTCAAGGCTCAAGGCTCAAGGCTCATGTTTCAAGGTTCAAGGCTCAAGGCTCATGGCTCAAGGCTCAAGGCTCAAGGCTCAAGGCTCAAGGCTCAAGGCTCAAGGCTCAAGGCTCAAGGCTCAAGGCTCAAGTCTCAAGGCTCAAGGCTCAAGGCTCAAGGTTCAAGGCTCAAGGCTCAAGCATGAAGTCTAAAGGCTCAAGGTTCATGGGTCAAGGTTCATGGGTCAAGGGTTAAGGCTCAAGGCTCGAGGCTCGAGGCTCAAGGCTCAAGTCTCAAAGATCAAGGCTCAAGCTCAAGGCTCAAGGATCAAGGCTCAAGGCTCAAGGCTCAAGGCTCAAGGCTCCAGGCTCAAGGCTCAAGGCTCAAGGCTCAAGTCTCAAGGCTCAAGGCTCAAGGCTCAAGGTTCAAGGCTCAAGGCTCAAGGCTCAAGCCTGAAGGCTAAAGGCTCAAGGTTCATGGGTCAAGGTTCATGGGTCAAGGCTCAAGGCTCGAGGCTCAAGGCTCAAGTCTGAAAGATCAAGGCTCAAGGCTCAAGGATCAAGGCTCAAGGCTCAAGGCTCAAGGCTCAAGGCTCATGGTTCAAGGCTCAAG
Source organism: Calendula officinalis (assembly GCA_963853835.1). Lineage (NCBI taxonomy): Eukaryota > Viridiplantae > Streptophyta > Magnoliopsida > Asterales > Asteraceae > Calendula > Calendula officinalis. The sequence goes on from OY970833.1 coordinate 11,129,106, forward strand.
GCTCAAGGCTCAATGCTCAAGGCTCAAGGCTCAAGGTTCATGAGTAAAGGTTCAAGGCTCAATGTTCAAGGCTCGAGGCTCAAGGCTCAAAGCTCAAGGCTCAACGCTCAAGGCTCAAGGCTCAAGAGTCAAGGTTCAACGCTCAAATTTTAAGGCTCAAGGCTCAAGGCTTAAGGTTCAAGGCTCAAGGGTCAAGGCTCAAGGGTCAAGGCTCAAGGCTCAAGGCTCAAGGCTCAAGGCTCAAGGCTCAAGGCTCAAGGCTCAAGGCTCATGGCTCAAGGATCAAGGCTCATGGCTCAAGGCTCAAGAATCAAGGCTCAAGGTTCAAGGTTCGAAGCTCAAGGCTCAAGGGTCACGGCTCAAGGGTCAAGGCTCAAGGGTCAAGGCTGAAGGCTCAATGTTCAAGAGTCAAGGTTCAATGTTCAAGGCTCAAGGTTCGAGGCTCAAGGCTCAAGGCACAAGGCACAAGGCTCAAGGCTCAAGGCTCAAGGCTCAAGGCTCAAGGCTCAAGGCTCAAGGCTCACGGGTCAAGGCTCAAGGCTCAAGGCTCAAGGCTCAAGGCTCAAGGCTCAAGGCTCAAGGCTCAAGGCTCAAGGCTCAAGGCTTAAGTCTCAAGGTTCAAATTTCAAGGACAACGCTCATGGCTCAAGGCTCAAGGGTCAAGGATCAAGGGTCAAGGTTCAAGGTTCAAAGCTCAAGGCTCAAGGGTCATGGCTCAAGGGTCATGACTCAAGGATCAAGGCTCAAAAGTCAAGGCTCAAGGCTCAAGGTTCAAGGCTCTTGGCTCAAGGCTCAAAGCTCAAAGGATAGAGGCTCAAGGATCAACGCTCAAGGCTCAACACTTAAGGCTCAAAGGCTCAAGGGTTAAGGTTCAAGGGTCAAAGCTCAAGGTTCAAGGCCCAAGGTGGAAGGAACAAGGCTCAAGAGTCTAGGTTAAACGCTCAAGTTTCAAGGCTCAAGGCTCAAGGGTTAAGGTTCAAGGGTCAAAGCTCAAGGTTCAAGGCCCAAGGTGGAAGGAACAAGGCTCAAGAGTCAAGGTTAAACGCTCAAGTTTCAAGGCTCAAGGCTCAAGGCATATTCAAGGCTTGTACAAGGTGAGTACCTTTCAAACTTATTCATTGAATGAAAAAGAAAAGATTTTTGAGTATATATGATTGTTGATCTTAAAACTTTAGTACAGAAAGAAAAAGCTTTAAAACTTACAATTTTACAACTTGAAAAAGTAAATAATGAACACTTAGATAAATTGGCAAAATTAAAAGATTTAGAACTTGATTTTTTAAATTTACAGGAAATGAACCAAAGATTAGCTGATAAAGCACATTTACATAAACTTGCAAAAGAAAAATTTGAAAAACAATGTAAATCATGGGGAAATGCTTCTATTAAGATAAATAAATGTTTAACTCAACAATTTCCTTATAATGTGAGGGCTGCACTTGGTGTTGATCCTTAGTTTAAAAATAGAAACAATTTTGCTGATTTATTTGAAGAATTCAATCATTTGAATCCTGTTAAATTTATAAAGTCGAAAACGTTATGTGAAGCTAGTTGTCAAACTGACTCAGATGATGAGAATAAAATTATTTCAGACCAATCTCAACCCATTGGTCCCTCTATCTGCTCCAAGTGCTATACTGAACTACAAGATATCAGTATTGAATTTCCTTTATCGGATACTGAACCCGATGTAGATCAGTATGACACCTCAGCTGTTCCACCTTTTGAATTATTATTTAATATTATTCCATACTCTGAAAATAATATTTTAAAAACTTTGGAAACAAATTCTGTATCAACCAAGAAATCTAATACTGAAGTTGAAGGCCCGTCTGAGTCAAATACTCAAAAATCTCAAGAAACTGTTTAGGTGGTCATTTTAAAAAATGATACAAAAAATAAAGCACTTTCAACAGGTTCCAAAAGTGGTAAAGGAACTAAGTCTAAGCAAAAGCAAAAACAGACACCTTTACCAAATAAAAAGAAAGACTCATCTCCTAAAAAGATTTTTAAAAAGGATCTAAAATCTCCTATTAAAAATGATAAAAATAGTCTTTTAAAATCTATTGGTGATCAAATTAAAGTTTTAAGTCAGAAATTTGCAAAACTGCCTTATACTGATCAACCAAAAGAAAAACAGTTTTAAAAAATTCCTTATGAAAACTTGTTTAGAAATAGGCCTAGAAAATGCTACAAATGTCATCATACTGGTCATAAAGGAGATGAGTGTAGAACTAATCTCTTAAATCCTAGGTACTCACTACCAAAGAAAAGGAGGGATCGACAGTCAGTGCCACAACAGACAACCAATACTGGTTCTCCTAAAGTGATACTGACTCCCTCAAGAACTGAGACTAAAAAGGATAAAAATGTTAACCATACCAAAGGTCCCATTTTCAAATGGGTTCCTAAAAAGAACTAATCCTTATTTTGTGTCTTGTGCAGGGTGATAGAAAATGGTACCTTGATAGTGGCTGCTCAAGACACATGACTGGCAGTATGGAGTACCTTCAGCATTACACACCAAAGAAGGGTCCTTCTGTCAGGTTTGGGATGATTCAATAGGAAAGACAAAGGGTTATGGGGAGATTAAAGCTGGCAACATTACCTTCAAAAGGGTTGCATATGTAGAGGGTCTAAAACACAATCTGCTCAGTATTAGTCAGATGTGTGATGATGACAAGGAAGTAAGGTTCAGAAAGATTGCAGGCATCATTTACAATGAAAAAGGACAATCCAGAACTGAACTGGATGTGGCACAAGAAGCTCTCTAACATCAACTTCAGAAACATCAATGGGCTCAGTATTAAGAAGTTGGTGAGATGGTTGCCCACAATTACTTATTCTAAAGATTAGTTGTGTACAACATGTGAAATGGGCAAGCAGAAGAATATTTCATTTAAATGTAAAGTCAATCATTGAATCAATGGACCTCCTACTATGATACACATGGATCTTTTTGGCTGAATCAGTACACCATCTCTGTGCAAAAAGATCTATACTCTTGTCTTGGTTGATGAATTCTCAAGATACACTTGGATCATCTTCTTGAAGGCCAAATCAGATGCAACCACAGAAATCATTGCATTTATTAAAAGAGAAGAGCTCCAGAAAGGTACCAAGGTCAAACAACTAAGAAGTGACCATGGTACTGAATTCATGAACTCAATACTGGCAAGTTTCTTTGAAGACAAGGGAATTATACAAATTTTCTCTGGAGCCTACACACCACAACAAAATCATGTTGTAGAAATAAAAAATAGAACACTGATTGAAGCTGTAAGAACTTTGTTATGCCATGCTGGACTGGCATGTGCTTTTGGGCAGAAGCTGTAAACTATGCAAAATTTACACAGAATAGAACCACTGTAGTCCAGAGACATCACAAGACTCCTTATGACTTATATCATGGCAGACTTGCCAATGTGGAATACTTCCACATCTTTGGGAGCAAATGCTTTGTACTTAGTACTAAGCAAAATCTCAACAAATTTGCTCCCAAAGCAAATGAAGGCATTTTTATGGGCTACTCACCTCACTCCAAGGCCTTCAGAGTGTATGTGCTTTCTACAAAGGTGATTGAAGAATCCATCCATGTTACCTTTGATGAAAATTCGAATGAGCATTCTACTTCAGCAAAAGAGGACATAAGTGGTATTCAAACCTTATGTAATCTAGAAAACTCTAATGCTGAACAGTCCAAGAGTCACCCATATCATGTTTCACATGATATGAGTGATGATGATCAAGATTTAACTTAATATGGAAAAATGCAACAAATACTGTGGTTCCCAACAATGAGAATCTCAACACTGAGTTCTCAAATCTTGATCTTAATCATTCCACTTATGAAGTGGGAGAATCATCCAATCCACCACAAGTACCAACCATAAATCTGCAAAATGAAGAATCCAACCATCCTGAGTAGTCCTATACTGAAGAGAACTCAAATCAGTATGAGACTGGCAACCCATCAGTCCAACAAGAGGTTGTTGATACTACTTCAATTGCTACCTTAGGTTCAAATCTAAGGGAGCACAAAGACCATCCACATACAAATATCATTGGTCCTGTTGAAGAAGGAGTACAAACAAGGAGAACACTAACCTTTGAACCCCAGGAAACTGCCAATTTTTGTTTCTTTTCAAGTTTCTTATCTACCACGGAACCCAAGAAGGCTGATAAAGTCTTATTAGATGAAGATTGGGTAGAAGCTATGCAAGAAGAGCTTATAGAGTTTGAAAGAAACAAAGTATGGAACTTAGTACCACCCCAACTGGAAAAAACTATAATTGGTACTAAGTGGGTGTTCAGAAATATAATGGACAAAGATGGTTTTGTCATCAGGAATAAAGCAAGACTGGTTGCTCAGGGCTACATGCAAGAGGAAGGTATTGACTATGATGAAACATTTGCACCAGTTGCAAGAATTGAAGCAATTAGGCTATATCTTGCATATGCAGCCTTCAAGAACTTCAAGGTTTATCAAATGGATGTCAAAAGTGCCTTTCTCAATGGAAAACTACAAGTGAAGTTTATGTTAAACAACCCCCAGGTTTTGTTGATCCTAAATTTCCTAATTATGTTTTCAAGCTTGATAAAGCTTTGTATGGGCTCAAAAAAGCTCCAAGAGCCTGGTATGAGACCCTGTCTGAGTACTTAATTGAAAATAAATTTATTCGTGGTAAAATTGATAAAACTTTATTTTCAAAAAGAAAAGGGTCTGGCATCTTACTCATTCAGATATATGTGGATGACATCATCTTTGGCTCCACTGACAAGTCAATGTGTGATTGGTTTGCAAAGATTATGTCATCGCAGTATCAGATGAGTATGATGGGAGAACTTACTTATTTTCTAGGTGTACAAGTTGATTAGAATCCTGATGGCACCTTTATAAACCAAAGTAAGTATGTGCATGACATGCTGAAGAAATACAAATTTGAAATCTTATATTCTATGCACACCCCTGTGAGTACTCATGATAAGATAAGTAAGGATGAAACTGATAAACCAGTATGTCAATCCACATACCGAGGTATGATTTGTTCCTTACTTTACTTAACAACTAGCAGGCCTGATATCATGCTTGCAACATGTTTGTGTGCTTGGTATCAGGCTGATCCCAAAGAATCTCATATGAAAGTTGTTAAGAGAATTTTTAGGTATTTATCTGGTACTCCTAATATGGGTCTTTGGTATCCCAAAGATTCATATTTTTCTCTTGAACGGTACACAGATGCAGATTATGCAGGTTGTAGGTTGGATAGAAAGAGCACGAGTGGAGGATACCAATTCCTTGGTGGAAGATTGGTTGGTTGGTCATCCAAGAAACAAAATTCAGTAGCAACTTCAACTGCAGAAGCTGAATATGTAGCTGCAGGATGTTGTTGTGCTCAACACTTATGGATGCAGTACCAACGCATGGACTATGAATTTGTCTTTAAAAACACACCAATCTATTGTGATAACAAGAGTGCTATTCCTATCACTGAAAATCCAGTCCATCACTCAAGAACTAAGCACATTGATATTAGACACCACTTTATCCTAGATAATGTGGAAAAGGGTAAGGTTCAGGTAGATTATGTCCCAACAGAGGACCAATTAGCTAATGTATTTACTAAACCTCTTTCAGAAGCGAGGTTTATGTATTACTAGGACAATTGGGAATGCTAAACCCTTGAAATTATTTTTTCATAAAAATTCATTCCTATACTGATCTTTCAGTATTGACCCAATACTGATCATTTCAGTATAGCTCGTCTGGTATATTATTTTTAATTTTTTTAAATTTTTTTATTAATTTATAGATAAAATAAAATGTTTTTATTAATTTAAATTTTTTTTAATTTAATTTTTTTTAATACTTTATCAGTATTGGAAGTTCTGGAGTTATAACACTGATTACAAAACCTCATAGTCCCCAACGGTAACTTTCCATTCTAAAAAGTTACCGTTGGAAGAGGATAAGGCTGTCATTTCAATGATTTTACTTCCCAATACTGTCATCATTGCCATTTAAATTAAAAATAGCCGTTTACTCGTTTGCAATTCATTTTTATGCTATTTTCTCTCTCAAATTCTCTCTTCTACTAACGATTTCAATCTTTTTGCAAGCAAACATTCAAATCGTAATCACAGATCGATGGCAAATTTCCAATTCATTGCACCGAATGATGCACCTGCAAGAGATTTCCAAAGGGACGAACTCCCAAACTTTACGAGGAACAACATAACTGCAAATTTCGATATTCCTCAACGTTGGGTATGTCCTCAATTTCGACAAATGATTACCTATCTGAGGCATAGCCCAATCTCGAATGCTCTTCAACTGTTTCCAAGAGCGATATACCCAGCAATGCTCTACGAATTTTGGGACACCGCAGATTTAGACTCTCCAGAGATGATTGCAGGATGCGTAATCACAGGTCAAAGACGAGCATTCGTGTCAAATGCCATTATTAGAAGTGATCTTCAACTACCAGAGCATGCCCAGTATGATGAATTTATTGATCGTGATTCTTCACGCTCCGTGTTGCCACTCCTTGGATGACAACAAACAATAAGGACAATCAAGAGGCATGAATTTGGTCCCATGTGGGGAATTATGATATCTACCATAATTCGATGTATGACCCACAAAACAGGGGTTCTAGATCAAATCAATGACTTTGGAATGCAAATGGTACATGCCATAACCACAGCAGGCACATTGATTATACAAGACTGATCTTCAATGAGTTTGCCTCGCTAATTCAGGCATGACAAAGGAATCCTAATGTTCCTTTTTGCAGGTTTTTTTAATCATCTTCCAACACTCCATGCTAGACAACATGTATGATGATTTTGATGGAGTAAGAGCAGATCTTCCCCCAATCCATGAAAAGATCTTCTTCCATCAGCCTAGGGAGGAAGAACCACCACTCAGTGCCACTATGTTGGCCATTGCTCAGGCTCACATAGATGATGATGAAGATGAAGATGATACTGATGAAGATGATGAAATATATGATGACAATGGTGATGATGCCAATGATGATGTTGTAATGGAGGATGTTCAACCCCCTCCAGTACAAGAAGCAGAACCTGATGCTCCTCATACTGCATCAGATTCTGATGCTGAAGACCAACCCTTAATCATTCGAAGAAGCGCTAGAAGACAGTTAAGTCCAGTATTCATGGGTGCTTTATCAACAGACTCAGTGTTGCATAGTCACCATCCAACACTAACTCCTTCAATGGAAGAATAACATCAAATTGCATCACAGGCTGCTCTTCCAGAATCAGAACAAGAAAACATTTCTCAACCACCACCAATCGTGGAACCACATGTTCCACTTAATGAAATTGAATATGAGCAGCACAATCAACACAATCTGGAAGAAGCTCAGGAAAGAGGACAACAAGGTCCAGAAGGTGTTGGAGGCTCAAATCAACATACAAATGATCCAGCACCGACCTCTGTTGAAGGAAGGAGACTATCTGACAAAGTCTCAGGTATGAATTTCTAATAAAACCCTAAACATTCTATATATATATATATATATATATATATATATATATATATATATATATATATATATATATATATATAGAACCAAAGACTAAGTATTGGCGTGTACCAACTCAATACTGACCAAAGTCTCAAACGATTTTTTTAATATATATCCTCTTAAGGCCAACATAGTTAGCCCACTACTACTATGAAATAATTCTACACTGAGCACAAAAGATCATTGTCAGTCTACAGTTGTTTTACCACAAAAAGAAAAAAGACAATGTTGGTTGATGTCATACTGACACACACTGGTGCTGCTTTTATCATGCCCAATTTATGTTAAACTGGATCACATGCTTTAAGAAATGATCACAAACCCTAAAGCCACCCCATCCAAAATATTAACCATGGGGTTTATGTTGGAATATGCTTCACGCGTATAACATATAGTTATATGGCTAGTTGTTTGTGAGCCTAAAGGGTCACACACTTAAACACTTAACACCATATAGTATATAGTGTAATTAGGGTAATTACATTATATAAGCTACATGCTTGTATATAATAAGTTTAATATTAATTGTTAATATTGAAACTTTATTGTAAGCAAACTAGAAGAAACAAAACCTAGGGACTAGAGTGAAAATAAAACAAATGTTGTTTTTGGAAATCATTAAAGAGTCTTTATGGTACCATGAAGAGTGTTGAATGGCACCATAAAATCCCTCTTTGACCTCACTCTTGGCCGTCCCCTATACACACACTTGTAGGTGTTTCTGTTTTTTTTTTTTGCTCTCAAGAATCAAAAACTAGCATCCTCCTTTGGTGTTCTTGATTGTGTTGTGTGGACTTTCTTTTAGAGGTATTCTAATTGAATACTTGGTTTCAATCCATCACCAACTCCATCCGATTCCTACAAGATCAAAGGCTTCAAGGGTATGAAATGTTCATCCAATCTCTTTGATTTATTTATTAGTTTAATTGTATGATTTAATATTAGATCCGTTCATGTGATTAAATCTTTCCGCTGCATTTTGGTTCTTGTTTTAACCGAAAATTAACATTAGTGGTATCACGAGTCATTATATTAATCATATAATTTGCTAGATTTTGTGAAAAGTGGCAAAAACCAAGTTTTTTTGGTGTTTTTTTGATCCCGATCGGAAGAAAAAAAACCCCACGGGTTTAGTTTTTTTTTTTTTTTAAAATTAAATAAGTGGGTTAAAATATGGTATTTTTGGAACCCCATTGTCACTTGTTACAAAATCAAATCAAAAAAAAAATTAATCTTGTTATTGTTTAATTTTTTTTTTGATTATTTGGCTTGGATTTAATTTTTAATTCCATTTTGTTGATATGGCAAAACATGTATTTTTGCCATATCCCAAGCCAAAGCCTTGTCAATTGTTGCTTGTTTGTGCAAACCGATGAAAGCCTAGACCGTTTGTGAATGAATGTGGTTGATGTTTGGTTGTTTGGTTATTTTGGGAAAAGCCATGTTTTTTGGCTTAATTGTTGTAATTTGTTTCATTTTTTTTTCTTTTATTTTTGGTGCCATTTTTGGGGCAATTTGTAATGTAAAAGTAACAGAATAGATTGTATTTATTTTATCTTTTTATTGTAAATTGTTGACAAAAAATATTGAAGACTAATGAAGAAAACAACAAATTTCCGTCACAAACGCGAGGGCTGCACGAAAACAGGTTTTCCAGAGGCATACGGACTCCGTTTTGGGCGATTCAAAAGCCTAAAATGCTTGAAAAGTCGTGGGCTACAACTTTCCATAAGGCCAGGAAGACCAACGACGAATCCTTCAGTGACTTTTCGGGCTTCAAAGTCTGCTGGAATTTTCTGGCAGATTACACTTTTTCACAATTTTGGGTTCTACTTGCTCAAGAATGTCTTGGAGCAAGTGGGAGCCCATTGGGTTTATGTAGGCCCATTTGGGTTCATGTTGGCCCGTCCCCTAGTTTGACCCTTCGGTCCGTCGTGATGACTCACGTGACCGAACCTAGGATTTCATCGGTCGAGGTTTGCACAAAATTTGTTGCATGTTTTATTTATGTTTGTGGTTGTTTTCTTTTCCTATTAGATACAAGTAAATAAAACAATTAAAAACGGTTTTTTGACACAAACATTAAAACATCCAAACATTTAATCATCGATAATTACTAGTTAATCATTGATGATTAAACCTTTAATCTAAAATTGTTTTGAGATTAAACTAAGTTTAAATATGATTTGAAACTTAAAATAATCGTTAATCATTGATGATTAAACCTATAATCTAAAATTGTTTTGAGATTAAACTAAGTTTAAATACGATTTGAAACTTAAACCTTAATAATTGTTAAATGTTTTTACCGTTTATTAAACGACTTATGAAGTGATATGAATGAAGTACATGATTCATTCATATCTTAATAAAATTTTATTAAGTAAAATTTAACATACCTAAAATTTAAGTCACGCAGTCTAATCGGTTGTAAATCACTTCTTCTATTTTTGAATTCACGTGAGACGTGGTTTGAATCTAGATCCGAGGTCATTATTCTCTACACGTGAGACCTAGAGCTATTTTGACATGATTTCACATTGGATGACTTAATCGAGTTAACGGTGAGACCTTGACTCGAGGCGACGATGCGACAAACATGCCACTTGACCCTAGATGCTTGTTCACTAGGTGCCATGAAGTCCCATACCTCTAAGAGTTACACTTGTAATGCAATTGTTGATCGTCACCTACCTATTGGATCTATCACCTCTAGCAGATCAACTGATGCGGTGATAGAAGCTCAATGAGATCTTAGCTTTTAATTAAAATTAATTGGGTAGTTAATTGATTAAAAGAAATTATTATTGAAAATACTATTTTTTGAACTTTGGTTGTTATACAGATAACAACATCAAAACCTAAGTATCTCCACTCAAAAATCAGTTCTTGAAAACTGAAACTGACTAATATCAACTTTATCTACTGATATTGAATTCTAAGGATTGTCCTTAGAGATGAGAAAGTTGATACACCTATAAGAGGCCTTACCTGACGCACCTCCTGTCAGTGATTCTGCTGCTGTTCGTCAAGCCTTTACCGAAACGTTTAACGAAAACCAAGAAGTTGCTACTCCTATGCTTGTGAGCATGAACCCCGAGATTCGAAAGTACTTCGAGGAACTCACAGCATATTACATGATAAGCGAGTTGAAAATGATATTTCAACAAAAGGCAGAACTTGAACTGTTCAAAACAGTTAAAGCATTTCACGATTGCAATCAGTAGGACGGCCAATCAGTTAGCACTTACATCTTGAATATGCAATGCTATCTTGATCCAATTGAACGTCTTGGTTACCCCTTACCATAAGTTCTTGGAATGAGCTTGATTCTTACCTCACTATCCAAGGACTACGACCAGTTTGAAAGGTGTTTTAAAAGTACATAGCATGGGGAAGACAATCGTTGAACATGCTATGGTAAAACGGGTTGAGCAAGGGTTACCCAATATTTTTCTTGCAATCAGGGAACGTAAATTGCAAGCACAAGGCAAGAGTCTAGGTAAGGGTAAGGTAGTTTACTTTTCCAAACCTACGATTCCCCCACCTGCTAAAAAGGAGCACCCTGCAAAGGATATTTCTTGCCATCATTGCGATGAAACTGGCCATTGAAGGAGGAATTGTCCTGCCTACTTGCCAGAGTTGATGAAGGACAAATGTGTTCTAGTTAGCACATTAGGTATCTTCATTATAGAACTCTATACTTTTCGTGATAAATCTTGAGTGTACGACACTAGTTGTGGAACTCACATTTACACAAATGTGCAAGATTGAATGTGAAGTAGAAAGCTAAATGAATGGAAGCTGTGATCTTATCCTTCCTAATGCGTTAATTATTGTTTTGAACAATTGTCAATTATGCATTGTTTAGCTTTATCGTTTGTTGAATAATGGATTATGATATTTTGTTTTATGAAAAATAACAGTTTTTTATAACTATTCCTTGTAATAGTATGTTTGAAATTAATATGCATGATCCTAATTCAAACGATAGTTCTATATACAAATGTAGCACTCAAGAATCCAAATTGGTTTGGATTCTACTTACCTAGAGCATCGTCATCTTTTCCACATAAACAAGAAACGCATTTTGATACTAAAACTCGACGGGCTTCTTTACAAATGATTATGAATCATTTAAAATGCCTCTCTTGTATATTATGGAAAGATAACAAGAAAGCTTTTCTCCCAAGTTGGCGAAACAGCTACAAATCTACTTGGACTCATACATACTGATGTATGTGGCCCTTTTAGAACTAAGACTAGGGAAGGTGCCACCTACTTTCACTGATGATATCATTCGATGTGGTTATGTTTACTTAATTAAACATCAACATGGAAGCTTTAGTAATATCAGTCGCTATGGTTATGTTTACTTGATTAGACATAAACATGAAATCTTTGAAACGTTCAAAGCTTTCTAAAGTAAAAGTAGAAAATCAACTCAGCAAGACAACAAAGGCTTTCAGTCCTGATTAAGGATGAAAGTACATGAGTCAAGAGTTTCTGGATCATCCCTCACATCGTGAGATTGTCTCACAATTCACTCTTTCATACACTCCACAAGATAATGGTGCGTCTGGAAGGAGATATCGGACCCTGTATGACATGGTGCGATCTATGATGAGTCCTACTACTCTTACACTCTCCTTTTGAGGGGCATGCACTGAAGTCTGCTGCTCGAATACTTGATATGGTTCTGACAAAAAGGTTAAAAAGACACCATATGAGATATGGCGTGGGAAAGTCCCTAATTTGTCTTACTTGAGGATCTGGGGTTGTGAGGATCTCGTGGAACGAGACATGCCGAACAAACTTGAGCCCATATCTATCAAGTATATCTTCGATTACTATTTTACTTCCCAACTGAGAACAAATTGTTGTTACTCGGTATGCTGAGTTTCTTGAGAACAGTCTCATTTCACAAAGCAAGTGGGAGCACTATAGACTTTGACACGATTCAAAGTGAAGATACACAACCTTCTGGTAACACTAGCAAATATCATTCTGAGGCTGGACATATAGATGTTGGACCACAGGATGATGTTGTTCCGATTCATAGATCCGCAAGGACACTTCATGCACCTGAACGATATAGATTTATGTCGATGCTGAGGAGCAAGTTTCGAGGATCATTATGAACCCCCTAACTATCAAGTTGCATTATCGAATTTTGAATTCGAAAAATGACTTGAAGCTATGAATGCGAAAATAAAATCCATGAGAGACAATCAAGTTTTGAACTTAGTTGATCTTTCTCAAAACAGTAAGACTGTTGACATGGATGAAAATATACACACCTATAAATCTCTCATAGTAGCAAAAGGTTACACTCAATCCTACTGGATTGACAATGATGAAACCTTCTCGCCTGTTACTAAAGACATTAGGATTCTTATAGTCAAAGTAGTGTACTATGACTATGAAATTTGGTTGATGATGAAATCAAAATGTTTGTTTCACCTAAAACCCAAACTGAGTATGTGTATATATGAAAGCTAGTGGGAGCATTGTCGTTTCTCAAGTCATACATGTTGATGACATGTCACTCATGTGAAACAATATACCATGCTACAAGATGAAAATCCTGGCTTGGAAAATGTTTCGACATGATGGATTGTAGGGATACGACATACATACTTGAAGTAAAGATCTATAATGATAGATCAAAGCGGTTAATTGGTTTAAGTCAAAGTGCTTACATTGACAAAATTCTAAATGGTTTAGAGTGGTACTCCCAAATGAGGAAGTCCTCGTATGCCATGAGTAAGACTCAAGGACCTTCCACACCTGATGTGGTGAAGCGGATGAATGCAATCCCCTATGAATCGGCTATTGCATTCATCATGTACGCTATAAGGAGCACTAGGACAAATGTAACGTCCTTAGGGGACCTTACTAGAAAATACCAACAGAATTCATGAGAGGTCACTGGATTGCTGTTAAGAACACATTGAAGTATTTTAAACTACTGGAGATATGTTTCTTGGTCATGGTGGAGATACTGAACTGAAACTAAGTATACTTGCTATACTTATGTTGGTTTTGAAATAGGTCGTGATGACGTTAGATCCTATTTACAAAGGTTCACTACATTCGAATGATTTATCGAGATATGTGAAATTCGTACACTTAAAGTTCAAATAGATAACTAACTAGCTGACGCTTTATCGAACTCAATGTCTTGTACCAATCATCTTGAATATGAATGGAATATTGGACTTCGACAAGCTAGTAGTTTCATGTAAATCTGTTTTAGTATTTGGATAATGGAACTGTGAGCAGTTTATATTGGAATAAATTGATATATTTGATATGATCGTTTTTATATGAATATCTACTGTGTTCTATATTTGCATGTTTATATCCTTGAATATTTACTGTGTTTTATATTCTAAATTGTCCATTGTCATATTAATAATATGGGAATATTATTAAGACAAATCTGAGGGCATTGATGACATTATTTTAGTATGACTAAGGATGATGAAATCAAACTCACATGTCGTTCATAACGATGCACGATTGGACTGACCCAACCTATGAGAAATCACTTCCTGGATTTATGTCACAAGTGAATCTCACAAAGACTTTGTCACTTATCCTCTGACTTGAAATGCAAATTGGTTTGTGTATGTAGAGGGGCAAACTTTGATGTGGTTAAACGCTGACCTGAATAAGGCTGCTATAACAACCATTATCGGGTTTGTCATTAAGCATATGACAGACACGTGCAGTCAATAAAGAATTTGTTCCTCCACGAAAGTGGATTAGATACTACTGGGCCCCTCGATGATTTTGAATAGATGTATGTGTGGCCACACCCAAAAGGCAATCAAGATGAATCTTGATTGGTTTTGGTAATCTATTTCATTATATAGATCGAGAAACAGAATCGTTGAAGTTTTAGATTGACATTGATCCTTGTCTAAAATTCAACATGGTATCAGTAACAAAAGGATAACTGCTTGAAAAACCTTGAACAAAGATTTTATGAAACTCCTCATGTACTCCTAGGGGCATTGGCGGGTTGCTAGACTCTAACCTTTGCTTGTATAACTACTTGATATTATCACGTGCGCAAGTGGGAGCTGTTGGAATATGCTTCACGCGTATAACATATATTTATATGGCTAGTTGTTTGTGAGCCTAAAGGGTCACACACTTAAACACTTAACACCATATAATATATAGTGTAATTACGGTAATTACATTATATAAGCTACATGCTTGTATATAATAAGTTTAATATTAATTGTTAATATTGAAACTTTATTGTGAACAAACTAGAAGAAACAAAACCTAGGGACTATAGTGAAAATAAAACAAATGTTGTTTTTGGAAATCATTAAAGAGTCTTTATGGTACCATTAAGAGTGTTGAATGGCACCATAAAATCCCTCTTTGACCTCACTCTTGGCCGTCCCCTATACACACACTTGTAGGTGTTTTTTTTTGCTCTCAAGAATCAAGGACTAGCATCCTCCTTTGGTGTTCTTGATTGTCTTGTGTGGACTTTCTTTTAGAGGTATTCTAATTGAATACTTGGTTTCAATCCATCACCAACTCCATCTGATTCCTACAAGATCAAAGGCTTCAAGGGTATGAAATGTTCATCCAATCTCTTTGATTTATTTATTAGTTTAATTGTATGGTTTAATATTAGATCCGTTCATGGTGATTAAATCTTTCCGCTGCGTTTTGGTTCTTGTTTTAACCGTAAATCAGCATTAGTTTAAGCCACATTACTGTTATCACTCTAACACCGAGTGATAAACATTGAAAATCAAAAGAAACATAACCCTTGCTTCAATTCCTTAACCCAAACCTTTTCAGAAAAAGTGACTTATCTTACACTGAGCTACTAAAAATCACACTCACTTTATCCTGAAATCTTCTTACACATGCAATGCACAAGTCCACAATATTTCATCCTAAACCAGATGAAATACAGACTTCACAAACTCTGTTTAAATGATTTTAGAATTAAACAACGCCATAATTCTATCTTATAAGCTAATCCATACTAACCAATTACTATTTTTGTTTCTTTACTACCATCTGTGCAGGGTACACATGTCCAACAGGCTCCCGTTGATGAAGTCTCCTTGCAAACAATCATGCACCAAATCTTGACCATGCAGAATACACAAAATACAATTCTGGCCAAGATGGAGACCATGAGTAATGAGATTGATTCATTAAAACAATCAGTTGCATTACTCCAACAACAACAACAACCTCCACTGACTCCACCGTCTCAACACAGTGGAGAACATGAAGCTCAAGGTGGAGATGATGATACTGAGCGAAGACAATCACCCACAAATGAATATCAAGGGGGTGATATGGATGCTGCTACTAAACCTCTGTCATCTCCTACTCATGATGATACTCAAGGAGATGCAGGTGGTGATACTGAACCTCTTCCTTCCCCATCCAATGATAACAAAAAGGGGGAGAAGAGAAAAAGAGAAGAAGAATAGGTTGATCAACATGAACCATCTGCTCAGGGGGAGAAAAGAAGGAAATTAAATGAAGATCAACCTCAACAGCAAACAGAACAACCTTCTCATACTGAACCTCTCAGGTTCCGGTATGAAAGAATAAGAGAAAGAGGGAGGTCAGTCCTGAAACAAATCGAACAATACAAAGTCAGTCTGAGCCATCTGCTCAGGGGGAGACTGATCTTGACCAACCTCAGCAGGTTCAAACTGAGCCATCTGCTCATTATGAGAACAACCTGCAAATTGTTGTTTATAGGCCTTTTTTGTGACCAATTGCTGATGATGACGTAGAACCAAATCCAGTGCCAACTCAGAATTTCATTAACTTTGCACTGGATATGGCAGATGAAGCAAGCTCTTCATCATCATCCTCCGATGATGAAAAGCCCCCAGAAGAACGACAAGAGCCTCAGGATAATCTGGTTACAAGATCACCTAGAAGGCATGTAACAAGAAGAATTTCTAGAGTTGTTATGTCCTCTGAATCAAGTGAGGAACCTGCTCCAGCTCCTCTAATCACTAGACCTAGAAGGTCTGTTCGTGATGATGAGTAGGTTCCAAGGAAGACTACACAACAAATAGAAGATTAGACAAAAAATATACTTTGACTTACATGCTCTTGGCATCAAAGAAGAACCAGAGACTGAGCCTTAAGCCTTGAGACTTGAGCCTTGAGCCTTGAGCCTTAAGACTTGAGCCTTCAACCTCGAGCCTTGAGACTTGAGCCTTGAGCCTAGAGCCTTAAGACTTGAGCCTTCAACCTCGAGCCTTGAGCCTTGAGCCTTGACTTTTAAGCCTTGACCCTTGAGCCGTGACCCTTGAGCCTTGAGCTTTGAACCTTGAACCTTGATCCTTGTGCCTTGATCCTTGAGACTTGAGCCTTGAGCCTTGAGCGTTGAGCCTTGATCCTTGAGCCTTGAGCCTTGAGCCTTGAGCCTTGAGCCTTGAGCCTTGAGCCTTGAGCCTTGAGCCTTGAGCCTTGAGCCTTTAACCTTAAGCCTTTAGCCTAGATCCTTGAGCCTTGAGCCTTGAGCCTTGAGCCTTGAGCGTTGAGCGTTGAGCCTTGGGTCTTGGACCTTGAGCCTTGAGCCTTGAGCCTTGAGCCTTGAGCCATGAGCCTTGAGCCTTGAGACATGAGCCTTGAGCCTTGAGCCTTGAGCCTTGAGCCTTGAGCCTTATGCCTTGTGCCTTGTTCCTTGAGCCTTGAGCCTTGAGCCTTGAGCCTTGAGCCTTGAGCCTTGAGCCTTGAGCCTTGAGCCTGGAGCCTTGAGACTTGAGCCTTGAGCCTTGAGCCTTGAGCCTTGAGCCTTTAGCCTCGATCCCTGAGCCTTGAGCCTTGAGCCTTGAGCCTTGAGCGTTGAGCCTTGAGCGTTGAGCCTTGAGCGTTGAGCCTTGAGCGTTGAGCCTTGAGCGTTGAGCCTTGAGCCTTGAGCCTTGAGCGTTGAGCGTTAAGCCTTGAGCCTTGAGCCTTGAGCCTTGAGCCTTGAGCATTGAGCCTTGAGCCTTGAGCCTAGAGCCTTGAGACTTGAGCCTTGAACCTTGAGCCTTGAGCCATGAGCCATAAGCCTTAAGACTTGTGCCTTGAGCCTTGAGCCATGAGCCTTGAACCATGAACCTTGAGCCTTGATCATTGAACCTTGACTCTTGAACCTTGAGCCTTGAGCCTTGACTTTTAAGCCTTGACCCTTGAGCCGTGACCCTTGAGCCATGAGCTTTGATCCTTGAACCTTGATCCTAGTGCCTTGATCGTTGAGACTTGAGCCTTGAGCCTTGAGCGTTGAGCGTTGAGCCTTGAGCCTTGTGCCTTGAGCCTTGAGACTTGAGCCTTGAGCCTTGAGCCTTTAGCCTAGATCCTTGAGCCTTGAGCCTTGAGCCTTGAGCCTTGAGCCTTGAGCCTTGAGCCTTGAGCCTTGATCCTTGAGCCTTGAGCCTTGAGCCTTGAGCCTTGAGCCTTGAGCCTTGAGCCTTGAGCCTTTAACCTTAAGCCTTTAGCCTAGATCCTTGAGCCTTGAGCCTTGAGCCTTGAGCCTTGAGCCTTGAGCCTTGAGCCTTGAGCCTTGAGCCTTGAGTGTTGAGCCTTGAGCGTTGAGCGTTGAGCCTTGGGTCTTGGAACTTGAGCCTTGAGCCTTGAGCCTTGAGCCATGAGCCTTGAGCCTTGAGCTTTAAGCCTTTAGCCATTATCATTGAACCTTGACTCTTGAACCTTGAGCCTTGAGCCTTGAGCCTTGAGCCATGAGCCTTGAGCCTTGAGACATGAGCCTTGAGCCTTGAGCCTTGAGCCTTATGCCTTGTGCCTTGTTCCATGAGCCTTGAGCCTTGAGCCTTGAGCCTTGAGCCTTGAGCCTTGAGCCTTGAGCCTGGAGCCTTGAGACTTGAGCCTTAAGCCTTGAGCCTTGAGCCTTGAGCCTTTAGCCTCGATCCCTGAGCCTTGAGCCTTGAGCCTTGAGCCTTGAGCGTTGAGCCTTGAGCGTTGAGCCTTGAGCGTTGAGCCTTGAGCCTTGAGCGTTGAGCGTTGAGCCTTGAGCCTTGAGCCTTGAGCCTTGAGCATTGAGCCTTGAGCCTTGAGCCTAGAGCCTTGAGACTTGAGCCTTGAACCTTGAGCCTTGAGCCATGAGCCATAAGCCTTAAGACTTGTGCCTTGAGCCTTGAGCCATGAGCCTTGAACCTTGAACCTTGAGCCTTGATCATTGAACCTTGACTCTTGAACCTTGAGCCTTGAGCCTTGACTTTTAAGCCTTGACCCTTGAGCCGTGACCCTTGAGCCTTGAGCTTTGATCCTTGAACCTTGATCCTAGTGCCTTGATCATTGAGACTTGAGCCTTGAGCCTTGAGCGTTGAGCGTTGAGCCTTGAGCCTTGTGCCTTGAGCCTTGAGACTTGAGCCTTGAGCCTTGAGCCTTTAGCCTAGATCCTTGAGCCTTGAGCCTTGAGCCTTGAGCCTTGAGCCTTGAGCCTTGAGCCTTGAGCCTTGAGCCTTGATCCTTGAGCCTTGAGCCTTGAGCCTTGAGCCTTGAGCCTTGAGCCTTGAGCCTTGAGCCTTGAGCCTTGAGCCTTGAGCCTTGAGCCTTTAACCTTAAGCCTTTAGCCTAGATCCTTGAGCCTTGAGCCTTGAGCCTTGAGCCTTGAGCCTTGAGCCTTGAGCCTTGAGCCTTGAGCCTTGAGCCTTGAGCCTTGAGTGTTGAGCCTTGAGCGTTGAGCCTTGGGTCTTGGACCTTGAGCCTTGAGCCTTGAGCCTTGAGCCATGAGCCTTGAGCCTTGAGCTTTAAGCCTTTAGCCATTATCATTGAACCTTGACTCTTGAACCTTGAGCCTTGAGCCTTGAGCCTTGACTTTTGAGCCTTGACCCTTGAGCCGTGACCCTTGAGCCTTGAGCTTTGATCCTTGAACCTTGATCCTTGTGCCTTGATCATTGAGCCTTGAGCCTTGAGCCTTGAGCCTTGAGCCTTGAGCCTTGAGCCTTGAGCCTTGAGCCTTGAGCCTTGAGCCTTGAGCCTTGAGCCTTGAGCCTTGGGCCTTGAGCCATGAGCCTTAAGCCATGAGCCTTGAGCCTAGAGCCTAGAGCCTAGAGCCTTGAGCCTTGAGCCTTGAGCCTTTAGCCTTGAGCCTTATGCCTTGTGCCTTGTGCCTTGAGCCTTGAGCCTTGATCCTTGAGCCTTGAGCCTTGAGCCTTGAGCCTTGAGCCTTGAGCCTTGAGCGTTGAGCCTTGAGCCTTTAGCCTTGAGCCTTTAGCCTAGATCCATGAGCCTTGAGCCTTGAGCCTTGAGCCTTGAGCATTGAGCGTTGAGCGGTGAGCCTTGGGTCTTGGGCCTTGAGCCTTGAGCCTTGAGCCATGAGCCTTGAGCCTTGAGCCTTGAGCCTTTAGCCTTGAGCCTTATGCCTTGTGCCTTGTGCCTTGTTCCTTGAGCCTTGAGCCTTGAGCCTTGAGCCTTGAGACTTGAGCCTTGAGCCTTGAGCCTTTAGCCAAGATCCTTGATACTTGAGCCTTGAGCCTTGAGCCTTGGGCCTTGCTCCTTGAGCCATGAGCCTTAAGCCATGAGTCTTGAGCCTAGAGCCTTGAGACATGAGCCTTGAGCCTTTAGCTTTGAGCCTTATGTCTTGTGCCTTGTGCCTTGAGCCTTGAGCCTTGAGCCTTGAGCCTTGAGCCTTGAGCCTTGAGCCTTGAGCCTTGAGCCTTGAGCCTTGAGCCTTGAGACTTGAGCCCTGAGCATTGAGACTTGAGCCTTGAGCCTTGAATGTTGAGCTTTTTAAGCCTTGAGCCTTGAGCCTTGTGCCTTGAGCCTTGCCCTTGAACCTTGAGCCTTGAGCCATGAGCCATAAGCCTTAAGACTTGTGCCTTGAGCCTTGAGCCATGAGCCTTGAGCCATGACCCTTGAGCCTTGAGCTTTGACCTTGAACCTTGATCCTTGTGCCTTGATCGTTGAGACTTGAGCCTTGAGCCTTGAGCCTTGAGCCTTGAGCCTTGAGACATGAGCCCTGAGCCTTGGGCCTTGAGCCTTGATACTTGAGCCTTGAGCCTTGAGCCTTGAGCCTTGAGCCTTGGGCCTTAAGCCATGAGCCTTGAGCCATGAGCCTTGAGCCTAGAGCCTTGAGACATGAGCCTTGAGCCTTTAGCCTTGAGCCTTATGCCTTGTGCCTTGTGCCTTGAGCCTTGAGCCTTGAGCCTTGAGCCTTGAGCCTTGAGCCTTGAGCCTTGAGCCTGGAGCCTCGCGCCTTGAGCCTCGAGCCTTGAGCCTCGAGCCATGAGCCTTGAGCCTTGAGCTTGAGCCTTGAGCCTTTAGCCAAGATCCTTGAGCCTTGAGCCTTGAGCCTTGAGCCTTGAGCCTTGAGCCTTGAGCCTTGAGCCTTGAGCCTTGAGCCTTGAGCCTTTATCCTTGAGCCTTGAGCCTTGAGCCTTGAGCCTTGAGCCTTGAGCCTAGAGCCTTGAGACATGAGCCTTGAGCCTTTAGCCTTGAGCCTTATGCCTTGTGCCTTGTGCCTTGAGCCTTGAGCCTTGAGCCTTGAGCCTTGAGCCTTGAGCCTTGAGCCTTGAGCCTTGAGCCTTGAGCCTGGAGCCTCGCGCCTTGAGCCTCGAGCCTTGAGCCTCGAGCCATGAGCCTTGAGCCTTGAGCTTGAGCCTTGAGCCTTTAGCCAAGATCCTTGAGCCTTGAGCCTTGAGCCTTGAGCCTTGAGCCTTGAGCCTTGAGCCTTGAGCCTTGAGCCTTGAGCCTTGAGCCTTGAGCCTTGAGCCTTGAGCCTTGAGCCTTGAGCCTTGAGCCTTGAGCCTTGAGCCTTGAGCCTTGAGCCTTTATCCTTGAGCCTTGAGCCTTGAGCCTTGAGCCTTGAGCCTTGAGCCTTGAGCCTTTAGCCTAGATCCTTGATACTTGAGCCTTGAGCCTTGAGCCTTGGGCCTTGCGCCTTGAGCCATGAGCCTTAAGCCATGAGTCTTGAGCCTAGAGCCTTGAGACATTAGCCTTGAGCCTTTAGCTTTGAGCCTTATGCCTTGTGCCTTGTGCCTTGAGCCTTGAGCCTTGAGCCTTGAGCCTTGAGCCTTTATCCTTGAGCCTTGAGCCTTGAGCCTTGAGCCTTGAGCCTTGAGCCTTGAGTGTTGAGCCTTGAGCCTTGAGCCTTGAGCCTTGAGCCTTGAGCCTTGAGCCTTGAGCCTTTATCCTTGAGCCTTGAGCCTTGAGCCTTGAGCCTTAAGCCTTAAGCCTTGAGCCTTAAGCCTTGAGCCTTGAGCCTTGAGCCTTGAGCCTTGAGCCTTGAGCCATGAGCCTTGAGCCTTGAGCTTTAAGCCTTTAGCCATTATCATTGAACCTTGACTCTTGAACCTTGAGCCTTGAGCCTTGAGCCTTGAGCCTTGAGCCATGAGCCTTGAGCCTTGAGACATGAGCCTTGAGCCTTGAGCCTTGAGCCTTGAGCCTTATGCCTTGTGCCTTGTTCCTTGAGCCTTGAGCCTTGAGCCTTGAGCCTTGAGCCTTGAGCCTTGAGCCTTGAGCCTGGAGCCTTGAGACTTGAGCCTTGAGCCTTGAGCCTTGAGCCTTGAGCCTTTAGCCTCGATCCCTGAGCCTTGAGCCTTGAGCCTTGAGCCTTGAGCGTTGAGCCTTGAGCGTTGAGCCTTGAGCGTTGAGCCTTGAGCGTTGAGCCTTGAGCCTTGAGCCTTGAGCCTTGAGCGTTGAGCGTTGAGCCTTGAGCCTTGAGCCTTGAGCCTTGAGCCTTGAGCATTGAGCCTTGAGCCTTGAGCCTAGAGCCTTGAGACTTGAGCCTTGAACCTTGAGCCTTGAGCCATGAGCCATAAGCCTTAAGACTTGTGCCTTGAGCCTTGAGCCATGAGCCTTGAACCTTGAACCTTGAGCCTTGATCATTGAACCTTGACTCTTGAACCTTGAGCCTTGAGCCTTGACTTTTAAGCCTTGACCCTTGAGCCGTGACCCTTGAGCCTTGAGCTTTGATCCTTGAACCTTGATCCTAGTGCCTTGATCGTTGAGACTTGAGCCTTGAGCCTTGAGCGTTGAGCGTTGAGCCTTGAGCCTTGTGCCTTGAGCCTTGAGACTTGAGCCTTGAGCCTTGAGCCTTTAGCCTAGATCCTTGAGCCTTGAGCCTTGAGCCTTGAGCCTTGAGCCTTGAGCCTTGAGCCTTGAGCCTTGAGCCTTGATCCTTGAGCCTTGAGCCTTGAGCCTTGAGCCTTGAGCCTTGAGCCTTGAGCCTTGACTTTTAAGCCTTGACCCTTGAGCCGTGACCCTTGAGCCTTGAGCTTTGATCCTTGAACCTTGATCCTAGTGCCTTGATCGTTGAGACTTGAGCCTTGAGCCTTGAGCGTTGAGCGTTGAGCCTTGAGCCTTGTGCCTTGAGCCTTGAGACTTGAGCCTTGAGCCTTGATCCTTTAGCCTAGATCCTTGAGCCTTGAGCCTTGAGCCTTGAGCCTTGAGCCTTGAGCCTTGAGCCTTGAGCCTTGAGCCTTGATCCTTGAGCCTTGAGCCTTGAGCCTTGAGCCTTGAGCCTTGAGCCTTGAGCCTTGAGCCTTGAGCCTTGAGCCTTGAGCCTTGAGCCTTGAGCCTTTAACCTTAAGCCTTTAGCCTAGATCCTTGAGCCTTGAGCCTTGAGCCTTGAGCCTTGAGCCTTGAGCCTTGAGCCTTGAGCCTTGAGCCTTGAGCCTTGAGCCTTGAGCCTTGAGTGTTGAGCCTTGAGCGTTGAGCCTTGGGTCTTGGACCTTGAGCCTTGAGCCTTGAGCCTTGAGCCATGAGCCTTGAGCCTTGAGCTTTAAGCCTTTAGCCATTATCATTGAACCTTGACTCTTGAACCTTGAGCCTTGAGCCTTGAGCCTTGACTTTTGAGCCTTGACCCTTGAGCCGTGACCCTTGAGCCTTGAGCTTTGATCCTTGAACCTTGATCCTTGTGCCTTGATCATTGAGACTTGAGCCTTGAGCCTTGAGCCTTGAGCCTTGAGCCTTGAGCCTTGAGCCTTGAGCCTTGAGCCTTGAGCCTTGAGCCTTGAGCCTTGAGCGTTGAGCGTTGAGCCTTGAGCCCTGAGACTTGAGCCTTGAGCCTTGAGCCTTGAGCCTTGAGGCTTGAGCCTTGAGCATTGAGCGTTGAGCTGTGAGCCTTGGGTCTTGGGCCTTGAGCCTTGAGCCTTGAGCCATGAGCCTTGAGCCTTGAGCCTTGAGCCTTTAGCCTTGAGCCTTATGCCTTGTGCCTTGTGCCTTGTTCCTTGAGCCTTGAGCCTTGAGCCTTGAGACTTGAGCCTTGAGCCTTGAGCCTTTAGCCTAGATCCTTGATACTTGAGCCTTGAGCCTTGAGCCTTGGGCCTTGCGCCTTGAGCCATGAGCCTTAAGCCATGAGTCTTGAGCCTAGAGCCTTGAGACATGAGCCTTGAGCCTTTAGCTTTGAGCCTTATGCCTTGTGCCTTGTGCCTTGAGCCTTGAGCCTTGAGCCTTGAGCCTTGAGCCTTGAGCCTTGAGCCTTGAGCCTTGAGCCTTGAGCCTTGAGCCTTGAGACTTGAGCCCTGAGCATTGAGACTTGAGCCTTGAGCCTTGAATGTTGAGCTTTTTAAGCCTTGAGCCTTGAGCCTTGTGCCTTGAGCCTTGCCCTTGAACCTTGAGCCTTGAGCCATGAGCCATAAGCCTTAAGACTTGTGCCTTGAGCCTTGAGCCATGAGCCTTGAGCCATGACCCTTGAGCCTTGAGCTTTGACCTTGAACCTTGATCCTTGTGCCTTGATCGTTGAGACTTGAGCCTTGAGCCTTGAGCCTTGAGCCTTGAGCCTTGAGACATGAGCCCTGAGCCTTGGGCCTTGAGCCTTGAGCCTTGAGCCTTGAGCCTTGGGCCTTAAGCCATGAGCCTTGAGCCATGAGCCTTGAGCCTAGAGCCTTGAGACATGAGCCTTGAGCCTTTAGCCTTGAGCCTTATGCCTTGTGCCTTGTGCCTTGAGCCTTGAGCCTTGAGCCTTGAGCCTTGAGCCTTGAGCCTTGAGCCTGGAGCCTCGCGCCTTGAGCCTCGAGCCTGGAGCCTCGAGCCATGAGCCTTGAGCCTTGAGCTTGAGCCTTGAGCCTTTAGCCAAGATCCTTGAGCCTTGAGCCTTGAGCCTTGAGCCTTGAGCCTTAAGCCTTGAGCCTTGAGCCTTGAGCCTTGAGCCTTGAGCCTTGAGCCTTGAGCCTTGAGCCTTGAGCCTTGAGCCTTGAGCCTTGAGCCTTTATCCTTGAGCCTTGAGCCTTGAGCCTTGAGCCTTGAGCCTTGAGCCTTGAGCCTAGAGCCTTGAGACATGAGCCTTGAGCCTTTAGCCTTGAGCCTTATGCCTTGTGCCTTGTGCCTTGAGCCTTGAGCCTTGAGCCTTGAGCCTTGAGCCTTGAGCCTTGAGCCTTGAGCCTGGAGCCTCGCGCCTTGAGCCTCGAGCCTTGAGCCTCGAGCCATGAGCCTTGAGCCTTTAGCTTGAGCCTTGAGCCTTTAGCCAAGATCCTTGATCCTTGAGCCTTGAGCCTTGAGCCTTAAGCCTTGAGCCTTGAGCCTTGAGCCTTGAGCCTTGAGCCTTGAGCCTTGAGCCTTGAGCCTTGAGCCTTGAGCCTTGAGCCTTGAGCCTTGAGCCTTGAGCCTTGAGCCTTTATCCTTGAGCCTTGAGCCTTGAGCCTTGAGCCTTGAGCCTTGAGCCTTGAGCCTTTAGCCTAGATCCTTGATACTTGAGCCTTGAGCCTTGAGCCTTGGGCCTTGCGCCTTGAGCCATGAGCCTTAAGCCATGAGTCTTGAGCCTAGAGCCTTGAGACATGAGCCTTGAGCCTTTAGCTTTGAGCCTTATGCCTTGTGCCTTGTGCCTTGAGCCTTGAGCCTTGAGCCTTGAGCCTTGAGCCTTTATCCTTGAGCCTTGAGCCTTGAGCCTTGAGCCTTGAGCCTTGAGCCTTGAGCCTTGAGCCTTGAGTGTTGAGCCTTGAGCCTTGAGCCTTGAGCCTTGAGCCTTGAGCCTTGAGCCTTGAGCCTTGAGCCTTGAGCCTTGAGCCTTTATCCTTGAGCCTTGAGCCTTGAGCCTTGAGCCTTAAGCCTTAAGCCTTGAGCCTTAAGCCTTGAGCCTTGAGCCTTGAGCCTTGAGCCTTGAGCCTTGAGCCTTGAGCGTTGAGCCTTGAACCTTGAGCCTTGAGCCTTGAGCCTTGAGCCTTGGGCCTTGGGCCTTGAGCCTTGACCCTTGAGCCTTGAGCCTTGAGCATTGAGCATTGAGCCTTGAGCCTTAAGCCTTGAGCCTAGAGCCTTGAGCCTTGAGTCTAGAGCCTTGAGACTTGAGCCTTGAACCTTGAGCCTTGAGACTTGGGCCTTGACTTTTGAGCCTTGACCCTTGAGCCGTGACCCTTGAGCCTTGAGCTTTGAACCTTGAACCTTGATACTTGTGCCTTGATCCTTGAGACTTGAGCCTTGAGCGTTGAGCCTTGAGCCTTGAGCCTTGAGCCTTGAGCCTTGAGCCTTGAGCCTTGAGCCTTGAGCCTTGAGCCTTTAGCCTTGAGCCTTTAGCCTAGATCCTTGAGCCTTGAGCCTTGAGCCTTGAGCCTTGAGCCTTGAGCGTTGAGCGTTGAGCCTTGAGCCTTGAGCCCTGAGACGTGAGCCTTGAGCCTTGAGCCTTGAGCCTTGAGGCTTGAGCCTTGAGCGTTGAGCCTTGGGTCTTGGGCCTTGAGCCTTGAGCCTTGAGCCATGAGCCTTGAGCCTTGAGCCTTTAGCCTTGAGCCTTATGCCTTGTGCCTTGTGCCTTGTTCCTTGAGCCTTGAGCCTTGAGCCTTGAGCCTTGAGCCTTGAGACTTGAGCCTTGAGCCTTGAGCCTTTAGCCTAGATCCTTGATACTTGAGCCTTGAGCCTTGAGCCTTGGGCCTTGCGCCTTGAGCCATGAGCCTTAAGCCATGAGTCTTGAGCCTAGAGCCTTGAGACATGAGCCTTGAGCCTTTAGCTTTGAGCCTTATGCCTTGTGCCTTGTGCCTTGAGCCTTGAGCCTTGAGCCTTGAGCCTTGAGCCTTGAGCCTTGAGCCTTGAGCCTTGAGCCTTGAGCCTTGAGCCTTGAGACTTGAGCCCTGAGCATTGAGACTTGAGCCTTGAGCCTTGAATGTTGAGCTTTTTAAGCCTTGAGCCTTGAGCCTTGTGCCTTGAGCCTTGCCCTTGAACCTTGAGCCTTGAGCCATGAGCCATAAGCCTTAAGACTTGTGCCTTGAGCCTTGAGCCATGAGCCTTGAGCCATGACCCTTGAGCCTTGAGCTTTGACCTTGAACCTTGATCCTTGTGCCTTGATCGTTGAGACTTGAGCCTTGAGCCTTGAGCCTTGAGCCTTGAGCCTTGAGACATGAGCCCTGAGCCTTGGGCCTTGAGCCTTGATACTTGAGCCTTGAGCCTTGAGCCTTGAGCCTTGAGCCTTGGGCCTTAAGCCATGAGCCTTGAGCCATGAGCCTTGAGCCTAGAGCCTTGAGACATGAGCCTTGAGCCTTTAGCCTTGAGCCTTATGCCTTGTGCCTTGTGCCTTGAGCCTTGAGCCTTGAGCCTTGAGCCTTGAGCCTTGAGCCTTGAGCCTTGAGCCTTGAGCCTTGAGCCTTGAGCCTGGAGCCTCGCGCCTTGAGCCTCGAGCCTTGAGCCTCGAGCCATGAGCCTTGAGCCTTGAGCTTGAGCCTTGAGCCTTTAGCCAAGATCCTTGAGCCTTGAGCCTTGAGCCTTGAGCCTTGAGCCTTGAGCCTTGAGCCTTGAGCCTTGAGCCTTGAGCCTTGAGCCTTGAGCCTTGAGCCTTGAGCCTTGAGCCTTGAGCCTTGAGCCTTTATCCTTGAGCCTTGAGCCTTGAGCCTTGAGCCTTGAGCCTTGAGCCTTGAGCCTAGAGCCTTGAGACATGAGCCTTGAGCCTTTAGCCTTGAGCCTTATGCCTTGTGCCTTGTGCCTTGAGCCTTGAGCCTTGAGCCTTGAGCCTTGAGCCTTGAGCCTTGAGCCTTGAGCCTGGAGCCTCGCGCCTTGAGCCTCGAGCCTTGAGCCTCGAGCCATGAGCCTTGAGCCTTGAGCTTGAGCCTTGAGCCTTTAGCCAAGATCCTTGATCCTTGATCCTTGAGCCTTGAGCCTTGAGCCTTAAGCCTTGAGCCTTGAGCCTTGAGCCTTGAGCCTTGAGCCTTGAGCCTTGAGCCTTGAGCCTTGAGCCTTGAGCCTTGAGCCTTGAGCCTTGAGCCTTTATCCTTGAGCCTTGAGCCTTGAGCCTTGAGCCTTGAGCCTTTAGCCTAGATCCTTGATACTTGAGCCTTGAGCCTTGAGCCTTGGGCCTTGCGCCTTGAGCCATGAGCCTTAAGCCATGAGTCTTGAGCCTAGAGCCTTGAGACATGAGCCTTGATCCTTTAGCTTTGAGCCTTATGCCTTGTGCCTTGTGCCTTGAGCCTTGAGACTTGAGCCTTGAGCCTTGAGCCTTGAGCCTTTATCCTTGAGCCTTGAGCCTTGAGCCTTGAGCCTTGAGCCTTGAGTGTTGAGCCTTGAGCCTTGAGCCTTGAGCCTTGAGCCTTGAGCCTTGAGCCTTGAGCCTTGAGCCTTGAGCCTTGAGCCTTGAGCCTTTATCCTTGAGCCTTGAGCCTTGAGCCTTGAGCCTTAAGCCTTAAGCCTTGAGCCTTAAGCCTTGAGCCTTGAGCCTTGAGCCTTGAGCCTTGAGCCTTGAGCCTTGAGCGTTGAGCCTTGAACCTTGAGCCTTGAGCCTTGAGCCTTGAGCCTTGGGCCTTGGGCCTTGAGCCTTGACCCTTGAGCCTTGAGCCTTGAGCATTGAGCATTGAGCCTTGAGCCTTAAGCCTTGAGCCTAGAGCCTTGAGCCTTGAGTCTAGAACCTTGAGACTTGAGCCTTGAACCTTGAGCCTTGAGACTTGGGCCTTGACTTTTGAGCCTTGACCCTTGAGCCGTGACCCTTGAGCCTTGAGCTTTGAACCTTGAACCTTGATACTTGTGCCTTGATCCTTGAGACTTGAGCCTTGAGCGTTGAGCCTTGAGCCTTGAGCCTTGAGCCTTGAGCCTTCAGCCTTGAGCCTTGAGCCTTGAGCCTTCAGCCTTCATCCTTGAGCCTTGAGCCTTGAGCCTTGAGCCTTGAGCCTTTAGCCTAGATCCTTGAGCCTTGAGCCTTGAGCCTTGAGCCTTGAGCCTTGAGCCTTGAGCCTTAGGCCTTGAGCCTTGAGCCTTGAGTCTAGAGCCTTGATACTTGAGCCTTGAGCCTTGAGCCTTGAGCCTTAAGCCTTGTACCTTGAGCCTTAAGCCTTGAGCCTTGAGCCTTGAGCCTTGAGCCTTTAGCCTAGATCCTTGAGCCTTGAGCCTTGAGCCTTTAGCCTTGATCCTTGAGCCTTGAGCCTTGGGCCTTGGGCCTTGGGCCTTGAGCTTTGAGCGTTGAACGTTGAGCGTTGAGCGTTGAGCCTTGGGCCTTGGGCCTTGATCCTTGAGACTCTAGCCTTGAGCTTTGAGCCTTGAGCCTTGAGCCTTGACCCTTGAGCCGTGACCCTTGAGCCTTGAGCTTTGAACCTTGAGCCTTGATACTTGTGCCTTGATCCTTGAGACTCTAGCCTTGAGCTTTGAGCCTTGAGCCTTGAGCCTTGAGCCTTGAGCCTTGACCTGTGAGCCGTGAGCCTTGAGCCTTGAGCCCTAAGCCTTGAGCCTTGAGACTTGAGCCCTGAGCGTTGAGCCTTCAGCCTTGAGCCTTGAACGTTGAGCTTTTTAAGCCTTGAGCCTTGAGCCTTGTGCCTTGAGCCTTGCCCTTGAACCTTGAGCCTTGAGCCTTGAGCCTTGAGCCTTGAGCCTTGAGCCTTGATCCTTGAGCCTTTAGCGTAGATCCTTGAGCCTAGATCCTTGAGCCTTGAGCCTTGAGCCTTGAGCCTTGAGCCTTGAGCCTTGAGCCTTAAGCCTTGAGCCTTTAGCCTTGAGCCTTGAGCCTTGAGCCTTGAGCCTTGAGCCTTGAGCCTTGAGCCTTGCGCCTTGAGCCTTGAGCCTTGAGCCTTGATCCTTGAGCCTTGAGCCTTGAGCCTTGAGCCTTGAGCCTTGAGCCTGGAGCGTTGAGCGTTGAGCGTTGAGCCTTGAGCCTTGAGCCTTGGGCCTTGGGCCTTGGGCCTTGAGCCTTAAGCCTTAAGCCATGAGCCTTGAGCCTAGAGCCTTGAGACATGAGCCATGAGCCTTGAGCCTTGAGCCTTGAGCCTTGAGCCTTGAGCCTTGAGCCTTGAGCCTTGAGCCTTGAGCTTTGAGAATTGAGCCCTGAGCCTTGAGCCTTGAGACTTGAGCCCTGAGCCTTGAGCCTTGAGCCTTGACCCTTGATACTTGAGCCTTGAGCCTTGAGCCTTGAGCCTTGAGCCTTGAGCCATGAGCCATGAGCCATGAGCCTTGAGCCTAGAGCCTTGAGACATGAGCCTTTAGCCTTGAGCCTTGAGCCTTATGCCTTGTGCCTTGTGCCTTGTGCCTTGAGCCTTGAGCCTTGAGCCTTGAGCCTTGAGCCTTGAGCCTGGAGCCTCAAGCCTCGAGGTTTGAGCCTCGAGCCTCGAGGTTTGAGCCTCGAGCCTTGAGCCTTGAGCCTTTAGCCAAGATCCTTGAGCGTTGAGCCTTGAGCCTTGAGCCTTGAGCCTTGAGCCTTGAGCCTTCAGCCTTGAGCCTTGAGCCTTGAGCCTTGAGCCTTGAGACTTGAGCCTTGAGCCTTGAGTGTTGAGCCTTGAGCCTTGAGCCTTGAGCCTTGAGCCTTGAGCCTTGAGCCTTGAGCCTTGAGCCTTGAGCCTTGAGCTTTGAGCTTTGAGCCTTGAGCCTTGAGCCTTGAGCCTTGAGCCTTGAGCCTTGAGCCTTGAGCCTTGAGCGTTGAGCGTTGAGCCTTGAGCCTTGAGCCTTGAGCCTTGGGCCTTGGGCCTTGAGCCTTGAGCCTTGAGCCTTGAGCCTTGAGCCTTGAGCCTTGAGCATTGAGCCTTGAGTCTTGAGCCTAGAGCCTTGAGCCTAGAGCCTTGAGACTTGAGCCTTGAACCTTGAGCCTTGAGACTTGAGCCTTGACTTTTGAGCCTTGACCCTTGAGCCGTGACCCTTGAGCCTTTTGCTTTGAACCTTGAACCTTGATCCTTGTGCCTTGATCCTTGAGACTTGAGCCTTGAGCGTTGAGGCTTGAGCCTTGAGCCTTGAGCCTTGAGCCTTGAGCCTTCAGCCTTGAGCCTTGAGCCTTGAGCCTTCAGCCTTGAGCCTTGAGCCTTGAGCCTTGAACCTTCAGCCTTCAGCCTTTAGCCTTGAGCCTTTAGCCTAGATCCTTGAGCCTTTAGCCTTGAGCCTTGAGCCTTTGAGCCTTGAGCCTTGAGCCTTGAGCCTTGAGCCTCGAGCCTTGAGCCTCGAGCCTTGAGCCTTGAGCCTTAGGCCTTGAGCCTTGAGCCTTGAGCCTTGAGCCTAGAGCCTTGATACTTGAGCCTTGAGCCTTTAGCCTTGAGCCTTAAGCCTTGTGCCTTGAGCCTTAAGCCTTGTGCCTTGAGCCTTAAGCCTTGAGCCTTGAGCCTTGAGCTTTGAGCCTTGAGCCTTGAGCCTTTAGCCTAGATCCTTGAGCCTTGAGCCTTGAGGCTTTAGCCTAGATCCTTGAGCCTTGAGCCTTGAGCCTTGAGCATTGGGCCTTGGGCCTTGGGCCTTGAGCGTTGAGCATTGAGCCTTGAGCCTTGGGCCTTGGGCCTTGAGCCTTGAGCCTTAAGTCTTGAGCCTTGAGCCTAGAGCCTTGAGACATGAGCCTTGAGCCTTATGCCTTGTGCCTTGTGCCTTGAGCCTTGTGCCTTGAGCCTTGAGCCTTGAGCCTTGAGCCTTGACCCTTGAGCCTGGAGCCTGGAGCCTCGAGCCTTGAGCCTCGAGCCTTGAGCCTCGAGCCTCGAGCCTGGAGCCTCGAGCCTAGATCCTTGAGCCTTGAGCCTTGAGCCTTAAGCCTTGAGCCTTGAGCCTTGAGCGTTGAGCCTTGAGCCTTTAGCCTAGATCCTTGAGCCTTGAGCCTTGAGCCTTGAGCCTTGAGCCTTGAGCCTTGAGCCTTGAGCCTTGAGCCTTGAGCCTTGAGCCTTGAGCCTTGAGCGTTGAGCCTGGAGCCTTGAGCCTTGGGCCTTGGGCCTTGAGCCTTGAGCCTTGAGCCTTGAGCCTTGAGCCTTGAGCCTTGAGCCTTGAGCATTGAGCCTTGAGCCTTGAGCCTAGAGCCTTGAGACTTGAGCCTTGAACCTTGAACCTTGAGCCTTGAGCCTTGACTTTTGAGCCTTGACTTTTGAGCCTTGACCCTTGAGCCGTGACCCTTGAGCCTTGAGCTTTGAACCTTGAACCTTGATCCTTGTGCCTTGATCCTTGAGACTTGAGCCTTGAGCCTTTAGCCTTGAGCCTTGAGCCTTGAGCCTTGAGCCTTGAGCCTTGAGCCTTGAGCCTTGAGCCTTGAGCCTTGAAACTTGAGCCTTTAGCCTTGATCCTTTAGCCTAGATCCTTGAGGCTTTAACCTTGAGCCGTGAGCCTTGAGCCTTGAGCCTTGAGCCTTGAGCCTTGAGCGTTGAGCCTTGAGCCTTGAGCCTTGAGCCTTGAGCCTTGAGCCTTGAGCCTTGAGCCTAGAGCCTTGATACTTGAGCCTTGAGCCTTTAGCCTTGAGCCTTAAGCCTTGTGCCTTGAGCCTTAAGCCTTGTGCCTTTAGCCTTGATACTTGAGCCTCGAGCCTTTAGCCTTAAGCCTTGAGCCTTGAGCCTTGAGCCTTGAGCCTTGAGCCTTGAGCCTTGAGCCTTGAGCCTAGAGCCTTGAACCTTGAGCCTTGAGCCTTGACTTTTGAGCCTTGACTTTTGAGCCTTGACCCTTGAGCCGTGACCCTTGAGCCTTGAGCTTTGAACCTTGAACCTTGATCCTTGTGCCTTGATCCTTGAGACTTGAGCCTTGAGCCTTTAGCCTTGAGCCTTGAGCCTTGAGCCTTGAGCCTTGAGCCTTGAGCCTTGAGCCTTGAGCCTTGAGCCTTGAGCCTTGAAACTTGAGCCTTTAGCCTTGATCCTTTAGCCTAGATCCTTGAGGCTTTAACCTTGAGCCGTGAGCCTTGAGCCTTGAGCCTTGAGCGTTGAGCCTTAAGCCTTGAGCCTTGAGCCTTGAGCCTTGAGCCTTGAGCCTAGAGCCTTGATACTTGAGCCTTGAGCCTTTAGCCTTGAGCCTTAAGCCTTGTGCCTTGAGCCTTAAGCCTTGTGCCTTTAGCCTTGATACTTGAGCCTCGAGCCTTTAGCCTTAAGCCTTGAGCCTTGAGCCTTGAGCCTTGAGCCTTGAGCCTTGAGCCTTGAGCCTTTAGCGTACATCCTTGAGCCTTGAGCCTTGAGCCTTGAGCCTTGAGCCTTTAGCCTTGAGCCTTTAGCCTAGATCCTTGAGCCTTGGCCTTGAGCCTTGAGCCTTGAGACTTGAGCCTTGAGCCTTGAGCTTTGAGCCTTGAGCCTTGAGCCTTGAGCCTTGAGCCTTGAGCCTTGAGCGTTGAGCCTTGAGCATTGAGCCTTGAGCGTTGAGCCTTGAGCGTTGAGCCTTGAGCCTTGGGCCTTGGGCCTTGAGCCTTGAGCCTTAAGCCATGAGAATTGAGCCAAGAGCCTTGAGACATGAGCCTTGAGCCTTTAGCCTTATGCCTTGTGCCTTTTGCCTTGAGCCTTGAGCCTTGAGCCTTGAGCCTGGAGCCTCGAGCCTCGAGCCTCGAGCCTCGAGCCTCGAGCCTCGAGCCTCGAGCCTTGAGCCTTGAGCCTTGAGCCTTGAGCCGAGATCCTTGAGCCTTGAGCCTTGAGCCTTGAGCCTTGAGCCTTGAGCCTTGAGCCTTGAGCCTTGAGCCTTGAGCCTTGAGCCTTGAGCCTTGAGCCTTGAGCCTGGAGCGTTGAGCCTGGAGCGTTGAGCCTTGAGCCTTGGGCCTTGAGCCTTGAGCCTTGAGCATTGAGCCTTGAGCCTTGAGCCTAGAGCCTTGTGAATTGAGCCTTGAACCTTGAGCCTTGAGACTTGAGCCTTGACTTTTGAGCCTTGACCCTTGAGCCGTGACCCTTGAGCCTTGAGCTTTGAACCTTGAACCTTGATCCTTGTGCCTTGATCCTTGAGACTTGAGCCTTGAGCCTTGAGCCTTGAGCCTTGAGCCTTGAGCCTTGAGCCTTAAGCCTTGAGCCTTGAGCCTTGAGCCTTTAGCCTTGAGCCTTTAGCCTAGATCCTTGAGCCTTGAGCCTTGAGCCTTGAGCGTTGAGCGTTGAGCCTTGAGCCTTGAGCCTTGGGCCTTGAGCCTTGACCCTTGAGCCTTGAGCCTTGAGCCTAGAGCCTTGATACTTGAGCCTTGAGACTTTAGCCTTGAGCCTTGAGCCTTAAGCCTTGTGCCTTGTTCCTTGAGCCTTGAGCCTTGAGTCTTGAGCCTTGAGCACTGAGCCCTGAGCCTTGAGCCTTGAGCCTTGAACGTTGAGCTTTTAAAGCCTTGAGCCTTGAGCCTTGTGCCTTGAGCCTTCAGCCTTGACCCTTGAGCCTTGAGCCTTCAGCCTTGAGCCTTGAGCCTTGAGCCTTGAACCTTCAGCCTTCAGCCTTTAGCCTTGAGCCTTTAGCCTAGATCCTTGAGCCTTTAGCCTTGAGCCTTGAGCCTTTGAGCATTGAGCCTTGAGCCTTGAGCCTCGAGCCTTGAGCCTTGAGCCTTGAGCCTTAGGCCTTGAGCCTTGAGCCTTGAGCCTTGAGCCAAGAGCCTTGATACTTGAGCCTTGAGCCTTTAGCCTTGAGCCTTAAGCCTTGTGCCTTGAGCCTTAAGCCTTGTGCCTTGAGCCTTAAGCCTTGAGCCTTGAGCCTTGAGCTTTGAGCCTTGAGCCTTGAGCCTTTAGCCTAGATCCTTGAGCCTTGAGCCTTGAGGCTTTAGCCTGGATCCTTGAGCCTTGAGCCTTGAGCCTTGAGCCTTGGGCCTTGGGCCTTGGGCCTTGAGCGTTGAGCGTTGAGCCTTGGGCCTTGGGCCTTGAGCCTTGAGCCTTAAGCCTTGAGCCTTGAGCCTAGAGCCTTGAGACATGAGCCTTGAGCCTTATGCCTTGTGCCTTGTGCCTTGAGCCTTGTGCCTTGAGCCTTGAGCCTTGAGCCTTGAGCCTTGAGCCTGGAGCCTCGAGCCTGGAGCCTCGAGCCTTGAGCCTCGAGCCTTGAGCCTCGAGCCTCGAGCCTTGAGCCTCGAGCCTCGTGCCTTGAGCCTTTAGCCTAGATCCTTGAGCCTTGAGCCTTGAGCCTTAAGCCTTGAGCCTTGAGCCTTGAGCGTTGAGCCTTGAGCCTTTAGCCTAGATCCTTGAGCCTTGAGCCTTGAGCCTTGAGCCTTGAGCCTTGAGCGTTGAGCCTTGAGCCTTGAGCCTTGAGCCTTGAGCCTTGAGCGTTGAGCCTGGAGCCTTGAGCCTTGGGCCTTGAGCCTTGAGCCTTGAGCCTTGAGCCTTGAGCCTTGAGCATTGAGCCTTGAGCCTTGAGCCTAGAGCCTTGAGACTTGAGCCTTGAACCTTGAACCTTGAGCCTTGAGCCTTGACTTTTGAGCCTTGACTTTTGAGCCTTGACCCTTGAGCCGTGACCCTTGAGCCTTGAGCTTTGAACCTTGAACCTTGATCCTTGTGCCTTGATCCTTGAGACTTGAGCCTTGAGCCTTGAGCCTTGAGCCTTGAGCCTTGAGCCTTGAGCCTTGAGCCTTGAGCCTTGAGCCTTGAGCCTTGAGCCTTGAGCCTTGAGCCTTGAGCCTTGAGACTTGAGCCTTTAGCCTTGATCCTTTAGCCTAGATCCTTGAGGCTTTAACCTTGAGCCTTGAGCCTTGAGCCTTGAGCCTTGAGCCTTGAGCCTTGAGCCTTGAGCCTTGAGCCTTGAGCCTTGAGCCTTGAGCATTAAGCCTTGAGCCTTGAGCCTTGAGCCTTGAGCCTTGAGCCTTGAGCCTAGAGCCTTGATACTTGAGCCTTGAGCCTTTAGCCTTGAGCCTTAAGCCTTGTGCCTTGAGCCTTAAGCCTTGTGCCTTTAGCCTTGATACTTGAGCCTCGAGCCTTTAGCCTTAAGCCTTGAGCCTTGAGCCTTGAGCCTTGAGCCTTGAGCCTTGAGCCTTGAGCCTTTAGCGTACATCCTTGAGCCTTGAGCCTTGAGCCTTGAGCCTTGAGCCTTTAGCCTTGAGCCTTTAGCCTAGATCCTTGAGCCTTGGCCTTGAGCCTTGAGCCTTGAGACTTGAGCCTTGAGCCTTGAGCCTTGAGCTTTGAGCCTTGAGCCTTGAGCCTTGAGCCTTGAGCGTTGAGCCTTGAGCGTTGAGCCTTGAGCGTTGAGCCTTGAGCCTTGAGCGTTGAGCCTTGAGCCTTGGGCCTTGGGCCTTGAGCCTTGAGCCTTAAGCCATGAGAATTGAGCCGAGAGCCTTGAGACATGAGCCTTGAGCCTTTAGCCTTGAGCCTTATGCCTTGTGCCTTGTGCCTTGAGCCTTGAGCCTTGAGCCTTGAGCCTGGAGCCTCGAGCCTCGAGCCTCGAGCCTCGAGCCTCGAGCCTCGAGCCTCGAGCCTCGAGCCTCGAGCCTTGAGCCTTGAGCCTTGAGCCTTGAGCCGAGATCCTTGAGCCTTGAGCCTTGAGCCTTGAGCCTTGAGCCTTGAGCCTTGAGCCTTGAGCCTTGAGCCTTGAGCCTTGAGCCTTGAGCATTGAGCCTTGAGCCTTGAGCCTAGAGCCTTGTGAATTGAGCCTTGAACCTTGAGCCTTGAGACTTGAGCCTTGACTTTTGAGCCTTGACCCTTGAGCCGTGACCCTTGAGCCTTGAGCTTTGATCCTTGAACCTTGATCCTTGTGCCTTGATCCTTGAGACTTGAGCCTTGAGCCTTGAGCCTTGAGCCTTGAGCCTTGAGACTTGAGCCTTGAGCCTTGAGCCTTGAGCCTTGAGCCTTAAGCCTTGAGCCTTGAGCCTTGAGCCTTTAGCCTTGAGCCTTTAGCCTAGATCCTTGAGCCTTGAGCCTTGAGCCTTGAGCCTTGAGCGTTGAGCCTTGAGCCTTGAGCCTTGGGCCTTGAGCCTTGACCCTTGAGCCTTGAGCCTTGAGCCTAGAGCCTTGATACTTGAGCCTTGAGACTTTAGCCTTGAGCCTTGAGCCTTGAGCCTTAAGCCTTGTGCCTTGTTCCTTGAGCCTTGAGCCTTGAGTCTTGAGCCTTGAGCACTGAGCCCTGAGCCTTGAGCCTTGAGCCTTGAACGTTGAGCTTTTAAAGCCTTGAGCCTTGGGCCTTGTGCCTTGAGCCTTCAGCCTTGAGCCTTGAGCCTTGAGCCTTCAGCCTTCAGCCTTGAGCCTTGAGCCTTGAACCTTCAGCCTTCAGCCTTTAGCCTTGAGCATTTAGCCTAGATCCTTGAGCCTTTAGCCTTGGGCCTTGAGCCTTTGAGCATTGAGCCTTGAGCCTTGAGCCTTGAGCCTCGAGCCTTGAGCCTTGAGCCTTGAGCCTTGAGCCTTGAGCCTTAGGCCTTGAGCCTTGAGCCTTGAGCCTTGAGCCTAGAGCCTTGATACTTGAGCCTTGAGCCTTTAGCCTTGAGCCTTAAGCCTTGTGCCTTGAGCCTTAAGCCTTGTGCCTTGAGCCTTAAGCCTTGAGCCTTGAGCCTTGAGCTTTGAGCCTTGAGCCTTGAGCCTTGAGCCTTTAGCCTAGATCCTTGAGCCTTGAGCCTTGAGGCTTTAGCCTAGATCCTTGAGCCTTGAGCCTTGAGCCTTGAGCCTTGGGCCTTGGGCCTTGAGCGTTGAGCGTTGAGCCTTGAGCCTTGGGCCTTGGGCCTTGAGCCTTGAGCCTTAAGCCTTGAGCCTTGAGCCTAGAGCCTTGAGACATGAGCCTTGATCCTTATGCCTTGTGCCTTGTGCCTTGAGCCTTGTGCCTTGAGCCTTGATCCTTGAGCCTTGAGCCTTGAGCCTGGAGCCTCGAGCCTGGAGCCTCGAGCCTTGAGCCTCGAGCCTTGAGCCTCGGGCCTCGAGCCTTGAGCCTCGAGCCTCGAGCCTTGAGCCTTTAGCCTAGATCCTTGAGCCTTGAGCCTTAAGCCTTAAGCCTTGAGCCTTGAGCGTTGAGCCTTGAGCCTTTAGCCTAGATCCTTGAGCCTTGAGCCTTGAGCCTTGAGCCTTGAGCCTTGAGCGTTGAGCCTTGAGCCTTGAGCCTTGAGCCTTGAGCCTTGAGCGTTGAGCCTGGAGCCTTGAGCCTTGGGCCTTGGGCCTTGAGCCTTGAGCCTTGAGCCTTGAGCCTTGAGCATTGAGCCTTGAACCTTGAACCTTGAGCCTTGAGCCTTGACTTTTGAGCCTTGACTTTTGAGCCTTGACCCTTGAGCCGTGACCCTTGAGCCTTGAGCTTTGAACCTTGAACCTTGATCCTTGTGCCTTGATCCTTGAGACTTGAGCCTTGAGCCTTGAGCCTTGAGCCTTGAGCCTTGAGACTTGAGCCTTTAGCCTTGATCCTTTAGCCTAGATCCTTGAGGCTTTAACCTTGAGCCTTGAGCGTTGAGCCTTGAGCGTTGAGCCTTGAGCCTTGAGCCTTGAGCGTTGAGCCTTGAGCCTTGAGCCTTGAGCCTAGAGCCTTGATACTTGAGCCTTGAGCCTTTAGCCTTGAGCCTTAAGCCTTGTGCCTTGAGCCTTAAGCATTGTGCCTTTAGCCTTGATACTTGAGCCTCGAGCCTTTAGCCTTAAGCCTTGAGCCTTGAGCCTTGAGCCTTGAGCCTTGAGCCTTGAGCCTTGAGCCTTGAGCCTTTAGCGTACATCCTTGAGCCTTGAGCCTTGAGCCTTTAGCCTTGAGCCTTTAGCCTAGATCCTTGAGCCTTGGCCTTGAGCCTTGAGCCTTGTGACTTGAGCCTTGAGCCTTGATCCTTGAGCTTTGAGCCTTGAGCCTTGAGCCTTGAGCCTTGAGCCTTGAGCGTTGAGCCTTGAGCGTTGAGCCTTGAGCGTTGAGCCTTGAGCGTTGAGCCTTGAGCCTTGGGCCTTGGGCCTTGAGCCTTGAGCCTTAAGCCATGAGAATTGAGCCGAGAGCCTTGAGACATGAGCCTTGAGCCTTTAGCCTTGAGCCTTATGCCTTGTGCCTTGAGCCTTGAGCCTTGAGCCTTGAGCCTAGAGCCTCGAGCCTCGAGCCTCGAGCCTCGAGCCTTGAGCCTTGAGCCTTGAGCCTTGAGCCTTGAGCCGAGATCCTTGAGCCTTGAGCCTTGAGCCTTGAGCCTTGAGCCTTGAGCCTTGAGCCTTGAGCCTAGAGCCTTGTGAATTGAGCCTTGAACCTTGAGCCTTGAGACTTGAGCCTTGAGCCTTGAGCCTTTAGCCTTGAGCCTTTAGCCTAGATCCTTGAGCCTTGAGCCTTGGGCCTTGAGCCTTGACCCTTGAGCCTTGAGCCTTGAGCCTTGAGCCTAGAGCCTTGATACTTGAGCCTTGAGACTTTAGCCTTGAGCCTTGAGCCTTAAGCCTTGTGCCTTGTTCCTTGAGCCTTGAGCCTTGAGTCTTGAGCCTTGAGCACTGAGCCCTGAGCCCTGAGCCTTGAACGTTGAGCTTTTAAAGCCTTAAGCCTTGGGCCTTGTGCCTTGAGCCTTCAGCCTTGAGCCTTGAGCCTTGAGCCTTCAGCCTTGAGCCTTGAGCCTTGAGCCTTGAGCCTTGAGCCTTGAACCTTCAGCTTTCAGCCTTTAGCCTTGAGCCTTTAGCCTAGATCCTTGAGCCTTTAGCCTTGAGCCTTGAGCCTTTGAGCATTGAGCCTTGAGCCTTGAGCCTTGAGCCTTGAGCCTTGAGCCTTGAGCCTTGAGCCTTGAGCCTTAGGCCTTGAGCCTTGAGCCTTGAGCCTTGAGCCTAGAGCCTTGATACTTGAGCCTTGAGCCTTTAGCCTTGTGCCTTGAGCCTTAAGCCTTGTGCCTTGAGCCTTAAGCCTTGAGCCTTGAGCCTTGAGCTTTGAGCCTTGAGCCTTGAGCCTTTAGCCTAGATCCTTGAGCCTTGAGCCTTGAGGCTTTAGCCTAGATCCTTGAGCCTTGAGCCTTGAGCGTTGAGCCTTGGGCCTTGGGCCTTGGGCCTTGAGCGTTGAGCGTTGAGCCTTGAGCCTTGGGCCTTGGGCCTTGAGCCTTGAGCCTTAAGCCTTGAGCCTTGAGCCTAGAGCCTTGAGACATGAGCCTTGAGCCTTATGCCTTGTGCCTTGTGCCTTGAGCGTTGTGCCTTGAGCCTTGATCCTTGAGCCTTGAGCCTTGAGCCTGGAGCCTCGAGCCTCGAGCCTCGAGCCTTGAGCCTCGAGCCTTGAGCCTCGGGCCTCGAGCCTTGAGCCTCGAGCCTTGAGCCTTTAGCCTAGATCCTTGAGCCTTGAGCCTTGAGCCTTAAGCCTTGAGCCTTGAGCCTTGAGCGTTGAGCCTTGAGCCTTTAGCCTAGATCCTTGAGCCTTGAGCCTTGAGCCTTGAGCCTTGAGCCTTGAGCCTTACGCGTTGAGCCTTGAGCCTTGAGCCTTGAGCCTTGAGCCTTGAGCCTGGAGCCTTGAGCCTTGGGCCTTGGGCCTTGAGCCTTGAGCCTTGAGCCTTGAGCCTTGAGCCTTGAGCATTGAGCCTTGAGCCTTGAGCCTAGAGCCTTGAGACTTGAGCCTTGAACCTTGAACCTTGAGCCTTGAGCCTTGACTTTTGAGCCTTGACTTTTGAGCCTTGACCCTTGAGCCGTGACCCTTGAGCCTTGAGCTTTGAACCTTGAACCTTGATCCTTGTGCCTTGATCCTTGAGACTTGAGCCTTGAGCCTTGAGCCTTGAGCCTTGAGCCTTGAGCCTTGAGACTTGAGCCTTTAGCCTTGATCCTTTAGCCTAGATCCTTGAGGCTTTAACCTTGAGCCTTGAGCGTTGAGCCTTGAGCGTTGAGCCTTGAGCCTTGAGCCTTGAGCGTTGAGCCTTGAGCGTTGAGCCTTGAGCCTTGAGCCTTGAGCCTAGAGCCTTGATACTTGAGCCTTGAGCCTTTAGCCTTGAGCCTTAAGCCTTGTGCCTTGAGCCTTAAGCATTGTGCCTTTAGCCTTGATACTTGAGCCTCGAGCCTTTAGCCTTAAGCCTTGAGCCTTGAGCCTTGAGCCTTGAGCCTTGAGCCTTTAGCGTACATCCTTGAGCCTTGAGCCTTGAGCCTTGAGCCTTGAGCCTTTAGCGTACATCCTTGAGCCTTGAGCCTTGAGCCTTTAGCCTTGAGCCTTGAGCCTTTAGCCTTGAGCCTTTAGCCTAGATCCTTGAGCCTTGGCCTTGAGCCTTGAGCCTTGAGACTTGAGCCTTGAGCCTTGAGCCTTGAGCCTTGAGCCTTGAGCCTTGAGCCTTGAGCGTTGAGCCTTGAGCGTTGAGCCTTGAGCGTTGAGCCTTGAGCGTTGAGCCTTGAGCCTTGGGCCTTGGGCCTTGAGCCTTGAGCCTTAAGCCATGAGAATTGAGCCGAGAGCCTTGAGACATGAGCCTTGAGCCTTTAGCCTTGAGCCTTATGCCTTGTGCCTTGTGCCTTGAGCCTTGAGCCTTGAGCCTTGAGCCTGGAGCCTCGAGCCTCGAGCCTCGAGCCTCGAGCCTCGAGCCTCGAGCCTCGAGCCTTGAGCCTTGAGCCTTGAGCCGAGATCCTTGAGCCTTGAGCCTTGAGCCTTGAGCCTTGAGCCTTGAGCCTGGAGCGTTGAGCCTTGAGCGTTGAGCCTTGAGCCTTGGGCCTTGAGCCTTGAGCCTTGAGCCTTGAGCCTAGAGCCTTGTGAATTGAGCCTTGAACCTTGAGCCTTGAGACTTGAGACTTGAGACTTGAGCCTTGACTTTTGATCCTTGACCCTAGAGCCGTGACCCTTGAGCCTTGAGCTTTGAACCTTGAACCTTGATCCTTGTGCCTTGATCCTTGAGACTTGAGCCTTGAGCCTTGAGCCTTGAGCCTTGAGCCTTGAGCCTTAAGCCTTGAGCCTTGAGCCTTGAGCCTTGAGCCTTTAGCCTAGATCCTTGAGCCTTGAGCCTTGAGCCTTGAGCCTTGAGCGTTGAGCCTTGAGCCTTGAGCCTTGGGCCTTGAGCCTTGACCCTTGAGCCTTGAGCCTTGAGCCTAGAGCCTTGATACTTGAGCGTTGAGACTTTAGCCTTGAGCCTTAAGCCTTGTGCCTTGTTCCTTGAGCCTTGAGCCTTGAGTCTTGAGCCTTGAGCACTGAGCCCTGAGCCTTGAGCCTTGAGCCTTGAACGTTGAGCTTTTAAAGCCTTGAGCCTTGAGCCTTGTGCCTTGAGCCTTGAGCCTTGAACCTTGAGCCTTGAACCATAAGCCTTAAGCCTTGTGCCTTGAGCCTTGAGCCATGAGCCTTGAGCATCGAACCTTGAGCCTTGATCATTGAACCTTGACTCTTTAACCTTGAGCCTTGAGCCTTGAGCCTTGAATTTTGATCCTTGACCCTTCAGCCGTGACCCTTGAGCCTTGAGCTTTGTACCTTGAGCCTTGATACTTGTGCCTTGATCCTTGAGACTCTAGCCTTGAGCCTTGAGCCTTGACCCGTGAGCCGTGAGCCCTTAGCCTTGGGCCTTGGGCCTTGAGCCTTTAGCCTTGAGCCTTGATCCTTGAGCCTTGAGCCTTGAGCCTTGAACCTTGAGCCTTGAGCCTTGAGCCTTGAGCCTTGAGTCTTGAGCCTTGAGCCTTGAGCCTTGAGCCTTGAGCCTTGAGCCTTGAGCCTTGAGGCTTGAGCCCTGAGCCCTGAGCCTTGAGCCTTGAGCCTTGAGCCTTGAGCCCTGAGCCTTGAGCCTTGAGCCTTGAGACTTGAGCCCTGAGCGTTGAGCCTTGAGCCTTGAGCCTTGAACGCTGAGCTTTCTAAGCCTTGAGCCTTGAGCCTTGTGCCTTGAGCCTTGCCCTTGAACCTTGAGCCTTGAGCCATGAGCCTTAAGCCTTAAGCCTTGTGCCTTGAGCCTTGAGCCATGAGCCATGAGCCTTGAGCCTTGAACCTAGAGCCTTGATCATTGAACCTTGACTCTTGAACCTTGAGCCTTAAGACCTGAGCCTTGACTTTTGAGCCTTGACCCTTGAGCCGTGACCCTTGAGCCTTGAGCTTTGAACCTTGAACCTTGATCCTTGTGCCTTGATCCTTGAGACTTGAGCCTTGAGCCTTGAGCCTTGAGCCTTGAGCCTTGAGCCTTGAGCCTTGAGCGTTGAGCCTTGGGCCTTGAGCCTTGACCCTTGAGCCTTGAGCCTTGAGCCTTGAGCCTTGAGCCTTGAGCCTAGAGCCTTGATACTTGAGCCTTGAGCCTTTAGCCTTGAGCCTTAAGCCTTGTGCCTTGTTTCTTGAGCCTTGAGCGTTGAGCCTTGAGCGTTGAGCCTTGAGCCTTGGGCCTTGGGCCTTGAGCCTTGAGCCTTAAGCCATGAGAATTGAGCCTAGAGCCTTGAGACATGAGCCTTGAGCCTTTAGCCTTGAGCCTTATGCCTTGTGCCTTGTGCCTTGAGCCTTGAGCCTTGAGCCTTGAGCCTGGAGCTTGGAGCCTCGAGCCTTGAGCCTCGAGCCTTGAGCCTCGAGCCTTGAGCCTCGAGCCTTGAGCCTTGAGCCTTGAGCCATGAGCCTTGAGCCTTGAGCCGAGATCCTTGAGCCTTGATCCTTGAGCCTTGAGCCTTGAGCCTTGAGCCTTGAGCCTTGAGCCTTGAGCCTTGAGCCTTGAGCCTTGAGCCTTGAGCCTTGAGCCTTGAGCCTTGAGCCTTCAGCTTTGAGCCTTGAGCGTTGAGCCTTGAGCGTTGAGCCTTGAGCCTTGGGCCTTGGGCCTTGAGCCTTGAGCCTTGAGCATTGAGCCTTGAGCCTTGAGCCTTGAGCCTAGAGCCTTGAGACTTGAGCCTTGAACCTTGAGCCTTGAGACTTGAGCCTTGACTTTTGAGCCTTGACCCTTGAGCCGTGACCCTTGAGCCTTGAGCTTTGAACCTTGAACCTTGATCCTTGTGCCTTGATCCTTGAGACTTGAGCCTTGAGCCTTGAGCCTTAAGCCTTGAGCCTTGAGCCTTGAGCCTTGAGCCTTTAGCCTTGAGCCTTTAGCCTAGATCCTTGAGCCTTGAGCCTTGAGCCTTGAGCCTTGAGCGTTGAGCGTTGAGCCTTGAGCCTTGAGCCTTGAGCCTTGAGCCTTGAGCCTTGAGCCTCGAGCCTTGGGCCTTGAGCCTTGACCCTTGAGCCTTGAGCCTTGAGCCTAGAGCCTTGATACTTGAGCCTTGAGACTTTAGCCTTGAGCCTTAAGCCTTGTGCCTTGTTCCTTGAGCATTGAGCCTTGAGTCTTGAGCCTTGATCCTTGAGCCTTGAGCCTTGAGCACTGAAACCTGAGCCTTGAGCCTTGAGCCTTGAACGTTGAGCTTTTAAAGCCTTGAGCCTTGAGCCTTGTGCCTTGAGCCTTGAGCCTTGAACTTTGAGCCTTGAGCCATAAGCCTTAAGCCTTGTGCCTTGAGC
This sequence comes from Calendula officinalis, assembly GCA_963853835.1. Taxonomy (NCBI): domain Eukaryota; kingdom Viridiplantae; phylum Streptophyta; class Magnoliopsida; order Asterales; family Asteraceae; genus Calendula; species Calendula officinalis. The sequence goes on from OY970833.1 coordinate 11,172,893, forward strand.
CTTGAGCCATGAGCCTTGAGCATCGAACCTTGAGCCTTGATCATTGAACCTTGACTCTTTAACCTTGAGCCTTGAGCCTTGAATTTTGATCCTTGACCCTTGAGCCGTGACCCTTGAGCCTTGAGCTTTGTACCTTGAGCCTTGATACTTGTGCCTTGATCCTTGAGACTCTAGCCTTGAGCCTTGAGCCTTGACCCGTGAGCCGTGAGCCCTTAGCCTTGGGCCTTGGGCCTTGAGCCTTGATCCTTGAGCCTTGAGCCTTGAACCTTGAGCCTTGAGCCTTGAACCTTGAGCGTTGAGCCTTGAGCGTTGAGGCTTGAGCGTTGAGACTTGAGCCTTGAGCCTTGAGCCTTGAGCCTTGAGCCTTTAGCCTTGAGCCTTGAGCTCTGAGCCTTGAGCCTTGAGACTTGAGACTTGAGCCCTGAGCGTTGAGCCTTGAGCCTTGAGCCTTGAACGCTGAGCTTTTTAAGCCTTGAGCCTTGAGCCTTGTGCCTTGAGCCTTGCCCTTGAACCTTGAGCCTTGAGCCATGAGCCTTAAGCCTTAAGCCTTGTGCCTTGAGCCTTGAGCCATGAGCCATGAGCCTTGAGCCTTGAACCTAGAGCCTTGATCATTGAACCTTGACTCTTGAACCTTGAGCCTTAAGCCTTGAGCCTTGACTTTTGAGCCTTGACCCTTGAGCCGTGACCCTTGAGCCTTGAGCTTTGAACCTTGAACCTTGATCCTTGTGCCTTGATCCTTGAGACTTGAGCCTTGAGCCTTGAGCCTTGAGCCTTGAGCCTTGAGCCTTGAGCCTTGAGCGTTGAGCCTTGAGCCTTCAGCCTTGAGCGTTGAGCCTTGAGCCTTGAGCCTTGAGCCTTGGGCCTTGAGCCTTGACCCTTGAGCCTTGAGCCTTGAGCCTTGATCCTTGAGCCTAGAGCCTTGATACTTGAGCCTTGAGCCTTTAGCCTTGAGCCTTAAGCCTTGTGCCTTGTTTCTTGAGCCTTGAGCCTTGAGCCTTGAGCCTTGTGCCTTGATCCTTGAGCCTTGAACCTTGAGCCTTGAGCCATAAGCCTTAAGCCTTGTGCCTTGAGCCTTGAGCCTTGAACCTTGAGCCTTGAGCCATAAGCCTTAAGCCTTGTGCCTTGAGCCTTGAGCCATGAGCCTTGAGCCATGAGCCATGAGCCTTGAGCCTTGAATTTTGATCCTTGACCCTTGAGCCGTGACCTTTGAGCCTTGAGCTTTGAACCTTGAGCCTTGATACTTGTGCATTGATCCTTGAGACTCTAGCCTTGAGCCTTGAGCCTTGAGCATTGAGCCTTGAGCCTTGAGCCTTGAGCCTTGACCCTTGAGCCTTGACCCGTGAGCCGTGAGCCCTTAGCCTTGGGCCTTGGGCCTTGAGCCTTTAGCCTTGAGCCTTGAGCCTTGATCCTTGAGCCTTGAGCCTTGAGCCTTGAACCTTGACCCTTGAGCCTTGAACCTTGAGCGTTGAGCCTTGAGCGTTGAGGCTTGAGCCTTGAGCCTGGAGCCCTGAGCCCTGAGCCTTGAGCCTTGAGCCTTGAGCCTTGAGACTTGAGCCCTGAGCGTTGAGCGTTGAGCCTTGAGCCTTGAACGCTGAGCTTTTTAAGCCTTGAGCCTTGTGCCTTGAGCCTTGCCCTTGAACCTTGAGCCTTGAGCCATGAGCCTTAAGCCTTAAGCCTTAAGCCTTAAGCCTTAAGCCTTGTTCCTTGAGCCTTGAGCCATGAGCCATGAGCCTTGAGCCTTGAACCTTGAGCCTTGATCATTGAACCTTGACTCTTGAACCTTGAGCCTTGAGCCTTGAATTTTGAGCCTTGACCCTTGAGCCGTGACCCTTGAGCCTTGAGCTTTGAACCTTGAACCTTGATCCTTGTGCCATGATCCTTGAGCCTTGAACCTTGAGCCTTGAGCCTTGAGCCTTGAGCCTTGAGCCTTGAGCCTTGAGCCTTGAGCCTTGAGCCTTGAGCCTTTAGCCTTGAGCCTTTTGCCTAGATCCTCGAGCCTTGAGCCTTAAGCCATGAGCCTTGAGCCTAGAGCCTTGAGACATGAGCCTTGAGCCTTTAGCATTGAGCCTTATGCCTTGTGCCTTGTTCCTTGAGCCTTGAGCCTTGAGCCTTGAGCCTTGAGCCTTGAGCCTTGACCCTAGAGCCTTGACCCTTGAGCCTTGAGCCTTGAGCCTTGAGCCTTGAGCCTTGAGCCTAGAGCCTTGATACTTGAGCCTTGAGCCTTTAGCCTTGAGCCTTAAGCCTTGTGCCTTGTTTCTTGAACCTTGAGCCTTGAGCCTTGAGCCTTGAGCCTTGAGCCCTGAGCCCTGAGCCTTGAGCCTTGAACGTGTAGCTTTTAAAGCCTTGAGCCTTGAGCCTTGTGCCTTGAGCCTTGAGCCTTGAACCTTAAGCCTTGAGCCTTGAGCCATAAGCCTTAAGCCTTGAGCCTTGAGCCTTGAGCCATGAGCCTTGAGCATTGAACATTGAACCTTGAGCCTTGATCATTGAACCTTGACTCTTGAACATTGAGCCTTGAGCCTTGAGCCTTGAATTTTGATCCTTGACCCTTGAGCCGTGACCCTTGAGCCTTGAGCTTTGAACCTTGAGCCTTGATACTTGTGCCTTGATCCTTGAGACTCTAGCCTTGAGCCTTGAGCCTTGAGCCTTGACCCGTGAGCTGTGAGCCCTTAGCCATGGGCCTTGGGCCTTGAGCCTTTAGCCTTGAGCCTTGATCCTTGAGCCTTGAGCCTTGAGCCTTGAGCCTTGAGCCTTGAGCCTTGAGCCTTGAGCCTTGAGCCTTGAACATTGAGTGTTGAGCCTTGATCGTTGAGGCTTGAGCCTTGAGCCTTGAGCCTTGAGCCTTGAGCCTTGAGCCTTGAGCCTTGAGCCTTGAGCCCTGAGCGTTGAGCCTTGAGCCTTGAACGCTGAGCTTTTTAAGCCTTGAGCCTTGAGCCTTGTGCCTTGAGCCTTGCCCTTGAACCTTGAGCCTTGAGCCATGAGCCTTAAGCCTTAAGCCTTGTTCCTTGAGCCTTGAGCCACGAGCCATGAGCCTTGAACCTTGAACCTCGAGCCTTGATCATTGAACCTTGACTCTTGAACTTTGAGCCTTGAGCCTTGACTTTTGAGCCTTGACCCTTGAGCCGTGACCCTTGAGCCTTTAGCTTTGAACCTTGAACCTTGATCCTTGTGCCTTGATCCTTGAGCCTTGAGCCTTGAGCCTTGAGCCTTGAGCCTTGAGCCTTGAGCCTTGAGCCTTTAGCCTTGAGCCTTTTGCCTAGATCCTCGAGCATTGAGCCTTAAGCCATGAGCCTTGAGCCTAGAGCCTTGAGACATGAGCCTTGAGCCTTTAGCCTTGAGCCTTATGCCTTGTGCCTTGTTCCTTGAGCCTTGAGCCTTGAGCCTTGAGCCTTGAGCCTTTAGCCTAGATCCGTGATCCTTGAGCCTTGAGCCTTGAGCCTTGAGCCTAGATCCTTGAGCCTTGAGCCTTGAGCCTTGAGCCTTGACCCTAGAGCCTTGACCCTTGACCCTTGAGCCTTGAGCCTTGATCCTTGAGCCTAGAGCCTTGATACTTGATCCTTGAGCCTTTAGCCTTGAGCCTTAAGCCTTGTGCCTCTTTTCTTGAGCCTTGAGCCTTGAGCATTGAGCCTTGAGCCTTGAGCCTTGAGCACTGAGCCCTGAGCCTTGAACGTTGAGCTTTTAAAGCCTTGAGCCTTGAGCCTTGTGCCTTGAGACTTGAGCCTTGAACCTTGAGCCTTGAGCAATAAGCCTTAAGCCTTGTGCCTTGAGCCTTGAGCCATGAGCCTTGAGCATTGAACCTTGAGCCTTGATCATTGAACCTTGACTCTTGAACATTGAGCCTTGAGCCTTGAATTTTGATCCTTGACCCTTGAGCCGTGCCCCTTGAGCCTTGAGCTTTGAACCTTGAGCCTTGATACTTGTGCCTTGATCCTTGAGACTCTAGCCTTGAGCCTTGAGCCTTGAGCATTGACCCGTGAGCCGTGAGCCTTTAGCCTTGAGCCTTGATCCTTGAGCCTTGAGCCTTGAGCCTTGAGCCTTGAGCCTTGAACCTTTAGCCTTGAGCCTTGAACCTTGAGCGTTGAGCCTTGAGCGTTGAGGCTTGAGCCTTGAGCCTTGAGCCTTGAGCCTGGAGCCTTGAGCCTTGAAACTTGAGCCTTGAGACTTGAGCCCTGAGCGTTGAGCCTTGAGCCTTGAACGCTGAGCTTTTTAAGCCTTGAGCCTTGAGCCTTGTGCCTTGAGCCTTGCCCTTGAACCTTGAGCCTTGAGCCATGAGCCTTAAGCCTTAAGCCTTGTTCCTTGAGCCTTGAGCCACAAGCCATGAGCCTTGAACCTTGAACCTCGAGCCTTGATCATTGAACCTTGACTCTTGAACTTTGAGCCTTGAGCCTTGACTTTTGAGCCTTGACCCTTGAGCCGTGACCCTTGAGCCTTTAGCTTTGAACCTTGAACCTTGATCCTTGTGCCTTGATCCTTGAGCCTTGAGCCTTGAGCCTTGAGCCTTGAGCCTTGAGCCTTGAGCCTTGAGCCTTGAGCCTTTAGCCTTGAGCCTTTTGCCTAGATCCTCGAGCCTTGAGCCTTAAGCCATGAGCCTTGAGCCTAGAGCCTTGAGACATGAGCCTTGAGCCTTTAGCCTTGAGCCTTATGCCTTGTGCCTTGTTCCTTGAGCCTTGAGCCTTGAGCCTTGAGCCTTGAGCCTTTAGCCTAGATCCGTGATCCTTGAGCCTTGAGCCTTGAGCCTTGAGCCTAGATCCTTGAGCCTTGAGCCTTGAGCCTTGAGCCTTGACCCTAGAGCCTTGACCCTTGACCCTTGAGCCTTGAGCCTTGATCCTTGAGCCTAGAGCCTTGATACTTGATCCTTGAGCCTTTAGCCTTGAGCCTTAAGCCTTGTGCCTCTTTTCTTGAGCCTTGAGCCTTGAGCATTGAGCCTTGAGCCTTGAGCCTTGAGCACTGAGCCCTGAGCCTTGAACGTTGAGCTTTTAAAGCCTTGAGCCTTGAGCCTTGTGCCTTGAGACTTGAGCCTTGAACCTTGAGCCTTGAGCAATAAGCCTTAAGCCTTGTGCCTTGAGCCTTGAGCCATGAGCCTTGAGCATTGAACCTTGAGCCTTGATCATTGAACCTTGACTCTTGAACATTGAGCCTTGAGCCTTGAGCCTTGAATTTTGATCCTTGACCCTTGAGCCGTGCCCCTTGAGCCTTGAGCTTTGAACCTTGAGCCTTGATACTTGTGCCTTGATCCTTGAGACTCTAGCCTTGAGCCTTGAGCCTTGAGCCTTGAGCATTGACCCGTGAGCCGTGAGCCTTTAGCCTTGAGCCTTGATCCTTGAGCCTTGAGCCTTGAGCCTTGAGCCTTGAGCCTTGAACCTTTAGCCTTGAGCCTTGAACCTTGAGCGTTGAGCCTTGAGCGTTGAGGCTTGAGCGTTGAGCCTTGAGCCTTGAGCCTGGAGCCTTGAGCCTTGAAACTTGAGCCTTGAGACTTGAGCCCTGAGCGTTGAGCCTTGAGCCTTGAACGCTGAGCTTTTTAAGCCTTGAGCCTTGAGCCTTGTGCCTTGAGCCTTGCCCTTGAACCTTGAGCCTTGAGCCATGAGCCTTAAGCCTTAAGCCTTGTTCCTTGAGCCTTGAGCCACAAGCCATGAGCCTTGAACCTTGAACCTCGAGCCTTGATCATTGAACCTTGACTCTTGAACCTTGAGCCTTGAGCCTTGAGCCTTGACTTTTGAGCCTTGACCCTTGAGCCGTGACCCTTGAGCCTTTAGCTTTGAACCTTGAACCTTGATCCTTGTGCCTTGATCCTTGAGCCTTGAGCCTTGAGCCTTGAGCCTTGAGCCTTGAGCCTTGAGCCTTTAGCCTTAAGCCTTTAGCCTAGATCCGTGATCCTTGAGCCTTGAGCCTTGAGCCTAGATCCTTGAGCCTTGAGCCTTGAGCCTTGAGCCTTGAGCCTTGAGCCTTGACACTAGAGCCTTGAGCCTTGAGCCTTGAGCCTTGAGCCTTGAGCCTAGAGCCTTGATACTTGATCCTTGAGCCTTTAGCCTTGAGCCTTAAGCCTTGTGCCTCTTTTCTTGAGCCTTGAGCCTTGAGCATTGAGCCTTGAGCCTTGAGCCTTGAGCACTGAGCCCTGAGCCTTGAACGTTGAGCTTTTAAAGCCTTGAGCCTTGAGCCTTGAGCCTTGAACCTTGAGCCTTGAGCAATAAGCCTTAAGCCTTGTGCCTTGAGCCTTGAGCCATGAGCCTTGAGCATTGAACCTTGAGCCTTGATCATTGAACCTTGACTCTTGAACATTGAGCCTTGAGCCTTGAGCCTTGAATTTTGATCCTTGACCCTTGAGCCGTGACCCTTGAGCCTTGAGCTTTGAACCTTGAGCCTTGATACTTGTGCCTTGATCCTTGAGACTCTAGCCTTGAGCCTTGAGCCTTGAGCCTTGAGCATTGACCCGTGAGCCGTGAGCCCTTAGCCTTGGGCCTTGGGCCTTGAGCCTTTAGCCTTGAGCCTTGATCCTTGAGCCTTGAGCCTTGAGCCTTGAGCCTTGAACCTTTAGCCTTGAGCCTTGAGCCTTGAACCTTGAGCGTTGAGCCTTGAGCGTTGAGGCTTGAGCCTTGAGCCTTGAGCCTTGAGCCTAGAAACTTGAGCCTTGAGACTTGAGCCCTGAGCGTTGAGCCTTGAGCCTTGAACGCTGAGCTTTTTAAGCCTTGAGCCTTGTGCCTTGAGCCTTGCCCTTGAACCTTGAGCCTTGAGCCTTGAGCCTTAAGCCTTAAGCCTTGTTCCTTGAGCCTTGAGCCACGAGCCATGAGCCTTGAGCCTTGAACCTTGAGCCTTGATCATTGAACCTTGACTCTTGAACCTTGAGCCTTGAGCCTTGACTTTTGAGCCTTGACCCTTGAGCCGTGACCCTTGAGCCTTTAGCTTTGAACCTTGAACCTTGATCCTTGTGCCTTGATCCTTGAGCCTTGAGCCTTGAGCCTTGAGCCTTGAGCCTTGAGCCTTGAGCCTTGAGCCTTTAACCTTGAGCCTTTTGCCTAGATCCTCGAGCCTTGAGCCTTAAGCCATGAGCCTTGAGCCTAGAGCCTTGAGACATGAGCCTTGAGCCTTTAGCCTTGAGCCTTATGCCTTGTGCCTTGTTCCTTGAGCCTTGAGCCTTGAGCCTTGAGCCTTGAGCCTTGAGCATTGAGCCTTGAGCCTTTAGCCTAGATCCTTGAGCCTTGAGCCTTGAGCGTTGAGCGTTGAGCTTTGAGCCTTGAGCCTTGGGTCTTGGGCCTTGAGCCTTGATACTTGAGCCGTAAGTCATGAGCCTTGAGCCTAGAGCCTCGAGATATGAGCCTTGAGCCTTTAGCCTTGAGCCTTATGCCTTGAGCCTTGTTCCTTGAGCCTTGAGCCTTGAGCCTTGAGCCTTGATCCTTGAGCCTTGAGCCTTGAGCCTTGAGCATTGAGCCTTGAGCCTTGAGCCTAGAGACTTGAGACTTGAGCCTTGAACCTTGAGCCTTGAGCCTTGAGCCTTGACTTTTGAGCCTCAACCCTTGAGCCGTGACCCTTGAGCCTTGAGCTTTGAACCTTGAACCTTGATCCTTGTGCCTTGATCCTTGAGACTTGAGCCTTGAGCCTTGAGCCTTGAGCCTTGAGCCTTGAGCCTTTAGCCTTGAGCCTTGGCCTTTAGCCTTTAGCCTTTAGCCTTTAGCCTTGAGCCTTTAGCCTAGATCCTTGAGCCTTGAGCCTTTAATGGTGATTTTCGGTTATTACAAGTAACAAAACGCAGCGGAAATATTTAATCACCATGAACGGATCTTGATATCAATCATACAATTAAACTATAAGAAAATCAAAGAGATTGGATGAACATTTCATACCCTTGAAGCCTTTGATCTTGTTGTGGATTCGGATGGATTTGATGATGGATTGAAACCAAGTATTCAATTAGAATACCTCTAAAAGAAATCCACACAACACAAGCAAGAACACCAATGGAGGATGCTAGTCCTTGAATCTTGAGAGCAAAAAGAAACAAAAACACATACAAGTGTTAGAGAGAGAGAGGCCAAAATGGGTGGTCAAGGGTGAGTTTATGGAGCCATTCAACACTCTTAATGGTGCCATAAAGACCCATCAATGATTTCCATAAACCATTGTTCCATTTGCACTTTAGTCCCTAGTCATTTGTTTCTTCCATTTTGCTCACAATAAAGTTTCAATATTAACAATTAATATTAAACTTATTATACACAAGCTTATAGCTTATATATTAATAATTAATGTAATTACACTAATTACACTAATTATATAATGGTGTTTAGTGTTTAAGTGTGTGACCCTTTAGGCTCACAAACAACTAGCCATATAACTATATGTTATACGCGTGAAGCATATTCCAACAGCTCCCACTTGCGCACGTGATAACATCAAGTAGTTATACAAGCAAAGGTTAGAGTCTAGCAACCCGCCAATGCCCCTAGGAGTATATGAGGAGCTTCATAAAATCTTTGTTCAAAGTTTTTCAAGCAGTTATCCTTTTGTTACTGATACTATGTTGAATTTTAGACAAGGATCAATGTCAATCTAAAACTTCAACGATTCTGTTTCTCGATCTATATAATGAAATAGATTACCAAAACCAATCAAGATTCATCTTGATTACCTTTTGGGTGTGGCCACACATACATCTATTCAAAATCATCGAGGGGCCCAGTAGTATCTAATCCACATACGTGGAGGAACAAATTCTATATTGACTGCACGTGTCTGTCATATGCTTAATGATAAACCCGATAATGGTTGTTATAGCAGCCTTATTCAGGTCAGCGTTTAACCACATCAAAGTTTGCCCCTCTACATACACAAACCAACTTGCATCTCAAGTCAGAGGATAAGTGACAAAGCCTTTGTGAGATTCACTTGTGACATAAATCCAAGAAGTGATTTCTCATAGTTTGGGTCAGTCCAATCGTGCATCGTTATGAGCGACATGTGAGTTTGATTTCATCATCCTTAGTCATACTAAGATAATGTCATCAATGCCCTCAGATTTGTCTTAATAATATTCCCATATTATCAATATGACAATGGACAATTTAGAATATAAAACACAGTAAATATTCAAGGATATAAACATGCAAATATAGAACACAGTAGATATTCATATAAAAACGATCATATCAAATATATCAATTTATTCCAATATAAACTGCTCACAGTTCCATTATCCAAATACTAAAACAGATTTACATGAAACTACTAGCTTGTCGAAGTCCAATGTTCCATTCATATTCAAGATGTTTGGTACAAGACATTGAGTTCGATAAAGCGTCAGCTAGTTAGTTATCTGTTTGAACTTTAAGTGTACGAATTTCACATATCTCGATAAATCATTCGAATGTAGTGAACCTTCGTAAATAGGATCTAGCGTCATCACGCCCTATTTCAAAACCAACATAAGTATAGCACGTATACTTAGTTTCAGTTCAGTATCTCCACCATGACCAAGAAACATATATCCAGTACTTTAAAATACTTCAATGTGTTCTTAACAGCAATCGAGTGACTCTCTCATGAATTCTGTTGGTATTTTCTAGTAAGGTCCCCTAAGGACGTTACATTTGGCCTAGTACTTCTTACAGCGTACATGATGAATGTAATAGCCGATTCATAGGGGATTACATTCATCCGCTTCACCACATCAGGTGTGGAAGGTCCTTGAGTCTCACTCAAGTTTACATTGTGTGGCATACGAGAACTTCCTCGTTTGGGAGTACCACTCTAAACCATTTAGAATTTTGTCAATGTAAGCACTTTGACTTAAACCAATTAACCGCTTTGATCTATCATTATAGATCTTTACTTCAAGTATGTATGTCGTGTCCCTACAATCCATCATGTCGAAACATTTTCCAAGCCAGGATTTTCATCTTGTAGCATGGTATATTGTTTCACATGAGTGACATGTCATCAACATGTATGACTTGAGAAACGACAACGCTCCCACTAGCTTTCATATATACACATACTCAGTTTGGGTTTTAGGTGAAACAAACGTTTTGATTTCATCATCAACCAAATTTCATAGTCATAGTACATTACTTTGGCTATAAGAATCCTAATGTCTTTAGTAACAGGCGAGAAGGTTTCATCATTGTCAATCCAGTAGGATTGAGTGTAACCTTTTGCTACTATGAGAGATTTATAGGTGTGTATATTTTCATCCATGTCAACAGTCTTACTGTTTTGAGAAAGATCAACTAAGTTCAAAACTTGATTGTCTCTCATGGATTTTATTTTCGCATTCATAGCTTCAAGTCATTTTTCGAATTCAAAATTCGATAATGCAACTTGATAGTTAGGGGGTTCATAATGATCCTCGAAACTTGCTCCTCAGCATCGACATAAATCTATATCGTTCAGGTGCATGAAGTGTCCTTGCGGATCTATGAATGGGAACAACATCATCCTGTGGTCCAACATCTATATGTCCAGCCTCAGAATGATATTTGCTAGTGTTACCAGAAGGTTGTGTATCTTCACTTTGAATCTTGTCAAAGTCTATAGTGCTCCCACTTGCTTTGTGAAATGAGACTGTTCTCAAGAAACTCAGCATACCGAGTAACAACCATTTGTTCTCAGTTGGGAAGTAAAATAGTAATCGAAGATATACTTGATAGATATGGGCTCAAGTTTGTTCGGCATGTCTCGTTCCACGAGATCCTCATAACCCCAGATCCTTAAGTAAGACAAATTAGGGACTTTCCCACGCCATATCTCATATGGTGTCTTTTTAACCTTTTGGTCGGAACCATATCAAGTATTCGAGCAGCAGACTTCAGTGCATGCCCCTCAAAAGGATAGTGTAAGAGTAGTAGGACTCATCATAGATCGCACCATGTCATACAGGGTCTGATATCTCCTTCCAGACGCACCATTATCTTGTGGAGTGTATGAAAGAGTGAATTGTGAGACAATCTCACGATGTGAGGGATGATCCGGAAACTCTTGACTCATGTACTTTCATCCTTAATCAGGACTGAAAGCCTTTGTTGTCTTGCTAAGTTGATTTTCTACTTTTACTTTAGAAAGCTTTGAACGTTTCAAAGATTTCATGTTTATGTCTAATCAAGTAAACATAACCATAGCGACTGATATCATTAAAGCTTCCATGTTGATGTTTAATCAAGTAAACATAACCACATCGAATGATATCATCAGTGAAAGTAGGTGGCACCTTCCCTAGTCTTAGTTCTAAAAGGGCCACATACATCAGTATGTATGAGTCCAAGTAGATTTGTAGCTCTTTCGCCAACTTGGGAGAAAAGCTTTCTTGTTATCTTTCCATAATATACAAGAGAGGCATTTTAAATGATTCATAATCATTTGTAAAGAAGCCCGTCGAGTTTTAGTATCAAAATGTGTTTCTTGTTTATGTGGAAAAGATGACGATGATCTAGGTAAGTAGAATCCAAACCAATTTGGATTCTTGAGTGCTACATTTGTATATAGAACTATCGTTTGAATTAGGATCATGCATATTAATTTCAAACATACTATTACAATGAATAGTTATAAAAAAATGTTATTTTTCATAAAACAAAATATCATAATCCATTATTCAACAAACGATAAAGCTAAACAATGCATAATTGATAATTGTTCAAAACAATAATTAACGCATTAGGAAGGATAAGATCACAGCTTCCATTCATTTAGCTTTCTACTTCACATTCAATCTTGCACATTTGTGTAAATGTGAGTTCCACAACTAGTGTCATACACTCAAGATTTATCACGAAAAGTATAGAGTTCTATAATGAAGATACCTAATGTGCTAACTAGAACACATTTGTCCTTCATCAACTCTGCCACGTAGGCAGGACAATTCCTCCTTCAATGGCCAGTTTCATCGCAATGATGGCAAGAAATATCCTTTGCAGGGTGCTCCTTTTTAGCAGGTGGGGGAATCGTAGGTTTGGAAAAGTAAACTAGCTTACCCTTACCTAGATTCTTGCCTTGTGCTTGAGGTTTACCTTCCCTGATTGCAAGAAAAGTATTGGGTAACCCTTGCTCAACCAGTTTTACCATAGCATGTTCAATGATTGTCTTCCCCATGCTATGTACTTTTAAAACACTTTTCAAACTGGTCATAGTCCTTGGATAGTGAGGTTAAGAATCAAGCTCATTCCAAGAACTTGTGGTAAGGGTTAACCAAGACGTTCCATTGGATCAAGATAGCATTGCATATTCAAGATGTAAGTGCTACCTGATTGGCCGTCCTCCTGATTGCAAGCATGGAATGCTTTAACTGTTTTGAATAGTTCAAGTTCTGCCTTTTGTTGAAATATCATTTTCAACTCGCTTATCATGTCATATGCTGTGAGTTCCTCGAAGTACTTTCGAATCTCGGGGTTCATGCTCACAAGCATATGAGTAGCAACTTCTTGGTGTTCGTTAAACGTTTCGGTAAAGGCTTGACGAACAGCAGCAGAATCACTGACAGGAGGTGCCTCAGGTAAGGCCTCTTATAGGTGTATCAACTTTCTCATCTCTAAGGACAATCCTTAGAATTCGATATCAGAAGATAAAATTGATATTAGTCAGTTTCAGTTTTCAAGAACTGATTTTTGAGTGGAGATACTTAGGTTTTGATGTTGTTGTTATCTGTATAACAACCAAAGTTCAAAAAATAGTATTTTCAATAATAATTTCTTTTAATCAATTAACTACCCAATTAATTTTAATTAAAAGCTAAGATCCCATTGAGCTTCTATCACCGCATCAGTTGATCTGCTAGAGGTGATAGATCCAATAGGTAGGTGACGATCAACAATTGCATTACAAGTGCAACTCTTAGAGGTATGGGACTTCATGGCACCTAGTGAACAAGCATCTAGGGTCAAGTGGCATGTTTGTCGCATCGTCGTCTCGAGTCAAGGTCTCACCGTTAACTCGATTAAGTCATCCAATGTGAAATCATGTCAAAATAGCTCTAGGTCTCACGCGTAGAGAATAATGACCTCGGATCTAGATTCAAACCACGTCTCACGTGAATTCAAAAATAGAAGCAAGTGATTTACAACCGATTGGACGGCGTGACTTAAATTTTAGGTATGTTAAATTTTAATTAATAAAATTTTATTAAGATATGAATGAATCATGTACTTCATTCATATCACTTCATAAGTCGTTTAATAAACGGTAAAAACATTTAACGATTATTAAGGTTTAAGTTTCAAATCGTATTTAAACTTAGTTTAATCTCAAAACAATTTTAGATTAAAGGTTTAATCATCAATGATTAACTATTATTTTAAGTTTTAAATCGTATTTAAACTTAGTTTAATCTCAAAACAATTTTAGATTAAAGGTTTAATCATCAATGATTAACTAGTAATTATCGATGATTAAATGTTTGGATGTTTTAATGTTTGTGTCAAAAAACCATTTTTAATTGTTTTATTTACTTGTATCTAATAGGAAAAGAAAACAACCACAAACATAAATAAAACATGCAACAAATTTTGTGCAAACCTCAACCGATGAAATCCTAGGTTCGGTCACGTGAGTCATCACGACGGACCGAAGGGTCAAACTAGGGGACGGGCCAACATGAACCCAAACGGGCCTACATAAACCCAATGGGCTCCCACTTGCTCCAAGACATTCTTGAGCAAGTAGAACCCAAAATTGTGAAAAAGTGTAATCTGCCAGAAAATTCCAGCAGACTTTGAAGCCCGAAAAGTCACTGAAGGAGTCTTCGTTGGTCTTCCCGGCCTTCTGGAAAGTTGTAGCCCACGACTTTGCAAGCATTTTAGGGTTTTGAATCGCCCAAAACGGAGTCCGTATGCCTCTGGAAAACCTGTTTTCGTACAGCCCTCGCTTTTGTGACGGAAATTTGTTGTTTTCTTCATTAGTCTTCAATATTTTTTATCAACAATTTACAATAAAAAGATAAAATAAATACAATCTATTCTATTACTTTTACATTACAAATTGCCCCAAAAATGGCACCAAAAATAAAAGAAAAATAAATGAAACAAATTACAACAATTAAGCCAAAAAAAACAAGGCTTTTCCCAAACAACCAAACAACCAAACATCAAACACATTCATTCACAAATGGTCTAGGCTTTCATCGGTTTGCACAAACAAGCAACAATTGACAAGGCTTTGGCTTGGGATATGGCAAAAATACATGTTTTGCCATATCAAAAAACATAATTAAACAAGTAATTCCAAGCCAAATAATCAAAAAATTCAATAAACTAGATTAATTTTTTGATTTTGATTTTGTAACAAGTGACAATAGGGTTCCAAAAATACGTTATTTTAACCCTCATAATTATACAAAACCGAAAATTAAAATAAAAACCCGAAGGGTTTAATTTTCGTCCGATCGGTTTGTAAAAAAACACCAAAATCGTTTGATTTTTGCCACTTTTCACAAAATCTAGCTAATTATATGATTAATATAATGACTCGTGATACCACTAATGGTGATTTTCGGTTATTACAAGTAACAAAACGCAGCGGAAATATTTAATCACCATGAACGGATCTTGATATCAATCATACAATTAAACTATAAGAAAATCAAAGAGATTGGATGAACATTTCATACCCTTGAAGCCTTTGATCTTGTTGTGGATTCGGATGGATTTGATGATGGATTGAAACCAAGTATTCAATTAGAATACCTCTAAAAGAAATCCACACAACACAAGCAAGAACACCAATGGAGGATGCTAGTCCTTGAATCTTGAGAGCAAAAAGAAACAAAAACACATACAAGTGTTAGAGAGAGAGAGGCCAAAATGGGTGGTCAAGGGTGAGTTTATGGAGCCATTCAACACTCTTAATGGTGCCATAAAGACCCATCAATGATTTCCATAAACCATTGTTCCATTTGCACTTTAGTCCCTAGTCATTTGTTTCTTCCATTTTGCTCACAATAAAGTTTCAATATTAACAATTAATATTAAACTTATTATACACAAGCTTATAGCTTATATATTAATAATTAATGTAATTACACTAATTACACTAATTATATAATGGTGTTTAGTGTTTAAGTGTGTGACCCTTTAGGCTCACAAACAACTAGCCATATAACTATATGTTATACGCGTGAAGCATATTCCAACAGCCTTGAGCTTTGAACCTTGAGCCTTGAGCGTTGAGCCTTGAGCCTTGAGCCTTGAGCCTTGAGCCTTGAGCCTTGAGCCTTGAGCGTTGAGCGTTGAGCGTTGAGCCTTGAGCCTTGGCCCTTGAGCCTTGAGCCTTGAGCCTTGAGCCTTGAGCCTTGAGCCTTGAGCCTTGAGCCTAGAGCCTTGAGACTTGAGCCTTGAGCCTTGATCCTTGAGCCTTGAGCCTTGAGCCTTGAGCCCTGAGCACTGAGCCCTGAGCCTTTTGCCTTGAGCCTTGAGCCTTGAACGTTGAGCTTTTTAAGCCTTGAGCCTTGAGCCTTGTGCCTTGAGCCTTGAGCCTTGAACCTTGACCCTTGAGCCATGAGCCTTGTGCCTTGAGCCTTGAGCCATTAGCCTTGAGCCTTGAACCTTGAGCCATGATCATTGAACCTTGACTCTTGAACCTTGAGCCTTGAGCCTTGAATTTTGAGCCTTAACCCTTGAGTCGTGACCCTTGAGCCTTGAGCTTTGAACCTTGAGCCTTGATACTTGTGCCTTGATCCTTGAGACTCTAGCCTTGAGCCTTGAGCCTTAAGCCTCGAGCCTTGAGCCTTGACGCGTGAGCCGTGAGCCCTTAGCCTTGGGCCTTGGGCCTTGAGCCTTTAACCTTGAGCCTTGATCCTTGAGCCTCAAGCCTTGAGCCTTGAGCCTTGAGCCTTGAACCTTGAGAGTTGAGCGTTGAGCGTTGAGGCTTGAGCCTTGAGCCTTGTAATGGTGATTTTCGGTTAAAACAATTAACAAAACGCAGCGGAAAGTATTTATCACCATGAACGGATCTTGATATCAATCATACAATTAAACTATAAGAAAATCAAAGAGAATGGTATAAGAATTCATACCCTAGTTGCCTTTGATTATTGTGTATTCGGATGGAGTTGGTGATGGATTGAAACCAAGTATTCAATTAGAATACCTCTAAAAGAAAGTCCACACAACACAATCAAGAACACCAAAGGAGGATGCTAGTCCTTGATTCTTGAGAGCAAATGGAAGCAAAAGATGGGATGTCTTGTGTGTGTGTCTCACGGCCATGTAGTGGTTAAGGGAGAGTTTATGGAGTCATTTACACTCCATAATGGTGCCTTAATTCCCATTAATGATTTCCATAAACCATTGACCAATATTTACACACAAGTCCTTATCTTTTGTTCCTTCTAGTTTGCTCACATTAAGGTTTCAATATTAACATTTAATATTAAACTTATATACAAGCATGTAGCTTATATTAATATATAATGTAATTACCCTAATTACACTATATATCTTATGGTGCTAAGTGTTTAAGTGTGTGACCCTTTAGGCTCACAAACTACTAGCCATATAACTATATGTTATACGCGTGAAGCATATTCCAACAGCTCCCACTTGCGCACGTGATAACATCAAGTAGTTATACAAGCAAAGGTTAGAGTCTAGCAACCCGCCAATGCCCCTAGAAGTACATGAGGAGTTTCATAAAATCTTTGATCAAAGTTTTCGAGCAGTTATCCTTTTGTTACTGACACTATGTTGAATTTTAGACAAGGATAAATGTCAATCTAAAATTTCAACGATTCTGTTTCTCGATCTATACATTGAAGTAGATTACCAAAACCAATCAAGATTCATCTTGATTACCTTTTGGGTGTGGCCACACATACATCTATTCAAATCATCGAGGGGCCCAGTAGTATCTAATCCACATGTGTGGAGGAACAAATTCTTTATTGACTACACGTGTCTGTCATATGCTTAATGACAAACCCGATAATGGTTGTTATAGCAGCCTTATTCAGGTCAGCGTTTAACCATATCAAAGTTTGCCCCTCTACATACACAAACCAACTTGCATCTCAAGTCAGAGGATAAGTGACAAAGCCTTTGTGAGATTCACTTGTGACATAAATCCAAGAAGTGATTTCTCATAGTTTGGGTCAGTCCAATCGTGCATCGTTATGAGCGACATGTGAGTTTGATTTCATCATCCTTAGTCATACTAAGATAATGTCATCAATGCCCTCAGATTTGTCTTAATAATATTCCCATATTATCAATATGACAATGGACAATTTAGAATATAAAACTCAGTAAATATTCAAGGATATAAACATGCAAATATAGAACACAGTAGATATTCATATAAAAACGATCATATCAAATATATCAATTTATTCCAATATAAACTGCTCACAGTTCCATTATCCAAATACTAAAACAGATTTACATGAAACTACTAGCTTGTCGAAGTCCAATGTTCCATTCATATTCAAGATGTTTGGTACAAGACATTGAGTTCGATAAAGCGTCAGCTAGTTAGTTATCTGTTTGAACTTTAAGTGTACGAATTTCACATATCATGATAAATCATTCGAATGTAGTGAACCTTCGTAAATAGGATCTAGCGTCATCACGCCCTATTTCAAAACCAACATAAGTATAGCAAGTATACTTAGTTTCAGTTCAGTATCTCCACCATGACCAAGAAACATATATCCAGTACTTTAAAATACTTCAATGTGTTCTTAACAGCAATCCAGTGACTCTCTCATGAATTCTGTTGGTATTTTCTAGTAAGGTCCCCTAAGGACGTTACATTTGGCCTAGTACTTCTTACAGCGTACATGATGAATGTAATAGCCGATTCATAGGGGATTACATTCATCCGCTTCACCACATCAGGTGTGGAAGGTCCTTGAGTCTCACTCAAGTTTACATTGTGTGGCATACGAGGACTTCCTCGTTTGGGAGTACCACTCTAAACCATTTAGAATTTTGTCAATGTAAGCACTTTGACTTAAACCAATTAACCGCTTTGATCTATCATTATAGATCCTTACTTCAAGTATGTATGTCGTGTCCCTACAATCCATCATGTCAACGACAACGCTCCCACTAGCTTTCATATATACACATACTCAGTTTGGGTTTTAGGTGAAACAAACGTTTTGATTTCATCATCAACCAAATTTCATAGTCATAGTACACTACTTTGGCTATAAGAATCCTAATGTCTTTAGTAACAGGCGAGAAGGTTTCATCATTGTCAATCCAGTAGGATTGAGTGTAACCTTTTGCTACTATGAGAGATTTATAGGTGTGTATATTTTCATCCATGTCAACAGTCTTACTGTTTTGAGAAAGATCAACTAAGTTCAAAACTTGATTGTCTCTCATGGATTTTATTTTCGCATTCATAGCTTCAAGTCATTTTTCGAATTCAAAACTCGATAATGCAACTTGATAGTTAGGGGGTTCATAATGATCCTCGAAACTTGCTCCTCAGCATCGACATAAATCTATATCGTTCAGGTGCATGAAGTGTCCTTGCGGATCTATGAATGGGAAAAACATCATCCTGTGGTCCAACATCTATATGTCCAGCCTCAGAATGATATTTGCTAGTGTTACCAGAAGGTTGTGTATCTTCACTTTGAATCTTGTCAAAGTCTATAGTGCTCCCACTTGCTTTGTGAAATGAGACTGTTCTCAAGAAACTCAGCATACCGAGTAACAACCATTTGTTCTCAGTTGGGAAGTAAAATAGTAATCGAAGATATACTCGATAGATATGGGCTCAAGTTTGTTCGGCATGTCTCGTTCCACGAGATCCTCACAACCCCAGATCCTCAAGTAAGACAAATTAGGGACTTTCCCACGCCATATCTCATATGGTGTCTTTTTAACCTTTTGGTCGGAACCATATCAAGTATTCGAGCAGCAGACTTCAGTGCATGCCCCTCAAAAGGATAGTGTAAGAGTAGTAGGACTCATCATAGATCGCACCATGTCATACAGGGTCCGATATCTCCTTCCAGACGCACCATTATCTTGTGGAGTGTATGAAAGAGTGAATTGTGAGACAATCTCACGATGTGAGGGATGATCCGGAAACTCTTGACTCATGTACTTTCATCCTTAATCAGGACTGAAAGCCTTTGTTGTCTTGCTAAGTTGATTTTCTACTTTTACTTTAGAAAGCTTTGAACGTTTCAAAGATTTCATGTTTATGTCTAATCAAGTAAACATAACCATAGCGACTGATATCATTAAAGCTTCCATGTTGATGTTTAATCAAGTAAACATAACCACATCGAATGATATCATCAGTGAAAGTAGGTGGCACCTTCCCTAGTCTTAGTTCTAAAAGGGCCACATACATCAGTATGTATGAGTCCAAGTAGATTTGTAGCTCTTTCGCCAACTTGGGAGAAAAGCTTTCTTGTTATCTTTCCATAATATACAAGAGAGGCATTTTAAATGATTCATAATCATTTGTAAAGAAGCCCGTCGAGTTTTAGTATCAAAATGCGTTTCTTGTTTATGTGGAAAAGATGACGATGATCTAGGTAAGTAGAATCCAAACCAATTTGGATTCTTGAGTGCTACATTTGTATATAGAACTATCGTTTGAATTAGGATCATGCATATTAATTTCAAACATACTATTACAATGAATAGTTATAAAAAATGTTATTTTTCATAAAACAAAATGTCATAATCCATTATTCAACAAACGATAAAGCTAAACAATGCATAATTGACAATTGTTCAAAACAATAATTAACGCATTAGGAAGGATAAGATCACAGCTTCCATTCATTTAGCTTTCTACTTCACATTCAATCTTGCACATTTGTGTAAATGTGAGTTCCACAACTAGTGTCATACACTCAAGATTTTATCACGAAAAGTATAGAGTTCTATAATGAAGATACCTAATGTGCTAACTAGAACACATTTGTCCTTCATCAACTTTGCCACGTTGGCAGGACAATTCCTCCTTCAATGGCCAGTTTCATCGCAATGATGGCAAGAAATATCCTTTGCAGGGTGCTCCTTTTTAGCAGGTGGGGGAATCGTAGGTTTGGAAAAGTAAACTAGCTTACACTTACCTAGAATCTTGCCTTGTGCTTGCGGTTTACCTTCCCTGATTGCAAGAAAGGTATTGGGTAACCCTTGCTCAACCAGTTTTACCATAGCATGTTCAACGATTGTCTTCCCCATGCTATGTACTTTTAAAACACTTTTCAAACTGGTCATAGTCCTTGGATAGTGAGGTAAGAATCAAGCTCATTCCAAGAACTTGTGGTAAGGGGTAACCAAGACGTTCCATTGGATCAAGATAGCATTGCATATTCAAGATGTAAGTGCTAACTGATTGGCCGTCCTCCTGATTGCAAGCATGGAATGCTTTAACTGTTTTGAACAGTTCAAGTTCTGCCTTTTGTTGAAATATCATTTTCAACTCGCTTATCATGTCATATGCTGTGAGTTCCTCGAAGTACTTTCGAATCTCGGGGTTCATGCTCACAAGCATATGAGTAGCAACTTCTTGGTGTTCGTTAAACGTTTCGGTAAAGGCTTGACGAACAGCAGCAGAATCACTGACAGGAGGTGCCTCAGGTAAGGCCTCTTATAGGTGTATCAACTTTCTCATCTCTAAGGACAATCCTTAGAATTCGATATCAGAAGATAAAGTTGATATTAGTCAGTTTCAGTTTTCAAGAACTGATTTTTGAGTGGAGATACTTAGGTTTTGATGTTGTTGTTATCTGTATAACAACCAAAGTTCAAAAAATAGTATTTTCAATAATAATTTCTTTTAATCAATTAACTACCCAATTAATTTTAATTAAAAGCTAAGATCCCATTGAGCTTCTATCACCGCATCAGTTGATCTGCTAGAGGTGATAGATCCAATAGGTAGGTGACGATCAACAATTGCATTACAAGTGCAACTCTTAGAGGTATGGGACTTCATGGCACCTAGTGAACAAGCATCTAGGGTCAAGTGGCATGTTTGTCGCATCGTCGCCTCGAGTCAAGGTCTCACCGTTAACTTGATTAAGTCATCCAATGTGAAATCATGTCAAAATAGCTCTAGGTCTCACGCGTAGAGAATAATGACCTCGGATCTAGATTCAAACCACGTCTCACGTGAATTCAAAAATAGAAGCAAGTGATTTACAACCGATTGGACGGCGTGACTTAAATTTTAGGTATGTTAAATTTTAATTGATAAAATTTTATTAAGATATGAATGAATCATGTACTTCATTCATATCACTTCATAAGTCGTTTAATAAACGGTAAAAACATTTAACGATTATTAAGGTTTAAGTTTCAAATCGTATTTAAACTTAGTTTAATCTCAAAACAATTTTAGATTAAAGGTTAATCATCAATGATTAACTAGTAATCATCGATGATTAAGAGTTTGGATGTTTTAATGTTTGTGTCTAAAAACCATTTTTTAATTGTTTTACTACTTGTATCTAATAGAAAAGAAAACAACCACAAACAAAGAATAAAACATGCAATAAAAATTGTGCAAACCTCGACCGATGAAATCCTAGGTTCGGTCACGTGAGTCATCACGACGGACCGAAGGGTCAAACTAAGGGACGGGCCAACATGAACCCAAACGGGCCTACATAAACCCAATGGGCTCCCACTTGCTCCAAGACATTCTTGAGCAAGTAGAACCCAAAATTGTAAAAAAGTGTAATCTGCCAGAAAATTCCAGCAGACTTTGAAGCCCGAAAAGTCACTGAAGGAGTCTTCGTTGGTCTTCCCGGCCTTCTGGAAAGTTGTAGCCCACGACTTTGCAAGAATTTTAGGCTTTTGAATCGCCCAAAACGGAGTCCGTATGCCTCTGGAAAACCTGTTTTCGTACAGCCCTCGCTTTTGTGACGGAAATTTGTTGTTTTCTTCATTAGTCTTCAATATTTTTTATCAACAATTTACAATAAAAAGATAAAATAAATACAATCTATTCTATTACTTTTACATTACAAATTGCCCCAAAAATGGCACCAAAAATAAAAGAAAAATAAATGAAACAAATTACAACAATTAAGCCAAAAAAACAAGGCTTTTCCCAAACAACCAAACAACCAAACATCAACCACATTCATTCACAAATGGTCTAGGCTTTCATCGGTTTGCACAAACAAGCAACAATTGACAAGGCTTTGGCTTGGGATATGGCAAAAATACATGTTTTGCCATATCAAAAAACAAAATTAAACTAGTAATTCCAAGCCAAATAATCAAAAAATTCAATAAACTAGATTAATTTTTTGATTTTGATTTTGTAACAAGTGACAATAGGGTTCAAAAATACAAGTTTTAACCCATGTTTTTATAAAAAAACCGAATAAAAAAACGAAAACCCGTAGGGTTTTTTTAAATGTCCGATCGGTATTTTAATACATCAAAAATATTAATTTTTGCCACTTTTCACAAAATCTAGCTAATTATATGATTAATATAATGACTCGTGATACCACTAATGGTGATTTTCGGTTAAAACAATTAACAAAACGCAGCGGAAAGTATTTATCACCATGAACGGATCTTGATATCAATCATACAATTAAACTATAAGAAAATCAAAGAGAATGGTATAAGAATTCATACCCTAGTTGCCTTTGATTATTGTGTATTCGGATGGAGTTGGTGATGGATTGAAACCAAGTATTCAATTAGAATACCTCTAAAAGAAAGTCCACACAACACAATCAAGAACACCAAAGGAGGATGCTAGTCCTTGATTCTTGAGAGCAAATGGAAGCAAAAGATGGGATGTCTTGTGTGTGTGTCTCACGGCCATGTAGTGGTCAAGGGAGAGTTTATGGAGTCATTTACACTCCATAATGGTGCCTTAATTCCCATTAATGATTTCCATAAACCATTGACCAATATTTATACACAAGTCCTTATCTTTTGTTCCTTCTAGTTTGCTCACATTAAGGTTTCAATATTAACATTTAATATTAAACTTATATACAAGCATGTAGCTTATATTAATATATAATGTAATTACCCTAATTACACTATATATCTTATGGTGCTAAGTGTTTAAGTGTGTGACCCTTTAGGCTCACAAACTACTAGCCATATAACTATATGTTATACGCGTGAAGCATATTCCAACACCTTGAGCCTTGAGCCTTGAGCCTTGAGCCTTGAGCCCTGAGCCTTGAGCCCTGAGTGTTGAGCCTTGAGCCTTGAGCCTTGAACGTTGAGCTTTTTAAGCCTTGAGCCTTGAGGCTTGTGCCTTGAGCCTTGGCCTTGAACCTTGAGCCTTGAGCCTTGAGCCATGAGCCTTAAGCCTTGTGCCTTAAGCCTTGTGCCTTGAGCCTTGAGCCATGAGCCTTGAGCCTTGAACCTTGAGCCTTGATCATTGAACCTTGACTCTTGAACCTTGAGCCTTGAGCCTTGAGCCTTGAATTTTGAGCCTTGACCCTTGAGTCGTGACCCTTGAGCCTTGAGGTTTGAACCTTGAGCCTTGATACTTGTGCCTTGATCCTTGAGACTCTAGCCTTGAGCCTTGAGCCTTAAGCCTTGAGCCTTGACGCGTGAGCCGTGAGCCCTTAGCCTTGGGCCTTGGGCCTTGAGCTTTGAGCCTTGAGTCTTGAGCCTTGAGCCTTTAGCCTTGAGCCTTGAGCCCTGAGCCTTGAGCCTTGAGCCCTGAGCCTTGAGCGTTGAGCCTTGAGCCTTGAACGTTGAGCTTTTTAAGCCTTGAGCCTTGATGCTTGTGCCTTGAGCCTTGCCCTTGAACCTTGAGCCTTGAGCCATGAGCCTTAAGCCTTAAGCCTTAAGCCTTGTGCCTTGAGCCTTGAGCCATGAGCCTTGATGCTTGTGCCTTGAGCCTTACCCTTGAACCTTGAGCCTTGAGCCATGAGCCTTAAGCCTTAAGCCTTGTGCCTTGAGCCTTGAGCCATGAGCCTTGAGCCTTGCACCTTGAGCTTTGATCATTGAACCTTGACTCTTGAACCTTGTGCCTTGAGCCTTGAACCTTGCCTTTTGAGACTTGAGCCGTAAGTCATGAGTCTTGAGCCTAGAGCCTCGAGATATGAGCCTTGAGCCTTTAGCCTTGAGCCTTATGCCTTGAGCCTTGTTCCTTGAGCCTTGAGCCTTGAGCCTTGAGCCTTTAGCCTAGATCCTTGAGCCTTGAGCCTTGAGCCTTGAGCCTTGAGCCTTGAGCCTTGAGCCTTGAGCCTTGAGCCTTGGGCCTTGGGCCTTGAGCCTTGAGCCTTGAGCCTTGAGCCTTGAGCATTGAGCCTTGTGCCTTGAGCCTAGAGACTTGAGACTTGAGCCTTGAACCTTGAGCCTTGAGCCTTGACTTTTGAGCCTTGACCCTTGAGCCGTGACCCTTGAGCCTTGAGCTTTGAACCTTGAACCTTGATCCTTGTGCCTTGATCCTTGAGACTTGAGCCTTGAGCCTTGAGCCTTGAGCCTTGAGCCTTGAGCCTTGAGCCTTTAGCCTTGAGCCTTGGCCTTTAGCCTTTAGCCTTTAGCCTTGAGCCTTTAGCCTAGATCCTTGAGCCTTGAGCCTTGAGCCTTGAGCTTTGAACCTTGAGCCTTGAGCATTGAGCCTTGAGCCTTGAGCCTTGAGCCTTGAGCATTGAGCGTTGAGCATTGAGCGTTGAGCCTTGAGCCTTGGGCCTTGAGCCTTAAGCCTTGAACCTTGAGCCTTGATCCTTGAGCCTTGAGCCTTGAGCCTTGAGCCTTGAGCCTAGAGCCTTGAGACTTGAGCCTTGAGCCTTTAGCCTTGAGCCTTAAGCCTTGAGCCTTGATCCTTGAGCCTTGAGCCTTGAGCCTTGAGCCTTGAGCCTTGAGCCTTGAGCCCTGAGCCCTGAGCACTGAGCCCTGAGCCTTTAGCCTTGAGCCTTGAGCCTTGAACGTTGAGCTTTTTAAGCCTTGAGCCTTGTGCCTTGAGCCTTGAGCCTTGAACCTTGACCCTTGAGCCATGAGCTTTAAGCCTTGTGCCTTGAGCCTTGAGCCATGAGCCTTGAGCCTTGAACCTTGAGCCATGATCATTGAACCTTGACTCTTGAACCTTGAGCCTTGAGCCTTGAATTTTGAGCCTTGACCCTTGAGTCGTGACCCTTGAGCCTTGAGCTTTGAACCTTGAGCCTTGATACTTGTGCCTTGATACTTGAGACTCTAGCCTTGAGCCTTGAGCCTTAAGCCTCGAGCCTTGAGCCTTGACGCGTGAGCCGTGAGCCCTTAGCCTTGGGCCTTGGGCCTTGAGCCTTTAGCCTTGAGCCTTGATCCTTGAGCCTTGAGCCTTGAGCCTTGAGCCTTGAACCTTGAGCGTTGAGCGTTGAGCGTTGAGGCTTGAGCCTTGAGCGTTGAGCCTTGAGCCTTGAGCCTTGAGCCCTGAGCCTTGAGCCCTGAGCCCTGAGCCTTGAGCGTTTAGCCCCGAGCCTTGAGCCCTGAACGTTGAGCTTTTTAAGCCTTGAGCCTTGAGGCTTGTGCCTTGAGCCTTGGCCTTGAACCTTGAGCCTTGAGCCATGAGCCTTAAGCCTTAAGCCTTAAGCCTTGTGCCTTGAGCCTTGAGCCATGAGCCTTGAGCCTTGCACCTTGAGCCTTGATCATTGAACCTTGACTCTTGAACCTTGAGCCTTGAGCCTTGCCTTTTGAGCCTTGAACCTTGAGCCTTGAGCCCTGAGCCTTGAGCCTTGAGCCTTTAGCCTAGATCCTTGAGCCTTGGGCCTTGACCCTTGAGTCGTGACCCTTGAGCCTTGAGCTTTGAACCTTGAGCCTTGTGCCTTGAGCCTTTAGCCTTGAGCCTTGAGCCTTGAGCCTTCAGCCTTTAGCCTAGATCCTTGAGCCGTGACCCTTTAGCCTTGAGCTTTGAACCTTGAGCCTTGAGCCTTGAGCCTTGAGCCTCAGCCTTTAGCGTTGAGACTTGAGCGTTGAGCCTTGAGCCTTGAGCGTTGAGCCTTGAGCCTTGAGCCTTAGCCTTTAGCGTTGAGCCTTGGGCCTTGGGCCTTGAGCCTTGAGCCTTGAGCCTTTAGCCTTGAGAATTAAGCCTTGAGCCTTGAGCCTAAAGCCTTGAGACTTGAGCCTTGAACCTTGAGCCTTGAGCCTTGTGCCTTGAGCCTTGAGGCTTGAGCCTTGAGCCTTAAGCCCTGAGCACTGAGCCATGAGCCTTGAGCCTTGAGCCTTGATCCTTGAACAATGAGCTTTTTAAGCCTTGAGCCTTTAGCCTGGATCCTTGAGCCTTGAGCCTTGAGCCTTGAGCTTTGAACCTTGAGCCTTGAGCGTTGAGCCTTGAGCCTTGAGCCTTGAGCCTTGAGCCTTGAGCCTTGAGCCTTGAGCCTTGAGCGTTGAGCATTGAGCGTTGAGCCTTGAGCCTTGGCCCTTGAGCCTTGAGCCTTGAGCCTTGAGCCTTGAGCCTTGAGCCTTTAGCCTTGAGCCTTGAGCCTAGAGCCTTGAGACTTGAGCCTTGAGCCTTGATCCTTGAGCCTTGAGCCTTGAGCCTTGAGCCCTGAGCACTGAGCCCTGAGCCTTTTGCCTTGAGCCTTGAGCCTTGAACGTTGAGCTTTTTAAGCCTTGAGCCTTGAGCCTTGTGCCTTGAGCCTTGAACCTTGAACCTTGACCCTTGAGCCATGAGCCTTGTGCCTTGAGCCTTGAGCCATTAGCCTTGAGCCTTGAACCTTGAGCCATGATCATTGAACCTTGACTCTTGAACCTTGAGCCTTGAGCCTTGAATTTTGAGCCTTAACCCTTGAGTCGTGACCCTTGAGCCTTGAGCTTTGAACCTTGAGCCTTGATACTTGTGCCTTGATCCTTGAGACTCTAGCCTTGAGCCTTGAGCCTTAAGCCTCGAGCCTTGAGCCTTGACGCGTGAGCCGTGAGCCCTTAGCCTTGGGCCTTGGGCCTTGAGCCTTTAACCTTGAGCCTTGATCCTTGAGCCTCGAGCCTTGAGCCTTGAACCTTGAGAGTTGAGCGTTGAGCGTTGAGGCTTGAGCCTTGAGCCTTGAGCCTTGAGCCTTGAGCCTTGAGCCTTGAGCCCTGAGCCTTGAGCCCTGGGCGTTGAGCCTTGAGCCTTGAGCCTTGAACGTTGAGCTTTTTAAGCCTTGAGCCTTGAGGCTTGTGCCTTGAGCCTTGGCCTTGAACCTTGAGCCTTGAGCCTTGAGCCATGAGCCTTAAGCCTTGTGCCTTAAGCCTTGTGCCTTGAGCCTTGAGCCATGAGCCTTGAGCCTTGAACCTTGAGCCTTGATCATTGAACCTTGACTCTTGAACCTTGAGCCTTGAGCCTTGAATTTTGAGCCTTGACCCTTGAGTCGTGACCCTTGAGCCTTGAGGTTTGAACCTTGAGCCTTGATACTTGTGCCTTGATCCTTGAGACTCTAGCCTTGAGCCTTGAGCCTTAAGCCTTGAGCCTTGACGCGTGAGCCGTGAGCCCTTAGCCTTGGGCCTTGGGCCTTGAGCTTTGAGCCTTGAGCCTTGAGCCTTGAGCCTTTAGCCTTGAGCCTTGAGCCCTGAGCCTTGAGCCTTGAGCCCTGAGCCTTGAGCGTTGAGCCTTGAGCCTTGAGCCTTGAACGTTGAGCTTTTTAAGCCTTGAGCCTTGATGCTTGTGCCTTGAGCCTTGCCCTTGAACCTTGAGCCTTGAGCCATGAGCCTTAAGCCTTAAGCCTTAAGCCTTGTGCCTTGAGCCTTGAGCCATGAGCCTTGATGCTTGTGCCTTGAGCCTTGCCCTTGAACCTTGAGCCTTGAGCCATGAGCCTTAAGCCTTAAGCCTTGTGCCTTGAGCCTTGAGCCATGAGCCTTGAGCCTTGCACCTTGAGCTTTGATCATTGAACCTTGACTCTTGAACCTTGAGCCTTGAGCCTTGAACCTTGCCTTTTGAGCCTTGAGCCTTGAGACTTGAGCCGTAAGTCATGAGTCTTGAGCCTAGAGCCTCGAGATATGAGCCTTGAGCCTTTAGCCTTGAGCCTTATGCCTTGAGCCTTGTTCCTTGAGCCTTGAGCCTTGAGCCCTGAGCCTTTAGCCTAGATCCTTGAGCCTTGAGCCTTGAGCCTTGAGCCTTGAGCCTTGAGCCTTGAGCCTTGAGCCTTGAGCGTTGAGCCTTGGGCCTTGGGCCTTGGGCCTTGAGCCTTGAGCCTTGAGCCTTGAGCCTTGAGCCTTGAGCATTGAGCCTTGTGCCTTGAGCCTAGAGACTTGAGACTTGAGCCTTGAACCTTGAGCCTTGAGCCTTGAGCCTTGACTTTTGAGCCTTGACCCTTGAGCCGTGACCCTTGAGCCTTGAGCTTTGAACCTTGAACCTTGATCCTTGTGCCTTGATCGTTGAGACTTGAGCCTTGAGCCTTGAGCCTTGAGCCTTGAGCCTTTAGCCTTTAGCCTTGGCCTTTAGCCTTTAGCCTTTAGCCTTGAGCCTTTAGCCTAGATCCTTGAGCCTTGAGCCTTGAGCCTTGAGCTTTGAACCTTGAGCCTTGAGCGTTGAGCCTTGATCCTTGAGCCTTGAGCCTTGAGCCTTGAGCGTTGAGCATTGAGCGTTGAGCCTTGAGCCTTGGGCCTTGAGCCTTGAGCCTTAAGCCTTGAGCCTTGATCCTTGAGCCTTGAGCCTTGAGCCTTGAGCCTTGAGCCTAGAGCCTTGAGACTTGAGCCTTGAGCCTTTAGCGTTGAGCCTTAAGCCTTGAGCCTTGATCCTTGAGACTTGAGCCTTGAGCCTTGAGCCTTGAGCCTTGAGCCCTGAGCACTGAGCCCTGAGCCTTTAGCCTTGAGCCTTGAGCCTTGAACGTTGAGCTTTTTAAGCCTTGAGCCTTGTGCCTTGAGCCTTGAGCCTTGAACCTTGACCCTTGAGCCATGAGCTTTAAGCCTTGTGCCTTGAGCCTTGAGCCATGAGCCTTGAGCCTTGAACCTTGAGCCATGATCATTGAACCTTGACTCTTGAACCTTGAGCCTTGAGCCTTGAATTTTGAGCCTTGACCCTTGAGTCGTGACCCTTGAGCCTTGAGCTTTGAACCTTGAGCCTTGATACTTGTGCCTTGATACTTGAGACACTAGCCTTGAGCCTTGAGCCTTAAGCCTCGAGCCTTGAGCCTTGACGCGTGAGCCGTGAGCCCTTAGCCTTGGGCCTTGGGCCTTGAGCCTTTAGCCTTGAGCCTTGATCCTTGAGCCTTGAGCCTTGAGCCTTGAGCCTTGAACCTTGAGCGTTGAGCGTTGAGCGTTGAGGCTTGAGCCTTGAGCCTTGAGCCTTGAGCCTTGAGCCTTGAGCCCTGAGCCTTGAGCCGTGAGCCCTGAGCCCTGAGCCCTGAGCCTTGAGCGTTGAGCCCCGAGCCTTGAGCCCTGAACGTTGAGCTTTTTAAGCCTTGAGCCTTGAGGCTTGTGCCTTGAGCCTTGGCCTTGAACCTTGAACCTTGAGCCATGAGCCTTAAGCCTTAAGCCTTAAGCCTTGTGCCTTGAGCCTTGAGCCATGAGCCTTGAGCCTTGCACCTTGAGCCTTGATCATTGAACCTTGACTCTTGAACCTTGAGCCTTGAGCCTTGAACCTTGCCTTTTGAGCCTTGAACCTTGAGCCTTGAGCCTTGAGCCCTGAGCCTTGAGCCTTGAGCCTTTAGCCTTTAGCCTAGATCCTTGAGCCTTGGGCCTTGACCCTTGAGTCGTGACCCTTGAGCCTTGAGCTTTGAACCTTGAGCCTTGAGCCTTGAGCCTTTAGCCTTGAGCCTTGAGCCTTGAGCCTTGAGCCTTTAGCCTAGATCCTTGAGCCGTGACCCTTTAGCCTTGAGCTTTGAACCTTGAGCCTTGAGCCTTGAGCCTTGAGCCTTAGCCTTTAGCGTTGAGACTTGAGCGTTGAGCCTTGAGCCTTGAGCGTTGAGCCTTGAGCGTTGAGCGTTGAGCCTTGGGCCTTGGGCCTTGAGCCTTGAGCCTTGAGCCTTTAGCCTTGAGAATTAAGCCTTGAGCCTTGAGCCTAAAGCCTTGAGACTTGAGCCTTGAACCTTGAGCCTTGAGCCTTGTGCCTTGAGCCTTGAGCCTTGAGCCTTGAGCCTTAAGCCCTGAGCACTGAGCCATGAGCCTTGAGCCTTGAGCCTTGAACAATGAGCTTTTTAAGCCTTGAGCCTTGAGCCTTGTGCCTTGAGCCTTGTGCCTTGAGCCTTGAGCCTTGAACCTTGACCCTTGAGCCATGAGCCTTAAGCCTTGTGCCTTGAGCCTTGAGCCATAAGCCTTGAGCCTTGAGCCTTGAACCTTGACCCTTGATCATTGAACCTTGACTCTTGAATCTTGAGCCTTGAGCCTTGAATTTTGAGCCTTGACCCTTGAGCCGTGACCCTTGAGCCTTGAGCTTTGAACCTTGAGCCTTGATACTTGTGCCTTGATCCTTGAGACTCTAGCCTTGAGCCTAAGCCTTGAGCCTTGAGCCTTGACCCATGAGCCGTGAGCCCTTAGCCTTAGGCCTTGGGCCTTGAGCCTTTAGCCTTGATCCTTGAGCCTTGAGCCTTGAGCCTTGAGCCTTGAGCCTTGAGCCTTGAGCCTTGAGCCTTGAGCCTGGAGCCTTGAGCCTTGAGCCTTTGGACTTAAGCCTTGTGCCTTGAGCCTTGAGAAATTAGCCTTGAGCCTTGAACCTTGAGCCTTGATCATTGAACCTTGAGCCTTGAGCCTTGAGCCTTGACTTTTGAGCCTTGACCCTTGAGCCGTGACCCTTGAGCCTTGAGCTTTGAACCTTGAATCTTGATCCTTGTGCCTTGATCCTTGAGACTTGAGCCTTGAGCCTTGAGCCTTGAGCCTTGAGACTTGAGCCTTGAGCCCTGAGAACTGAGCCCTGAGCCTTGGGCCTTGATCCTTTAGCCTTTTGCCTTTAGCCTTGAGCCTTGAGCCTTGAGCCTTGAGCCTTGAGCCTTGAGCCTTGAGCCTTGAGCCTTGAGCCTTGAGCCTTGAGCCTAGAGCCCTGAGCCTAGAGCTTCGAGCAATGAGCCTTGAGCCTGGAACCTTGAGCCTTGAGCCTTGAGCCTTGAGACTTGAGCCTTGAGCCCTGAGAACTGAGCCCTGAGCCTTGGGCCTTGATCCTTTAGCCTTTTGCCTTTAGCCTTGAGCCTTGAGCCTTGAGCCTTGAGCCTTGAGCCTTGAGCCTTGAGCCTTGAGCCTTGAGCCTAGAGCCCTGAGCCTAGAGCTTCGAGCAATGAGCCTTGATCCTTGAGCCTTGAGCCTTGAGCGTTGAGCCTTGATCCTTTAGCCTTGAGCCCTGAGCCTTGAGCCTTGAGCAATGAGCCTAGAGCCTGGAACCTTGAGCCTTGATCATTGAACCTTGACTCTTGAACCTTGAGCCTTGAGCCCTGAGCCTTGACTTTTGAGCCTTGAGCCGTGACCCTTGAGCCTTGAGCTTTGAACCTTGAACCTTGATCCTTGATCCTTGAGACTTGAGACTTGAGCCTTGAGCCTTGAGCCTTGAGCCTTGAACGTTGAGCTTTTTAAGCCTTGAGCCTTGAGCCTTGTGCCTTGAGCCTTGAACCTTGAGCCTTGTGCCATGAGCCTTTGGACTTAAGCCTTGTGCCTTGAGCCTTGAGAAATTAGCCTTGAGCCTTGAACCTTGAGCCTTGATCATTGAACCTTGAGCCTTGAGCCTTGACTTTTGAGCCTTGACCCTTAAGCCGTGACCCTTGAGCCTTGAGCTTTGAACCTTGAATCTTGATCCTTGTGCCTTGATCCTTGAGACTTGAGCCTTGAGCCTTGAGCCTTGAGCCTTGAGCCTTGAGACTTGAGCCTTGAGCCCTGAGAACTGAGCCCTGAGCCTTGGGCCTTGATCCTTTAGCCTTTTGCCTTTAGCCTTGAGCCTTGAGCCTTGAGCCTTGAGCCTTGAGCCTTGAGCCTTGAGCCTTGAGCCTAGAGCCCTGAGCCTAGAGCTTCGAGCAATGAGCCTTGAGCCTGGAACCTTGAGCTTCGAGCAATGAACCTTGAGCCTTGAGCCTTGAGCGTTAAGACTTGTGCCTTGAGCCTTGAGCCATGAGCCTTGAGCCTTGAACCTTGAGCCTTGATCATTGAACCTTGACTCTTGAACCTTGAGCCTTGAGCCTTGACTTTTGAGCCTTGACCCTTGAGCCGTGACCCTTGAGCCTTGAGCTTTGATCCTTAAACCTTGATCCTTGTTCCTTGATCGTTGAGACTTGAGCCTTGAGCCTTGAGCCTTGAGCCTTGAGCCTTGAGCCTTTAGCCTTGAGCCTTTAGCCTAGATCCTGGAGCCTTGACCCTTGAGCCTTGATCCTTGAGCCTTGAGCCTTGAGCCTTGAGCCTTGAGCCTTGAGCCTTGAGCCTTGAGCCTTGAGCGTTGAGCCTTGGGCCTTGGGTCTTGGGCCTTGTGCCTTGAGCCTTGAGCCATGAGCCTTGAGCCTTGAGCCTTGAGACATGAGCCATGAGCCTTGAGCCTTTAGCCTTGAGCCTTATTCCTTGTGCCTTGTTCCTTGAGCCTTGAGCCTTGAGTCTTGAGCCTTGAGCCTTGAGCCTTGAGCCTTGAGCCTTGAGTCTTGAGCCTTTAGCCTTGAGCCTTGAGCCTTGAGACTTGAGCCTTGAGCCTTGAGCCTTTAGCCTAGGTCCTTGAGCCTTGAGCCTTGAGCCTTGAGCCTTGAGCCTTGAGCCTTGAGCCTTGAGCGTTGAGCCTTGAGCGTTGAGGCTTGAGCCTTGAGCGTTGAGCGTTGAGCCTTGATCCTAGAGCCTTGAGCCTTGAGCCTTGAGCCTTGAGCCTTGAGCCTAGAGGCTTGAGACTTGAGCCTTGAACCTTGAGCCTTGAGCCTTGAGCCTTGACTTTTAAGCCTTGACCCTTGAGCCGTGACCCTTGAGCCTTGAGCTTTGAACCTTGAACCTTGATCCTTGTGCCTTGATCCTTGAGACTTGAGCCTTGAGCCTTGAGCCTTGAGCCTTGAGCCTTGATCCTTGAGCCTTGAGCCTTGAGCCTTGAGCCTTGAGCCTTGACCCTTGAGCCTTGAGCCTTGAGCCTTGAGACTTGATCCTTGAGCCTTGAGTGTTGAGCCTTGAGCATTGGGCATTGAGCCTTGAGCCATGAGCCTTGAGCCTTAAGCCTTGAGCCTTGAGCCCATAGCCTTGAACGTTGAGCTTTTTAAGCCTTGAGCCTTGAGCCTTGTGCCTTGAGCCTTGAGCCTTGAACCTTGAGCCTTGTGCCATGAGCCTTTGGACTTAAGCTTTGTGCCTTGAGCCTTGAGCAATGAGCCTTGAGCCTTGAACCTTGAGCCTTGATCATTGAACCTTGAGCCTTGAGCCTTGACTTTTGAGCCTTGACCCTTGAGCCGTGACCCTTGAGCCTTGAGCTTTGAACCTTGAATCTTGATCCTTGTGACTTGATCCTTGAGACTTGAGCCTTGAGCCTTGAGCCGTGAGACTTGAGTCTTGAGCCCTGAGCCCTGAGCCTTGGGCCTTGATCCTTTAGCCTTTAGCCTTTAGCCTTTAGCCTTGATCCTTGAGCCTTGAGCCTTGAGCCTTGAGCCTTGAGCCTTGAGCCTTGAGCCTTGAGCCTTCAGCCTTCAGCCTTGAACCTTGAGCCTTGAGCCTAGAGCCTTGAGCCTTGACCCTTAGCATTTAGCTTTGAGCCTTGAGCCTTGTGCCTTGTGCCTTGAGCCTTTAGCCTTGAGTCTTGAGCCTTGAGCCTTGAGCCTTGACCCTTGATCCTTGAGCCTTGAGCGTTGAGCCTTGAGCATTGGGCATTGAGCCTTGAGCCATGATCCTTGAGCCTTGAGCCTTGAGCCTTGAGCCTTGAGCCTTGAGCCTTGAGCCTTGAGCCTTGAGCCTTGTGCCATGAGCCTTGAGCGATGAGCCTTGAGCCTTGAGCTTTGAACCTTGAATCTTGATCCTTGTGCCTTGATCCTTGAGACTTGAGCCTTGAGCCTTGAGCCTTGAGAGTTGGGCTTTGAGCCTTTAGCCTTTAGCCTTTAGCCTTGATCCTTGAGCCTTGAGCCTTGAGCATTGAGCCTTGATCCTTTAGCCTTGAGCCCTGAGCCTAGAGCCTTGAGCCATGAGCCTTGAACGTTGAGCTTTTTAAGCGTTGAGTCTTGTGCCTTAAGCCTTGAGCTTTGAACCTTGAGCCTTGAGCCATGAGCCTTAGGTCTTAAACCTTGTGCCTTGAGCCTCGAGTAATGAGCCTTGAGCCGTGAGACTTGAGTCTTGAGCCCTGAGCCCTGAGCCTTGGGCCTTGATCCTTTAGCCTTTAGCCTTTAGCCTTTAGCCTTGATCCTTGAGCCTTGAGCCTTGAGCCTTGAGCCCTGAGCCCTGAGCCTTGAGCCTTGAACCTTGAGCCTAGAGCCTTGAGCCTTGACCCTTAGCCTTTAGCCTTGAGCCTTGAGCCTTGTGCCTTGAGCCTTGAGCCTTGAGCCTTGAGCCTTGAGCCTTGAGCCTTGAGCCTTGAGCCTTGAGCCTTGAGACTTGAGACTTGATCCTTGAGCCTTGAGCGTTGAGCCTTGAGCATTGTGCATTTAGCCTTGAGCCATGAGCCTTGAGCCTTAAGCCTTGAGCCTTGAGCCTTGAGCCTTGAACGTTGAGCTTTTTAAGCCTTGAGCCTTGAGCCTTGTGCCTTGAGCCTTGAGCCTTGAACCTTGAGCCTTGTGCCATGAGCCTTTGGACTTAAGCTTTGTGCCTTGAGCCTTGAGCAATGAGCCTTGAGCCTTGAACCTTGAGCCTTGATCATTGAACCTTGAGCCTTGAGCCTTGACTTTTGAGCCTTGACCCTTGATCCGTGACCCTTGAGCCTTGAGCTTTGAACCTTGAATCTTGATCCTTGTGCCTTGAGACTTGAGCCTGGAGCCATGAGCCTTGAGACTTGAGTCTTGAGCCCTGAGCCCTGAGCCTTGGGCCTTGATCCTTTAGCCTTTAGCCTTTAGCCTTGATCCTTGAGCCTTGAGCCTTGAACCTTGAGCCTTGAGCCTTGAGCCTTGAGCCTAGAGCCTTGAGCCTTGACCCTTAGCCTTTAGCGTTGAGCCTTGAGCCTTGAGCCTTGTGCCTTGTGCCTTGAGCCTTGAGCCTTGAGCCTTGAGCCTTGAGCCTTGAGCCTTGAGCCTTGAGCCTTGAGCCTTGAGCCTTGAGCCTTGAGCCTTGAGCCTTGAGCCTTGAGCCTTGAGCCTTGAGCCTTGACCCTTGAGCCTTGAGCCTTGAGCGTTGAGCCTTGAGCGTTGAGCCTTGAGCATTGGGCATTGAGCCTTAAGCCATGAGCCTTGAGCCTTGAGCCTTGAGCCTTGAGCCTTGAGCCTTGAGCCTAGAGCCTTGAGCCTCGAGCCTTGAGCCTTGAGCCTTGAGCCTTGAGCCTTGAGGCTTGAGCCTTGTGCCATGAGCCTTGAGCGATGAGCCTTGAGCCTTGAGCTTTGAACCTTGAATCTTGATCCTTGTGCCTTGATCCTTGAGACTTGAGCCTTGAGCCTTGAGCCTTGAGCCTTGGGCTTTGAGCCTTTAGCCTTTAGCCTTTAGCCTTGATCCTTGAGCCTTGAGCCTTGAGCATTGAGCCTTGATCCTTTAGCCTTGAGCCCTGAGCCTCGAGCGTTGAGCCATGAGCCTTGAACGTTGAGCTTTTTAAGCGTTGAGTCTTGTGCCTTGAGCCTTGAGCTTTGAACCTTGAGCCTTGATCCATGAGCCTTAGGCCTTAAACCTTGTGCCTTGAGCCTCGAGTAATGAGCCTTGAGCCTTGAGCCATGAACCTTGAGCCTTCATCATTGAACCTTGGCTCTTGAACCTTGAGCCTTGAGCCCTGAGCCTTGACTTTTGAGCCTTGACCCTTGAGCCGTGACCCTTGAGACTTGAGCTTTGAACCTTGAACCTTGATCCTTGTGCCTTGAGACTTGAGACTTGAGCCTTGAGCCTTGACCCTTGAGCCTTGAGCCTTGAGCCTTGAGCCTTGAGCCTTGAGCCTTGAGCCTTGACCCTTGAGCCTTGAGCCTTGAACGTTGAGCTTTTTAAGCCTTGAGTCTTGAGCCTTGAGCCTTTAGCCTTGAGCCTTGAGGCTTGAGCGTTGTGCCATGAGCGTTGTGCCATGAGCCTTGAGCAATGAGCCTTGAGCCTTCTGCCTTGATCCTTGTGCCTTGATCCTTGTGCCTTGAGCCTTGAGCCTTGAGCCTTGAGCCTTGGGCCTTGAGCCTTTAGCCTTGAGCCTTTAGCCTTTAGCCTTTAGCCTGTAGCCTTGATCCTTGAGCCTTGAGCCTTGAGCGTTGAGCCTTGATCCTTTAGCCTTGAGCCCTGAGCCTAGAGCCTTGAGCCTTGAATGTTGATCTTTTTAAGCTTTGAGTCTTGTGCCTTGAGCCTTGAGCCTTGAACCTTGAGCCTTGAGCCATGAGCCTTAGGCCTTAAACCTTGTGCCTTGAGCCTCGAGTAATGAGCCTTGAGCCTTGAGCAATGAGCCTTGAGCCTTGAACCTTGAGCCTTGATCATTGAACCTTGAGTCTTGACTTTTGAGCCTTGACCCTTGAGCCGTGACCCTTGAGCCTTGAGCTTTGAACCTTGAACCTTGATCCTTGTGCCTTGAGACTTGAGACTTGAGCCTTGACCCTTGACCCTTGAGCCTTGAGCCTTGACCCTTGACCCTTGAGCCTTGAACATTGAGCTTTTTGAAGCCTTGAGCCTTGAGCCTTGAGCCTTGCGCCTTTAGCCTTGAGCCTTGAGGCTTGAGCCTTGTGCCATGAGCCTTGAGCGATGAGCCTTGAGCCTTGAGCTTTGAACCTTGAATCTTGATCCTTGTGCCTTGATCCTTGAGACTTGAGCCTTGAGCCTTGAGCCTTGAGCCTTGAGCCTTGAGCCTTGAGCCTTGGGCCTTGAGCCTTTAGCCTTTAGCCTTGAACCTTGAGCGTTGAGCCTAGAGCCTTGAGCCTTGACCCTTAGCCTTGATCCTTTAGCCTTGAGCCCTGAGCCTAGAGCCTTGAGCCTTGAACGTTGAGCTTTTTAAGTGTTGAGCCTTGTGCGTTGAGCCTTGAGCCTTGAACCTTAAGCCTTGAGCCTTGAGCCTTAAGACTTGTGCCTTGAGCCTTGAGCCATGAGCCTTGAGCCTTGAACCTTGAGCCTTGATCATTGAACCTTGACTCTTGAACCTTGAGCCTTGAGCCTTGAGCCTTGACTTTTGAGCCTTGACCCTTGAGCCGTGACCCTTGAGCCTTGAGCTTTGATCCTTAAACCTTGATCCTTGTTCCTTGATCGTTGAGACTTGAGCCTTGAGCCTTGAGCCTTGAGCCTTGATCCTTTAGCCTAGATCCTTGAGCCTTGAGCCTTGAGCCTTGAGCCTTGATCCTTGAGCCTTGAGCCTTGAGCCTTGAGCCTTGAGCCTTGAGCCTTGAGCCTTGAGCCTTGAGCCTTGAGCCTTGAGCCTTGAGCCTTGGTCCTTGGGTCTTGGGCCTTGAGCCTTGAGCCTTGAGCCATGAGCCTTGAGCCTTGAGCCTTGAGACATGAGCCTTGAGCCTTGAGCCTTTAGCCTAGAGCCTTATTCCTTGTGCCTTGTTCCTTGAGCCTTGAGCCTTGAGTCTTGAGCCTTGAGCCTTGAGCCTTGAGCCTTGAGTCTTGAGCCTTGAGCCTTGAGCCTTGAGCCTTGAGACTTGAGCCTTGAGCCTTGAGCCTTTAGCCTAGATCCTTGAGCCTTGAGCCTTGAGCCTTGAGCCTTGAGCGTTGAGCCTTGAGCGTTGAGCCTTGAGCCTTGAGCATTGAGCGTTGAGCCTTGAGCCTTGAGCCTTGAGCCTTGAGCCTTGAGCCTTGAGCCTTGAGCCTTGAGCCTTGAGCCTTGAGCCTTGAGCCTTGAGCATTGAGCCTTGAGCCTTGAGCCTAGATGCTTGAGACTTGAGCCTTGAACCTTGAGCCTTGAGCCTTGACTTTTAAGCCTTGACCCTTGAGCCGTGACCCTTGAGCCTTGAGCTTTGAACCTTGAACCTTGATCCTTGTGCCTTGATCCTTGAGACTTGAGCCTTGAGCCTTGAGCCTTGAGCCTTGTTCCTTGAGCCTTGAGCCTTGAGACTTGATCCTTGAGCCTTGAGCGTTGAGCCTTGAGCATTGGGCATTGAGCCTTGAGCCATGACCCTTGAGCCTTAAGCCTTGAGCCTTGAGCCCATAGCCTTGAACGTTGAGCTTTTTAAGCCTTGAGCCTTGAGCCTTGTGCCTTGAGCCTTGAGCCTTGAACCTTGAGCCTTGTGCCATGAGCCTTTGGACTTAAGCTTTGTGCCTTGAGCCTTGAGCAATGAGCCTTGAGCCTTGAACCTTGAGCCTTGATCATTTAACCTTGAGCCTTGAGCCTTGACTTTTGAGCCTTGACCCTTGAGCCGTGACCCTTGAGCCTTGAGCTTTGAACCTTGAATCTTGATCCTTGTGCCTTGATCCTTGAGACTTGAGCCTTGAGCCTTGAGCCGTGAGACTTGAGTCTTGAGCCCTGAGCCCTGAGCCTTGGGCCTTGATCCTTTAGCCTTTAGCCTTTAGCCTTGATCCTTGAGCCTTGAGCCTTGAGCCTTGAGCCCTGAGCCTTGAGCCTTGAGCCTTGAGCCTTGTGCCTTGAACCTTGAGCCTTGAGCCTAGAGCCTTGAGCCTTGACCCTTAGCCTTTAGCTTTGAGCCTTGAGCCTTGTGCCTTGTG
Source organism: Calendula officinalis (assembly GCA_963853835.1). Taxonomy (NCBI): domain Eukaryota; kingdom Viridiplantae; phylum Streptophyta; class Magnoliopsida; order Asterales; family Asteraceae; genus Calendula; species Calendula officinalis. Next base: position 11,211,340 of record OY970833.1, read on the forward strand.
CCTTGTGCCTTGAGCCTTGAGCCTTGAGCCTTGAGCCTTGACCCTTGATCCTTGAGCCTTGAGCATTGAGCCTTGAGCATTGGGCATTGAGCGTTGAGCCATGAGCCTTGAGCCTTGAGCCTTGAGCCTTGAGCCTTGAGCGATGAGCCTTGAGCCTTGAGCTTTGAACCTTGAATCTTGATCCTTGTGCCTTGATCCTTGAGACTTGAGCCTTGAGCCTTGAGCCTTGGGCTTTGAGCCTTTAGCCTTTAGCCTTTAGCCTTGATCCTTGAGCCTTGAGCCTTGAGCATTGAGCCTTGATCCTTTAGCCTTGAGCCCTGAGCCTCGAGCGTTGAGCCATGAGCCTTGAACGTTGAGCTTTTTAAGCGTTGAGTCTTTTGCCTTGAGCCTTGAGCTTTGAACCTTGAGCCTTGATCCATGAGCCTTAGGCCTTAAACCTTGTGCCTTGAGCCTCGAGTAATGAGCCTTGAGCCTTGAACCTTGAGCCTTCATCATTGAACCTTGACTCTTGAACCTTGAGCCTTGAGCCCTGAGCCTTGACTTTTGAGCCTTGACCCTTGAGCCGTGACCCTTGAGACTTGAGCTTTGAACCTTGAACCTTGATCCTTGTGCCTTGAGACGTGAGACTTGAGCCTTGAGCCTTGACCCTTGAGCCTTGAGCCTTGAGCCTTGAGCCTTGAGCCTTGAGCCTTGAGCCTTGAGCCTTGACCCTTGAGCCTTGAGCCTTGAACGTTGAGCTTTTTAAGCCTTGAGCCTTGAGCCTTGAGCCTTGAGCCTTTAGCCTTGAGCCTTGAGGCTTGAGCGTTGTGCCATGAGCGTTGTGCCATGAGCCTTGAGCAATGAGCCTTGAGCCTTGAGCTTTGAACCTTGTGCCTTGATCCTTGTGCCTTGATCCTTGTGCCTTGAGCCTTGAGCCTTGAGCCTTGAGCCTTGGGCCTTGAGCCTTTAGCCTTGAGCCTTTAGCCTTTAGCATTTAGCCTTGATCCTTGAGCCTTGAGCCTTGAGCGTTGAGCCTTGATCCTTTAGCCTTGAGCCCTGAGCCTAGATCCTTGAGCCTTGAATGTTGATCTTTTTAAGCTTTGAGTCTTGTGCCTTGAGCCTTGAGCCTTGAACCTTGAGCCTTGAGCCATGAGCCTTAGGCCTTAAACCTTGTGCCTTGAGCCTCGAGTAATGTGCCTTGAGCCTTGAGCAATGAGCCTTGAGCCTTGAACCTTGAGCCTTGATCATTGAACCTTGAGCCTTGAGCCTTGACTTTTGAGCCTTGACCCTTGAGCCGTGACCCTTGAGCCTTGAGCTTTGAACCTTGAACCTTGATCCTTGTGCCTTGAGACTTGAGACTTGAACCTTGACCCTTGACCCTTGAGCCTTGAGCCTTGACCCTTGAGCCTTGAGCCTTGAACATTGAGCTTTTGAAGCCTTGAGCCTTGAGCCTTGAGCCTTGCGCCTTTAGCCTTGAGCCTTGAGGCTTGAGCCTTGTGCCATGAGCCTTGAGCGATGAGCCTTGAGCCTTGAGCTTTGAACCTTGAATCTTGATCCTTGTGCCTTGATCCTTGAGACTTGAGCCTTGAGCCTTGAGCCTTGAGCCTTGAGCCTTGGGCCTTGAGCCTTTAGCCTTTAGCCTTTAGCCTTGATCCTTGAGCCTTGAGCCTTGAGCGTTGAGCCTTGATCCTTTAGCCTTGAGCCCTAAGCCTAGAGCCTTGAGCCTTGAACGTTGAGCTTTTTAAGCGTTGAGCCTTGTGCGTTGAGCCTTGAGCCTTGAACCTTGAGCCTTGAGCCTTGAGCCTTAAGACTTGTGCCTTGAGCCTTGAGCCATGAGCCTTGAGCCTTGAGCCTTGAGCCTTGATCATTGAACCTTGACTCTTGAACCTTGAGCCTTGAGCCTTGAGCCTTGACTTTTGAGCCTTGACCCTTGAGCCGTGACCCTTGAGCCTTGAGCTTTGATCCTTAAACCTTGATCCTTGTTCCTTGATCGTTGAGACTTGAGCCTTGAGCCTTAAGCCTTGAGCCTTGATCCTTTAGCCTAGATCCTTGAGCCTTGAGCCTTGAGCCTTGAGCCTTGATCCTTGAGCCTTGAGCCTTGAGCCTTGAGCCTTGAGCCTTGAGCCTTGAGCCTTGAGCCTTGAGCCTTGAGCGTTGAGCGTTGAGCGTTGAGCCTTGGGCCTTGGGTCTTGGGCCTTGAGCCTTGAGCCTTGAGCCATGAGCCTTGAGCCTTGAGCCTTGAGCCTTGAGACATGAGCCTTGAGCCTTGAGCCTTTAGCCTAGAGCCTTATTCCTTGTGCCTTGTTCCTTGAGCCTTGAGCCTTGAGTCTTGAGCCTTGAGCCTTGAGCCTTGAGTCTTGAGCCTTGAGCCTTGAGCCTTGAGCCTTGAGACTTGAGCCTTGAGCCTTGAGCCTTTAGCCTAGATCCTTGAGCCTTGAGCCTTGAGCCTTGAGCCTTGAGCGTTGAGCCTGGAGCGTTGAGCCTTGAGCCTTGAGCGTTGGGCGTTGAGCCTTGAGCCTTGAGCCTTGAGCCTTGAGCCTTGAGCCTTGAGCCTTGAGCATTGAGCCTTGAGCCTTGAGCCTAGAGGCTTGAGACTTGAGCCTTGAACCTTGAGCCTTGAGCCTTGAGCCTTGACTTTTAAGCCTTGACCCTTGAGCCGTGACCCTTGAGCCTTGAGCTTTGAACCTTGAACCTTGATCCTTGTGCCTTGATCCTTGAGACTTGAGCCTTGAGCCTTGAGCCTTGAGCCTTGATCCTTGAGACTTGAGACTTGATCCTTGAGCCTTGAGCGTTGAGCCTTGAGCATTGGGCATTGAGCCTTGAGCCATGAGCCTTGAGCCTTAAGCCTTGAGCCTTGAGCCCATAGCCTTGAACGTTGAGCTTTTTAAGCCTTGAGCCTTGAGCCTTGTGCCTTGAGCCTTGAGCCTTGAACCTTGAGCCTTGTGCCATGAGCCTTTGGACTTAAGCTTTGTGCCTTGAGCCTTGAGCAATGAGCCTTGAGCCTTGAACCTTGAGCCTTGATCATTGAACCTTGAGCCTTGAGCCTTGACTTTTGAGCCTTGACCCTTGAGCCGTGACCCTTGAGCCTTGAGCTTTGATCCTTAAACCTTGATCCTTGTTCCTTGATCGTTGAGACTTGAGCCTTGAGCCTTGAGCCTTGAGCCTTGATCCTTTAGCCTAGATCCTTGAGCCTTGAGCCTTGAGCCTTGAGCCTTGATCCTTGAGCCTTGAGCCTTGAGCCTTGAGTCTTGAGCCTTGAGCCTTGAGCCTTGAGCCTTGAGCCTTGAGCCTTGAGCGTTGAGCCTTGGTCCTTGGGTCTTGGGCCTTGAGCCTTGAGCCTTGAGCCATGAGCCTTGAGCCTTGAGCCTTGAGACATGAGCCTTAAGCCTTGAGCCTTTAGCCTAGAGCCTTATTCCTTGTGCCTTGTTCCTTGAGCCTTGAGCCTTGAGTCTTGAGCCTTGAGCCTTGAGCCTTGAGCCTTGAGCCTTGAGTCTTGAGCCTTGAGCCTTGAGCCTTGAGACTTGAGCCTTGAGCCTTGAGCCTTGAGCCTTTAGCCTAGATCCTTGAGCCTTGAGCCTTGAGCCTTGAGCCTTGAGCCTTGAGCGTTGAGCCTTGAGCGTTGAGCCTTGAGCCTTGAGCGTTGAGCGTTGAGCGTTGAGCCTTGAGCCTTGAGCCTTGAGCCTTGAGCCTTGAGCCTTGAGCATTGAGCCTTGAGCCTTGAGCCTAGTGGCTTGAGACTTGAGCCTTGAACCTTGAGCCTTGAGCCTTGACTTTTAAGCCTTGACCCTTGAGCCGTGACCCTTGAGCCTTGAGCTTTGAACCTTGAACCTTGATCCTTGTGCCTTGATCCTTGAGACTTGAGCCTTGAGCCTTGAGCCTTGAGCCTTGATCCTTGAGCCTTGAGCCTTGAGACTTGAGACTTGATCCTTGAGCCTTGAGCGTTGAGCCTTGAGCATTGGGCATTGAGCCTTGAGCCATGACCCTTGAGCCTTAAGCCTTGAGCCTTGAGCCCATAGCCTTGAACGTTGAGCTTTTTAAGCCTTGAGCCTTGAGCCTTGTGCCTTGAGCCTTGAGCCTTGAACCTTGAGCCTTGTGCCATGAGCCTTTGGACTTAAGCTTTGTGCCTTGAGCCTTGAACAATGAGCCTTGAGCCTTGAACCTTGAGCCTTGATCATTGAACCTTGAGCCTTGAGCCTTGACTTTTGAGCCTTGACCCTTGAGCCGTGACCCTTGAGCCTTGAGCTTTGAACCTTGAATCTTGATCCTTGTGCCTTGATCCTTGAGACTTGAGCCTTGAGCCTTGAGCCGTGAGACTTGAGTCTTGAGCCCTGAGCCCTGAGCCTTGGGCCTTGACCCTTTAGCCTTTAGCCTTTAGCCTTGATCCTTGAGCCTTGAGCCTTGAGCCTTGAGCCCTGAGCCTTGAGCCTTGAGCCTTGAGCCTTGTGCCTTGAACCTTGAGCCTTGAGCCTAGAGCCTTGAGCCTTGACCCTTAGCCTTTAGCTTTGAGCCTTGAGCCTTGTGCCTTGTGCCTTGTGCCTTGTGCCTTGAGCCTTGAGCCTTGAGCCTTGACCCTTGATCCTTGAGCCTTGAGCATTGAGCCTTGAGCATTGGGCATTGAGCGTTGAGCCATGAGCCTTGAGCCTTGAGCCTTGAGCCTTGAGCCTTGAGCCTTGAGCCTTGAGCCTTGAGCCTTGAGCGATGAGCCTTGAGCCTTGAGCTTTGAACCTTGAATCTTGATCCTTGTGCCTTGATCCTTGAGACTTGAGCCTTGAGCCTTGAGCCTTGAGCCTTGGGCTTTGAGCCTTTAGCCTTTAGCCTTTAGCCTTGATCCTTGAGCCTTGAGCCTTGAGCATTGAGCCTTGATCCTTTAGCCTTGAGCCCTGAGCCTCGAGCGTTGAGCCATGAGCCTTGAACGTTGAGCTTTTTAAGCGTTGATTCTTTTGCCTTGAGCCTTGAGCTTTGAACCTTGAGCCTTGATCCATGAGCCTTAGGCCTTAAACCTTGTGCCTTGAGCCTCGAGTAATGAGCCTTGAGCCTTGAACCTTGAGCCTTCATCATTGAACCTTGACTCTTGAACCTTGAGCCTTGAGCCCTGAGCCTTGACTTTTGAGCCTTGACCCTTGAGCCGTGACCCTTGAGACTTGAGCTTTGAACCTTGAACCTTGATCCTTGTGCCTTGAGACGTGAGACTTGAGCCTTGAGCCTTGACCCTTGAGCCTTGAGCCTTGAGCCTTGAGCCTTGAGCCTTGAGCCTTGAGCCTTGAGCCTTGAGCCTTGAGCCTTGACCCTTGAGCCTTGAGCCTTGAACGTTGAGCTTTTTAAGCCTTGAGCCTTGAGCCTTGAGCCTTGAGCCTTTAGCCTTGAGCCTTGAGGCTTGAGCGTTGTGCCATGAGCGTTGTGCCATGAGCCTTGAGCAATGAGCCTTGAGCCTTGAGCTTTGAACCTTGTGCCTTGATCCTTGTGCCTTGATCCTTGTGCCTTGAGCCTTGAGCCTTGAGCCTTGAGCCTTGAGCCTTGGGCCTTGAGCCTTTAGCCTGGAGCCTTTAGCCTTTAGCCTTTAGCCTTGATCCTTGAGCCTTGAGCCTTGAGCGTTGAGCCTTGATCCTTTAGCCTTGAGCCCTGAGCCTAGAGCCTTGAGCCTTGAATGTTGATCTTTTTAAGCTTTGAGTCTTGTGCCTTGAGCCTTGAGCCTTGAACCTTGAGCCTTGAGCCATGAGCCTTAGGCCTTAAACCTTGTGCCTTGAGCCTCGAGTAATGAGCCTTGAGCCTTGAGCAATGAGCCTTGAGCCTTGAACCTTGAGCCTTGATCATTGAACCTTGAGCCTTGAGCCTTGACTTTTGAGCCTTGACCCTTGAGCCGTGACCCTTGAGCCTTGAGCTTTGAACCTTGAACCTTGATCCTTGTGCCTTGAGACTTGAGACTTGAACCTTGACCCTTGACCCTTGAGCCTTGAGCCTTGACCCTTGAGCCTTGAGCCTTGAACATTGAGCTTTTGAAGCCTTGAGCCTTGAGCCTTGAGCCTTGCGCCTTTAGCCTTGAGCCTTGAGGCTTGAGCCTTGTGCCATGAGCCTTGAGCGATGAGCCTTGAGCCTTGAGCTTTGAACCTTGAATCTTGATCCTTGTGCCTTGATCCTTGAGACTTGAGCCTTGAGCCTTGAGCCTTGAGCCTTGAGCCTTGGGCCTTGAGCCTTTAGCCTTTAGCCTTTAGCCTTGATCCTTGAGCCTTGAGCCTTGAGCGTTGAGCCTTGATCCTTTAGCCTTGAGCCCTGAGCCTAGAGCCTTGAGCCTTGAACGTTGAGCTTTTTAAGCGTTGAGCCTTGTGCGTTGAGCCTTGAGCCTTGAACCTTGAGCCTTGAGCCTTGAGCCTTAAGACTTGTGCCTTGAGCCTTGAGCCATGAGCCTTGAGCCTTGAGCCTTGAGCCTTGATCATTGAACCTTGACTCTTGAACCTTGAGCCTTGAGCCTTGAGCCTTGAGCCATGAGCCTTGAGCCTTGAGCCTTGAGCCTTGAGACATGAGCCTTGAGCCTTGAGCCTTTAGCCTAGAGCCTTATTCCTTGTGCCTTGTTCCTTGAGCCTTGAGCCTTGAGTCTTGAGCCTTGAGCCTTGAGCCTTGAGTCTTGAGCCTTGAGCCTTGAGCCTTGAGCCTTGAGACTTGAGCCTTGAGCCTTGAGCCTTTAGCCTAGATCCTTGAGCCTTGAGCCTTGAGCCTTGAGCCTTGAGCGTTGAGCCTGGAGCGTTGAGCCTTGAGCCTTGAGCGTTGGGCGTTGAGCCTTGAGCCTTGAGCCTTGAGCCTTGAGCCTTGAGCCTTGAGCCTTGAGAATTGAGCCTGGAGCCTTGAGCCTAGAGCCTTGTGCCTTGAGCCTCGAGTAATGAGCCTTGAGCCTTGAGCAATGAGCCTTGAGCCTTGAACCTTGAGCCTTGATCATTGAACCTTGAGCCTTGAGCCTTGACTTTTGAGCCTTGACCCTTGAGCCGTGACCCTTGAGCCTTGAGCTTTGAACCTTGAACCTTGATCCTTGTGCCTTGAGACTTGAGACTTGAACCTTGACCCTTGACCCTTGAGCCTTGAGCCTTGACCCTTGAGCCTTGAGCCTTGAACATTGAGCTTTTGAAGCCTTGAGCCTTGAGCCTTGAGCCTTGCGCCTTTAGCCTTGAGCCTTGAGGCTTGAGCCTTGTGCCATGAGCCTTGAGCGATGAGCCTTGAGCCTTGAGCTTTGAACCTTGAATCTTGATCCTTGTGCCTTGATCCTTGAGACTTGAGCCTTGAGCCTTGAGCCTTGAGCCTTGGGCCTTGAGCCTTTAGCCTTTAGCCTTTAGCCTTGATCCTTGAGCCTTGAGCCTTGAGCGTTGAGCCTTGATCCTTTAGCCTTGAGCCCTGAGCCTAGAGCCTTGAGCCTTGAACGTTGAGCTTTTTAAGCGTTGAGCCTTGTGCGTTGAGCCTTGAGCCTTGAACCTTGAGCCTTGAGCCTTGAGCCTTAAGACTTGTGCCTTGAGCCTTGAGCCATGAGCCTTGAGCCTTGAGCCTTGAGCCTTGATCATTGAACCTTGACTCTTGAACCTTGAGCCTTGAGCCTTGAGCCTTGAGCCATGAGCCTTGAGCCTTGAGCCTTGAGACATGAGCCTTGAGCCTTGAGCCTTTAGCCTAGAGCCTTATTCCTTGTGCCTTGTTCCTTGAGCCTTGAGCCTTGAGTCTTGAGCCTTGAGCCTTGAGCCTTGAGTCTTGAGCCTTGAGCCTTGAGCCTTGAGCCTTGAGACTTGAGCCTTGAGCCTTGAGCCTTTAGCCTAGATCCTTGAGCCTTGAGCCTTGAGCCTTGAGCCTTGAGCCTTGAGCCTTGAGCCTTGAGCGTTGAGCCTGGAGCGTTGAGCCTTGAGCCTTGAGCGTTGGGCGTTGAGCCTTGAGCCTTGAGCCTTGAGCCTTGAGCCTTGAGCCTTGAGCCTTGAGCCTTGAGCATTGAGCCTGGAGCCTTGAGCCTAGAGGCTTGAGACTTGAGCCTTGAACCTTGAGCCTTGAGCCTTGAGCCTTGACTTTTAAGCCTTGACCCTTGAGCCGTGACCCTTGAGCCTTGAGCTTTGAACCTTGAACCTTGATCCTTGTGCCTTGATCCTTGAGACTTGAGCCTTGAGCCTTGAGCCTTGAGCCTTGATCCTTGAGACTTGAGACTTGATCCTTGAGCCTTGAGCGTTGAGCCTTGAGCATTGGGCATTGAGCCTTGAGCCATGAGCCATGAGCCTTGAGCCTTAAGCCTTGAGCCTTGAGCCCATAGCCTTGAACGTTGAGCTTTTTAAGCCTTGAGCCTTGAGCCTTGTGCCTTGAGCCTTGAGCCTTGAACCTTGAGCCTTGTGCCATGAGCCTTTGGACTTAAGCTTTGTGCCTTGAGCCTTGAGCAATGAGCCTTGAGCCTTGAACCTTGAGCCTTGATCATTGAACCTTGAGCCTTGAGCCTTGACTTTTGAGCCTTGACCCTTGAGCCGTGACCCTTGAGCCTTGAGCTTTGAACCTTGAATCTTGATCCTTGTGCCTTGATCCTTGTGACTTGAGCCTTGAGCCTTGAGCCGTGAGACTTGAGTCTTGAGCCCTGAGCCCTGAGCCTTGGGCCTTGATCGTTTAGCCTTGAGCCTTGATCCTTGATCCTTGAGCCTTGAGCCTTGAGCCTTGAGCCTTGAGCCCTGAGCCTTGAGCCTTGAGCCTTGAGCCTTGAGCCTTGAACCTTGAGCCTTGAGCCTAGAGCCTTGAGCCTTGACCCTTAGCCTTTAGCTTTGAGCCTTGAGCCTTGTGCCTTGTGCCTTGAGCCTTGAGCCTTGAGCCTTGAGCCTTGAGCCTTGACCCTTGATCCTTGAGCCTTGAGCGTTGAGCCTTAAGCATTGGGCATTGAGCCTTGAGCCATGAGCCTTGAGCCTTGAGCCTTGAGCCTTGAGCCTTGAGCCTTGAGCCTTGAGCCTTGAGCCTTGAGCCTTGAGCCTTGAGCCTTGAGCCTTGAGCCTTGAGGCTTGAGCCTTGAGGCTGGAGCCTTGTGCCATGAGCCTTGAGCGATGAGCCTTGAGCCTCGAGCTTTGAACCTTGAATCTTGATCCTTGTGCCTTGATCCTTGAGACTTGAGCCTTGAGCCTTGAGCCTTGAGACTTGGGCTTTGAGCCTTTAGCCTTTAGCCTTTAGCCTTTAGCCTTGATCCTTGAGCCTTGAGCCTTGAGCATTGAGCCTTGATCCTTTAGCCTTGAGCCCTGAGCCTAGAGCCTTGAGCCATGAGCCTTGAACGTTGAGCTTTTTAAGCGTTGAGTCTTGGGCCTTGAGACTTGAGCTTTGAACCTTGAGCCTTGAGCCATGAGCCTTAGGTCTTAAACCTTGTGCCTTGAGCCTCGAGTAATGAGCCTTGAGCCTTGAACCTTGAGCCTTCATCATTGAACCTTGACTCTTGAACCTTGAGCCTTGAGCCCTGAGCCTTGACCCTTGAGCCGTGACCCTTGAGACTTGAGCTTTGAACCTTGAACCTTGATCCTTGTGCCTTGAGACTTGAGACTTGAGCCTTAAGCCTTGACCCTTGAGCCTTGAGCCTTGAGCCTTGAGCCTTGAGCCTTGACCCTTGAGCCTTGAACGTTGAGCTTTTTAAGCCTTGAGCCTTGAGCCTTGAGCCTTTAGCCTTGAGCCTTGAGGCTTGAGCGTTGTGCCATGAGCGTTGTGCCATGAGCCTTGAGCAATGAGCCTTGAGCCTTGAGCTTTGAACCTTGTGCCTTGATCCTTGTGCCTTGAGCCTTGAGCCTTGAGCCTTGAGCCTTGAGCCTTGAGCCTTGAGCCTTGGGCCTTGAGCCTTTAGCCTTGAGCCTTTAGCCTTTAGCCTTGAGCCTTGAGCCTTGAGCCTGGAGCCTTGAGCGTTGAGCGTTGAGCGTTGAGCATTGAACGTTGAGCCTTGAGACTTGAGCCTTAAGCCTGGAGCCTTGAGCCTTGAGCCTTGAGCCTTGAGCCTGGAGCCTTGAGCCTTGAGCGTTGAGCGTTGAGCATTGAACGTTGAGCCTTGAGCCTTGGGCCTTGGGCCTTGAGCCTTGAGCCTTAAGCCATGAGCCTTGAGCCTAGAGCCTTCAGACATGAGCCTTGAGCCTTTAGCCTTGAGCCTTATGCCTTGTGCCTTGTGCCTTGTCACTTGAGCCTTGAGCCTTGAGCCTCGAGCCTGGAGCCTCGAGCCTTGAGCCTCGAGCCATGAGCCTCGAGCCTTGAGCCTCGAGCCTTGAGCCTTGAGCCTTATGCCTTGAGCCTTGAGCGATGAGCCTTGAGCCTTGAGCTTTGAACCTTGAATCTTGATCCTTGTGCCTTGATCCTTGAGACTTGAGCCTTGAGCCTTGAGCCTTGAGACTTGGGCTTTGAGCCTTTAGCCTTTAGCCTTGATCCTTGAGCCTTGAGCCTTGAGCATTGAGCCTTGATCCTTTAGCCTTGAGCCCTGAGCCTAGAGCCTTGAGCCATGAGCCTTGAACGTTGAGCTTTTTAAGCGTTGAGTCTTGTGCCTTGAGCCTTGAGCTTTGAACCTTGAGCCTTAAGCCATGAGCCTTAGGTCTTAAACCTTGTGCCTTGAGCCTCGAGTAATGAGCCTTGAGCCTTGAACCTTGAGCCTTCATCATTGAACCTTGACTCTTGAACCTTGAGACTTGAGCCCTGAGCCTTGACTTTTGAGCCTTGACCCTTGAGCCGTGACCCTTGAGACTTGAGCTTTGAACCTTGAACCTTGATCCTTGTGCCTTGAGACTTGAGACTTGAGCCTTGAGCCTTGACCCTTGAGCCTTGAGCCTTGAGCCTTGAATGTTGAGCTTTTTAAGCCTTGAGCCTTGACCCTTGAGCCTTGAGCCTTTAGCCTTGAGCCTTGAGGCTTGAGCGTTGTGCCATGAGCGTTGTGCCATGAGCCTTGAGCAATGAGCCTTGAGCCTTGAGCTTTGAACCTTGTGCCTTGATCCTTGTGCCTTGAGCCTGGAGCCTTGAGCCTTGAGCCTTGAGCCTTGAGCCTTGAGCCTTGGGCCTTGAGCCTTTAGCCTTGAGCCTTTAGCCTTTAGCCTTTAGCCTTGAGCCTTGAGCCTTGAGCCTTGAGCCTTGAGCGTTGAGCGTTGAGCATTGAACGTTGAGCCTTGAGCCTTGAGCCTTGAGCCTTGAGCCTTGAGCCTTGAGCCTTGAGCCTTGAGCCTTGAGCCTTGAGCCTTGAGCCTTGAGCCTTGAGCCTTGAGCCTTGAGCCTTGAGCCTTGAGCCTTGAGCCTTGAGCCTTGAGCGTTGAGCGTTGAGCGTTGAGCATTGAACGTTGAGCCTTGAGCCTTGGGCCTTGAGCCTTGAGCCTTAAGCCATGAGCCTTGAGCCTAGAGCCTTCAGACATGAGCCTTGAGCCTTTAGCCTTGAGCCTTATGCCTTGTGCCTTGTGCCTTGTCACTTGAGCCTTGAGCCTTGAGCCTCGAGCCTGGAGCCTTGAGCCTCGAGCCATGAGCCTCGAGCCTTGAGCCTCGAGCCTTGAGCCTTGAGCCTTATGCCTTGAGCCTTGAGCCTTGAGCCTTGAGCCTTGAGCCTTGAGCCTTGAGCCTTGAGCCTTGAGCCTTGAGCCTTGAGCCTTGAGCCTTGCGCCTTGAGCCTTGAGCCTTGAGCCTTGAGCCTTGAGCCTTAAGCCTTGAGACTTGAGCCTTGAGCCTTGAGCCTTGAGCGTTTAGCGTTGAGCCTTGAGCCTTGAGCCTTGGGCCTTGGGCCTTGAGCCTAGAGCCTTGAGCCTTAAGCCATGAGCCTTGAGCCTTAAGCCATGAGCCTTGAGCCTAGAGCCTTGGGACATGAGCCTTGAGCCTTTAGCCTTGAGCCTTATGCCTTGTGCCTTGTTCCTTGAGCCTTGAGCCTTGAGCCTTGAGCCTTGAGCCTTTAGCCTAGATCCTTGAGCCTTGAGCCTTGAGCCTTGAGCCTTGAGCCTTGAGCCTTGAGCCTTGAGCCTTGAGCCTTGAGCCTTGAGCCTTGAGCCTTGAGCCTTGAGCCTTGAGCCTTTAGCCTAGATCCTTGAGCCTTGAGCCTTGAGCCTTGAGCCTTGAGCCATGAGACTTGAGCCTTGAGCCTTGAGCCTTGAGTCCTGAGCCTTGATCCTTGAGCCTTGAGCCTTGAGCCTTGAGACTTGAGCCTTGAGCCTTGAGCCTTGAGCCTTGAGCCTTGAGCCTTGAGCCTTGAGCGTTGAGCCTTGGGCCTTGGGCCTTGGGCCTTGAGCCTTGAGCCTTAAGCCATGAGCCTTGAGCCTAGAGCCTTCAGACATGAGCCTTGAGCCTTTAGCCTTATGCCTTGTGCCTTGTGCCTTGTCACTTGAGCCTTGAGCCTTGAGCCTGGAGCCTCGAGGCTTGAGCCTCGAGCCTCGAGCCTTGAGCCTTGAGCCTTATGCCTTGAGCCTTGATCCTTGAGCCTTGAGCCTTGAGCCTTGAGCCTTTAGCCTAGATCCTTGAGCCTGGAGCCTTGAGCCTTGAGCTTTGAGCCTTAAGCCTTGAGCCTTGAGCGTTGAGCCTTGAGCGTTGAGCCTTGAGCCTTGAGCCTTGAGCCTTGAGCGTTGAGCCTTGAGCGTTGAGCCTTGAGCGTTGAGCCTTGAGCCTTGGGCCTTGGGCCTTGAGCGTTGAGCGTTGAGCCTTGAGCAATGAGCCTTGAGCCTTGAGCCTAGAGCCTTGAGACTTGAGCCTTGAACCTTGAGCCTTGAGACTTGAGCCTTGACTTTTGAGCCTTGACCCTTGAGCCGTGACCCTTGAGCCTTGAGCTTTGAACCTTGATCCTTGTGCCTTGAACCTTGTGCCTTGAGCCTTGAGCCTTGAGCGTTGAGCGTTGAGCCTTGGGCCTTAAGCCTTGAGCCTTGAGCCTTGAGCATTATGCCTTGAGACTTGAGCCTAGAGCCTTGAGAGTTGAGCCTTGAACCTTGAGCCTTGAGCCTTGAGCCTTGACTTTTGAGCCTTGACCCTTGAGCCGTGACCTTGAGCCTTGAGCTTTGAAACTTGAACCATGATCCTTATGCCTTGATCCTTGAGACTTGAGCCTTGAGCCTTGAGCCTTGATCCTTGAGCATTGAGCCTTGAGCCTTGAGCCTTGAGCCTTGAGCCTTGAGCCTTGAGCCTTGAGCCTTGAGCCTTGAGCCTTGAGCCTTGATCCTTGAGCCTTAAGCCTTGAGACTTGAGCCTTGAGCCTTAAGCCTTGAGCGTTTAGCGTTGAGCCTTGAGCCTTGAGCCTTGGGCCTTGGGCCTTGAGCCTAGAGCCTTGAGCCTTAAGCCATGAGCCTTGAGCCTAGAGCCTTGGGACATGAGCCTTGAGCCTTTAGCGTTGAGCCTTATGCCTTGTGCCTTGTTCCTTGAGCCTTGAGCCTTGAGCCTTGAGCCTTGAGCCTTGAGCCTTTAGCCTAGATCCTTGAGCCTTGAGCCTTGAGCCTTGAGCCTTGAGCCTTGAGCCTTGAGCCTTGAGCCTTGAGCCTTGAGCCTTGAGCCTTGAGCCTTTAGCCTTGAGCCTTTAGCCTAGATCCTTGAGCCTTGAGCCTTGAGCCTTGAGCCTTGAGCCTTGAGCCATGAGACTTGAGCCTTGAGCCTTGAGCCTTGAGCCTTGAGTCCTGAGCCTTGATCCTTGAGCCTTGAGCCTTGAGCCTTGAGACTTGAGCCTTGAGCCTTGAGCCTTGAGCCTTGAGCCTTGAGCCTTGAGCGTTGAGCGTTGAGCCTTGGGCCTTGGGCCTTGAGCCTTGAGCCTTAAGCCATGAGCCTTGAGCCTAGAGCCTTCAGACATGAGCCTTGAGCCTTTAGCCTTATGCCTTGTGCCTTGTGCCTTGTCACTTGAGCCTTGAGCCTTGAGCCTGGAGCCTCGAGGCTTGAGCCTCGAGCCTCGAGCCTTGAGCCTTGAGCCTTGAGCCTTATGCCATGAGCCTTGATCCTTGAGCCTTGAGCCTTGAGCCTTTAGCCTAGATCCTTGAGCCTGGAGCCTTGAGCCTTGAGCTTTGAGCCTTAAGCCTTGAGCCTTGAGCGTTGAGCCTTGAGCGTTGAGCCTTGAGCCTTGAGCCTTGAGCGTTGAGCCTTGAGCGTTGAGCCTTGAGCCTTGGGCCTTGGGCCTTGAGCGTTGAGCCTTGAGCCTTGAGCAATGAGCCTTGAGCCTTGAGCCTAGAGCCTTGAGACTTGAGCCTTGAACCTTGAGCCTTGAGACTTGAGCCTTGACTTTTGAGCCTTGACCCTTGAGCCGTGACCCTTGAGCCTTGAGCTTTGAACCTTGATCCTTGTGCCTTGAACCTTGTGCCTTGAGCCTTGAGCCTTGAGCCTTGAGCCTTATGCCTTGTGCCTTGTGCCTTGTCACTTGAGCCTTGAGCCTTGAGCCTTAAGCCTTGAGCCTTGAGCCTTGAGCCTTTAGCCTAGATCCTTGAGCCTTGAGCCTTGAGCCTTGAGCCTTGAGCCTTGAGCCTTGAGCCTTGAGCCTTGAGCCTTGAGCCTTGAGCCTTTAGCCTTGATCCTTTAGCCTAGATCCTTGAGCCTTGAGCCTTAAGCCTTGAGCCTTGAGCCATGAGACTTGAGCCTTGAGACTTGAGCCTTGAGCCTTGAGCCTTGATCCTTGAGCCATGAGCCTTGAGCATTGAGCCTTGAGCGTTGAGCGTTGAGCCTTGGGCCTTAAGCCTTGAGCCTTGAGCCTTGAGCATTATGCCTTGAGACTTGAGCCTAGAGCCTTGAGAGTTGAGCCTTGAACCTTGAGCCTTGAGCCTTGAGCCTTGACTTTTGAGCCTTGACCCTTGAGCCGTGACCTTGAGCCTTGAGCTTTGAAACTTGAACCTTGATCCTTATGCCTTGATCCTTGAGACTTGAGCCTTGAGCCTTGAGCCTTGATCCTTGAGCATTGAGCCTTGAGCCTTGAGCCTTGAGCCTTGAGCCTTGAGCCTTGAGCCTTGAGCCTTGAGCCTTGAGCCTTGAGCCTTGAGCCTTGAGCGTTGAGCCTTGAGCCTTGAGCCTTGAGCCTTGAGCCTTAAGGGTTGAGCCTTGAGCCTTGAGCCTTGGGCCTTGAGCCTTGACCCTTGAGCCTTGAGCCTTGAGCCTTGACCCTAGAGCCTTGACACTTGAGCCTTGAGCCTTAAGACTTGAGCCTTGACCCTAGAGCCTTGACCCTAGAGCCTTGACACTTGAGCCTTGAGCCTTAAGCCTTGTGCCTTGTGCCTTGAGCCTTGAGCCTTGAGCCTTGAGCACTGAGCCCTGAGCCTTAAGCCTTGAGCCTTGAGCCTTGAACGTTGAGCTTTTTAAGCCTTGAGCCTTGAGGCTTGTGCCTTGAGCCTTGAGCCTTGAACCTTGAGCCTTGAGCCATGAGCCTTAAAACCTTGTGCCTTGAGCCTTGAGCCATGAGCCTTGAGCCTTCATCCTTGAGCCTTGATCATTGAACCTTGACTCTTGAACCTTGAGCCTTGAGCCTTGAGCCTTGAGCCTTGAGCCTTGAGCATTGAGCCTTGAGCCTTGAGCCTTGAGCCTTAGGCCTTGACTTTTGAGCCTTGACCCTTGAGCTGTGACCCTTGAGCCTTGAGCTTTGAACCTTGAACCTTGATCCTTGTGCCTTGATCCTTGAGACTTGAGCCTTGAGCCTTGAGCCATGAGCCTTGAGCCTAGAGCCTTGAGATATGAGCCTTGAGCCTTTAGCCTTGAGCCTTATGCCTTGTGCCTTGAGCCTTGAGCCTTGAGCCTTGAGCCTTGAGCCTTGAGCCTTGAGCCTTGAGCCTTGAGCCTTGAGCCTTGATCCTTGAGCCTTGAGCCTTGAGCCTTGAGCCTAGATCCTTGAGCCTTGAGCCTTGAGCCTTGAGCCTTGAGCCTTGAGCCTTGAGCCTTGAGCCTTGAGCCTTGAGCCTTGAGTGTTGAGCATTGAGCCTTGGGCCTTGAGCATTGGGCCTTGAGCCTTGGGCCTTGAGCCTTGAGCCTTGAGCATTGAGCATTGAGCCTTGAGCCTTGAGCCTAGAGACTTGAGACTTGAGCCTTGAACCTTGAGCCTTGAGCCTTGAGCCTTGACTTTTGAGCCTTGACCCTTGAGCCGTGACCCTTGAGCCTTGAGCTTTGGACCTTGAACCTTGATCCTTGTGCCTTGATCCTTGAGACTTGAGCCTTGAGCCTTGAGCCTTGAGCCTTGAGCCTTGAGCCGTGAGCCTTGAGCCTTTAGCCTTGAGCCTTGAGCCTTGAGCCTTGAGCCTTTAGCCTAGATCCTTGAGCCTTGAGCCTTGAGCCTTGAACCTTGAGCCTTGAGCTTTGAACCTTGAGCCTTGAGCCTTGAGCCTTGAGCCTTGAGCCTTGAGCCATGAGCCTTGAGCCTTGAACCTTGAGCCATGAGCCTTGAGCATTTAGCCTTGAGCCTTGATCCTTGAGCCTTGAGCCTTGAGCCTTGAATTTTTAGCCTTGACCCTTGAGCCGTGACCCGAGCCTTGAGCCTTGAACCTTGAGCCTTGATACTTGTGCATTGATCGTTGAGACTCTAGCCTTGAGCCTTGAGCTTTAAGCCTTGAGCCTTGAGCCTTGAGCCTTGACCCGTGAGCCGTGAGCCCTTTGCCTTGGGCCTTGGGCCTTGAGCCTTTAGCCATGAGCCTTGATCCTTGAGCCTTAAGCCTTGAGCCTTGAGCCTTGAGCCTTGAGCCTTGAGCCTTGAACCTTGAGCATTGAGCATTGAGGCTTGAGGCTTGAGCCTTGATCCTTGAGCCTTGAGCCTTGAGCCTTGAGCCCTGAGCGTTGAGCCTTGAGCCTTGAACGTGGAGCTTTTTAAGCCTTGAGCCTTGCCCTTGAACTTTTTAAGCCATGAGCCTTAAGCCTTAAGCATTGTGCCTTGAGCCTTGAGCCATGAGCCTTGAGCCTTGAACCTTGAGCCTTGATAATTGAACCTTGACTCTTGAACCTTGAGCCTTGAGCCTTGAACCTTGACTTTTGAGCCTTGAGCCTTGAGCCTTGAGCCTTGAGCATTGAGCGTTGAGCGTTGAGCCTTGAGCCTTGGGTCTTGGGCCTTGAGCCTCGAGCCTTCAGCCATGAGCCTTGAGCCTAGAGCCTTGAGACATGAGCCTGAAGGCTTGAGCCTTGAGCCTTGAGCCTTGAGCCTTGAGCCTTGAGCCTTGACCCTTAGCCTTTAGCCTTGAGCCTTGAGCCTTGTGCCTTGAGCCTTGAGCCTTGAGCCTTGAGCCTTGAGCCTTGAGCCTTGAGCCTTTGAGCCTTGAGCCTTGAGCCTTGAGCCTTGAGCCTTGAGCCTTGAGCCTTGATCCTTGAGCCTTGAGCGTTGGGCCTTGAGCATTGGGCATTGCGCCTTGAGCCTTGAGGCTTGAGCCTTGAGCCTTGAGCCTTGAGCCTTGAGCATATAGCCTTGCGCCTTGAGCCTTTAGCCTTGAGCCTTGAGTCTTGAGCCTTGTGCCATGAGCCTTGAGCGATGAGCCTTGAGCCTTGACCCTTTACCCTTGAGCCTTGACTTTTGAGCCTTGAGCCTTGAATTTTGAGCCTTGACCCTTGAGCCGTGACCCTTGAGCCTTGAGCTTTGAACCTTGAGCCTTGATACTTTTGCCTTGATCCTTGAGACTCTAGCCTTGAGCCTTGAGCCTTGAGCCTTGACCCATGAGCCGTGAGCCCTTAGCCTTTGGCCTTGGGCCTTGAGCCTTTAGCCTTGAGCCTTGATCCTTGAGCCTTGAGCCTTGAGCCTTGAGCATTGAACCTTGAGCCTTGAGCCTTGAGACTTGAACCTTGAGCGTTGAGCGTTGAGCGTTGAGGCTTGAGGCTTGAGCCTTGAGCCTTGAGCCTTGAGCCTTGAGCCTTGAGCCTTGAGCCTTGAGCCTTGAGCCTTGAGCCTTGAGCCTTGAGCCTTCAGCCTTGAGCCTTGAGCCTTGAGCCCTGAGCCTTGAGCCCTGAGCCCTGAGCCCTGAGCCTTGAGACTTGAGCCCTGAGCGTTGAGCCTTTAGCCTTAAGCCTTGAACGTTGAGCTTTTTAAGCCTTGAGTCTTGAGGCTTGTGCCTTGAGCCTTGCCCTTGAACCTTGAGCCTTGAGCCATGAGCCTTAAGCCTTAAGCCTTGTGCCTTGAGCCTCGAGCCATGAGCCTTGAGCCTTGAACCTTGAGCCTTGATCATTGAACCTTGACTCTTGAACCTTGAGCCTTGAGCCTTGACTTTTGAGCCTTGACCCTTGAGCTGTGACCCTTGAGCCTTGAGCTTTGAACCTTGAACCTTGATCCTTGTGCCTTGATCCTTGCGACTTGAAACTTGAGCCATGAGCCTTGAGCCTAGACCCTTGAGATATGAGCCTTGAGCCTTTAGCCTTGAGCCTTATGCCTTGTGCCTTGAGCCTTGATCCTTGAGCCTTGAGCCTTGATCCTTGAGCCTTGAGCCTTGAGCCTTGAGCCTTGAGCCTTGAGCCTTTAGCCTAGATCCTTGAGCCTTGAGCCTTGAGCCTTGAGCCTTGAGCCTTGAGCCTTGAGCCTTGAGCCTTGAGCCTTGAGCCTTGTGCCTTGAGCGTTGAGCGTTGTGCCTTGGGCCTTGAGCCTTGGGCCTTGAGCCTTGAGCCTTGAGCCTTGAGCCTTGAGCATTGAGCCTTGAGCCTTGAGCCTAGAGACTTGAGACTTGAGCCTTGAACCTTGAGCCTTGAGCCTTTAGCCTTGACTTTTGAGCCTTGACCCTGGAGCCGTGACCCTTGAGCCTTGAGCTTTGAACATTGAACAATGATCCTTGTGCCTTGATCCTTGAGACTTGAGCCTTGAGCCTTGAGCCTTGAGCCGTGAGCCTTGAGCCTTTAGCCTTGAGCCTTAAGCCTTGAGCCTTTAGCCTAGATCCTTGAGCCTTGAGCCTTGAACCTTGAGCCTTGAGCCTTGAGCGTTGAGCCTTGAGCCTTGAGCCTTGAGCCATGAGCCTTGAGCCTTGAACCTTGAGCCATGAGCCTTGAGCCTTTAGCCTTGAGCCTTGATCCTTGAGCCTTGAGCCTTGAGCCTTGAGCCTTGAATTTTGAGCCTTGACCCTTGAACCGTGACCCTTGAGCCTTGAGCCTTGAACCTTGAGCCTTGATACTTGTGCCTTGATCCTTGAGACTCTAGCCTTGAGCCTTGTGCCTTAAGCCTTGAGCCTTGACCCGTGAGCCGTGAGCCCTTAGCCTTAGGCCTTGGGCGTTGAGCCTTTAGCCTTGAGCCTTGAGCCTTGAGCCTTGAGCCTTGAGCCTTGAGCCTTGAACCTTGAGCATTGAGCGTTAAGGCTTGAGCCTTGAGCCTTGAGCCCTGAGCCTTGAACCTTGAGCCCTGAGCCTTGAGCCCTGAGCCTTGAGCCTTGAGCCTTGAACGTGGAGCTTTTTAAGCCTTGAGCCTTGCCCTTGAACCTTGAGCCTTGAGCCATGAGCCTTAAGCCTTAAGCCTTGTGCCTTGAGCCTTGAGCCATGAGCCTTGAGCCTTGAACCTTGAGCCTTGATAATTGAACCTTGACTCTTGAACCTTGAGCCTTGAACCTTGACTTTTGAGCCTTGAGCCTTGAGCCTTGAGCCTTGAGCCTTGAGCCTTGAGCATTGAGCGTTGAGCCTTGAGCCTTGGGTCATGGGCCTTGAGCCTTAAGCCTTGAGCCTTCAGCCATGAGCCTTGAGCCTAGAGCCTTGAGACATGAGCCTTGAGGCTTGAGCCTTGAGCCTTGAGCCTTGAGCCTTGAGCCTTTAGCCTAGATCCTTGAGCCTTGGGCCTTGACCCTTGAGCCTTGACCCTTGAGCCTTGAGCTTTGAACCTTAAGCCTTGAGCGTTGAGCGTTGAGCGTTGAGCCTTGAGCCTTGAGCCTTGAGCCTTGAGCCTTGAGCCTTGAGCCTTGAACCTTGAGCATTGAGCATTGAGGCTTGAGGCTTGAGCCTTGATCCTTGAGCCTTGAGCCTTGAGCCTTGAGCCCTGAGCGTTGAGCCTTGAGCCTTGAACGTGGAGCTTTTTAAGCCTTGAGCCTTGCCCTTGAACTTTGAGCCTTGAGCCATGAGCCTTAAGCCTTAAGCATTGTGCCTTGAGCCTTGAGCCATGAGCCTTGAGCCTTGTACCTTGAGCCTTGATAATTGAACCTTGACTCTTGAACCTTGAGCCTTGAGCCTTGAACCTTGACTTTTGAGCCTTGAGCCTTGAGCCTTGAGCCTTGAGCATTGAGCGTTGAGCGTTGAGCCTTGAGCCTTGGGTCTTGGGCCTTGAGCCTCGAGCCTTCAGCCATGAGCCTTGAGCCTAGAGCCTTGAGACATGAGCCTGAAGGCTTGAGCCTTGAGCCTTGAGCCTTGAGCCTTGAGCCTTGACCCTTAGCCTTTAGCCTTGAGCCTTGTGCCTTGTGCCTTGAGCCTTGAGCCTTGAGCCTTGAGCCTTGAGCCTTGAGCCTTTGAGCCTTGAGCCTTGAGCCTTGAGCCTTGAGCCTTGAGCCTTGATCCTTGAGCCTTGAGCGTTGGGCCTTGAGCATTGGGCATTGCGCCTCGAGCCTTGAGGCTTGAGCCTTGAGCCTTGAGCCTTGAGCCTTGAGCATATAGCCTTGCGCCTTGAGCCTTTAGCCTTGAGCCTTGAGTCTTGAGCCTTGTGCCATGAGCCTTGAGCGATGAGCCTTGAGCCTTGACCCTTTACCCTTGAGCCTTGACTTTTGAGCCTTGAGCCTTGAGCCTTGAATTTTGAGCCTTGACCCTTGAGCCGTGACCCTTGAGCCTTGAGCTTTGAACCTTGAGCCTTGATACTTGTGCCTTGATCCTTGAGACTCTAGCCTTGAGCCTTGAGCCTTGAGCCTTGACCCATGAGCCGTGAGCCCTTAGCCTTGGGCCTTGGGCCTTGAGCCTTTAGCCTTGAGCCTTGATCCTTGAGCCTTGAGCCTTGAGCCTTGAGCATTGAACCTTGAGCCTTGAGCCTTGAGACTTGAACCTTGAGCGTTGAGCGTTGAGCGTTGAGGCTTGAGGCTTGAGCCTTGAGCCTTGAGCCTTGAGCCTTGAGCCTTGAGCCTTGAGCCTTGAGCCTTGAGCCTTCAGCCTTGAGCCTTGAGCCTTGAGCCCTGAGCCTTGAGCCCTGAGCCCTGAGCCCTGAGCCTTGAGACTTGAGCCCTGAGCGTTGAGCCTTTAGCCTTGAGCCTTGAACGTTGAGCTTTTTAAGCCTTGAGTCTTGAGGCTTGTGCCTTGAGCCTTGCCCTTGAACCTTGAGCCTTGAGCCATGAGCCTTAAGCCTTAAGCCTTGTGCCTTGAGCCTTGAGCCATGAGCCTTGAGCCTTGAACCTTGAGCCTTGATCATTGAACCTTGACTCTTGAACCTTGAGCCTTGAGCCTTGAGCCTTGAGCCTTGAGCCTTGACCCTTGAGCTGTGACCCTTGAGCCTTGAGCTTTGAACCTTGAACCTTGATCCTTGTGCCTTGATCCTTGCGACTTGAGCCTTGAGCCATGAGCCTTGAGCCTAGACCCTTGAGATATGAGCCTTGAGCCTTTAGCCTTGAGCCTTATGCCTTGTGCCTTGAGCCTTGATCCTTGAGCCTTGAGCCTTGAGCCTTGATCCTTGAGCCTTGAGCCTTGAGCCTTGAGCCTTGAGCCTTGAGCCTTTAGCCTAGATCCTTGAGCCTTGAGCCTTGAGCCTTGAGCCTTGAGCCTTGAGCCTTGTGCCTTGAGCGTTGAGCGTTGTGCCTTGGGCCTTGAGCCTTGGGCCTTGAGCCTTGAGACTTGAGCCTTGAGCCTTGAGCATTGAGCCTTGAGCCTTGAGCCTAGAGACTTGAGACTTGAGCCTTGAACCTTGAGCCTGGAGCCTTTAGCCTTGACTTTTGAGCCTTGACCCTTGAGCCGTGACCCTTGAGCCTTGAGCTTTGAACATTGAACAATGATCCTTGTGCCTTGATCCTTGAGACTTGAGCCTTGAGCCTTGAGCCTTGAGCCTTGAGCCTTGAGCCTTGAGCCTTGAGCCTTGAGCCTTGAGCCTTGAGCCGTGAGCCTTGAGCCTTTAGCCTTGAGCCTTTAGCCTTGAGCCTTTAGCCTAGATCCTTGAGCCTTGAGCCTTGAACCTTGAGCCTTGAGCTTTGAACCTTGAGCCTTGAGCCTTGAGCGTTGAGCCTTGAGCGTTGAGCCTTGAGCCTTGAGCCTTGAGCCTTGAGCCATGAGCCTTGAGCCTTGAACCTTGAGCCATGAGCCTTGAGCCTTTAGCCTTGAGCCTTGATCCTTGAGCCTTGAGCCTTGAGCCTTGAGCCTTGAATTTTGAGCCTTGACCCTTGAACCGTGACCCTTGAGCCTTGAGCCTTGAACCTTGAGCCTTGATACTTGTGCCTCGATCCTTGAGACTCTAGCCTTGAGCCTTGTGCCTTAAGCCTTGAGCCTTGACCCGTGAGCCGTGAGCCCTTAGCCTTAGGCCTTGGGCGTTGAGCCTTTAGCCTTGAGCCTTGATCCTTGAGCCTTGAGCCTTGAGCCTTGAGCCTTGAGCCTTGAACCTTGAGCATTGAGCGTTAAGGCTTGAGCCTTGAGCCTTGAGCCCTGAGCCTTGAGCCTTGAGCCCTGAGCCTTGAGCCCTGAGCCTTGAGCCTTGAGCCTTGAACGTGGAGCTTTTTAAGCCTTGAGCCTTGCCCTTGAACCTTGAGCCTTGAGCCATGAGCCTTAAGCCTTAAGCCTTGTGCCTTGAGCCTTGAGCCATGAGCCTTGAGCCTTGAACCTTGAGCCTTGATAATTGAACCTTGACTCTTGAACCTTGAGCCTTGAACCTTGACTTTTGAGCCTTGAGCCTTGAGCCTTGAGCCTTGAGCATTGAGCGTTGAGCCTTGAGCCTTGGGTCATGGGCCTTGAGCCTTGAGCCTTGAGCCTTCAGCCATGAGCCTTGAGCCTAGAGCCTTGAGACATGAGCCTTGAGGCTTGAGCCTTGAGCCTTGAGCCTTGAGCCTTGAGCCTTGAGCCTTTAGCCTAGATCCTTGAGCCTTGGGCCTTGACCCTTGAGCCTTGACCCTTGAGCCTTGAGCTTTGAACCTTAAGCCTTGAGCCTTGAGCGTTGAGCGTTGAGCGTTGAGCCTTGAGCCTTGAGCCTTGAGCCTTGAGCCTTGAGCCTTGAGCCTTGAGCCTTTAGCCTTGAGCCTTTAGCCTAGATCCTTGAGCCTTTGGCCTTGACCCTTAAGCCGTGACCCTTGAGCCTTAAGCTTTGAACCTTGAGCCTTTAGCCTTGAGCCTTGAGCCTTGAGCCTTGAGCCTTGAGCCTTGAGCCTTGAGCCTTGATCCTTTAGCGTTGAGCCTTGAGCCTTGAGCGTTGAACCTTGAGCCTTGAGCGTTGAGCCTTGAGCCTTGAGCGTTGAGCGTTGAGCCTTGGGCCTTGGGCCTTGAGCCTTGAGCCTTGAGCCTTGAGAATTGAGCCTTGAGCCTAGAGCCTTGAGACTTGAGCCTTGAACCTTGAGCCTTGAGCCTTGAGCCTTGAGCATTGAGCGTTGAGCCTTGAGCCTTGGGTCTTGGGCCTTGAGCCTTGAGCCTTCAGCCATGAGCCTTGAGCCTAGAGCCTTGAGACATGAGCCTTGAGGCTTGAGCCTTGAGCCTTGAGCCTTGAGCGCTGAGCCTTGAGCATTGAGCATTGAGCATTGAGCCTTGGGTCTTGGGCCTTGAGCCTTGAGCCTTGAGCCTTCAGCCATGAGCCTTGAGCCTAGAGCCTTGAGACATGAGCCTTGAGGCTTGAGCCTTGAGCCTTGAGCCTTGAGCCTTGAGCCTTGAGCGTTGAGCCTTTAGCCTAGATCCTTGAGCCTTGGGCCTTGACCCTTGAGCCTTGACCCTTGAGCCTTGAGCTTTGAACCTTGAGCCTTGAGCCTTGAGCGTTGAGCGATGAGCGTTGAGCCTTGAGCCTTGAGCCTTGAGCCTGGAGCCTTGAGCCTTGAGCCTTTAGCCTTGAGCCTTTAGCCTAGATCCTTGAGCCTTTGGCCTTGACCCTTGAGCCGTGACCCTTGAGCCTTGAGCTTTGAACCTTGAGCCTTTAGCCTTGAGCCTTGAGCCTTGAGCCTTGAGCCTTGAGCCTTGAGCCTTGAGCCTTGAGCCTTGAGCCTTGATCCTTTAGCGTTGAGCCTTGAGCGTTGAGCCTTGAGCCTTGAACCTTGAGCGTTGAGCCTTGAGCCTTGAGCGTTGAGCGTTGAACCTTGGGCCTTGAGCCTTGAGCCTTGAGCCTTCAGAATTGAGCCTTGAGCCTTGAGCCTAGAGCCTTGAGACTTGAGCCTTGAACCTTGAGCCTTGAGCCTTGAGACTTGTGCCTTGAGCCTTGAGCCTTGAGCCTTGAGCCTTAAGCCCTGAGCACTGAGCCCTGAGCCTTGAGCCTTGAGCCTTGAACATTGAGCTTTTTAAGCCTTGAGCCTTGAGCCTTGTGCCTTGAGCCTTGAGCCTTGAACCTTGAGCCTTGAGCCATGAGCCTTAAGCCTTGAGCCTTGAGCCTTGAGCCTTGGGCCTTGAGCCTTGGGCCTTGAGCCTTGAGCCTTGAGCCTTGAGCCTTGAGCCTAGAGACTTGAGACTTGAGCCTTGAACCTTGAGCCTTGAGCCTTTAGCCTCGACTTTTGAGCCTTGACCCTTGAGCCGTGACCCTTGAGCCTTGAGCTTTGAACATTGAACCTTGATCCTTGAGACTTGAGCCTTGAGCCTTGAGCCTTGAGCCTTGAGCCTTGAGCCTTGAGCCGTGAGCCTTGAGCCTTTAGCCTTGAGCCTTTAGCCTTGAGCCTTTAGCCTAGATCCTTGAGCCTTGAGCCTTGAACCTTGAGCCTTGAGCTTTGAACCTTGAGCCTTGAGCCTTGAGCGTTGAGCCTTGAGCGTTGAGCCTTGAGCCTTGAGCCTTGAGCCATGAGCCTTGAGCCTTGAACCTTGAGCCATGAGCCTTGAGCCTTTAGCCTTGAGCCTTGATCCTTGAGCCTTGAGCCTTGAGCCTTGAGCCTTGAATTTTGAGCCTTGACCCTTGAACCGTGACCCTTGAGCCTTGAGCCTTGAACCTTGTGTAACGCCCCAAAATTTGTAATAATTAAGTAACATTATTTTAATCACGTTTATTAATTTTAATTAAGTTTATAATATGTAGGCGACCAGTAATGAGATGGTTCGTATTATTAGACGTTTATTAACTCTCGGGCCCGGCCGATAGGCCAAGGCCAACCCGCTTAGCTTGGTGTTTCGACCAAAAGAGATGCCCTAATTTTAATCGTTTCCTTGCTTTTTCTTAGTATCGAGCAACATCTTCTGAGTCCATCACTCGAGCCCGACATTCTGTCTTATATTTTTATCCCGAACTTAAGCCCTAGAGATAGAAGCCCTGGCACATGTTTCATGCTCGAATTTAATTAGAGTGTAAGGCCCGAGTTTTGATCCATTCTTGGCCCGAGATCTTGAATACTTAAACCCCTTGAAAACCTAAAAACCCTCATTATCTTCTACTTCTCTTTCTAGCCGCAGAAAGAGCATCTCCATACCAGCCGACCTTAATTCTATTTTCCTCCTTTTTGATAGCTGCGTGCCCTCTTTTATTAGTAGCCATCATTTCGGGTATGATGCAGGCAAGCAAGCTGGCTCCCTGAGTAAATGGAGAGGTGAGCTTTGGTCAATGATTGTAGGCGCAAGGAGTGG
Source organism: Calendula officinalis (assembly GCA_963853835.1). NCBI lineage: Eukaryota > Viridiplantae > Streptophyta > Magnoliopsida > Asterales > Asteraceae > Calendula > Calendula officinalis. The sequence continues at coordinate 11,236,801 of OY970833.1, forward strand.
AGGAACTTTATATTTAATTAGGACAAATCACTACGTCTATTTTTCCCCTCTCTCATTCGGTTTTCATTCGAGCATGTTGGTGATCGAATGGAGTTCAAAGTCGTGATCAGAGTTGAACAGCAAATTTGAAGATATCGAGCAAATTGATTGAAGATTCGAGCAGACATCATCCTTATTCGGTAGTCCTTTTCCCCGTTTTGTTTTGTGTTCTTTCTTATTCGGTTTCAGTCTTGAATCGGTATTAACTTGGGCAGTTGTAGGGCTGCATCTTGAGTACCAATCTGTGAAGAAACCAAACCCGAGAGGGGCTCGGTTCTTGTTGTCCTAGCTGTGATATCGTGTTGTTGTTTGGCTTTAGTTTGTTGCTGTTTTGTGGCTTCGTGATTAGCAGAGCTGAAGTGGAGTACCGCAGCGGAGCAGATTCTCCCGAGCAGATTATTTCGAGCAGAAAACAAAACCGAGTCTCAAGCATTGTGATAGTTCCGGTAGTCGCTTCTTCCGTTTTCGTCCTTTTGATCAATCTATCGTCGCTTGTTGTTAATAGAGTTTGTTGCAGAGTTTTGGAGGGGCTGTGACTGAGCCATGGATGGCTCGGGTCTAATCACTAATTTTATTTAGAGTCGGGTTGGGTTAAATATCGTTTGAAGATTAGCTAAACGTTTTTATAACCGAAAGACTGGGAACCGAACCCGTAGGGTTCTTGGTGCCCTAAATCGAGTGGATTTCTTAAATAAAACCAATAAGATTATGAGAATATAATCTTCTGTGATGAAAAGTGATTTCAGGGCTGTCGGGTGCCTCGAGTTACACGGGTTGATGTCGGGTTTGTCAAAACGAGTTTTAATCAAAATTAAGTTTTGGACAGAATCTGTCTTCTATCTTTGAGTCTGTTTTTAATACACTTAAGATACGTTTTTGGATTTTTGGCCCGTGCTGGTCACTTGTTTTCTGAGATATCTTTTCAACGCCGCAACCCTCTCGTCAATCCGATTTACGGTTTAAAAGTTATAACCAAATTAGTATGCTGCTGTTAGGAATTCTACCTGTGCAGTTTGTCTGTCTTGCATCACTGTTTTGAGACACTTAGAATCTGTTTTGGCCAGTGACCGTCTCACAGTAAATTGTAGTTCTGATTGTCTTCTAGCCATGGTTAAAATATGAGGAAAATATAATAAACCATTTAGGAGTTATGGCAGTTCCCGTGAGACTGACGGGGGCTGCCAGTTTTCTGAAATAAGTCCTCGGGTAAGATTTTAATTCCGGGTTTCACTTTTTGGTTTTAGGACCGTCTAGGAGATAACGTGCTGTACTTCTGATTGTCGGGAACCCTTTGGAGCTTACGTTTCTCGAGGTGAGTATTCTCACCGTATATTCAGTTATAACAATACGTGCATGACTCATATGGTTAACTGCTTGATCTGTTGTACTATCTGTGTGTTGATCTGTTTTCTGAGTAACTGTTTTATATACTACTGATCTGAGACGGACGTGCCGAGTATCTGAGCCGGTACCAAGTCATTCTGTGCTACTAAGTGATAGGGCTATCTGTGTGGTTTATGTTAGGAATGGAAACATAAAAATAATTAACAAATCTCAGTGGAAATTCTGTGTGGGCCTTGTGGCAAATTCAGTGTGGGCCCTTGTGGCAAATACTGTGTGGGCCCTTGTGGCAAATTCTGTGTGGGCCCTTGTGGCATTTTAGTGTAAGGAGAGGCGAGGTTGATCTCTCGACTCGAATTACACAAGCGCGCTATATAAATTTAAAAGATACAAAAACTGAGAAAAATAACTTAGTGGTAAATGATTAGGAGTTCACTTGTGTGCCCTCATGTATTGTATGTTGTAGTTGTTTATACTTTGAGTTTATTCACTCAGCTTCCCCGCTGACCCAAAATCTCCCTCCCATTTTCAGGTACTAGCAAGGGGAAAGAGAAGGTGGACGGTTGACGGCTGTACTACGTGCGGATGTGAAACGTTTTACTATTTTAAAAACTATGAATTTTATTTAATACATTTCCGCATTTAATACATTTTATGTTAAACAAATATTTTGGGAATTTTTATGGGACCTTTTTGGTATAATATTATTTTTTAAAAAATTTTAAAAATCTTGTAAATTTTAGGGTGTTACAAGTTGGTATCAGAGCACTGACTTGAGGGATTTGGGTTCGCAAGGGGCGAATTCAAACTCAAGTTGAAATATTTTTTTTTTGGAAAGAGTAAAACAGTTTCTAAGAGAAGTTTCACATCAAACGTACAGCATGTCACGTCGACTCTCGCTTTTCCTGACGCCGGTAATATTTAAGAGCTTTTATTTATTTGAGAATTTTGTTGAATTATGTGTATTGAGGAATGACAAATATGAGAATTTCTGTTATTATTTTGAGTATAATCCTGATTTAACTCTGAGGGTATTTCGCGATGAGGATCGTTTTTCTGAGTATATTTTCCGTGTGTTATTCTGAGTGCATCTGCGTTTACACGCTAAAAATTATATACATATAATTTTATATAACTTGTGAGGTTTTATAATTTTGAGAAATTTTAACCAAAAGGGTTAATAGATGGATATGAAATTATGATAAATTCCATAAATTATTTAATGCGAACATATTTTGGGTAAATAAGAAATGAGGAGTAATAAATTTTTCATATGGATAAAATACTAAAATCTTTCGTTTTGGGAAACACTTAATAGAAAGAGTTATTGAAAAGAGTAAACTGTGAAACGAGTAAATGAAAGATATTTTTATTATCAAATAATTTAAAGAATATTTTTATGACAGTTCATCAAGTCGAGCAAAAGCGAAAGTACCGAGAACATATCTTTTTAAAAGTTTTATTTAAAATTGATAATGGTTTAAAATTATTTACATTTGAGCAGACGAAAATCTTAACTTGAATTGACTTTTATTTTTATCTGTTATTTAAGAGTCGTTTTGTTTTAATTTTAAAACTTTAGTCGGATTAAGCATGTTTTTAAATGTTGAATTATCATTTGAGATTCTAGTTAGTGGAACCTTTTCACTTGCTATCAAATTGAAAAACTTTAAATTTATGAGAATTTCGGGTGTTATGAAATCTTTGGACAACTAAAAAGGAAAATGTTTTTATAAAGAGATGAAACACGATGTATTGAGAAAATCTTTTTGCTGGGAAAATAATAAGCTGAGACTTATTAAATTGATGTCAAATGACAACTTTTAAAAAGTATAGGATCAAAATAGCGGAGTGTGAAAATCCAATATTTTTTTTTATTATTTATAATAAGTTCAATGAGAGATTATTAAATCAACCCAAAGATATTGAATAAACTATATAAGTTTGTCATACTGACTAATCGAGAATTGTAGAATCGAATTAAACAGAAATTATTCAAGTTTATTCTAACGGGAGACTATCATCATGAATTCAGTGATGATCTATTAGAAAATGAATTAAAAGAGCTTATGAGTTATATTATTTCTGAGTTAAATAGTTAAAAATAATAATAATAATAATAATAATAAAATATTTTGACTGAGTGCCTTTTGCTGAGTGCATTTCTGAGTAATGTGTATAAGATTTTGAGTACATACAACTGAGTGCGAATTTGTATTATTAGATATGGAAAATAAATTTTTCTTTTTCTGAGTGTGAATTGCTGGTGGAATTTTTGTGTGGGAAGTTGTAAACTTTGGGATTGACTCGTGACCAAACAATAGTAGGTGTCGAAAGTAATAGAGGGCCCCTATTACCGTACGCACAGGACTTTTGGTTGGTTAGGGGGAGATTTTGAAGGGAACGATGGACCAATGCTTGTTATTGTGAATTTAGTACGTGTATCCTAATTGTTTGTATGACTACATGCTTGCTTGTTTTATTTTGATAGTGAATATCAGTTCCAAACTCGAGGACGAGTTTTTCTCCAAGTGGAGTTGAGTAGTGGTAAAAAGGAAAATTGTCAATAAATAATTATCATTAATCAATATTTATAAATAATATGAGCATGATGCTTATGCAGAGAGATTTTGTTGGTATGAATTTAAGTGCGGAATATAGATACCTATAATTGATCAAATAAATTATAAGAGTAGCTATCAAATCAGGCAGTTGAAAATAATTAAATTTATTCTAGGGGGGTAATTATAGAGTTTACAACAAAATGATAAATCGGGTTTACAGGAGAAATAAAAGAATCAAGTTAATTGGGTTAAGTGAATATCGTGCAAAAGGGAAGTAGTAATACTACAATTACTCTGGGGTGGTTATAAAGGTGATAATGAGAACTTATTAATGAGTCGAATATGAGAAAACTGCTACAATGAAATTTGGAGGAAAATGAGTTAAAATGAGATCGGTAATTTGCTGGTAATGAGTTATTATTAAAACAAGCTAAATGATAAAATTCTATTTTTGATTAATTATGGAGTAATTTTGAGTTATAAGAAATTTACAAATCGAGTTGCAGAAGCAAATAAATAAAATGAGTCAAAAGAGAAAAGTATTAAATTAACGGGAAGTTTTATTCAAATTTTTGAAGTATTATAAAGTGTTATGAGTTTTGAGGTATTATAAAATTATATGAGAAAACTCTATTTATGAATAATTATTAAACTTGAGATGAGAACAACTATTCAATAAATTTATATTGAACTTAGGAGAAATTTCGAAAAGATGAGAATGTACTGAATTGATGAACCATGAGTAAACAGTAAGGTTTAGAATAGTGTAACTGCGAATTGAGTAAATGAGAATTAAGGAATTAATTCGTAATTTGGGTAACGAGAAATCATTATAAATAAGAGTATGAAATTTAATTGGAATTTTTAGTGGGTAACATGAAATTAAATGAGTAGATATGGTCAAAATAATTAAGAGACATTTTAAATTTGGTAAAATCAGTGAAACGGTCTATTAAAGGATCGTTAAATTAGATGAATGAGAAAACACCTATTAAAATATTATCGAGAAACCACTAAATGTAATAGAATGAGAACCTATTAAAGGGAATTAAATGAACATCGGTAATATGCAAACCTAATAGAGTAAGGTAACAATATAATGTTAAGAAGAGTTATTTTGAGAATCAATAACACGGTTGAGAGAGAGAATATCATTCCAAGTATTATAAGATGGTAAAATGGAACACGCGAGTAGTAATAAGAATGAGGAAAAATGTGATTTATACCTAATGCTATTACTTGTAAATATTATTACCTTATGAGTTGTTACTGAGTTAGAGTTTTGGTTTTGCTTCTGAGTTAAGATTTATAAGTTTGCTCCTGAGTTATACATTTTTGAGTTATACTCCTGAGATACGTTTTGAGTTTATTTCTGAGTGGACTTCTGAGTTATAATTCCAGATCATATTTTGGAGTTATATACCTGAGTATATGAGAATTCTGTGTGATATGTATATTCCTTGTGATTTATTTGCATGGTTTTTATGTTAATTGATAATGGTGTAAACCGCTAAATTAGTATTATGCTGTTAACAAACTGTTGACCCATAGAGTAGAGGACCTTCCGAGTCATTTTGGTGGAAAATAGTCGATAATGAAATTTTTACCTGTTGCTAAAACGTGTAAGTGGTCATTTGATGGAGTTGTGCGGGAAGAAAATTGTCCATTAAAACTCGTTATCGTCGTGAGAGATCCGAGTGTGATTGTGCAAATGGTTTGGAGGATCTGGTACTACGCTGAGCACCTGGTATCGTCAACAAATCAATAGTAAATTTCCAAGTGGAGTTGAATCGGTGATTCAACGCGACGTTAATCGCTGAGTGCAACAACTGTATCCGAATGCGAGCGCAAGAAGACGCCTTCAGTAGAGTATCGTGGTGTATTTTATGCTCATTACCAACATTTTATTTGCATACCGAGATCCATAGTGAGCATCCTGACCTTATTTCTTTTAGCCTTATCGTTTTGCGCCACTAGAGGCGGATAATTGTATGAGCACTTACGTGAACTGGAGTTCATTTCCTATTAAGTAAATTCACCATGAAGAGCTTCTTTCTATTCATAACCTTATTATTTTTTTATTCTTCTTTTCCATTTAAGTATGCATGTCGTAAGTCACCCTGATGAATTTCCTTTTCATTCTTAACCTTATCATTTTGTTTTCTTCCCCATTTTGAGGACGAGTGTCGTTGGCGAGTATGAGTTGAGACGCGAGATTACTACCCTGAGAATTTTTTTTTCTTTCCGAGCGATGACTTCGGGGACGAAGTCTATTTCAAGTGGAGTTGAGTTGTAACGCCCCAAAATTTGTAATAATTAAGTAACATTATTTTAATCACGTTTATTAATTTTAATTAAGTTTATAATATGTAGGCGACCAGTAATGAGATGGTTCGTATTATTAGACGTTTATTAACTCTCGGGCCCGGCCGATAGGCCAAGGCCAACCCGCTTAGCTTGGTGTTTCGACCAAAAGAGATGCCCTAATTTTAATCGTTTCCTTGCTTTTTCTTAGTATCGAGCAACATCTTCTGAGTCCATCACTCGAGCCCGACATTCTGTCTTATATTTTTATCCCGAACTTAAGCCCTAGAGATAGAAGCCCTGGCACATGTTTCATGCTCGAATTTAATTAGAGTGTAAGGCCCGAGTTTTGATCCATTCTTGGCCCGAGATCTTGAATACTTAAACCCCTTGAAAACCTAAAAACCCTCATTATCTTCTACTTCTCTTTCTAGCCGCAGAAAGAGCATCTCCATACCAGCCGACCTTAATTCTATTTTCCTCCTTTTTGATAGCTGCGTGCCCTCTTTTATTAGTAGCCATCATTTCGGGTATGATGCAGGCAAGCAAGCTGGCTCCCTGAGTAAATGGAGAGGTGAGCTTTGGTCAATGATTGTAGGCGCAAGGAGTGGAGGAAGTTTATATTTAATTAGGACAAATCACTACTTCTATTTTTCCCCTCTCTCATTCGGTTTTCATTCGAGCATGTTGGTGATCGAATGGAGTTCAAAGTCGTGATCAGAGTTGAACAGCAAATTTGAAGATATCGAGCAAATTGATTGAAGATTCGAGCAGACATCATCCTTATTCGGTAGTCCTTTTCCCCGTTTTGTTTTGTGTTCTTTCTTATTCGGTTTCAGTCTTGAATCGGTATTAACTTGGGCAGTTGTAGGGCTGCATCTTGAGTACCAATCTGTGAAGAAACCGAACCCGAGAGGGGCTCGGTTCTTGTTGTCCTAGCTGTGATATCGTGTTGTTGTTTGGCTTTAGTTTGTTGCTGTTTTGTGGCTTCGTGATTAGCAGAGCTGAAGTGGAGTACCGCAGCGGAGCAGATTCTCCCGAGCAGATTATTTCGAGCAGAAAACAAAACCGAGTCTCAAGCATTGTGATAGTTCCGGTAGTCGCTTCTTCCGTTTTCGTCCTTTTGATCAATCTATCGTCGCTTGTTGTTAATAGAGTTTGTTGCAGAGTTTTGGAGGGGCTGTGACTGAACCATGGATGGCTCGGGTCTAATCACTAATTTTATTTAGAGTCGGGTTGGGTTAAATATCGTTTGAAGATTAGCTAAACGTTTTTATAACCGAAAGACCGGGAACCGAACCCGTAGGGTTCTTGGTGCCCTAAATCGAGTGGATTTCTTAAATAAAACCAATAAGATTATGAGAATATAATCTTCTGTGATGAAAAGTGATTTCAGGGCTGTCGGGTGCCTCGAGTTATACGGGTTGATGTCGGGTTTGTCAAAACGAGTTTTAATCAAAATTAAGTTTTGGACAGAATCTGTCTTCTATCTTTGAGTCTGTTTTTAATACACTTAAGATACGTTTTTGTATTTTTGGCCCGTGTTGGTCACTTGTTTTTTGAGATATCTTTTCAACGCCGCAACCCTCTCGTCAATCCGATTTACGGTTTTAAAGCTATAACCAAATTACTATGCTGCTGTTAGGAATTCTACCTGTGCAGTTTGTCTGTCTTGCATCACTGTTTTGAGACAATTAGAGTCTGTTTTGGAGAGTGACCGTCTCACAGTAAATTGTAGTTCTGATTGTCTTCTAGCCATGGTTAAAATATGAGGAAAATCTAATAAACCATTTAGGAGTTATGGCAGTTCCCGTGAGACTGACGGGGGCTGCCAGTTTTCTGAAATAAGTCCTCGGGTAAGATTTTAATTCCGGGTTTCACTTTTTGGTTTTAGGACCGTCTAGGAGATAACGTGCTGTACTTCTGATTGTCGGGAACCCTTTGGATCTTACGTTTCTCGAGGTGAGTATTCTCACCGTATATTCAGTTATAACAATACGTGCATGACTCATATGGTTAACTGCTTGATCTGTTGTACTATCTGTGTGTTGATCTGTTTTCTGAGTAACTGTTTTATATACTACTGATCTGAGACGGACGTGCCGAGTATCTGAGCCGGTACCAAGTCATTCTGTGCTACTAAGTGATAGGGCTATCTGTGTGGTTTATGTTAGGAATGGAAACATAAAAATAATTAACAAATCTCAGTGGAAATTCTGTGTGGGCCTTGTGGCAAATTCTGTGTGGGCCCTTGTGGCAAATACTGTGTGGGCCCTTGTGGCAAATTCTGTGTGGGCCCTTGTGGCATTTTAGTGTAAGGAGAGGCGAGGTTGATCTCTCGACTCGAATTACACAAGCGCGCTATATAAATTTAAAAGATACAAAAACTGAGAAAAATAACTTAGTGGTAAATGATTAGGAGTTCACTTGTGTGCCCTCATGTATTGTATGTTGTAGTTGTTTATACTTTGAGTTTATTCACTCAGCTTCCCCGCTGACCCAAAATCTCCCTCCCATTTTCAGGTACTAGCAAGGGGAAAGAGAAGGTGGACGGTTGACGGCTGTACTACGTGCGGATGTGAAACGTTTTACTATTTTAAAAACTATGAATTTTATTTAATACATTTCCGCATTTAATACATTTTATGTTAAACAAATATTTTGGGAATTTTTATGGGACCTTTTTGGTATAATATTATTTTTTAAAAAATTTTAAAAATCTTGTAAATTTTAGGGTGTTACAAGTTGGTATCAGAGCACTGACTTGAGGGATTTGGGTTCGCAAGGGGCGAATTCAAACTCAAGTTGAAATATTTTTTTTTTGGAAAGAGTAAAACAGTTTCTAAGAGAAGTTTCACATCAAACGTACAGCATGTCACGTCGACTCTCGCTTTTCCTGACGCCGGTAATATTTAAGAGCTTTTATTTATTTGAGAATTTTGTTGAATTATGTGTATTGAGGAATGACAAATATGAGAATTTCTGTTATTATTTTGAGTATAATCCTGATTTAACTCTGAGGGTATTTCGCGATGAGGATCGTTTTTCTGAGTATATTTTCCGTGTGTTATTCTGAGTGCATCTGCGTTTACACGCTAAAAATTATATACATATAATTTTATATAACTTGTGAGGTTTTATAATTTTGAGAAATTTTAACCAAAAGGGTTAATAGATGGATATGAAATTATGATAAATTCCATAAATTATTTAATGCGAACATATTTTGGGTAAATAAGAAATGAGGAGTAATAAATTTTTCATATGGATAAAATACTAAAATCTTTCGTTTTGGGAAACACTTAATAGAAAGAGTTATTGAAAAGAGTAAACTGTGAAACGAGTAAATGAAAGATATTTTTATTATCAAATAATTTAAAGAATATTTTTATGACAGTTCATCAAGTCGAGCAAAAGCGAAAGTACCGAGAACATATCTTTTTAAAAGTTTTATTTAAAATTGATAATGGTTTAAAATTATTTACATTTGAGCAGACGAAAATCTTAACTTGAATTGACTTTTATTTTTATCTGTTATTTAAGAGTCGTTTTGTTTTAATTTTAAAACTTTAGTCGGATTAAGCATGTTTTTAAATGTTGAATTATCATTTGAGATTCTAGTTAGTGGAACCTTTTCACTTGCTATCAAATTGAAAAACTTTAAATTTATGAGAATTTCGGGTGTTATGAAATCTTTGGACAACTAAAAAGGAAAATGTTTTTATAAAGAGATGAAACACGATGTATTGAGAAAATCTTTTTGCTGGGAAAATAATAAGCTGAGACTTATTAAATTGATGTCAAATGACAACTTTTAAAAAGTATAGGATCAAAATAGCGGAGTGTGAAAATCCAATATTTTTTTTTATTATTTATAATAAGTTCAGTGAGAGATTATTAAATCAACCCTTGAGCCTTGAGCTTTGAACCTTGAGCCTTGAGCCTTGAGCCTTGAGCGTTGAGCGTTGAGCCTTGAGCCTTGAGCCTTGAGCCTGGAGCCTTGAGCCTTGAGCCTTTAGCCTTGAGCCTTTAGCCTAGATCCTTGAGCCTTTGGCCTTGACCCTTGAGCCGTGACCCTTGAGCCTTGAGCTTTGAACCTTTAGCCTTGAGCCTTGAGCCTTGAGCCTTGAGCCTTGAGCCTTGAGCCTTGATCCTTTAGCGTTGAGCCTTGAGCGTTGAGCCTTGAGCCTTGAGCCTTGAGCGTTGAGCCTTGAGCCTTGAGCGTTGAGCGTTGAACCTTGGGCCTTGAGCCTTGAGCCTTGAGCCTTGAGAATTGAGCCTTGAGCCTTGAGCCTAGAGCCTTGAGACTTGAGCCTTGAACCTTGAGCCTTGAGCCTTGAGCCTTGTGCCTTGAGCCTTGAGCCTTGAGCCTTGAGCCTTGAGCCTTGAGCCTTGAGCCTTAAGCCCTGAGCACTGAGCCCTGAGCCTTGAGCCTTGAGCCTTGAACATTGAGCTTTTTAAGCCTTGAGCCTTGAGCCTTGTGCCTTGAGCCTTGAGCCTTGAACCTTGAGCCTTGAGCCATGAGCCTTAAGCCTTGAGCCTTGAGCCTTGAGCCTTGAGCCTTGAACCTTGAGCCTTGAGCCTTGAGCGTTGAGCGTTGTGCCTTGGGCCTTGAGCCTTGGGCCTTGAGCCTTGAGCCTTGAGCATTGAGCCTTGAGCCTTGAGCCTAGAGACTTGAGACTTGAGCCTTGAACCTTGAGCCTTGAGCCTTTAGCCTTGACTTTTGAGCCTTGACCCTTGAGCCGTGACCCTTGAGCCTTGAGCTTTGAACATTGAACCTTGATCCTTGAGACTTGAGCCTTGAGCCTTGAGCCTTGAGCCTTGAGCCTTGAGCCGTGAGCCTTGAGCCTTTAGCCTTGAGCCTTTAGCCTTGAGCCTTTAGCCTAGATCCTTGAGCCTTGAGCCTTGAACCTTGAGCCTTGAGCTTTGATCCTTGAGCCTTGAGCCTTAAGCGTTGAGCCTTGAGCGTTGAGCCTTGAGCCTTGAGCCTTGAGCCATGAGCCTTGAGCCTTGAACCTTGAGCCATGAGCCTTGAGCCTTTAGCCTTGAGCCTTGATCCTTGAGCCTTGAGCCTTGAGCCTTGAGCCTTGAATTTTGAGCCTTGACCCTTGAACCGTGACCCTTGAGCCTTGAGCCTTGAACCTTGAGCCTTGATACTTGTGCCTTGATCCTTGAGACTCTAGCCTTGAGCCTTGTGCCTTAAGCCTTGAGCCTTGACCCGTGAGCCGTGAGCCCTTAGCCTTGGGCCTTGGGCGTTGAGCCTTTAGCCTTGAGCCTTGATCCTTGAGCCTTGAGCCTTGAGCCTTGAGCCTTGAACCTTGAGCATTGAGCGTTAAGGCTTGAGCCTTGAGCCTTGAGCCTTGAGCCCTAAGCCTTGAGCCTTGAGCCCTGAGCCTTGAGCCCTGAGCGTTGAGCCTTGAGCCTTGAACGTGGAGCTTTTTAAGCCTTGAGCCTTGCCCTTGAACCTTGAGCCTTGAGCCATGAGCCTTAAGCCTTAAGCCTTGTGCCTTGAGCCTTGAGCCATGAGCCTTGAGCCTTGAACCTTGAGCCTTGATAATTGAACCTTGACTCTTGAACCTTGAGCCTTGAACCTTGACTTTTGAGCCTTGAGCCTTGAGCCTTGAGCCTTGAGCCTTGAGCCTTGAGCCTTGAGCATTGAGCGTTGAGCCTTGAGCCTTGGGTCATGGGCCTTGAGCCTTGAGCCTTGAGCCTTCAGCCATGAGCCTTGAGCCTAGAGCCTTGAGACATGAGCCTTGAGGCTTGAGCCTTGAGCCTTGAGCCTTGAGCCTTGAGCCTTTAGCCTAGATCCTTGAGCCTTGGGCCTTGACCCTTGAGCCTTGACCCTTGAGCCTTGAGCTTTGAACCTTAAGCCTTGAGCCTTGAGCGTTGAGCATTGAGCGTTGAGCCTTGAGCCTTGAGCCTTGAGCCTTGAGCCTTGAGCCTTTAGCCTTGAGCCTTTAGCCTAGATCCTTGAGCCTTTGGCCTTGACCCTTGAGCCGTGACCCTTGAGCCTTGAGCTTTGAACCTTGAGCCTTTAGCCTTGAGCCTTGAGCCTTGAGCCTTGAGCCTTGAGCCTTGATCCTTTAGCGTTGAGCCTTGAGCCTTGAGCGTTGAGCCTTGAGCCTTGAGCGTTGAGCCTTGAGCCTTGAGCGTTGAGCGTTGAGCCTTGGGCCTTGGGCCTTGAGCCTTGAGCCTTGAGCCTTGAGAATTGAGCCTTGAGCCTTGAGCCTAGAGCCTTGAGACTGGAGCCTTGAACCTTGAGCCTTGAGCCTTGAGCCTTGAGCCTTGAGAATTGAGCGTTGAGCCTTGAGCCTTGGGTCTTGGGCCTTGAGCCTTGAGCCTTCAGCCATGAGCCTTGAGCCTAGAGCCTTGACACATGAGCCTTGAGCCTTGAGCCTTGAGCCTTGAGCCTTGAGCCTTGAGCCTTGAGCCTTGAGCCTTGAGCCTTGAGCATTGAGCGTTGAGCCTTGAGCCTTGGGTCTTGGGCCTTGAGCCATGAGCCTTGAGCCTTCAGCCATGAGCCTTGAGCCTTGAGCCTTGAGCCTTGAGCCTTGAGACTTGAGCCTTGAGCCTTGAGCCCTGAGCCCTAAGCCCTGAGCCTTGGGCCTTGATCCTTTAGCCTTTAGCCTTTAGCCTTGATCCTTGAGCCTTGAGCCTTGAGCCTTGAGCCTTGACCCTTGAGCCTTGAGCCTTGAGCCTAGAGCCTTGAGCCTTGACCCTTAGCCTTTAGCCTTGAGCCTTGTGCCTTGAGCCTTGAGCCTTGAGCCTTGAGCCTTGAGCCTTGAGCCTTGAGCCTTGAACCTTGAGCCTTGAGCCTTGATCCTTGAGCCTTGAGCGTTGAGCCTTGAGCATTGGGCATTGGGCATTGAGCCTTGAGCCTTGAGCCATGAGCCTTGAGCCTTGAGCCTTGAGCCTTGAGCCTTGAGCCTTGAGCCTTGAACGTTGAGCTTTTTAAGCCTTGAGCCTTGAGCCTTGTGCCTTGAACCTTGAGCCTTGTGCCATGAGCCTTTGGACTTAAGCCTTGTGCCTTGAGCCTTGAGCCTTGAGCCTTGAACCTCGAGCCTTGATCATTGAACCTTGAGCCTTGTGCCTTGAGCCTTGACTTTTGAGCCTCGACCCTTGAGCCGTGACCCTTGAGCCTGGAGCTTTGAACCTTGAATCTTGATCCTTGTGCCTTGATCCTTGAGACTTGAGCCTTGAGCCTTGAGCCTTGAGCCTTGAGCCTTGAGCCTTGAGACTTGAGCCTTGAGCCCTGAGCCCTGAGCCCTGAGCCCTGAGCCTTGGGCCTTGATCCTTTAGCCTTTAGCCTTTAGCCTTGATCCTTGAGCCTTGAGCTTTGAGCCTTGAGCCTTGAGCCTTGAGCCTTGAGCCTTGAGCCTTGAGCCTTGAGCCTAGAGCCTTGAGCCTTGACCCTTAGCCTTTAGCCTTGAGCCTTGAGCCTTGTTCCTTGTGCCTTGAGCCTTGAGCCTTGAGCCTTGAGCCTTGAGCCTTGAGCCTTGAGCCTTGCGCCTTGAGCCTTGAGCCTTGAGCCTTGAACCTGGAGCCTTGAGCCTTGAGCCTTGAGCCTTGAGCCTTGAGCCATGAGCCTTGAGCCTTGGGCCTTGAGCCTTTAGCCTTTAGCCTTTAGCCTTTAGCCTTTAGCCTTTAGCCTTGATCCTTGAGCCTTGAGCCTTGAGCGTTGAGCCTTGATCCTTGAGCCTTGAGCCTTGAGCGTTGAGCCTTGATCCTTTAGCCTTGAGCCTTGAGCCCTGAGCCTTGAGCCTTGAACGTTGAGCTTTTTAAGCGTTGAGTCTTGTGCCTTGAGCCTTGAGCCTTGAACCTTGAGCCTTAAACCTTGTGCCTTGAGCCTCAAGCAATGAGCCTTTAGCCTGGAACCTTGAGCCTTGATCATTGAACCTTGACTCTTGAACCTTGAGCCTTGAGCCCTGAGCCTTGACTTTTGAGCCTTGACCCGTGAGCCGTGACCCTTGATCCTTAAGACTTGAGCCTTGACCCTTGAGCCTTAAGCCTTGAGACTTGAGCCTTGAGCCCTGATCCCTGAGCCCTGAGCCTTGGGCCTTGATCCTTTAGCCTTTAGCCTTTAGCCTTTAGCCTTTAGCCTTGATCCTTGAGCCTTGAGCCTTGAGCCTTGAGCCTTGAGCCTTGAGCCTTGAGCCTTGAGCCTTGAGCCTTGAACCTTGAGCCTTGAGCCTTGAGCCTTGACCCTTAGCCTTTAGCCTTGAGCCTTGAGCCTTGTTCCTTGTGCCTTGAGCCTTGAGCCTTGAGCCATGAGCCATGAGCCTTGGGCCTTGAGCCTTTAGCCTTGATCCTTGAGCCTTGAGCCTTGAGCGTTGAGCCTTGATCCTTTAGCCTTGAGCCTTGAGCCCTGAGCCTTGACCCTTGAACGTTGAGCTTTTTAAGCGTTGAGTCTTGTGCCTTGAGCCTTGAGCCTTGAACCTTGAGCCTTAAACCTTGTGCCTTGAGCCTCGAGCAATGAGCCTTTAGCCTGGAACCTTGAGCCTTGATCATTGAACCTTGACTCTTGAACCTTGAGCCTTGAGCCCTGAGCCTTGACTTTTGAGCCTTGACCCGTGAGCCGTGACCCTTGATCCTTGAGACTTGAGCCTTGACCCTTGAGCCTTAAGCCTTGAGACTTGAGCCTTGAGCCCTGAGCCTGAGCCCTGAGCCTTGGGCCTTGATCCTTTAGCCTTTAGCCTTTAGCCTTTAGCCTTTAGCCTTGATCCTTGAGCCTTGAGCCTTGAGCCTTGAGCCTTGAGCCTTGAGCCTTGAGCCTTGACCCTTGAACCTTGAGCCTTGAGCCTAGAGCCTTGAGCCTTGACCTTTAGCCTTTAGCCTTGAGCCTTGAGCCTTGTTCCTTGTGCCTTGAGCCTTGAGCCTTGAGCCTTGAGCCTTGCGCCTTGAGCCTTTAGCCTTGAGCCTTGAGCCTTGAACCTTGAGCCTTGAGCCTTGAGCCTTGAGCCTTGAGCCTTGAGCCATGAGCCTTGAGCCTTGGGCCTTGAGCCTTCAGCCTTTAGCCTTTAGCCTTGTTCCTTGAGCCTTGAGCCTTGAGCGTTGAGCCTTGATCCTTTAGCCTTGAGCCTTGAGCCCTGAGCCTTGAGCCTTGAACGTTGAGCTTTTTAAGTGTTGAGTCTTGTGCCTTGAGCCTTGAGCCTAGAACCTTGAGCCTTAAACCTTGTGCCTTGAGGCTCGAGCAATGAGCCTTTAGCCTGGAACCTTGAGCCTTGATCATTGAACCTTGACTCTTGAACCTTGAGCCTTGAGCCCTGAGCCTTGACTTTTGAGCCTTGACCCGTGAGCCGTGACCCTTGAGCCTTGAGCTTTGAACCTTGAACCTTGATCCTTGTGCCTTGATCCTTGAGACTTGAGCCTTGAGCCTTGATCCATGAGCCTTGATCCTAGAGCCTTGAGATATGAGCCTTGAGCCTTTAGCCTTGAGCCTTATGCCTTGTGCCTTGAGCCTTGATCCTTGAGCCTTGAGCCTTGAGCTTTGAGCCTTGATCCTTGAGCCTTGAGCCTTGAGCCTTGAGCCTTGAGCCTTGAGCCTTGAGCCTTGAGCGTTGAGCGTTGAGCCTTGGGCCTTGAGCCTTGGGCCTTGAGCCTTGGGCCTTGAGCCTTGAGCCTTGAGCATTGAGCCTTGAGCCTTGAGCCTAGAGACTTGAGACTTGAGCCTTGAACCTTGAGCCTTGAGCCTTGACTTTTGAGCCTTGACCCTTGAGCCGTGACCCTTGAGCCTTGAGCTTTGAACCTTGAACCTTGATCCTTGTGCCTTGATCCTTGAGACTTGAGCCTTGAGCCTTGAGCCTTGAGCCTTGAGCCTTGAGCCTTGAGCCTTGAGCCTTGAGCCTTTAGCCTTGAGCCTTTAGCCTTGAGCCTTTAGCCTAGATCCTTGAGCCTTGAGCCTTGAACCTTGAGCCTTGAGCTTTGAACCTTGAGCCTTGAGCCTTGAGCGTTGAGCCTTGAGCGTTGAGCCTTGAGCCTTGAGCCTTGAGCCATGAGACTTGAGCCTTGAACCTTGAGCCATGAGCCTTGAGCCTTTAGCCTTGAGCCTTGAGCCTTGAGACTTGACCCTTGAATTTTGAGCCTTGACCCTTGAACCGTGACCCTTGAGCCTTGAGCCTTGAGACTCTAGCCTTGAGCCTTGTGCCTTAAGCCTTGAGCCTTAAGCCTTGACCCCTGGGCCGTGAGCCCTTAACCTTGGGCCTTGGGCCTTGAGCCTTTAGCCTTGAGCCTTGATCCTTGAGCCTTGAGCCTTGAGCCTTGAGCCTTGAGCCTTGAGCCTTGAACCTTGAGCATTGAGCGTTGAGGCTTGAGCCTTGAGCCTTGAGCCTTGAGCCTTGAGCCTTGAGCCTTGAGCCTTGAGCCCTGAGCGTTGAGCCTTGAGCCTTGAGCCTTGAACGTGGAGCTTTTTAAGCCTTGAGCCTTGCCCTTGAACCTTGAGCCTTGAGCCATGAGCCTTAAGCCTTAAGCCTTGTGCCTTGAGACTTGAGCCATGAGCCTTGAGCCTTGTTAATTGAACCTTGACTCTTAAACCTTGAGCCTTGAGACTTGAACCTTGACTTTTGAGCCTTGAGCCTTGAGCCTTGAGCCTTGAGCCTTGAGCATTGAGCATTGAGCATTGAGCGTTCAGCCTTGAGCCTTGGGTCTTGGGCCTTGAGCCTTGAGCCTTGAGCCATGAGCCTTGAGCCTAGAGCCTTGAGACATGAGCCTTGAGGCTTGAGCCTTGAGCCTTGAGCCTTGAGCCTTTAGCCTAGATCTTGAGCCTTGGGCCTTGACCCTTGAGCCGTGACCCTCGAGCCTCGAGCTTTGAACCTTGAGCCTTGAGCCTTGAGCGTTGAGCCTTAAGCCTTGAGCCTTGAGCCTTGAGCCTTGAGCCTTGAGCCTTGAGCCTTGAGCCTTGAGCCTTGAGCCTTGAGCCTAGATCCTTGAGCCTTTGGCCTTGACCCTTGAGCCGTGACCCTTGAGCCTTGAACCTTGAGCCTTGAGCCTTGAGCCTTGAGCCTTGAGCCTTGAGCCTTTAGCGTTGAGCCTTGAGCGTTGAGCCTTGAGCCTTGAGCGTTGAGCGTTGAGCCTTGGGCCTTGGGCCTTGAGCCTTGAGCCTTGAGCCTTGAGCCTTGAGCCTTGAGAATTGAGCCTTGAGCCTAGAGCCTTGAGACTTGAGCCTTAAACCTTGAGCCTTGAGCCTTGAGCCTTGAGCCTTGAGCCTTGAGCCTTGAGCCTTAAGCCCTGAGCCCTGAGCCCTGAGCCCTGAGCCTTAAGCCTTGAACATTGAGCTTTTTAAGCCTTGAGCCTTGAGCCTTGAGCCTTGAACCTTGAGCTTTGAACCTTGAATCTTGATCCTTGTGCCTTGATCCTTGAGACCTGAGCCTTGAGCCTTGAGCCTTGAGCCTTTAGACTTCAGCCTTGAGCCTTGAGCCCTGAGCCCTGAGCCCTGAGCCTTGGGCCTTGATCCTTTAGCCTTTAGCCTTGATCCTTCAGGCTTGAGCCTTGAGCCTTGAGCCTTGAGCCTTGAGCCTAGACCCTTAGCCGTTAGCCTTAAGCCTTGAGCCTTGTGCCTTGTGCCTTGAGCCTTGAGCCTTGAGCCTTGAGCCTTGAGCCTTGAGCCTTGAGCCTTGAGCCTTGAGCCTTGATCCTTGAGCCTTGAGCGTTGAGCCTTGAGCATTGGGCATTGAGCCTTGAGCCTTGAGCCTTGAGCCTTGAACTTTGAGCTTTTTGAGCCTTGAGCCTTGAGCCTTGTGACTTGAACCTTGAGCCTTGTGCCATGAGCCTTTGGACTTAAGCCTTGCGCCTTGAGCCTTGAGCAATGAGTCCTGAGCCTTGAACCTCGAGCCTTGATCATTGAACCTTTAGCCTTGAGCCTTGAGCCTTGACTTTTGAGCCTTGACCCTTGAGCCTTGAGCTTTGAACCTTGAATCTTGATCCTTGTGCCTTGATCCTTGAGACTTGAGCCTTGAGCCTTGAGCCTCGAGCCTTGAGACTTGAGCCTTGAGCCCTGAGCCCTGAGCCTTGGGCCTTGATCCTTTAGCCTTTAGCCTTTAGCCTTGATCCTTGAGCCTTGAGCCTTGAGCCTTGAGCCTTGAGCCTTGAGCCTTGAGCCTTGAGCCTTGAACCATGAGCCTTGAGCCTAGAGCATTGAGCATTGACCCTTAGCCTTTAGCCTTGAGCCTTGAGCCTTGTGCCTTGTGCCTTGAGCCTTGAGCCTTGAGCCTTGAGCCTTGAGCCTTGAGCCTTGCGCCTTGAGCCTTTAGCCTTGAGCCTTGAGCCTTGAGCCTTGAACCTTGAACCTTGAGCCTTGAGCCTTGAGCCTTGAGCCTTGATCCTTGAGCCTTGAGCCATGAGCCTTGAGCCTTGGGCCTTGAGCCTTTAGCCTTTAGCCTTTATCCTTGATCCTTGAGCCTTGAGCGTTGAGCCTTGATCCTTTAGCCTTGAGCCTTGAGCCCTGAGCCTTGAGCCTTGAGCCTTGAACGTTGAGCTTTTTAAGCGTTGAGTCTTGTGCCTTGAGCCTTGAGCCTTGAACCTTGAGCCTTAAACCTTGTGCCTTGAGCCTCGAGCAATGAGCCTTTAGCCTGGAACCTTGAGCCTTGATCATTGAACCTTGACTCTTGAGCCTTGACCCGTGAGCCGTGACCCTTGATCCTTGAGCTTTGAACCTTGAACCTTGATCCTTGTGCCTTGATCCTTGAGACTTGAGACTTGAGCCTTGAGCCTTGAGCCTTGAGCCTTGAGCCTTGAGCCTTGAGCCTTGAGCCTTGAGCCTTGAGCCTTGAGCCTTGAGCCTTGAACGTTGAGCTTTTTAAGCCTTGAGCCTTGAGCCTTGTGCCGTGAGCCTTGAGCCTTGAACCTTGAGCCTTGTGCCATGAGCCTTTGGACTTAAGCCTTGTGCCTTGAGCCTTGAGCAATGAGCCTTGAGCCTTGAACCTTGAGCCTTGATCATTGAACCTTGAGCCTTGAGCCTTGAATTTTGAGTCTTGACCCTTGAGCCGTGACCCTTGAGCCTTGAGCTTTGAACCTTGAATCTTGATCCTTGTGCCTTGATCCATGAGACTTGAGCCTTGAGCCTTGAGCCTTGAGCCTTGAGCCTTGAGCCCTGAGCCTCGGGCCTTGATCCTTTAGCCTTTAGCCTTTAGCCTTGAGCCTTGAGCCTTGAGCCTTGAGCCTTAAGCCTTGAGCCTTAAGCCTTAAGCCTAGAGCCTTGAGCCTTGACCCTTAGCCTTTAGCCTTGAGCCTTGAGCCTTGTGCCTTGTGCCTTGAGCCTTGAGCCTTGAGCCTAGAGCCTTGAGCCTTGAGCCTTGAGCCCTGAGCCCTGAGCCCTGAGCCTTGGGCCTTGATCCTTTAGCCTTTAGCCTTGAGCCTTGAGCCTTGAGCCTTGAGCCTTGAGCCTTAAGCCTAGAGCCTTGAGCCTTGACCCTTAGCCTTTAGCCTTGATCCTTGAGCCTTGTGCCTTGTGCCTTGAGCCTAGAGCCTTGAGCCTTGAGCCTTGAGCCTTTGAGCCTTGAGCCTTGAGCCTTGAGACTTGAGCCTTGAGCCTTGATCCTTGAGCCTTGAGCGTTGGGCCTTGAGCATTGGGCATTGCGCCTTGAGCCTTGAGCCTTGAGCCTTGAGCCTATAGCCTTGCGCCTTGAGCCTTTAGCCTTGAGCCTTGAGTCTTGAGCCTTGTGCCATGAGCCTTGAGCGATGAGCCTTGAGCGATGAGCCTTGAGCCTTAACCCTTTACCCTCTAGCCTTGACTTTTGAGCCTTGACCCTTGAGCCTTGAGCCTTTAGCCATGAGCCTTGAGCCTTGAACCTTGAGCCGAGCCTTGAGCCTTGAGCCTTGAGCCCTTAGCCAAGATCCTTGAGCCTTAAGCCTTGAGCCTTGAGCCTTGAGCCTTGAGCCATGAGCCTTGAGCCTTGAGCCTTGAGCCTTGAACGTTGAGTTTTTTAAGCCTTGAGCCTTGAGGCTTGTTCCTTGAGCCTTGCCCTTGAACCTTGTGCCTTGAGCCTTGAGCAATGAGCCTTGAGCCTTGAACCATGAGCCTTGATCATTGAACCTTGAGCCTTGAGCCTTGAGCCTTGAGTTTTGAGCCTTGACCCTTGAGTCGTGACCCTTGAGCCTTGAGCTTTGAACCTTGAATCTTGATCCTTGTTCCTTGATCCTTGAGACTTGAGCGTTGAGCCTTGAGCCTTGAGCCTTGAGTCTTGAGCCTTGAGCCTTGAGCCCTGAGCCCTGAGCCCTGAGCCTTGGGCCTTGATCCCTTAGCCTTTAGCCTTGATCCTTGAGCCTTGAGCCTTGAGCCTAGAGCCTTGAGCCTTGACCCTTAGCCGTTAGCCTTGAGCCTTGAGCCTTGTTCCTTGTGCCTTGAGCCTTGAGCCTTGAGCTTTTGAGCCCTGATCCTTGAGCCTTGAGCCTTGATCCTTGAGCCTTGATCCTTGAGCCTTGAGCGTTGGGCCTTGAGCATTGGAGATTACGCCTTGAGCCTTGAGGCTTGAGCCTTGAGCCTTGAGCCTTGAGCCTTGAGCCTTGAGCCTTGAGTCTTGAGCCTATAGCCTTGCGCCTTGAGCCTTTAGCCTTGAGCCTTGAGTCTTGAGCCTTGTGCCATGAGCCTTGAGCGATGAGCATTGAGCGTTAAGCGTTGAGCGTTGAGCCTTGATCCTTGAGCCTTGAGACTTGGCCCTGAGCGTTGAGCCTTGAGCCTTGAACCTTGAGCGTTGAGCGTTGAGCGTTAAGCGTTGAGGCTTCAGGCTTGAGCCTTGAGCCTTGAGCCTTGAGCCTTAAGCCTTGAGCCTTGAGCCTTGATCCTTGAGCCTTGAGCCTTGAGCCCTGAGCCCTGAGCCCTGAGACTTGAGCCTTGAGCCTTGAGACTTGAGCCCTGAGCGTTGAGCCTTGAGCCTTGAATGTTGAGCTTTTTAAGCCTTGAACCTTGAAGCTTGTGCCTTGAGCCTTGCCCTTGAACCTTGAGCCTTGAGCCAAGAGCCTTAAGCCTTAAGCCTTGTGCCTTGAGCCTTGAGCCATGAGCCTTGAGCCTTGAACCTTGAGCCTTGATCATTGAACCTTGACTCTTGAACCTTGAGCCTTGAGCCTTGACTTTTGAGCCTTGACCCTTGAGCTGTGACCCTTGAGCCTTGAGCTTTGAACCTTGAACCTTGATCCTTGTGCCTTGATCCTTGAGACTTGAGCCTTGAGCCTTGAGCCTTGAGCCTTGAGCCTTGGGCCTTGAGCCTTGAGCCTTGAGCCTTGAGCCTTGACCCTTGAGCCTTGGGCCTTGAGCCTTTAGCCTTTAGCCTTTAGCCTTGATCCTTGAGCCTTGAGCCTTGAGCGTTGAGCCTTGATCCTTTAGCCTTGAGCCCTGAGCCTAGAGCCTTGAGCCTTGAACCTTGAACGTTGAGCTTTTTAAGCGTTGAGTCTTGTGCCTTGAGCCTTGAGCCTTGAGCCATGAGCTTTAGGCCTTAAACCTTGTGCCTTGAGCCTCGAGCAATGAGCCTTGAGCCTTGAACCTTGAGCCTTGAGCCATGAGCCTTAGGCCTTAAACCTTGTGCCTTGAGCCTCGAGCAATGAGCCTTGAGCCTTGAACCTTGAGCCTTGATCATTGAACCTTGACTCTTGAACCTTGAGCCCTGAGCCTTGACTTTTGAGCCTTGACCCTTGAGCCGTGACCCTTGAGCCTTGAGCTTTGAACCTTGAACCTTGATCCTTGAGCCTTGAGCCTTGAGCCTTGAGCCTTGAGCCTTGAGCCTTGAACCTTGAGCCTTGAGCCTTGAGCCTTGAGACTTGAGCCTTGAGCCTTGGGCCTTGAGCCTTTAGCCTTTAGCCTTTAGCCTTTAGCCTTAAGCCTTGATCCTTGAGCCTTGAGCATTGAGCCTTGATCCTTTAGCCTTGAGCCCTGAGCCTAGAGCCTTGAGCCTTGAGCCTTGAACGTTAAGCTTTTAAAGCGTTGAGTCTTGTGCCTTGAGCCTTGAGCGTTGAACCTTGACCATTGAGCCTTGAACGTTGAGCTGTTTAAGCGTTGAGTCTTGTGCCTTGAGCCTTGAGCGTTGAACCTTGAACCTTGAGCCATGAGCCTTAGGCCTTAAACCTTGTGCCTTGAGCCTCGAGCAATGGGCCTTGCGCCTTGAGCCTTTAGCCTTGAGCCTTGAGTCTTGAGCCTTGTGCCATGAGCCTTGAGCGATGAGCATTGAGCGTTAAGCGTTGAGCGTTGAGCCTTGATCCTTGAGCCTTGAGACTTGAGCCCTGAGCTTTGAGCCTTGAGCCTTGAACCTTGAGCGTTGAGCGTTAAGCGTTGAGGCTTCAGGCTTGAGCCTTGAGCCTTGAGCCTTGAGCCTTAAGCCTTGAGCCTTGAGCCTTGATCCTTGAGCCTTGAGCCTTGAGCCCTGAGCCCTGAGCCCTGAGACTTGAGCCTTGAGCCGTGAGACTTGAGCCCTGAGCGTTGAGCCTTGAGCCTTGAATGTTGAGCTTTTTAAGCCTTAAGCCTTGAGGCTTGTGCCTTGAGCCTTGCCCTTGAACCTTGAGCCTTGAACCAAGAGCCTTAAGCCTTAAGCCTTGTGCCTTGAGCCTTGAGCCATGAGCCTTGAGCCTTGAACCTTGAGCCTTGATCATTGAACCTTGACTCTTGAACCTTGAGCCTTGAGCCCTGAGCCTTGACTTTTGAGCCTTGACCCTTGAGCCGTGACCCTTGAGACTTGAGCTTTGAACCATGATCCTTGTGCCTTGATGCTTGAGACTTGAGACTTGAGCCTTGAGCCTTGAGCCTTGAGCCTTGAGCCTTGAGCCTTGAGCCTTGATCCTTGAACGTTGAGCTTTTTAAGCCTTGAGCCTTGAGCCTTGTGCCTTGAGCCTTGAGCCTTGAACCTTGAGCCTTGTGCCATGAGCCTTTGGACTTAAGCCTTGGGCCTTGAGCCTTGAGCAATGAGCCTTGAGCATTGAACCTTGAGCCTTGATCATTGAACCTTAAGCCTTGATCCTTGAGCCTTGACTTTTGAGCCTTGACCCTTGAGCCGTGACCCTTGAGCCTTGAGCTTTGAACCGTGAATCTTGATCCTTGTGCCTTGATCCTTGAGACTTGAGCCTTGAGCCTTGAGACTTGAGCCTTGAGCCCTGAGCCCTGAGCCTTAGGCCTTGATCCTTTAGCCTTTAGCCTTTATCCTTGATCCTTGAGCCTTGAGCCATGAGCCTTGAGCCTTGAGCCTTGAACCTTGAGCCTTGAGCCTAGAGCCTTGAGCCTTGACCCTTAGCCTTTAGCCTTGAGCCTTGAGCCTTGTGCCTTGTGCCTTGAGCCTTGAGCCTTGAGCCTTGAGCCTTGAGCCTTGAGCCTTGATCATTGAGCCTTGAGCGTTGAGCCTTGAGCATTGGGCATTGAGCCTTGAGCCATGAACCTTGATCCATGAGCCTTGAGCCTTGAGCCTTGAGACTTGAGCCTTGAGCCCTGAGCCTTGCGCCTTGAGCCTTTAGCCTTGAGCCTTGAGGCTTGACCCTTATGCCATGAGCCTTGAGCGATGAGCCTTGAGCCTTGAGCTTTGAACCTTGAATCTTGATCCTTGTGCCTTGATCCTTGAGACTTGAGCCTTGAGCCTTGAGCCTTGAGCCTTGAGCCTTGAGCCTTGGGCCTTGAGCCTTATGCCTTTAGCCTTTAGCCTTGATGCTTGAGCCTTGAGCCTTGAGCCTTGAGCCTTGATCCTTTAGCCTTGAGCCCTGAGCCTAGAGCCTTGAGCCTTGAGCCTTGAACGTTGAGCTTTTTAAGCGTTGAGTCTTGTACCTTGAGCCTTGAGCCTTGAACCTTGAGCCTTGAGCCATGAGCCTTAGGCCTTAAACCTTGTGCCTTGAGCCTCGAGTAATGAGCCTTGAGCCTTGAACGTTGAGCCTTGATCATTGAACCTTGACTCTTGAACCTTGAGCCTTGAGCCCTGATCCTTGACTTTTGAGCCTTCACCCTTGAGCCGTGACCCTTGAGCCTTGAGCTTTGAACCTTGAACCTTGATACTTGTGCCTTGAGACTTGAGACTTGAGCCTTGAGCCTTGAGCCTTGAGCCTTGAGCCTTGAACGTTGAGCTTTTTAAGCCTTGAGCCTTGAGCCTTGTGCCTTGAGCCTTGAGCCTTGAACCTTGAGCCTTGAGCCATGAGCCTTAGGACTTAAGCCTTGTGCCTTGAGCCTTGAGCAATGAGCCTTGAGCCTTGAACCTTGAACCTTGATCATTGAACCTTGAGCCTTGAACCTTGAGCCTTGACTTTTGAGCCTTGACCCTTCAGCCGTGACCCTTGAGCCTTGAGCTTTGAACCTTGAGTCTTGATCCTTGTGCCTTGATCCTTGAGGCTTGAGCCTTGAGCCTTGAGCCTTGAGCCTTGAGCCCTGAGCCCCGAGCCCTGAGCCTTGGACCTTGATCCTTTAGCCTTTAGCCTTGATCATTGAGCCTTGAGCCTTGAGCCTTGAGCCTTGAGCCTTGAGCCTTGAGCCTTGAGCCTTGAGCCTAGAGCCTTGAGCCTTGACCCTTAGTCTTTAGCCTTGAGCTTTGAACCTTGATCCTTGTGCCTTGATCCTTGAGACTTGAGACTTGAGCCTTGAGCCTTGAGCCTTGAGCCTTGAGCCTTGAACGTTGAGCTTTTTAAGCCTTGAGCCTTGAGCCTTGTGCCTTGAGCCTTGAGCCTTGAACCTTGAGCCTTGAGCCATGAGCCTTAGGACTTAAGCCTTGTGCCTTGAGCAATGAGCCTTGAGCCTTGAACCTTGAGCCTTGATCATTGAACCTTGAGCCTTGAACCTTGAGCCTTGACTTTTGAGCCTTGACCCTTCAGCCGTGACCCTTGAGCCTTGAGCTTTGAACCTTGAATCTTGATCCTTGTGCCTTGATCCTTGAGGCTTGAGCCGTGAGCCTTAAGCCGTGAGCCTTGAGCCTTGAGCCTTGAGCCCTGAGCCCTGAGCCCTGAGCCTTGGGCCTTGATCCTTTAGCCTTTAGCCTTGATCCTTGAGCCTTGAGCCTTGAGCCTTGAGCCTTGAGCCTTGAGCCATGAGCCTTGAGCCTTGAGCCTTGAGCCTTGAGCCTTGAGCCTTGAGCCTTGAGCCTTGAGCCTTGGGCCTTGAGCCTTATGCCTATAGCCTTTAGCCTTTAGCCTTTAGCCTTGATCCTTGAGCCTTGAGCCTTGAGCGTTGAGCCTTGATCCTTTAGCCTTGAGCCCTGAGCCTAGAGCCTTGAGCCTTGAGCCTTGAACGTTGAGCTTTTTAAGCGTTGAGTCTTGTACCTTGAGCCTTGAGCCTTGAACCTTGAGCCTTGAGCCATGAGCCTTAGGCCTTAAACCTTGTGCCTTGAGCCTCGAGTAATGAGCCTTGAGCCTTGAACCTTGAGCCTTGATCATTGAACCTTGACTCTTGAACCTTGAGCCTTGAGCCCTGATCCTTGACTTTTGAGCCTTGACCCTTGAGCCGTGACCCTTGAGCCTTGAGCTTTGAACCTTGAACCTTGATACTTGTGCCTTGAGACTTGAGACTTGAGCCTT
Organism: Calendula officinalis; assembly: GCA_963853835.1. Lineage (NCBI taxonomy): Eukaryota > Viridiplantae > Streptophyta > Magnoliopsida > Asterales > Asteraceae > Calendula > Calendula officinalis. The sequence goes on from OY970833.1 coordinate 11,262,504, forward strand.
GAGCCTTGAGCCTTGAGCCTTGAGCATTGAGCCTTGAGCCTTGAGCCTTGAGCCTTGAGCCTTGAACGTTGAGCTTTTTAAGCCTGGAGCCTTGAGCCTTGTGCCCTGAGCCTTGAGCCTTGACCCTTGAGCCTTGAGCCATGAGCCTTAGGACTTAAGCCTTTTGCCTTGAGCCTTGAGCAATGAGCCTTGAGCCTTGAACCTTGAGCCTTGATCATTGAACCTTGAGCCTTGAACCTTGAGCCTTGACTTTTGAGCCTTGACCCTTCAGCCGTAACCCTTGAGCCTTGAGCTTTGAACCTTGTGCCATGAGCCTTGAGCGATGAGCCTTGAGCCTTGACCCTTTACCCTTGAGCCTTGACTTTTGAGCCTTGACCCTTGAGCCTTGAGCCTTTAGCCATGAGCCTTGAGCCTTGAGCCTTGAGCCGAGCCTTGAGCCTTGAGCCTTTAGCCTAGATCCTTGAGCCTACAGCCTTGAGCCTTGAGCCTTGAGCCTTGAGCCTTGAGCCTTGAGCCTTGAGCCTTGAGCCTTGAACGTTGAGCTTTTTAAGCCTTGAGCCTTGAGGCTTGTGCCTTGAGCCTTGAGCCTTGCCCTTGAACCTTCAGCCTTGAGCCATGAGCCTTAATCCTTAAGCCTTAAGCCTTGTGCCTTGAGCCTTGAGCCATGAGCCATGAGCCTTGAGCCTTGAACCTTGAGCCTTGATCATTGAACCTTGACCCTTGAACCTTGAGCCTTGAGCCTTGAGCCTTGACTTTTGAGCCTTGAGCCTTGAGCCTTGAGCCTTGAGCCTTGAGCCTTGAGCCTTGAGCCTTGAGCGTTGAGCGTTGAGCGTTGAGCATTGAGCCTAGAGCCTTGGGCCTTGGGCCTTGAGCCTTGAGCCTTGAGCCTTGAGCCTTGAGCCTTGAGCCTAGAGCCTTGAGACATGAGCCTTGAGCCTTTAGCCTTCAGCTTATGCCTTGTGCCTTGTGCCTTGTTCCTTGAGCCTTGAGCCTTGTGCGTTGAGCCTTGAGCGTTGAGCGTTGAGCCTTGAGCCTTCAGCGCTGAGCGTTGCGCCTTGGGCCTTGGGCCTTGAGCCTTGAGCCTTGAGCCTTGAGCATTGAGCCTTGAGCCTAGAGCCTAGAGCCTTGAGACTTGAGCCTTGAACCTTGAGCCTTGAGCCTTGACTTTTGAGCCTTGACCCTTGAGCCGTGACCCTTGAGCCTTGAGCCTTGAGCCTTGAGCTTTGAACCTTGTGCCTTGATCCTTGAGACTTGAGCCTTGAGCCTTGACTTTTGAGCCTTGAGCCGTGACACTTGAGACTTGAGCTTTGAACCTTGAACCTTGATCCTTGTGCCTTGATGCTGGAGCCTTGAGCCTTGAGCCTTGAGCCTTGAGCCTTGAGCCTTGAGCGTTTAGCCTTTAGCCTTTAGCCTTGATCCTTGAGCCTTGAGCCTTGAGCGTTCAGCCTTGATCCTTTAGCCTTGAGCCCTGAGCCCTGAGCCTAGAGCCTTGAGCCTTGAGCCTTGAAGGTTGAGCTTTTTAAGCCTTGAGTCTTGTGCCTTGAGCCTTGAGCCTTGAACCTTGAGCCTTGAGCCATGAGCCTTAGGCCTTAAACCTTGTGCCTTGAGCCTCGAGCAATGAGCCTTGAGCCTTGAACCTTGAGCCTTGATCATTGAACCTTGACTCTTGAACCTTGAGCCTTGAGCCCTGAGCCTTGACTTTTGAGCCTTGACTTTTGAGCCTTGACCCTTGAGCCGTGACCCTTGAGCCTTGAGCTTTGAACCTTGATCCTTGATCCTTGTGCCTTGATCCTTGAGACTTGAGCATTGAGCCTTGAGCCTTGAGCCTTGAGCCTTGAGCCTTGAGCCTTGAGCCTTGAGCCTTGAGCCTTGAACGTTGAGCTTTTTAAGCCTTGAGCCTTGTTCCTTGAGCCTTGAGCCTTGTTCCTTGAGCCATGAGCCTTAGGACTTAAGCCTTGTGCCTTGAGCCTTGAGCAATGAGCCTTGAACCTTGAGCCTTGATCATTGAACCTTGAGCCTTGAGCCTTGAGCCTTGACTTTGTAGCCTTGACCCTTGAGCCGTGACCATTGAGCCTTGAGCTTTGAACCTTGAATCTTGATCCTTGTGCCTTGATCCTTGAGTCTTGAGCCTTGAGCCTTGAGCCTATAGCCTTGCGCCTTGAGCCTTTAGCCTTGAGCCTTGAGTCTTGAGCCTTGTGCCATGAGCCTTGAGCGATGAGCCTTGATCCTTGACCCTTGAGCCTTGAGCCTTTAGCCATGAGCCTTGAGCCTTGAGCCGAGCCTTGAGCCTTGAGCCTTGAGCCATTAGCCTAGATCCTTGAGCCTTAAGCCTTGAGCCTTGAGCCTTGAGCCTTGAGCCTTGAGCCTTGAGCCTTGAGCCTTAAGCCTTGAGCCTTGAGCCTTGAGCCTTAAGCCTTGAGCCTTGAGCCTTGAGCCTTGTGCCTTGAGCCTTGAGCCTTGAGCCTTGAGCCTTGAGCCTTGAGCCTTGAGCCTTGTGCCTTGTGCCTTGAGCCTTGAGCCTTGAGCCTTGAGCCTTGAGCCTTGAGCCTTGAGCCTTGAGCCTTGAGCCTTGAGCCTTGAGCCTTGAGCCTTGAGCCTTGAGCCTTGTGCCTTGTGCCTTGAGCCTTGAGCCTTGAGCCTTGAGCCTTGAGCCTTGAGCCTTGAGCCTTGAGCCTTGAGCCTTGAGCCTTGAGCCTTGAGCCTTGAGCCTTGTGCCTTGAGCCTTGAGCCTTGAGCCTTGAGCCTTGAGCCTTGAGCCTTGAGCCTTGTGCCTTGTGCCTTGAGCCTTGAGCCTTGAGCCTTGAGCCTTGAGCCTTGAGCCTTGAGCCTTGAGCCTTGAGCCTTGAGCCTTGAGCCTTGAGCCTTGAGCCTTGAGCCTTGAGCCTTGAGCCTTGATCCTTGAGCCTTGAGCCTTGAGCCTTGAGCCTTGAGCCTTGAGCCTTTAGCCTTAACCCTTGAGACTTGACTTTTGAGCCTTGTCCCATGATCTATGAGCCTTTAGCCTTGATCCTTGAGACTTGAGCCCCTTAAGCCTTGAGCCTTGAGCCTTGAGCCTTATGTCTTGAGCATTGGGCATTGATCCTTGAGCCTAGAGCCTTGAGCCTTGAACCTTGAGCCTTGAGCCTTGAACCTTGAGCCTTGAGCCTTGACCCTTTTTCCTAGAGCATTGAGCCTTGAGCCTTGTGCCTTGTGCCTTGAGCCTTGAGCCTTGAGCCTAATTGAGCCTTGAGCCTTGTGCCTTGAGCCTTGAGCCTTGAGCCTTGAGCCTTGAGCCTTGAGCCTTGAGCCTTGAGCCTTGAGCCTTGAGCCTTGAGCCTTGAGCCTTGAGCCTTGATCCTTGAGCCTTGAGACTTGAGCCTTTAGCATTAACCCTTGAGCCTTGACTTTTGAGCCTCGTCCCATGAACTATGAGCCTTTAGCCGTGAGCCTTGAGACTTGAGCCCCTTGAGCCTTCAGCCTTGAGCCTTGAGCCTTGAGCCTGGAGCCTTGAGCCTTGAGCCTTGAGCCTTGAGCCTTATGTCTTGAGCATTGGGCATTGAGCCTTGAGCCTTGAGCCTTGAGCCTTGAGCCTTGAGCCTTGAACGTTGAGCTTTTTAAGCCTTGAGCCTTGAGCCTTGTGCCTTGAGCCTTGAGCCTTGAACCTTGAGCCTTGTGCCATGAGCCTTTGGACTTAAGCCTTGTGCCTTGAGCCTTGAGCAATGAGCCTTGAGCCTTGAACCTTGAGCCTTGATCATTGAACCTTGAGCCTTGATCCTTGAGCCTTGACTTTTGAGCCTTGACCCTTGAGCCGTGACCCTTGAGCCTTGAGCTTTGAACCTTGAATCTTGATCCTTGTGCCTTGATCCTTGAGACTTGAGCCTTGAGCCTTGAGCCTTGAGACTTGAGCCTTGAGCCCTGAGCCCTGAGCCTTAGGCCTAGATCCTTTAGCCTTTATCCTTTAGCCTTTATCCTTGATCCTTGAGCCTTGAGCCATGAGCCTTGAGCCTTGAGCCTTGAACCTTGAGCCTTGAGCCTAGAGCATTGAGCCTTGACCCTTAGCCTCTAGCCTTGAGCCTTGAGCCTTGTGCCTTGTGCCTTGAGCCTTGAGCCTTGAGCCTTGAGCCTTTAGCCTTGATCATTGAGCCTTGAGCGTTGAGCCTTGAGCATTGGGCATTGAGCCTTGAGCCATGAACCTTGATCCTTGAGCCTTGAGCCTTGAGCCTTGAGCCTTGAGCCTTGAGCCTTGAGCCTTGAGCCTTGAGCCTTGAGCCTTGCGCCTTGAGCCTTTAGCCTTGAGCCTTGAGGCTTGAGCCTTATGCCATGAGCCTTGAGTGATGAGCCTTGAGCCTTGAGCTTTGAACCTTGAATCTTGATCCTTGTGCCTTGATCCTTGAGACTTGAGCCTTGAGCCTTGAGCCTTGAGCCTTGAGCCTTGAGCCTTGGGCCTTGAGCCTTATGCCTTTAGCCTTTAGCCTTTAGCCTTGAGCCTTGAGCGTTGAGCCTTGATCCTTTAGCCTTGAGCCCTGAGCCTAGAGCCTTGAGCCTTGAGCCTTGAACGTTGAGCTTTTTAAGCGTTGAGTCTTGTACCTTGAGCCTTGAGCCTTGAACCTTGAGCCTTGAGCCATGAGCCTTAGGCCTTAAACCTTGAGCCTTGATCATTGAACCTTGACTCTTGAACCTTGAGCGTTGAGCCCTGATCCTTGACTTTTGAGCCTTGACCCTTGAGCCGTGACCCTTGAGCCTTGAGCTTTGAAGCTTGAACCTTGATACTTGTGCCTTGAGACTTGAGACTTGAGCCTTGAGCCTTGAGCCTTGAGCCTTGAGCCTTGAGCCTTGAGCCTTGAACGTTGAGCTTTTTAAGCCTGGAGCCTTGAGCCTTGTGCCTTGAGCCTTGAGCCTTGAGCCTTGAACCTTGAGCCTTGAGCCATGAGCCTTAGGACTTAAGCCTTGTGCCTTGAGCCTTGAGCAATGAGCCTTAAGCCTTGAACCTTGAGCCTTGATCATTGAACCTTGAGCCTTGAACCTTGAGCCTTGACTTTTGAGCCTTAACCCTTCAGCCGTGACCCTTGAGCCTTGAGCTTTGAACCTTGAATCTTGATCCTTGTGTTGGAATTTGGTGGGTTCTAAAACGCAGCGGAAACGTAAATTTAAAAGAAAAATATTTAACCACCAAGATCCACCAATGACCGAATCTCTAAACCCAAATCGTGCAACAAATAAGACGGAGAGAACATCATACCCTCGAATACACCCGCAAGATAATGATGAACTCTCTAATGGATGAAGGTCACGAAATCGTTCCCCTCTACCGTTGATCCACACCGAGTGAGCGATCCCTTTCGAGTTGCTAACCCGACACCGAAAATGCTCAAGAACTCTTCTTAGAATTTCGGCAACCAAACACTTATGTTTTAGAGAGAAAACGATTTTGCATTATTTGTAATCAACCTCCCACATCTCTCTTATATAGATAAGAGAGCATGTGAAGGTGGGTGGAAAAGCTCTACATGCATTGGACCAAAAAGTGGTCCAATGGAATTAAAGCAAGCATGTGGAAAAGTGGTGGCTTTCCTTCACATGCATTGGACCATTAAATGGTCCAATGAAATAAAAGCCACTTTTATTTCTCCCAACATCTTTATTTATCTCTCTTAATTTAAGTGTTATCGGAAAGGAATTCCCCCGGCGTGTGACCCGATAGGCTCGTGCATCATCGGCCATGATACCCGTACATGTGTGTCGGTGGGCACTAAATTCTGACAATTTAATCACTTATGATTAAGCTGTCACGAGTCCGGCAGTTTAATCACCAATGATTAAGTTGCCACGAATCTGACAGTTCAATCATCAATGATTAAGCTATTACAAATCTAACACTTTAATCACCAATGATTAAGGTTACGATTCTGACAGTTTAATCATCGATGATTAAGCTATTACAAATCTAACACTTTAATCACCAATGATTAAGGTTACGATTCTGACAGTTTAATCATCGGTGATTAAGTCACGAATTCTAACAAACTCCCACTTGCACACGACACAACGTGTTATTGGTATCACAAACAAAGAGCGGCCCTAGCTAGGCATCTTTGTCCCAAGTCAGCATGAGTTACGTCATCCTCGACAACTACCAATCATATAAATGATGGTTCCTTTAGATAAGTGATCGTATCATCCCTTTGTACACGATATCCTTGTGAACACGAGACATGGATTAATGTCGTCATTCTCCAGATCGTTCACGATTATGTTTCTCGATCTTTTATTTAGTGGTGACCAAAATGAGTTATAATTGAACCATTTTCAATATAACTCGTGCATGGCCATGCGTTTTGGTGTCAGCGCTAAATCATCGAGGGGCCCATGGATATCTCTCTTCATTGAGGTACAAATCCTTTTGACTACATAGTCCCTACACATAAGTTATCCTTACCCAACTAAGCCCCTTATAACAGCCATTTACGAACCGCGTTAGAGCATTAATCTAAGTAAAGCAAACTTATGCTTTGGAATCTCATGAATCTCTGGTCTAAGGATGAAAAGATATTATCACCCCGAGATACTTGTGACAATTTCCATGAAGTAAACTCGGGTGTGGGTCTCCAGTCACTTGAAACTCATTTCAAGCACAGGCAATTGTTGCGTCTATATCTCATAACCAACACATTGCCTCAGCCTTCATTCATTACTTACTTCCATTTAAGTATGACTGACTGTGGATGTTTAGATAAAAATCTAGGAAGTGTTTAAACATGCAAAGATGGAACACAATAAAGATTTTGAAAGTAACTGCAACACGCATATGTATAGACATATTTATACATCAATACAATCAAAATTACAATACTGCTTCATGTTCCCAAAATAAACATCAAATTCAAACTAAAACGGTACTCAAGCTAAATCACTGGCTAATCTCACACCTATTCCTCTAGTGTGAGAATCATGTATAGCCTGTGACAACGGCTTAGTAAACGGATCGGCAAGGTTCTCTTCCAATACTACTCTGCTAATGACAACATCACCACTTTCAACCTTATCTCGGATAACGTGGTATTTACGAGCAATATGCCTCGTTCTTTTGTGAGCTCTAGCTTCCTTAGCCAATGCTACCGCACCCTCATTGTCACAGAATATTTCAATGGGGTCAGCAATGCTAGGAACCACTACCAAGTCATTGATGAATTTCCTCATCCACACAGCTTCTTTTGCAGCTTCACTTGCTGCAATGTATTCTGATTCTGTCGTCGAATCAGCAACTGTGTCTTGCTTGGAGCTCCTCCAACTCACAGCACCACCAATCAATAGGAATACATAACCCGATTGCGATCGGAAATCATCCCTATCAGTTTGGAAGCTTGCGTCTGTGTATCCAACTACACGCAACTCTTCCATACCACCATATACCAAGAACATATCCTTCGTTCTTCGAAGATATTTCAAGATGTTCTTGACGGCAATCCAATGAGCTTCTCCGGGGTTTGCCTGATATCTACTTGTCACGCTCAACGCACAAGATACATCAGGTCTTGTGCATAGCATGGCGTACATGATAGATCCAACTGCCGAAGCATAAGGGATCTTCTTCATTACGTCACGTTCCTTATCGGAACTTGGACATTGAGCCTTGCTCAAAGTCACTCCATGCAACATAGGAAGATTCCCTTTCTTGGAATCCTCCATTCTAAACCGTTTTAGAACTTTGTCAATATATGCACTTTGACTCAAACCGAGAAGCCTTTTAGATCTATCTCGATAGATCTTGATTCCCAAGATGTACGATGCATTTCCTAAGTCCTTCATGGAAAAACATTTTCCAAGAAATGTCTTGACATCGCTCAAAATTGGAATGTCATTCCCAATGAGTAAGATGTCATCAACATATAGGACTAGGAATACAATCGCGCTCCCACTAGCCCTGACGTATACACAAGGTTCATCTATGCTTTTAGAAAATCCAAATTCCTTGATTTTCTCATCAAAGCAAAGATTCCAACTTCGAGATGCTTGCTTAAGTCCATAAATGGACTTCTTAAGCTGACAGACTTTATTAGGATACTTTGGATGTACAAAACCCTCAGGTTGTCTCATATATACCTCTTCAGTAAGTTTCCCGTTAAGGAAGGCGGTTTTTACATCCATTTTCCAAATTTCATAATCATGAAAGGCGGCAATTGCCATAAGTATCCTGATAGATTTCAACATAGCCACTGGGGAAAAGGTTTCATCATAGTCAACACCATGGGTTTGAGTGAAGCCTTTAGCAACCAGTCGTGCTTTGAAAGTATCAATCTGTCCATCCATGCCGGTCTTTACTTTATAGACCCATTTACACCCCACAAGCTTACAGCTGGGTGTAGGATCAACCAGTTCCCATACTTGGTTGTCCTTCATGGATTGCATTTTGACTTCCATTGCATCTCTCCATTTGTCAGACTCTGGGCCTGCCATCGCTTCCTGGTAGGTAGAGGGTTCATCATGATCCCCTAGTAACTCGCTGCCCTCAGATATGAGAAACCCATATCTCTCTGGCTCAGTGCGAGTTCTACCAGATCTACGAAGAGACAATGGTGGAACGTCAGTTTCTACCGCATCCTCTTGATCGGTACCAACCTCTTGAGGTTGTGTGCTAGTGCCAACATTAGGTAGTTCATTGGATATATCTTGAGTTTCCTCAAGATCTATATGCTTTCCATTAGGTTCATTGGATAAAAGTTCTCTTTCAAGAAATACTGCCCTTCGAGCAACAAATACCTTATTCTCGGTAGGTTTGTAAAACAAATATCCAAGTCCCGCTTTAGGATATCCAATGAAATAACACTTTTCTGAACGGGGTTCTAATTTGTCATCGGCCTCCCGCTTTACGTAGGCTTGACAACCCCAAACTCTAAGATAGGATAGTGGAGGTTTACTCCCATGCCATATCTCGAAAGGTGTCTTTTCTACCTTCTTTGTTGGTACGAGATTAAGAAGCTTACACGCCGTTTCTAGAGCATATCCCCAAAAACTTATGGGTATTTGGGTTCTTGCCATCATAGATCGAACCATGTCAAGTAATGTTCGATTTCTCCTCTCGGTGACTCCATTCAATTGTGGAGTCCTAGGAGGTGTTAATTGTGAGACAATCCCACAATTCTTAAGATGGTCAATAAACTCTAGATTAAGATACTCTCCGCCTCTATCAGATCGAAGTATCTTGATTGACTTGCCCAATTGGTTCTCAACTTCGTTTTGGAATATCTTGAACACCTCAATGGTTTCTGACTTATGTTTAATCAAGTAAACATATCCAAACCTACTATAATCATCTATAAAGGTTACGAAGTATCTACAATTATTCCTTGTAAGGTGTTTAAATGGACCACACACATCGGTGTGTACAATGTCTAATAAACCCTTAGCCCTCTCACATACACCGGTGAAGGGAGCTTTAGTCATCTTTCCTAATAAGCAAGATTCACATACATCATTTGAACCATTTTCAAACGATTCCAAGTACCCAATTGCTTGGAGCTTGGAGATGCGAGTCTTGTTTATATGGCCAAGGCGACTATGCCATAAGGATAATTTATCCAAACTATCTTTGGATGTAGAACCAATTTGCATGATTGATCTTTTGTTACTAACATGTGCATCTATCTCATATATGCCATTAACCGGTAATGCTTTAAAATAATAATCACCATTTTTATGACAAGAAATTGTGCCATCATTATTAAAAGCAAACTTAAAACCGTCAATGTATAAAGCATAACATGAAATAATATTTCTTGCCACAAGCGGCGAATAACGAACATGCTTTAACAAAATTGAGAAACTAGATCTAAAGGACAATAACACATTTCCTTTGGCTTCAACCGAGACAACATCCTTGTTTCCCATGATAAGATCTTGTTCTCCAACCATCAACCTCTCACTTTCCCGTAGCACCTGTATTGTATTACAAATATGAGTGCCACAACCGGTATCTAAAACCCAGTTTTGCGAAGTAGAGGTTTGGTATAATTCAATCATGTACATACCTTGTTTTGAGGTACCTCCAACTCCTTTAGCTTTTAGCTTGTTGAGTTCCTCAAGGTATGTTGGGCAACTACGGCGGAAATGCCCCTTTTTCCCGCAATAGAAGCAGTCCGCATCTTCCGGTGTCATGGCTTGAGGAACCTTTCCTTTTGCCATCTTCGCCGAAGTTGGCTTAGGCTTGGGCGCACCAACCTTGCCTTTACCCTTACCTTGAGGGGTAGGGGTGGACTTCTTCTTCTTGGAGACCTTTCCTTCTCGAATTGCAAGGACGGGATGTGTTGGGTTGGGCTTTCTTTTGGTCATGGTAGACTCGGCGGTCTTTAACATACCATGAAGCTCCATTATGGACTTGTCCATACCATGCATATGATAGTTCATAACAAACTGTTCATATGATGTAGGAAGAGACCTAAGGATAAAATCCACGGCCAATTCCTTCCCAATGGAGAAGCCTAACTTCTCCAAGCGTTCCACGTTTGCTTTCATACGCAACACGTGAGCGCTCACATCCCCGCCTTCTAGGAGTTTACGATCAAGCACGTTCTTGAGGCACTCGTACCGCTCTAGCTTTGCTTGTTGTTGGAACATGTCCCGCAACTGCACAATAAGCTCGTAAGCGTACAAATGATCCATTTGCTTTTGCAAATCAGGAGTCATTGTGCTCAACATTAAACATGTAACGTCCTCACATTCTTTCGTGAGACGTTCATGAGCATCGTGTGCTGCTTGAATCGCATCCTCCCCTGGTTCATCGGGAAGAGGTCCTTCAATCAAGTGCATCTTTCCTTCATGGCGGAGAACAAGTTTTAGTTGTCTCTCCCAATCAAGGAAGTTTGCACCATTGAGTTTCTCCTTTTCAAGGAAAACTCTTAAAGAAACATTGGTGGTGGTGGTGGGGTTTGAAGATGCCATCTAAAAAATAGCAAAGTAGTTTTAGTTAGTTTGATGGGTCCTTGTAAATATATTACCCAAAACTTTTATATTTAACAAGGGCTAAGAATCCGTATTTCACAATACATTATGACGGGTATGCCGCGGATCATAATGTAAAGCTATTTCCGGTGGTATCCATTGTACCATTGTAATCACCATATTGTATTAATGCCATATTGTACCAATAGTACCAATAATCATATTGTACCAATTGTACCAATTGCATTTATTTTGCACCAATTGTGACTTACAACTCTTAGCTTCTTGCGGGATCACTTGACAACCATTGTGTCATTTGGCATGTTTGATCCCTACATGCACTAACCTCAAACCAAATTTTAAATGACTCGGTTTCGCTCGACAATCATTTAAAACCTAGTTTGAAGTTTGTAAATCGACCATCTAGATTCACGATAAGCCCATAACTAAATTTGCTCGGTTTCGCTCGACAACCAACTTAATTAAGGAACTTATACACACCCTTATCTTGCTTCACAAGGCACGGCTCGATTTCGCTCGACAACCGACCTTGCTCCACAAGACTTAAGTGGTGACATTCCAATGGATAGTGCAAGATTTACATTTTGTGAGAAATCAAATAAATCATCCAACATGATACGCGGTGAAACATTTTGACTATAATGGTTCGGCTAATGCACGACGACCAATCATACAAAATGAATCACACTCACCTTCCACATTGTCTATTCAAAATCGGCTCGGCTAAGGCACGACAACCAACTTTGTCTAGCAAGATTTGGGTGGCGTCATCATTAGGATAATAAAAATGATATTCTCTAAAAACGGGTTTTTGTTTCTTTTAAACTTTGATTAATTACTTTTGTGACAAAAACATTTTTCACCTTTTAATTAATCCCTTTTAAAATTTTGATTAATTACCTTTGTGACAAAACCATTTTTCACCTTTTAATTAATCTATTGCGAGTGATTTAATTAAACCATTTTTAATTAATCTATTTATTTATTTAACCTTGCGAAAATCTAACAACCAAGCAAATAAATAAACATCACATGCATACAACAAAATTGGTAACCATGCCCAAAGCCTATGCGTTTTTCCCGTGAGCCAACCCGGGAAAAACAAGGTCAACTATGGACAAAAAAAATGACCTTCCATGTGAGCTCCCACTAAATCCGCCGTCTCCATTAGACTTCATCGAATCCAAGGTTGCCTAGACATCACTTCATGATTCCATTTGGTTGTCTTTTGATCTTCATTTTACAAGTACATAGATAATATAGAAATGGCTAGCAAGCCACGAAATCCTACTAACTAGTACAAATACAAATGAAAATCAATGGCATGCAAGCCATAATTAATAAATATTACATACCAAAATTAATAGATTATTAATTACAAACCATTGTGACAAAGTCACCAAATGAACAACAACCAACTACACGGCACAAGGTCAAGGGCATGATGGTTACCAATCTACTAGCTACTACAAACATGAAAGCTAAAATGGTGTGCCAACAACCATTCATAAAAATATTTTGACAAAGATTCGAAATCAAACACTCAAGGCACAAAGAATCTTTGCATGTAATAAATTACATACATCAACACAAATATATGCATGCATGCATTTCATGCCAAAACCATGACAAGCATATAAGTGTGTGAGTCAAAATATTATAGGTTTAGCAAGGCTAAAACCCGAAAATTAAAATTTGGCAAAACCGATCCTCAAATCGTTTTTCAAGCCCGAAAATGTGCACGATTCGGTTAGAGTAGGCTCTGATACCACTGTTGGATTTTGGTGGGTTCTAAAACGCAGCGGAAACGTAAATTTAAAAGAAAAATATTTAACCACCAAGATCCACCAATGACCGAATCTCTAAACCCAAATCGTGCAACAAATAAGACGGAGAGAACATCATACCCTCGAAGACACCCGCAAGATAATGATGAACTCTCTAATGGATGAAGGTCACGAAATCGTTCCCCTCTACCGTTGATCCACACCGAGTGAGCGATCCCTTTCGAGTTGCTAACCCGACACCGAAAATGCTCAAGAACTCTTCTTAGAATTTCGGCAACCAAACACTTATGTTTTAGAGAGAAAACGATTTTGCATTATTTGTAATCAACCTCCCACATCTCTCTTATATAGATAAGAGAGCATGTGAAGGTGGGTGGAAAAGCTCTACATGCATTGGACCAAAAAGTGGTCCAATGGAATTAAAGTAAGCATGTGGAAAAGTGGTGGCTTTCCTTCACATGCATTGGACCATTAAATGGTCCAATGAAATAAAAGCCACTTTTATTTCTCCCAACATCTTTATTTATCTCTCTTAATTTAAGTGTTATCGGAAAGGAATTCCCCCGGCGTGTGACCCGATAGGCTCGTGCATCATCGGCCATGATACCCGTACATGTGTGTCGGTGGGCACTAAATTCTGACAATTTAATCACTTATGATTAAGCTGTCACGAGTCCGGCAGTTTAATCACCAATGATTAAGTTGCCACGAATCTGACAGTTCAATCATCAATGATTAAGCTATTACAAATCTAACACTTTAATCACCAATGATTAAGGTTACGATTCTGACAGTTTAATCATCGATGATTAAGCTATTACAAATCTAACACTTTAATCACCAATGATTAAGGTTACGATTCTGACAGTTTAATCATCGGTGATTAAGTCACGAATTCTAACACCTTGTGCCTTGATCCTTGAGGCTTGAGCCTTGAGCCTTGCGCCTTGAGCCTTGAGCCTTGAGCCTTGAGCCCTGAGCCCTGAGCCCTGAGCCTTGGGCCTTGATCCTTGATCCTTTGGCCTTTAGCCTTGACCCTTGAGCCTTGAGCCTTGAGCCTTGAGCCTTGAGCCTTGAGCCTTGAGCCTAGATCCTTGTGCCTTGACCCTTAGTCTTTAGCCTTGAGCCTTGAGCCTTGTGCCTTGTGCCTTGAGCCTTGAGCCTTGAGCCTTGAGCCTTGAGCCTTTGAGCCTTGAGCCTTGAGCCTTGAGCCTTGATCCTTGAGCCTTGAGCGTTGGGCCTTGAGCATTGGGCATTGCGCCTTGAGCCTTGAGCCTTGAGCCTTGAGCCTTGAGCCTTGAGCCTTGAGCCTTGCGCCTTGAGCCTAGATCCTTGTGCCTTGACCCTTAGTCTTTAGCCTTGAGCCTTGAGCCTTGTGCCTTGTGCCTTGAGCCTTGAGCCTTGAGCCTTGAGCCTTGAGCCTTTGAGCCTTGAGCCTTGAGCCTTGAGCCTTGATCCTTGAGCCTTGAGCGTTGGGCCTTGAGCATTGGGCATTGCGCCTTGAGCCTTGAGCCTTGAGCCTTGAGCCTTGAGCCTTGAGCCTTGAGCCTTGCGCCTTGAGCCTTTAGCCTTGAGCCTTGAGTCTTGAGCCTTGTGCCATGAGCCTTGAGCGATGAGCCTTGAGCCTTGAGCCGAGCCTTGAGCCTTGAGCCTTTAGCCTAGATCCTTGAGCCTAAAGCCTTGAGCCTTGAGCCTTGAGCCTTGAGCCTTGAGCCTTGAGCCTTGAACGTTGAGCTTTTTAAGCCTTGAGCCTTGAGGCTTGTGCCTTGAGCCTTGAGCCTTGCCCTTGAACCTTCAGCCTTGAGCCATGAGCCTTAAGCCTTAAGCCTTAAGCCTTGTGCCTTGAGCCTTGAGCCATGAGCCATGAGCCTTGAGCCTTGAACCTTGAGCCTTGATCATTGAACCTTGACCCTTGAACCTTGAGCCTTGAGCCTTGAGCCTTGACTTTTGAGCCTTGAGACTTGATCCTTGAGCCTTGAGCCTTGAGCCTTGAGCCTTGAGCCTTGAGCCTTGAGCCTTGAGCCTTGAGCGTTGAGCGTTGAGCGTTGAGCATTGAGCCTTGGGCCTTGAGCCTTGAGCCTTGAGCCTTGAACCTTGAGCCTTGAGCCTTAGGCCTAGAGCCTTGAGACATGAGCCTTGAGCCTTTAGCCTTCAGCTTATGCCTTGTGCCTTGTGCCTTGTTCCTTGAGCCTTGAGCCTTGAGCCTTGTGCGTTGAGCCTTGAGCGTTGAGCGTTGAGCCTTGAGCCTTGAGCGCTGAGCGTTGCGCCTTGGGCCTTGGGCCTTGAGCCTTGAGCCTTGAGCCTTGAGCATTGAGCCTTGAGCCTAGAGCCTAGAGCCTTGAGACTTGAGCCTTGAACCTTGAGCCTTGAGCCTTGACTTTTGAGCCTTGACCCTTGAGCCGTGACCCTTGAGCCTTGAGCCTTGAGCCTTGAGCTTTGAACCTTGTGCCTTGATCCTTGAGACTTGAGCCTTGAGCCTTGACTTTTGAGCCTTGAGCCGTGACACTTGAGACTTGAGCTTTGAACCTTGAACCTTGATCCTTGTGCCTTGATGCTGGAGCCTTGAGCCTTGAGCCTTGAGCCTTGAGCCTTGAGCCTTGAGCCTTGAGCCTTGACCCTTTAGCCTTTAGCCTTTAGCCTTTAGCCTTGATCCTTGAGCCTTGAGCCTTGAGCGTTCAGCCTTGATCCTTTAGCCTTGAGCCCTGAGCCCTGAGCCTAGAGCCTTGAGCCTTGAGCCTTGAAGGTTGAGCTTTTTAAGCCTTGAGTCTTGTGCCTTGAGCCTTGAGCCTTGAACCTTGAGCCTTGAGCCATGAGCCTTAGGCCCTAAACCTTGTGCCTTGAGCCTCGAGCAATGAGCCTTGAGCCTTGAACCTTGAGCCTTGATCATTGAACCTTGACTCTTGAACCTTGAGCCTTGAGCCCTGAGCCTTGACTTTTGAGCCTTGACTTTTGAGCCTTGACCCTTGAGCCGTGACCCTTGAGCCTTGAGCTTTGAACCTTGAACCTTGATCCTTGTGCCTTGATCCTTGCGACTTGAGCCTTGAGCCTTGAGCCTTGAGCCTTGAACGTTGTGCTTTTTAAGCCTTGAGCCTTGTTCCTTGAGCCTTGAGCCTTGAACCTTGAGCCTTGAGCCATGAGCCTTAGGACTTAAGCCTTGTGCCTTGAGCCTTGAGCAATGAGCCTTGAACCTTGAGCCTTGATCATTGAACCTTGAGCCTTGAGCCTTGAGCCTTGACTTTGTAGCCTTGACCCTTGAGCCGTGACCATTGAGCCTTGAGCCTTGAACCTTGAATCTTGATCCTTGTGCCTTGATCCTTGAGTCTTGAGCCTTGAGCCTTGAACCTTGAGCCTTGAGCCTTGAGCCTTGAGCCTTGAGCCTTGAGCCTTGAGCCTTGAGCCTTGAGCCTTGAGCCTTGAGCCTTGAGCCTTGAGCCTTGAGCCTTGAGCTTTGCGCCTTGAGCCTTTAGCCTTGAGCCTTGAGGCTTGAGCCTTATGCCATGAGCCTTGAGCGATGAGCCTTGAGCCTTGAGCTTTGAACCTTGAATCTTGATCCTTGTGCCTTGATCCTTGAGACTTGAGCCTTGAGCCTTGAGCCTTGAGCCTTGAGCCTTGGGCCTTGAGCCTTATGCCTTTAGCCTTTAGCCTTTAGCCTTGAGCCTTGAGCGTTGAGCCTTGATCCTTTAGCCTTGAGCCCTGAGCCTAGAGCCTTGAGCCTTGAGCCTTGAACGTTGAGCTTTTTAAGCGTTGAGTCTTGTACCTTGAGCCTTGAGCCTTGAACCTTGAGCCTTGAGCCATGAGCCTTAGGCCTTAAACCTTGTGCCTTGAGCCTCGAGTAATGAGCCTTGAGCCTTGAACCTTGAGCCTTGATCATTGAACCTTGACTCTTGAACCTTGAGCCTTGAGCCCTGATCCTTGACTTTTGAGCCTTGACCCTTGAGCCGTGACCCTTGAGCCTTGAGCTTTGAACCTTGAACCTCGATACTTGTGCCTTGAGACTTGAGACTTGAGTCTTGAGCCTTGAGCCTTGAGCCTTGAGCCTTGAGCCTTGAGCCTTGAGCCTTGAGCCTTGAGCCTTGAACGTTGAGCTTTTTAAGCCTGGAGCCTTGAGCCTTGTGCCTTGAGCCTTGAGCCTTGAGCCTTGAACCTTGAGCCTTGAGCCATGATCCTTAGGACTTAAGCCTTGTGCCTTGAGCCTTGAGCAATGAGCCTTGAGCCTTGAACCTTGAGCCTTGATCATTGAACGTTGAGCCTTGAACCTTGAGCCTTGACTTTTGAGCCTTAACCCTTCAGCCGTGACCCTTGAGCCTTGAGCTTTGAACCTTGAATCTTGATCCTTGTGCCATGATCCTTGAGGCTTGAGCCTTGAGCCTTGAGCCTTGAGCCTTGAGCCTTGAGCCTTGAGCCCTGAGCCCTGAGCCTTGGGCCTTGATCCTTTGGCCTTTAGCCTTGAGCCTTGAGCCTTGAGCCTTGAGCCTTGAGCCTTGAGCCTTGATCCTAGATCCTTGAGCCTTGACCCTTAGTCTTTAGCCTTGAGCCTTGAGCCTTGTGCCTTGTGCCTTGAGCCTTGAGCCTTGAGCCTTGAGCCTTTGAGCCTTGAGCCTTGAGCCTTGAGCCTTGATCCTTGAGCCTTGAGCGTTGGGCCTTGAGCATTGGGCATTGCGCCTTGAGCCTTGAGCCTTGAGCCTTGAGCCTTCATTCCTTGAGCCTTGCGCCTTGAGCCTTTAGCCTTGACCCTTGAGTCTTGAGCCTTGTGCCATGAGCCTTGAGCGATGAGCCTTGAGCCTTGACCCTTTACCCTTGAGCCTTGACTTTTGAGCCTTAACCCTTGAGCCTTGAGCCTTTAGCCATGAGCCTTGAGCCTTGAGCCTTGAGCCGAGCCTTGAGCCTTGAGCCTTGATGCTTTAGCCTAGATCCTTGAGCCTAAAGCCTTGAGCCTTGAGCCTTGAGCCTTGAGCCTTGAGCCTTGAGCCTTGAACGTTGAGCTTTTTAAGCCTTGGGCCTTGAGGCTTGTGCCTTGAGCCTTGCCCTTGAACCTTCAGCCTTGAGCCATGAGCCTTAAGCCTTAAGCCTTGTGCCTTGAGCCTTGAGCCATGAGCCATGAGCCTTGAGCCTTGAACCTTGAGCCTTGATCATTGAACCTTGACCCTTGAACCTTGAGCCTTGAGCCTTGAGCCTTGACTTTTGAGCCTTGATCCTTGATCCTTGAGCCTTGAGCCTTGAGCCTTGAGCCTTGAGCCTTGAGCCTTGAGCCTTGAGCCTTGAGCCTTGAGCCTTGAGCCTTGAGCCTTGAGCCTTGAGCCTTGAGCCTTGAGCGTTGAGCATTGAGCCTTGGGCCTTGGGCCTTGAGCCTTGAGCCTTGAGCCTTGAACCTTGAGCCTTGAGCCTAGAGCCTTGAGACATGAGCCTTGAGCCTTTAGCCTTCAGCTTATGCCTTGTGCTTTGTGCCTTGTTCCTTGAGCCTTGAGCCTTGAGCCTTGTGCGTTGAGCCTTGAGCGTTGAGCGTTGAGCCTTGAGCCTTGAGCGCTGAGCGTTGCGCCTTGGGCCTTGGGCCTTGAGCCTTGAGCCTTGAGCCTTGAGCATTGAGCCTTGAGCCTAGAGCCTAGAGCCTTGAGACTTGAGCCTTGAACCTTGAGCCTTGAGCCTTGACTTTTGAGCCTTGACCCTTGAGCCGTGACCCTTGAGCCGTGACCCTTGAGCCTTGAGCTTTGAACCTTGTGCCTTGATCCTTGAGACTTGAGCCTTGAGCCTTGACTTTTGAGCCTTGAGCCGTGACACTTGAGACTTGAGATTTGAACCTTGAACCTTGATCCTTGTGCCTTGATGCTGGAGCCTTGAGCCTTGAGCCTTGAGCCTTGAGCCTTGAGCCTTGAGCCTTGAGCCTTGAGCCTTGAGCCTTGAGCCTTGAGCCTTGAGCCTTGAGCCTTGAGCCTTTAGCCTTTAGCCTTTATCCTTGATCCTTGAGCCTTGAGCCCTGAGCCCTGAGCCTAGAGCCTTGAGCCTTGAGCCTTGAAGGTTGAGCTTTTTAAGCCTTGAGTCTTGTGCCTTGAGCCTTGAGCCTTGAACCTTGAGCCTTGAGCCATGAGCCTTAGGCCTTAAACCTTGTGCCTTGAGCCTCGAGCAATGAGCCTTGAGCCTTGAACCTTGAGCCTTGATCATTGAACCTTGACTCTTGAACCTTGAGCCTTGAGCCCTGAGCCTTGACTTTTGAGCCTTGACTTTTGAGCCTTGACCCTTGAGCCGTGACCCTTGAGCCTTGAGCTTTGAACCTTGAACCTTGATCCTTGTGCCTTGATCCTTGAGACTTGAGCCTTGATCCTTGAGCCTTGAACGTTGAGCTTTTTAAGCCTTGAGCCTTGTTCCTTGAGCCTTGAGCCTTGAACCTTGAGCCTTGAGCCATGAGCCTTAGGACTTAAGCCTTGTGCCTTGAGCCTTGAGCAATGAGCCTTGAACCTTGAGCCTTGATCATTGAACCTTGAGCCTTGAGCCTTGACTTTGTAGCCTTGACCCTTGAGCCGTGACCATTGAGCCTTGAGCTTTGAACCTTGAATCTTGATCCTTGTGCCTTGATCCTTGAGTCTTGAGCCTTGAGCCTTGAGCCTATAGCCTTGCGCCTTGAGCCTTTAGCCTTGAGCCTTGAGTCTTGAGCCTTGTGCCATGAGGCTTGAGCGATGAGCCTTGATCCTTGACCCTTTACCCTTGAGCCTTTACTTTTGAGCCTTGACCCTTGACCCTTGAGCCTTGAGCATTTAGCCATGAGCCTTGAGCCGAGCCTTGAGCCTTGAGCCTTGAGCCTTGAGCCATTAGCCTAGATCCTTGAGCCTTAAGCCTTGAGCCTTGAGCCTTGAGCCTTTAGCCTTGAGCCTTGAGCCTTGAGCCTTGAGCCTTGAGCCTTGAGCCTTGAGCCTAGAGCCTTGAGCCTTGAGCCTTGAGCCTTTAGCCTTGAGCCTTGAGCCTTGAGCCTTGTGCCTAGAGCCTTGAGCCTTGAGCCTTGAGCCTTGTGCCTTGTGCCTTGTGCCTTGAGCCTTGAGCCTTGAGCCTTGAGCCTTGAGCCTTGAGCCTTGAGCCTTGAGCCTTGAGCCTTGAGCCTTGAGCCTTGAGCCTTGATCCTTGAGCCTTGAGCCTTGAGCCTTGAGCCTTTAGCCTTAACCCTTGAGACTTGACTTTTGAGCCTTGTCCCATGATCTATGAGCCTTTACCCTTGAGCCTTGAGACTTGAGCCCCTTAAGCCTTGAGCCTTGAGCCTTGAGCCTTCGGCCTTGAGCCTTGAGCCTTATGTCTTGAGCATTGGGCATTGAGCCTTGAGCCTAGAGCCTTGAGCCTTGAACCTTGAGCCTTGAGCGTTGAACCTTGAGCCTTGAGCCTTGACCCTTGTGCCTTGAGCCTTGAGCCTTGAGCCTTGTGCCTTGTGCCTTGAGCCTTGAGCCTTGAGCCTAATTGAGCCTTGAGCCTTGAGCCTTGTGCCTTGAGCCTTGAGCCTTGAGCCTTGAGCCTTTAGCCTTGAGCCTTGAGCCTTGAGCCTTGATCCTTGAGCCTTGAGCCTTGAGCCTTTAGCCTTAACCCTTGAGCCTTGACTTTTGAGCCTCATCCCATGAACTATGAGCCTTTAGCCGTGAGCCTTGAGACTTGAGCCCCTTGAGCCTTCAGCCTTGAGCCTTGAGCCTTAAGCCTGGAGCCTTGAGCCTTGAGCCTTGAGCCTTGAGCATTATGTCTTGAGCATTGGGCATTGAGCCTTGAGCCTTGAGCCTTGAGCCTTGAGCCTTGAGCCTTGAGCCTTTAGCCTTGAGCCTTGAGCCTTGAACCTTGAGCCTTGAGCCTCTATCCTTGAGCTTTGAGCCATGAGCCTTGAACCTTGAGCCTTGATCGTTGAACCTTGACTCTTGAACCTTGAGCCTTAAGCCTTGACTTTTGAGCCTTGACCCTTCAGTCGTGACCCTTGAGCCTTGAGCCTTGACCCTTGTGCCTTGATCCTTGAGACTTGAGCCTTAAGCCTTGAGCCTTGAGCCTTGAACCTTGAGCCGTGAGCCCTGAGCCTTAGGCCTTGAGCCTTGGGCCTTGAGCCTTGGGCCTTGAGCCTGGAGCCTTGAGCCTTGAGCCTTGAGCCGTGAGACTTGAGCCTTGAGCCTTTAGCCTTGAGCCTTGAGCCTTGTGCCTTGTGCCTTGAGCCTTGAGCCTTGAGCCTTGAGCCTTGAGCCTTGAGCCTTGACCCTTGAGCCTTGAGCCTTGACCCTTGAGTCTTGAGCCTTGAGCCTTGATCCTTGAGCCTTGAGCCTTGAGCATTGGGCATTTTGAGCCTTGAGCCTTGAGCCTTGAGCCTTGAGCCTTGAGCCTAGACCCTTACGCCTTGAGCCATTAGCCTTGAGCCTTGAGTCTTGAGCCTTGTGCCTTGAGCCTTGAGCCATGAGCCTTGAGCCTTGACCTTTTACCCTTGAGCCTTGACTTTTGAGCCTTGACCCTTGAACCTTGAGCCTTTAGCCATGAGCCTTGAGCCTTGAGCCCTGATCCTTGAGCCTTGAGCCTTGAGCCTTGAGCCTTGAGCCTTGAGCCTTGAGCCTTGTGCCTTCAGCCTTCAGCCTTCAGCCTTGAGCCTTGAGCCTTGTGCCTTGAGCCTTGAGCCTTGAGCCTTGTGCCTTGTTCCTAGAGCCTTGAGCCTTGGGCCTTGTGCCTTGAGCCTTGAGCCTTCAGCCTTAAGCCTTGAGCCTAGAGCCTAGAGCCTTGTGCCTTGAGCCTTGAGCCTTTATCCTTGAGCCTTGAGTCTTGAGCCTTGTGCCTTGAGCCTTGAGCCATGAGCCTTGAGCCTTGACCTTTTACCCTTGAGCCTTGACTTTTGAGCCTTGACTCTTGAACCTTGAGCCTTTAGCCATGAGCCTTCAGCCTTGAGCCTTGATGGTTGAGCCTTATGTCTTGAGCATTGGGCCTTGAGCCTTGAGCCTTGAGCCTTGAACCTTGAGCCTTGAGCCTTGAGCCTTGATCCTTGATCCTTGAGTGTTGAGAGAGCCTTGAGCCTTGAGCCTTGAGCCTTGAGCCTAGAGCCTTGAGCCTTGAGCCTTGAGCCTTTAGCCTTGAGCCTTGAGCCTTGTGCCTTGTGCCTTGTGCCTTGAGCCTTGAGCCTTGAGCCTTGAGCCTTGTGCCTTGTGCCTTGAGCCTTGAGCCTTGAGCCTTGAGCCTTGAGCCTTGATCCTTGAGCCTTAAGCCTTGAGCCTTGAGCCTTAAGCCTTTAGCCTTAACCCTTGAGCCTTGACTTTTGAGCCTTGTCCCATGATCTATGAGCCTATGGCTTAATGTTGAATCATGCAGAGAACAATGCTTCTAGACTGATCAACTGGAAGAAAACTAAAAAGACATCTACTGGCATGGCTCTAATTGTTAAACAGGCCTATACTGTAACTGAGCCAGATGAGCCAGAAGACAGTCTTGAAGATGTTGAGGCAGAAGAACTGGAAACTCAAATGGCTCTCATGTCCATGAAGCTGGATCAGTTGAAAAATAAGAGGCTTGGTGTTAGCTCTTCCAATGCTGACCCCAAATCTGGTCTATGCTACAGATGTGGAAAGCCTGGTCATATTGCAGCCAACTGTCAAACAAAATCTTCTGAAACTGATCAGAATGACAAAATTGCATACCGTGCTAAACGGTATAGGGACAAGTATGTGAAGTTGAAGGCAAGGAGCAAGGGAAAGGGTGCTAGTGGAAGTGGAGCACCTCATCAAGCACTTTACTCTGAGGCCTGGATGGATGAAGACCTCAGTGATGATGAGGAAGAGGTTGAAAATAAAGCCTTCATGGCTTTCACTGAAGAAGATTTGAAAAGCACTTTTGAGAGAGATCTCAAAGAAGCTGAGAAAATGAGCATCCATAGTGATTGGGATTCTACTCAGTTGTACAAGGTGAGTGCCTTTCAAACTTACTCTTTTGAATGAAAAAGAAATTTTTTTGAGTATATGATTGTTGATCTTAAAACTTTAGTACAGAGAGAAAAAGCTTTAAAACTTACAATCTTACAACTAGAAAAAGTAAATAATGAAAATTTTGATAAATTAGCAAGATTAAAAGATTTGGAACTTGTTTTCTTAAACTTACAAGATATAAATCAAAGATTAGCTGATAAAGCACATTTACATAAATTGGAAAAAGAAAAATTTGAAAATCAATGTAAATCATTGGGAAATGCTTCTATCAAGCTAAATAAATGTTTAAATCAACAATTTCCTGAAAATGGGAGGGATGCACTTGGTGTGAATCCTCAGTTTAAAAATAGAAATAATTTTACTGATTTATTTGAAGAATTCAATCACTCAAAGCCTGTTAATTTTGTAAAATCCAAAACTTTTTGTGAAATTAGTTGTCAAACTGATTCAGATGATGAGGATAAAAACATTTCTGGCCAAGTTTAACCTATTGGTCCCTCTATCTGTTCTAAGTGCTATACTGAATTACAATATCAAAGTATTGAATTTCCTGCTACAGAAAATTCTGATACTGACATCAATGTAGATCAGTATGACACTTCAGCTGTTCCACTGTTTGAAGTATTATTTTATGTCATTCCTTACTCTGAAAATACTATTTTGAACACCTTGGAAACAACTACTTCCTCTAAAAAGACTCATGTTGAAGTTGCAAGCACATCTGAATCAAATACTCAGAAATCTATAGAACCTGTTAAAGTGTTGAAATTGCAACATCAGGTTAAACCTACAATACTTTCAACAGGTTCCAAAAATGGTAAAGGAACTAAGGGTAAGCAAAAGCAAAAAACAGCCAACTTTACCAGTCAAAAAGAAAAATTCATCTTCCAAAAAGACTGTTAAAAAGGAAATTCAACCTCCAATTAAAAATGATAAAAATAGTCTTTTGAAAACCATTGGTGATCAAATCAAATATTTAACTCAGAAATTTGTAAAACTGACACATGCTGATCAACCAAACCATAAACAATTTTCTAAAATTCCTTATGAAAACATGTTTAGAAATAGACCTAGAAAATGTTACAGATGTCACCATACAGGTCATAAAGGAGATGAATGTAGAACTAATCTCTCTAATCCTAGGTACTCAGTACCAAAGAAAAAGGGAATCCAAAGTCAGTGCCACAAAAGACTACCAATACTGGTTATTCTAAAGTGATACTGACTCCCTCTAAAACAGAGATTAAAAAGGATAACAATGTTAACCCTTCCAAAGGTCCCATTTTTAAATGGGTTCCTAAAAGGAACTAATCCTTATTTTGTGTCTTGTGCAGGGTGATAGAAAATGGTACCTTGATAGTGGCTGCTCAAGACACATGACTGGCAGTATGGAGTACCTTCAGCATTACACACCAGAGAAGGGTCCTTCTGTCAGGTTTGGGGATGACTCCATAGGGAAAACAAGAGGATATGGGGAAATCAAAGCTGGCAACATCACTTTTAAAAGAGTTGCCCATGTAGAAGGTCTTAAACACAATCTGCTCAGTATCAGTCAGATGTGTGATGATGACAAGGAAGCTAGATTCAGAAAGATTGCTGGCATCATATACAATAAAAGAGGACAACATGTTCTCATTGCCAGAAGAGAAAAAGATTTATATGTGGTTAATCTTTCAGAAATTGACCCCATCATCCGTGTGTGCCTGCTGTCTAAAGTCAATCCAGAACTGAACTGGATGTGGCACAAGAAACTTTCTCACATCAACTTCAGGAATATTAATGAACTTAGTATGAAGAAGTTGGTGAGAGGGTTGCCCACAATTACTTATTCAAAAGATAAGTTATGCTCAGCATGTGAAATGGGCAAGCAGAAGAAGAGTTCATTTAAATCAAAAGTAAACCACTCTATTAATGAACCCTTAGCAATGATACATATGGATCTTTTTGGCCCCACACCATCTCTGGGCAAAAAGGTCTATACCTTGGTCTTGGTTGATGAATTCTCAAGATATACTTGGGTCATCTTCCTCAAGACAAAATCAGATGCTACCACAGAAATCATTGCTTTTATCAAGAGAGAAGAACTGCAAAAGGGTACCAAGGTCAAACAACTAAGAAGTGAACATGGTACTGAATTTAAAAATTCAGTATTAGCAAATTTCTGTGCAGAAAAAGGAATTTTACAAAATTACTCTGCAGCCTACACACCACAACAAAATGGTGTTGTAGAAAGAAAGAAAAGGACATTGATTGAAGCTGCAAGAACTTTGTTATGCCATGTTGGACTGGCACTGAGCTTCTGGGCTGAAGCTGTAAACTGTGCCAACTTTACTCAAAATAGAGCAACAATAGTCCAGAGACATCTCAAGACTCCTTACGAGCTATATCATGGCATAATTCCTAATGTGGAGTACTTCCACATCTTTGGGAGCAAATGCTTTATTCTCAGTACTAAGCAAAATCTCAACAAGTTTGCTCCCAAAGCAAATGAAGGTATTTTTATGGGATACTCACCACACTCCAAAGCCTTCAGAGTGTATACACTCTCCACAAAGGTGATTGATGAATCTATCCATGTTACTTTTGATGAACACATGGATGAGCATTCTACTTCAGCAAAGGAGGACATAAGTGAAATTGAAACCCTATGTAATCCAGAAAACTCCAATGCTGAACAACCCAAAAGTCACCCATATCATGCATGGTACACATGATATGAGTGATGATGATCAAGATTTCACTCAATATGCTAAAAATTCAACAAATACGGAAGTTCCCAACACTGAAAACTTCAACACTGACTCTGCAAATCTTGATCTAAATCATTCCACCTATGAAGATGGAGAAACTTCAAATCCATGAATGGAACCTCACTTAAATCTGCAAAATGAAGAAACCAGCAATCTTGAGCAGTCCAATACTGAATCAAACTCGAACCAGTATGAGACTGGCAACCCCTCAGTCCAGCAAGAAGTTATTGATCCTACTTCAAATGCTACCTTTGGATCAAATCTAAGGGAACACAGAGACCATCCTCATACAAATATCATTGGTCCTGTTGAAGAAGGAGTTCAAACAAGACGAAAACTGACTTTTGAACCCCAAGCTACTGCAAACTTTTGTCTCTTTTCAAGTTTCTTATCTACCATTGAACCAAAGAAGGCTGATGAAGCCTTACTAGATGAAGACTGGGTAGAAGCTATGCAAGATGAGCTTACAGAATTTGAAAGAAACAAAGTTTGGAACTTAGTACCACCCCCTCCTGGCAAAACTATCATTGGTACTAAGTGGGTGTTCTGAAATAAAATGGACAAAGATGGTGTTGTAATCAGGAACAAAGCTAGACTGGTTGCTCAGGGATACAGGCAAGAAGAAGGAATTGACTATGATAAAACCTGTGCACCTTTTGCAAGAATTGAAGCAATTAGGCTATATCTTGCATATGCAGCCTTGAAGAACTTCAAGGTTTATCAAATGGATGTCAAGAGTGCCTTTTTAAATGGAAAACTGCAAGAGGAAGTTTATGTTAAACAACCACCAGGTTTTGTTGATCCTAAATTTCCTAATTATGTTTTCAAGCTTGATAAAGCCTTGTATGGGCTCAAACAAGCTCCAAGAGCCTGGTATGATACCCTGTCTGAGTACTTAATTGAAAATAAATTTACTCGTGGTAAAATTGATAAAACATTATTTTCAAAAAGAAAAGGGTCTGACATCTTACTCATTCAGATATATGTGGATGATATTATCTTTGGCTCCACTGACAAGTCAATGTGTGACTGGTTTTCAAAGATTATGTCATCTCAGTATCAGATGAGTATGATGGGAGAACTTACTTATTTTCTAGGTTTACAAGTGAATCAAAAGCCTGAAGGCACCTTTATAAATCAAAGTAAGTATGTGCATGATATGCTAAAGAAATATAAATTTGAAAACTTATCTTCTATGCACACCCCTATGAGTACTCAGGATAAAATTAGTAAGGATGAAACTGGTAAACCAGTATGTCAATCCACATACCGAGGTATGATTGGTTCCTTACTCTACTTAATAGCTAGCAAGCCTGATATCATGTTTGCAACATGTTTGTGTGCTCGGTATCAGGCTGATCCCAAAGAATCTCACATGAAAGCTGTTAAGAGAATTTATCTGGTACTCCTAATATGGGTCTTTGGTATCCCAAAGATTTAAATTTTGATCTTGAAGGGTACAAAGATGCAGATTATGCAGGATGCAGGTTAGACAGAAAAAGAACAAGTGGAGGATGCCAATTCCTTGGTGGAAGTTTAGTTGGCTGGTCATCCAAGAAACAAAATTCAGTAGCCACTTCAACTGCAGAAGCTGAATATGTGGCTGCAGGAAGTTGTTGTGCTCAACTTTTATGGATGCAGTATCAACTCATGGACTATGGATTCAATTTCAACAACACACCCATTCATTGTGATAACAAGAGTGATATTGCTATCACTGAAAATCCAGTCCATCATTCAAGAACAAAGCACATTGATATCAGACACCACTTTATCCGAGATAATGTGGAAAAGGGTAAGGTTCAGCTAGATTATGTACCAACAGAGGACCAATTGGCTGATGTATTTACTAAACCTTGTTAGTGATTTACGGATTAATCAAAGTAAAACGCAGCGGAAAATAAATATAAATAACCAATAACGGATCTACATATTGACAATCTAATTAAGCATAAAATAAAAAAGAGTTTAGTATGAAGATCATACCCTTGAAGCCTTTGATTAGACCAATGAATGAGGATGAAGAACTCCAAGAATTCAAGGTAGAATTCCTCTAATGGTATCCACACTACACCATATCAAGAACACCAATTGGGGTGCTAGTCCCTTGGTCAAGAATCAAAACCGAACCACAACTAAATTGTGAATGTTTTGTTTTGTTGAATCTTGACGTAAGAAATGAGCATTCAAAGAAAAACTAAACAAGG
This sequence comes from Calendula officinalis, assembly GCA_963853835.1. NCBI lineage: Eukaryota > Viridiplantae > Streptophyta > Magnoliopsida > Asterales > Asteraceae > Calendula > Calendula officinalis. The sequence continues at coordinate 11,290,088 of OY970833.1, forward strand.
TTTTCTTTTCTTTTCACACTATGTCGTACGTGGATTCCAAACAAAAAAAAGGGAGAGCTCCTCCAATTGAAGCTGCGGCCGTGAATGGGGAGGAGGAGGATTAGGGTTAGTAAACTTGCTCCCTAATCTAAGTATATATTCCCTAATTACAAGTTAGGAGATATGACACTTAGCCCCTTGTATTTTTGATTCTTTAGATTACTCACTAATACGTTTTAACTTAACAATTAATTAAAACATAACTAGTCAAATAATCATAGTTTATATAAATAATATAATTACCCTAATTATATTATATATATTAAATGGTGTTTGGTGTATAAGTGTGTGACTCTTTAGGCTCACATACGTCTAGCCATATAACTATATGTTATGAACGTGAAGCATATTCCAACAGCTCCCACTTGCGCACGTCATAACAATCAAGTAGTTATACAAGCAAAGGTTAGAGTCTAACAACCCGCCAATGCCCCTAGAAGTACATGAGTGAGTTTCAGAAATGTCCAGGTTCAAAGTTTTTCAATCAGTTATCCTTTTGTTACTGATACCATGTTGAATTTTAGACAAGGATTAATGTCAATCTAAAATTTCAACGATTCTGTTTCTCGATCTATACATTGAAGTAGATTACCAAACCAATCAAGATTCATCTTGATTACCTTTGGGTACGGCCGTACAAGCATCTATTCAAATCATCGAGGGGCCCAGTAGTATCTAATCCAAACATGTGGCGGAACAAATTCTTTATTGATTACACGTGTTTGATATACGCTTAATGACAAACCCGAGGATGGTTGTTATAGCAGCCTTATTCAGGTCAGCGTTTAACCACATCAAAGTTTGGCACTCCACATACACAAATCAGCTTGCATCTCAAGTCAGAGGATAAGCGACAAAGCCTTTGTGAGATTCACTTGTGACATAAATCCAGGAAGTGATTTCTCATAGGTTGGGTCAGTCCAATTGTGCATCACAATGAACAACATGTGAGTTTGATTTCATCATCCTTAGTCATACTAAGATGATGTCATCAATGCCCTCAGATTTGTCTTAATAATATTCCCATATTATTAATATGACAATGGACAATTTAGAATATAAAACACAGTAAATATTTAAGGATGTAAACATGCAAATATAGAACACAGTAGATATTCATATAAAAACGATCATATCAAATATATCAATTTATTCCAATATAAACTGCTCACCGTTCCATTATCCAAATACTAAAACAGATTTACATGAAACTACTAGCTTGTCGAAGTCCAATGTTCCATTCATATCCAATATGTTTGGTACAAGACATTGAGTTCGATAAACTGTCAGCTAGTTAGTTATCTGTTTGAATTTTAAGAGTACGAATTTCACATATCTCGATAAATCATTCGAATGTAGTGAACCTTCGTAAATAGGATCTAGCGTCATCACGACCTATTTCAAAACCAGTATAAGTATAGCAATTATACTTAGTTTCAGTTTGGTATCTCCACCATAGCCATGGAGCAAATATCCAGTAAGGTCCCCTAAGGAAGTTACATTTGGCCTAGTGTTCCTTACAGCATACGTGATGAATGGAATACCCGATTCATAGGGGATTACATTCATTCGCTTCACCACATCAGGTGTGGAAGGTCCTTGAGTCTCACTCAAGTTTACATTGTGTGGCATACGAGGACTTCCTCGTTTGGGAGTACCATTCTAAACCGTTTAGAATTTTGTCAATGTAAGCACTTTGACTTCAACCAATTAGCCGCTTTGATCTATAATTATAGATCTTTACTCCAAGTATGTATGTCGTATCCCTACAATCCTTCATGTCAAAACATTTTCCAAGCCAGGATTTTCATCTTGTAGCATTGGTATATTGTTTCACATGAGTGGCATGTCATCAACATGTATGACTTTGAGAAACGATAATGCTCCCACTAGCCTTCATATATACACATGCTCAGTTAGGGTTTTAGGTGAAACAAACGTTTTGATTTCATCATTAACCAAATCTCATAGTCATAGTACACTACTTTGACTATAAGAATCCTAATGTCTTTAGTAACAGACGAGAAGGTTTCATCATTATCAATCCAGTAGGATTGAGTGTAACCTTTTATTACTAGAAGAGCTTTATAGGTGTGTATATTTTCATCCATGTCAACAGTCCTACTGTTTTGAGAAGGATCAACTAAGTTCAAAACTTGATTGTCTCTCATGGATTTCATTTTCGCATTCATAGTTTCAAGTCATTTTTCGAATTCAAAATTCGATAATGCAACTTGATAGTTAGGGGGTTCATTATGATCCTCAAAACTTTACTCCTCGGCATTGACATAAATCTATATCGTTCAGGTGCATGAGGTGTCCTTGCGGACCTACGAATGGGAACAACATCATCCTGTGGTCCAACATCTATATGTCCAGCCTCAGAATGATATTTGCTAGTGTTACCAGAAGGTTGTGTATCTTCACTTTGAATCTTGTCAAAGTCTATAGTGCTCCCACTTGCTTTGTGAAATGAGACTGTTCTCAAGAAACTCAGCATACCGAGTAACAACAATTTGTTCTCAGTTGGGAAGTAAAATAGTAACGAAGATATACTTGATAGATATGGGCTCAAGTTTGTTCGGCATGTCTCGTTCCACGAGATCCTCACAACCCCAAATCTTCAAGTAAGACAAATTAGGGACTTTCCCACGCCATATCTCATATGGTGTCTTTTTAACCTTTTGGTCGGAATCATATTAAGTATTCGAGCAGCAGACTTCAGTGCATGCCCTCAAAAGGATAGTGTAAGAGTAGTAGGACTCATCATAGACCGAACCATGTCATACAGGGTCCGATATCTCCTTCCAGACGCACCATTATCTTGTGGAGTGTATGGAGGAGTGAATTGTGAGACAATCTCACGATGTGTGGGATGATCCAGAAACTCTTGACTCATGTACTTTCACCCTCAATCAGGAATGAAAGCCTTTGTTGTCTTGCTGAGTTGATTTTATACTTTTACTTAAGAAAGCTTTGAACGTTTCAAAGATTTCATGTTTATGTTTAATCAAGTAAACATAACCATAGCGACTGATATCATTAAAGCTTCCATGTTGATGTTTAATCAAGTAAACATAACCACACATCGAATGATATCATCAGTGAAAGTAGGTGGCACCTTCCCTAGTCTTAGTTCTAAAAGGGCCATATACATCTGTATGTATGAGTCCATGTAGATTTTTAGCTCTTTCGCCAACATGGGAGAAAAGCTTTCTTGTTATCTTTCCATAATATACAAGAGAGGCATTTTAAATGATTCATAATCATTTGTAAAGAAGCCCGTCGAGTTGTAGTATCAAAATGCGTTTCTTGTTTATGTGGAAAAGATGACGATGCTCTTGGTAAGTAGAATCTAAACCAATTTGGATTCTTTAGTGCTACATTTGTATATAGAACTATCGTTTGAATTAGGATCACGCATATTAATTTAAAATATACTATTACAAGGAATAATTATAAAAAATGTTATTTTTCATAAAACAAAATATCATAATCCATTATTCAACAAACGATAAAGCTAAACCATGCATAATTGACAATTGTTCAAAACAATAATTAACGCAATAGGAAGGATAAGATCACAGCTTCCATTCATTTAGCTTTCTACTTCACATTCAATCTTGCACATTTGTGAAAATGTGAGTTCCACAACTAGTGTCATACACTCAAGATTTATCAAGAAAAGTATAGAGTTCTATAATGAAGTTACCTAATGTGCTAACTAGAACACATTTGTCCTTCATCAACTCTGCCAAGTAGGCAGGACAATTCCTCCTTCAATGGCCAGTTTCATCGCAATGATGGCAATAAATATCCTTTGCAGGGTGCTCCTTTTTAGCAGGTGGGGGAATCGTATGTTTGGAAAAGTAAACTAGCTTACCCTTACATAGACTCTTTCCTTGTGCTTGCGGTTTACCTTCCCTGATTGCTAGAAAAGTATTGGATAACCCTTGCTCAACCAGTTTTACCATAGCATGTTATCAACGATTGTCTTCCCTATGCAATGTACTTTTAAAACACTTTTCAAACCGGTCATAGTCCTTGGATAGTGAGATAAGAATCAAGCTCATTCCAAGAACTTGTGGTAAGGGGTAACCAAGACGTTCCATTTGATCAAGATAGCATTGCACATTCAAGATGTAAGTGTTAACTGATTGGCCGTCCTCCTGATTGCAAGCGTGGAATGCTTTAACTGTTTTGAACAGTTCAAGTTCTGCCTTTTGTTGACATATCATTTTCAACTCGCTTATCATGTCATATGCTGTGAGTTCCTCGAAGTACTTTCGAATCTCGGGTTCATGCTCACAAGCATAGGAGTACTTGGTGTTCGTAAACGTTTCGGTAAAGGCTTGACGAACAGCAGCAGAATCACTGACAGTTGGTGCCTCAGGTAAGGCCTCTTATAGGTGTATCAACTTTCTTATCTCTATGGACAATCCTTAGAGTTCGGTATCAGTAGATAAAGTTGATATTAGTCAGTTTCAGTTTTCAAGAACTAATTTTTGAGTGGAGATACTTAGGTTTTGATGTTGTTGTTATCTGTATAGCACACAAAGTTCAAAAAATAGTATTTTCAATAATAATTTCTTTTAAAAAATTAACTACCCAATTAATTTAATTAAAAGCCAAGATCCTCATTGATTTCTATCATCACATCAGTTGATCTGCTAGTAATGATAGATCCAATAGGTAGGTGACGATCAACAATTGCATTACAAGTGCAACTCTTAGAGTTATGGGACTTCATGGCACCTAGTGAACAAGCATCTAGGGTCAAGTGGCTTGTTTGTCGCATCTTTGCCACGCGTCAAGGTCTCACCGTTAACTCGATTAAGTCATCCAATGTGAACTCATGTCAAAATAAATCTAGGTCTCACGCGTAGACAATAATGACCTCGGAACTAAATTCAAACCATGTCTCACGTGAATTTAAAAGTAGAAGGAAGTGATTTCAACCGATTGGACGGCGTGACTTAAATTTTAGGTATGAAATTTTAAGAAAAATTTATTTAAGATATGAATGAATCATGTACTTCATTCATACCACTTCATAAGTGGATTTAATAAGCGGTAAAAACGTTTTAGCGATTATTAAATTATAAGTTTCAAATCATATTTAAACTTTTGTTTTAATCTCAAAAACACGTTTAGATTAAAGAGTAATCATCAATGATTAACAAGTAATCATAGATGATTAAAATTTTGGATGTTTTAATGTTTGTGTTTCAAAAATCATATTTTTAGTTGTTTATTATTTGTATCATATAGAAATTATATCACAACCACAAACATATAATAAAACATGCATCACAATTTGTGCAAAACCTCGACCGATGATAACCTAAGTTCGGTCACGTGAGTCATCACGAAGGACCGAAGGTTCAAGCTAGGGGACGGGCCAACATGAACCCGAGCGGGCCTACATAAACCCAATGGGCTCCCACTTGCTCTAAGACATTCTTGAGCAAGTAGAAACCAAATTTTGTGAAAAAATGCAATCTGCCAGGAAATTCCAGCAGACTTTGAAGCCCGAAAAGTCACTGAAGGAGTCCTCGTTGGTCTTCCCTTCCTTCTTGAAAGTTGTAGCCTACGACTTTGCAAGCATTTTAGTCTTTTGAATCACCCAAAACGGAGTCCGTATGCTCCTGGAAAACCTGTTTTCGTACAGCCCTCGCGTCGGTGACGGAAATTTGTTGTTTTCTTCATTTTTCTTCAATCTTGGTCAAACAATTTACAATACAAAAAATAATGAAATACAACCTATTCTGTTACTTTTACATCGCCAAAAACCACGGCTTTTCCAAACAAACAACCAATCCAAGCATTCAACTCAATCACAAACGGTCTAGGTTTTCATCGATTTTGCACAATCAATCAACATTTGACTAGGTTTTGGCTTGGTATATGGCAAAAATACATGTTTTGCTATATGATAAATTAACAATTAAAATAAAATTTCAAGCCAAATAATATAAAAAATTCAATAAACAAGATTAATTTTTTATTTAGGTTTTGTAACTAGTAGCAATCAGGGTTCCAAAAAATCAAATTTTTAACCCAATTTTAATAAAATTTCGAAAATTAAAAAAAAAAAAAACAAAGAACCCTAGGGTTCTTTTCATTCCGTTCACACCTCTTGGGGCCAAAAATTCGGATTTTGCTACTTTTTACAAAAAACTTGCTAATTAAATCATCAATATGATAACTCGTGATACCACTGTTAGTGTTTTACGGTTTAATCAAAGTAAAACGCAGCGGAAAATAAATATAAATCACTAATAACGGATCTACATATTGACAATCTAATTAAGCATAAATTAACAAAGAGTTTAGTATGAAGATCATACCCTTGAAGCCTTTGATCACACCAACGAATGAGGATGAAGAACTCCAAGAATTCAAGGTAGAATTCCTCTAATGGTATCCACACTACACCATATCAAGAACACCAATTGAGATGCTAGTCCTTTGATCAAGAATCAAAACCAAACCACAACTAAATTGTGAATGTTTTGTTTTGTTGAATCTTGACGTAAGCAATGAGCATTCAAAGAAAAACTAAACAAGGTTTTATTTTCTTTACACACTATGTCGTACGTGGATTCCAAACAAAAAAAGGGAGAGCTCCTCCAATTGAAGCTGCGGCCGTGAATGGGGAGGAGGATGATTAGGGTTAGTAAACTTGCTCCCTAATCTAAGTATATATTCCTTAATTACAAGTTAGGAGATATGACACTTAGCCCCTTGTACTTTTGATTCTTTAGATTACTCACTAATACGTTTTAACTTAACAATTAATTAAAACATAACTAGTCAAGTAATCATAGTTTATATAAATAATATAATTACCCTAATTATATTATATATATTAAATGGTGTTTGGTGTATAAGTGTGTGACCCTTTAGGCTCACATACGTCTAGCCATATAACTATATGTTATGAACGTGAAGCATATTCCAACAAACCTCTCTCAGAAGAAAGGTTTATGTACTTACTAGGACAATTGGGCATGCTCAACCCTTGAAATTATTTTTGTCCAAAAAAAATTCTTTCCTATACTGATGTTTCAGTATTGACCCAATACTGACTCTTTCAGTATAGCTCGTCTGGTATATTATTTTTAATTTTTGTAAATTTTTTATTGATTTATACATTAAATTAAATGTTTTTATTATTTTTTTTAATTTTTTTTAATTTAATTTTTTTAACCCTAATTCAGTATTAGGAGTCCTGGAGTTTAACACTGATTTCAAAATCTCATACTCCTCAACGGTTACTTTCCTTAATAGAAAAGTTACCGTTGGAATAAGATAATGCTGTCATTTCGCCGTTTTTACTTCCCAATACTGCAATCATTTCCAATTAAGAGTATAAATAATCATTTTCTTCAAATTTAAATCATTTTCTCTATTATTTACACTCTTACTCTTAAATTTCTCTCTGAGATTAACATTTTTTTTACTCTCCATTTGCAAGCAAACTTCAAATCTTAATCACAGATTCAAATGGCAAACTTTCAATTCATTGCTCCAGATTTTGTCGCACCAGCTCAAAATTTCCAAAGAGATGAACTTCCTAAGTTCACAAGGAATAATATAACTGCAAATTTCGAGATTCCTCAAGGTTGGGTATGCCCTCAATTTCAACAAATGATTACATATCCCAGGCATTGCCCAATCGCGAATGCTCTTCAAGCGTCACCCAGAGCAATCTATCCATCAATGCTGTGTGAATTTTGGTACTCTGCTATTCTGGACTCACCAGATATGATTGCGGGATGGGTAATTCGAGATCAACGAAGAGCTTTTGTTTCCACTGAAATCATTAGGCGGGGTCTTCAACTTCCTGCACATGTTGAATATGATGAATTTGTTCATCGTGATACTGCACGCTCAGTACTGCCGCTTCTTGGAAGACAGAGGACAACGGGAACAATAAAAAAACATGAATTTGGTCCTATTTGGGGGATTATGATTTCAACAATCATACGGTGTATGACTCATAAAACAGGAGCACTTGATCAAATCAATGACTTTGGAATGCAGATGGTACATGCTATGTATCACAACAGGCAGATTGATTATGCAAGATGGATATTTAATGAGTTTGCATCTCAAGTTCAAGCAAGACAAAGGAATCCTAATGTTCCTTTTTGCAGGTTTTTATCAATCATCTTCCAAAATTCCATGCCAGATGATATGTATGATAATTTTGATGGAGTTAGAGCTGATCTTCCTCCAATCCATGAAAAGATATTCTTTCATCAGCCCAGGGAAGATGAACCACCTCTCAGTGCCACAATGTTAGCAATTGCAGAGGCTCATATAAATGATGATGAACATGAAGATGATAATGATGCAGATGATGATAATGATGATGATGATGCAAATGACAATCATGATATTGAGATGGAGGATGTTCCACCCTCTCCAGTCCAAGAACCAGAACCTGATGTTCCCAATACTGCATCAGCTATTGATACTAAAGAACATCCATTGATAATAAGAAAAAGGGTTAGAAGAAGGTTGAGTCCAGTCATCATGGTTGCACTGTCCACAGACTCAGTGTTGCGTAGTTTACATCCAACACAGACCCCTTCTGTAGAAGAACAACATCACATTTCCTCTCATGCTGAACTTCCAGAACCTGAACAAGTTCACATTGCTCAACCACCACCAATCATTGAACCACATGTTCCATTGGATGTTGAGATTTCTTATGAGCAACAAATTCTGGAAGCAGAAGCACAACCAATAGAACAACAAAATCTGGAAGGTGCTGGAGGTTCAAATCAACACACAAATGATCCAGCACCTATCTCTGTTGAAGCAAGAAGGGAATCTGACAAAGCCTCGGGTATAAATATCTAATAAAGCCTTCAAACATCTATATATATTATTTTTTTTTCAAAACCAAGAGACTAAGTATTGGCCTGTACCAACTCAATACTGACCAAAGTCAAACGATTTTTTTTAAAATATATATTCTCTTTAGGCCAACAAAGTTAGCCCACTGCTACTATGAAATATTCCTACAGTGAGCACAATAAGATCATTGCCAGCCTACAGTTGTCTTAACATATAAAAAGACAATGGTGGTTGATGTCACACTGACACCCACTGGTACTGCTTTTATCATACCCAATTTATGTTAAATTGGACAACATGATTTAAGAAATGATCACAAACCCTAAAGCTACACTATCCAAATAAAACTCATGGGGTTTAAGCCACATTTCTATTATCACTCTAAAACCGAGTGATAAACATTGAAACAACAAAGAAGCATATCCCAGGCTTCGTTTTCCTTTACCCAAACCTTTTCAGCATACTTGACTTATCCTACACTGAGCTACTACACATCACAGTCACCTATACTGAAAATCTTCTTACACATGCTATGCACAAGTCAACAATATTTCATTAAATACCAGATGAAATACAGACTTCAAAAACTCTGTTTAAATGATTTTAGAATTAAACAACAACACAATTCTATCTGATAAGCCATTCCTTTCTAACCAGTTGCTATTTTTTATTTCTTTAGCACCATCAGTGCAGGGTACTCATGTTCACTAGGCTCAAATGGAAGAGGTTTCTCTGCACACAATCATGCAGCAAATCCTGGCAATGCAACAAACACAGACTACCATACTGGCCATGATGGAAACCATGAGTAATGAAATTGATTCATTAAAAGAATCAGTTGCACTACTTCAACAACAACAACAACCTCCACTATCTCCACACTCTCAACACAGTGGAGGAAATGATGATCAAGGAGGTGATGATACTGAGCCCAGACAATCACCAACAAATGAAGATCAACATGGTGATACTGATGCTGCTACTGAACCCCCGCCTTCCCCCATTCATGATGATACTCCAGGGGATGCAGGTGGTGATACTGAACCTCTTACATCCCCATCCAATGATTACAATAAGGGGGATAAGAGACAAAGAGAAGATGAGGTTGATCAACCTGAGCCATCTGCTCAGGGGGAGAAAAGAAGTAAACTAAGTGAAGATCAACCTCCACATCAATCACTGCAAACCACCAATACTGAACCTCTAAGGTTTCAGTATGAAAGAAGAAGACAAAGAGGTAGATTAGTCTTGGAACACCATCAGTCTGAGCCATCTGCTCAGGGGGAGACTGATACTGATCAACAACTGCAGGCTCAGCATGAGAACAACCTGCAAATAACTGTATACAGGCCATTTGTGTGGCCCATCTCCACAATCATCAGAAGACAACCTCCTCTTCCTCTCAATACAAACTCTCCTTCTGAAGACTCTGAAGACAATATAGTGGTGCATGCAAAAAGAAGAAGAGCAGTAAATGTCGTGCAAACTTCAGAATCATCAGAGGATTCCAATCCCTTAATCAGAAGAAGAAGCCAGTCCAGTCATGAACATGCTCCAATACTGACCACACTGCAAACTGAACGACAAACAAGAACTGTTCCATCAACATCCAAGCCTGACAAAAGAAAGAAGGATATTGAGCTTGAACTAAATATTCTTCACCAAAGAACTCTTTATAAAGAAAACAGGCTTGAAATTCTAAGAAGCAAAAGGTATTTCCGAGTAAGAGACATATGCAGGATTAGCTTTGATGTCATAGAATCTACAATCAAAGCAGATACTGAAGAAGGCACAATTTATGTTATATGCTACGGTGAATACTGTCCTCCACTCAAAATCCTTGTTCATGACATACAAGATCTAGGACTACGAGATTGGACAAAACTGATTAACATTGTTCACAGCATGGTGGCTAAAACATCTGCAGTGAACATAATCTTTGATGAAGTATGTGTAAACGTCCAAGTATGCTATGAGAAACGGATCCTAGATCAAGATGAGTATAGAAAATTTTGTGTGATGACTCAAACTTTCAAGAAGGACATTCCTGATTGTCTATACACGTACAAGAATTTCTTTAAGGTCCCATAAGGGGTAGTCTTTCAAAATCAGAGGAGCATTTTATATCCTCCTGGCTATATGTATGTTGATACTGAAGACAATGAATGTTTTATCTATGAAAGTCAACTCATGAGGATTCCTATTAGTCATTTAATAGGATTGAAATGGATGATCAAAAGGAGAGAAGATGCCTGGTTTAGAAAAAAAATCATCAGTACACTGAGTCAAATATTTGATGAGCTAAAGAGGTCTGTGGAATTTGCAGAAGTCAAACAGGAGACCTTCTATGAAATAGAAGTGTTAAAAAGAAGATGAAAGAAGAAGACTCTGCAACCTTTTGTTTTATTTATCTTACTTCTCTTTGTAATATTGTCTTGTTATCATTAGATAGGGGGAGATTGTTAAGGCAAAAAGCCTTACCCCTTTGGATCTTAAGATAACAAGACAACCTAGACTAGCTTAGAATAGTATATAGAATAAATTAGCTAAGTCTTGGTCCAATACTGAGTAGACAGTTTTGGTCACTCAATATTGGAACTCAGTATTGACATCCAATACTGCGTACAAGGACGGAGTAAACATTTCCTTGTTTACTTGGCCAGATCAAATCCCTTTGATCTCGGCCACTTTCCTTTTCCAGTCCTTCAGTTACTCCTTGCCTCTTTTGTAAGATCTCTGTATCAGTATAAATAGAGATCACTTGGCGAAGGGAGTACTCACCAATTTACACTTTCACATATAAACATATTGTAATTGATCAGTGGTATTGCTATTCTGCAGCATACCACACTTAGTGGAATTATACATTTGACTCTAATATTTTGTTAATCACTTTAATTGTCTTAAGTTCAATTAATCTATAAATTATACTATCAATCCAGGGTTGTTGTGACCTAACACTCACGATCCACAAGATATCAACGGAAAGCTCGGAATGTAAATTACAAGAGTCGAGAAGGCACAAGATCGGGATTCTATCCCGAAGCAGGTCAAAATCCGTCGACAAGGCAGACGACAGAATCTGCCAGAAAGTGAATATGTTTTAGAACTCGTTTTTAGTAATTTACAAGTCAAGCAGGCCTGAAATGGAGACCCGAGCCAAAAGTTATGGCCTTTTAAGTAAAGCCCCTTTTGATTTTGCTTATGACACCTAGACCGTAATTGGGCTCACGATCCACAAGATATCAACGAAAAGCTCGGAACGTAAAGTATAAGAATCGAGAAGGCACGGGATCGTGATTCTATGCCGAAGCAGGTCGAAATCCGTCGAGAAGGCAGATGACAGAATCTGCCAGAAAGTGAATTTGTTTTAAAACCCGTTTTTAATAATTTACAAGTCAAGTAGGCATGAAACGGAGACCCAAGCCAAAAGATATGGCCTTTTCATTAAGCCCCTTTCGATTCTGCCGGTAACTCCTAGACCGTAACTGGGGTCACGATCTACAAGATATCACGGAAAGCTCGGAATGTAAACTACAAAAGTCGAGAAGGCTCGAGATCATGATTCTGTCCCGAAGCAGGTCAAAATCCGTCGAGAATGCAGATGACAGAATCTGCCAGAAAGTGAATATATTTTAAAACCCGTTTTTAATAATTTACAAGTCAAGTAGGCATGAAACGGAGACCCGAACCAAAAGTTATGGCCTTTTCATTAAGCCCCTTTCGATTCGGCCTGTAACTCCTAGACCGTAACTGGGCTCACGATCCACAAGATATCACGGATAGCTTTGAATCTAAACTACAAAAATTTAGAAGGCACGAGATCATGATTCTGTCCCGAAGCAGGTCCAAATCCGTTGAGAAGGCAGATGACAGAATCTGCCAGAAAGTGAATTTGTTTTAAAACCCGTTTTTAATAATTTAGAAGTCAAGTAGGCTTGAAATGGAGACCCGAGCCGAAAGTTATGGCATTTTCAGTAAAGCCCCTTTCGATTCTGCCTGTAACTCCTAGAGCGTAACTGGGCTCACGATCCACAAGATGTTAACGGAAAGCTTAGAACGTAAACTACAAGAGACGAGAAGGCACGAGATCGTAATTCTATGCCGAAGCAGGTCAAAATCCGTCGAGAAGGCAGATGAAAGAATATCCAAGAATGTGAATTTATTTTAAAACCCGTTTTAAATAATCTACAAGTCAAGTAGGCATGAAATGGAGACCCGAGCCAAAACTTATGGCCTTTTCAGTAAAGCCCCTTTCGATTTTTCTTGTAACTCCTAGACCATAAATGAGCTCACGATCCATAAGATATCAACAGAAAGCTCGGAATGTAAACCTAAAAAAGTCGAGAAGGCACGGGATCGTGATTCTGTCCCGAAACAGGTCAAAAACTGTCAAGAAGGCAGATGATAGAATCTTCCAGAAAGTGAATTTGTTTTAAAACTCGTTTTTAATAATTTACATGTCAAGTAGGCCTGAAACGGAGACCCAAGCCCTAAGTTATGGCTTTTACAGTAAAGCCCCTTTCGATTCTGCCTGTCACTCGTAGACCGTAAGTGGGCTCACGATCCCCAAGATATCAACGGAAAGCTCAGATTGTAAACTACTAGAGTCGAGAAGGCACAGGATCATGATTCTACGCCGAAGCAGGTCAAAATCCGTCGAGAAGGCAGATGACAGAATCTCCCAGAATGTGAATTTGTTTTAAAACCCTTTCTTAATAATCTACAAGTCAAGTAGGCATGAAACGGAGACCCGAGCCAAAAGTTATGGCTTTTTCAGTAAAGCCCCTTTCGATTTTGCTTGTAACTCCTAGACCATAAATGGACTCACGATCCACAAGATATCAACAGAAAGCTCGGAATGTAAACTACATAAGTTGAGAAAGCACGGGTTCGTGATTCTTTCCCGAAGCAGGTCAAAATCCACCAAGAAGGCAGATGACAGAATCTTCCAGAAAGTGAATTTGTTTTAAAACTCGTTTTTAATAATTTACATGTCAAGTAGGCCTGAAACGGAGACCCGAGCCAAAAGTTATGACATTTTCAGTAAAGCCCCTTTCGATTCTGCCTGTCACTCGTAGACCGTAAGTGGGCTCTGAAGGGTTTCATTACACTGATCGACCCATTTGGGTCAACCTCCAAGTATACTTGGTTCGAACCATACTATCAATAACATGAACTTATTCTTGCCGGTTAAACCAACTAGCTAGTTTAATCCATAAAAGCGGGACGGAGATTAAACTTAATCCTTAAACCCTAAAGGATTATGGAATGTCGGAAATCTAAACTAGATTAACAAGAAAAGAAGCTTGTACGAAAAACTCGAACACACACAAGCCTGTGGTGTTCGACGAACTAACCAAGAACCCTAGGGTTCTTGGTTCGAATTCGTACAAAGGAAAAATAGGAAAAAGGGTTTTCCAAATCATACCTTAATCTTGCTTAAGTAAGTCCACTTATGATGAACACAACGAGAAACCTTCTAGTTGGTTGATGCGATGATCTTGATCTTCAAGGACTTGAAGAACACGAAGAACGAACGAAGAACGAAGAACACAAAGACTTGTGTTCTTGCCCTTATTCGGCCGAACAAGGAAAGGGAGGGGGCTAGGGTTTCGTGTTATGTGGTGTAACAAACACAAGGGAACCCCAAGCCTTCTATTTATAATAGAGAGACTTTCACTTAGGGCCCTTCTAGTTTAATTAAGGTTAATACTTAATTAAACTTATCCTTTTACACATTTAACCCTTATAGTTTATTTAGTTATTATTGTCCCACTTAATTATTAAATGTCTAGTATTTATACACTTATATATTTACATGAAATATATGTTTATATTAATACTCTTAATAATTAGTTATATAATAAACCTTATATAATTTAGACAATAATATTATCCAAACACTATATGATTTAATTACTTTAAATCATATTATGGATAATCTATAATTAATACATTGTATATTTACTCAACTAGTAAATGTACAAATACTTGTATTAATTAGTTAGTTAAACTAATCTAGTAATAAGATATACTTAACTTAATACTTAATTGATTTATAATGACTATTATAAATCATTCCTCTTCGTATATCATTGCATATCTTTCTCGTATTACATGCACTCACTGGTGTGACCCTTAAGTGTTATGTAGGCATGGATGTATCACCGTAGGTTGACTAACTGTGCACATAATTTCAACAGACTCCCACTTGTGCAAGTTCGTAACCTTAGCTTGATGACACGAGCTATAGTGGCCCTCTAGATAGTAGGTAACCAACCCCATAGACACAGCTTTGTAACCCAGGTATAGTCTTTGAAAAACTCTTTTAATAGCATCGCCTAGTAAAGAACACTCCGTCTTTACTTCTTGGGTAACGTGTTAGGTTTATCCCTTGTAGCACGATATTTGTGATAACGAATACGAGCATGGTAGAAATTATCAACTCCTGTACTCAAAATCATTTCTTGACCTCTTGATTTAAAACTGTGTGATAACGACAAAGAACATATCCGTTCGTTGAGCACGGCCGTGCATTTTCAGTTTATCATCATATCAAGGGACCCATAAATATCTCTCCTAAAAAGGAGGTGCAATTACCATCTTGTTATATTTCGATTCAAAATACAACTTCCTCTGTACCTAGTAAGGCCTCGTATGACAATCATATCTCAGACTTGTCTAAGACGAACCAAAGCACATTAGTCATTGTATCCCAATCCAAATACCTCAGGCTTAAGGACAATCCTAGTGATTAATACTTTTGAACTTTTCAACCATGAAGTATTTATGACGGTGGTTAATCCAATATTCGTCGAGCTCCAACAGAATATCACTGATATTTGGTTTACAACAAAACTTGTGTAGCTATCTTCGAAAAACTTCGAATCTTCCACCAAATACCGCGATGACGTTAACGTCCCATCAAGGTTCCCACCAAGACGAGTAGTCACTGATTATATCTTTTGAATAAACTAACTTTTATTCATGGATCTTTTAAAACATACAATGTCTGAATAATAATGATACTAATTCATGTATTATTCCTAACTAGACATAGATACCGAATTATTACTGGATCATTACTTATTCCTTTTGTTTGTGTTGATTACTTAATGACTTTTACAATTTTAATTGTAACTTTATCACTAAACTAGTCATTTCTATTAAACTAAAGACATAAGACAAGTATTTGTAAAATACTATTACTTTTGTCTTTGCTAGATTTTGTTCTTGCAACATTAGAACATATTATAGTCTTGCCTTTTATGAAATTCGGTAAACATAGGAGGATTGGAAATTAACTCCTTAGTTTCTTGAATTCATAAAATTCTCCTTGTAACTAAAGCCTCTTTTTGTTACTTGATTTGTAAATATATCATTACTAGTTAAAGAAATTTCCTTAAATGATTAACTTATTCGCTGGAGTGTGACTACCCTATTAGATTTGCAATAATTAATCACAAGACTTGTGACCACGCTATTAGGCCTGCGATAATCTAATCAATGATAATTTATCATTTCTCTTAACTGTTTGGCTAACTACTTGGTAATATCTTGTTGGTAATATCTTACTAACTTACTAAATTCATTGATACCTTTAATGAATTATGTTAGTCATAGCTCCCACTTACTTTTATGGAATATAAGCATTTCTTAAACTATCACTTTGACTTAAGTCAAGACTTTGACTTTCTATGTCAAGAACTTATATTTAATCCTTTAAGAATTCTATCAATTATTAAAGTCATCCTTTGGGTTTGCGAATGTCCAATATTCCTGTTTAGGGAATTATGACTTAATTGAGTACTGTATCTAACAAGTATGAAACACTTGTAATGATACTTCCAATTCTTAAATTCTTTAGTATCTTTTAGAAACTTCATTTAATGCCAAAGTCACTTCTTGGATTTCATAAGTATCCAACATTCCTATTAGGGAATTATGACTTGATTAAATACTGTATTTATTACAAGTATGAAACACTTGCATTAATACCTTCAGTTCTTAAATACTTTAATATAGTTTGATCCTCTTAAGAGTTTATTTCATGCCTAAGTCATTCTTTGGATTTTGCGAATATCCAATATTCCTATTAGGGAATTATGACTTCATTAAATTCCTTTATCACAAGTATGAAACACTTGTAATAATACTATTAAAGTATATCTTGATTATATCCAATATAATCATACTATATTAATACTAATGCTTCAAAACGTACTGTCATAAGTAATTTATTACTTAAGATGTTTTAACTAAGTTCAATAAACTTTGAATTTGATCTTTCCATAAAACTCTTAAATACTTGTATTAGAAAAACTTTCTAATTTCTAGTATCTAAGTAATCGAGCTTCTAAGATATTATCATTCATTCAACAATCAAACAAATATAAATCATGAGATTTATTAGTAAGTCAAAACTTGACTTACAACCTAGTCATAAAACTTGACTAGTGTAATTCACACATGCACACATAATATAATTCAACCATGGATTCAATATTGATAAAACGAAAAACGTGTTTTAATCATAAAAAAATTTGTCTTAACAAAAATAAAATTGTTTTCCGTGAATCCAAAATGAAAATACTGAATTATAAAAACAACATGGTGCTTGTGGGATTATTACTATCTCATGCAAGCCATCTTCACTTTCCATCATCTCTTGCAATAAAGGATTGCAAAAGTTGAGTTACTCGTAATAAATTTTACAAGTGTCTTGAAGTGCATATCTAGAAGTTGGTCAAGTCAATTGAGGAGCTTGCATTGCCTCCTACCCTTTGACCCTCGCCACAACCAAGACACCGTTTCACGGTCCTTGCCTTGTTTGGCTTCACCTTATTGACCTTTTGTTTGACTCCATTACCCTTAGGCACGTCTTGGCTAGGATCTGTTTTACCCTTTACCTTTCCACTGCGCCTCTTTCTCTTTTCACTGCCATCATTAGTTTCTACGAGATCATTCTTAAACTTGGTCCCCAAACTCAACTCATTATCCTTGAGCATGGAATGTAGCTCATCAATGGATTGCTCCATGTTATGCATGTTGTAGTTGACTACAAAAGGCTTATAGTCATCTGACAACGAGTTGAGTATCATTTCTGTTGCTAACTACAACGGTACTGGGTGTCCTAGTCTTTTTAAGATGATCCATGTGCTCTTTCATTTTCATGACGTGAGAACTCATTGATGATCCCTTAACCATCTAGGGGTTACAGGCAGAATCGAAAGGTGCTTTACAGAAAAGGCCATAACTTTTGGCTCGGGTCTCCATTTCATGCCTATTTGACTTGAAAATTATTAAAAACGAGTTTTAAAAAAAATTCACTTTCTAGCAGATTCTCTCATCTGCCTTCTCGAGGGATTTTAACGTGCTTCGGTGAGCATGGAATGTAGTTCAATGATCAAGGCTCAAGGTTCAAGGCTCAAGGCTCATGGCTCAAGGCTCAAGGCTCATGGCTCAAGACTCCAGGCTCAAGGCTCAAGTCTCAAGGCTCAAGGCTCAAGGCTCAAGGCTCAAGGCTCAACGCTCAAGGGTCAAGGGTCAAGGCTCAAGGCTCAAGGATCAAGGCTCAAGGCTCAAGGCTCAAGGCAGTTCTCACTTGAGCTTTGAGCTTGAGCCTTGAGCCTTATGGCTAGAGCCTTGAGGCTTGAGGCTTGAGCCTTGAGCCTTGAGCCTTGAGCCTTGAGCCTTGAGCCTTGAGCCTTGAGCCTTGAGCCTTGACCCTTGAGCCTTGACCCTTGAGCCTTGAGCGTTGAGCGTTGAGCCTTGAGCGTTGAGCCTTGAGCCTTGAGCCTTGAGCCTTGAGCCTTGAGCCTGGAATCTTGAGCCATGAGCCTTGAGCCTTGAGCCATGAGCCTTGAGCCTTGAACCTTGAGCCTTGATCATTGAACCTTGACTCTTGAACCTTGAGCCTTGAGGTTTGAGCCTTAACTTTTGAACCTTGGCCCTTGAGCCGTGACCCTTGAGCCATGAGCTTTGAACCTTGAGCCTTGATCCTTGTGCCTTGATCCTTGAGCCTTGAGCCTTGAGCCTTGAGCATTGAGCCTTGAGCCTTGAGCCTTGTGCCTTGAGCCTTGAGCCTTGAGCCTTGAGCCTTAAGCCTTCTGCCTTGAGCCTTGAGCCTTGAGCCTTGAGCCTTGAGCCTTGAGCCTTGATCCTTGAGCCTTGAGCCTTGAGCCTTGAGCCTTGACCCTTGACCCTTGAGCCTTGAGCATTGAGCCTTGAGCCTTGAGCCTTGACCCTTGAGCCTTGAGCGTTGAGCCTTGAGCCTTGAGCCTTGAGCGTTGAGCCTTGAGCCTTGAGCCTTGAGCCTTGAACCTTGAGCCTTGAGCCTTGAGCCATGAGTCTTGAGCCTTGACCCTTGACCCTTGAGCCTTGATTTTTGAACCTTCACCCTTGAACCTTGAGCCTTTAGCCTTGAGCCTTGAGCTTTGAGCTTGAGGCTTGAGCCTTATGGCTAGAGCCTTGAGGTTTGAGCCTTGAGCCTTGAGCCTTGATCCTTGAGCCTTGAGCCTTGAGCCTTGAGCCTTGAGCCTTGAGCCTTGAGCCTTGAGTCTTCAGCCTTGAGCCTGGAGCCCTGAGACTTGAGCCTTGAGCCTTGAGCCTTTAGCCTTGAACGTTGTGCTTTTTAAGCCTTGAGCCTTGTGCCTTGAGCCTTGAGCCTTGAACCTTGAGCCTTGAGCCATGAGCCTTAAGCCTTCTACCTTGAGCCTTGAGCCATGAGCCTTGAGCCTTGAACCTTGAGCCTTGATCATTGAACCTTGACTCTTGAACCTTGAGCCTTGAGCCTTGAGCCTTAACTTATGAACCTTGGCCCTTGAGCCGTGACCCTTGAGCCTTGAGCTTTGAACCTTGAGCCTTGATCCTTGTGCCTTGATCCTTGAGCCTTGAGCCTTGAGCCTTGAGCCTTGTGCCTTGAGCCTTTAGCCTTGAGCCTTGAGCCTTGAGCCTTGAGCCTTGAGCCTTGAGCCTTGAGCCTTAAGCCTTCTGCCTTGAGCCTTGAGCCTTGAGCCTTGAGCCTTGATCCTTGAGCCTGGAGCCTGGAGCCTTGAGCCTTGGGCCTTGAGCCTTGAGCCTTGGGCCTTGAGCCTTGAGCCTTGATCCTTGAGCCTTGAGCCTTGAGCCTTGAGCCTTGAGCCTTGAGCCTTGAGCCTTGAGCCTTGAGCCTTGAGCCTTGAGCCTTGAGCCTTAAGCCTTGAGCCTTGAGCCTTGAGCCTGGAGCCTTGAGCCTTGAGCCTTGACCCTTGAGCCTTGAGCGTTGAGGCTTGAGCCTTGAGCCTTGAGCGTTGAGCCTTGAGCCTTGAGCCTTGACCCTTGAGCCTTGAGCGTTGAGCGTTGAGCCTTGAGCCTTGAGCCTTTAGCCTTGAGCCTTGAACCTTGAGCCTTGAGCCTTGACCCTTGAGCCTTGAGCCATGAGTCTTGAGCCTTGACCCTTGACCCTTGAGCCTTGATTTTTGAACCTCCACCTTTGAACCTTGAGCCTTTAGCCTTGAGCCTTGAGCTTTGATCTTGAGCCTTTAGCCTTATGGCTAGAGCCTTGTGGCTTGAGCCTTGAGCCTTGAGCCTTGAGCCTTGAGCCTTGAGCCTTGAGCCTTGAGCCTTGAGCCTTGAGCCTTGAGCCTGGAGCCTTGAGACCTGATACTTGAGCCTTGAGCCTTGAGCCTTTAGCCTTGAGCCTTGAGCCTTGAGCTGTGAGCCCTGAGCCCTTAGCCTTGGGCCTCGGGCCATGAGCCTTTAGCCTTTAGCCTTTAGCCTTTAGCCTTTAGCCTTGATCCTTGAGCCTTGAGCCTTGAGCCTTGAGCCTTGAGCGTTGAGCCTTGAGCGTTGAGCCTTGAGCCTTGAGCACTGAGCCTTGAGCCTTGAGCTTTGTGCCTTGAGCCTTGAGCCTTGGGCCTTGGGCCTTGAGCCTTGACCCTTAAGCCTTGAGCCTTGAGCCTTGCGCCTTGAGCCTAGAGCCTAGAGCCTAGAGCCTTGAGACTTGAGCCTTGAGCCTTTAGCCTTGAGCCTTAAGCCTTGTGCCTTGTGCCTTGAGCCTTGAGCCTGGAGCCTTGACCTTGAGCCTTGAGCCTTGAGCCTTGAGCCTTGAGCCTTTAGCCTTGAGCCTTGAGCCTTGAGCCTTGAGCCTTGAGCCTTGAGCCTTGAGCCTTGAGCCTTGAGCCTTGAGCCTTGAGCCTTGAGCCTTGAGCCTGGAGCCCTGAGCCCTGAGCCTTGAGCCTTGAGCCTTGAGGATTGAACTTTGAGCTTTTTAAGCCTTGAGCCTTGAGCCTTGTGCCTTGAGCCTTGAGCCTTGAACCTTGAGCCTTGAGCCAAGAGCCTTAAGCCTTGTGCCTTGAGCCTTGAGCCATGAGCCTTGAACCTTGAGCCTTGATCATTCAACCTTGACTCTTGAACCTTGAGCCTTGAGCCTTGAGCCTTGAATTTTGAGCCTTGACCCTTGAGCCGTGACCCTTGAGCCTTGAGCTTTGAACCTTCAGCCTTGATACTTGTGCCTTGATCCTTGAGACTCTAGCCTTGAGCCTTGAGCCTTGAGCCGTGAGTCGTGAGCCCTTAGCCTTGGGCCTTGGGCCTTGTGCCTTGATCCTTGAGCCTTGAGCCTTGAGCCTTGAACCTGGAGCGTTGAGCCTTGAGCGTTGAGGCTGTAGGCTTGAGGCTTGAGCCTTGAGCCTTGAGCCTTGAGCCTTGAGCCTTGAGCCTTGAGCCTTGAGCCTTGAGCCTTGAGCCATGAGCCTTAAGCCTTGTGCCTTGAGCGTTGAGCCTTGAGCCTTGAGCCTTGAACCTTGAGCCTTGATCATTGAACCTTGACTCTTGAACCTTGAGCCTTGAGCCTTGACTTTTGAGCCTCGACCCTTGAGCCGTGACCCTTGAGCCTTGAGCTTTGAACCTTGAACCTTGACCCTTGAGCCTTGAGCCATGAGTCTTGAGCCTTGACCCTTGACCCTTGAGCCTTGATTTTTGAACCTTCACCTTTGAACCTTGAGCCTTTAGCCTTGAGCCTTGAGCTTTGATCTTGAGCCTTTAGCCTTATGGCTAGAGCCTTGTGGCTTGAGCCTTGAGCCTTGAGCCTTGAGCCTTGAGCCTTGAGCCTGGAGCCTTGAGACCTGAGACTTGAGCCTTGAGCCTTGAGCCTTGAGCCTTGAGCCTTGAGCCGTGAGCCCTGAGCCCTTAGCCTTGGGCCTCGGGCCTTGAGCCTTTAGCCTTTAGCCTTTAGCCTTTAGCCTTTAGCCTTGATCCTTGAGCCTTGAGCCTTGAGCCTTGAGCCTTGAGCGTTGAGCCTTGAGCGTTGAGCCTTGAGCGTTGAGCCTTGAGCCTTGAGCATTGAGCCTTGAGCCTTGAGCTTTGTGCCTTGAGCCTTGAGCCTTGGGCCTTGGGCCTTGAGCCTTGACCCTTAAGCCTTGAGCCTTGAGCCTTGCGCCTTGAGCCTAGAGCCTAGAGCCTTGAGACTTGAGCCTTGAGCCTTTAGCCTTGAGCCTTAAGCCTTGTGCCTTGTGCCTTGAGCCTTGAGCCTTGAGCCTTGAGCCTTGAGCCTTGAGCCTTAAGCCTTGAGCCTTAAGCCTTGAGCCTTTAGCCTTGAGCCTTAAGCCTTGAGCCTTTAGCCTTGAGCCTTGAGCCTTGAGCCTTGAGCCTTGAGCCTTGAGCCTTGAGCCTTGAGCCTGGAGCCCTGAGCCCTGAGCCTTGAGCCTTGAGCCTTGAGGCTTGAACTTTGACCTTTTTAAGCCTTGAGCCTTGAGCCTTGTGCCTTGAGCCTTGAGCCTTGAACCTTGAGCCTTGAGCCATGAGCCTTAAGCCTTGTGCCTTGAGCCTTGAGCCATGAGCCTTGAACCTTGAGCCTTGATCATTCAACCTTGACTCTTGAACCTTGAGCCTTGAGCCTTGAGCCTTGAATTTTGAGCCTTGACCCTTGAGCCGTAACCCTTGAGCCTTGAGCTTTGAACCTTCAGCCTTGATACTTGTGCCTTGATCCTTGAGACTCTAGCCTTGAGCCTTGAGCCTTGAGCCTTGAGCCGTGAGTCGTGAGCCCTTAGCCTTGGGCCTTGGGCCTTGTGCCTAGATCCTTGAGCCTTGAGCCTTAAACCTGGAGCGTTGAGCCTTGAGCGTTGAGGCTTGAGCCTTGAGCCATGAGCCTTAAGCCTTGTGCCTTGAGCGTTGAGTCATGAGCCTTGAGCCTTGAACCTTGAGCCTTGATCATTGAACCTTTACTCTTGAACCTTGAGCCTTGAGCCTTGACTTTTGAGCCTTGACCCTTGAGCAGTAACCCTTGAGCCTTGAGCTTTGAACCTTGAACCTTGATCCTTGGCCTTGATCCTTGAGACTTGAGCCTTGAGCCTTGAGCCTTGAGCCGTGAGCCTATATCCTTGGGCCTTGGGCCTTGAGCCTTTAGCCTTTAGCCTTTAGCCTTGATCCTTGAGCCTTGAGCCTTGAGCCTTGAGCCTTGAGCCTTGAGCCTTGAGCGTTGAGCCTTGAGCGTTGAGCCTTGAGCCTTGAGCCTTGATCCTTGAGCCTTGAGCCTTGATCCTTGAACCTTGAGCCTTGAGCGTTGACCCTTGATCCTTGATCCATTGAGACTTCAGCCTTGAACCTTTGACCCTTGAGCCTTGAGCGTTAAGCGTTGAGGCTTGAAACTTGAGCCTTGAACCTTGATCCTTGAGCCTTGATCCTTGAGCCTTGAGCCTTGAGCCTTGAGCCTTGAGCCTTGAGCCTTGAGCCTTGAGCCTTGAGCCTTGAGCCTTGAGCCTTGAGCCTTGAGCCTTGAGCCTTGAGCCTTGACCCTTTAGCCTTGAGCCTTGAGCCTTGAGCCTTGAGCCTTGAGCCTTGACCCTTGAGCCTTGAGCCTTGAGACTTGAGCCTTGAGCCTGGAGCATTGACCCTTGAGCCTTGAGCCTTGATCCTTGAGCCTTGAGCCTTGAGCCTTGACCCTTGACTTTTGAACCTTGACCCTTGAACCTTGAGCCTTTAGCCTTGAGCCTTGAGCTTGAGCCTTGAGCCTTATGGCTAGAACCTTGAGGCCCTAGCCTTGAGCCTTGAGCCTTGAGCCTTGAACCTTAAGCCTTGAGCCTTGAGCCTTGAGGCTTGAGCCTTGAGCTTTGAGCCTTGAGCCTTGAGCCTTAATCCCTGATCCTTGAGCCTTGAGCCTTGACCCTTGAGCCTTGAGCCTTGAGCCTTGAGCCTTGAGCCATGAGCCTTGAGCCTTGAACCTTGAGCCTTGATCATTGAACCTTGACTCTTGAACCTTGAGCCTTGAGCCTTGAGCCTTAACTTTTGAACCTTGACCCTTGAACCGTGACCCTTGAGCCTTGATCTTTGAACCTTGAGCCGTGATCCTTGTGCCTTGATCCTTAAGCCTTGAGCCTTTAGCCTGGAGCCTTGAGCCTTGAGTCTTGAGCCTTGTGCCTTGAGCCTTTAGCCTTGAGCCTTGAGCCTTGAGCCTTGAGCCTTCAGCCTTCTGCCTTGAGCCTTGAGCCTTCAGCCTTGAGCCTTGAGCCTTGAGCCTTCAGCCTTGAGCCTTGAGCCTTGAGCCTTGACCCTTGAGCCATGAGCCTTAAGCCTTCTGCCTTGAGCCATGAGCCTTGAGCCTTGAACCTTGAGCCTTGATCATTGAACCTTGACTCTTGAACCTTGAGCCTTGAGCCTTCACTTTTGATCCTTGACCCTTGAGCCGTGACCCTTGAGCCTTGAGCTTTGAACCTTGAGCCTTGATCCTTGTGCCTTGAGCCTTGATCCTTGTGCCTTGAGCCTTGAGCCTTTAGCCTTGAGCCTTGAGCCTTGAGCCTTGAGCCTTGAGCCTTGAGCTATGAGCCTTGAGCCTTGGGCCGTGAGCCCTGAGCCCTTAGCCTTAGACCTCGAGCCTTGAGCCTTTAGCCTTGATCCTTGATCCTTGAGCCTTGAGCCTTGAGCCTGGAGCCTTGAGCCTGGAGCCTTGAGCCTTGATTCTGGAGCCTCGAGCCTCGAGCCTTGAGCCTTGAGCCTTGAGCCTTGAGCCTTGAGCCTTGAGCCTTGAGCCTTGAGCCTTGAGCCTTGCGCCTTGAGCCTTGAGCCTAGACCCTTCACCCTTGAGCCTTGACTTTTGAGCCTTGACCCTTGAACCTTGAGCCTTTAGCCTTGAGCCTGGAGCCTCGAGCCTCGAGCCTCGAGCCTTGAACCTCGAGCCTCGAGTCTTGAGCCGTGAGCCTTGAGCCTTGAGCCTTGAGCGTTGAGCCTTGAGCCATGCGCCTTGACCCTTGAGCCTTGATCATTGAACCTTGACTCTTGAACCTTGAGCCTTGAGCCTTGAATTTTGAGCCTTGACCCTTGAGTCGTGACCCTTTAGCCTTGACCTTTGAACCTTGAGCCTTGATACTTGTGCCTTGATCCTTGAGACTCTAGCCTTGAGCCTTGAGCCTTGAGCCGTGAGCCGTGAGCCCTTGGCCTTGGGCCTTGGGCCTTGATCCTTTAGCCTTGAGCCTTGATCCTTGAGCCTTGAGCCTTGAGCCTTTAACCTTGAGCGTTGAGCCTTGAGCGTTGAGGCTTGAGCCTTGAGCCTTGAACCTTGAGCCTTTAGCCTTGAGCCTTGAGCCTTGAGCCTTGAGACTTGTGCCTTGAGCCTTTAGCCTTGAGCCTTGAGCCTTGAGCCTTGAGCCTTCTGCCTTGAGCCTTGAGCCTTGAGCCTTGAGCCTTGATCCTTGAGCCTTGAGCCTTGAGCCTTCAGCCTTGAGCCTTGAGCCTTGAGCCTTGAGCCTTGAGCCTTGAGCCTTGAGCCTTGATCCTTGAGCCTTGAGCCTTGAGCCTTGAGCCATGAGCCTTCAGCCTTCTGCCTTGAGCCTTGAGCCATGAGCCTTCTGCCTTGAGCCTTGAGCCTTAAGCCTTGAGCCTTGAGCCATGAGCCTTAAGCCTTCGGCCTTGAGCCTTGAGCCATGAGCCTTCTGCCTTGAGCCTTGAGCCTTGAGCCTTGAGCCTTGAGCCTTGAGCCTTGAGCCTTGAGCCTTGAGCCTTGAGACTTGAGCCTTGAGCCTTGAGCCTTGAGCCTTGAGCCTTGAGCCGTGAGCCTTGAGCCCTGAGCCCTGAGCCTTGAGCCTTGAGACCTGAGCCCTGAGCGTTGAGCCTTGAGCCTTGAGCCGTGAGCCCTGAGCACTGAGCCTTGAGCCTTGAGCCTTGAACCTTGAGCTTTTTAAATCTTGAGCCTCGAGCCTTCTGCCTTGAGCCTTGAGCCTTGAACCTTGAGCCTTGAGCTATGAGCCTTATGCCTTGTTCCTTGAGCCTTGAGCCATGAGCCTTGAGCCTTGAGCCTTGAACCTTGAGTCCTGATCATTGAACCTTGACTCTTGAACCTTGAGCCTTGAACCTTGAGCCTTGACTTTTGAGCCTTGACCCTTGAGCCATGTAATGGTGATTTTCGGTTAAAACAATTAACAAAACGCAGCGGAAAGTATTTATCACCATGAAAGGATCTTGATATCAATCATACAATTAAACTAAAAGAAAAATCAAAGAGAATGGTATAAGAATCATACCCTAGTTGCCTTTGATCAATGATGAATTCGGATGGATATTGTGAGCAACCGAAACCAAGGATTCCAATGGGGAATACCTCTAAAGCAAGTCCACACAACACTTCCAAGAACACCAATGTAATGGATGCTAGTCCTAGAGTCTTGAGAGCAAAAGAGAGAAAACAAAACACCTTCAAAGTGTGTGTGAGAGGGGACGGCCAAGTGTGGTCAAAGAAAGGAGTTTATGGACCATTATGTCTCTTAATGGTGCCATTACAATCCTTTAATGATTTCCATAAATCATTAGTCTTATTTGCCCACAAGTCCCTATCTTTTGTTTCTTCTAGTTTGCCCACAAGAAAGTTTCAATATTAACTTTTAATATTAAACTTATGATAGACAAGCTCATAGCTTATATATATTAATAATTAATGTAATTACACTAATTACACTAATTATATAATGGTGTTTAGTGTTTAAGTGTGTGACCCTTTAGGCTCACAAACAACTAGCCATATAACTATATGTTATACATGTGAAGCATATTCCAACAGCTCCCACTTGCGCACGTGATAACATCAAGTAGTTATACAAGCAAAGGTTAGAGTCTAGCAACCCGCCAATGCCCCTAGAAGTACATGAGGAGTTTCATAAAATCTTTGTTCAAGGTTTTTCAAGCAGTTATCCTTTTGTTACTGATACTATGTTGAATTTTAGACAAGGATAAATGTCAATCTAAAATTTCAACGATTCTGTTTCTCGATCTATATATTGAAGTAGATTACCAAAACCAATCAAGATTCATCTTGATTACCTTTTGGGTGTGGCCACACATACATCTATTCAAATCATCGAGGGGCCCAGTAGTATCTAATCCACATGTGTGGAGGAACAAATTCTTTATTGACTGCACGTGTCTGTCATATGCTTAATGACAAACCCGATAATGGTTGTTATAGCAGCCTTGTTCAGGTCAACGTTTAACCATATCAAAGTTTGCCCCTCTACATACACAAACCAACTTGCATCTCAAGTCAGAGGATAAGTGACAAAGCCTTTGTGAGATTCACTTGTGACATAAATCCATGAAGTGATTTCTCATAGGTTGGGTCAGTCCAATTGTGCATCATTATGGACAACATGTGAGTTTGATTTCATCATCCTTAGTCATACTAAGATAATGTCATCAATGCCCTCAGATTTGTCTTAATAATATTCCCATATTATTAATTATGACAATGGACAATTTAGAATATAAAACGCAGTAAATATTCATGGATATAAACATGCAAATATAGAACACAGTAGATATTCATATAAAAACGATCATATCAAATATATCAATTTATTCCAATAAAAACTGCTCAATGTTCCATTATCCAAATACTAAAACAGATTACATGAAACTATTAGCTGGTCGAAGTCCAATGCTTCTAGCATGTTCAATATGTTTGGTACATGACATTGGCTTCGTGAAGGGATCAGCTAAGTTGTCATCTGTATGAACTTTGAGCAAGCGTACATCTCCCATTAGGATCGCATCTCTAATGTAGTGAAGCTTCCTCCGATAATGTCTGGCACCTTTCTGAACACCAGGTTCGTTGGCAATGATGATAGCACCTGTGTTATCACAGAACATATCCATAGGTTTTTCATTACTGGGGACAACACCAAGCCCAGAAATGAATTTCCTCATCCAAACAGCTTCCATTGCAGCTTCAGTAGTTGCAATGTATTCAGCTTCTGTAGAAGACATAGCGATAGTGCTCTGCTTTGCACTTTTCCAATCAACAGCGCCTCCGTTCAAAACGAAAACATACCCCGTTTGAGATTTGGAATCATCTCTATCAGTCTCAAAACTAGCATCAGAATAACAAGTGACGCTCAGTTCATCTTGACTTTCACCACCATAAACAAGAAACATATCTTTAGTATTCCTAAGATACTTCAGTATGTTCTTAACAGCAGTCCAGTGACTCTCACCTGGATTCTGTTGATATCGGCTTGTAAGGTTCTGAGAGAACGCTACATCAGGTCTTGTGCACCGCACAGCATACATGATAGATCCTACTGCCGAGGCATAGGGGACATCACGCATACGTTTCATCTCATCAGGTGAGGACGGTCCTTGAGTCTTACTCAAGTGTACATTGTGTTGCATAGGGAGACTTCCACGTTTGGAAGCATCCATTCTAAACCGTTTTAGAATCTTATCAATGTACGCACTTTGACTTAGTCCGATTAACCGCTTTGATCGATCTCGATAGATCTTTATACCAAGTATATATGCCGCTTCCCCAAGATCCTTCATAGCGAAGCACTTCCCAAGCCAGGATTTTACATCTTGTAGCATTGGAATGTTATTTCCTATGAGTAGTATGTCATCGACATATAGGATTAGAAAGACGACAATGCTCCCACTAGCTCTTACATATACACATGGCTCGTCGGGATTCTGAGTAAAGCCAAACGATTTGACTTCCTCATCGAATCTTTTGTTCCAACTTCTGGATGCTTGCTTTAGTCCATAAATGGACCTTTGAAGCTTACATACTTTCTTTGGGTGTTTTGGATTAACAAAACCCTCAGGTTGAACCATATAAACATCTTCATCAAGATGTCCATTTAAGAAAGCAGTTTTAACATCCATTTGCCAAATCTCATAGTCATAGTACGCTGCTATGGCTATGACAATCCTAATAGCTCTAACGTCGGCAACAGGCGAGAAGGTTTCATCATAGTCAATCCCGTAGGTTTGAGTATAACCTTTTGCTACCAATCGAGCTTTATAGGTGTGTACATTGCCATCCATGTCGGTCTTCTTCTTGAAGAGCCACTTGCTACCAACAGTCTTACTGTTAGGAGGAAGATCAACCAAAGTCCATACTTGGTTATCTTTCATGGATTGCATTTCCGCGTTCATAGCATCAAGCCATTTGTCAGATTCAGAATCTGATAATGCAGCTCGATAGTTAGGGGGTTCATTATGATCCCCTAAACTCAGCTCCTCAGCATCGACATGGAAACCATATCGTTCAGGTGCATGAGGTGTCCTTGCGGACCTTCGAACAGGGATTACATCATTTTGAGGTGCAACAGGAACAGTTTCGTGTTCAGCCTCATCTTGATGTTCGCTAGTCTCTACAATAGGTTGTGCATCTTCATCGCTTGGAATCTCGTCAAAGTCGATGGTACTCCCACTTGCTTCTTGTGAAATGAGATTGCTCTCAAGAAACTCAGCATAACGAGCAATAATTACTTTTTGCTCAGGTGGGTAGTAGAAATAGTAACCCATCGTTTCCTCAGGGTATCCTATAAAGATGCACTTGACAGCTCTGGGTTCAAGTTTGTTTGGCGTGTCTCGTTTCACGAGAGCCTCACAACCCCAGACCTTCAAGTAAGACAAGTTAGGGACTTTCCCATGCCATATCTCATATGGTGTCTTTTCAACCTTCTTGGTGGGAACCATATTTAGTATGCGAGCAGCCGATTTGAGTGCATAACCCCAAAAAGATAGAGGCAGAGTGGTAGGACTCATCATCGATCGAACCATGTCAAGCAAGGTGCGATTTCTCCTCTCTGATACACCATTATGCTGTGGTGTATAAGGGGGAGTGAATTGTGAGACAATCCCACAATTCTTAAGATGATCTTGGAACTCATGGCTCATGTACTCTCCTCCTCGATCAGAACGAAGAGCCTTTATCTTCTTGCCGAGTTGATTTTCTACTTCATTTTGGAAAGCTTTGAACGTTTCAAAGGTTTCATGTTTATGTTTAATCAAGTAAACATAACCATAACGACTAAAGTCGTCAGTGAAAGTAATGAAATAGGTAGCACCTTCCCTAGTTCGAGTTCTAAAAGGGCCACATACATCAGTATGTATGAGTCCAAGTAGATCGTTGGCCCTTTCGCCTACATGGGAGAAAGGCTTGCGCGCCATTTTACCAGATATGCAAGAAACACATTTATCAAATGATTCAGAATCATCTGATTTTATAAGTCCATCCTTTTGTAATTTCAAAACGCGTTTCTTGTTAACATGGCAAAGGCGACAATGCCATAGGTAAGTAGAATCCAAATTCTTCTTGGATTTCTTATTGCTACATGTATAAATAGAACTACTGTTTGTGATACGATTATGCATGTCAATCTCAAAGATACCATCACGAGGAATAGCATTAAAGTAAAAAACATTATCCTTTGAAACTGAAATACCATAATCCGTAAACGTATGAATAAAACCATTATTCCACAAACAAGAAAGCGATACTATACCCCTAGTAATACTAGGCGCATAGTGACAATTGTCTAATACAATAATTAAACCACTAGGAAGGATTAAATCATAGCTTCCTATAGCTTCGACCGGTGCACGATTGCCATTGCCCACGTACAAGTCCAAAGCTCCATGGTTTAGCTTTCTACTTCCCCTTAGACCCTGCATGGTATTACAAATGTGAGTTCCACAACCAGTGTCATATACCCATGATTTCTTAGGGAAAGCATATAGTTCTATTGTGAAGATACCTGATGTGCCAACCTTGTTGGCTTTGTTCTTCATCAACTCTGCCAGGTAGGCAGGACAATTCCTCCTCCAATGGCCTGGTTCACCGCAGTGATGGCAAGCAAGATCCTTAGCGGGATGCTCCTTACGAGTAGGTGGGGGAACCTTTGGCTTGGGCTTGTAAACTTGCTTTCCCTTGCCTTGGCCCTTTGCAACTACTTGCGGTTTTGGTTTTTGGATCTTTCCTTGCCTTATAGCAAGGACAGTAGGGGCCGGAGTTTTCTTGGGTAGGCTTTCTTCCGTTTGTTTCAGCATAGCATGTAATTCGGCGAATGTCTTCCCCATACTATGCATATGATAAGTCATGACAAACGGTGCAAAATCCTTGTTTAAGGACGTTAGAATCAAGCTAA
The DNA here is from genome assembly GCA_963853835.1 of Calendula officinalis. Lineage (NCBI taxonomy): Eukaryota > Viridiplantae > Streptophyta > Magnoliopsida > Asterales > Asteraceae > Calendula > Calendula officinalis. The sequence goes on from OY970833.1 coordinate 11,321,389, forward strand.
TCCCAAGGATGTGCGGCATAGCGTAACCAAGCCTCTCCATTTGGTCTAAGTAGCTCTTCATCTTCAAGAGATAAGAGCTAACAGACTGTCCCTCCTCCTGCTTACAAGCGTGGAAGGCTTTGACAGTGTCAAAGAGTTCCTGCTCGGCTTGCTTTTGATACATGGTCGTTAGTTCACGCATCATATCAAATGCAGTGAGGTCCACGAGATTCTTTTGAATATCGGGAATCATGCTCACTAGCATAAGCGCGGCGACTTCCTGTTGTTCGTTAAACCTTTTGGTATAGGCTGTACGAACAGCAGCAGTGGCGGTAGCAGCAGGGGCAGGGGGCAGCGCCTCCTCCAAATGGTGGTACTTATGCTCGGCCCTAAGGACAATCCTTAGGTTACGAGACCAGTCCACAAAGTTCGTTCCATCAAGTTTCTCTTTTTCGAGAACGGAACGAATGGTGGTATGTGTTAGGGTTTGATTGTTTGAAGTCATCTACAAAATTACAAAGTTCATTAATTAGTATTTTTAATAATAATTTCTTTTAATAAATTAACTACCCAATTAATTTTAATTAAAAGCTAAGATCCCATTGAGCTTCTATCATCGCATCAGTTGATCTGCTAGAGATGATAGATCCAATAGGTAGGTGACGTTCAACAATTGCATTACAAGTGCAACTCTTAGAGGTATGGGACTTCATGGCACCTAGTGAACAAGCATCTAGGGTCAAGTGGCATGTTTGTCGCATCGTCGCCTCGAGTCAAGGTCTCACCGTTAACTTGATTAAGTCATCCAATGTGAAATCATGTCAAAATAGATCTAGGTCTCACCGTAGAGAATAATGACCTCGGATTTAAATTCAAACCACGTCTCACGTGAATTCAAAAATAGAAGCAAGTGATTTACAACCGATTGGACGGCGTGACTTAAATTTTAGGTATGTTTAAATTTTAATTTAATAAAATTTTATTTAAGATATGAATGAATCATGTACTTCATTCATACCACTTCATAAGTCTTGTAATAAACGGTAAAAACTTTTAGCGATTATTAAGTGATGAGTTTCAAATCATATTTAAACTTAGTTTAATCTCAAAACGATTTTAGATTAAAGGTTTAATCATCAATGATTAACTAGTAGTCATCGATGATTAAGGGTTTGAATGTTTTAATGTTTGTGTCAAAAAACCATTTTTAATTTGTTTTACTATTTGTATCTAATAGAAAAGAAAAACAACCACAAACAAAGAATAAAACATGCAACATAATTTTGTGCAAACCTCGACCGATGAAATCCTAGGTTCGGTCACGTGAGTCATCACGACGGACCGAAGGGTCAAACTAGGGGACGGGCCAACATGAACCCAAACGGGCCTACATAAACCCAATGGGCTCCCACTTGCTCCAAGACATTCTTGAGCAAGTAGAACCCAAAATTGTGAAAAAGTGTAATCTGCCAGAAAATTCCAGCAGACTTTGAAGCCCGAAAAGTCACTGAAGGAGTCTTCGCTGGTCTTCCCGGCCTTCTGGAAAGTTGTAGCCCACGACTTTGCAAGCATTTTGGGCTTTTGAATCGCCCAAAAAGGAGTCCGTATGCCTCTGGAAAACCTGTTTTCGTACAGCCCTCGCTTTTGTGACGGAAATTTGTTGTTTTCTTCATAAGTCTTCAATATTTTTGTCAAACAATTTACAATAAAAAGATAAAATAAATACAATCTATTCTATTACTTTTACATTACAAATTGCCCCAAAAATGGCACCAAAAATAAAAGAAAAAAAAATGAAACAAATTACAACAATTAAGCCAAAAAAAACACGGCTTTTCCCGAAATAAACAAACAACCAAACATCAACCACATTCATTCACAAACGGTCTAGGCTTTCATCGGTTTGCACAAACAATCAACAATTTGACAAGGCTTTGGCTTGGGATATGGCAAAAATACATGTTTTGCCATATCAAAAAACATAATGAAACAAGAATTCCAAGCCAAATAATCAAAAAATTCAATAAACTAGATTAACTTTTTGATTTGATTTTGTAACAAGTGACAATAGGGTTCCAAAAATACATGTTTTAACCCATCTTTTAAATTAAAAAAAAAAACCGAAAAAAAAAACAAAAAACCGTAGGGTTTTTTTTTTTTTCTTTCCGATCGGGATTTTTATACATCAAAACCGATTGATTTTTGCCACTTTTTACAAAATCTAGCTAATTATATGATTAATATAATGACTCTGATACCACTAATGGTGATTTTCGGTTAAAACAATTAACAAAACGCAGCGGAAAGTATTTATCACCATGAAAGGATCTTGATATCAATCATACAATTAAACTAAAAGAAAAATCAAAGAGAATGGTATAAGAATCATACCCTAGTTGCCTTTGATCAATGATGAATTCGGATGGATATTGTGAGCAACCGAAACCAAGGATTCCAATGGGGAATACCTCTAAAGCAAGTCCACACAACACTTCCAAGAACACCAATGTAATGGATGCTAGTCCTAGAGTCTTGAGAGCAAAAGAGAGAAAACAAAACACCTTCAAAGTGTGTGTGAGAGGGGACGGCCAAGTGTGGTCAAAGAAAGGAGTTTATGGACCATTATGTCTCTTAATGGTGCCATTACAATCCTTTAATGATTTCCATAAATCATTAGTCTTATTTGCCCACAAGTCCCTATCTTTTGTTTCTTCTAGTTTGCCCACAAGAAAGTTTCAATATTAACTTTTAATATTAAACTTATGATAGACAAGCTCATAGCTTATATATATTAATAATTAATGTAATTACACTAATTACACTAATTATATAATGGTGTTTAGTGTTTAAGTGTGTGACCCTTTAGGCTCACAAACAACTAGCCATATAACTATATGTTATACATGTGAAGCATATTCCAACACCATGAGCCTTGAGCCCTGAGCCCTGAGCCTTGAGCCTTGAGACTTGAGCCCTGAGCGTTGAGCCTTGAACGTTGAGCTTTTTAAGCCTTGAGCCTTGAGCCTTGTACCTTGAGCCCTACCCTTGAACCTTGAGCCTTGAGCCATGAGCCTTAAGCCTTAAGCCTTGTGCCTTGAGCCTTGAGCCATGAGCCTTGAGCCTTGAACCTTGAGCCTTGATCATTGAACCTTGACTCTTGAACCATGAGCCTTGAGCCTTGACTTTTGAGCCTTGACCCTTGAGCCGTGACCCTTGAGCCTTGAGCTTTGAACCTTGAACCTTGATCCTTGTGCCTTGATCCTTGAGCCTTGAGCCTTGAGCCTTGAGCCTTGAGCCTCGAGCCTTGAGTCTTGAGCCTTGAGCCTTGAGCCTTGAGCCTTGAGCCTTGAGCCTTGAGCCTTTACCCTTGAGCCTTGAGCCTTGAGCCTTGAGCTTTGAGCCTTGAGCCTTGAGCCTTGAGCCTTGAGCCCTGAGCCCTGAGCCTTGAGCCTTGAGCCTTGAGCCGTGAGCCCTGAGCACTGAGCCTTGAGCCTTGAACCTTGAACCTTGAGCTTTTTAAGTCTTGAGCCTCGAGCCTTGTGGCTTGAGCCTTGAGCCTTGAGCCTTGAGCCTTGAGCCTTGAACCTGGAGCATTGAGCCTTGAGCGTTGAGGCTGGAGGCTTGAGGCTTGAGCCTTGAGCCTTGAGCCTTGAGCCTTGAGCCTTGAGCCTTGAGCCTTGAGCCTTGAGCCTTGAGCCTTGAGCCATGAGCCTTAAGCCTTGTGCCTTGAGCGTTGAGCCTTGAGCCTTGAACCTTGAGCCTTGATCATTGAACCTTGACTCTTGAACCTTGAGCCTTGAGCCTTGACTTTTGAGCCTCGACCCTTGAGCCGTGACCCTTGAGCCTTGAGCTTTGAACCTTGAACCTTGACCCTTGAGCCTTGAGCCATGAGTCTTGAGCCTTGACCCTTGACCCTTGAGCCTTGATTTTTGAACCTTCACCTTTGAACCTTGAGCCTTTAGCCTTGAGCCTTGAGCTTTGATCTTGAGCCTTTAGCCTTATGGCTAGAGCCTTGTGGCTTGAGCCTTGAGCCTTGAGCCTTGAGCCTTGAGCCTGGAGCCTTGAGACCTGAGACTTGAGCCTTGAGCCTTGAGCCTTGAGCCTTGAGCCTTGAGCCGTGAGCCCTGAGCCCTTAGCCTTGGGCCTCGGGCCTTGAGCCTTTAGCCTTTAGCCTTTAGCCTTTAGCCTTTAGCCTTTAGCCTTGATCCTTGAGCCTTGAGCCTTGAGCCTTGAGCCTTGAGCGTTGAGCCTTGAGCGTTGAGCCTTGAGCGTTGAGCCTTGAGCCTTGAGCATTGAGCCTTGAGCCTTGAGCTTTGTGCCTTGAGCCTTGAGCCTTGGGCCTTGGGCCTTGAGCCTTGACCCTTAAGCCTTGAGCCTTGAGCCTTGCGCCTTGAGCCTAGAGCCTAGAGCCTTGAGACTTGAGCCTTGAGCCTTTAGCCTTGAGCCTTAAGCCTTGTGCCTTGTGCCTTGAGCCTTGAGCCTTGAGCCTTGAGCCTTGAGCCTTGAGCCTTGAGCCTTAAGCCTTGAGCCTTAAGCCTTGAGCCTTTAGCCTTGAGCCTTGAGCCTTGAGCCTTGAGCCTTGAGCCTTGAGCCTTGAGCCTTGAGCGTTGAGCCTTGAGCGTTGAGCCTTGAGCCTTGAGCATTGAGCCTTGAGCCTTGAGCTTTGTGCCTTGAGCCTTGAGCCTTGGGCCTTGGGCCTTGAGCCTTGACCCTTAAGCCTTGAGCCTTGAGCCTTGCGCCTTGAGCCTAGAGCCTAGAGCCTTGAGACTTGAGCCTTGAGCCTTTAGCCTTGAGCCTTAAGCCTTGTGCCTTGTGCCTTGAGCCTTGAGCCTTGAGCCTTGAGCCTTGAGCCTTGAGCCTTGAGCCTTAAGCCTTGAGCCTTAAGCCTTGAGCCTTTAGCCTTGAGCCTTAAGCCTTGAGCCTTTAGCCTTGAGCCTTGAGCCTTGAGCCTTGAGCCTTGAGCCTTGAGCCTTGAGCCTGGAGCCCTGAGCCCTGAGCCTTGAGCCTTGAGCCTTGAGGCTTGAACTTTGACCTTTTTAAGCCTTGAGCCTTGACCCTTGTGCCTTGAGCCTTGAGCCTTGAACCTTGAGCCTTGAGCCATGAGCCTTAAGCCTTGTGCCTTGAGCCTTGAGCCATGAGCCTTGAACCTTGAGCCTTGATCATTCAACCTTGACTCTTGAACCTTGAGCCTTGAGCCTTGAGCCTTGAATTTTGAGCCTTGACCCTTGAGCCGTAACCCTTGAGCCTTGAGCTTTGAACCTTCAGCCTTGATACTTGTGCCTTGATCCTTGAGACTCTAGCCTTGAGCCTTGAGCCTTGAGCCTTGAGCCGTGAGTCGTGAGCCCTTAGCCTTGGGCCTTGGGCCTTGTGCCTAGATCCTTGAGCCTTGAGCCTTAAACCTGGAGCGTTGAGCCTTGAGCGTTGAGGCTTGAGCCTTGAGCCATGAGCCTTAAGCCTTGTGCCTTGAGCGTTGAGTCATGAGCCTTGAGCCTTGAACCTTGAGCCTTGATCATTGAACCTTTACTCTTGAACCTTGAGCCTTGAGCCTTGACTTTTGAGCCTTGACCCTTGAGCAGTAACCCTTGAGCCTTGAGCTTTGAACCTTGAACCTTGATCCTTGGCCTTGATCCTTGAGACTTGAGCCTTGAGCCTTGAGCCTTGAGCCGTGAGCCTATATCCTTGGGCCTTGGGCCTTGAGCCTTTAGCCTTTAGCCTTTAGCCTTGATCCATGAGCCTTGAGCCTTGAGCCTTGAGCCTTGAGCCTTGAGCGTTGAGCCTTGAGCGTTGAGCCTTGAGCCTTGAGCCTTGATCCTTGAGCCTTGAGCCTTGATCCTTGAACCTTGAGCCTTGAGCGTTGACCCTTGATCCTTGATCCATTGAGACTTCAGCCTTGAACCTTTGACCCTTGAGCCTTGAGCGTTAAGCGTTGAGGCTTGAAACTTGAGCCTTGAACCTTGATCCTTGAGCCTTGATCCTTGAGCCTTGAGCCTTGAGCCTTGAGCCTTGAGCCTTGAGCCTTGAGCCTTGAGCCTTGAGCCTTGAGCCTTGAGCCTTGAGCCTTGAGCCTTGAGCCTTGAGCCTTGAGCCTTGAGCCTTGAGCCTTGAGCCTTGAGCCTTGACCCTTTAGCCTTGAGCCTTGAGCCTTGAGCCTTGAGCCTTGAGCCTTGAGCCTTGAGCCTTGACCCTTGAGCCTTGAGCCTTGAGACTTGAGCCTTGAGCCTGGAGCATTGACCCTTGAGCCTTGAGCCTTGACCCTTGACTTTTGAACCTTGACCCTTGAACCTTGAGCCTTTAGCCTTGAGCCTTGAGCTTGAGCCTTGAGCCTTATGGCTAGAACCTTGAGGCCCTAGCCTTGAGCCTTGAGCCTTGAGCCTTGAACCTTAAGCCTTGAGCCTTGAGGCTTGAGGCTTGAGCCTTGAGCCTTGAGCCTTGAGCCTTAATTCCTGATCCTTGAGCCTTGAGCCTTGAGCCTTGAGCCTTGAGCCTTGAGCCATGAGCCTTGAGCCTTGAACCTTGAGCCTTGATCATTGAACCTTGACTCTTGAACCTTGAGCCTTGAGCCTTGAGCCTTAACTTTTGAACCTTGACCCTTGAACCGTGACCCTTGAGCCTTGATCTTTGAACCTTGAGCCGTGATCCTTGTGCCTTGATCCTTAAGCCTTGAGCCTTTAGCCTGGAGCCTTGAGCCTTGAGTCTTGAGCCTTGTGCCTTGAGCCTTTAGCCTTGAGCCTTGAGCCTTGAGCCTTGAGCCTTCAGCCTTCTGCCTTGAGCCTTGAGCCTTCAGCCTTGAGCCTTGAGCCTTGAGCCTTGAGCCTTGAGCCTTGAGCCTTGAGCCTTGACCCTTGAGCCATGAGCCTTAAGCCTTCTGCCTTGAGCCATGAGCCTTGAGCCTTGAACCTTGAGCCTTGATCATTGAACCTTGACTCTTGAACCTTGAGCCTTGAGCCTTCACTTTTGATCCTTGACCCTTGAGCCGTGACCCTTGAGCCTTGAGCTTTGAACCTTGAGCCTTGATCCTTGTGCCTTGAGCCTTGATCCTTGTGCCTTGAGCCTTGAGCCTTTAGCCTTGAGCCTTGAGCCTTGAGCCTTGAGCCTTGAGCCTTGAGCTATGAGCCTTGAGCCTTGGGCCGTGAGCCCTGAGCCCTTAGCCTTAGACCTCGAGCCTTGAGCCTTTAGCCTTGATCCTTGATCCTTGATCCTTGAGCCTTGAGCCTTGAGCCTGGAGCCTTGAGCCTGGAGCCTTGAGCCTTGATTCTTGAGCCTCGAGCCTCGAGCCTTGAGCCTTGAGCCTTGAGCCTTGAGCCTTGAGCCTTGCGCCTTGAGCCTTGAGCCTAGACCCTTCACCCTTGAGCCTTGACTTTTGAGCCTTGACCCTTGAACCTTGAGCCTTTAGCCTTGAGCCTGGAGCCTCGAGCCTCGAGCCTCGAGCCTTGAACCTCGAGCCTCGAGTCTTGAGCCGTGAGCCTTGAGCCTTGAGCCTTGAGCGTTGAGCCTTGAGCCATGCGCCTTGACCCTTGAGCCTTGATCATTGAACCTTGACTCTTGAACCTTGAGCCTTGAGCCTTGAATTTTGAGCCTTGACCCTTGAGTCGTGACCCTTTAGCCTTGACCTTTGAACCTTGAGCCTTGATACTTGTGCCTTGATCCTTGAGACTCTAGCCTTGAGCCTTGAGCCTTGAGCCGTGAGCCGTGAGCCCTTGGCCTTGGGCCTTGGGCCTTGATCCTTTAGCCTTGAGCCTTGATCCTTGAGCCTTGAGCCTTGAGCCTTTAACCTTGAGCGTTGAGCCTTGAGCGTTGAGGCTTGAGCCTTGAGCCTTGAACCTTGAGCCTTTAGCCTTGAGCCTTGAGCCTTGAGCCTTGAGACTTGTGCCTTGAGCCTTTAGCCTTGAGCCTTGAGCCTTGAGCCTTGAGCCTTGAGCCTTCTGCCTTGAGCCTTGAGCCTTGAGCCTTGAGCCTTGATCCTTGAGCCTTGAGCCTTGAGCCTTGAGCCTTGAGCCTTGAGCCTTGAGCCTTGAGCCTTGAGCCTTGAGCCTTGAGCCTTGAGCCTTGATCCTTGAGCCTTGAGCCTTGAGCCTTGAGCCATGAGCCTTCAGCCTTCTGCCTTGAGCCTTGAGCCATGAGCCTTCTGCCTTGAGCCTTGAGCCTTAAGCCTTAAGCCTTGAGCCATGAGCCTTAAGCCTTCGGCCTTGAGCCTTGAGCCATGAGCCTTCTGCCTTGAGCCTTGAGCCTTGAGCCTTGAGCCTTGAGCCTTGAGCCTTGAGCCTTGAGCCTTGAGCCTTGAGACTTGAGCCTTGAGCCTTGAGCCTTGAGCCGTGAGCCTTGAGCCCTGAGCCCTGAGCCTTGAGCCTTGAGACCTGAGCCCTGAGCGTTGAGCCTTGAGCCTTGAGCCGTGAGCCCTGAGCACTGAGCCTTGAGCCTTGAGCCTTGAGCTTTTTAAGTCTTGAGCCTCGAGCCTTGTGCCTTGAGCCTTGAGCCTTGAACCTTGAGCCTTGAGCTATGAGCCTTATGCCTTGTTCCTTGAGCCTTGAGCCATGAGCCTTGAGCCTTGAGCCTTGAACCTTGAGTCCTGATCATTGAACCTTGACTCTTGAACCTTGAGCCTTGAACCTTGAGCCTTGACTTTTGAGCCTTGACCCTTGAGCCATGAGCCTTGAGCCCTGAGCCCTGAGCCTTGAGCCTTGAGACTTGAGCCCTGAGCGTTGAGCCTTGAACGTTGAGCTTTTTAAGCCTTGAGCCTTGAGCCTTGTACCTTGAGCCCTACCCTTGAACCTTGAGCCTTGAGCCATGAGCCTTAAGCCTTAAGCCTTGTGCCTTGAGCCTTGAGCCATGAGCCTTGAACCTTGAACCTTGAGCCTTGATCATTGAACCTTGACTCTTGAACCATGAGCCTTGAGCCTTGACTTTTGAGCCTTGACCCTTGAGCCGTGACCCTTGAGCCTTGAGCTTTGAACCTTGAACCTTGATCCTTGTGCCTTGATCCTTGAGCCTGGAGCCTTGAGCCTTGAGCCTTGAGCCTCGAGCCTTGAGTCTTGAGCCTTGAGCCTTGAGCCTTGAGCCTTGAGCCTTGAGCCTTTACCCTTGAGCCTTGAGCCTTGAGCCTTGAGCTTTGAGCCTTGAGCCTTGAGCCTTGAGCCCTGAGCCCTGAGCCCTGAGCCTTGAGCCTTGAGCCTTGAGCCGTGAGCCCTGAGCACTGAGCCTTGAGCCTTGAGCCTTGAACCTTGAGCTTTTTAAGTCTTGAGCCTCGAGCCTTGTGCCTTGAGCCTTGAGCCTTGAACCTTGAGCCTTGAGCTATGAGCCTTATGCCTTGTTCCTTGAGCCTTGAGCCATGAGCCTTGAGCCTTGAGCCTTGAGCCTTGAACCTTGAGTCCTGATCATTGAACCTTGACTCTTGAACCTTGAGCCTTGAACCTTGAGCCTTGACTTTTGAGCCGTGACCCTTGAGCCCTGAGCTTTGAACCTTGAGCCTTGATACTTGTGCCTTGATCCTTGAGCCTTGAGCCTTGAGGCTGGAGCCTTGAGCCTTGAGGCTTGAGCCTTGAGGCTTGATCCTTGAGCCTTGAGCCTTGAGCCGTGAGCCGTGAGCCGTGAGCCCTTAGCCTTTGGCCTTGAACCTTAGCCTAGAGCCTTGACCCTTGAGCGTTGAGCCTTGAGCGTTGAGCCTTGAGCCTGGAGATTTAAGCCTTGAGCCCTGAGCTTTGAGCCTTGAGCCTTGAGCCTTGAGCCCTGAGCCTTGATCCTTGTGCCTTGAGCCTTGAGCCTTAAGCCTTGAGCCTTGAGCCTTAAGCCTTGAGCCGTGAGCCCTGAGCCCTTAGCCTTGGGCCTTGATCCTTGAGCCTTGAGCCTGGAGCCTTGAGAATTGAGCCTTGAGCCTTGAGCCTTGAGCCTTGAGCCTTGAGCCTTGAGCCTTGAGCCATGAGCCTTAAGCCTTCTGCCTTGAGCCTTGAGCCATGAGCCTTGAGCCTTGAACCTTGAGCCTTGATCATTGAACCTTGACTCTTGACCCTTGAGCCTTGAGCCTTAACTTTTGATCCTTGACCCTTGAGCCGTGACCCTTGAGCCTTGAGCTTTGAACCTTGAGCCTTGATCCTTGTGCCTTGATCCTTGAGCCTTGAGCCTTGAACCTTTAGCCTTGAGCCTTGAGCCTTGAGCCTTGAGCCTTGAGCCTTGAGCCTTGAGCCTTGAGCCTTTAGCCTTGAGCTATGAGCCTTGAGCCTTTAGCCTTGGGCCGTGAGCCCTGAGCCCTTATCCTTGGACCTCGGGCCTTGTGCCTTTAGCCTTTAGCCTTTAGCCTTGATCCTTGAGCCTTGAGCCTTGAGCCTTGAGCCTTGAGCCTTGATTCTTGAGCCTCGAGCCTTGAGCCTTGAGCCTTGAGCCTTGAGCCTTGAGCCTAGACCCTTTACCCTTGAGCCTTGAGCCTTGAGCCTTGAGCCTTGAGCCTAGACCCTTTACCCTTTACCCTTGAGCCTTGAGCCTAGACCCTTTACCCTTGACCCTTGACTTTTGAGCCTTGACCCTTGAACCTTGAGCCTGGAGCCTCGAGCCTCGAGCCTTGAACCTCGAGCCTCGAGCCTTGAGCCTTGAGCCTTGAGCCTTGAGCCTTGAGCCTTGAGCCTTGAGCCTTGAGCCTTAAGCCTTGAGACGTGAGCCCTGAGCCCTTAGCCTTGGGCCTTGATCCTTGAGCCTTGAGCCCTGAGCCTTGAGCCTTGAGCCTTGAGCCTTGAGCCTTGAGCCATGAGCCTTAAGCCTTCTGCCTTGAGCCTTGAGCCATGAGCCTTGAGCCTTGAACCTTGAGCCTTGATCATTGAACCTTGACTCTTGAACCTTGAGCCTTGAGCCTTAACTTTTGATCCTTGACCCTTGAGCCGTGACCCTTGAGCCTTGAGCTTTGAACCTTGAGCCTTGATCCTTGTGCCTTGATCCTTGAGCCTTGAGCCTTGAGCCTTTAGCCTTGAGCCTTGAGCCTTGAGCCTTGAGCCTTGAGCTATGAGCCGTGAGCCTTTAGCCTTGGGCCGTGAGCCATGAGCCCTTAGCCTTGGACCTCGGGCCTTGAGCCTTTAGCCTTTAGCCTTGATCCTTGAGCCTTGAGCCTTGAGCCTTGAGCCTTGAGCCTTGAGCCTTGATTCTTGAGCCTCGAGCCTTGAGCCTTGAGCCTTGAGCCTTGAGCCTAGACCCTTTACCCTTGAGCCTTGAGCCTTGAGCCTTGAGCCTAGACCCTTTACCCTTGAGCCTTGACTTTTGAGACTTGACCCTTGAACCTTGAGCCTGGAGCCTCGAGCCTCGAGCCTTGAACCTCGAGCCTCGAGCCTTGAGCCTTGAGCCTGGAGCCTTGAGCCTTGAGCCTTGAGCCTTGAGCCTTGAGCCTTGAGCCTTAAGCGTTGAGCCTTGAGCCTTGATCATTGAACCTTGACTCTTGAACCTTGAGCCTTGAGCCTTGAATTTTGAGCCTTGACCCTTGAGCCGTGACCCTTGAGCCTTGACCTTTGAACTTTGAGCCTTGATACTTGTGCCTTGATCCATGAGACTCTAGCCTTGAGCCTTAAGACTTGAGCCTTGAGCCGTGAGCCGTGAGCCCTTAGCCTTGGGCCTTTGGCCTTGATCCTTTAGCCTTGAGCCTTGATCCTTGAGCCTTGAGCCTTGAGCCTTGAACCTTGAGCGTTGAGGCTTGACCCTTGAGCCTTGAGCCTTGAGCCTTGAGCCTTGAGCCCTGAGCCCTGAGCCTTGAGCCTTGAGACTTGAGCCCTGAGCGTTGAGCCTTAAACGTTGAGCTTTTTAAGCCTTGAGCCTTGTACCTTGAGCCTTACCCTTGAACCTTGAGCCTTGAGCCATGAGCCTTAAGCCTTAAGCCTTAAGCCTTAAGCCTTAAGCCTTGAGCCTTGTGCCATGAGCCTTGAGCCTTGAACCTTGAGCCTTGATCATTGAACCTTGACTCTTGAACCTTGAGCCTTGAGCCTTGACTTTTGAGCCTTGACCCTTGAGACGTGACCCATGAGCCTTGAGCTTTGAACCTTGAACCTTGATCCTTGTGCCTTGATCCTTGAGCCTTGAGCCTTGAGCCTTGAGCCTCGAGCCTTGAGCCTTGAGCCTTGAGCCTTGAGCCTTTAGCCTTGAGCCTTGAGCCTTGAACCTTGAGCCTTTACCCTTGAGCCTTTAGCCTAGATCCTTGAGCCTTGAGCCTTGAGCCTTGAGCCATGCGCCATGACCCTTGAGCCTTGATCATTGAACCTTGACTCTTGAACCTTGAGCCTTGAGTCTTGAGCCTTGAATTTTGAGCCTTGACCCTTGAGCCGTGACCCTTGAGCCTTGACCTTTGAACTTTGAGCCTTGATACTTGTGCCTTGATCCTTGAGACTCTAGCCTTGAGCCTTGAGCCTTGAGCCTTGATCCTTGAGCCTTGAGCCTTGAGCCTTGAGCCTTGAGCCTTGAGCCTCGAGCCTTGAGCCTTGAGCCTTGAGCCTGGAGCCTTGAGCCTTGAGCCTTTAGCCTTGAGCCTTGAGCCTTGAGCCTTTACCCTTGAGCCTTTAGCCTAGATCCTTGAGCCTTAAGCCTTGAGCCTTGAGTCTTTAGCCTAGATCCTTGAGCCTTGAGCCTTGAGCGTTGAGCCTTGAGCCATGTGCCTTGACCCTTGAGCCTTGATCATTGAACCTTGACTCTTGAACCTTGAGCCTTGAGCCTTGAGCCTTGAATTTTGAGCCTTGACCCTTGAGCCGTGACCCTTGAGCCTTGACCTTTGAACTTTGAGCCTTGATACTGGTGCCTTGATCCTTGAGACTCTAGCCTTGAGCCTTGAGCCTTGAGCCTTGAGCCTTGAGCCTTGAGCCTTGAGCCTCGAGCCTTGAGCCTTGAGCCTTGAGCCTTGAGCCTCGAGCCTTGAGCCTTGAGCCTTGAGCCTTGAGCCTTGAGCCTTTAGCCTTGAGCCTTGAGCCTTGAGCCTTTACCCTTGAGCCTTTAGCCTAGATCCTTGAGCCTTGAGCCTTGAGCCTTGAGCCTTGAGCCTTGAGCCTTGAGCCCTGAGCATTGAGCCTTGAGCCTTGAGCCATGAGCCCTGAGCACTGAGCCTTGAGCCTTGAACCTTGAGCTTTTTAAGTCTTGAGCCTCGAGCCTTGTGCCTTGAGCCTTGAGCCTTGAACCTTGAGCCTTGAGCTATGAGCCTTATGCCTTGTTCCTTGAGCCTTGAGCCATGAGCCTTGAGCCTTGAGCCCTGATCATTGAACCTTGACTCTTGAACCTTGAGCCTTGAGCCTTGACTTTTGAGCCTTGACCCTTGAGCCGTGACCCTTGAGCCCTGAGCTTTGAACCTTGAGCCTTAATACTTGTGCCTTGATCCTTGAGACTCTAGCCTTGAGCCTTGAGCCTTGAGCCTTGAGGCTTGAGCCTTGAGGCTTGATCCTTGAGCCTTGAGCCGTGAGCCGTGAGCCCTTAGCCTTGGGCCTTGGGCCTTGAGCCTTTAGCCTAGAGCCTTGATCCTTGAGCGTTGAGCCTTGAGCGTTGAGCCTTGAGCCTGGAGCCTTGAGCCTTGAGCCCTGAGCCTTGAGCCTTGAGCCTTGAGCCTTGAGCCCTTAGCCTTGATCCTTGAGCCTTGAGCCTTGAACGTTGAGCTTTTTTAGCCTTGAGCCTTGAGCCTTGCGCCTTGAGCCTTGAGCCTTGAATCTTGAGCCTTGAGCCATGAGCCTTAGGCCTTAAGCCTTGTGCCTTGAGCCTTGAGCCATGGGAATTTAGCCTTGAACCTTGAGACTTGATCATTGAACCTTGACTCTTGAACCTTGAGCCTTGAGCCTTGAGCCTTGACTTTTGAGCCTTGACCCTTGAGCTGTGACCCTTGAGCCTTGATCTTTGAACCTTGAACCTTGATCCTTGTGCCTTGAGCCTTGAGCCTTGAGCCTTGAGCCTTGAGCCTTGAGCCTTGAGCCTTTAGCCTTGAGCCTTGAGCCTGGAGCCTTGAGCCTTGGGCCGTGAGCCCTGAGCCCTTAGCCTTGTGCCTCGGGCCTTGAGCCTTTAGCCTTTAGCCTTTAGCCTTTAGCCTTGATCCTTGATCCTTGAGCCTTGAGCCTTGAGCCTTGAGCCTTGAGCCTTGAGCCTTGAGCCTTGAGCCTTGAGCCTTGAGCCTTGAGCCTTGAGCCTTGAGCCTTGAGCCTTGAGCCTTGAGCCTTGAGCCTTGAGCCTTGAGCCTTGAGCCTTGAGCCTTGAGCCTTGAGCCTTGAGCCTTGAGCCTTGAGCCTTGATCCTTGAGCCTTGAGCCTTGAGCCTTGAGCCTTGAGCCATGAGCCTTAAGCCTTCTGCCTTGAGCCTTGAGCCATGAGCCTTCTGCCTTGAGCCTTGAGCCTTAAGCCTTGAGCCTTGAGCCATGAGCCTTAAGCCTTCTGCCTTGAGCCTTGAGCCATGAGCCTTCTGCCTTGAGCCTTGAGCCTTGAGCCTTGAGCCTTGAGCCTTGAGCCTTGAGCCTTGAGCCTTGAGCCTTGAGACTTGAGCCTTGAGCCTTGAGCCTTGAGCCGTGAGCCTTGAGCCCTGAGCCCTGAGCCTTGAGCCTTGAGACCTGAGCCCTGAGCGTTGAGCCTTGAGCCTTGAGCCGTGAGCCCTGAGCACTGAGCCTTGAGCCTTGAGCCTTGAACCTTGAGCTTTTTAAGTCTGGAGCCTCGAGCCTTGTGCCTTGAGCCTTGAGCCTTGAACCTTGAGCCTTGAGCTATGAGCCTTGATCCTTGAGCCTTGAGCCTTGATCCTTGAGCCTTGAGCCTTGAGCCTTGAGCCTTGAGCCATGAGCCTTGAGCCTTGAGCCTTGAGCCTTGTGCCTTGAGCCTTGAGCCTTGAGCCTTGATCCTTGAGCCTTGAGCCTTGAGCCTTGAGCCTTGAGCCATGAGCCTTAAGCCTTCTGCCTTGAGCCTTGAGCCATGAGCCTTCTGCCTTGAGCCTTGAGCCTTAAGCCTTGAGCCTTGAGCCATGAGCCTTAAGCCTTCTGCCTTGAGCCATGAGCCTTCTGCCTTGAGCCTTGAGCCTTGAGCCTTGAGCCTTGAGCCTTGAGCCTTGAGCCTTGAGCCTTGAGCCTTGAGCCTTGAGCCATGAGCCTTGAGCCTTGAGCCCTGAGCCCTGAGCCTTGAGCCTTGAGACCTGAGCCCTGAGCGTTGAGCCTTGAGCCTTGAGCCGTGAGCCCTGAGCACTGAGCCTTGAGCCTTGAGCCTTGAACCTTGAGCTTTTTAAGTCTTGAGCCTCGAGCCTTGTGCCTTGAGCCTTGAGCCTTGAACCTTGAGCCTTGAGCTATGAGCCTTATGCCTTGTTCCT
This sequence comes from Calendula officinalis, assembly GCA_963853835.1. Taxonomy (NCBI): domain Eukaryota; kingdom Viridiplantae; phylum Streptophyta; class Magnoliopsida; order Asterales; family Asteraceae; genus Calendula; species Calendula officinalis. The sequence continues at coordinate 11,336,638 of OY970833.1, forward strand.
TGAGCATTGAGCCATGAGCCTTGAGCCTTGAACCTTGAGTCCTGATCATTGAACATTGACTCTTGAACCTTGAGCCTTGAACCTTGAGCCTTGACTTTTGAGCCTTGACCCTTGAGCCATGAGCCTTGAGCCCTGAGCCCTGAGCCTTGAGCCTTGAGACTTGAGCCCTGAGCGTTGAGCCTTGAACGTTGAGCTTTTTAAGCCTTGAGCCTTGAGCCTTGTACCTTGAGCCCTACCCTTGAACCTTGAGCCTTGAGCCATGAGCCTTAAGCCTTAAGCCTTGTGCCTTGAGCCTTGAGCCATGAGCCTTGAGCCTTGAACCTTGAGCCTTGATCATTGAACCTTGACTCTTGAACCATGAGCCTTGAGCCTTGACTTTTGAGCCTTGACCCTTGAGCCGTGACCCTTGAGCCTTGAGCTTTGAACCTTGAACCTTGATCCTTGTGCCTTGATCCTTGAGCCTTGAGCCTTGAGCCTTGAGCCTCGAGCCTTGAGCCTTGAGCCTTGAGCCTTGAGCCTTGAGCCTTTACCCTTGAGCCTTGAGCCTTGAGCCTTGAGCTTTGAGCCTTGAGCCTTGAGCCTTGAGCCTTGAGCCCTGAGCCCTGAGCCTTGAGCCTTGAGCCTTGAGCCGTGAGCCCTGAGCACTGAGCCTTGAGCCTTGAGCCTTGAACCTTGAGCTTTTTAAGTCTTGAGCCTCGAGCCTTGTGCCTTGAGCCTTGAGCCTTGAACCTTGAGCCTTGAGCTATGAGCCTTATGCCTTGTTCCTTGAGCCTTGAGCCATGAGCCTTGAGCCTTGAGCCTTGAACCTTGAGTCCTGATCATTGAACCTTGACTCTTGAACCTTGAGCCTTGAACCTTGAGCCTTGACTTTTGAGCCGTGACCCTTGAGCCCTGAGCTTTGAACCTTGAGCCATGATACTTGTGCCTTGATCCTTGAGCCTTGAGGCTGGAGCCTTGAGCCTTGAGGCTTGAGCCTTGAGGCTTGATCCTTGAGCCTTGAGCCTTGAGCCGTGAGCCATGAGCCGTGAGCCCTTAGCCTTGGGCCTTGGGCCTTGAGCCTTTAGCCTAGAGCCTTGACCCTTGAGCGTTGAGCCTTGAGCGTTGAGCCTTGAGCCTGGAGCTTTAAGCCTTGAGCCCTGAGCTTTGAGCCTTGAGCCTTGAGCCTTGAGCCTTGAGCCCTGAGCCCTGAGCCTTGAGCCCTGAGCCTTGATCCTTGTGCCTTGAGCCTTGAGCCTTAAGCCTTGAGCCTTGAGCCTTGAGCCTTAAGCCTTGAGCCGTGAGCCCTGAGCCCTTAGCCTTGGGCCTTGATCCTTGAGCCTTGAGCCTGGAGCCTTGAGAATTGAGCCTTGAGCCTTGAGCCTTGAGCCTTGAGCCTTGAGCCTTGAGCCTTGAGCCATGAGCCTTAAGCCTTCTGCCTTGAGCCTTGAGCCATGAGCCTTGAGCCTTGAACCTTGAGCCTTGATCATTGAACCTTGACTCTTGAACCTTGAGCCTTGAGCCTTAACTTTTGATCCTTGACCCTTGAGCCGTGACCCTTGAGCCTTGAGCTTTGAACCTTGAGCCTTGATCCTTGTGCCTTGATCCTTGAGCCTTGAGCCTTGAACCTTTAGCCTTGAGCCTTGAGCCTTGAGCCTTGAGCCTTGAGCCTTGAGCCTTAAGCCTTTAGCCTTGAGCTATGAGCCTTGAGCCTTTAGCCTTAGGCCGTGAGCCCTGAGCCCTTAGCCTTGGACCTCGGGCCTTGAGCCTTTAGCCTTTAGCCTTTAGCCTTGATCCTTGAGCCTTGAGCCTTGAGCCTTGAGCCTTGAGCCTTGAGCCTTGATTCTTGAGCCTCGAGCCTTGAGCCTTGAGCCTTGAGCCTTGAGCCTAGACCCTTTACCCTTGAGCCTTGAGCCTTGAGCCTTGAGCCTAGACCCTTTACCCTTTACCCTTGAGCCTTGAGCCTAGACCCTTTGCCCTTGACCCTTGACTTTTGAGCCTTGACCCTTGAACCTTGAGCCTGGAGCCTCGAGCCTCGAGCCTTGAACCTCGAGCCTCGAGCCTGGAGCCTTGAGCCTTGAGCCTTGAGCCTTGAGCCTTGAGCCTTAAGCCTTGAGACGTGAGCCCTGAGCCCTTAGCCTTGGGCCTTGATCCTTGAGCCTTGAGCCTTGAGCCTTGAGCCTTGAGCCTTGAGCCTTGAGCCTTGAGCCTTGAGCCATGAGCCTTAAGCCTTCTGCCTTGAGCCTTGAGCCATGAGCCTTGAGCCTTGATTCTTGAGCCTCGAGCCTTGAGCCTTGAGCCTTGAGCCTTGAGCCTTGAGCCTAGACCCTTTACCCTTGAGCCTTGAGCCTTGAGCCTTGAGCCTAGACCCTTTACCCTTGAGCCTTGACTTTTGAGACTTGACCCTTGAACCTTGAGCCTGGAGCCTCGAGCCTCGAGCCTTGAACCTCGAGCCTCGAGCCTTGAGCCTTGAGCGTTGAGCCTTGAGCCTTGAGCCTTGAGCCTTGAGCCTTGAGCCTTAAGCGTTGAGCCTTGAGCCTTGATCATTGAACCTTGACTCTTGAACCTTGAGCCTTGAGCCTTGAATTTTGAGCCTTGACCCTTGAGCCGTGACCCTTGAGCCTTGACCTTTGAACTTTGAGCCTTGATACTTGTGCCTTGATCCATGAGACTCTAGCCTTGAGCCTTAAGACTTGAGCCTTGAGCCGTGAGCCGTGAGCCCTTAGCCTTGGGCCTTTGGCCTTGATCCTTTAGCCTTGAGCCTTGATCCTTGAGCCTTGAGCCTTGAGCCTTGAGCCTTGAACCTTGAGCGTTGAGGCTTGACCCTTGAGCCTTGAGCCTTGAGCCTTGAGCCTTGAGCCCTGAGCCCTGAGCCTTGAGCCTTGAGACTTGAGCCCTGAGCGTTGAGCCTTGAACGTTGAGCTTTTTAAGCCTTGAGCCTTGTACCTTGAGCCTTACCCTTGAACCTTGAGCCTTGAGCCATGAGCCTTAAGCCTTAAGCCTTGTGCCTTGAGCCTTGTGCCATGAGCCTTGAGCCTTGAACCTTGAGCCTTGATCATTGAACCTTGACTCTTGAACCTTGAGCCTTGAGCCTTGACTTTTGAGCCTTGACCCTTGAGCCGTGACCCATGAGCCTTGAGCTTTGAACCTTGAACCTTGATCCTTGTGCCTTGATCCTTGAGCCTTGAGCCTTGAGCCTTGAGCCTCGAGCCTTGAGCCTTGAGCCTTGAGCCTTGAGCCTTTAGCCTTGAGCCTTGAGCCTTGAACCTTGAGCCTTTACCCTTGAGCCTTTAGCCTAGATCCTTGAGCCTTGAGCCTTGAGCCTTGAGAGTTGAGCCTTGAGCCATGCGCCTTGACCCTTGAGCCTTGATCATTGAACCTTGACTCTTGAACCTTGAGCCTTGAGTCTTGAGCCTTGAATTTTGAGCCTTGACCCTTGAGCCGTGACCCTTGAGCCTTGACCTTTGAACTTTGAGCCTTGATACTTGTGCCTTGATCCTTGAGACTCTAGCCTTGAGCCTTGAGCCTTGAGCCTTGATCCTTGAGCCTTGAGCCTTGAGCCTTGAGCCTTGAGCCTTGAGCCTCGAGCCTTGAGCCTTGAGCCTTGAGCCTCGAGCCTTGAGCCTTGAGGCTTGAGCCTTTAGCCTTGAGCCTTGAGCCTTGAGCCTTGAGCCTTTACCCTTGAGCCTTTAGCCTAGATCCTTGAGCCTTAAGCCTTGAGCCTTGAGTCTTTAGCCTAGATCCTTGAGCCTTGAGCCTTGAGCCTTGAGCGTTGAGCCTTGAGCCATGCGCCTTGACCCTTGAGCCTTGATCATTGAACCTTGACTCTTGAACCTTGAGCCTTGAGCCTTGAGCCTTGAATTTTGAGCCTTGACCCTTGAGCCGTGACCCTTGAGTCTTGACCTTTGAACTTTGAGCCTTGATACTGGTGCCTTGATCCTTGAGACTCTAGCCTTGAGCCTTGAGCCTTGAGCCTTGAGCCTTGAGCCTTGAGCCTCGAGCCTTGAGCCTTGAGCCTTGAGCCTTGAACCTCGAGCCTTGAGCCTTGAGCCTTGAGCCTTGAGCCTTGAGCCTTGAGCCTTTAGCCTTGAGCCTTGAGCCTTGAGCCTTTACCCTTGAGCCTTTAGCCAAGATCCTTGAGCCTTGAGCCTTGAGCCTTGAGCCTTGAGCCTTGAGCCTTGAGCCTTGAGCCTTGAGCCTTGAGCCCTGAGCAGTGAGCCTTGAGCCTTGAGCCATGAGCCCTGAGAACTGAGCCTTGAGCCTTGAGCCTTGAACCTTGAGCTTTTTAAGTCTTGAGCCTCGAGCCTTGTGCCTTGAGCCTTGAGCCTTGAACCTTGAGCCTTGAGCTATGAGCCTTATGCCTTGTTCCTTGAGCCTTGAGCCATGAGCCTTGAGCCTTGAGCCCTGATCATTGAACCTTGACTCTTGAACCTTGAGCCTTGAGCCTTGACTTTTGAGCCTTGACCCTTGAGCCGTGACCCTTGAGCCCTGAGCTTTGAACCTTGAGCCTTAATACTTGTGCCTTGATCCTTGAGACTCTAGCCTTGAGCCTTGAGCCTTGAGACTTGAGGCTTGAGCCTTGAGGCTTGATCCTTGAGCCTTGAGCCGTGAGCCGTGAGCCCTTAGCCTTGGGCCTTGGGCCTTGAGCCTTTAGCCTAGAGCCTTGATCCTTGAGCGTTGAGCCTTGAGCGTTGAGCCTTGAGCCTGGAGCCTTGAGCCTTGAGCCCTGAGCCTTGAGCCTTGAGCCTTGAGCCTTGAGCCCTTAGCCTTGATCCTTGAGCCTTGAGCCTTGAACGTTGAGCTTTTTTAGCCTTGAGCCTTGAGCCTTGCGCCTTGAGCCTTGAGCCTTGAATCTTGAGCCTTGAGCCATGAGCCTTAGGCCTTAAGCCTTGTGCCTTGAGCCTTGAGCCATGGGCATTTAGCCTTGAACCTTGAGACTTGATCATTGAACCTTGACTCTTGAACCTTGAGCCTTGAGCCTTGAGCCTTGACTTTTGAGCCTTGACCCTTGAGCTGTGACCCTTGAGCCTTGATCTTTGAACCTTGAAACTTGATCCTTGTGCCTTGAGCCTTGAGCCTTGAGCCTTGAGCCTTGAGCCTTGAGCCTTTAGCCTTGAGCCTGGAGCCTTGAGCCTTGGGCCGTGAGCCCTGAGCCCTTAGCCTTGTGCCTCGGGCCTTGAGCCTTTAGGCTTTAGGCTTTAGCCTTTAGCCTTTAGCCTTGATCCTTGATCCTTGAGCCTTGAGCCTTGAGCCTTGAGCCTTGAGCCTTGAGCCTTGAGCCTTGAGCCTTGAGCCTTGAGCCTTGAGCCTTGAGCCTTGAGCCTTGAGCCTTGAGCCTTGAGCCTTGAGCCTTGTGCCATGAGCCTTGAGCCTTGAGCCATGAGCCTTGAGCCGTGAACCTTTAGCCTTGATCATTGAACCTTGACTCTTGAACCTTGAGCCTTGAGCCTTGAGCCTTGTGCCTTAACTTTTGAACCTTAACCCTTGAGCCGTGACCCTTGAGCCTTGAGCTTTTAACCTTGAGCCTTGATCCTTGAGCCTTGATCCTTGAGCCTTGAGCCATTAGCCATTAGCCTTGAGCCTTGAGGCTTGAACCTTGAGCCTTGAGCCTTGAGCCTTGAGCCTTGAACCTTAAGCCTTGAGCCTTGAGCCTTGAGCCTTGAGCCTGGAGCCTTGAGCCTTGAGCCCTGAGCCCTGAGCCTTGAGCCTTGAGCCTTTAGCCTTGAACGTTGTTCTTTTTAAGCCTTGAGCCTTGAGCCTTGTGCCTTGATCCATGAGCCTTAAGCCTTGTGCCTTGAGCCTTGAGCCATGAGCCTTGAGCCTTGAACCTTGAGCCTTGATCATTGAACCTTGACTCTTGAACTTTGAGCCTTGATCCATGAGCCTTAAGCCTTGTGCCTTGAGCCTTGAGCCATGAGCCTTGAGCCTTGAACCTTGAGCTTTGATCATTGAATCTTGACTCTTGAACTTTGAGCCTTGAGCCTTGAGCCTTAACTTTTGAGCCTTGACCCTTGAGCCGTGACCCTTGAGCCTTGACCTTTGAACCTTGAGCCTTGATCCTTGTGCATTGATCCTTGAGCCTTGAGCCTTGAGCCTTTAGCCTTGATCCTTGAGCATTGAGCCTTGTGCCTTGAGCCTTTAGCCTTGAGCCTTGAGCCTTGAGCCTTGAGCCTTGAGCCTTGAGCCGTGAGCCTTGAGCCTTGAGCCTTGAGCCTTGAGCCTTGACCCTTTAAACTTGAGCCTTGACTTTTGAGCCTTGACACTTAAACCTCGAGCGTTTAGCCTTGAGCCTCGAGCCTCGAGCCTTGAGCCTTGAGCCTTGAGCCTTGAGCCTTGAGCCTTGAGCCTTTAGCCTAGATCCTTGAGCCTTGAGCCTTGAGCCTTGAGCCTTGAGCCTTGAGCCTTGAGCCTTGAGCCTTGAGCGTTGAGCCTCGAGCGTTGAGCCTTGAGCCTTGAGCCTTGAGCCTTGAGCCTTGAGCCTTGAGCCTTGAGCCTTGAGCCTTGAGCCTTGAGCCTTGAGCCTTGAGCCTTGAGCCTTGAGCCTTGAGCCTTGAGCCTTGATATATGAGCCTTGACCCTTGAGCCTTGGGCCGTGAGCCCTAAGCCCTTAGCCTTGGACCTCGGGCCTTGAGCCTTTAGCCTTTAGCCTTTAGCCTTTAGCCTTGATCCTTGAGCCTTTAGCCTTTAGCCTTGATCCTTGAGCCTTGAGCCTTGAACCTTGAGCCTCGAGCCTTGAGCCTTGAGCCATGAGCCTTGAGCCTTGAGCCTTGAGCCTTGAGCCTTGCGCCTTGAGCCTTGAGCCTAGACCCTTTACCCTTGAGCCTTGACTTTTGAGCCTTGACCCTTGAACCTTGAGCCTTTAGCCTTGAGCCTGGAGCCTCGAGCCTCGAGCCTTGAACCTCGAGCCTCGATCCTTGAGCCTTGAGCCTTGAGCTTTGAGCCTTGAGCCTTGATCCTTGAGCCTTGAGCCTTGAGCGTTGAGCCTTGAGCCATGCGCCTTGACCCTTGAGCCTTGATCATTGAACCTTGACTCTTGAACCTTGAGCCTTGACCCTTGAATTTTGAGCCTTGACCCTTGAGCCGTGACCCTTGAGCCTTGACCTTTGAACCTTGAGCCTTGATACTTGTGCCTTGATCCTTGAGACTCTAGCCTTGAGCCTTGAGCCTTGAGCCTTGAGCCTTGAGCCTTGAGCCTTGAGCCTTGATCCTTGAGCCTTGAGCCTTGAGCCTTGAGCCTTGAGCCTTGAGCCTCGAGCCTTGAGCCTTGAGCCTTGAGCCTTGTGCCATGAGCCTTGAGCCTTGAGCCATGAGCCTTGAGCCTTGAGCCTTGATCATTGAACCTTGACTCTTGAACCTTGAGCCTTGAGCCTTGAGCCTTGTGCGTTAACTTTTGAACCTTAACCCTTGAGCCGTGACCCTTGAGCCTTGAGCTTTTAACCTTGAGCCTTGATCCTTGTGCCTTGATCCTTGTGCCTTGAGCCATTAGCCATTAGCCTTGAGCCTAGAGGCTTGAACCTTGAGCCATGAGCCTTGAGCCTTGAGCCTTGAACCTTAAGCCTTGAGCCTTGAGCCTTGAGCCTTGAGCCTTGAGCCTGGAGCCTTGAGCCCTGAGCCCTGAGCCTTGAGCCTTGAGCCTTGAGCCTTTAGCCTTGAACGTTGTGCTTTTTAAGCCTTGAGCCTTGAGCCTTGTGCCTTGATCCATGAGCCTTAAGCCTTGTGCCTTGAGCCTTGAGCCATGAGCCTTGAGCCTTGAACCTTGAGCCTTGATCATTGAACCTTGACTCTTGAACTTTGAGCCTTGATCCATGAGCCTTAAGCCATGTGCCTTGAGCCTTGAGCCATGAGCCTTGAGCCTTGAACCTTGAGCCTTGATCATTAAACCTTGACTCTTGAACTTTGAGCCTTGAGCCTTGAGCCTTAACTTTTGAGCCTTGACCCTTGAGCCATGACCCTTGAGCCTTGACCTTTGAACCTTGAGCCTTGATCCTTGTGCATTGATCCTTGAGCCTTGAGCCTTGATCCTTGAGCCTTTAGCCTTGAGCCTTGAGCCTTGTGCCTTGAGCCTTTAGCCTTGAGCCTTGAGCCTTGAGCCTTGAGCCTTGAGCCTTGACCCTTTAAACTTGAGCCTTGACTTTTGAGCCTTGACCCATAAACCTCGAGTGTTTAGCCTTGAGCCTCGAGCCTCGAGCCTCGAGCCTCGAGCCTTGAGCCTTGAGCCTTGAGCCTTTAGCCTAGATCCTTGAGCCTTGAGCCTTGAGCATTGAGCCTTGAGCCTTGAGCGTTGATCCTTGAGCGTTGAGCCTTGAGCGTTGAGCGTTGCGCCTTGAGCCTTGAGCCTTGAGCCTTGAGCCTTGAGCCTTGAGCCTTGAGCCTTGAGCCTTGAGCCTTGAGCCTTGAGCCTTGAGCCTTGAGCTTTGAGCCTTGACCCTTGGGCCGTGAGCCCTGAGCCCTTAGCCTTGGACCTCGGGCCTTGAGCCTTTAGCCTTTAGCCTTGATCCTTGAGCCTTGAGCCTTGAGCCTTGGGCCTTGAGCCTTGAGCCTTGAGCCTTAATTCTTGAGCCTTGAGCCTCGAGCCTTGAGCCTTGAGCCATGAGCCTTGAGCCTTGAGCCTTGAGCCATGAGCCTTGCGCCTTGAGCCTTGACTTTTGAGCCTTGACCCTTGAACCTTGAGCCTTTAGCCTTGAGCCTGGAGCCTGGAGCCTCGAGTCTTGAACGTCGAGCCTCGATCCTTGAGCCTTGAGCCTTGAGCCTTGAACCTTGAGCCTTGAGCCTTGAGCCTTGAGCCTTGAGCCTTGAGCCTTGAGCGTTGAGCCTTGAGCCATGCGCCTTGACCCTTGAGCCTTGATCATTGAACCTTGACTCTTGAACCTTGAGCCTTGAGCCTTGAATTTTGAGCCTTGACCCTTGAGTCGTGACCCTTGAGCCTTGACCTTTGAACCTTGAGCCTTGATACTTGTGCCTTGATCCTTGAGACTCTAGCCTTGAGCCTTGAGCCGTGAGCCATGAGCCCTTAGCCTTGGGCCTTGGGCCTTGATCCTTTAGCCTTGAGCCTTGATCCTTGAGCATTGAGCCTTGAGCCTTGAACCTTGAGCGTTGAGCCTTAAGCGTTGAGGCTTGAGCCTTGAGCCTTGAGCCTTGAGCCTTGAGCCTTGAGCCTTGAGCCTTGAGCCTTGAGCCTTGAGCCTTGAGCCCTGAGCCCTGAGCCCTGAGCCTTGAGCCTTGAGACTTGAGCCCTGAGCGTTGAGCCTTGAACGTTGAGCTTTTTAAGCCTTGAGCCTTGAGCCTTGTACCTTGAGCCTTACCCTTGAACCTTGAGCCTTGAGCCATGAGCCTTAAGCCTTAAGCCTTAAGCCTTGTTCCTTGAGCCTTGAGCCATGAGCCTTGAGCCTTGAACCTTGAGCCTTGATCATTGAACCTTGACTCTTGAACCTTGAGCCTTGAGCCTTGAGCCTTGACTTTTGAGCCTTGACCCTTGAGTCGTGACCCTTGAGCCTTGAGCTTTGAACCTTGAACCTTGATCCTTGTGCCTTGATCCTTGAGCCTTGACCCTTTAAACTTTACCCTTTAAACTTGAGCCTTGACTTTTGTGCCTTGACCCTTAAACCTCGAGCGTTTAGCCTTGAGCCTCGAGCCTCGAGCCTCGAGCCTTGAGCCTCGAGCCTCGAGCCTTGAGCCTTGAGCCTTGAGCCTTGAGCCTTGATCCTTTAGCCTAGATCCTTGAGCCTTGAGCCTTGAGCCTTGAGCGTTGATCCTTGAGCGTTGAGCCTTGAGCGTTGAGCGTTGAGCGTTGAGCCTTGAGCCTTGAGCCTTAAGCCTTGAGCCTTGAGCCTTGAGCCTTGAGCCTTGAGCCTTGAGCCTTGAGCCATGAGCCTTGAGCCTTGAGCCTTGAGCCATGAGCCTTGCGCCTTGAGCCTTGACTTTTGAGCCTTGACCCTTGAACCTTGAGCCTTTAGCCTTGAGCCTGGAGCCTGGAGCCTCGAGTCTTGAACGTCGAGCCTCGATCCTTGAGCCTTGAGCCTTGAGCCTTGAGCCTTGAGCCTTGAGCCTTGAGCCTTGAGCCTTGAGCGTTGAGCCTTGAGCCATGCGCCTTGACCCTTGAGCCTTGATCATTGAACCTTGACTCTTGAACCTTGAGCCTTGAGCCTTGAATTTTGAGCCTTGACCCTTGAGTCGTGACCCTTGAGCCTTGACCTTTGAACCTTGAGCCTTGATACTTGTGCCTTGATCCTTGAGACTCTAGCCTTGAGCCTTGAGCCGTGAGCCATGAGCCCTTAGCCTTGGGCCTTGGGCCTTGATCCTTTAGCCTTGAGCCTTGATCCTTGAGCATTGAGCCTTGAGCCTTGAATCTTGAGCGTTGAGCCTTAAGCGTTGAGGCTTGAGCCTTGAGCCTTGAGCCTTGAGCCTTGAGCCTTGAGCCTTGAGCCTTGAGCCTTGAGCCTTGAGCCCTGAGCCCTGAGCCCTGAGCCTTGAGCCTTGAGACTTGAGCCCTGAGCGTTGAGCCTTGAACGTTGAGCTTTTTAAGCCTTGAGCCTTGAGCCTTGTACCTTGAGCCTTACCCTTGAACCTTGAGCCTTGAGCCATGAGCCTTAAGCCTTAAGCCTTAAGCCTTGTTCCTTGAGCCTTGAGCCATGAGCCTTGAGCCTTGAACCTTGAGCCTTGATCATTGAACCTTGACTCTTGAACCTTGAGCCTTGAGCCTTGAGCCTTGAGCCTTGACTTTTGAGCCTTGACCCTTGAGTCGTGACCCTTGAGCCTTGAGCTTTGAACCTTGAACCTTGATCCTTGTGCCTTGATCCTTGAGCCTTGACCCTTTAAACTTTACCCTTTAAACTTGAGCCTTGACTTTTGTGCCTTGACCCATAAACCTCGAGCGTTTAGCCTTGAGCCTCGAGCCTCGAGCCTCGAGCCTTGAGCCTCGAGCCTCGAGCCTTGAGCCTTGAGCCTTGAGCCTTGATCCTTTAGCCTAGATCCTTGAGCCTTGAGCCTTGAGCCTTGAGCGTTGATCCTTGAGCGTTGAGCCTTGAGCGTTGAGCGTTGAGCGTTGAGCCTTGAGCCTTGAGCCTTGAGCCTTAAGCCTTGAGCCTTGAGCCTTGAGCCTTGAGCCTTGAGCCTTGAGCCTTGAGCCTTGAGCCTTGAGCCTTGAGCCTTGAGCCTTGACCCTTGAGCCTTGGGCCGTGAGCCCTGAGCCCTTAGCCTTGGACCTCGGGCCTTGAGCCTTTAGCCTTTAGCCTTTAGCCTTGATCCTTGAGCCTTGAGCCTTGAGCCTTGAGCCTTGAGCCTTGAGCCTTGAGCCTTAATTCTTGAGCCTTGAGCCTTGAGCCTTGAGCCTTGAGCCATGAGCCTTGAGCCTTGAGCCTTGAGCCTTGCGCCTTGAGCCTTGAGCCTAGACCCTTTACCCTTGAGCCTTGACTTTTGAGCCTTGACCCTTGAACCTTGAGCCTTTAGCCTTGAGCCTTGAGCCTCGAGCCTTGAACCTCGAGCCTCGATCCTTGAGCCTTGAGCCTTGAGCCTTGAGCCTTGAGCCTTGAGCCTTGAGCCATGCGCCTTGACCCTTGAGCCTTGATCATTGAACCTTGACTCTGGAACCTTGAGCCTTGAGCCTTGAATTTTGTCCCTTGAGCCTTGAGCCGTGACCCTTGAGCCTTGACTTTTGAACCTTGAGCCTTGATACTTGTGCCTTGATCCTTGAGACTCTAGCCTTGAGCCTTGAGCCTTGAGCCGTGAGCCGTGAGCCCTTAGCCTTGGGCCTTGGGCCTTGATCCTTTAGCCTTGAGCCTTGATCCTTGAGCCTTGAGCCTTGAGCCTTGAACCTTGAGCGTTGAGCCTTGAGCGTTGAGGCTTGACCCCTGAGCCTTGAGCCTTGAGCCTTGAGCCTTGAGCCTTGAGCCTTGAGCCTTGAGCCTTGAGCCTTGAGCCCTGAGCCCTGAGCCTTGAGCCTTGAGACTTGAGCCCTGAGCGTTGAGCCTTGAACGTTGAGCTTTTTAAGCCTTGAGCCTTGAGCCTTGTACCTTGAGCCTTACCCTTGAACCTTGAGCCTTGAGCCATGAGCCTTAAGCCTTAAGCCTTATTCCTTGAGCCATGAGCCTTGAGCCTTGAACCTTGAGCCTTGATCATTGAACCTTGACTCTTGAACCTTGAGCCTTGAGCCTTGACTTTGAGCCTTGACCCTTGAGCCGTGACCCTTGAGCCTTGAGCTTTGAACCTTGAACCTTGATCCTTGTGCCTTGATCCTTGAGCCTTGAGCCTTGAGCCTTGAGCCTTGAGCCTTGAGCCTGGAGCCTTGAGCCTGAAGCCTTGAGCCTCGAGCCTTGAGCCTCGAGCCTTGACCCTCGAGCCTTGAGCCTCGAGCCTTGAGCCTTGAGCCTTGAGCCTTTACCCTTGAGCCTTTAGCCTAGATCCTTGAGCATTGAGCCTTGAGCCATGAGCCTTGAGCCTTGAGCCGTGAGCCTTGAGCCTTGAGCCCTGAGCGTTGAGCCTTGAGCCTTGAGCCATGAGCCCTGAGCACTGACCCTTGAGCCTTGAGCCTTGAACCTTGAGCTTTTTAAGTCTTGAGCCTCGAGCCTTGTGCCTTGAGCCTTTAGCTATGAGCCATATGCCTTGTTCCTTGAGCCTTGAGCCATGATCCTTGAGCCTTGAGACTTGAACCTTTAGCCTTGAACCTTGAGCTTTGAGCTTGAGCCTTGAGCCTGGAGCCTTGAGCCTTGAGCCTTGTGCCATGAGCCTTGAGCCTTGAGCCGTGAGCCTTGAGCCGTGAACCTTTAGCCTTGATCATTGAACCTTGACTCTTGAACCTTGAGCCTTGAGCCTTGAGCCTTGAGCCTTAACTTTTGAACCTTGACCCTTGAGCCGTGACCCTTGAGCCTTGAGCTTCTAACCTTGAGCCTTGATCCTTGTGCCTTGATCCGTGAGCCTTGAGCCATTAGCCTTGAGCCTTGAGGCTTCAACTTGAGCCTTGAGCGTTGAGCCTTGAGCCTTGAGCCTGGAGCCTTGAGCCTTGAACCCTGAGCCCTGAGCCTTGAGCCTTGAGCCTCGAGCCTTGAGCATTGAGCCTTGAGCCTCGAGCCTTGAGCGTTGAGCCTTGAGCCTTGAGCCTTGAGCCTTGAGCCTTGAGCCTTGCGCCTTGAGCCATGAACCTTGAGCCATGAACCTTTAGCCTTGATCATTGAACCTTGACTCTTGAACCTTGAGCCTTGAGCCTTGAGCCTTGATACTTGTTCCTTGATCCTTGAGACTCTAGCCTTGAGCCTTGAGCCTTGAGCCGTGAGCCATGAGCCCTTAGCCTTGGGCCTTGGGCCTTGATCCTTTAGCCTTGAGCCTTGATCCTTGAACCTTGAGCCTTGAGCCTTGAATCTTGAGCGTTGAGCCTTGAGCGTTGAGGCTTGACCCTTGAGCCTTGAGCCTTGAGCCTTGAGCCTTGAGCCCTGAGCCCTGAGCCTTGAGCCTTGAGACTTGAGCCCTGAGCGTTGAGCCTTGAACGTTGAGCTTTTTAAGCCTTGAGCCTTGAGCCTTGTACCTTGAGCCTTACCCTTGAACCTTGAGCCTTGAGCCATGAGCCTTAAGCCTTAAGCCTTATTCCTTGATCCCTGAGCCATGAGCCTTGAGCCTTGAACCTTGAGCCTTGATCATTGAACCTTGACTCTTGAACCTTGAGCCTTGAGCCTTGAGCCTTGACTTTTGAGCCTTGACCCTTGAGCCGTGACCCTTGAGCCTTGAGCTTTGAACCTTGAACCTTGATCCTTGTGCCTTGATCCTTGAGCCTTGAGCCTTGAGCCTTGAGCGTTGAGCCTTGAGCCTGGAGCCTTGAGCCTCGAGCCATGAGCCTCGAGCCTTGACCCTCGAGCCTTGAGCCTCGAGCCTTGAGCCTTGAGCCTTGAGCCTTGAGCCTTTACCCTTGAGCCTTTAGCCTAGATCCTTGAGCCTTGAGCCTTGAGCCATGAGCCTTGAGCCTTGAGCCGTGAGCCTTGAGCCTTGAGCCCTGAGCATTGAGCCTTGAGCCTTGAGCCATGAGCCCTGAGCACTGACCCTTGAGCCTTGAGCCTTGAACCTTGAGCTTTTTAAGTCTTGAGCCTCGAGCCTTGTGCCTTGAGCCTTGAGCCTTTAGCTATGAGCCTTATGCCTTGTTCCTTGAGCCTTGAGCCATGATCCTTGAGCCTTGAGACTTGAACCTTTAGCCTTGAACCTTGAGCTTTGAGCTTGAGCCTTGAGCCTTGAGCCTTGAGCCTTGAGCCTTGTGCCATGAGCCTTGAGCCTTGAGCCATGAGTCTTGAGCCGTGAACCTTTAGCCTTGATCATTGAACCTTGACTCTTGAACCTTGAGCCTTGAGCCTTGAGCCTTAACTTTTGAACCTTGACCCTTGAGCCGTGACCCTTGAGCCTTGAGCTTCTAACCTTGAGCCTTGATCCTTGTGCCTTGATCCGTGAGCCTTGAGCCATTAGCCTTAAGCCTTGAGGCTTTAACTTGAGCCTTGAGCCTTGAGCCTTGAGCCTTGAGCCTTGAGCCTTGAGCCTTGAGCCTTGAACCTTGAGCCTTGAGCCTTGAGCCTTGAGCCTTGAGCCTTGAGCCTTGAGCCTTGAGCCTGGAGCCTTGAGCCTTGAACCCTGAGCCCTGAGCCTTGAGCCTTGAGCCTCGAGCCTTGAGCGTTGAGCCTTGAGCCTCGAGCCTTGAGCGTTGAGCCTTGAGCGTTGAGCTTTGAGCCTTGAGCCTTGTGCCTTGAGCCTTGAGCCATGAACCTTGAGCCATGAACCTTTAGCCTTGATCATTGAACCTTGACTCTTGAACCTTGAGCCTTGAGCCTTGAGCCTTAACTTTTGAACCTTGACCCTTAAGCCGTGACCCTTGAGCCTTGAGCTTCTAACCTTGAGCCTTGATCCTTGTGCCTTGATCCGTGAGCCTTGAGCCATTAGCCTTAAGCCTTGAGGCTTTAACCTTGAGCCTTGAGCCTTGAGCCTTGAGCCTTGAGCCTTGAACCTTTAGCCTTGAGCCTTGAGCCTTGAGCCTTGAGCCGTGACCCTTGAGCCTTGAGCCCTGAGCCCTGAGCCTTGAGCCTTGAGCCTTGACTTTTGAGCCTTAACCCTTCAGCCGTGACCCTTGAGCCTTGAGCTTTGAACCTTGAATCTTGATCCTTGTGCCTTGATCCTTGAGGCTTGAGCCTTGAGCCTTGAGCCTTGAGCCCTGAGCCCTGAGCCCTGAGCCTTGGGCCTTGATCCTTGATCCTTTGGCCTTTAGCCTTGACCCTTGAGCCTTGAGCCTTGAGCCTTGAGCCTTGAGCCTTGAGCCTAGATCCTTGAGCCTTGACCCTTAGTCTTTAGCCTTGAGCCTTGAGCCTTGTGCCTTGTGCCTTGAGCCTTGAGCCTTGAGCCTTGAGCCTTGAGCCTTTGAGCCTTGAGCCTTGAGCCTTGAGCCTTGAGCCTTGATCCTTGAGCCTTGAGCGTTGGGCCTTGAGCATTGGGCATTGCGCCTTGAGCCTTGAGCCTTGAGCCTTGAGCCTTGAGCCTTGAACCTTGAGCCTTGAGCCTTGAGCCTTGAGCCTTGCGCCTTGAGCCTTTAGCCTTGAGCCTTGAGTCTTGAGCCTTGTGCCATGAGCCTTGAGCGATGAGCCTTGAGCCTTGACCCTTTACCCTTGAGCCTTGACTTTTGAGCCTTGACCCTTGAGCCTTGAGCCTTTAGCCATGAGCCTTGAGCCTTGAGCCTTGAGCCGAGCCTTGAGCCTTGAGCCTTTAGCCTAGATCCTTGAGCCTAAAGCCTTGAGCCTTGAGCCTTGAGCCTTGAGCCTTGAGCCTTGAACGTTGAGCTTTTTAAACCTTGAGCCTTGAGGCTTGTGCCTTGAGCCTTGAGCCTTGCCCTTGAACCTTCAGCCTTGAGCCATGAGCCTTAAGCCTTAAGCCTTAAGCCTTGTGCCTTGAGCCTTGAGCCATGAGCCATGAGCCATGAGCCTTGAGCCTTGAACCTTGAGCCTTGATCATTGAACCTTGACCCTTGAACCTTGAGCCTTGAGCCTTGAGCCTTGACTTTTGAGCCTTGAGCCTTGATCCTTGAGCCTTGAGCCTTGAGCCTTGAGCCTTGAGCCTTGAGCGTTGAGCGTTGAGCATTGAGCCTAGAGCCTTGGGCCTTGAGCCTTGAGCCTTGAGCCTTGAACCTTGAGCCTTGAGCCTTGAGCCTAGAGCCTTGAGACATGAGCCTTGATCCTTTAGCCTTCAGCTTATGCCTTGTGCCTTGTGCCTTGTTCCTTGAGCCTTGAGCCTTGAGCCTTGTGCGTTGAGCCTTGAGCGTTGAGCGTTGAGCCTTGAGCCTTGAGCGCTGAGCGTTGCGCCTTGGGCCTTGGGCCTTGAGCCTTGAGCCTTGAGCCTTGAGCCTTGAGTCTAGAGCCTAGAGCCTTGAGACTTGAGCCTTGAACCTTGAGCCTTGAGCCTTGACTTTTGAGCCTTGACCCTTGAGCCGTGACCCTTGAGCCTTGAGCCTTGAGCCTTGAGCTTTGAACCTTGTGCCTTGATCCTTGAGACTTGAGCCTTGAGCCTTGACTTTTGAGCCTTGAGCCGTGACACTTGAGACTTCAGCTTTGAACCTTGAACCTTGATCCTTGTGCCTTGATGCTGGAGCCTTGAGCCTTGAGCCTTGAGCCTTGAGCCTTGAGCCTTGAGCCTTGAGCCTTGAGCCTTGAGCCTTTAGCCTTTAGCCTTTAGCCTTGATCCTTGAGCCTTGAGCCTTGAGCGTTCAGCCTTGATCCTTTAGCCCTGAGCCCTGAGCCCTGAGCCTAGAGCCTTGAGCCTTGAAGGTTGAGCTTTTTAAGCCTTGAGTCTTGTGCCTTGAGCCTTGAGCCTTGAACCTTGAGCCTTGAGCCATGAGCCTTAGGCCTTAAACCTTGTACCTTGAGCCTCGAGCAATGACCCTTGAGCCTTGAACCTTGAGCCTTGATCATTGAACCTTGACTCTTGAACCTTGAGCCTTGAGCCCTGAGCCTTGACTTTTGAGCCTTGACTTTTGAGCCTTGACCCTTGAGCCGTGACCCTTGAGCCTTGAGCTTTGAACCTTGAACCTTGATCCTTGTGCCTTGATCCTTGAGACTTGAGCCTTGAGCCTTGAGCCTTGAGCCTTGAGCCTTGAGCCTTGAACGTTGTGCTTTTTAAGCCTTGAGCCTTGTTCCTTGAGCCTTGAGCCTTGAACCTTGAGCCTTGAGCTACGAGCCTTAGGACTTAAGCCTTGTGCCTTGAGCCTTGAGCAATGAGCCTTGAACCTTGAGCCTTGATCATTGAACCTTGAGCCTTGAGCCTTGAGCCTTGACTTTGTAGCCTTGACCCTTGAGCCGTGACCATTGAGCCTTGAGCCTTGAACCTTGAATCTTGATCCTTGTGCCTTGATCCTTGAGTCTTGAGCCTTGAGCCTTGAGCCTTGAGCCTTGAGCCTTGAGCCTTGAGCCTTGAGCCTTGAGCCTTGAGCCTTGAGCCTTGAGCCTTGCGCCTTGAGCCTTTAGCCTTGAGCCTTGAGGCTTGAGCCTTATGCCATGAGCCTTGAGTGATGAGCCTTGAGCCTTGAGCTTTGAACCTTGAATCTTGATCCTTGTGCCTTGATCCTTGAGACTTGAGCCTTGAGCCTTGAGCCTTGAGCCTTGAGCCTTGAGCCTTGAGCCTTGGGCCTTGAGCCTTATGCCTTTAGCCTTTAGCCTTTAGCCTTTAGCCTTTAGCCTTGATCCTTGAGCCTTGAGCCTTGAGCGTTGAGCCTTGATCCTTTAGCCTTGAGCCCCGAGCCTAGAGCCTTGAGCCTTGAGCCTTGAACGTTGAGCTTTTTAAGCGTTGAGTCTTGTACCTTGAGCCTTGAGCCTTGAAC
Organism: Calendula officinalis; assembly: GCA_963853835.1. NCBI lineage: Eukaryota > Viridiplantae > Streptophyta > Magnoliopsida > Asterales > Asteraceae > Calendula > Calendula officinalis. The sequence goes on from OY970833.1 coordinate 11,354,435, forward strand.
CTTGAGCCTTGAGCCATGAGCCTTAGGCCTTAAACCTTGTGCCTTGAGCCTCGAGTAATGAGCCTTGAGCCTTGAACCTTGAGCCTTGATCATTGAACCTTGACTCTTGAACCTTGAGCCTTGAGCCCTGATCCTTGACTTTTGAGCCTTGACCATTGAGCCGTGACCCTTGAGCCTTGAGCTTTGAACCTTGAACCTTGATACTTGTGCCTTGAGACTTGAGACTTGAGCCTTGAGCCTTGAGCCTTGAGCCTTGAGCCTTGAGCCTTGAGCCTTGAACGTTGAGCTTTTTAAGCCTGGAGCCTTGAGCCTTGTGCCTTGAGCCTTGAGCCTTGAACCTTGAGCCTTGAGCCATGAGCCTTAGGACTTAAGCCTTGTGCCTTGAGCCTTGAGCAATGAGCCTTGAGCCTTGAACCTTGAGCCTTGATCATTGAACCTTGAGCCTTGAACCTTGAGCCTTGACTTTTGAGCCTTAACCCTTCAGCCGTGACCCTTGAGCCTTGAGCTTTGAACCTTGAATCTTGATCCTTGTGCCTTGATCCTTGAGGCTTGAGCCTTGAGCCTTGAGCCTTGAGCCTGGAGCCTTGAGCCTTGAGCCTTGAGCCTTGAGCCCTGAGCCCTGAGCCTTGGGCCTTGATCCTTTGGCCTTTAGCCTTGACCCTTGAGCCTTGAGCCTTGAGCCTTGAGCCTAGATCCTTGAGCCTTGACCCTTAGTCTTTAGCCTTGAGCCTTGAGCCTTGTGCCTTGTGCCTTGAGCCTTGAGCCTTGAGCCTTGAGCCTTGAGCCTTGAGCCTTTGAGCCTTGAGCCTTGAGCCTTGAGCCTTGATCCTTGAGCCTTGAGCATTGGGCCTTGAGCATTGGGCATTGCGCCTTGAGCCTTGAGCCTTGAGCCTTGAGCCTTGAGCCTTGAGCCTTGCGCCTTGAGCGTTTAGCCTTGAGCCTTGAGTCTTGAGCCTTGTGCCATGAGCCTTGAGCGATGAGCCTTGAGCCTTGACCCTTTACCCTTGAGCCTTTAGCCATGAGCCTTGAGCCTTGAGCCTTGAGCCTTGAGCCTTGAACCTTGAGCCTTGATCATTGAACCTTGACCCTTGAACCTTGAGCCTTGAGCCTTGAGCCTTGACTTTTGAGCCTTGATCCTTGATCCTTGAGCCTTGAGCCTTGAGCCTTGAGCCTTGAGCGTTGAGCGTTGAGCATTGAGCCTAGAGCCTTGGGCCTTGAGCCTTGAGCCTTGAGCCTTGAACCTTGAGCCTTGAGCCTAGAGCCTTGAGACATGAGCCTTGAGCCTTTAGCCTTCAGCTTATGCCTTGTGCCTTATGCCTTGTGCCTTGTTCCTTGAGCCTTGAGCCTTGAGCCTTGTGCGTTGAGCCTTGAGCGTTGAGCGTTGAGCCTTGAGCCTTGAGCGCTGAGCGTTGCGCCTTGGGCCTTGGGCATTGAGCCTTGAGCCTTGAGCCTTGAGCATTGAGCCTTGAGCCTAGAGCCTTGAGACTTGAGCCTTGAACCTTGAGCCTTGAGCCTTGACTTTTGAGCCTTGACCCTTGAGCCGTGACCCTTGAGCCTTGAGCCTTGAGCTTTGAACCTTGTGCCTTGATCCTTGAGACTTGAGCCTTGAGCCTTGACTTTTGAGCCTTGAGCCGTGACACTTGAGACTTGAGCTTTGAACCTTGAACCTTGATCCTTGTGCCTTGATGCTGGAGCCTTGAGCCTTGAGCCTTGAGCCTTGAGCCTTGAGCCTTGAGCCTTGAGCCTTGAGCCTTGAGCCTTGAGCCTTGAGCCTTGAGCCTTGAGCCTTGAGCCTTTAGCCTTGATCCTTGAGCCTTGAGCCCTGAGCCCTCAGCCTAGAGCCTTGAGCCTTGAAGGTTGAGCTTTTTAAGCCTTGAGTCTTGTGCCTTGAGCCTTGAGCCTTGAACCTTTAGCCTTGAGCCAAGAGCCTTAGGCCTTAAACCTTGTGCCTTGAGCCTCGAGCAATGAGCCTTGAGCCTTGAACCTTGAGCCTTGATCATTGAACCTTGACTCTTGAACCTTGAGCCTTGAGCCCTGAGCCTTGACTTTTGAGCCTTGACTTTTGAGCCTTGACCCTTGAGCCGTGACCCTTGAGCCTTGAGCTTTGAACCTTGAACCTTGATCCTTGTGCCTTGATCCTTGAGACTTGAGCCTTGATCCTTGAGCCTTGAACGTTGAGCTTTTTAAGCCTTGAGCCTTGTTCCTTGAGCCTTGAGCCTTGAACCTTGAGCCTTGAGCCATGAGCCTTAGGACTTAAGCCTTGTGCCTTGAGCCATGAGCAATGAGCCTTGAACCTTGAGCTTTGATCATTGAACCTTGAGCCTTGAGCCTTGACTTTGTAGCCTTGACCCTTGAGCCATTACCATTGAGCCTTGAGCTTTGAACCTTGAATCTTGATCCTTGTGCCTTGATCCTTGAGTCTTGAGCCTTGAGCCTTGAGCCTATAGCCTTGCGCCTTGAGCCTTTAGCCTTGAGCCTTGAGTCTTGAGCCTTGTGCCATGAGGCTTGAGCGATGAGCCTTGATCCTTGACCCTTTACCCTTGAGCCTTTACTTTTGAGCCTTGACCCTTGAGCCTTGAGCCTTTAGCCATGAGCCTTGAGCCTTGAGCCTTGAGCCGAGCCTTGAGCCTTGAGCCTTGAGCCTTGAGCCATTAGCCTAGATCCTTGAGCCTTAAGCCTTGAGCCTTGAGCCTTGAGCCTTGAGCCTTGAGCCTTGAGCCTTGAGCCTTGAGCCTTGAGCCTAGAGCCTTGAGCCTTGAGCCTTGAGCCTTTAGCCTTGAGCCTTGAGCCTTGAGCCTTGTGCCTTGAGCCTTGAGCCTTCAGCCTTGAGCCTTGTGCCTTGTGCCTTGAGCCTTGAGCCTTGAGCCTTGAGCCTTCAGCCTTGAGCCTTGAGCCTTGATCCTTGAGCCTTGAGCCTTGAGCCTTTAGCCTTAACCCTTGAGACTTGACTTTTGAGCCTTCGGCCTTGAGCCTTATGTCTTGAGCATTGGGCATTGAGCCTTGAGCCTAGAGCCTTGAGCCTTGAACCTTGAGCCTTGAGCCTTGAACCTTGAGCCTTGAGCCTTGACCCTTGTGCCTTGAGCCTTGAGCCTTGAGCCTTGACCCTTGTGCCTTGTGCCTTGAGCCTTGAGCCTTGAGCCTAATTGAGCCTTGAGCCTTGAGCCTTGTGCCTTGAGCCTTGAGCCTTGAGCCTTGAGCCTTGAGCCTTGAGCCTTGAGCCTTGAGCCTTGAGCCTTGAGCCTTGAGCCTTGAGCCTTGAGCCTTGATCCTTGAGCCTTGAGCCTTGAGCCTTTAGCCTTAACCCTTGAGCCTTGACTTTTGAGCCTCGTCCCATGAACTATGAGCCTTTAGCCGTGAGCCTTGAGACTTGAGCCCCTTGAGCCTTCAGCCTTGAGCCTTGAGCCTTAAGCCTGGAGCCTTGAGCCTTGAGCCTTGAGCCTTGAGCCTTGAGCCTTGAGCCTTGAGCCTTATGTCTTGAGCATTGGGCATTGAGCCTTGAGCCTTGAGCCTTGAGCCTTGAGCCTTGAGCCTTTAGCCTTGAGCCTTGAGCCTTGAACCTTGAGCCTTGAGCCTCTATCCTTGAGCTTTGAGCCATGAGCCTTGAACCTTGAGCCTTGATCGTTGAACCTTGACTCTTGAACCTTGAGCCTTAAGCCTTGACTTTTGAGCCTTGACCCTTGAGTCGTGACCCTTGAGCCTTGAGCCTTGACCCTTGTGCCTTGATCCTTGAGACTTTAGCCTTAAGCCTTGAGCCTTGAACCTTGAGCCATGAGCCCTGAGCCTTAGGCCTTGAGCCTTGGGCCTTGAGCCTTGGGCCTTGAGCCTTGGGCCTTGAGCCTTGAGCCTTGAGCCATGAGACTTGAGCCTTGAGCCTTTAGCCTTGAGCCTTGAGCCTTGTGCCTTGTGCCTTGAGCCTTGAGCCTTGAGCCTTGAGCCTTGAGCCTTGAGCCTTGAGCCTTGAGCCTTGAGCCTTGAGCCTTGACCCTTGAGCCTTGAGCCTTGAGCCTTGACCCTTGAGTCTTGAGCCTTGAGCCTTGATCCTTGAGCCTTGAGCCTTGAGCATTGGGCATTTTGAGCCTTGAGCCTTGAGCCTTGAGCCTAGACCCTTACGCCTTGAGCCATTAGCCTTGAGCCTTGAGTCTTGAGCCTTGTGCCTTGAGCCTTGAGCCATGAGCCTTGAGCCTTGACCTTTTACCCTTGAGCCTTGACTTTTGAGCCTTGACCCTTGAACCTTGAGCCTTTAGCCATGAGCCTTGAGCCTTGAGCCTTGAGCCTTGATCCTTGAGCCTTGAGCCTTGAGCCTTGAGCCTTGAGCCTTGAGCCTTGTGCCTTGAGCCTTCAGCCTTCAGCCTTGAGCCTTGTGCCTTGTGCCTTGAGCCTTGAGCCTTGAGCCTTGTGCCTTGTGCCTTGATCCTTGAGCCTTGGGCCTTGTGTCTTGAGCCTTGAGCCTTCAGCCTTAAGCCTTGAGCCTAGAGCCTAGAGCCTTGTGCCTTGAGCCTTGAGCCTTTAGCCTTGAGCCTTGAGTCTTGAGCCTTGTGCCTTGAGCCTTGAGCCATGAGCCTTGAGCCTTGACCTTTTACCCTTGAGCCTTGACTTTTGAGCCTTGACTCTTGAACCTTGAGCCTTTAGCCATGAGCCTTGAGCCTTGAGCCTTGATGGTTGAGCCTTATGTCTTGAGCATTAGGCCTTGAGCCTTGAGCCTTGAGCCTTGAACCTTGAGCCTTGAGCCTTGAGCCTTGATCCTTGATCCTTGAGTGTTGAGAGAGCCTTGAGCCTTGAGCCTTGAGCCTTGAGCCTTGAGCCTTGAGCCTTGAGCCTTTAGCCTTGAGCCTTGAGCCTTGTGCCTTGTGCCTTGTGCCTTGAGCCTTGAGCCTTGAGCCTTGTGCCTTGTGCCTTGTGCCTTGAGCCTTGAGCCTTGAGCCTTGAGCCTTGATCCTTGAGCCTTAAGCCTTGAGCCTTGAGCCTTAAGCCTTTAGCCTTAACCCTTGAGCCTTGACTTTTGAGCCTTGTCCCATGATCTATGAGCCTATGGCTTAATGTTGAATCATGAAGAGAACAATGCTTCTAGACTGATCAACTGGAAGAAAACTAAAAAGACATCTACTGGCATGGCTCTAATTGTTAAACAGGCCTATACTGTAACTAAGCCAGATGAGCCAGAAGACAGTCTTGAAGATGTTGAGGCAGAAGAACTGGAAACTCAAATGGCTCTCATGTCCATGAAGCTGGATCAGTTGAAAAATAAGAGGCTTGGTGTTAGCTCTTCCAATACTGACCCCAAATCTGGTCTATGCTACAGATGTGGAAAGCCTGGTCATATTGCAGCCAACTGTCAAACAAAGTCTTCTGAAACTGATCAGAATGAAAAAATTGCATACCGTGCTAAACGGTATAGGGACAAGTATGTGAAGTTGAAGGCAAGGAGCAAGGGAAAGGGTGCTAGTGGAAGTGGAGCACCTCATCAAGCACTTTACTCTGAGGCCTGGATGGATGAAGACCTCAGTGATGATGAGGAAGAGGTTGAAAATAAAGCCTTCATGGCTTTCACTGAAGAAGATTTGAAAAGCACTTTTGAGAGAGATCTCAAAGAAGCTGAGAAAATGAGCATCCATAGTGATTGGGATTCTACTCAGTTGTACAAGGTGAGTGCCTTTCAAACTTACTCTTTTGAATGAAAAAGAAATTTTTTTGAGTATATGATTGTTGATCTTAAAACTTTAGTACAGAGAGAAAAAGCTTTAAAACTTACAATCTTACAACTAGAAAAAGTAAATAATGAAAATTTAGATAAATTAGCAAGATTAAAAGATTTGGAACTTGTTTTCTTAAACTTACAAGATATAAATCAAAGATTAGCTGATAAAGCACATTTACATAAATTGGAAAAAGAAAAATTTGAAAATCAATGTAAATCATGGGGAAATGCTTCTATCAATCTAAATAAATGTTTAAATCAACAATTTCCTGAAAATGGGAGGGATGCACTTGGTGTGAATCCTCAGTTTAAAAATAGAAATAATTTTACTGATTTATTTGAAGAATTCAATCACTCAAAGCCTGTTAATTTTGTAAAATCCAAAACTTTTTGTGAAATTAGTTGTCAAACTGATTCAGATGATGAGGATAAAAACATTTCTGGCCAAGTTTAACCTATTGGTCCCTCTATCTGTTCTAAGTGCTATACTGAATTACAATATCAAAGTATTGAATTTCCTGCTACAGAAAATTCTGATACTGACATCAATGTAGATCAGTATGACACTTCAGCTGTTCCACTGTTTGAAGTATTATTTTATGTCATTCCTTACTCTGAAAATACTATTTTGAACACCTTGGAAACAACTACTTCCTCTAAAAAGACTCATGTTGAAGTTGCAAGCACATCTGAATCAAATACTCAGAAATCTATAGAACCTGTTAAAGTGTTGAAATTGCAACATCAGGTTAAACCTACAATACTTTCAACAGGTTCCAAAAATGGTAAAGGAACTAAGGGTAAGCAAAAGCAAAAACAGCCAACTTTACCAGTCAAAAAGAAAAATTCATCTTCCAAAAAGACTGTTAAAAAGGAAATTCAACCTCCAATTAAAAATGATAAAAATAGTCTTTTGAAAACCATTGGTGATCAAATCAAATATTTAACTCAGAAATTTGCAAACTGACACATACTGATCAACCAAACCATAAACAATTTTCTAAAATTCCTTATGAAAACATGTTTAGAAATAGACCTAGAAAATGTTACAGATGTCACCATACAGGTCATAAAGGAGATGAATGTAGAACTAATCTCTCTAATCCTAGGTACTCAGTACCAAAGAAAAAGGGAATCCGAAGTCAGTGCCACAAAATACTACCAATACTGGTTATTCCAAAGTCAGTGCCACAAAAGACTACCAAAGTCAGTGATACTGACTCCCTCTAAAACAGAGATTAAAAAGGATAACAATGTTAACCCTTCCAAAGGTCCCATTTTTAAATGGGTTCCTAAAAGGAACTAATCCTTATTTTGTGTCTTGTGCAGGGTGATAGAAAATGGTACCTTGATAGTGGCTGCTCAAGACACATGACTGGCAGTATGGAGTACCTTCAGCATTACACACCAGAGAAGGGTCCTTCTGTCAGGTTTGGGGATGACTCCATAGGGAAAACAAGAGGATATGGGGAAATCAAAGCTGGCAACATCACTTTTAAAAGAGCTGCCCATGTAGAAGGTCTTAAACACAATCTGCTCAGTATCAGTCAGATGTGTGATGATGACAAGGAAGCTAGATTCAGAAAGATTGCTGGCATCATATACAATAAAAGAGGACAACCTGTTCTCATTGCCAGAAGAGAAAAAGATTTATATGTGGTTAATCTTTCAGAAATTGACCCCATCATCCGTGTGTGCCTGCTGTCTAAAGTCAATCCAGAACTGAACTGGATGTGGCACAAGAAACTTTCTCACATCAACTTCAGGAATATTAATGAACTTAGTATGAAGAAGTTGGTGAGAGGGTTGCCCACAATTACTTATTCAAAAGATAAGTTATGCTCAGCATGTGAAATGGGCAAGCAGAAGAAGAGTTCATTTAAATCAAAAGTAAACCACTCTATTAATGAACCCTTAGCAATGATACATATGGATCTTTTTGGCCCCACACCATCTATGGGCAAAAAGGTCTATACCTTGGTCTTGGTTGATGAATTCTCAAGATATACTTGGGTCATCTTCCTCAAGACAAAATCAGATGCTACCACAGAAATCATTGCTTTTATCAAGAGAGAAGAACTGCAAAAGGGTACCAAGGTCAAACAACTAAGAAGTGAACATGTACTGAATTTAAAAATTCAGTATTAGCAAATTTCTGTGCAGAAAAAGGAATTTTACAAAATTACTCTGCAGCCTACACACCACAACAAAATGGTGTTGTAGAAAGAAAGAAAAGGACATTGATTGAAGCTGCAAGAACTTTGTTATGCCATGTTGGACTGGCACTGAGCTTCTGGGCTGAAGCTGTAAACTGTGCCAACTTTACTCAAAATAGAGCAACAATAGTCCAGAGACATCTCAAGACTCCTTATGAGCTATATCATGGCATAATTCCTAATGTGGAGTACTTCCACATCTTTGGGAGCAAATGCTTTATTCTCAGTACTAAGCAAAATCTCAACAAGTTTGCTCCCAAAGCAAATGAAGGTATTTTTATGGGATACTCACCACACTCCAAAGCCTTCAGAGTGTATATACTCTCCACAAAGGTGATTGATAAATCTATCCATGTTACTTTTGATGAACACATGGATGAGCATTCTACTTCAGCAAAGGAGGACATAAGTGAAATTGAAACCCTATGTAATCCAGAAAACTCCAATGCTGAACAACCCAAAAGTCACCCATATCATGCATGGTACACATGATATGAGTGATGATGATCAAGATTTCACTCAATATGCTAAAAATTCAACAAATACGGAAGTTCCCAACACTGAAAACTTCAACACTGACTCTGCAAATCTTGATCTAAATCATTCCACCTATGAAGATGGAGAAACTTCAAATCCATGAATGGAACCTCACTTAAATCTGCAAAATGAAGAAACCAGCAATCTTGAGCAGTCCAATACTGAATCAAACTCGAACCAGTATGAGACTGGCAACCCCTCAGTCTAGCAAGAAGTTATTGATCCTACTTCAAATGCTACCTTTGGATCAAATCTAAGGGAACACAGAGACCATCCTCATACAAATATCATTGGTCCTGTTGAAGAAGGAGTTCAAACAACACGAAAACTGACTTTTGAACCCCAAGCTACTGCAAACTTTTGTCTCTTTTCAAGTTTCTTATCTACCATTGAACCAAAGAAGGCTGATGAAGCCTTACTAGATGAAGACTGGGTAGAAGCTATGCAAGATGAGCTTACAGAATTTGAAAGAAACAAAGTTTGGAACTTAGTACCACCCCCTCCTGGCAAAACTTTCATTGGTACTAAGTGGGTAGTCTGAAATAAAATGGACAAAGATGGTGTTGTAATCAGGAACAAAGCTAGACTGGTTGCTCAGGGATACAGGCAAGAAGAAGGAATTGACTATGATAAAACCTGTGCACCTTTTGCAAGAATTGAAGCAATTAGGCTATATCTTGCATATGCAGCCTTGAAGAACTTCAAGGTTTATCAAATGGATGTCAAGAGTGCCTTTTTAAATGGAAAACTGCAAGAGGAAGTTTATGTTAAACAACCACCAGGTTTTGTTGATCCTAAATTTCCTAATTATGTTTTCAAGCTTGATAAAGCCTTGTATGGGCTCAAACAAGCTCCAAGAGCCTGGTATGATACCCTGCCTGAGTACTTAATTGAAAATAAATTTACTCGTGGTAAAATTGATAAAACATTATTTTCAAAAAGAAAAGGGTCTGACATCTTACTCATTCAGATATATGTGGATGATATTATCTTTGGCTCCACTGACAAGTCAATGTGTGACTGGTTTTCAAAGATTATGTCATCTCAGTATCAGATGAGTATGATGGGAGAACTTACTTATTTTCTAGGTTTACAAGTGAATCAAAAGCCTGAAGGCACCTTTATAAATCAAAGTAAGTATGTGCATGATATGCTAAAGAAATATAAATTTGAAAACTTATCTTCTATGCACACCCCTATGAGTACTCAGGATAAAATTAGTAAGGATGAAACTGGTAAACCAGTATGTCAATCCACATACCGAGGTATGATTGGTTCCTTACTCTACTTAACAGCTAGCAAGCCTGATATCATGTTTGCAACATGTTTGTGTGCTCGGTATCAGGCTGATCCCAAAGAATCTCACATGAAAGCTGTTAAGAGAATTTTTAGATATTTATCTGGTACTCCTAATATGGGTCTTTGGTATCCCAAAGATTTAAATTTTGATCTTGAAGGGTACAAAGATGCAGATTATGCAGGATGCAGGTTAGACAGAAAAAGCACAAGTGGAGGATGCCAATTCCTTGGTGGAAGATTAGTTGGCTGGTCATCCAAGAAACAAAATTCAGTAGCCACTTCAACTGCAGAAGCTGAATATGTGGCTGCAGGAAGTTGTTGTGCTCAACTTTTATGGATGCAGTATCAACTCATGGACTATGGATTCAATTTCAACAACACACCCATTCATTGTGATAACAAGAGTGATCTTGCTATCACTGAAAATCCAGTACATCATTCAAGAACAAAGCACATTGATATCAGACACCACTTTATCCGAGATAATGTGGAAAAGGGTAAGGTTCAGCTAGATTATGTACCAACAGAGGACCAATTGGCTGATGTATTTACTAAACCTTGTTAGTGATTTACGGATTAATCAAAGTAAAACGCAGCGGAAAATAAATATAAATAACCAATAACGGATCTACATATTGACAATCTAATTAAGCATAAAATAACAAAGAGTTTAGTATGAAGATCATACCCTTGAAGCCTTTGATTACACCAATGAATGAGGATGAAGAACTCCAAGAATTCAAGGTAGAATTCCTCTAATGGTATCCACACTACACCATATCAAGAACACCAATTGGGATGCTAGTCCCTTGGTCAAAAATCAAAACCGAACCACAACTAAATTGTGAATGTTTTGTTTTGTTTTGTTGAATCTTGACGTAAGAAATGAGCATTCAAAGAAAAACTAAACAAGGTTTTCTTTTCTTTTCACCCTATGTCGTACGTGGATTCCAAACAAAAAAAAGGGAGAGCTCCTCCAATTGAAGCTGCGGCCGTGAATGGGGAGGAGGAGGATTAGGGTTAGTAAACTTGCTCCCTAATCTAAGTATATATTCCCTAATTACAAGTTAGGAGATATGACACTTAGCCCCTTGTATTTTTGATTCTTTAGATTACTCACTAATACGTTTTAACTTAACAATTAATTAAAACATAACTAGTCAAATAATCACAGTTTATATAAATAATATAATTACCCTAATTATATTATATATATTAAATGGTGTTTGGTGTATAAGTGTGTGACTCTTTAGGCTCACATACGTCTAGCCATATAACTATATGTTATGAACGTGAAGCATATTCCAACAGCTCCCACTTGCGCACGTCATAACAATCAAGTAGTTATACAAGCAAAGGTTAGAGTCTAGCAACCCGCCAATGCCCCTAGAAGTACATGAGTGAGTTTCAGAAAAGTCCAGGTTCAAAGTTTTTCAATCAGTTATCCTTTTGTTACTGATACCATGTTGAATTTTAGACAAGGATTAATGTCAATCTAAAATTTCAACGATTCTGTTTCTCGATCTATACATTGAAGTAGATTACCAAACCAATCAAGATTCATCTTGATTACCTTTGGGTACGGCCGTACAAGCATCTATTCAAATCATCGAGGGGCCCAGTAGTATCTAATCCAAACATGTGGCGGAACAAATTCTTTATTGATTACACGTGTTTGATATACGCTTAATGACAAACCCGAGGATGGTTGTTATAGCAGCCTTATTCAGGTCAGCGTTTAACCACATCAAAGTTTGGCACTCCACATACACAAATCAGCTTGCATCTCAAGTCAGAGGATAAGCGACAAAGCCTTTGTGAGATTCACTTGTGACATAAATCCAGGAAGTGATTTCTCATAGGTTGGGTCAGTCCAATTGTGCATCACAATGAACAACATGTGAGTTTGATTTCATCATCCTTAGTCATACTAAGATGATGTCATCAATGCCCTCATATTTGTCTTAATAATATTCCCATATTATTAATATGACAATGGACAATTTAGAATATAAAACACAGTAAATATTTAAGGATGTAAACATGCAAATATAGAACACAGTAGATATTCATATAAAAATGATCATATCAAATATATCAATTTATTCCAATATAAAATGCTCACCGTTCCATTATCCAAATACTAAAACAGATTTACATGAAACTACTAGCTTGTCGAAGTCCAATGTTCCATTCATATCCAATATGTTTGGTACAAGACATTGAGTTCGATAAACTGTCAGCTAGTTAGTTATCTGTTTGAATTTTAAGAGTACGAATTTCACATATCTCGATAAATCATTCGAATGTAGTGAACCTTCGTAAATAGGATCTAGCGTCATCACGACCTATTTCAAAACCAGTATAAGTATAGCAAGTATACTTAGTTTCAGTTTGGTATCTCCACCATAGCCATGGAGCAAATATCCAGTAAGGTCCCCTAAGGAAGTTACATTTGGCCTAGTGTTCCTTACAGCGTACGTGATGAATGGAATACCCGATTCATAGGGGATTACATTCATTCGCTTCACCACATCAGGTGTGGAAGGTCCTTGAGTCTCACTCAAGTTTACATTGTGTGGCATACGAGGACTTCCTCGTTTGGGAGTACCATTCTAAACCGTTTAGAATTTTGTCAATGTAAGCACTTTGACTTCAACCAATTAGCCGCTTTGATCTATAATTATAGATCTTTACTCCAAGTATGTATGTCGTATCCCTACAATCCTTCATGTCAAAACATTTTCCAAGCCAGGATTTTCATCTTGTAGCATTGGTATATTGTTTCACATGAGTGGCATGTCATCAACATGTATGACTTTGAGAAACGATAATGCTCCCACTAGCCTTCATATATACACATGCTCAGTTAGGGTTTTAGGTGAAACAAACGTTTTGATTTCATCATTAACCAAATCTCATAGTCATAGTACACTACTTTGACTAAAAGAATCCTAATGTCTTTAGTAACAGACGAGAAGGTTTCATCATTGTCAATCCAGTAGGATTGAGTGTAACCTTTTATTACTAGAAGAGCTTTATAGGTGTGTATATTTTCATCCATGTTAACAGTCCTACTGTTTTGAGAAGGATCAACTAAGTTCAAAACTTGATTGTCTCTCATGGATTTCATTTTCGCATTCATAGTTTCAAGTCATTTTTCAAATTCAAAATTCGATAATGCAACTTGATAGTTAGGGGGTTCATTATGATCCTCAAAACTTTACTCCTCGGCATCGACATAAATCTATATCGTTCAGGTGCATGAGGTGTCCTTGCGGACCTACGAATGGGAACAACATCATCCTGTGGTCCAACATCTATATGTCCAGCCTCAGAATGATATTTGCTAGTGTTACCAGAAGGTTGTGTATCTTCACTTTGAATCTTGTCAAAGTCTATAGTGCTCCCACTTGCTTTGTGAAATGAGACTGTTCTCAAGAAACTCAGCATACCGAGTAACAACAATTTGTTCTCAGTTGGGAAGTAAAATAGTAACGAAGATATACTTGATAGATATTGGCTCAAGTTTGTTCGGCATGTCTCGTTCCACGAGATCCTCACAACCCCAAATCTTCAAGTAAGACAAATTAGGGACTTTCCCACGCCATATCTCATATGGTGTCTTTTTAACCTTTTGGTCGGAACCATATTAAGTATTCGAGCAGCAGACTTCAGTGCATGCCCTCAAAAAGGATAGTGTAAGAGTAGTAGGACTCATCATAGACCGAACCATGTCATACAGGGTCCGATATCTCCTTCCAGACGCACCATTATCTTGTGGAGTGTATGGAGGAGTGAATTGTGAGACAATCTCACGATGTGTGGGATGATCCAGAAACTCTTGACTCATGTACTTTCACCCTCAATCAGGACTGAAAGCCTTTGTTGTCTTGCCGAGTTGATTTTATACTTTTACTTAAGAAAGCTTTGAACGTTTCAAAGATTTCATGTTTATGTTTAATCAAGTAAACATAACCATAGCGACTGATATCATTAAAGCTTCCATGTTGATGTTTAATCAAGTAAACATAACCACATCGAATGATATCATCAGTGAAAGTAGGTGGCACCTTCCCTAGTCTTAGTTCTAAAAGGGCCATATACATCTGTATGTATGAGTCCATGTAGATTTTTAGCTCTTTCGCCAACATGGGAGAAAAGCTTTCTTGTTATCTTTCCATAATATACAAGAGAGGCATTTTGAATGATTCATAATCATTTGTAAAGAAGCCCGTCGAGTTGTAGTATCAAAATGCGTTTCTTGTTTATGTGGAAAAGATGACGATGCTCTTGGTAAGTAGAATCTAAACCAATTTGGATTCTTTAGTGCTACATTTGTATATAGAACTATCGTTTGAATTAGGATCACGCATATTAATTTAAAATATACTATTACAAGGAATAGTTATAAAAAATGTTATTTTTCATAAAACAAAATATCATAATCCATTATTCAACAAACGATAAAGCTAAACCATGCATAATTGACAATTGTTCAAAACAATAATTAACGCATTAGGAAGGATAAGATCACAGCTTCCATTCATTTAGCTTTCTACTTCACATTCAATCTTGCACATTTGTGAAAATGTGAGTTCCACAACTAGTGTCATACACTCAAGATTTATCAAGAAAAGTATAGAGTTCTATAATGAAGATACCTAATGTGCTAACTAGAACACATTTGTCCTTCATCAACTCTGCCAAGTAGGCAGGACAATTCCTCCTTCAATGGCCAGTTTCATCGCAATGATGGCAATAAATATCCTTTGCAGGGTGCTCCTTTTTAGCAGGTGGGGGAATCATATGTTTGGAAAAGTAAACTAGCTTACCCTTACATAGACTCTTTCCTTGTGCTTGCGGTTTACCTTCCCTGATTGCTAGAAAAGTATTAGGTAACACTTGCTCAACCAGTTTTACCATAGCATGTTATCAACGATTGTCTTCCCCATGCTATGTACTTTTAAAACACTTTTCAAACCGGTCATAGTCCTTGGATAGTGAGATAAGAATCAAGCTCATTCCAAGAACTTGTGGTAAGGGGTAACCAAGACGTTCCATTTGATCAAGATAGCATTGCACATTCAAGATGTAAGTGTTAACTGATTGGCCGTCCTCCTGATTGCAAGCGTGGAATGCTTTAACTGTTTTGAACAGTTCAAGTTCTGCCTTTTGTTGACATATCATTTTCAACTCGCTTATCATGTCATATGCTGTGAGTTCCTCGAAGTACTTTCGAATCTCGGGGTTCATGCTCACAAGCATAGGAGTACTTGGTGTTCGTAAACGTTTCGGT
Organism: Calendula officinalis; assembly: GCA_963853835.1. Classification (NCBI taxonomy): domain Eukaryota; kingdom Viridiplantae; phylum Streptophyta; class Magnoliopsida; order Asterales; family Asteraceae; genus Calendula; species Calendula officinalis. Next base: position 11,369,481 of record OY970833.1, read on the forward strand.
AAAGGCTTGACGAACAGCAGCAGAATCACTGACAGTTGGTGCCTCAAGTAAGGCCTCTTATAGGTGTATCAACTTTCTTATCTCTATGGACAATCCTTAGAGTTCGATATCAGTAGATAAAGTTGATATTAGTCAGTTTCAGTTTTCAAGAACTGATTTTTGAGTGGAGATACTTAGGTTTTGATGTTGTTGTTATCTGTATAACACACAAAGTTCAAAAAATAGTATTTTCAATAATAATTTCTTTTAAAAAATTAACTACCCAATTAATTTAATTAAAAGCCAAGATCCTCATTGATTTCTATCATCACATCAGTTGATCTGCTAGTAATGATAGATCCAATAGGTAGGTGACGATCAACAATTGCATTACAAGTGCAACTCTTAGAGTTATGGGACTTCATGGCACCTAGTGAACAAGCATCTAGGGTCAAGTGGCTTGTTTGTCGCATCTTTGCCACGTGTCAAGGTCTCACCGTTAACTCGATTAAGTCATCCAATGTGAACTCATGTCAAAATAAATCTAGGTCTCACGCGTAGACAATAATGACCTCGGAACTAAATTCAAACCATGTCTCACGTGAATTTAAAAGTAGAAGGAAGTGATTTCAACCGATTGGACGGCGTGACTTAAATTTTAGGTATGAAATTTTAAGAAAAATTTATTTAAGATATGAATGAATCATGTACTTCATTCATACCACTTCATAAGTGGATTTAATAAGCGGTAAAAACGTTTTAGCGATTATTAAATTATAAGTTTCAAATCATATTTAAACTTTTGTTTTAATCTCAAAAACACGTTTAGATTAAAGAGTAATCATCAATGATTAACAAGTTATCATAGATGATTAAAATTTTGGATGTTTTAATGTTTGTGTTTCAAAAATCATATTTTTAGTTGTTTATTATTTGTATCATATAGAAATTATATCACAACCACAAACATATAATAAAACATGCATCACAATTTGTGCAAAACCTCGACCGATGATAACCTAAGTTCGGTCACGTGAGTCATCACGAAGGACCGAAGGTTCAAGATAGGGGACGGGCCAACATGAACCCGAGCGGGCCTACATAAACCCAATGGGCTCCCACTTGCTCTAATACATTCTTGAGCAAGTAGAAACCAAATTTTGTGAAAAAATGCAATCTGCCAGGAAATTCCAGCAGACTTTGAAGCCCGGAAAGTCACTGAAGGAATCCTCGTTGGTCTTCCCTTCCTTCTTGAAAGTTGTAGCCTACGACTTTGCAAGCATTTTAGTCTTTTGAATCACCCAAAACGGAGTCCGTATGCTCCTGGAAAACCTGTTTTCGTACAGCCCTCGCGTCGGTGACGGAAATTTGTTGTTTTCTTCATTTTTCTTCAATCTTGGTCAAACAATTTACAATACAAAAAATAATGAAATACAACCTATTCTGTTACTTTTACATTGACAAATTGCCTCAAAAAAATGGCACCAAAATAAAAATAAAAAATTAAAATTACAACATCGCCAAAAACCACGGCTTTTCCAAACAAACAACCAATCCAAGCATTCAACTCAATCACAAACGGTCTAGGTTTTCATCGATTTTGCACAATCAATCAACATTTGACTAGGTTTTGGCTTGGTATATGGCAAAAATACATGTTTTGCTATATGATAAATTAACAATTAAAATAAAATTCCAAGCCAAATAATATAAAAAATTCAATAAACAAGATTAATTTTTTATTTAGGTTTTGTAACTAGTAGCAATTAGGGTTCCAAAAAATCAAATTTTTAACCCAATTTTAATAAAATTTCGAAAATTAAAAAAAAAAAAAAACAAAGAACCCTAGGGTTCTTTTCATTCCGTTCACACCTCTTGGGGCCAAAAATTCGGATTTTGCTACTTTTTACAAAAAACTTGCTAATTAAATCATCAATATGATGACTCGTGATACCACTGTTAGTGATTTACGGTTTAATCAAAGTAAAACGCAGCGGAAAATAAATATAAATCACTAATAACGGATATACATATTGACAATCTAATTAAGCATAAATTAACAAAGAGTTTAGTATGAAGATCATACCCTTGAAGCCTTTGATCACACCAACGAATGAGGATGAAGAACTCCAAGAATTCAAGGTAGAATTCCTCTAATGGTATCCACACTACACCATATCAAGAACACCAATTGGGATGCTAGTCCTTTGATCAAGAATCAAAACCAAACCACAACTAAATTGTGAATGTTTTGTTTTGTTGAATCTTGACGTAAGCAATGAGCATTCAAAGAAAAACTAAACAAGGTTTTCTTTTCTTTTCACACTATGTCGTACGTGGATTCCAAACAAAAAAAGGGAGAGCTCCTCCAATTGAAGCTGCGGCCGTGAATGGGGAGGAGGATGATTAGGGTTAGTAAACTTGCTCCCTAATCTAAGTATATATTCCTTAATTACAAGTTAGGAGATATGACACTTAGCCCCTTGTACTTTTGATTCTTTAGATTACTCACTAATACGTTTTAACTTAACAATTAATTAAAACATAACTAGTCAAGTAATCATAGTTTATATAAATAATATAATTACCCTAATTATATTATATATATTAAATGGTGTTTGGTGTATAAGTGTGTGACCCTTTATGCTCACATACGTCTAGCCATATAACTATATGTTATGAACGTGAAGCATATTCCAACAAACCTCTCTCAGAAGAAAGGTTTATGTACTTACTAGGACAATTGGGCATGCTCAACCCTTGAAATTATTTTTGTCCAAAAAAAATTCTTTCCTATACTGATGTTTCAGTATTGACCCAATACTGACTCTTTCAGTATAGCTCGTCTGTTATATTATTTTTAATTTTTGTAAATTTTTTATTGATTTATACATTAAACTAAATGTTTTTATTATTTTTTTTAATTTTTTTTAATTTAATTTTTTTTAACCCTAATTCAGTATTAGGAGTCCTGGAGTTTAACACTGATTTCAAAATCTCATACTCCCCAACGGTTACTTTCCTTAATAGAAAAGTTACCGTTGGAATAAGATAATGCTGTCATTTCGCCGTTTTTACTTCCCAATACTGCAATCATTTCCAATTAAGAGTATAAATAATCATTTTCTTCAAATTTAAATCATTTTCTCTATTATTTACTCTCTTACTCTTAAATTTCTCTCTGAGATTAACATTTTTTTTACTCTCCATTTGCAAGCAAACTTCAAATCTTAATCACAGATTCAAATGGCAAACTTTCAATTCATTGCTCCAGATTTTGTCGCACCAGCTCAAAATTTCCAAAGAGATGAACTTCCTAAGTTCACAAGGAATAATATAACTGCAAATTTCGAGATTCCTCAAGGTTGGGTATGCCCTCAATTTCAACAAATGATTACATATCCCAGGCATTGCCCAATCGCGAATGCTCTTCAAGCGTCACCCAGAGCAATCTATCCATCAATGCTGTGTGAATTTTGGTACTCTGCTATTCTGGACTCACCAGATATGATTGCGGGATGGGTAATTCGAGATCAACGAAGAGCTTTTGTTTCCACTGAAATCATTAGGCGGGGTCTTCAACTTCCTGCACATGTTGAATATGATGAATTTGTTGATCGTGATACTGCACGCTCAGTACTGCCGCTTCTTGGAAGACAGAGGACAACGGGAACAATAAAAAGACATGAATTTGGTCCTATTTGGTGGATTATGATTTCAACAATCATACGGTGTATGACTCATAAAACAGGAGCACTTGATCAAATCAATGACTTTGGAATGCAGATGGTACATGCTATGTATCACAACAGGCAGATTGATTATGCAAGATGGATATTTAATGAGTTTGCATCTCAAGTTCAAGCAAGACAAAGGAATCCTAATGTTCCTTTTTGCAGGTTTTTATCAATCATCTTCCAAAATTCCATGCCAGATGATATGTATGATAATTTTGATGGAGTTAGAGCTGATCTTCCTCTAATCCATGAAAAGATATTCTTTCATCAGCCCAGGGAAGATGAACCACCTCTCAGTGCCACAATGTTAGCAATTGCAGAGGCTCATATAAATGATGATGAACATGAAGATGATAATGATGCAGATGATGATAATGATGATGATGATGCAAATGACAATCATGATATTGAGATGGAGGATGTTCCACCCTCTCCAGTCCAAGAACCAGAACCTGATGTTCCCAATACTGCATCAGCTATTGATACTAAAGAACATCCATTGATAATAAGAAAAAGGGTTAGAAGAAGGTTGAGTCCAGTCACCATGGTTGCACTGTCCACAGACTCAGTGTTGCATAGTTTACATCCAACACAGACCCCTTCTGTAGAAGAACAACATCACATTTCCTCTCATGCTGAACTTCCAAAACCTGAACAAGTTCACATTGCTCAACCACCACCAATCATTGAACCACATGTTCCATTGGATGTTGAGATTTCTTATGAGCAACAAATTATGGAAGCAGAAGCACAACCAACAGAACAACAAAATCTGGAAGGTGCTGGAGGTTCAAATCAACACACAAATGATCCAGCACCTATCTCTGTTGAAGCAAGAAGGGAATCTGACAAAGCCTCGGGTATAAATATCTAATAAAGCCTTCAAACTTCTATATATATTATTTTTTTTTCAAAACCAAGAGACTAAGTATTGGCCTGTACCAACTCAATACTGACCAAAGTCAAACGATTTTTTTTAAAATATATATTCTCTTTAGGCCAACATAGTTAGCCCACTGCTACTATGAAATATTCCTACACTGAGCACAATAAGATCATTGCCAGCCTACAGTTGTCTTAACATATAAAAAGACAATGGTGGTTGATGTCACTCTGACACCCACTGGTACTGCTTTTATCATACCCAATTTATGTTAAATTGGACAACATGATTTAAGAAATGATCACAAACCCTAAAGCTACACTATCCAAATAAAACTCATGGGTTTTAAGCCACATTTCTATTATCACTCTAAAACCGAGTGATAAACATTGAAACAACAAAGAAGCATATCCCAGGCTTCGTTTTCCTTTACCCAAACCTTTTCAGCATACTTGACTTATCCTACACTGAGCTACTACACATCACAGTCACCTATACTGAAAATCTTCTTACACATGCTATGCACAAGTCAACAATATTTCATTAAATACCAGATGAAATACAGACTTCAAAAACTCTGTTTAAATGATTTTAGTATTAAACAACAACACAATTCTATCTGATAAGCCATTCCTTTCTAACCAGTTACTATTTTTTATTTCTTTAGCACCATCAGTGCAGGGTACTCATGTTCACTAGGCTCAAATGGAAGAGGTTTCTCTGCACACAATCATGCAGCAAATCCTGGCAATGCAACAAACACAGACTACCATACTGGCCATGATGGAAACCATGAGTAATGAAATTGATTCATTAAAAGAATCAGTTGCACTACTTCAACAACAACAACAACCTCCACTATCTCCACACTCTCAACACAGTGGAGGAAATGATGATCAAGGAGGTGATGATACTGAGCCCAGACAATCACCACCAAATGAAGATCAACATGGTGATACTGATGTTGCTACTGAACCCCCGCCTTCCCCCATTCATGATGATACTCCAGGGGATGCAGGTGGTGATACTGAACCTCTTACCTCCCCATCCAATGATAACAATAAGGGGGAGAAGAGACAAAGAGAAGATGAGGTTGATCAACCTGAGCCATCTGCTCAGGGGGAGAAAAGAAGTAAACTAAGTGAAGATCAACCTCCACATCAATCACTGCAAACCACCAATACTGAACCTCTAAGGTTTCAGTATGAAAGAAGAAGACAAAGTGGTAGATTAGTCTTGGAACAACATCAGTCTGAGCCATCTGCTCAGGGGGAGACTGATACTGATCAACAACTGCAGGCTCAGCATGAGAACAACCTGCAAATAACTGTATACATGCCATTTGTGTGGCCCATCTCCACAATCATCAGAAGACAACCTCCTCTTCCTCTCAATACAAACTCTCCTTCTGAAGACTCTGAAGACAATATAGTGGTGCATGCAAAAAGAAGAAGAGCAGTAAATGTCGTGCAAACTTCAGAATCATCAGAGGATTCCAATCCCTTAATCAGAAGAAGAAGCCAGTCCAGTCATGAACATGCTCCAATACTGACCACACTGCAAACTGAACGACAAACAAGAACTGTTCCATCAACATCCAAGCCTGACAAAAGAAAGAAGGATATTGAGCTTGAACTAAATATTCTTCACCAAAGAACTCTTTATAAAGAAAACAGGCTTGAAATTCTAAGAAGCAAAAGGTATTTCCGAGTAAGAGACATATGCAGGATTAGCTTTGATGTCATAGAATCTACAATCAAAGCAGATACTGAAGAAGGCACAATTTATGTTATATGCTACGGTGAATACCGTCCTCCACTCAAAATCCTTGTTCATGACATACAAGATCTAGGACTACAAGATTGGACAAAACTGATTAACATTGTTCACAGCATGGTGGCTAAAACATCTGCAGTGAACATAATCTTTGATGAAGTATGTGTAAACGTCCAAGTATGCTATGAGAAACGGATCCTAGATCAAGATGAGTATAGAAAATTTTATGTGATGACTCAAACTTTCAAGAAGGACATTCCTGATTGTCTATACACGTACAAGAATTTCTTCAAGGTCCCACAAGGGGTAGTCTTTCAAAATCAGAGGAGCATTTTATATCCTCCTGGCTATATGTATGTTGATACTGAAGACAATGAATGTTTTATCTATGAAAGTCAACTCATGAGGATTCCTATTAGTCATTTAATAGGATTGAAATGGATGATCAAAAGGAGAGAAGATGCCTGGTTTAGAAAAAAAATCATCAGTACACTGAGTCAAATATTTGATGAGCTAAAGAGGTCTGTGGAATTTGCAGAAGTCAAACAGGAGACCTTCTATGAAATAGAAGTGTTAAAAAGAAGATGAAAGAAGAAGACTCTGCAACCTTTTGTTTTATTTATCTTACTTCTCTTTGTAATATTGTCTTGTTATCATTAGATAGGGGGAGATTGTTAAGGCAAAAAGCGTTACCCCTTTGGATCTTAAGATAACAAGACAACCTAGACTAGCTTAGAATAGTATATAGAATAAATTAGCTAAGTCTTGGTCCAATACTGAGTAGACAGTTTTGGTCACTCAATATTGGAACTCAGTATTGACATCCAATACTGCGTACAAGGACTGAGTAAACATTTCCTTGTTTACTTGGCCAGATCAAATCCCTTTGATCTCGGCCACTTTCCTTTTCCAGTCCTTCAGTTACTCCTTGCCTCTTTTGTAAGATCTCTGTATCAGTATAAATAGAGATCACTTGGCAAAGGGAGTACTCACCAATTTACGCTTTCACATATAAACATATTGTAATTGATCAGTGGTATTGCTATTCTGCAGCATACCACACTTAGTGGAATTATACATTTGACTCTAATATTTTGTTAATCACTTTAATTGTCTTAAGTTCAATTAATCTATCAATTATACTATCAATCCAGGGTTGTTGTGACCTAACACTCACGATCCACAAGATATCAACGGAAAGCTCGGAATGTAAATTACAAGAGACGAGAAGGCACAAGATCGGGATTCTATCCCGAAGCAGGTCAAAATCCGTCGACAAGGCAGACGACAGAATCTACCAGAAAGTCAATATGTTTTAGAACTCGTTTTTAGTAATTTACAAGTCAAGCAGGCCTGAAATGGAGACCCGAGCCAAAAGTTATGGCCTTTTAAGTAAAGCCCCTTTCAATTTTGCTTATAACACCTAGACCGTAATTGGGCTCACGATCCACAAGATATCAACGAAAAGCTCGGAACGTAAAGTATAAGAATCGAGAAGGCACGGGATCGTGATTCTATGCCGAAGCAGGTCGAAATCCGTCGAGAAGGCAGATGACAGAATCTGCCAGAAAGTGAATTTGTTTTAAAACCCGTTTTTAATAATTTACAAGTCAAGTAGGCATGAAACGGAGACCCGTGCCAAAAGATATGGCCTTTTCATTAAGCCCCTTTCGATTCTGCCGGTAACTCCTAGACCGTAACTGGGGTCACGATCTACAAGATATCACGGAAAGCTCGGAATGTAAACTACAAAAGTCGAGAAGGCTCGAGATCATGATTCTGTGCCGAAGCAGGTCAAAATCCGTCGAGAATGCAGATGACAGAATCTGCCAGAAAGTGAATATATTTTAAAACCCGTTTTTAATAATTTACAAGTCAAGTAGGCATGAAACGGAGACCCGAACCAAAAGTTATGGCCTTTTCATTAAGCCCCTTTCGATTCGGCCTGTAACTCCTAGACCGTAACTGGGCTCACGATCCACAAGATATCACAGATAGCTTTGAATCTAAACTACAAAAGTTTAGAAGGCACGAGATCATGATTCTGTCCCGAAGCAGGTCCAAATCCGTTGAGAAGGCAGATGACAGAATCTGCCAGAAAGTGAATTTGTTTTAAAACCCGTTTTTAATAATTTAGAAGTCAAGTAGGCTTGAAACGGAGACCCGAGCCAAAAGTTATGGCATTTTCAGTAAAGCCCCTTTCGATTCTGCCTGTAACTCCTAGAGCGTAACTGGGCTCACGATCCACAAGATGTTAACGCAAAGCTTAGAACGTAAACTACAAGAGACGAGAAGGCACGAGATCGTAATTCTATGCCGAAGCAGGTCAAAATCCGTCGAGAAGGCAGATGAAAGAATCTCCAGGAATGTGAATTTATTTTAAAACCCGTTTTAAATAATCTACAAGTCAAGTAGGCATGAAATGGAGACCCAAGCCAAAACTTATGGCCTTTTCAGTAAAGCCCCTTTCGATTTTGCTTGTAACTCCTAGACCATAAATGAGCTCACGATCCATAAGATATCAACAGAAAGCTCAGAATGTAAACTACAAAAGTCGAGAAGGCACGGGATCGTGATTCTGTCCCGAAACAGGTCAAAAACTGTCAAGAAGGCAGATGATAGAATCTTCCAGAAAGTGAATTTGTTTTAAAACTCGTTTTTAATAATTTACATGTCAAGTAGGCCTGAAACGGAGACCCAAGCCCTAAGTTATGGCTTTTACAGTAAAGCCCCTTTCGATTCTGCCTGTCACTCGTAGACCGTAAGTGGGCTCACGATCCCCAAGATATCAACGGAAAGCTCAGATTGTAAACTACTAGAGTCGAGAAGGCACGGGATCGTGATTCTACGCCGAAGCAGGTCAAAATCCATCGAGAAGGCAGATGACAGAATCTCCCAGAATGTGAATTTGTTTTAAAACCCGTTCTTAATAATCTACAAGTCAAGTAGGCATGAAACGGAGACCCGAGCCAAAAGTTATGGCTTTTTCAGTAAAGCCCCTTTCGATTTTGCTTGTAACTCCTAGACCATAAATGGTCTCACGATCCACAAGATATCAACAGAAAGCTCGGAATGTAAACTACATAAGTTGAGAAAGCACGGGTTCGTGATTCTTTCCCGAAGCAGGTCAAAATCCACCAAGAAGGCAGATGACAGAATCTTCCAGAAAGTGAATTTGTTTTAAAACTCGTTTTTAATAATTTACATGTCAAGTAGGCCTGAAACGGAGACCCGAGCCAAAAGTTATGACATTTTCAGTAAAGCCCCTTTCGATTCTGCCTGTCACTCGTAGACCGTAAGTGGGCTCTGAAGGGTTTCATTACACTGATCGACCCATTTGGGTCAACCGCCAAGTATACTTGGTTCGAACCATACTATCAATAACATGAACTTATTCTTGCCGGTTAAACCAACTAGCTAGTTTAATCCATAAAAGCGGGACGGAGATTAAACTTAATCCTTAAACCCTAAAGGATTATGGAATGTCGGAAATCTAAACTAGATTAACAAGAAAAGAAGCTTGTACGAAAAACTCGAACACACACAAGCCTGTGGTGTTCGACGAACTAACCAAGAACCCTAGGGTTCTTGGTTCGAATTCGTACAAAGGAAAAATAGGAAAAAGGGTTTTCCAAATCATACCTTAATCTTGCTTAAGTAAGTCCACTTATGATGAACACAACGAGAAACCTTCTAGTTGGTTGATGCGATGATCTTGATCTTCAAGGACTTGAAGAACACGAAGAACGAACGAAGAACGAAGAACACAAAGACTTGTGTTCTTGCCCTTATTTGGCCGAACAAGGAAAGGGAGGGGGCTAGGGTTTCGTGTTATGTGGTGTAACAAACACAAGGGAACCCCAAGCTTTCTATTTATAATAGAGAGACTTTCACTTAGGGCCCTTCTAGTTTAATTAAGGTTAATACTTAATTAAACTTATCCTTTTACACATTTAACCCTTATAGTTTATTTAGTTATTATTGTCCCACTTAATTATTAAATGTCTAGTATTTATACACTTATATATTTACATGAAATATATGTTTATATTAATACTCTTAATAATTAGTTATATAATAAACCTTATATAATTTAGACAATAATATTATCCAAACACTATATGATTTAATTACTTTAAATCATATTATGGATAATCTATAATTAATACATTGTATATTTACTCAACTAGTAAATGTACAAATACTTGTATTAATTAGTTAGTTAAACTAATCTAGTAATAAGATATACTTAACTTAATACTTAATTGATTTATAATGACTATTATAAATCATTCCTCTTCGTATATCATTGCATATCTTTCTCGTATTACATGCACTCACTGGTGTGACCCTTAAGTGTTATGTAGGCATGGATGTATCACCGTAGGTTGACTAACTGTGCACATAATTTCAACAGACTCCCACTTGTGCAAGTTCGTAACCTTAGCTTGATGACACGAGCTATAGTGGCCCTCTAGATAGTAGGTAACCAACCCCATAGACACAGCTTTGTAACCCAGGTATAGTCTTTGAAAAACTCTTTTAATAGCATCGCCTAGTAAAGAACACTCCGTCTTTACTTCTTGGGTAACGTGTTAGGTTTATCCCTTGTAGCACGATATTTGTGATAACGAATACGAGCATGGTAGAAATTATCAACTCCTGTACTCAAAATCATTTCTTGACCTCTTGATTTAAAACTGTGTGATAACGACAAAGAACATATCCGTTCGTTGAGCACGGCCGTGCATTTTCAGTTTATCATCATATCAAGGGACCCATAAATATCTCTCCTAAAAAGGAGGTGCAATTACCATCTTGTTATATTTTGATTCAAAATACAACTTCCTCTGTACCTAGTAAGGCCTCGTATGACAATCATATCTCAGACTTGTCTAAGACGAACCAAAGCACATTAGTCATTGTATCCCAATCCAAATACCTCAGGCTTAAGGACAATCCTAGTGATTAATACTTTTGAACTTTTCAACCACGAAGTATTTATGACGGTGGTCAATCCAATATTCGTCGAGCTCCAACAGAATATCACTGATATTTGGTTTACAACAAAACTTGTGTAGCTATCTTCGAAAAACTTAGAATCTTCCACCAAATACCGCGATGACGTTAACGTCCCATCAAGGTTCCCACCATGACGAGTAGTCACTGATTATATCTTTTGAATAAACTAACTTTTATTCATAGATCTTTTAAAACATACAATTTCTGAATAATAATGATACTAATTCATGTATTATTCCTAACTAGACATAGATACCGAATTATTACTAGATCATTACTTATTCCTTTTGTTTGTGTTGATTACTTAATGACTTTTACAATTTTAATTGTAACTTTAACACTAAACTAGTCATTTCTATTAAACTAAAGACATAAGACAAGTATTTGTAAAATACTATTACTTTTGTCTTTGCTAGATTTTGTTCTTGCAACATTAGAACATATTATAGTCTTGCCTTTTATGAAATTCGGTAAACATAGGAGGATTGGAAATTAACTCCTTAGTTTCTTGAATTCATAAAATTCTCCTTGTAACTAAAGCCTCTATTTGTTACTTGATTTGTAAATATATCATTACTAGTTAAAGAAATTTCCTTAAATGATTAACTTATTCGCTGGAGTGTGACTACCCTATTAGATTTGCAATAATTAATCACAAGACTTGTGACCACGCTATTAGGCCTGCGATAATCTAATCAATGATCATTTATCATTTCTCTTAACTGTTTGGCTAACTACTTGGTAATATCTTGTTGGTAATATCTTACTAACTTACTAAATTCATTGATACCTTTAATGAATTATGTTAGTCATAGCTCCCACTTACTTTTATGGAATATAAGCATTTCTTAAACTATCACTTTGACTTAAGTCAAGACTTTGACTTTCTATGTCAAGAACTTATATTTAATCCTTTAAGAATTCTATCAATTATTAAAGTCATCCTTTGGGTTTGCGAATGTCCAATATTCCTGTTTAGGGAATTATGACTTAATTGAGTACTGTATCTAACAAGTATGAAACACTTGTAATGATACTTCCAATTCTTAAATTCTTTAGTATCTTTTAGAAACTTCATTTAATGCCAAAGTCACTTCTTGGATTTCATAAGTATCCAACATTCCTATTAGGGAATTATGACTTGATTAAATACTGTATTTATTACAAGTATGAAACACTTGCATTAATACCTTTAGTTCTTAAATACTTTAATATAGTTTGATCCTCTTAAGAGTTTATTTCATGCCTAAGTCATTCTTTGGATTTTGCGAATATCCAATATTCCTATTAGGGAATTATGACTTCATTAAATTCCTTTATCACAAGTATGAAACACTTGTAATAATACTATTAAAGTATATCTTGATTATATCCAATATAATCATACTATATTAATACTAATGCTTAAAAACGTACTGTCATAAGTAATTTATTACTTAAGATGTTTTAACTAAGTTCAATAAACTTTGAATTTGATCTTTCCATAAAACTCTTAAATACTTGTATTAGAAAAACTTTCTAATTTCTAGTATCTAAGTAATCGAGCTTCTAAGATATTATCATTCATTCAACAATCAAACAAATATAAATCATGAGATTTATTAGTAAGTCAAAACTTGACTTACAACCTAGTCATAAAACTTGACTAGTGTAATTCACACATGCACACATAATATAATTCAACCATGGATTCAATATTGATAAAACGAAAAACGTGTTTTAATCATAAAAAAATTTGTCTTAACAAAAATAAAATTGTTTTCCGTGAATCCAAAATGAAAATACTGAATTATAAAAATAACTTGGTGCTTGTGGGATTATTACTATCTCATGCAAGCCATCTTCACTTTCCATCATCTCTTGCAATAAAGGATTGCAAAAGTTGAGTTACTCGTAATAAATTTTACAAGTGTCTTGAAGTGCATATCTAGAAGTTGGTCAAGTCAATTGAGGAGCTTGCATTGCCTCCTACCCTTTGACCCTCGCCACAACCAAGACACCGTTTCACGGTCCTTGCCTTGTTTGGCTTCACCTTATTGACCTTTTGTTTGACTCCATTACCCTTAGGCACGTCTTGGCTGGGATCTGTTTTACCCTTTACCTTTCCACTGCGCCTCTTTCTCTTTCCACTGCCATCATTAGTTTCTACGAGATCATTCTTAAACTTGGTCCCCAAACTCAACTCATTAGCCTTGAGCATGGAATGTAGCTCATCAATGGATTGCTCCATGTTATGCATGTTGTAGTTGACTACAAAAGGCTTATAGTCATCTGACAACGAGTTGAGTATCATTTCTGTTGCTAACTACAACGGTACTGGGTGTCCTAGTCTTTTTAAGATGATCCATGTGCTCTTTCATTTTCATGACGTGAGAACTCATTGATGATCCCTTAACCATCTAGGAGTTACAGGCAGAATCGAAAGGTGCTTTACAGAAAAGGCCATAACTTTTGGCTCGGGTCTCCATTTCATGCCTACTTGACTTGAAAATTATTAAAAACGAGTTTTAAAAAAAATTCACTTTCTAGCAGATTCTCTCATCTGCCTTCTCGAGGGATTTTAACGTGCTTCGGTGAGCATGGAATGTAGTTCAATGATCAAGGCTCAAGGTTCAAGGCTCAAGGCTCATGGCTCAAGGCTCAAGGCTCATGGCTCAAGACTCCAGGCTCAAGGCTCAAGTCTCAAGGCTCAAGGCTCAAGGCTCAAGGCTCAACGCTCAAGGGTCAAGGGTCAAGGCTCAAGGCTCAAGGCTCAAGGATCAAGGCTCAAGGCTCAAGGCAGTTCTCTCTTGGGCTTTGAGCTTGAGCCTTGAGCCTTATGGCTAGAGCCTTGAGGCTTGAGGCTTGAGCCTTGAGCCTTGAGCCTTGAGCCTTGAGCCTTGAGCCTTGAGCCTTGAGCCTTGAGCCTTGAGCCTTGACCCTTGAGCCTTGACCCTTGAGCCTTGAGCGTTGAGCGTTGAGCCTTGAGCGTTGAGCCTTGAGCCTTGAGCCTTGAGCCTTGAGACTTGAGCCTTGAGCCTGGAATCTTGAGCCATGAGCCTTGAGCCTTGAGCCATGAGCCTTGAGCCTTGAACCTTGAGCCTTGATCGTTGAACCTTGACTCTTGAACCTTGAGCCTTGAGGTTTGAGCCTTAAGTTTTGAACCTTGGCCCTTTTGCCGTGACCCTTGAGCCTTGAGCTTTGAACCTTGAGCCTTGATCCTTGTGCCTTGATCCTTGAGCTTTGAGCCTTGAGCCTTTAGCCTTGAGCCTTGTGCCTTGAGCCTTGAGCCTTGAGCCTTGAGCCTTGAGCCTTAAGCCTTGAGCCTTGAGCCTGGAGCCTTGAGCCTTGAGCCTTGAGCCTTGATCCTTGAGCCTTGAGCCTTGAGCCTTGAGCCTTGAGCCTTGACCCTTGAGCCTTGAGCATTGAGCCTTGAGCCTTGAGCCTTGACCCTTGAGCCTTGAGCGTTGTGCCTTGAGCCTTGAGCCTTGAGCCTTGAGCCTTGAGCCTTGAGCCTTGAGCCTTGAACCTTGAGCCTTGAGCCTTGAGCCATGAGTCTTGAGCCTTGACCCTTGACCCTTGAGCCTTGATTTTTGAACCTTCACCCTTGAACCTTGAGCCTTTAGCCTTGAGCCTTGAGCTTTGAGCTTGAGGCTTGAGCCTTATAGCTAGAGCCTTAAGGTTTGAGCCTTGAGCCTTGAGCCTTGATCCTTGAGCCTTGAGCCTTGAGCCTTGAGCCTTGAGCCTTGAGTCTTCAGCCTTGAGCCTGGAGCCTTGAGCCCTGAGACTTGAGCCTTGAGCCTTGAGCCTTTAGCCTTGAACGTTGTGCTTTTTAAGCCTTGAGCCTTGAGCCTTGTGCCTTGAGCCTTGAGCCTTGAACCTTGAGCCTTGAGCCATGATCCTTAAGCCTTCTACCTTGAGCCTTGAGCCATGAGCCTTGAGCCTTGAACCTTGAGCCTTGATCATTGAACCTTGACTCTTGAACCTTGAGCCTTGAGCCTTGAGCCTTAACTTATGAACCTTGGCCCTTGAGCCGTGACCCTTGAGCCTTGATCTTTGAACCTTGAGCCTTGATCCTTGTGCCTTGAGCCTTGAGCCTTGAGCCTTGAGCCTTGAGCCTTGAGCCTTGAGCCTTGAGCCTTGAGCCTTGACCCTTGAGCCTTGACCCTTGAGCCTTGAGCGTTGAGCGTTGAGCCTTGAGCGTTGAGCCTTGAGCCTTGAGCCTTGAGCCTTGAGACTTGAGCCTTGAGCCTGGAATCTTGAGCCATGAGCCTTGAGCCTTGAGCCATGAGCCTTGAGCCTTGAACCTTGAGCCTTGATCGTTGAACCTTGACTCTTGAACCTTGAGCCTTGAGGTTTGAGCCTTAACTTTTGAACCTTGGCCTTTTTGCCGTGACCCTTGAGCCTTGAGCTTTGAACCTTGAGCCTTGATCCTTGTGCCTTGATCCTTGAGCCTTGAGCCTTGAGCCTTTAGCCTTGAGCCTTGTGCCTTGAGCCTTGAGCCTTGAGCCTTGAGCCTTGAGCCTTAAGCCTTGAGCCTTGAGCCTTGAGCCTTGAGCCTTGATCCTTGAGCCTTGAGCCTTGAGCCTTGAGCCTTGAGCCTTGACCCTTGAGCCTTGAGCATTGAGCCTTGAGCCTTGAGCCTTGACCCTTGAGCCTTGAGCGTTGAGCCTTGAGCCTTGAGCCTTGAGCCTTGAGCCTTGAGCCTTGAGCCTTGAGCCTTTAGCCTTGAGCCTTGAGCCTTGAACCTTGAGCCTTGAGCCTTGAGCCATGAGTCTTGAGCCTTGACCCTTGACCCTTGAGCCTTGATTTTTGAACCTTCACCCTTGAACCTTGATCCTTTAGCCTTGAGCCTTGAGCTTTGAGCTTGAGGCTTGAGACTTATAGCTAGAGCCTTGAGGTTTGAGCCTTGAGCCTTGAGCCTTGATCCTTGAGCCTTGAGCCTTGACCCTTGAGCCTTGAGTCTTCAGCCTTGAGCCTGGAGCCTTGAGCCTGGAGCCTTGAGCCTTGAGCCTTTAGCCTTGAACGTTGTGCTTTTTAAGCCTTGAGCCTTGAGCCTTGTGCCTTGAGCCTTGAGCCTTGAACCTTGAGCCTTGAGCCATGATCCTTAAGCCTTCTACCTTGAGCCTTGAGCCATGAGCCTTGAGCCTTGAACCTTGAGCCTTGATCATTGAACCTTGACTCTTGAACCTTGAGCCTTGAGCCTTGAGCCTTAACTTATGAACCTTGGCCCTTGAGCCGTGACCCTTGAGCCTTGATCTTTGAACCTTGAGCCTTGATCCTTGTGCCTTGAGCCTTGAGCCTTGAGCCTTGAGCCTTGAGCCTTGTGCCTTGAGCCTTTAGCCTTGAGCCTTGAGCCTTGAGCCTTAAGCCTTGAGCCTTGAGCCTTGAGCCTTGAGCCTTGAGCCTTGAGCCTTGAGCCTTGATCCTTGAGCCTGGAGCCTGGAGCCTTGAGCCTTGGGCCTTGAGCCTTGAGCCTTGGGCCTTGAGCCTTGAGCCTTGATCCTTGAGCCTTGAGCCTTGAGCCTTGAGCCTTGAGCCTTGAGCCTTGAGCCTTGAGCCTTGGGCCTTGAGCCTTGAGCCTTGACCCTTGAGCCTTGAGCGTTGAGGCTTGAGCCTTGAGCCTTGAGCCTTGAGCGTTGAGCCTTGAGCCTTGAGCCTTGACCCTTGAGCCTTGAGCGTTGAGCGTTGAGCCTTGAGCCTTGAGCCTTTAGCCTTGAGCCTTGAACCTTGAGCCTTGACCCTTGAGCCTTGAGCCATGAGTCTTGAGCCTTGACCCTTGACCCTTGAGCCTTGATTTTTGAACCTTCGCCTTTGAACCTTGAGCCTTTAGCCTTGAGCCTTGAGCTTTGATCTTGAGCCTTTAGCATTATGGCTAGAGCCTTGTGGCTTGAGCCTTGAGCCTTGAGCCTTGAGCCTGGAGCCTTTAGACCTGATACTTGAGCCTTGAGCCTTGAGCCTTTAGCCTTAAGCCTTGAGCCTTGAGGCGTGAGCCCTGAGCCCTTAGCCTTGGGCCTCGGGCCTTGAGCCTTTAGCCTTTAGCCTTTAGCCTTTAGCCTTTAGCCTTTAGCCTTTAGCCTTGATCCTTGAGCCTTGAGCCTTGAGCCTTGAGCCTTGAGCCTTGAGCGTTGAGCCTTGAGCGTTGAGCCTTGAGCCTTGAGCATTGAGCCTTGAGCCTTGAGCTTTGTGCCTTGAGCCTTGAGCCTTGGGCCTTGGGCCTTGAGCCTTGACCCTTAAGCCTTGAGCCTTGAGCCTTGCGCCTTGAGCCTAGAGCCTAGAGCCTTGAGACTTGAGCCTTGAGCCTTTAGCCTTGAGCCTTTAGCCTTGAGCCTTAAGCCTTGTGCCTTGTCCCTTGAGCCTTGAGCCTGGAGCCTTGACCTTGAGCCTTGAGCCTTGAGCCTTGAGCCTTGAGCCTTGAGCCTTTAGCCTTGAGCCTTGAGCCTGGAGCCTTGAGCCTTGAGCCTTGAGCCTGGAGCCCTGAGCCCTGAGCCTTGAGCCCTGAGCCCTGAGGCTTGAACTTTGAGCTTTTTAAGCCTTGAGCCTTGTGCCTTGAGCCTTGAGCCTTGAACCTTGAGCCTTGAGCCAAGAGCCTTAAGCCTTGAGCCTTGAGCCTTGAGCCTTGAGCCATGAGCCTTGAACCTTGAGCCTTGATCATTCAACCTTGACTCTTGAACCTTGAGCCTTGAGCCTTGAATTTTGAGCCTTGACCCTTGAGCCGTGACCCTTGAGCCTTGAGCTTTGAACCTTCAGCCTTGATACTTGTGCCTTGATCCTTGAGACTCTAGCCTTGAGCCTTGAGCCTTGAGCCGTGAGTCGTGAGCCCTTAGCCTTGGGCCTTGGGCCTTGATCCTTGAGCCTTGAGCCTTGATCCTTGAGCCTTGAACCTGGAGCGTTGAGCCTTGAGCGTTGAGGCTTGAGGCTTGAGCCTTGAGCCTGGAGCCTTGAGCCTTGAGCCTTGAGCCTTGAGCCTTGAACCCTGAGCCTTGAGCCTTGAGCCTTGAGCCTTGAGCCATGAGCCTTAAGCCTTGTGCCTTGAGCGTTGAGTCATGAGCCTTGAGCCTTGAACCTTGAGCCTTGATCATTGAACCTTGACTCTTGAACCTTGAGCCTTGACTTTTGAGCCTTGACCCTTGAGCCGTGACCCTTGAGCCTTGAGCTTTGAACCTTGAACCTTGACCCTTGAGCCTTGAGCCATGAGTCTTGAGCCTTGACCCTTGACCCTTGAGCCTTGATTTTTGAACCTTCACCTTTGAACCTTGAGCCTTTAGCCTTGAGCCTTGAGCTTTGATCTTGAGCCTTTAGCCTTATGGCTAGAGCCTTGTGGCTTGAGCCTTGAGCCTTGAGCCTTGAGCCTTGAGCCTTGAGCCTGGAGCCTTGAGACCTGAGACTTGAGCCTTGAGCCTTGAGCCTTGAGCCTTGAGCCTTGAGCCGTGAGCCCTGAGCCCTTAGCCTTGGGCCTCGGGCCTTGAGCCTTTAGCCTTTAGCCTTTAGCCTTTAGCCTTGATCCTTGAGCCTTGAGCCTTGAGCCTTGAGCCTTGAGCGTTGAGCCTTGAGCGTTGAGCCTTGAGCGTTGAGCCTTGAGCCTTGAGCATTGAGCCTTGAGCCTTGAGCTTTGTGCCTTGAGCCTTGAGCCTTGGGCCTTGGGCCTTGAGCCTTGACCCTTAAGCCTTGAGCCTTGAGCCTTGCGCCTTGAGCCTAGAGCCTAGAGCCTTGAGACTTGAGCCTTGAGCCTTTAGCCTTGAGCCTTAAGCCTTGTGCCTTGTGCCTTGAGCCTTGAGCCTGGAGCCTTGACCTTGAGCCTTGAGCCTTGAGCCTTGAGCCTTGAGCCTTGAGCCTTAAGCCTTGAGCCTTAAGCCTTGAGCCTTTAGCCTTGAGCCTTAAGCCTTGAGCCTTTAGCCTTGAGCCTTGAGCCTTGAGCCTTGAGCCTTGAGCCTTGAGCCTTGAGCCTTGAGCCTTGAGCCTTGAGCCTTGAGCCTTGAGCCTTGAGCCTTGAGCCTTGAGCCTTGAGCCTGGAGCCCTGAGCCCTGAGCCTTGAGCCTTGAGCCTTGAGGCTTGAACTTTGACCTTTTTAAGCCTTGAGCCTTGTGCCTTGAGCCTTGAGCCTTGAACCTTGAGCCTTGAGCCATGAGCCTTAAGCCTTGTGCCTTGAGCCTTGAGCCATGAGCCTTGAACCTTGAGCCTTGATCATTCAACCTTGACTCTTGAACCTTGAGCCTTGAGCCTTGAGCCTTGAATTTTGAGCCTTGACCCTTGAGCCGTAACCCTTGAGCCTTGAGCTTTGAACCTTCAGCCTTGATACTTGTGCCTTGATCCTTGAGACTCTAGCCTTGAACCTTGAGCCGTGAGTCGTGAGCCCTTAGCCTTGGGCCTTGGGCCTTGTGCCTTGATCCTTGAGCCTTGAGCCTTGAGCCTTGAGCCTTAAACCTGGAGCGTTGAGCCTTGAGCGTTGAGGCTTGAGCCTTGAACCTTGAGCCTTGAGCCATGAGTCTTGAGCCTTGACCCTTGACCCTTGAGCCTTGATTTTTGAACCTTCACCCTTGAACCTTGAGCCTTTAGCCTTGAGCCTTGAGCTTTGAGCTTGAGGCTTGAGCCTTATGGCTAGAGCCTTGAGGTTTGAGCCTTGAGCCTTGAGCCTTGATCCTTGAGCCTTGAGCCTTGAGCCTTGAGCCTTAAGTCTTCAGCCTTGAGCCTGGAGCCTTGAGCCCTGAGACTTGAGCCTTGAGCCTTGAGCCTTTAGCCTTGAACGTTGTGCTTTTTAAGCCTTGAGCCTTGAGCCTTGTGCCTTGAGCCTTGAGCCTTGAACCTTGAGCCTTGAGCCATGAGCCTTAAGCCTTCTACCTTGAGCCTTGAGCCATGAGCCTTGAGCCTTGAACCTTGAGCCTTGATCATTGAACCTTGACTCTTGAACCTTGATCCTTGAGCCTTGAGCCTTAACTTATGAACCTTGGCCCTTGAGCCGTGACCCTTGAGCCTTGAGCTTTGAACCTTGAGCCTTGATCCTTGTGCCTTGATCCTTGAGCCTTGAGCCTTGAGCCTTGAGCCTTGAGCCTTGAGCCTTAAGCCTTCTACCTTGAGCCTTGAGCCTTGAGCCTTGAGCCTTGATCCTTGAGCCTGGAGCCTGGAGCCTTGAGCCTTGGGCCTTGAGCCTTGAGCCTTGATCCTTGAGCCTTGAGCCTTGAGCCTTGAGCCTTGAGCCTTGAGCCTTGAGCCTTGAGCCTTGAGCCTTGAGCCTTGAGCGTTGAGCCTTGAGCGTTGAGCCTTGAGCCTTGAGCATTGAGCCTTGAGCCTTGAGCTTTGTGCCTTGAGCCTTGAGCCTTGGGCCTTGGGCCTTGAGCCTTGACCCTTAAGCCTTGAGCCTTGAGCCTTGCGCCTTGAGCCTAGAGCCTAGAGCCTTGAGACTTGAGCCTTGAGCCTTTAGCCTTGAGCCTTTAGCCTTGAGCCTTAAGCCTTGTACCTTGTGCCTTGAGCCTTGAGCCTGGAGCCTTGACCTTGAGCCTTGAGCCTTGAGACTTGAGCCTAGAGCCTTTAGCCTTGAGCCTTGAGCCTTGAGCCTTGAGCCTTGAGCCTTGAGCCTTGAGCCTTGAGCCTGGAGCCCTGAGCCCTGAGCCTTGAGCCTTGAGGCTTGAACTTTGAGCTTTTTAAGCCTTGAGCCTTGAGCCTTGTGCCTTGAGCCTTGAGCCTTGAACCTTGAGCCTTGAGCCAAGAGCCTTAAGCCTTGTGCCTTGAGCCTTGAGCCATGAGCCTTGAACCTTGAGCCTTGATCATTCAACCTTGACTCTTGAACCTTGAGCCTTGAATTTTGAGCCTTGACCCTTGAGCCGTGACCCTTGAGCCTTGAGCGTTGAGCCTTGAGCGTTGAGCCTTGAGCCTTGAGCATTGAGCCTTGAGCCTTGAGCTTTGTGCCTTGAGCCTTGAGCCTTGGGCCTTGGGCCTTGAGCCTTGACCCTTAAGCCTTGAGCCTTGAGCCTTGCGCCTTGAGCCTAGAGCCTAGAGCCTTGAGACTTGAGCCTTGAGCCTTTAGCCTTGAGCCTTTAGCCTTGAGCCTTAAGCCTTGTGCCTTGTCCCTTGAGCCTTGAGCCTGGAGCCTTGACCTTGAGCCTTGAGCCTTGAGCCTTGAGCCTTGAGCCTTGAGCCTTTAGCCTTGAGCCTTGAGCCTTGAGCCTTGAGCCTTGAGCCTTGAGCCTTGAGCCTTGAGCCTTGAGCCTTGAGCCTGGAGCCCTGAGCCCTGAGCCTTGAGCCCTGAGCCCTGAGGCTTGAACTTTGAGCTTTTTAAGCCTTGAGCCTTGTGCCTTGAGCCTTGAGCCTTGAACCTTGAGCCTTGAGCCAAGAGCCTTAAGCCTTGTGCCTTGAGCCTTGAGCCATGAGCCTTGAACCTTGAGCCTTGATCATTCAACCTTGACTCTTGAACCTTGAGCCTTGAGCCTTGAATTTTGAGCCTTGACCCTTGAGCCGTGACCCTTGAGCCTTGAGCTTTGAACCTTCAGCCTTGATACTTGTGCCTTGATCCTTGAGACTCTAGCCTTGAGCCTTGAGCCATGAGCCGTGAGTCGTGAGCCCTTAGCCTTGGGCCTTGGGCCTTGATCCTTGAGCCTTGAGCCTTGATCCTTGAGCCTTGAACCTGGAGCGTTGAGCCTTGAGCGTTGAGGCTTGAGGCTTGAGCCTTGAGCCTGGAGCCTTGAGCCTTGAGCCTTGAGCCTTGAGCCTTGAACCCTGAGCCTTGAGCCTTGAGCCTTGAGCCTTGAGCCATGAGCCTTAAGCCTTGTGCCTTGAGCGTTGAGTCATGAGCCTTGAGCCTTGAACCTTGAGCCTTGATCATTGAACCTTGACTCTTGAACCTTGAGCCTTGACTTTTGAGCCTTGACCCTTGAGCCGTGACCCTTGAGCCTTGAGCTTTGAACCTTGAACCTTGACCCTTGAGCCTTGAGCCATGAGTCTTGAGCCTTGACCCTTGACCCTTGAGCCTTGATTTTTGAACCTTCACCTTTGAACCTTGAGCCTTTAGCCTTGAGCCTTGAGCTTTGATCTTGAGCCTTTAGCCTTATGGCTAGAGCCTTGTGGCTTGAGCCTTGAGCCTTGAGCCTTGAGCCTTGAGCCTGGAGCCTTGAGACCTGAGACTTGAGCCTTGAGCCTTGAGCCTTGAGCCTTGAGCCTTGAGCCGTGAGCCCTGAGCCCTTAGCCTTGGGCCTCGGGCCTTGAGCCTTTAGCCTTTAGCCTTTAGCCTTTAGCCTTGATCCTTGAGCCTTGAGCCTTGAGCCTTGAGCCTTGAGCGTTGAGCCTTGAGCGTTGAGCCTTGAGCGTTGAGCCTTGAGCCTTGAGCATTGAGCCTTGAGCCTTGAGCTTTGTGCCTTGAGCCTTGAGCCTTGGGCCTTGGGCCTTGAGCCTTGACCCTTAAGCCTTGAGCCTTGAGCCTTGCGCCTTGAGCCTAGAGCCTAGAGCCTTGAGACTTGAGCCTTGAGCCTTTAGCCTTGAGCCTTAAGCCTTGTGCCTTGTGCCTTGTGCCTTGAGCCTTGAGCCTGGAGCCTTGACATTGAGCCTTGAGCCTTGAGCCTTGAGCCTTGAGCCTTGAGCCTTAAGCCTTGAGCCTTAAGCCTTGAGCCTTTAGCCTTGAGCCTTAAGCCTTGAGCCTTTAGCCTTGAGCCTTGAGCCTTGAGCCTTGAGCCTTGAGCCTTGAGCCTTGAGCCTTGAGCCTTGAGCCTTGAGCCTTGAGCCTTGAGCCTTGAGCCTTGAGCCTTGAGCCTTGAGCCTGGAGCCCTGAGCCCTGAGCCTTGAGCCTTGAGCCTTGAGGCTTGAACTTTGACCTTTTTAAGCCTTGAGCCTTGTGCCTTGAGCCTTGAGCCTTGAACCTTGAGCCTTGAGCCACGAGCCTTAAGCCTTGTGCCTTGAGCCATGAGCCTTGAACCTTGAGCCTTGATCATTCAACCTTGACTCTTGAACCTTGAGCCTTGAGCCTTGAGCCTTGAATTTTGAGCCTTGACCCTTGAGCCGTAACCCTTGAGCCTTGAGCTTTGAACCTTCAGCCTTGATACTTGTGCCTTGATCCTTGAGACTCTAGCCTTGAGCCTTGAGCCGTGAGTCGTGAGCCCTTAGCCTTGGGCCTTGGGCCTTGTGCCTTGATCCTTGAGCCTTGAGCCTTGAGCCTTGAGCCTTAAACCTGGAGCGTTGAGCCTTGAGCGTTGAGGCTTGAGCCTTGAACCTTGAGCCTTGAGCCTTGAGCCTTGAGCCTTGAACCTTGAGCCTTGAGCCTTGAGCCTTGAGCCTTGAGCCTTGAGCCATGAGTCTTGAGCCTTGACCCTTGACCCTTGAGCCTTGATTTTTGAACCTTCACCCTTGAACCTTGAGCCTTTAGCCTTGAGCCTTGAGCTTTGAGCTTGAGGCTTGAGCCTTATGGCTAGAGCCTTGAGGTTTGAGCCTTGAGCCTTGAGCCTTGATCCTTGAGCCTTGAGCCTTGAGCCTTGAGCCTTAAGTCTTCAGCCTTGAGCCTGGAGCCTTGAGCCCTGAGACTTGAGCCTTGAGCCTTGAGCCTTTAGCCTTGAACGTTGTGCTTTTTAAGCCTTGAGCCTTGAGCCTTGTGCCTTGAGCCTTGAGCCTTGAACCTTGAGCCTTGAGCCATGAGCCTTAAGCCTTCTACCTTGAGCCTTGAGCCATGAGCCTTGAGCCTTGAACCTTGAGCCTTGATCATTGAACCTTGACTCTTGAACCTTGATCCTTGAGCCTTGAGCCTTAACTTATGAACCTTGGCCCTTGAGCCGTGACCCTTGAGCCTTGAGCTTTGAACCTTGAGCCTTGATCCTTGTGCCTTGATCCTTGAGCCTTGAGCCTTGAGCCTTGAGCCTTGAGCCTTGAGCCTTGAGCCTTAAGCCTTCTACCTTGAGCCTTGAGCCTTGAGCCTTGAGCCTTGATCCTTGAGCCTGGAGCCTGGAGCCTTGAGCCTTGGGCCTTGAGCCTTGAGCCTTGATCCTTGAGCCTTGAGCCTTGAGCCTTGAGCCTTGAGCGTTGAGCCTTGAGCGTTGAGCCTTGAGCCTTGAGCATTGAGCCTTGAGCCTTGAGCTTTGTGCCTTGAGCCTTGAGCCTTGGGCCTTGGGCCTTGAGCCTTGACCCTTAAGCCTTGAGCCTTGAGCCTTGCGCCTTGAGCCTAGAGCCTAGAGCCTTGAGACTTGAGCCTTGAGCCTTTAGCCTTGAGCCTTTAGCCTTGAGCCTTAAGCCTTGTACCTTGTGCCTTGAGCCTTGAGCCTGGAGCCTTGACCTTGAGCCTTGAGCCTTGAGCCTTGAGCCTTGAGCCTTTAGCCTTGAGCCTTGAGCCTTGAGCCTTGAGCCTTGAGCCTTGAGCCTTGAGCCTTGAGCCTGGAGCCCTGAGCCCTGAGCCTTGAGCCTTGAGCCTTGATGCTTGAACTTTGAGCTTTTTAAGCCTTGAGCCTTGAGCCTTGTGCCTTGAGCCTTGAGCCTTGAACCTTGAGCCTTGAGCCAAGAGCCTTAAGCCTTGTGCCTTGAGCCTTGAGCCATGAGCCTTGAACCTTGAGCCTTGATCATTCAACCTTGACTCTTGAACCTTGAGCCTTGAGCCTTGAATTTTGAGCCTTGACCCTTGAGCCGTGACCCTTGAGCCTTGAGCTTTGAACCTTCAGCCTTGATACTTGTGCCTGATCCTTGAGACTCTAGTCTTGAGCCTTGAGCCTTGAGCCGTGAGTCGTGAGCCCTTAGCCTTGGGCCTTGGGCCTTGATCCTTGAGCCTTGAGCCTTGATCCTTGAGCCTTGAACCTGGAGCGTTGAGCCTTGAGCGTTGAGGCTTGAGGCTTGAGGCTTGAGCCTTGAGCCTTGAGCCTTGAGCCTTGAGCCTTGAGCCTTGAACCTTGAGCCTTGAGCCTTGAGCCTTGAGCCATGAGCCTTAAGCCTTGTGCCTTGAGCGTTGAGTCATGAGCCTTGAGCCTTGAACCTTGAGCCTTGATCATTGAACCTTGACTCTTGAACCTTGAGCCTTGAGCCTTGACTTTTGAGCCTTGACCCTTGAGCCGTGACCCTTGAGCCTTGAGCTTTGAACCTTGAACCTTGACCCTTGAGCCTTGAGCCATGAGTCTTGAGCCTTGACCCTTGACCCTTGAGCCTTGATTTTTGAACCTTCACCTTTGAACCTTGAGCCTTTAGCCTTGAGCCTTGAGCTTTGATCTTGAGCCTTTAGCCTTATGGCTAGAGCCTTGTGGATTGAGCCTTGAGCCTTGAGCCTTGAGCCTTGAGCCTTGAGCCTGGAGCCTTGAGACCTGAGACTTGAGCCTTGAGCCTTGAGCCTTGAGCCTTGAGCCTTGAGCCGTGAGCCCTGAGCCCTTAGCCTTGGGCCTCGGGCCTTGAGCCTTTAGCCTTTAGCCTTTAGCCTTTAGCCTTGATCCTTGAGCCTTGAGCCTTGAGCCTTGAGCGTTGAGCCTTGAGCGTTGAGCCTTGAGCGTTGAGCCTTGAGCCTTGAGCATTGAGCCTTGAGCCTTGAGCTTTGTGCCTTGAGCCTTGTGCCTTGGGCCTTGGGCCTTGAGCCTTGACCCTTAAGCCTTGAGCCTTGAGCCTTGAGCCTTGAGCCTAGAGCCTAGAGCCTTGAGACTTGAGCCTTGAGCCTTTAGCCTTGAGCCTTAAGCCTTGTGCCTTGTGCCTTGAGCCTTGAGCCTGGAGCCTTGACCTTGAGCCTTGAGCCTTGAGCCTTGAGCCTTGAGCCTTGAGCCTTAAGCCTTGAGCCTTAAGCCTTGAGCCTTTAGCCTTGAGCCTTAAGCCTTGAGCCTTTAGCCTTGAGCCTTGAGCCTTGAGCCTTGAGCCTTGAGCCTTGAGCCTTGAGCCTTGAGCCTTGAGCCTTGAGCCTTGAGCCTTGAGCCTTGAGCCTTGAGCCTTGAGCCTTGAGCCTTGAGCCTTGAGCCTTGAGCCTGGAGCCCTGAGCCATGAGCCTTGAGCCTTGAGCCTTGAGCCTTGAGCCTTGAGGCTTGAACTTTGACCTTTTTAAGCCTTGAGCCTTGAGCCTTGTGCCTTGAGCCTTGAGCCTTGAACCT
The DNA here is from genome assembly GCA_963853835.1 of Calendula officinalis. Lineage (NCBI taxonomy): Eukaryota > Viridiplantae > Streptophyta > Magnoliopsida > Asterales > Asteraceae > Calendula > Calendula officinalis. The sequence goes on from OY970833.1 coordinate 11,395,874, forward strand.
TGAGCCTTGAGCCATGAGCCTTAAGCCTTGTGCCTTGAGCCTTGAGCCATGAGCCTTGAACCTTGAGCCTTGATCATTCAACCTTGACTCTTGAACCTTGAGCCTTGAGCCTTGACCCTTGAATTTTGAGCCTTGACCCTTGAGCCGTAACCCTTGAGCCTTGAGCTTTGAACCTTCAGCCTTGATACTTGTGCCTTGATCCTTGATACTCTAGCCTTGAGCCTTGAGCCTTGAGCCGTGAGTCGTGAGCCCTTAGCCTTGGGCCTTGGGCCTTGTGCCTTGATCCTTGAGCCTTGAGCCTTGAGCCTTGAGCCTTAAACCTGGAGCGTTGAGCCTTGAGCGTTGAGGCTTGAGCCTTGAGCCTTGAGCCTTGAGCCTTGAGCCTTGAACCTTGAGCCTTGAGCCTTGAGCCTTGAGCCTTGAGCCTTGAGCCATGAGTCTTGAGCCTTGACCCTTGACCCTTGAGCCTTGATTTTTGAACCTTCACCCTTGAACCTTGAGCCTTTAGCCTTGAGCCTTGAGCTTTGAGCTTGAGGCTTGAGCCTTATGGCTAGAGCCTTGAGGTTTGAGCCTTGAGCCTTGAGCCTTGATCCTTGAGCCTTGAGCCTTGAGCCTTGAGTCTTCAGCCTTGAGCCTGGAGCCTTGAGCCCTGAGACTTGAGCCTTGAGCCTTGAGCCTTTAGCCTTGAACGTTGTGCTTTTTAAGCCTTGAGCATTGAGCCTTGTGCCTTGAGCCTTGAGCCTTGAACCTTGAGCCTTGAGCCATGAGCCTTAAGCCTTCTACCTTGAGCCTTGAGCCATGAGCCTTGAGCCTTGAACCTTGAGCCTTGATCATTGAACCTTGACTCTTGAACCTTGATCCTTGAGCCTTGAGCCTTAACTTATGAACCTTGGCCCTTGAGCCGTGACCCTTGAGCCTTGAGCTTTGAACCTTGAGCCTTGATCCTTGTGCCTTGATCCTTGAGCCTTGAGCCTTGAGCCTTGAGCCTTGAGCCTTGAGCCTTGAGCCTTGAGCCTTAAGCCTTCTACCTTGAGCCTTGAGCCTTGAGCCTTGAGCCTTGATCCTTGAGCCTGGAGCCTGGAGCCTTGAGCCTTGGGCCTTGAGCCTTGAGCCTTGGGCGTTGAGCCTTGAGCCTTGATCCTTGAGCCTTGAGCCTTGAGCCTTGAGCCTTGAGCCTTGAGCCTTGAGCCTTGAGCCTTGAGCCTTGAGCCTTGAGCCTTGAGCCTTGAGCCTTGAGCCTTGAGCCTTGAGCCTTGAGCCTTGATCCTTGAGCCTTGAGCCTTGAGCCTTGAGCCTTGAGCCTTGACCCTTGAGCCTTGAGCGTTGAGGCTTGAGCCTTGAGCCTTGAGCCTTGAGCGTTGAGGCTTGAGCCTTGAGCCTTGACCCTTGAGCCTTGAGCGTTGAGCGTTGAGCCTTGAGCCTTGAGCCTTTAGCCTTGAGCCTTGAACCTTGAGCCTTGACCCTTGAGCCTTGAGTCTTGAGCCTTGACCCTTGACCCTTGAGCCTTGATTTTTGAACCTTCACCTTTGAACCTTGAGCCTTTAGCCTTGAGCCTTGAGCTTTGATCTTGAGCCTTTAGCCTTATGGCTAGATACTTGTGGCTTGAGCCTTGAGCCTTGAGCCTTGAGCCTTGAGCCTTGAGCCTGGAGCCTTGAGACCTGATATTTGAGCCTTGAGCCTTGAGCCTTTAGCCTTGAGCCTTGAGCCTTGAGTCGTGAGCCCTGAGCCCTTAGCCTTGGGCCTCGGGCCTTGAGCCTTTAGCCTTTAGCCTTTAGCCTTTAGCCTTTAGCCTTTAGCCTTTAGCCTTTAGCCTTTAGCCTTGATCCTTGAGCCCTGAGCCTTGAGCCTTGAGCCTTGAGCGTTGAGCCTTGAGCGTTGAGCCTTGAGCCTTGAGCATTGAGCCTTGAGCCTTGAGCTTTGTGCCTTGAGCCTTGAGCCTTGGGCCTTGGGCCTTGAGCCTTGACCCTTAAGCCTTGAGCCTTGAGCCTTGCGCCTTGAGCCTAGAGCCTAGAGCCTTGAGACTTGAGCCTTGAGCCTTTAGCCTTGAGCCTTTAGCCTTGAGCCTTAAGCCTTAAGCCTTGTGCCTTGTGCCTTGAGCCTTGAGCTTGGAGCCTTGACCTTGAGCCTTGAGCCTTGAGCCTTGAGCCTTGAGCCTTTAGCCTTGAGCCTTGAGCCTTGAGCCTTGAGCCTTGAGCCTTGAGCCTTGAGCCTTGAGCCTTGAGCCTTGAGCCTTGAGCCTGGAGCCCTGAGCCCTGAGCCTTGAGCCTTGAGGCTTGAACTTTGAGCTTTTTAAGCCTTGAGCCTTGTGCCTTGAGCCTTGAGCCTTGAACCTTGAGACTTGAGCCAAGAGCCTTAAGCCTTGTGCCTTGAGCCTTGAGCCATGAGCCTTGAACCTTGAGCCTTGATCATTCAACCTTGACTCTTGAACCTTGAGCCTTGAGCCTTGAGCCTTGAATTTTGAGCCTTGACCCTTGAGCCGTGACCCTTGAGCCTTGAGCTTTGAACCTTCAGCCTTGATACTTGTGCCTTGATCCTTGAGACTCTAGCCTTGAGCCTTGAGCCTTGAGCCGTGAGTCGTGAGCCCTTAGCCTTGGGCCTTGGGCCTTGATCCTTGAGCCTTGAGCCTTGAGCCTTGAGCCTTGAACCTGGAGCGTTGAGCCTTGAGCGTTGAGGCTTGAGGCTTGAGGCTTGAGCCTTGAGCCTTGAGCCTTGAGCGTTGAGCCTTGAGCCTTGAACCTTGAGCCTTGAGCCTTGAGCCTTGAGCCATGAGCCTTAAGCCTTGTGCCTTGAGCGTTGAGTCATGAGCCTTGAGCCTTGAACCTTGAGCCTTGAACCTTGACTCTTGAACCTTGAGCCTTGAGCCTTGACTTTTGAGCCTTGACCCTTGAGCCGTGACCCTTGAGCCTTGAGCTTTGAACCTTGAACCTTGACCCTTGAGCCTTGAGCCATGAGTCTTGAGCCTTGACCCTTGACCCTTGAGCCTTGATTTTTGAACCTTCACCTTTGAACCTTGAGCCTTTAGCCTTGAGCCTTGAGCTTTGATCTTGAGCCTTTAGCCTTATGGCTAGAGCCTTGTGGCTTGAGCCTTGAGCCTTGAGCCTTGAGCCTTGAGCCTTGAGCCTTGAGCCTTGAGACCTGAGACCTGAGACTTGAGCCTTGAGCCTTGAGCCTTGAGCCTTGAGCCTTGAGCCTTGAGCCTTGAGCCGTGAGCCCTGAGCCCTTAGCCTTGGGCCTCGGGCCTTGAGCCTTTAGCCTTTAGCCTTAATCCTTGAGCCTTGAGCCTTGAGCCTTGAGCCTTGAGCGTTGAGCCTTGAGCGTTGAGCCTTGAGCGTTGAGCGTTGAGCCTTGAGCCTTGAGCCTTGAGCCTTGAGCATTGAGCCTTGAGCCTTGAGCCTTGAGCCTTGAGCCTTGGGCCTTGAGCCTTGAGCCTTGACCCTTAAGCCTTGAGTCTTGAGCCTTGCGCCTTGAGCCTAGAGCCTAGAGCCTTGAGACTTGAGCCTTGAGCCTTTAGCCTTGAGCCTTAAGCCTTGTGCCTTGTGCCTTGAGCCTTGAGCCTGGAGCCTTGACCTTGAGCCTTGAGCCTTGAGCCTTGAGCCTTGAGCCTTGAGCCTTAAGCCTTGAGCCTTAAGCCTTGAGCCTTTAGCCTTGAGCCTTAAGCCTTGAGCCTTTAGCCTTGAGCCTTGAGCCTTGAGCCTTGAGCCTTGAGCCTTGAGCCTGGAGCCCTGAGCCCTGAGCCTTGAGCTTGGAGCCTTGACCTTGAGCCTTGAGCCTTGAGCCTTGAGCCTTGAGCCTTTAGCCTTGAGCCTTGAGCCTTGAGCCTTGAGCCTTGAGCCTTGAGCCTTGAGCCTTGAGCCTTGAGCCTTGAGCCTTGAGCCTTGAGCCTGGAGCCCTGAGCCCTGAGCCTTGACCCTTGAGGCTTGAACTTTGAGCTTTTTAAGCCTTGAGCCTTGTGCCTTGAGCCTTGAGCCTTGAACCTTGAGCCTTGAGCCAAGAGCCTTAAGCCTTGTGCCTTGAGCCTTGAGCCATGAGCCTTGAACCTTGAGCCTTGATCATTCAACCTTGACTCTTGAACCTTGAGCCTTGAGCCTTGAGCCTTGAATTTTGAGCCTTGACCCTTGAGCCGTGACCCTTGAGCCTTGAGCTTTGAACCTTCAGCCTTGATACTTGTGCCTTGATCCTTGAGACTCTAGCCTTGAGCCTTGAGCCTTGAGCCGTGAGTCGTGAGCCCTTAGCCTTGGGCCTTGGGCCTTGATCCTTGAGCCTTGAGCCTTGAGCCTTGAGCCTTGAACCTGGAGCGTTGAGCCTTGAGCGTTGAGGCTTGAGGCTTGAGGCTTGAGCCTTGAGCGTTGAGCCTTGAGCCTTGAGCGTTGAGCCTTGAGCCTTGAACCTTGAGCCTTGAGCCTTGAGCCTTGAGCCTTGAGCCATGAGCCTTAAGCCTTGTGCCTTGAGCGTTGAGTCATGAGCCTTGAGCCTTGAACCTTGAGCCTTGAACCTTGACTCTTGAACCTTGAGCCTTGAGCCTTGACTTTTGAGCCTTGACCCTTGAGCCGTGACCCTTGAGCCTTGAGCTTTGAACCTTGAACCTTGACCCTTGAGCCTTGAGCCATGAGTCTTGAGCCTTGACCCTTGACCCTTGAGCCTTGATTTTTGAACCTTCACCTTTGAACCTTGAGCCTTTAGCCTTGAGCCTTGAGCTTTGATCTTGAGCCTTTAGCCTTATGGCTAGAGCCTTGTGGCTTGAGCCTTGAGCCTTGAGCCTTGAGCCTTGAGCCTTGAGCCTTGAGCCTTGAGACCTGAGACCTGAGACTTGAGCCTTGAGCCTTGAGCCTTGAGCCTTGAGCCTTGAGCCTTGAGCCTTGAGCCGTGAGCCCTGAGCCCTTAGCCTTGGGCCTCGGGCCTTGAGCCTTTAGCCTTTAGCCTTAATCCTTGAGCCTTGAGCCTTGAGCCTTGAGCCTTGAGCGTTGAGCCTTGAGCGTTGAGCGTTGAGCCTTGAGCCTTGAGCCTTGAGCCTTGAGCATTGAGCCTTGAGCCTTGAGCCTTGAGCCTTGAGCCTTGGGCCTTGAGCCTTGAGCCTTGACCCTTAAGCCTTGAGTCTTGAGCCTTGCGCCTTGAGCCTAGAGCCTAGAGCCTTGAGACTTGAGCCTTGAGCCTTTAGCCTTGAGCCTTAAGCCTTGTGCCTTGTGCCTTGAGCCTTGAGCCTGGAGCCTTGACCTTGAGCCTTGAGCCTTGAGCCTTGAGCCTTGAGCCTTGAGCCTTAAGCCTTGAGCCTTTAGCCTTGAGCCTTAAGCCTTGAGCCTTTAGCCTTGAGCCTTGAGCCTTGAGCCTTGAGCCTTGAGCCTTGAGCCTGGAGCCCTGAGCCCTGAGCCTTGAGCCTTGAGGCTTGAACTTTGACCTTTTTAAGCCTTGAGCCTTGAGCCTTGTGCCTTGAGCCTTGAGCCTTGAACCTTGAGCCTTGAGCCATGAGCCTTAAGCCTTGTGCCTTGAGCCTTGAGCCATGAGCCTTGAACCTTGAGCCTTGATCATTCAACCTTGACTCTTGAACGTTGAGCCTTGAGCCTTGAGCCTTGAATTTTGAGCCTTGACCATTGAGCCGTAACCCTTGAGCCTTGAGCTTTGAACCTTCAGCCTTGATACTTGTGCCTTGATCCTTGAGACTCTAGCCTTGAGCCTTGAGCCTTGAGCCGTGAGTCGTGAGCCCTTAGCCTTGGGCCTTGGGCCTTGTGCCTTGATCCTTGAGCCTTGAGCCTTGAGCCTTGAGCCTTAAACCTGGAGCGTTGAGCCTTGAGCGTTGAGGCTTGAGCCTTGAGCCTTGAGCCTTGAGCCTTGAGCCTTGAGCCTTGAACCTTGAGCCTTGAGCCTTGAGCCTTGAGCCTTGAGCCTTGAGCCTTGAGCCATGAGCCTTAAGCCTTGTGCCTTGAGCGTTGAGTCATGAGCCTTGAGCCTTGAACCTTGAGCCTTGATCATTGAACCTTTACTCTTGAACCTTGAGCCTTGAGCCTTGACTTTTGAGCCTTGACCCTTGAGCCGTGACCCTTGAGCCTTGAGCTTTGAACCTTGAACCTTGATCCTTGGCCTTGATCCTTGAGACTTGAGCCTTGAGCCTTGAGCCGTGAGCCTATATCCTTGGGCCTTGGGCCTTGAGCCTTTAGCCTTTAGCCTTTAGCCTTTAGCCTTTAGCCTTGATCCTTGAGCCTTGAGCCTTGAGCCTTGAGCGTTGAGCCTTGAGCGTTGAGCCTTGAGCCTTGAGCCTTGATCCTTGAGCCTTGAGCCTTGATCCTTGAACCTTGAGCCTTGAGCGTTGACCCTTGATCCTTGATCCATTGAGACTTCAGCCTTGAACCTTTGAGCCTTGAGCCTTGAGCGTTAAGCGTTGAGGCTTGAAACTTAAGCCTTGAACCTTGATCCTTGAGCCTTGATCCTTGAGTCTTGAGCCTTGAGCCTTGAGCCTTGAGCCTTGAGCCTTGAGCCTTGAGCCTTGAGCCTTGAGCCTTGAGCCTTGACCCTTTAGCCTTGAGCCTTGAGCCTTGAGCCTTGAGCCTTGAGCCTTGAGCCTTGAGCCTTGAGACTTGAGCCTTGAGCCTGGAGCATTGACCCTTGAGCCTTGAGCCTTGAGCCTTGAGCCTTGATCCTTGAGCCTTGAGCCTTGAGCCTTGAGCCTTGACCCTTGAGCCTTGACCCTTGACTTTTGAACCTTGACCCTTGAACCTTGAGCCTTTAGCCTTGAGCCTTGAGCTTGAGCCTTATGGCTAGAACCTTGAGGCCCTAGCCTTGAGCCTTGAGCCTTGAGCCTTGAACCTTAAGCCTTGAGCCTTGAGCCTTGAGCCTTGAGCCTTGAGCCTTGAGGCTTGAGCCTTGAGCCTTGAGCCTTGAGCCTTGAGCCTTAATCCCTGATCCTTGAGCCTTGAGCCTTGAGCCTTGAGCCTTGAACCTTGAGCCTTGATCATTGAACCTTGACTCTTGAACCTTGAGCCTTGAGCCTTGAGCCTTAACTTTTGAACCTTGACCCTTGAACCGTGACCCTTGAGCCTTGAGCTTTGAACCTTGAGCCGTGATCCTTGTGCCTTGATCCTTAAGCATTGAGCCTTTAGCCTGGAGCCTTGAGCCTTGAGTCTTGAGCCTTGTGCCTTGAGCCTTTAGCCTTGAGCCTTGAGCCTTGAGCCTTGAGCCTTCAGCCTTCTGCCTTGAGCCTTGAGCCTTCAGCCTTGAGCCTTGAGCCTTGAGCCTTCAGCCTTGAGCCTTGAGCCTTGAGCCTTGACCCTTGAGCCATGAGCCTTAAGCCTTCTGCCTTGAGCCTTGAGCCATGAGCCTTGAGCCTTGAACCTTGAGCCTTGCTCATTGAACCTTGACTCTTGAACCTTGAGCCTTGAGCCATCACTTTTGATCCTTGACCCTTGAGCCGTGACCCTTGAGCCTTGAGCTTTGAACCTTGAGCCTTGATCCTTGTGCCTTGAGCCTTGATCCTTGTGCCTTGAGCCTTGAGCCTTTAGCCTTGAGCCTTGAGCCTTGAGCCTTGAGCCTTGAGCTATGAGCCTTGAGCTATGAGCCTTGAGCCTTGGGCCGTGAGCCCTGAGCCCTTAGCCTTAGACCTCGAGCCTTGAGCCTTTAACCTTGATCCTTGATCCTTGAGCCTTGAGCCTTGAGCCTCGAGCCTTGAGCCTGGAGCCTTGAGCCTTGATTATTGAGCCTTGAGCCTCGAGCCTTGAGCCTTGAGCCTTGAGCCTTGAGCCTTGAGCCTTGAGCCTTGAGCCTTGAGCCTGGAGCCTTGCGCCTTGAGCCTTGAGCCTAGACCCTTTACCCTTGAGCCTTGACTTTTGAGCCTTGACCCTTGAACCTTGAGCCTTTAGCCTTGAACCTGGAGCCTCGAGCCTCGAGCCTTGAACCTCGAGCCTCGAGTCTTGAGCCGTGAGCCTTGAGCCTTGAGCCTTGAGCGTTGAGCCTTGAGCCATGCGCCTTGACCCTTGAGCCTTGATCATTGAACCTTGACTCTTGAACCTTGAGCCTTGAGCCTTGAATTTTGAGCCTTGACCCTTGAGTCGTGACCCTTTAGCCTTGACCTTTGAACCTTGAGCATTGATACTTGTGCCTTGATCCTTGAGACTCTAGCCTTGAGCCTTGAGCCTTGAGCCGTGAGCCGTGAGCCCTTGGCCTTGGGCCTTGGGCCTTGATCCTTTAGCCTTGAGCCTTGATCCTTGAGCCTTGAGCCTTGAGCCTTGAACCTTGAGCGTTGAGCCTTCAGCCTTGAGCCTTGAGCCTTGAGCCTTGTGCCTTGAGCCTTCAGCCTTGAACCTTGAGCCTTGAGCCTTGAGCCTTCTGCCTTGAGCCTTGAGCCTTGAGCCTTGATCCTTGAGCCTTGAGCCTTGAGCCTTGAGCCTTGAGCCTTGAGCCTTGAGCCTTGAGCCTTGAGCCTTGAGCCTTGAGCCTTGAGCCTTGAGACTTGAGCCTTGAGCCTGGAGCATTGACCCTTGAGCCTTGAGCCTTGAGCCTTGAGCCTTGATCCTTGAGCCTTGAGCCTTGAGCCTTGAGCCTTGACCCTTGACTTTTGAACCTTGACCCTTGAACCTTGAGCCTTTAGCCTTGAGCCTTGAGCTTGAGCCTTATGGCTAGAACCTTGAGGCCCTAGCCTTGAGCCTTGAGCCTTGAGCCTTGAACCTTAATCCTTGAGCCTTGAGCCTTGAGCCTTGAGCCTTGAGGCTTGAGCCTTGAGCCTTGAGCCTTGAGCCTTAATCCCTGATCCTTGAGCCTTGAGCCTTGACCCTTGAGCCTTGAGCCTTGAGCCTTGAGCCTTGAGCCATGAACCTTGAGCCTTGAACCTTGAGCCTTGATCATTGAACCTTGACTCTTGAACCTTGAGCCTTGAGCCTTGAGCCTTAACTTTTGAACCTTGACCCTTGAACCGTGACCCTTGAGCCTTGAGCTTTGAACCTTGAGCCGTGATCCTTGTGCCTTGATCCTTAAGCCTTGAGCCTTTAGCCTGGAGCCTTAAGCCTTGAGTCTTGAGCCTTGTGCCTTGAGCCTTTAGCCTTGAGCCTTGAGCCTTGAGCCTTGAGCCTTGAGCCTTCAGCCTTCAGCCTTGAGCCTTGAGCCTTCAGCCTTGAGCCTTGAGCCTTGAGCCTTCAGCCTTGAGCCTTGAGCCTTGAGCCTTGACCCTTGAGCCATGAGCCTTAAGCCTTCTGCCTTGAGCCTTGAGCCATGAGCCTTGAGCCTTGAACCTTGAGCCTTGATCATTGAACCTTGACCCTTGAACCTTGAGCCTTGAGCCTTCACTTTTGATCCTTGACCCTTGAGCCGTGACCCTTGAGCCTTGAGCTTTGAACCTTGAGCCTTGATCCTTGTGCCTTGAGCCTTGATCCTTGTGCCTTGAGCCTTGAGCCTTTAGCCTTGAGCCTTGAGCCTTGAGCCTTGAGCCTTGAGCTATGAGCCTTGAGCCTTGGGCCGTGAGCCCTGAGCCCTTAGCCTTAGACCTCGAGCCTTGAGCCTTTAGCCTTGATCCTTGATCCTTGAGCCTTGAGCCTTGAGCCTCGAGCCTTGAGCCTCGAGCCTTGAGCCTTGATTCTTGAGCCTTGAGCCTCGAGCCTTGAGCCTTGAGCCTTGAGCCTTGAGCCTTGAGCCTTGAGCCTTGAGCCTTGAGCCTTGAGCCTTGAGCCTTGAGCCTTGAGCCTTGAGCCTTGAGCCTTGCACCTTGAGCCTTGAGCCTAGACCCTTTACCCTTGAGCCTTGACTTTTGAGCCTTGACCCTTGAACCTTGAGCCTTTAGCCTTGAGCCTGGAGCCTCGAGCCTCGAGCCTTGAACCTCGAGCATCGATTCTTGAGCCGTGAGCCTTGAGCCTTGAGCCTTGAGCCTTGAGCGTTGAGCCTTGAGCCATGCGCCTTGACCCTTGAGCCTTGATCATTGAACCTTGACTCTTGAACCTTGAGCCTTGAATTTTGAGCCTTGACCCTTGAGTCGTGATTCTTTAGCCTTGACCTTTGAACCTTGAGCCTTGATACTTGTGCCTTGATCCTTGAGACTCTAGCCTTGAGCCTTGAGCCTTGAGCCGTGAGCCGTGAGCCCTTGGCCTTGGGCCTTGGGCCTTGATCCTTTAGCCTTGAGCCTTGATCCTTGAGCCTTGAGCCTTGAGCCTTGAACCTTGAGCGTTGAGCCTTGAGCGTTGAGGCTTGAGCCTTGAGCCTTGAACCTTGAGCCTTTTGCATGGAGCCTTGAGCCTTGAGCCTTGTGCCTTGAGCCTTTAGCCTTGAGCCTTGAGCCTTGAGCCTTGAGCCTTCTGCCTTGAGCCTTGAGCCTTGAGCCTTGAGCCTTGATCCTTGAGCCTTGAGCCTTGAGCCTTGAGCCTTGAGCCTTGAGCCTTGAGCCTTGAGCCTTGAGCCTTGAGCCTTGAGCCTTGAGCCTTGATCCTTGAGCCTTGAGCCTTGAGCCTTGAGCCTTGAGCCTTATGGCTAGAACCTTGAGGCCCTAGCCTTGAGCCTTGAGCCTTGAGCCTTGAACCTTAATCCTTGAGCCTTGAGCCTTGAGCCTTGAGCCTTGAGGCTTGAGCCTTGAGCCTTGAGCCTTGAGCCTTAATCCCTGATCCTTGAGCCTTGAGCCTTGACCCTTGAGCCTTGAGCCTTGAGCCTTGAGCCTTGAGCCATGAACCTTGAGCCTTGAACCTTGAGCCTTGATCATTGAACCTTGACTCTTGAACCTTGAGCCTTGAGCCTTGAGCCTTAACTTTTGAACCTTGACCCTTGAACCGTGACCCTTGAGCCTTGAGCTTTGAACCTTGAGCCGTGATCCTTGTGCCTTGATCCTTAAGCCTTGAGCCTTTAGCCTGGAGCCTTAAGCCTTGAGTCTTGAGCCTTGTGCCTTGAGCCTTTAGCCTTGAGCCTTGAGCCTTGAGCCTTGAGCCTTGAGCCTTCAGCCTTCAGCCTTGAGCCTTGAGCCTTCAGCCTTGAGCCTTGAGCCTTGAGCCTTCAGCCTTGAGCCTTGAGCCTTGAGCCTTGACCCTTGAGCCATGAGCCTTAAGCCTTCTGCCTTGAGCCTTGAGCCATGAGCCTTGAGCCTTGAACCTTGAGCCTTGATCATTGAACCTTGACCCTTGAACCTTGAGCCTTGAGCCTTCACTTTTGATCCTTGACCCTTGAGCCGTGACCCTTGAGCCTTGAGCTTTGAACCTTGAGCCTTGATCCTTGTGCCTTGAGCCTTGATCCTTGTGCCTTGAGCCTTGAGCCTTTAGCCTTGAGCCTTGAGCCTTGAGCCTTGAGCCTTGAGCTATGAGCCTTGAGCCTTGGGCCGTGAGCCCTGAGCCCTTAGCCTTAGACCTCGAGCCTTGAGCCTTTAGCCTTGATCCTTGATCCTTGAGCCTTGAGCCTTGAGCCTCGAGCCTTGAGCCTCGAGCCTTGAGCCTTGATTCTTGAGCCTTGAGCCTCGAGCCTTGAGCCTTGAGCCTTGAGCCTTGAGCCTTGAGCCTTGAGCCTTGAGCCTTGAGCCTTGAGCCTTGAGCCTTGAGCCTTGAGCCTTGAGCCTTGAGCCTTGCACCTTGAGCCTTGAGCCTAGACCCTTTACCCTTGAGCCTTGACTTTTGAGCCTTGACCCTTGAACCTTGAGCCTTTAGCCTTGAGCCTGGAGCCTCGAGCCTCGAGCCTTGAACCTCGAGCATCGATTCTTGAGCCGTGAGCCTTGAGCCTTGAGCCTTGAGCCTTGAGCGTTGAGCCTTGAGCCATGCGCCTTGACCCTTGAGCCTTGATCATTGAACCTTGACTCTTGAACCTTGAGCCTTGAATTTTGAGCCTTGACCCTTGAGTCGTGATTCTTTAGCCTTGACCTTTGAACCTTGAGCCTTGATACTTGTGCCTTGATCCTTGAGACTCTAGCCTTGAGCCTTGAGCCTTGAGCCGTGAGCCGTGAGCCCTTGGCCTTGGGCCTTGGGCCTTGATCCTTTAGCCTTGAGCCTTGATCCTTGAGCCTTGAGCCTTGAGCCTTGAACCTTGAGCGTTGAGCCTTGAGCGTTGAGGCTTGAGCCTTGAGCCTTGAACCTTGAGCCTTTTGCATGGAGCCTTGAGCCTTGAGCCTTGTGCCTTGAGCCTTTAGCCTTGAGCCTTGAGCCTTGAGCCTTGAGCCTTCTGCCTTGAGCCTTGAGCCTTGAGCCTTGAGCCTTGATCCTTGAGCCTTGAGCCTTGAGCCTTGAGCCTTGAGCCTTGAGCCTTGAGCCTTGAGCCTTGAGCCTTGAGCCTTGAGCCTTGAGCCTTGATCCTTGAGCCTTGAGCCTTGAGCCTTGAGCCTTGAGCCTTGAGCCATGAGCCTTAAGCCTTCTGCCTTGAGCCTTGAGCCATGAGCCTTCTGCCTTGAGCCTTGAGCCTTGAGCCTTGAGCCTTGAGCCTTGAGCCATGAGCCTTAAGCCTTCTGCCTTGAGCCTTGAGCCATGAGCCTTCTGCCTTGAGCCTTGAACCTTGAGCCTTGAGCCTTGAGCCTTGAGCCTTGAGCCTTGAGCCTTGAGCCTTGAGCCTTGAGCCTTGAGCCTTGAGCCTTGAGCCTTGAGCCTTGAGCCGTGAGCCTTGAGCCCTGAGCCCTGAGCCTTGAGCCTTGAGACCTGAGCCCTGAGCGTTGAGCCTTGAGCCTTGAGCCGTGAGCCCTGAGCACTGAGCCTTGAGCCTTGAACCTTGAGCTTTTTAAGTCTTGAGCCTCGAGCCTTGTGCCTTGAGCCTTGAGCCTTGAACCTTGAGCCTTGAGCTATGAGCCTTATGCCTTGTTCCTTGAGCCTTGAGCCATGAGCCTTGAGCCTTGAGCCTTGAACCTTGAGTCCTGATCATTGAACCCTGACTCTTGAACCTTGAGCCTTGAACCTTGAGCCTTGACTTTTGAGCCTTGACCCTTGAGCCGTGAGCCTTGAGCCCTGAGCCCTGAGCCTTGAGCCTTGAGACTTGAGCCCTGAGCGTTGAGCCTTGAACGTTGAGCTTTTTAAGCCTTGAGCCTTGAGCCTTGTACCTTGAGCCCTACCCTTGAACCTTGAGCCTTGAGCCATGATCCTTAAGCCTTAAGCCTTGTGCCTTGAGCCTTGAGCCATGAGCCTTGAGCCTTGAACCTTGAGCCTTGATCATTGAACCTTGACTCTTGAACCATGAGCCTTGAGCCTTGACTTTTGAGCCTTGACCCTTGAGCTGTGACCCTTGAGCCTTGAGCTTTGAACCTTGAACCTTGATCCTTGTGCCTTGAGCCTTGAGCCTTGAGCCTTGAGCCTCGAGCCTTGAGTCTTGAGCCTTGAGCCTTGAGCCTTGAGCCTTTACCATTGAGCCTTGAGCCTTGAGCCTTGAGCTTTGAGCCTTGAGCCTTGAGCCTTGAGCCTTGAGCCCTGAGCCCTGAGCCTTGAGCCTTGAGCCTTGAGCCGTGAGCCCTGAGCACTGAGCCTTGAGCCTTGAGCCTTGAACCTTGAGCTTTTTAAGTCTTGAGCCTCGAGCCTTGTGCCTTGAGCCTTGAGCCTTGAACCTTGAGCCTTGAGCTATGAGCCTTATGCCTTGTTCCTTGAGCCTTGAGCCATGAGCCTTGAGCCTTGAGCCTTGAGCCTTGAGCCTTGAACCTTGAGTCCTGATCATTGAACCTTGACTCTTGAACCTTGAGCCTTGAACCTTGAGCCTTGACTTTTGAGCCGTGACCCTTGAGCCCTGAGCTTTGAACCTTGAGCCTTGATACTTGTGCCTTGATCCTTGAGCCTTGAGCCTTGAGGCTGGAGCCTTGAGCCTTGAGGCTTGAGCCTTGAGGCTTGATCCTTGAGCCTTGAGCCGTGAGCCGTGAGCCCTTAGCCTTGGGCCTTGGGCCTTGAGCCTTTAGCCTAGAGCCTTGACCCTTGAGCGTTGAGCCTTGAGCGTTGAGCCTTGAGCCTGGAGCTTTAAGCCTTGAGCCCTGAGCTTTGAGCCTTGAGCCTTGAGCCTTGAGCCTTGAGCCCTGAGCCTTGATCCTTGTGCCTTGAGCCTTGAGCCTTAAGCCTTGAGCCTTGAGCCTTAAGCCTTGAGCCGTGAGCCCTGAGCCCTTAGCCTTGGGCCTTGATCCTTGAGCCTTGAGCCTGGAGCCTTGAGAATTGAGCCTTGAGCCTTGAGCCTTGAGCCTTGAGCCTTGAGCCATGAGCCTTAAGCCTTCTGCCTTGAGCCTTGAGCCATGAGCCTTGAGCCTTGAACCTTGAGCCTTGATAATTGAACCTTGACTCTTGAACCTTGAGCCTTGAGCCTTAACTTTTGATCCTTGACCCTTGAGCCGTGACCCTTGAGCCTTGAGCTTTGAACCTTGAGCCTTGATCCTTGTGCCTTGATCCTTGAGCCTTGAGCCTTGAGCCTTGAGCCTTTAGCCTTGAGCCTTGAGCCTTGAGCCTTGAGCCTTGAGCCTTGAGCCTTGAGCTATGAGCCTTGAGCCTTTAGCCTTGGGCCGTGAGCCCTGAGCCCTTAGCCTTGGACCTCGGGCCTTGAGCCTTTAGCCTTTAGCCTTTAGCCTTTAGCCTTGATCCTCGAGCCTTGAGCCTTGAGCCTTGAGCCTTGATTCTTGAGCCTCGAGCCTTGAGCCTTGAGCCTTGAGCCTTGAGCCTTGAGCCTTGAGCCTAGACCCTTTACCCTTGAGCCTTGAGCCTTGAGCCTTGAGCCTTGAGCCTTGAGCCTAGACCCTTTACCCTTTACCCTTGAGCCTTGAGCCTAGACCCTTTACCCTTGAGCCTTGACTTTTGAGCCTTGACCCTTGAACCTTGAGCCTGGAGCCTCGAGCCTCTAGCCTTGAACCTCGAGCCTCGAGCCTTGAGCCTTGAGCCTTGAGCCTTGAGCCTTGAGCCTTGAGCCTTGAGCTTTAAGCCTTGAGCCGTGAACCCTGAGCCCTTAGCCTTGGGCCTTGAGCCTTGAGCCTTGAGCCTTAAGCCTTGAGCCTTGAGCCTTGAGCCTTGAGCCATGAGCCTTAAGCCTTCTGCCTTGAGCCTTGAGCCATGAGCCTTGAGCCTTGAACCTTGAGCCTTGATCATTGAACCTTGACTCTTGAACCTTGAGCCTTGAGCCTTAACTTTTGATCCTTGACCCTTGAGCCGTGACCCTTGAGCCTTGAGCTTTGAACCTTGAGCCTTGATCCTTATGCCTTGATCCTTGAGCCTTGAGCCTTGAGCCTTTAGCCTTGAGCCTTGAGCCTTGAGCCTTGAGCCTTGAGCCTTGAGCTATGAGCCTTGAGCCTTTAGCCTTGGGCCGTGAGCCATGAGCCCTTAGCCTTGGACCTCGGGCCTTGAGCCTTTAGCCTTTAGCCTTGATCCTTGAGCCTTGAGCCTTGAGCCTTGAGCCTTGAGCCTTGAGCCTTGATTCTTGAGCCTCGAGCCTTGAGCCTTGAGCCTTGAGCCTTGAGCCTTGAGCCTTGAGCCTAGACCCTTTACCCTTGAGCCTTGAGCCTTGAGCCTTGAGCCTAGACCCTTTACCCTTTACCCTTGAGCCTTGAGCCTTGAGCCTTGAGCCTAGACCCTTTACCCTTGAGCCTTGACTTTTGAGACTTGACCCTTGAACCTTGAGCCTGGAGCCTCGAGCCTCGAGTCTTGAACCTCGAGCCTCGAGCCTTGAGCCTTGAGCCTTGAGCCTTGAGCCTTGAGCCTTGAGCCTTAAGCGTTGAGCCTTGAGCCTTGATCATTGAACCTTGACTCTTGAACCTTGAGCCTTGAGCCTTGAATTTTGAGCCTTGACCCTTGAGCCGTGACCCTTGAGCCTTGACCTTTGAACTTTGAGCCTTGATACTTGTGCCTTGATCCATGAGACTCTAGCCTTGAGCCTTAAGACTTGAGCCTTGAGCCGTGAGCCGTGAGCCCTTAGCCTTGGGCCTTTGGCCTTGATCCTTTAGCCTTGAGCCTTGATCCTTGAGCCTTGAGCCTTGAACCTTGAGCGTTGAGGCTTGAGCCTTGAGCCTTGAGCCTTGAGCCTTGTGCCCTGAGCCCTGAGCCTTGAGCCTTGAGACTTGAGCCCTGAGCGTGGAGCCTTGAACGTTGAGCTTTTTAAGCCTTGAGCCTTGTACCTTGAGCCTTACCCTTGAACCTTGAGCCTTGAGCCATGAGCCTTAAGCCTTAAGCCTTGTGCCTTGAGCCTTGTGCCATGAGCCTTGAGCCTTGAACCTTGAGCCTTGATCATTGAACCTTGACTCTTGAACCTTGAGCCTTGAGCCTTGACTTTTGAGCCTTGACCCTTGAGCCGTGACCCATGAGCCTTGAGCTTTGAACCTTGAACCTTGATCCTTGTGCCTTGATCCTTGAGCCTTGAGCCTTGAGCCTTGAGCCTTGAGCCTTGAGCCTCGAGCCTTGAGCCTTGAGCCTTGAGCCTTGAGCCTTGAGCCTTTAGCCTTGAGCCTTGAGCTTTGAACCTTGAGCCTTTACCCTTGAGCCTTTAGCCTAGATCCTTGAGCCTCGAGCCTTAAGCCATGCGCCTTGACCCTTGAGCCTTGATCATTGAACCTTGACTCTTGAACCTTGAGCCTTGAGTCTTGAGCCTTGAATTTTGAGCCTTGACCCTTGAGCCGTGACCCTTGAGCCTTGACCTTTGAACTTTGAGCCTTGATACTTGTGCCTTGATCCTTGAGACTCTAGCCTTGAGCCTTGAGCCTTGAGCCTTGATCCTTGAGCCTTGAGCCTTGAGCCTTGAGCCTTGAGCCTTGAGCCTCGAGCCTTGAGCCTTGAGCCTGGAGCCTTGAGCCTTTAGGCTTGAGCCTTTAGCCTTGAGCCTTGAGCCTTGAGCCTTGAGCCTTTACCCTTGAGCCTTTAGCCTAGATCCTTGAGCCTTAAGCCTTGAGCCTTGAGTCTTTAGCCTAGATCCTTGAGCCTTGAGCCTTGAGCCTTGAGCGTTGAGCCTTGAGACATGCGCCTTGACCCTTGAGCCTTGATCATTGAACCTTGACTCTTGAACCTTGAGCCTTGAGCCTTGAGCCTTGAATTTTGAGCCTTGACCCTTGAGCCGTGACCCTTGAGCCTTGACCTTTGAACTTTGAGCCTTGATACTGGTGCCTTGATCCTTGAGACTCTAGCCTTGAGCCTTGAGCCTTGAGCCTTGAGCCTTGAGCCTTGAGCCTTGACCCTTGAGCCTTGAGCCTTGAGCCTTGAGCCTTGAGCCTCGAGCCTTGAGCCTTGAGCCTTGAGCCTTGAGCCTTGAGCCTTGAGCCTTTAGCCTTGAGCCTTGAGCCTTGAGCCTTGAGCCTTTACCCTTGAGCCTTTAGCCTAGATCCTTGAGCCTTGAGCCTTGAGCCTTGAGACTTGAGCCTTGAGCCTTGAGCCTTGAGCCTTGAGCCTTGAGCCTTGAGCCTTGAGCCTTGAGCCTTGAGCCTTGAGCCTTGAGCCTTGAGCCTTGAGCCTTGAGCCTTGTGCCTTGAGCCTTGAGCCCTGAGCATTGAGCCTTGAGCCTTGAGCCATGAGCCCTGAGCCTTGAGCCTTGAGCCTTGAACCTTGAGCTTTTTAAGTCTTGAGCCTCGAGCCTTGTGCCTTGAGCCTTGAGCTATGAGCCTTATGCCTTGTTCCTTGAGCCTTGAGCCATGAGCCTTGAGCCTTGAGCCCTGATCATTGAACCTTGACTCTTGAACCTTGAGCCTTGAGCCTTGACTTTTGAGCCTTGACCCTTGAGCCGTGACCCTTGAGCCCTGAGCTTTGAACCTTGAGCCTTAATACTTGTGCCTTGATCCTTGAGACTCTAGCCTTGAGCCTTGAGCCTTGAGCCTTGAGGCTTGAGCCTTGAGGCTTGATCCTTGAGCCTTGAGCCGTGAGCCGTGAGCCCTTAGCCTTGGGCCTTGGGCCTTGAGCCTTTAGCCTAGAGCCTTGATCCTTGAGCGTTGAGCCTTGAGCGTTGAGCCTTGAGCCTGGAGCCTTGAGCCTTGAGCCCTGAGCCTTGAGCCTTGAGCCTTGAGCCTTGAGCCCTTAGCCTTGATCCTTGAGCCTTGAGCCTTGAGCCTTGAACGTTGAGCTTTTTTAGCCTTGAGCCTTGAGCCTTGCACCTTGAGCCTTGAGCCTTGAATCTTGAGCCTTGAGCCATGAGCCTTAGGCCTTAAGCCTTGTGCCTTGAGCCTTGAGCCATGGGCATTTAGCCTTGAACCTTGAGACTTGATCATTGAACCTTGACTCTTGAACCTTGAGCCTTGAGCCTTGAGCCTTGACTTTTGAGCCTTGACCCTTGAGCTGTGACCCTTGAGCCTTGATCTTTGAACCTTGAACCTTGATCCTTGTGCCTTGAGCCTTGAGCCTTGAGCCTTGAGCCTTGAGCCTTGAGCCTTTAGCCTTGAGCCTGGAGCCTTGAGCCTTGGGCCGTGAGCCCTGAGCCCTTAGTCTTGTGCCTCGGGCCTTGAGCCTTTAGCCTTTAGCCTTTAGCCTTTAGCCTTGATCCTTGATCCTTGAGCCTTGAGCCTTGAGCCTTGAGCCTTGAGCCTTGAGCCTTGAGCCTTGAGCCTTGAGCCTTGAGCCTTGAGCCTTGAGCCTTGTGCCATGAGCCTTGAGCCTTGAGCCATGAGCCTTGAGCCGTGAACCTTTAGCCTTGATCATTGAACCTTGACTCTTGAACCTTGAGCCTTGAGCCTTGAGCCTTGTGCCTTAACTTTTGAACCTTAACCCTTGAGCCGTGACCCTTGAGCCTTGAGCTTTTAACCTTGAGCCTTGATCCTTGTGCCTTGATCCTTGAGCCTTGAGCCATTAGCCATTAGCCTTGAGCCATAAGGCTTGAACCTTGAGCCTTGAGCCTGGAGCCTTGAATCTTAAGCCTTGAGCCTTGAGCCTTGAGCCTTGAGCCTTGAGCCTTGAGCCTTGAGCCTTGAGCCCTGAGCCCTGAGCCTTGAGCCTTGAGCCTTTAGCCTTGAACGTTGTGCTTTTTAAGCCTTGAGCCTCGAGCCTTGAGCCTTGAGCCTTGAGCCTTGAGCCTTGAGCCTTGAGCCTTGAGCCTAGACCCTTTACCCTTGAGCCTTGAGCCTTGAGCCTTGAGCCTAGACCCTTTACCATTTACCCTTGAGCCTTGAGCCTAGAACCTTTACCCTTGAGCCTTGACTTTTGAGCCTTGACCCTTGAACCTTGAGCCTGGAGCCTCGAGCCTCGAGCCTTGAACCTCGAGCCTCGAGCCTTGAGCCTTGAGCCTTGAGCCTTGAGCCTTGAGCCTTAAGCCTTGAGCCGTGAACCCTGAGCCCTTAGCCTTGGGCCTTGAGCCTTGAGCCTTGAGCCTTGAGCCTTGAGCCTTGAGCGTTGAGCCATGAGCCTTAAGCCTTCTGCCTTGAGCCTTGAGCCATGAGCCTTGAGCCTTGAACCTTGAGCCTTGATCATTGAACCTTGACTCTTGAACCTTGAGCCTTGAGCCTTAACTTTTGATCCTTGACCCTTGAGCCGTGACCCTTGAGCCTTGAGCTTTGAACCTTGAGCCTTGATCCTTGTGCCTTGATCCTTGAGCCTTGAGCCTTGAGCCTTGAGCCTTTAGCCTTGAGCCTTGAGCCTTAAGCCTTGAGCCTTGAGCCTTGAGCTATGAGCCTTGAGCCTTTAGCCTTGGGCCGTGAGCCATGAGCCCTTAGCCTTGGACCTCGGGCCTTGAGCCTTTAGCCTTTAGCCTTTAGCCTTTAGCCTTGAGCCTTGAGCCTTGAGCCTTGAGCCTTGAGCCTTGAGCCTTGAGCCTTGATTCTTGAGCCTCGAGCCTTGAGCCTTGAGCCTTGAGCCTTGAGCCTTGAGCCTTGAGCCTTGAGCCTTGAGCCTTGAGCCTAGACCCTTTACCCTTGAGCCTTGAGCCTTGAGCCTTGAGCCTAGACCCTTTACCCTTTACCCTTTACCCTTGAGCCTTGAGCCTTGAGCCTTGAGCCTAGACCCTTTACCCTTGAGCCTTGACTTTTGAGACTTGACCCTTGAACCTTGAGCCTGGAGCCTCGAGCCTCGAGCCTTGAACCTCGAGCCTCGAGCCTTGAGCCTTGAGCCTTGAGCCTTGAGCCTTGAGCCTTGAGCCTTGAGCCTTGAGCCTTAAGCGTCGAGCCTTGAGCCTTGATCATTGAACCTTGACTCTTGAACCTTGAGCCTTGAGCCTTGAAATTTGAGCCTTGACCCTTGAACCGTGACCCTTGAGCCTTGACCTTTGAACTTTGAGCCTTGATACTTGTGCCTTGATCCATGAGACTCTAGCCCTGAGCCTTAAGACTTGAGCCTTGAGCCGTGAGCCGTGAGCCCTTAGCCTTGGGCCTTTGGCCTTGATCCTTGAGCCTTGAGCCTTGATCCTTGAGCCTTGAGCCTTGAACCTTGAGCGTTGAGGCTTGACCCTTGAGCCTTGAGCCTTGAGCCTTGAGCCCTGAGCCTTGAGCCTTGAGACTTGAGCCCTGAGCGTTGAGCCTTGAACATTGAGCTTTTTAAGCCTTGAGCCTTGTACCTTGAGCCTTACCCTTGAACCTTGAGCCTTGAGCCATGAGCCTTAAGCCTTAAGCCTTGTGCCTTGAGCCTTGTGCCATGAGCCTTGAGCCTTGAACCTTGAGCCTTGATCATTGAACCTTGACTCTTGAACCTTGAGCCTTGAGCCTTGACTTTTGAGCCTTGACCCTTGAGCCGTGACCCATGAGCCTTGAGCTTTGAACCTTGAACCTTGATCCTTGTGCCTTGATCCTTGAGCCTTGAGCCTTGAGCCTTGAGCCTCGAGCCTTGAGCCTTGAGCCTTGAGCCTTGAGCCTTGAGCCTTTAGCCTTGAGCCTTGAGCCTTGAACCTTGAGCCTTTACCCTTGAGCCTTTAGCCTAGATCGTTGAGCCTTGAGCCTTGAGCGTTGAGCCTTGAGCCATGCGCCTTGACCCTTGAGCCTTGATCATTGAACCTTGACTCTTGAACCTTGAGCCTTGAGTCTTGAGCCTTGAATTTTGAGCCTTGACCCTTGAGCCGTGACCCTTGAGCCTTGACCTTTGAACTTTAAGCCTTGATACTTGTGCCTTGATCCTTGAGACTCTAGCCTTGAGCCTTGAGCCTTGATCCTTGAGCCTTGAGCCTTGAGCCTTGAGCCTTGAGCCTCGAGCCTTGAGCCTTGAGCCTGGAGCCTTGAGCCTTTAGGCTTGAGCCTTTAGCCTTGAGCCTTGAGCCTTGAGCCTTGAGCCTTTACCCTTGAGCCTTTAGCCTAGATCCTTGAGCCTTAAGCCTTGAGCCTTGAGTCTTTAGCCTAGATCCTTGAGCCTTGAGCCTTGAGCCTTGAGCGTTGAGCCTTGAGACATGCGCCTTGACCCTTGAGCCTTGATCATTGAACCTTGACTCTTGAACCTTGAGCCTTGAGCCTTGAGCCTTGAATTTTGAGCCTTGACCCTTGAGCCGTGACCCTTGAGCCTTGACCTTTGAACTTTGAGCCTTGATACTGGTGCCTTGATCCTTGAGACTCTAGCCTTGAGCCTTGAGCCTTGAGCCTTGAGCCTTGAGCCTTGAGCCTTGAGCCTTGAGCCTTGAGCCTCGAGCCTCGAGCCTCGAGCCTTGAGCCTCGAGCCTTGAGCCTTGAGCCTTGAGCCTTGAGCCTTTAGCCTTGAGCCTTGAGCCTTGAGCCTTTACCCTTGAGCCTTTAGCCTAGATCCTTGAGCCTTGAGCCTTTAGCCTTGAGTCTTGAGCCTTGAGCCTTGAGCCTTGAGCCTTGAGCCTTGAGCCTTGAGCCTTGAGCCTTGAGCCTTGAGCCTTGAGCCTTGAGCCTTGAGCCTTGAGCCTTGAGCCTTGAGCCTTGAGCCTTGAGCCTTGTGCCTTGAGCCTTGAGCCCTGAGCATTGAGCCTTGAGCCTTGAGCCATGAGCCCTGAGCACTGAGCCTTGAGCCTTGAGCCTTGAACCTTGAGCTTTTTAAGTCTTGAGCCTCGAGCCTTGTGCCTTGAGCCTTGAGCTATGAGCCTTATGCCTTGTTCCTTGAGCCTTGAGCCATGAGCCTTGAGCCTTGAGCCCTGATCATTGAACCTTGACTCTTGAACCTTGAGCCTTGAGCCTTGACTTTTGAGCCTTGACCCTTGAGCCGTGACCCTTGAGCCCTGAGCTTTGAACCTTGAGCCTTAATACTTGTGCCTTGATCCTTGAGACTCTAGCCTTGAGCCTTGAGCCTTGAGCCTTGAAGCTTGAGCCTTGAGGCTTGATCCTTGAGCCTTGAGCCGTGAGCCGTGAGCCCTTTGCCTTGGGCCTTGGGCCTTGAGCCTTTAGCCTAGAGCCTTGATCCTTGAGCGTTGAGCCTTGAGCGTTGAGCCTTGAGCCTGGAGCCTTGAGCCTTGAGCCCTGAGCCTTGAGCCTTGAGCCTTGAGCCCTTAGCCTTGATCCTTGAGCCTTGAGCCTTGAGCCTTGAACGTTGAGCTTTTTTAGCCTTGAGCCTTGAGCCTTGCACCTTGAGCCTTGAGCCTTGAATCTTGAGCCTTGAGCCATGAGCCTTAGGCCTTAAGCCTTGTGCCTTGAGCCTTGAGCCATGGGCATTTAGCCTTGAACCTTGAGACTTGATCATTGAACCTTGACTCTTGAACCTTGAGCCTTGAGCCTTGAGCCTTGACTTTTGAGCCTTGACCCTTGAGCTGTGACCCTTGAGCCTTGATCTTTGAACCTTGAACCTTGATCCTTGTGCCTTGAGCCTTGAGCCTTGAGCCTTGAGCCTTGAGCCTTGAGCCTTTAGCCTTGAGCCTGGAGCCTTGAGCCTTGGGCCGTGAGCCCTGAGCCCTTAGTCTTGTGCCTCGGGCCTTGAGCCTTTAGCCTTTAGCCTTTAGCTTTGATCCTTGATCCTTGAGCCTTGAGCCTTGAGCCTTGAGCCTTGAGCCTTGAGCCTTGAGCCTTGAGCCTTGAGCCTTGAGCCTTGAGCCTTGAGCCTTGTGCCATGAGCCTTGAGCCTTGAGCCATGAGCCTTGAGCCGTGAACCTTTAGCCTTGATCATTGAACATTGACTCTTGAACCTTGAGCCTTGAGCCTTGAGCCTTGTGCCTTAACTTTTGAACCTTAACCCTTGAGCCGTGACCCTTGAGCCTTGAGCTTTTAACCTTGAGCCCTGATCCTTGTGCCTTGATCCTTGAGCCTTGAGCCATTAGCCATTAGCCTTGAGCCATGAGGCTTGAACCTTGAGCCTTGAGCCTTGAGCCTTGAACCTTAAGCCTTGAGCCTTGAGCCTTGAGCCTTGAGCCTTGAGCCTGGAGCCTTGAGCCTTGAGCCCTGAGCCCTGAGCCTTGAGCCTTGAGCCTTTAGCCTTGAACGTTGTGCTTTTTAAGCCTTGAGCCTCGAGCCTTGAGCCTTGAGCCTTGAGCCTTGAGCCTTGAGCCTTGAGCCTAGACCCTTTACCCTTGAGCCTTGAGCCTTGAGCCTTGAGCCTAGACCCTTTACCCTTTACCCTTGAGCCTTGAGCCTAGAACCTTTACCCTTGAGCCTTGACTTTTGAGCCTTGACCCTTGAACCTTGAGCCTGGAGCCTCGAGCCTCGAGCCTTGAACCTCGAGCCTCGAGCCTTGAGCCTTGAGCCTTGAGCCTTGAGCCTTGAGCCTTGAGCCTTGAGCCTTAAGCCTTGAGCCGTGAACCCTGAGCCCTTAGCCTTGGGCCTTGAGCCTTGAGCCTTGAGCCTTGAGCCTTGAGCCTTGAGCGTTGAGCCATGAGCCTTAAGCCTTATGCCTTGAGCCTTGAGCCATGAGCCTTGAGCCTTGAACCTTGAGCCTTGATCATTGAACCTTGACTCTTGAACCTTGAGCCTTGAGCCTTAACTTTTGATCCTTGACCCTTGAGCCGTGACCCTTGAGCCTTGAGCTTTGAACCTTGAGCCTTGATCCTTGTGCCTTGATCCTTGAGCCTTGAGCCTTGAGCCTTGAGCCTTTAGCCTTGAGCCTTGAGCCTTAAGCCTTGAGCCTTGAGCCTTGAGCTATGAGCCTTGAGCCTTTAGCCTTGGGCCGTGAGCCATGAGCCCTTAGCCTTGGACCTCGGGCCTTGAGCCTTTAGCCTTTAGCCTTTAGCCTTTAGCCTTGAGCCTTGAGCCTTGAGCCTTGAGCCTTGAGCCTTGAGCCTTGAGCCTTGAGCCTTGAGCCTTGATTCTTGAGCCTCGAGCCTTGAGCCTTGAGCCTTGAGCCTTGAGCCTTGAGCCTTGAGCCTTGAGCCTAGACCCTTTACCCTTGAGCCTTGAGCCTTGAGCCTTGAGCCTTGAGCCTTGAGCCTAGACCCTTTACCCTTGAGCCTTGACTTTTGAGACTTGACCCTTGAACCTTGAGCCTGGAGCCTCGAGCCTCGAGCCTTGAACCTCGAGCCTCGAGCCTTGAGCCTTGAGCCTTGAGCCTTGAGCCTTGAGCCTTGAGCCTTGAGCCTTAAGCGTCGAGCCTTGAGCCTTGATCATTGAACCTTGACTCTTGAACCTTGAGCCTTGAGCCTTGAAATTTGAGCCTTGACCCTTGAACCGTGACCCTTGAGCCTTGACCTTTGAACTTTGAACTTTGAGCCTTGATACTTGTGCCTTGATCCATGAGACTCTAGCCCTGAGCCTTAAGACTTGAGCCTTGAGCCGTGAGCCGTGAGCCCTTAGCCTTGGGCCTTTGGCCTTGATCCTTAAGCCTTGAGCCTTGATCCTTGAGCCTTGAGCCTTGAACCTTGAGCGTTGAGGCTTGACCCTTGAGCCTTGAGCCTTGAGCCTTGAGCCCTGAGCCCTGAGCCTTGAGCCTTGAGACTTGAGCCCTGAGCGTTGAGCCTTGAACGTTGAGCTTTTTAAGCCTTGAGCCTTGTACCTTGAGCCTTACCCTTGAACCTTGAGCCTTGAGCCATGAGCCTTAAGCCTTAAGCCTTGTGCCTTGAGCCTTGTGCCATGAGCCTTGAGCCTTGAACCTTGAGCCTTGATCATTGAACCTTGACTCTTGAACCTTGAGCCTTGAGCCTTGACTTTTGAGCCTTGACCCTTGAGCCGTGACCCATGAGCCTTGAGCTTTGAACCTTGAACCTTGATCCTTGTGCCTTGATCCTTGAGCCTTGAGCCTTGAGCCTTGAGCCTCGAGCCTTGAGCCTTGAGCCTTGAGCCTTGAGCCTTGAGCCTTTAGCCTTGAGCCTTGAGCCTTGAACCTTGAGCCTTTACCCTTGAGCCTTTAGCCTAGATCCTTGAGCCTTGAGCCTTGAGCGTTGAGCCTTGAGCCATGCGCCTTGACCCTTGAGCCTTGATCATTGAACCTTGACTCTTGAACCTTGAGCCTTGAGTCTTGAGCCTTGAATTTTGAGCCTTGACCCTTGAGCCGTGACCCTTGAGCCTTGACCTTTGAACTTTAAGCCTTGATACTTGTGCCTTGATCCTTGAGACTCTAGCCTTGAGCCTTGAGCCTTGAGCCTTGATCCTTGAGCCTTGAGCCTTGAGCCTTGAGCCTTGAGCCTTGAGCCTCGAGCCTTGAGCCTTGAGCCTGGAGCCTTGAGCCTTTAGGCTTGAGCCTTTAGCCTTGAGCCTTGAGCCTTGAGCCTTGAGCCTTTACCCTTGAGCCTTTAGCCTAGATCCTTGAGCCTTAAGCCTTGAGCCTTGAGTCTTTAGCCTAGATCCTTGAGCCTTGAGCCTTGAGCCTTGAGCGTTGAGCCTTGAGCCATGCGCCTTGACCCTTGAGCCTTGATCATTGAACCTTGACTCTTGAACCTTGAGCCTTGAGCCTTGAGCCTTGAATTTTGAGCCTTGACCCTTGAGCCGTGACCCTTGAGCCTTGACCTTTGAACTTTGAGCCTTGATACTGGTGCCTTGATCCTTGAGACTCTAGCCTTGAGCCTTGAGCCTTGAGCCTTGAGCCTTGAGCCTTGAGCCTTGAGCCTTGAGCCTTGAGCCTTGAGCCTCGAGCCTTGAGCCTTGAGCCTTGAGCCTTGAGCCTTGAGCCTCGAGCCTTGAGCCTTGAGCCTTGAGCCTTGAGCCTTGAGCCTTGAGCCTTCAGCCTTGAGCCTTGAGCCTTGAGCCTTGAGCCTTTACCCTTGAGCCTTTAGCCTAGATCCTTGAGCCTTGAGCCTTGAGCCTTGAGCCTTGAGCCTTGAGCCTTGAGCCTTGAGCCTTGAGCCTTGAGCCTTGAGCCTTGAGCCTTGAGCCTTGAGCCTTGAGCCTTGTGCCTTGAGCCTTGAGCCCTGAGCATTGAGCCTTGAGCCTTGAGCCATGAGCCCTGAGCACTGAGCCTTGAGCCTTGAGCCTTGAACCTTGAGCTTTTTAAGTCTGGAGCCTCGAGCCTTGTGCCTTGAGCCTTGAGCCTTGAACCTTGAGCCTTGAGCTATGAGCCTTATGCCTTGTTCCTTGAGCCTTGAGCCATGAGCCTTGAGCCTTGAGCCCTGATCATTGAACCTTGACTCTTGAACCTTGAGCCTTGAGCCTTGACTTTTGAGCCTTGACCCTTGAGCCGTGACCCTTGAGCCCTGAGCTTTGAACCTTGAGCCTTAATACTTGTGCCTTGATCCTTGAGACTCTAGCCTTGAGCCTTGAGCCTTGAGCCTTGAGGCTTGAGCCTTGAGGCTTGATCCTTGAGCCTTGAGCCGTGAGCCGTGAGCCCTTAGCCTTGGGCCTTGGGCCTTGAGCCTTTAGCCTAGAGCCTTGAGCCTTTAGCCTAGAGCCTTGATCCTTGAGCGTTGAGCCTTGAGCGTTGAGCCTTGAGCCTGGAGCCTTGAGCCTTGAGCCCTGAGCCTTGAGCCTTGAGCCTTGAGCCCTTAGCCTTGATCCTTGAGCCTTGAGCCTTGAGCCTTGAACGTTGAGCTTTTTTAGCCTTGAGCCTTGAGCCTTGCACCTTGAGCCTTGAGCCTTGAATCTTGAGCCTTGAGCCATGAGCCTTAGGCCTTAAGCCTTGTGCCTTGAGCCTTGAGCCATGGGCATTTAGCCTTGAACCTTGAGACTTGATCATTGAACCTTGACTCTTGAACCTTGAGCCTTGAGCCTTGAGCCTTGAGCCTTGACTTTTGAGCCTTGACCCTTGAGCTGTGACCCTTGAGCCTTGATCTTTGAACCTTGATCCTTGTGCCTTGAGCCTTGAGCCTTGAGCCTTGAGCCTTGAGCCTTGAGCCTTGAGCCTTTAGCCTTGAGCCTGGAGCCTTGAGCCTTGGGCCGTGAGCCCTGAGCCCTTAGTCTTGTGCCTCGGGCCTTGAGCCTTTAGCCTTTAACCTTTAGCCTTTAGCCTTTAGCCTTGATCCTTGATCCTTGAGCCTTGAGCCTTGAGCCTTGAGCCTTGAGCCTTGAGCCTTGAGCCTTGAGCCTTGAGCCTTGAGCCTTGAGCCTTGAGCCTTGAGCCTTGAGCCATGAGCCTTGAGCCGTGAACCTTTAGCCTTGATCATTGAACCTTGACTCTTGAACCTTGAGCCTTGAGCCTTGAGCCTTGTGCCTTAACTTTTGAACCTTAACCCTTGAGCCGTGACCCTTGAGCCTTGAGCTTTTAACCTTGAGCCTTGATCCTTGTGCCTTGATCCTTGAGCCTTGAGCCATTAGCCATTAGCCTTGAGCCTTGAGGCTTGAACCTTGAGCCTTGAGCCTTGAGCCTTGAGCCTTGAACCTTAAGCCTTGAGCCTTGAGCCTTGAGCCTTGAGCCTTGAGCCTGGAGCCTTGAGCCTTGAGCCCTGAGCCCTGAGCCTTGAGCCTTAAGCCTTGAGCCTTTAGCCTTGAACGTTGTGCTTTTTAAGCCTTGAGCCTTGAGCCTTGTGCCTTGATCCATGAGCCTTAAGCCTTGTGCCTTGAGCCTTGAGCCATGAGCCTTGAGCCTTGAACCTTGAGCCTTGATCATTGAACCTTGACTCTTGAACTTTGAGCCTTGATCCATGAGCCTTAAGCCTTGTGCCTTGAGCCTTGAGCCATGAGCCTTGAGCCTTGAACCTTGAGCTTTGATCATTGAACCTTGACTCTTGAACTTTGAGCCTTGAGCCTTGAGCCTTAACTTTTGAGCCTTGACCCTTGAGCCGTGACCCTTGAGCCTTGACCTTTGAACCTTGAGCCTTGATCCTTGTGCATTGATCCTTGAGCCTTGAGCCTTTAGCCTTGATCCTTGAGCCTTGAGCCTTGTGCCTTGAGCCTTTAGCCTTGAGCCTTGAGCCTTGAGCCTTGAGCCTTGAGCCTTGAGCCTTGAGCCGTGAGCCTTGAGCCTTGAGCCTTGAGCCTTGAGCCTTGAGCCTTGAGCCTTGACCCTTTAAACTTGAGCCTTGACTTTTGAGCCTTGACACTTAAACCTCGAGCGTTTAGCCTTGAGCCTCGAGCCTCGAGCCTTGAGCCTTGAGCCTTGAGCCTTGAGCCTTTAGCCTAGATCCTTGAGCCTTGAGCCTTGAGCGTTGATCCTTGAGCGTTGAGCCTTGAGCGTTGAGCCTTGAGCCTTGAGCCTTGAGCCTTGAGCCTTGAGCCTTAAGCCTTGAGCCTTGAGCCTTGAGCCTTGAGCCTTGAGCCTTGAGCCTTGAGCTATGAGCCTTGACCCTTGAGCCTTGGGCCGTGAGCCCTGAGCCCTTAGCCTTGGACCTCGGGCCTTGAGCCTTTAGCCTTTAGCCTTTAGCCTTTAACCTTGATCCTTGAGCCTTGAGCCTTGAGCCTTGAGCCTTGAGCCTTGAGCCTTGAGCCTTGAGCCTTGAGCCTTGAGCCTTAATTCTTGAACCTTGAGCCTCGAGCCTTGAGCCTTGAGCCATGAGCCTTGAGCCTTGAGCCTTGAGCCTTGAGCCTTGATCCTTGCGCCTTGAGCCTTGAGCCTAGACCCTTTACCCTTGAGCCTTGACTTGTGAGCCTTGACCCTTGAACCTTGAGCCTTTAGCCTTGAGCCTGGAGCCTCGAGCCTCGAGCCTTGAACCTCGAGCCTCGATCCTTGAGCCTTGAGCCTTGAGCTTTGAGCCTTGAGCCTTGATCCTTGAGCCTTGAGCCTTGAGCGTTGAGCCTTGAGCCATGCGCCTTGACCCTTGAGCCATGATCATTGAACCTTGACTCTTGAACCTTGAGCCTTGACCCTTGAATTTTGAGCCTTGACCCTTGAGCCGTGACCCTTGAGCCTTGACCTTTGAACCTTGAGCCTTGATACTTGTGCCTTGATCCTTGAGACTCTAGCCTTGAGCCTTGAGCCTTGAGCCTTGAGCCTTGAGCCTTGATCCTTGAGCCTTGATCCTTGAGCCTTGAGCCTTGAGCCTTGAGCCTGGAGCCTTGAGCCTTGAGCCTCGAGCCTCGAGCCTCGAGCCTTGAGCCTTGAGCCTTGAGCCTTGAGCCTTGAGCCTTGAGCCTTGAGCCTTGAGCCTTGAGCCTTGAGCCTTGAGCCTTGAGCCTTGTGCCATGAGCCTTGAGCCTTGAGCCATGAGCCTTGAGCCGTGAACCTTTAGCCTTGATCATTGAACCTTGACTCTTGAACCTTGAGCCTTGAGCCTTGAGCCTTGTGCGTTAACTTTTGAACCTTAACCCTTGAGCCGTGACCCTTGAGCCTTGAGCTTTTAACCTTGAGCC
The DNA here is from genome assembly GCA_963853835.1 of Calendula officinalis. Lineage (NCBI taxonomy): Eukaryota > Viridiplantae > Streptophyta > Magnoliopsida > Asterales > Asteraceae > Calendula > Calendula officinalis. The sequence goes on from OY970833.1 coordinate 11,425,158, forward strand.
TTGATCCTTGTGCCTTGATCCTTGAGCCTTGAGCCATTAGCCATTAGCCTTGAGCCTAGAGGCTTGAACCTTGAGCCTTAAGCCTTGATCCTTGAGCCTTGAACCTTAAGCCTTGAGCCTTGAGCCTTGAGCCTGGAGCCTTGAGCCCTGAGCCCTGAGCCCTGAGCCTTGAGCCTTGAGCCTTGAGCCTTGAGCCTTTAGCCTTGAACGTTGTGCTTTTTAAGCCTTGAGCCTTTAGCCTTGTGCCTTGATCCATGAGCCTTAAGCCTTGTGCCATGAGCCTTGAGCCATGAGCCTTGAGCCTTGAACCTTGAGCCTTGAACATTGAACCTTGACTCTTGAACTTTGAGCCTTGATCCATGAGCCTTAAGCCATGTGCCTTGAGCCTTGAGCCATGAGCCTTGTGCCTTGAACCTTGAGCCTTGATCATTGAACCTTGACTCTTGAACTTTGAGCCTTGAGCGTTGAGCCTTAACTTTTGAGCCTTGACCCTTGAGCCGTGACCCTTGAGCCTTGACCTTTGAACCTTGAGCCTTGATCCTTGTGCATTGATCCTTGAGCCTTGAGCCTTGAGCCTTGATCCTTTAGCCTTATGCCTTGAGCCTTGAGCCTTGAGCCTTGTGCCTTGAGCCTTGAGCCTTGACCCTTTAAACTTGAGCCTTGACTTTTGAGCCTTGACCCTTAAACCTCGAGCGTTTAGCCTTGAGCCTCGAGCCTCGAGCCTCGAGCCTCGAGCCTTGAGCCTTGAGCCTTGAGCCTAGATCCTTGAGCCTTGAGCCTTGAGCATTGAGCCTTGAGCCTTGAGCGTTGATCCTTGAGCGTTGAGCCTTGAGCGTTGAGCGTTGCGCCTTGAGCCTTGAGCCTTGAGCCTTGAGCCTTGAGCCTTGAGCCTTGAGCCTTGAGCCTTGAGCCTTGAGCCTTGAGCCTTGAGCCTTGAGCCTTGAGCCTTGAGCCTTGAGCCTTGAGCCTTGAGCCTTGAGCCTTGAGCCTTGAGCCTTGAGCTATGAGCCTTGACCCTTGGGCCGTGAGCCCTGAGCCCTTAGCCTTGGACCTCGGGCCTTGAGCCTTTAGCCTTTAGCCTTGATCCTTGAGCCTTGAGCCTTGAGCCTTGGGCCTTGAGCCTTGAGCCTTGAGCCTTAATTCTTGAGCCTTGAGCCTCGAGCCTTGAGCCTTGATCCATGAGCCTTGAGCCTTGAGCCTTGAGCCATGAGCCTTGCGCCTTGAGCCTTGACTTTTGAGCCTTGACCCTTGAACCTTGAGCCTTTAGCCTTGAGCCTGGAGCCTGGAGCCTCGAGTCTTGAACCTCGAGCCTCGATCCTTGAGCCTTGAGCCTTGAGCCTTGAGCCTTGAGCGTTGAGCCTTGAGCCATGCGCCTTGACCCTTGAGCCTTGATCATTGAACCTTGACTCTTGAACCTTGAGCCTTGAGCCTTGAATTTTGAGCCTTGACCCTTGAGCCGTGACCCTTGAGCCTTAACCTTTGAACCTTGAGCCTTGATACTTGTGTCTTGATCCTTGAGACTCTAGCCTTGAGCCTTGAGCCTTGAGCCTTGAGCCGTGAGCCATGAGCCCTTAGCCTTGGGCCTTGGGCCTTGATCCTTTAGCCTTGAGCCTTGATCCTTGAGCCTTGAGCCTTGAGCCTTGAGCCTTGAACCTTGAGCGTTGAGCCTTGAGCGTTGAGGCTTGAGCCTTGAGCCTTGAGCCTTGAGCCTTGAGCCTTGAGCCTTGAGCCTTGAGCCTTGAGCCTTGAGCCCTGAGCCTTGAGCCCTGAGCCTTGAGCCTTGAGCCATGAGCCTTGAGCCTTGAGCCTTGAGCCTTGAGCCTTGCGCCTTGAGCCTTGAGCCTAGACCCTTTACCCTTGAGCCTTGACTTGTGAGCCTTGACCCTTGAACCTTGAGCCTTTAGCCTTGAGCCTGGAGCCTCGAGCCTCGAGCCTTGAACCTCGAGCCTCGATCCTTGAGCCTTGAGCCTTGAGCTTTGAGCCTTGAGCCTTGATCCTTGAGCCTTGAGCCTTGAGCGTTGAGCCTTGAGCCATGCGCCTTGACCCTTGAGCCATGATCATTGAACCTTGACTCTTGAACCTTGAGCCTTGACCCTTGAATTTTGAGCCTTGACCCTTGAGCCGTGACCCTTGAGCCTTGACCTTTGAACCTTGAGCCTTGATACTTGTGCCTTGATCCTTGAGACTCTAGCCTTGAGCCTTGAGCCTTGAGCCTTGAGCCTTGAGCCTTGATCCTTGAGCCTTGATCCTTGAGCCTTGAGCCTTGAGCCTTGAGCCTTGAGCCTTGAGCCTTGAGCCTCGAGCCTCGAGCCTCGAGCCTTGAGCCTTGAGCCTTGAGCCTTGAGCCTTGAGCCTTGAGCCTTGAGCCTTGAGCCTTGAGCCTTGAGCCTTGAGCCTTGTGCCATGAGCCTTGAGCCTTGAGCCATGAGCCTTGAGCCGTGAACCTTTAGCCTTGATCATTGAACCTTGACTCTTGAACCTTGAGCCTTGAGCCTTGAGCCTTGTGCGTTAACTTTTGAACCTTAACCCTTGAGCCGTGACCCTTGAGCCTTGAGCTTTTAACCTTGAGCCTTGATCCTTGTGCCTTGATCCTTGAGCCTTGAGCCATTAGCCATTAGCCTTGAGCCTAGAGGCTTGAACCTTGAGCCTTAAGCCTTGATCCTTGAGCCTTGAACCTTAAGCCTTGAGCCTTGAGCCTTGAGCCTGGAGCCTTGAGCCCTGAGCCCTGAGCCCTGAGCCTTGAGCCTTGAGCCTTGAGCCTTGAGCCTTTAGCCTTGAACGTTGTGCTTTTTAAGCCTTGAGACTTGAGCCTTGTGCCTTGATCCATGAGCCTTAAGCCTTGTGCCATGAGCCTTGAGCCATGAGCCTTGAGCCTTGAACCTTGAGCCTTGATCATTGAACCTTGACTCTTGAACTTTGAGCCTTGATCCATGAGCCTTAAGCCATGTGCCTTGAGCCTTGAGCCATGAGCCTTGAGCCTTGAACCTTGAGCCTTGATCATTGAACCTTGACTCTTGAACTTTGAGCCTTGAGCGTTGAGCCTTAACTTTTGAGCCTTGACCCTTGAGCCGTGACCCTTGAGCCTTGACCTTTGAACCTTGAGCCTTGATCCTTGTGCATTGATCCTTGAGCCTTGAGCCTTGAGCCTTGATCCTTTAGCCTTGAGCCTTGAGCCTTGAGCCTTGTGCCTTGAGCCTTGAGCCTTGACCCTTTAAACTTGAGCCTTGACTTTTGAGCCTTGACCCTTAAACCTCGAGCGTTTAGCCTTGAGCCTCGAGCCTCGAGCCTCGAGCCTTGAGCCTTGAGCCTTGAGCCTAGATCCTTGAGCCTTGAGCCTTGAGCATTGAGCCTTGAGCCTTGAGCGTTGATCCTTGAGCGTTGAGCCTTGAGCGTTGAGCGTTGCGCCTTGAGCCTTGAGCCTTGAGCCTTGAGCCTTGAGCCTTGAGCCTTGAGCCTTGAGCCTTGAGCCTTGAGCCTTGAGCCTTGAGCCTTGAGCCTTGAGCCTTGAGCCTTGAGCCTTGAGCCTTGAGCCTTGAGCCTTGAGCCTTGAGCTATGAGCCTTGACCCTTGGGCCGTGAGCCCTGAGCCCTTAGCCTTGGACCTCGGGCCTTGAGCCTTTAGCCTTTAGCCTTGATCCTTGAGCCTTGAGCCTTGAGCCTTGGGCCTTGAGCCTTGAGCCTTGAGCCTTAATTCTTGAGCCTTGAGCCTCGAGCCTTGAGCCTTGATCCATGAGCCTTGAGCCTTGAGCCTTGAGCCATGAGCCTTGCGCCTTGAGCCTTGACTTTTGAGCCTTGACCCTTGAACCTTGAGCCTTTAGCCTTGAGCCTGGAGCCTGGAGCCTCGAGTCTTGAACCTCGAGCCTCGATCCTTGAGCCTTGAGCCTTGAGCCTTGAGCCTTGAGCCTTGAGCCTTGAGCCATGCGCCTTGACCCTTGAGCCTTGATCATTGAACCTTGACTCTTGAACCTTGAGCCTTGAGCCTTGAATTTTGAGCCTTGACCCTTGAGCCGTGACCCTTGAGCCTTAACCTTTGAACCTTGAGCCTTGATACTTGTGTCTTGATCCTTGAGACTCTAGCCTTGAGCCTTGAGCCTTGAGCCTTGAGCCGTGAGCCATGAGCCCTTAGCCTTGGGCCTTGGGCCTTGATCCTTTAGCCTTGAGCCTTGATCCTTGAGCCTTGAGCCTTGAGCCTTGAGCCTTGAACCTTGAGCGTTGAGCCTTGAGCGTTGAGGCTTGAGCCTTGAGCCTTGAGCCTTGAGCCTTGAGCCTTGAGCCTTGAGCCTTGAGCCTTGAGCCCTGAGCCTTGAGCCCTGAGCCTTGAGCCTTGAGCCCTGAGCCTTGAGCCATGAGCGTTGATCCTTGAGCGTTGAGCCTTGAGCGTTGAGCGTTGCGCCTTGAGCCTTGAGCCTTGAGCCTTGAGCCTTGAGCCTTGAGCCTTGAGCCTTGAGCCTTGAGCCTTGAGCCTTGAGCCTTGAGCCTTGAGCCTTGAGCCTTGAGCCTTGAGCCTTGAGCCTTGAGCCTTGAGCTATGAGCCTTGACCCTTGGGCCGTGAGCCCTGAGCCCTTAGCCTTGGACCTCGGGCCTTGAGCCTTTAGCCTTTAGCCTTGATCCTTGAGCCTTGAGCATTGAGCCTTGGGCCTTGAGCCTTGAGCCTTGAGCCTTAATTCTTGAGCCTTGAGCCTCGAGCCTTGAGCCTTGATCCATGAGCCTTGAGCCTTGAGCCTTGATCCATGAGCCTTGCGCCTTGAGCCTTGACTTTTGAGCCTTGACCCTTGAACCTTGAGCCTTTAGCCTTGAGCCTGGAGCCTGGAGCCTCGAGTCTTGAACCTCGAGCCTCGATCCTTGAGCCTTGAGCCTTGAGCCTTGAGCCTTGAGCGTTGAGCCTTGAGCCATGCGCCTTGACCCTTGAGCCTTGATCATTGAACCTTGACTCTTGAACCTTGAGCCTTGAGCCTTGAATTTTGAGCCTTGACCCTTGAGCCGTGACCCTTGAGCCTTAACCTTTGAACCTTGAGCCTTGATACTTGTGTCTTGATCCTTGAGACTCTAGCCTTGAGCCTTGAGCCTTGAGCCTTGAGCCGTGAGCCATGAGCCCTTAGCCTTGGGCCTTGGGCCTTGATCCTTTAGCCTTGAGCCTTGATCCTTGAGCCTTGAGCCTTGAGCCTTGAGCCTTGAACCTTGAGCGTTGAGCCTTGAGCGTTGAGGCTTGAGCCTTGAGCCTTGAGCCTTGAGCCTTGAGCCTTGAGCCTTGAGCCTTGAGCCTTGAGCCTTGAGCCTTGAGCCCTGAGCCTTGAGCCCTGAGCCTTGAGCCTTGAGACTTGAGCCCTGAGCGTTGAGCCTTGAACGTTGAGCTTTTTAAGCCTTGAGCCTTGAGCCTTGTACCTTGAGCCTTACCCTTGAACCTTGAGCCTTGAGCCATGAGCCTTAAGCCTTAAGCCTTGTTCCTTGAGCCTTGAGCCATGAGCCTTGAGCCTTGAACCTTGAGCCTTGATCATTGAACCTTGACTCTTGAACCTTGAGCCTTGAGCCTTGAGCCTTGACTTTTGAGCCTTGACCCTTGAGTCGTGACCCTTGAGCCTTGAGCTTTGAACCTTGAACCTTGATCCTTGTGCCTTGATCCTTGAGCCTTGACCCTTTAAACTTTACCCTTTAAACTTGAGCCTTGACTTTTGAGCCTTGACCCTTAAACCTCGAGCGTTTAGCCTTGAGCCTCGAGCCTCGAGCCTCGAGCCTTGAGCCTCGAGCCTTGACCCTTGAGCCTTGAGCCTTGAGCCTTGATCCTTCAGCCTAGATCCTTGAGCCTTGAGCCTTGAGCCTTGAGCGTTGATCCTTGAGCGTTGAGCCTTGAGCGTTGAGCGTTGAGCGTTGAGCCTTGAGCCTTGAGCCTTGAGCCTTAAGCCTTAAGCCTTGAGCCTTGAGCCTTGAGCCTTGAGCCTTGAGCCTTGAGCCTTGAGCCTTGAGCCTTGAGCCTTGAGCCTTGAGCCTTGAGCCTTGAGCCTTGAGCCTTGACCCTTGAGCCTTGGGCCGTGAGCCCTGAGCCCTTAGCCTTGGACCTCGGGCCTTGAGCCTTTAGCCTTTAGCCTTTAGCCTTGATCCTTGAGCCTTGAGCCTTGAGCCTTGAGCCTTGAGCCTTGAGCCTTAATTCTTGAGCCTTGAGCCTCGAGCCTTGAGCCTTGAGCCATGAGCCTTGAGCCTTGAGCCTTGCGCCTTGAGCCTTGAGCCTAGACCCTTTACCCTTGAGCCTTGACTTTTGAGCCTTGACCCTTGAACCTTGAGCCTTTAGCCTTGAGCCTTGAGCCTCGAGCCTCGAGCCTCGAGCCTCGAGCCTTGAACCTCGAGCCTCGATCCTTTAGCCTTGAGCCTTGAGCCTTGAGCCTTGAGCCATGCGCCTTGACCCTTGAGCCTTGATCATTGAACCTTGAATCTTGAACCTTGAGCCTTGAGCCTTGAATTTTGAGCCTTGAGCCTTGAGCCGTGACCCTTGAGCCTTGACTTTTGAACCTTGAGCCTTGATACTTGTGCCTTGATCCTTGAGACTCTTGCCTTGAGCCTTGAGCCTTGAGCCGTGAGCCGTGAGCCCTTAGCCTTGGGCCTTGGGCCTTGATCCTTTAGCCTTGAGCCTTGATCCTTGAGCCTTGAGCCTTGAGCCTTGAGCGTGAGCCGTGAGCCCTTAGCCTTGGGCCTTGGGCCTTGATCCTTTAGCCTTGAGCCTTGATCCTTGAGCCTTGAGCCTTGAGCCTTGAACCTTGAGCGTTGAGCCTTGAGCGTTGAGGCTTGACCCCTGAGCCTTGAGCCTTGAGCCTTGAGCCTTGAGCCTTGAGCCTTGAGCCTTGAGCCTTGAGCCTTGAGCCTTGAGCCCTGAGCCCTGAGCCCTGAGCCTTGATCCTTGAGACTTGAGCCCTGAGCGTTGAGCCTTGAACGTTGAGCTTTTTAAGCCTTGAGCCTTGAGCCTCGTACCTTGAGCCTTACCCTTGAACCTTGAGGCTTGACCCATGAGCCTTAAGCCTTAAGCCTTATTCTTTGAGCCCTGAGCCATGAGCCTTGAGCCTTGAACCTTGAGCCTTGATCATTGAACCTTGACTCTTGAACCTTGAGCCTTGAGCCTTGAGCCTTGACTTTTGAGCCTTGACCCTTGAGCCGTGACCCTTGAGCCTTGAGCTTTGAACCTTGAACCTTGATCCTTGTGCCTTGATCCTTGACCCTTGAGCCTTGAGCCTTGAGCCTTGAGCCTTGAGCCTTGAGCCTGGAGCCTTGAGCCTCGAGCCTTGAGCCTCGAGCCTTGACCCTCGAGCCTTGAGCCTCGAGCCTTGAGCCTTGAGCCTTGAGCCTTTACCCTTGAGCCTTTAGCCTAGATCCTTGAGCCTTGAGCCTTGAGCCATGAGCCTTGAGCCTTGAGCCGTGAGCCTTGAGCCTTGAGCCCTGAGCATTGAGCCTTGAGCCATGAGCCCTGAGCACTGACCCTTGAGCCTTGAGCCTTGAACCTTGAGCTTTTTAAGTCTTGAGCCTCGAGCCTTGTGCCTTGAGCCTTTAGCTATGAGCCTTATGCCTTGTTCCTTGAGCCTTGAGCCATGATCCTTGAGCCTTGAGACTTGAACCTTTAGCCTTGAACCTTGAGCTTTGAGCTTGAGCCTTGAGCCTTGAGCCTTGAGCCTTGAGCCTTGTGCCATGAGCCTTGAGCCTTGAGCCATGAGCCTTGAGCCGTGAACCTTTAGCCTTGATCATTGAACCTTGACTCTTGAACCTTGAGCCTTGAGCCTTGAGCCTTACCTTTTGAACCTTGACCCTTGAGCCGTGACCATTGAGCCTTGAGCTTCTAACCTTGAGCCTTGATCCTTGTGCCTTGATCCGTGAGCCTTGAGCCATTAGCCTTAAGCCTTGAGGCTTTAACTTGAGCCTTGAGCCTTGAGCCTTGAGCCTTGAGCCTTGAACCTTGAGCCTTGAGCCTTGAGCCTTGAGCCTTGAGCCTTGAGCCTGGAGCCTTGAGCCTTGAACCCTGAGCCCTGAGCCTTGAGCCTTGAGCCTCGAGCCTTGAGCATTGAGCCTTGAGCCTCGAGCCTTGAGCGTTGAGCCTGGAGCCTTGAGCCTTGAGCCTTGAGCCTTGAGCCTTGAGCCTTGAGCCTTGAGCCTTGAGCCATGAACCTTGAGCCATGAACCTTTAGCCTTGATCATTGAACCTTGACTCTTGAACCTTGAGCCTTGAGTCTTGAGCCTTGATACTTGTGTCTTGATCCTTGAGACTCTAGCCTTGATCCTTGAGCCTTGAGCCGTGAGCCGTGAGCCCTTAGCCTTGGGCCTTGGGCCTTGATCCTTTAGCCTTGAGCCTTGAGCCTTGAGCCCTGAGCCCTGAGCCCTGAGCCTTGAGCCTTGAGACTTGAGCCCTGAGCGTTGAGCCTTGAACGTTGAGCTTTTTAAGCCTTGAGCCTTGAGCCTTGTACCTTGAGCCTTACCCTTGAACCTTGAGCCTTGAGCCATGAGCCTTAAGCCTTAAGCCTTATTCCTTGAGCCCTGAGCCATGAGCCTTGAGCCTTGAACCTTGAGCCTTGATCATTGAACCTTGACTCTTGAACCTTGAGCCTTGAGCCTTGAGCCTTGACTTTTGAGCCTTGACCCTTGAGCCGTGACCCTTGAGCCTTGAGCTTTGAACCTTGAACCTTGATCCTTGTGCCTTGATCCTTGAGCCTTGAGCCTTGAGCCTTGAGCCTTGAGCCTTGAGCCTTGAGCCTTGAGCCTGGAGCCTTGAGCCTCGAGCCTTGAGCCTCGAGCCTTGACCCTCGAGCCTTGAGCCTCGAGCCTTGAGCCTTGAGCCTTGAGCCTTGAGCCTTTACCCTTGAGCCTTTAGCCTAGATCCTTGAGCCTTGAGCCTTGAGCCATGAGCCTTGAGCCTTGAGCCGTGAGCCTTGAGCCTTGAGCCCTGAGCATTGAGCCTTGAGCCATGAGCCCTGAGCACTGACCCTTGAGCCTTGAGCCTTGAACCTTGAGCTTTTTAAGTCTTGAGCCTCGAGCCTTGTGCCTTGAGCCTTTAGCTATGAGCCTTATGCCTTGTTCCTTGAGCCTTGAGCCATGATCCTTGAGCCTTGAGACTTGAACCTTTAGCCTTGAACCTTGAGCTTTGAGCTTGAGCCTTGAGCCTTGAGCCTTGTGCCATGGGCCTTGAGCCTTGAGCCATGAGCCTTGAGCCGTGAACCTTTAGCCTTGATCATTGAACCTTGACTCTTGAACCTTGAGCCTTGAGCCTTGAGCCTTAACTTTTGAACCTTGACCCTTGAGCCGTGACCCTTGAGCCTTGAGCTTCTAACCTTGAGCCTTGATCCTTGTGCCTTGATCCGTGAGCCTTGAGCCATTAGCCTTAAGCCTTGAGGCTTTAACTTGAGCCTTGAGCCTTGAGCCTTGAGCCTTGAGCCTTGAACCTTGAGCCTTGAGCCTTGAGCCTTGAGCCTTGAGCCTTGAGCCTGGAGCCTTGAGCCTTGAACCCTGAGCCCTGAGCCTTGAGCCTTGAGCCTCGAGCCTTGAGAATTGAGCCTTGAGCCTCGAGCCTTGAGCGTTGAGCCTTGAGCCTTGAGCCTTGAGCCTTGAGCCTTGAGCCTTGAGCCTTGAGCCTTGAGCCTTGAGCCTTGAGCCTTGAGCCTTGAGCCTTGAGCCTTGAGCCTTGAGCCATGAACCTTGAGCCATGAACCTTTAGCCTTGATCATTGAACCTTGACTCTTGAACCTTGAGCCTTGAGCCTTGATACTTGTGTCTTGATCCTTGAGACTCTAGCCTTGAGCCTTGAGCCTTGAGCCGTGAGCCGTGAGCCCTTAGCCTTGGGCCTTGGGCCTTGATCCTTTAGCCTTGAGCCTTGATCCTTGAACCTTGAGCCTTGAGCCTTGAATCTTGAGCGTTGAGCCTTGAGCGTTGAGGCTTGACCCTTGAGCCTTGAGCCTTGAGCCTTGAGCCTCGAGCCTTGAGCCTTGAGCCTTGAGCCTTGAGCCCTGAGCCCTGAGCCCTGAGCCTTGAGCCTTGAGACTTGAGCCCTGAGCGTTGAGCCTTGAACGTTGAGCTTTTTAAGCCTTGAGTCTTGAGCCTTGTACCTTGAGCCTTACCCTTGAACCTTGAGCCTTGAGCCATGAGCCTTAAGCCTTAAGCCTTATTCCTTGAGCCCTGAGCCATGAGCCTTGAGCCTTGAACCTTGAGCCTTGATCATTGAACCTTGACTCTTGAACCTTGAGCCTTGAGCCTTGAGCCTTGACTTTTGAGCCTTGACCCTTGAGCCGTGACCCTTGAGCCTTGAGCTTTGAACCTTGAACCTTGATCCTTGTGCCTTGATCCTTGAGCCTTGAGCCTTGAGCCTTGAGCCTTGAGCCTTGAGCCTTGAGCCTTTAGCCTTGAGCCTTGAGCCTTGTGCCATGAGCCTTGAGCCTTGAGCCATGAGCCTTGAGCCGTGAACCTTTAGCCTTGATCATTGAACCTTGACTCTTGAACCTTGAGCCTTGAGCCTTGAGCCTTGAGCCTTAACTTTTGAACCTTGACCCTTGAGCCGTGACCCTTGAGCCTTGATCCTTGTGCCTTGGTCCGTGAGCCTTGAGCCATTAGCCTTAAGCCTTGAGGCTTTAACTTGAGCCTTGAGCCTTGAGCCTTGAGCCTTGAACCTTGAGCCTTGAGCCTTGAGCCTTGAGCCTTGAGCCTTGAGCCTTGAGCCTTGAGCCTTGAGCCTGGAGCCTTGAGCCTTGAACCCTGAGCCCTGAGCCTTGAGCCTTGAGCCTCGAGCCTTGAGCGTTGAGCCTTGAGCCTCGAGCCTTGAGCGTTGAGCCTTGAGCCTTGAGCCTTGAGCCTTGAGCCTTGAGCCTTGAGCCTTGCGCCTTGAGCCTTGAGCCATGAACCTTGAGCCATGAACCTTTAGCCTTGATCATTGAACCTTGACTCTTGAACCTTGAGCCTTGAGCCTTAACTTTTGAACCTTGACCCTTGAGCCGTGACCCTTGAGCCTTGAGCTTCTAACCTTGAGCCTTGATCCTTGTGCCTTGATCCGTGAGCCTTGAGCCATTAGCCTTAAGCCTTGAGGCTTTAACCATGAGCCTTGAGCCTTGAGCCTTGAGCCTTGAGCCTTGAGCCTTGAGCCTTGAGCCTTGAGCCTTGAGCCTTGAGCCTTGAGCCGTGACCCTTGAGCCTTGAGCCCTGAGCCCTGAGCCTTGAGCCTCGAGCCTTGAGCGTTGAGCCTTGAGCCTCGAGCCTTGAGCGTTGAGCCTTGAGCCTTGAGCCTTGAGCCTTGAGCCTTGAGCCTTGAGCCTTGAGCCTTGAGCCTTGAGCCTTGAGCCTTGAGCCTTGAGCCTTGAGCCTTGAGCCTTGTGCCATGAGCCTTGAGCCTTGATCCATGAGCCTTGAGCCGTGAACCTTTAGCCTTGATCATTGAACCTTGACTGTTGAACCTTGAGCCTTGAGCCTTGAGCCTTAACTTTTGAACCTTGACCCTTGACCCGTGACCCTTGAGCCTTGAGCTTCTTACCTTGAGCCTTGATCCTTGTGCCTTGATCCGTGAGCCTTGAGCCATTAGCCTTAAGCCTTGAGTCTTTAACCTTGAGCCTTGAGCCTTGAGCCTTGAGCCTTGAGCCTTGAGCCTTGACCCTTGACCCTTGAGCCTTGAGCCTTGAGCCTTGTGCCTTGAGCCTTGAGCCTTGAGCCTGGAGCCTTGAGCCTTGAGCCCTGAGCCCTGAGCCTTGAGCCTTGAGCCTCGAGCCTTGAGCGTTGAGCGTTGAGCCTTGAGCCTTGAGCCTTGAGCCCTGAGCCTTAAGCCTTGAGCCTTGAGCCTTTAGCCTTGAACGTTGAGCTTTTTAAGCCTTGAGCCTTGAGCCTTGAGCCTGGAGCCTTGAGCCCTGAGCCCTGAGCCTTGAGCCTTGAGCCTCGAGCCTTGAGCGTTGAGCCTTGAGCCTCGAGCCTTGAGCGTTGAGCCTTGAGCCTTGAGCCTTCAGCCTCTAGCCTTGAGCCTTGAGCCTTGTGCCATGAGCCTTGAGCCTTGTGCCATGAGCCTTGAGCCGTGAACCTTTAGCCTTGATCATTGAACCTTAACTCTTGAACCTTGAGCCTCGAGCCTTGAGCCTTAACTTTTGAACCTTGACCCTTGAGCCATGACCCTTGAGCCTTGAGCTTCTAACCTTGAGCCTTGATCCTTGTGCCTTGATCCGTGAGCCTTGAGCCATTAGCCTTAAGCCTTGAGGCTTTAACTTGAGCCTTGAGCCTTGAGCCTTGAGCCTTGAGCCTTGAGCCTTGAGCCTTGAGCCTTGAGCCTTGAGCCTTGAGCCTTGAGCCTGGAGCCTTGAGCCTTGAACCCTGAGCCCTGAGCCTTGAGCCTTGAGCCTCAAGCCTTGAGCGTTGAGCCTTGAGCCTCGAGCCTTGAGCGTTGGGCCTTGAGCCTTGAGCCTTGAGCCTTGAGCCTTGAGCCTTGAGCCTTGAGCCTTGAGCCTTGAGCCTTGAGCCTTGAGCCATGAGCCTTGAGCCGTGAACCTTTAGCCTTGATCATTGAACCTTGACTCTTGAACCTTGAGCCTTGAGCCTTGAGCCTTAACTTTTGATCCTTGACCCTTGAGCCGTGACCCTTGAGCCTTGAGCTTCTAACCTTGAGCCTTGATCCTTGTGCCTTGATCCATGAGCCTTGAGCCATTAGCCTTAAGCCTTGAGGCTTTAACCTTGAGCCTTGAGCCTTGAGCCTTGAACCTTGAGCCTTGAGCCTTGAGCCTTGAGCCTTGAGCCTTGGGCCTGGAGCCTTGAGCCTTGAGCCCTGAGCCCTGAGCCTTGAGCCTTGAGCCTCGAGCCTTGAGCGTTGAGCCTTGAGCCTCGAGCCTTGAGCGTTGAGCGTTGAGCCTTGAGCCTTGAGCCTTGAGCCTTGAGCCTTGATCCTTGAGCCTTGAGCCTTGAGCCTTGAGCCTTGTGCCATGAGCCTTGAGCCTTGAGCCATGAGCCTTGAGCCGTGAACCTTTAGCCTTGATCATTGAACCTTGACTCTTGAACCTTGACTCTTGAACCTTGAGCCTTAACTTTTGAACCTTGACCCTTGAGCCGTGACCCTTGAGCCTTGAGCTTCTAACCTTGAGCCTTGATCCTTGTGCCTTGATCCGTGAGCCTTGAGCCATTAGCCTTAAGCCTTGAGGCTTTAACCTTGAGCCTTGAGCCTTGAGCCTTGAGCCTTGAACCTTGAGCCTTGAGCCTTGAGCCTTGAGCCTTGAGCCTTGAGCCTTGAGCCTTGGGCCTGGAGCCTTGAGCCTTGAGCCCTGAGCCCTGAGCCTTGAGCCTTGAGCCTCGAGCCTCGAGCGTTGAGCCTTGAGCCTCGAGCCTTGAGCGTTGAGCCTTGAGCCTTGAGCCTTGAGCCTTGAGCCTTGAGCCTTGAGCCTTGTGCCATGAGCCTTGAGCCTTGAGCCATGAGCCTTGAGCCGTGAACCTTTAGCCTTGATCATTGAACCTTGACTCTTGAACCTTGAGCCTTGAGCCTTGAGCCTTAACTTTTGAACCTTGACCCTTGAGCCGTGACCCTTGAGCCTTGAGCTTCTAACCTTGAGCCTTGATCCTTGTGCCTTGATCCGTGAGCCTTGAGCCATTAGCCTTAAGCCTTGAGTCTTTAACCTTGAGCCTTGAGCCTTGAGCCTTGAGCCTTGAGCCTTGAGCCTTGAGCCTTGAGCCTTGAGCCTTAAGCCTTGAGCCTGGAGCCTTGAGCCTTGAGCCCTGAGCCCTGAGCCTTGAGCGTTGAGCCTCGAGCCTTGAGCGTTGAGCCTTGAGCCTTGGGCCTTGAGCCTTGAGCCCTGAGCCTTAAGCCTTGAGCCTTTAGCCTTGAACGTTGAGCTTTTTAAGCCTTGAGCCTTGTGCCATGATCCATGAGCCTTAAGCCTCGTGCCTTGAGCCTTGAGCCATGAGCCTTGAGTCTTGAACCTTGAGCCTTGATCATTGAACCTTGACTCTTGAACTTTGAGCCTTGAGCCTTGAGCCTTAACTTTTGAGCCTTGACCCTTGAGCCGTGACCCTTGAGCCTTGACCTTTGAACCTTGAGCCTTGATCCTTGTGCATTGATCCTTGAGCCTTGAGCCTTGAGCCTTTAGCCTTGAGCCTTGAGCCTTGAGCCTTGAGCCTTGTGCCTTGAGCCTTTAGCCTTGAGCCTTGAGCCTTGAGCCTTGAGCCTTAAGCCTTGAGCCTGGAGCCTTGAGCCTGGAGCCTTAAGCCTTGAGCCTTGAGCCTTGAGCCTTGAGCCTTGAGCCTTGAGCCTTGAGCCTTGACCCTTTAACCTTGAGCCTTGACTTTTGATCCTTGAACCTTGAACCTCGAGCATTTAGCCTTGAGCCTGGAGCCTCAAAACTCGAGCCTGGAGCCTCGAGCCTTGAGCCTGGAGCCTCGAGCCTTGAGCCTTGAGCCTTTAGCCTAGATCCTTGAGCCTTGAGCCTTGAGCCTTGAGCCTTGAGCGTTGAGCCTTGAGCGTTGAGCCTTGAGCGGTTGAGCCTTGAGCCTTGAGCCTTGAGCCTTGAGCCTTGAGCCTTGAGCCTTGAGCCTTGAGCCTTGAGCCTTGAGCCTTGAGCCTTGTGCCATGAGCCTTGAGCCTTGAGCCATGAGCCTTGAGCCGTGAACCTTTAGCCTTGATCATTGAACCTTGACTCTTGAACCTTGAGCCTTGAGCCTTAACTTTTGAACCTTGACCCTTGAGCCGTGACCCTTGAGCCTTGAGCTTCTAACCTTGAGCCTTGATCCTTGTGCCTTGATCCGAGAGCCTTGAGCCATTAGCCTTAAGCCTTGAGGCTTTAACCTTGAGCCTTGAGCCTTGAGCCTTGAGCCTTGAACCTTGAGCCTTGAGCCTTGACCCTTCAGCCTTGAGCCTTGAGCCTTGAGCCTTGAGCCTTGAGCCTTGAGCCCTGAGCCCTGAGCCTTGAGCCTTGAGCCTCGAGCCTTGAGCGTTGAGCCTTGAGCCTCGAGCCTTGAGCGTTGAGCCTTGAGCCTTGAGCCTTCAGCCTTGAGCCTTGAGCCTTGAGCCTTGTGCCATGAGCCTTGAGCCTTGTGCCATGAGCCTTGAGCCGTGAACCTTTAGCCTTGATCATTGAACCTTAACTCTTGAACCTTGAGCCTTGAGCCTTGAGCCTTAACTTTTGAACCTTGACCCTTGAGCCGTGACCCTTGAGCCTTGAGCTTCTAACCTTGAGCCTTGATCCTTGTGCCTCGATCCGTGAGCCTTGAGCCATTAGCCTTGATCCTTGAGCCTTGAGCCTTGAACCTTGAGCCTTGAAACTTGAGCCTTGAGCCTTGAGCCTTGAGCCTGGAGCCTTGAGCCTTGAGCCCTGAGCCCTGAGCCTTGAGCCTTGAACCTTGAGCCTTGAGCCTTGAGCCTTGAGCCTTGAGCCTTGAGCCTTGAGCCATGAGCCTTGAGCCGTGAACCTTTAGCCTTGATCATTGAACCTTGACTCTTGAACCTTGAGCCTTGAGCCTTGAGCCTTAACTTTTGAACGTTGACCCTTGAGCCGTGACCCTTGAGCCTTGAGCTTCTAACCTTGAGCCTTGATCATTGCGCCTTGATCCGTGAGCCTTGAGCCATTAGCCTTAAGCCTTGAGGCTTTAACCTTGAGCCTTGAGCCTTGAGCCTTGAGCCTTGAACCTTGACCCTTGAGCCGTGACCCTTGAGCCTTGAGCTTCTAACCTTGAGCCTTGATCCTTGTGCCTTGATCCATGAGCCTTGAGCCATTAGCCTTAAGCCTTGAGGCTTTAACCTTGAGCCTTGAGCCTTGAGCCTTGAACCTTGAGCCTTGAGCCTTGAGCCTTGAGCCTTGAGCCTTGGGCCTGGAGCCTTGAGCCTTGAGCCCTGAGCCCTGAGCCTTGAGCCTTGAGCCTCGAGCCTTGAGCGTTGAGCCTTGAGCCTCGAGCCTTGAGCGTTGAGCCTTGAGCCTTGAGCCTTGAGCCTTGAGCCTTGAGCCTTGATCCTTGAGCCTTGAGCCTTGAGCCTTGAGCCTTGTGCCATGAGCCTTGAGCCTTGAGCCATGAGCCTTGAGCCGTGAACCTTTAGCCTTGATCATTGAACCTTGACTCTTGAACCTTGAGCCTTGAGCCTTGAGCCTTAACTTTTGAACCTTGACCCTTGAGCCGTGACCCTTGAGCCTTGAGCTTCTAACCTTGAGCCTTGATCCTTGTGCCTTGATCCGAGAGCCTTGAGCCATTAGCCTTAAGCCTTGAGGCTTTAACCTTGAGCCTTGAGCCTTGAGCCTTGAACCTTGAGCCTTGAGCCTTGACCCTTCAGCCTTGAGCCTTGAGCCTTGAGCCTTGAGCCTTGAGCCTTGAGCCCTGAGCCCTGAGCCTTGAGCCTTGAGCCTCGAGCCTTGAGCGTTGAGCCTTGAGCCTCGAGCCTTGAGCGTTGAGCCTTGAGCCTTGAGCCTTCAGCCTTGAGCCTTGAGCCTTGAGCCTTGTGCCATGAGCCTTGAGCCTTGTGCCATGAGCCTTGAGCCGTGAACCTTTAGCCTTGATCATTGAACCTTAACTCTTGAACCTTGAGCCTTGAGCCTTGAGCCTTAACTTTTGAACCTTGACCCTTGAGCCGTGACCCTTGAGCCTTGAGCTTCTAACCTTGAGCCTTGATCCTTGTGCCTCGATCCGTGAGCCTTGAGCCATTAGCCTTAAGCCTTGAGGCTTTAACCTTGAGCCTTGAGCCTTGATCCTTGAGCCTTGAGCCTTGAACCTTGAGCCTTGAAACTTGAGCCTTGAGCCTTGAGCCTTGAGCCTGGAGCCTTGAGCCTTGAGCCCTGAGCCCTGAGCCTTGAGCCTTGAACCTTGAGCCTTGAGCCTTGAGCCTTGAGCCTTGAGCCTTGAGCCTTGAGCCATGAGCCTTGAGCCGTGAACCTTTAGCCTTGATCATTGAACCTTGACTCTTGAACCTTGAGCCTTGAGCCTTGAGCCTTAACTTTTGAACGTTGACCCTTGAGCCGTGACCCTTGAGCCTTGAGCTTCTAACCTTGAGCCTTGATCATTGCGCCTTGATCCGTGAGCCTTGAGCCATTAGCCTTAAGCCTTGAGGCTTTAACCTTGAGCCTTGAGCCTTGAGCCTTGAGCCTTGAACCTTGACCCTTGAGCCGTGACCCTTGAGCCTTGAGCTTCTAACCTTGAGCCTTGATCCTTGTGCCTTGATCCATGAGCCTTGAGCCATTAGCCTTAAGCCTTGAGGCTTTAACCTTGAGCCTTGAGCCTTGAGCCTTGAACCTTGAGCCTTGAGCCTTGAGCCTTGAGCCTTGGGCCTGGAGCCTTGAGCCTTGAGCCTTGAGCCCTGAGCCCTGAGCCTTGAGCCTTGAGCCTCGAGCCTTGAGCGTTGAGCCTTGAGCCTCGAGCCTTGAGCGTTGAGCCTTGAGCCTTGAGCCTTGAGCCTTGAGCCTTGATCCTTGAGCCTTGAGCCTTGAGCCTTGAGCCTTGTGCCATGAGCCTTGAGCCTTGAGCCATGAGCCTTGAGCCGTGAACCTTTAGCCTTGATCATTGAACCTTGACTCTTGAACCTTGAGCCTTGAGCCTTGAGCCTTAACTTTTGAACCTTGACCCTTGAGCCGTGACCCTTGAGCCTTGAGCTTCTAACCTTGAGCCTTGATCCTTGTGCCTTGATCCGTGAGCCTTGAGCCATTAGCCTTAAGCCTTGAGGCTTTAACCTTGAGCCTTGAGCCTTGAGCCTTGAACCTTGAGCCTTGAGCCTTGAGCCTTGAGCCTTGAGCCTTGAGCCTTGGGCCTGGAGCCTTGAGCCTTGAGCCCTGAGCCCTGAGCCTTGAGCCTTGAGCCTCGAGCCTCGAGCGTTGAGCCTTGAGCCTCGAGCCTTGAGCGTTGAGCCTTGAGCCTTGAGCCTTGAGCCTTGAGCCTTGAGCCTTGAGCCTTGAGCCTTGTGCCATGAGCCTTGAGCCTTGAGCCATGAGCCTTGAGCCGTGAACCTTTAGCCTTGATCATTGAACCTTGACTCTTGAACCTTGAGCCTTGAGCCTTGAGCCTTAACTTTTGAACCTTGACCCTTGAGCCGTGACCCTTGAGCCTTGAGCTTCTAACCTTGAGCCTTGATCCTTGTGCCTTGATCCGTGAGCCTTGAGCCATTAGCCTTAAGCCTTGAGTCTTTAACCTTGAGCCTTGAGCCTTGAGCCTTGAGCCTTGAGCCTTGAGCCTTGAGCCTTGAGCCTTAAGCCTTGAGCCTGGAGCCTTGAGCCTTGAGCCCTGAGCCCTGAGCCCTGAGCCTTGAGCGTTGAGCCTCGAGCCTTGAGCGTTGAGCCTTGAGCCTTGGGCCTTGAGCCTTGAGCCCTGAGCCTTAAGCCTTGAGCCTTGAGCCTTGAGCCTTTAGCCTTGAACGTTGAGCTTTTTAAGCCTTGAGCCTTGTGCCATGATCCATGAGCCTTAAGCCTTGTGCCTTGAGCCTGGAGCCATGAGCCTTGAGTCTTGAACCTTGAGCCTTGATCATTGAACCTTGACTCTTGAACTTTGAGCCTTGAGCCTTGAGCCTTCACTTTTGAGCCTTGACCCTTGAGCCGTGACCCTTGAGCCTTGACCTTTGAACCTTGAGCCTTGATCCTTGTGCATTGATCCTTGAGCCTTGAGCCTTGAGCCTTGAGCCTTGAGCCTTGTGCCTTGAGCCTTTAGCCTTGAGCCTTGAGCCTTGAGCCTTTAGCCTCAAAACTCGAGCCTGGAGCCTCGAGCCTTGAGCCTGGAGCCTCGAGCCTTGAGCCTTGAGCCTTTAGCCTAGATCCTTGAGCCTTGAGCCTTGAGCCTTGAGCCTTGAGCCTTGAGCGTTGAGCCTTGAGCGGTTAAGCCTTGAGCCTTGAGCCTTGAGCCTTGAGCCTTGAGCCTTGAGCCTTGAGCCTTGAGCCTTGAGCCTTGTGCCATGAGCCTTGAGCCTTGAGCCATGAGCCTTGAGCCGTGAACCTTTAGCCTTGATCATTGAACCTTGACTCTTGAACCTTGAGCCTTGAGCCTTAACTTTTGAACCTTGACCCTTGAGCCGTGACCCTTGAGCCTTGAGCTTCTAACCTTGAGCCTTGATCCTTGTGCCTTGATCCGAGAGCCTTGAGCCATTAGCCTTAAGCCTTGAGGCTTTAACCTTGAGCCTTGAGCCTTGAGCCTTGAGCCTTGAACCTTGAGCCTTGAGCCTTGACCCTTCAGCCTTGAGCCTTGAGCCTTGAGCCTTGAGCCTTGAGCCTTGAGCCTTGAGCCCTGAGCCCTGAGCCTTGAGCCTTGAGCCTCGAGCCTTGAGCGTTGAGCCTTGAGCCTCGAGCCTTGAGCGTTAAGCCTTGAGCCTTGAGCCTTGAGCCTTGAGCGTTGAGCCTTGAGCCTTGTGCCATGAGCCTTGAGCCTTGTGCCATGAGCCTTGAGCCGTGAACCTTTAGCCTTGATCATTGAACCTTAACTCTTGAACCTTGAGCCTTGAGCCTTGAGCCTTAACTTTTGAACCTTGACCCTTGAGCCGTGACCCTTGAGCCTTGAGCTTCTAACCTTGAGCCTTGATCCTTGTGCCTCGATCCGTGAGCCTTGAGCCATTAGCCTTAAGCCTTGAGGCTTTAACCTTGAGCCTTGAGCCTTGATCCTTGAGCCTTGAGCCTTGAACCTTGAGCCTTGAAACTTGAGCCTTGAGCCTTGAGCCTTGAGCCTGGAGCCTTGAGCCTTGAGCCCTGAGCCCTGAGCCTTGAGCCTTGAACCTTGAGCCTTGAGCCTTGAGCCTTGAGCCTTGAGCCTTGAGCCATGAGCCTTGAGCCGTGAACCTTTAGCCTTGATCATTGAACCTTGACTCTTGAACCTTGAGCCTTGAGCCTTGAGCCTTAACTTTTGAACGTTGACCCTTGAGCCGTGACCCTTGAGCCTTGAGCTTCTAACCTTGAGCCTTGATCATTGCGCCTTGATCCGTGAGCCTTGAGCCATTAGCCTTAAGCCTTGAGGCTTTAACCTTGAGCCTTGAGCCTTGAGCCTTGAGCCTTGAACCTTGAGCCTTGAGCCTTGAGCCTTGAGCCTTGAGCCTTGGGCCTGGAGCCTTGAGCCTTGAGCACTGAGCCCTGAGCCTTGAGCCTTGAGCCTCGAGCCTTGAGCGTTGAGCCTTGAGCCTCGAGCCTTGAGCGTTGAGCCTTGAGCCTTGAGCCTTGAGCCTTGAGCCTTGAGCCTTGAGCCTTGAGCCTTGAGCCTGGAGCCTTGTGCCATGAGCCTTGAGCCTTGAGCCATGAGCCTTGAGCCGTGAACCTTTAGCCTTGATCATTGAACCTTGACTCTTGAACCTTGAGCCTTGAGCCTTGAGCCTTAACTTTTGAACCTTGACCCTTGAGCCGTGACCCTTGAGCCTTGAGCTTCTAACCTTGAGCCTTGATCCTTGTGCCTTGATCCGTGAGCCTTGAGCCATTAGCCTTAAGCCTTGAGTCTTTAACCTTGAGCCTTGAGCCTTGAGCCTTGAGCCTTGAGCCTTGAGCCTTGAGCCTTGAACCTTGAGCCTTGAGCCTTGAGCCTTGTGCCTTGAGCCTTGAGCCTTGAGCCTGGAGCCTTGAGCCTTGAGCCCTGAGCCCTGAGCCTTGAGCCTTGAGCCTTGAGCGTTGAGCCTTGAGCCTTGAGCCTTGAGCCTTGAGCCTTGAGCCCTGAGCCTTAAGCCTTGAGCCTTGAGCCTTTAGCCTTGAACGTTGAGCTTTTTAAGCCTTGAGCCTTGTGCCTTGTGCCTTGAGCCTTGAGCTATGAGCCTTATGCCTTGTTCCTTGAGCCTTGAGCCATGAGCCTTGAGCCTTGAGACTTGAACCTTTAGCCTTGAACCTTGAGCTTTGAGCTTGAGCCTTGAGCCTTGAGCCTTGAGCCTTGTGCCATGAGCCTTGAGCCTTGAGCCATGAGCCTTGAGCCGTGAACCTTTAGCCTTGATCATTGAACCTTGACTCTTGAACCTTGAGCCGTGACCCTTGAGCCTTGAGCTTCTTACCTTGAGCCTTGATCCTTGTGCCTTGATCCGTGAGCCTTGAGCCATTAGCCTTAAGCCTTGAGTCTTTAACCCTGAGCCTTGAGCCTTGAGCTTTGAGCCTTGAGCCTTGAGCCTTGAACCTTGAGCCTTGAGCCTTGAGCCTTGTGCCTTGAGCCTTGAGCCTTGAGCCTGGAGCCTTGAGCCCTGAGCCCTGAGCCTTGAGCCTTGAGCCTCGAGCCTTGAGCGTTGAGCCTTGAGCCTTGAGCCTTGAGCCTTGAGCCCTGAGCCTTAAGCCTTGAGCCTTGAGCCTTGAGCCTTTAGCCTTGAACGTTGAGCTTTTTAAGCCTTGAGCCTTGTGCCTTGAGCCTTGAGCCTTGAACTATGAGCCTTATGCCTTGTTCCTTGAGCCTTGAGCCATGAGCCTTGAGCCTTGAGACTTGAACCTTTAGCCTTGAACCTTGAGCTTTGAGCTTGAGCCTTGAGCCTTGAGCCTTGAGCCTTGAGCCTTGAGCCTTGTGCCATGAGCCTTGAGCCTTGAGCCATGAGCCTTGAGCCGTGAACCTTTAGCCTTGATCATTGAACCTTGACTCTTGAACCTTGAGCCTTGAGCCTTGAGCCTTAACTTTTGAACCTTGACCCTTGAGCCGTGACCCTTGAGCCTTGAGCTTCTAACCTTGAGCCTTGATCCTTGTGCCTTGATCCGTGAGCCTTGAGCCATTAGCCTTAAGCCTTGAGGCTTTAACTTGAGCCTTGAGCCTTGAGCCTTGAGCCTTGAGCCTTGAGCCTTGAGCCTTGAGCCTGGAGCCTTGAGCCTTGAGCCTTGAGCCTTGAACCCTGAGCCCTGAGCCTTGAGCCTTGAGCCTCGAGCCTTGAGCGTTGAGCCTTGAGCCTCGAGCCTTGAGCGTTGGGCCTTGAGCCTTGAGCCTTGAGCCTTGAGCCTTGAGCCTTGAGCC
This sequence comes from Calendula officinalis, assembly GCA_963853835.1. Lineage (NCBI taxonomy): Eukaryota > Viridiplantae > Streptophyta > Magnoliopsida > Asterales > Asteraceae > Calendula > Calendula officinalis. The sequence goes on from OY970833.1 coordinate 11,446,970, forward strand.
TTGAGCCTTGAGCCTTGAGCCTTGAGCCATGAGCCTTGAGCCGTGAACCTTTAGCCTTGATCATTGAACCTTGACTCTTGAACCTTGAGCCTTGAGCCTTGAGCCTTAACTTTTGAACCTTGACCCTTGAGCCGTGACCCTTGAGCCTTGAGCTTCTAACCTTGAGCCTTGATCCTTGTGCCTTGATCCATGAGCCTTGAGCCATTAGCCTTAAGCCTTGAGGCTTTAACCTTGAGCCTTGAGCCTTGAGCCTTGAGCCTTGAACCTTGAGCCTTGAGCCTTGAGCCTTGAGCCTTGAGCCTTTAGCCTTGAGCCTTGAGCCTTGGGCCTGGAGCCTTGAGCCTTGAGCCCTGAGCCCTGAGCCTTGAGCCTTGAGCCTCGAGCCTCGAGCGTTGAGCCTCGAGCCTTGAGCCTCGAGCCTTGAGCGTTGAGCCTTGAGCCTTGAGCCTTGAGCCTTGAGCCTTGAGCCTTGAGCCTTGAGCCTTGAGCCTTGAGCCTTGTGCCATGAGCCTTGAGCCATGAGCCTTGAGCCGTGAACCTTTAGCCTTGATCATTGAACCATGACTCTTGAACCTTGAGCCTTGAGCCTTAACTTTTGAACCTTGACCCTTGAGCCGTGACCCTTGAGCCTTGAGCTTCTAACCTTGAGCCTTGATCCTTGTGCCTTGATCCGTGAGCCTTGAGCCATTAGCCTTAAGCCTTGAGGCTTTAACCTTGAGCCTTGAGCCTTGAGCCTTGAGCCTTGAACCATGAGCCTTGAGCCTTGAGCCTTGAGCCTTGAGCCTTGAGCCTTGAGCCTTGGGCCTGGAGCCTTGAGCCTTGAGCCCTGAGCCCTGAGCCTTGAGCCTTGAGCCTCGAGCCTTGAGCGTTGAGCCTTGAGCCTCGAGCCTTGAGCGTTGAGCCTTGAGCCTTGAGCCTTGAGCGTTGAGCCTTGAGCCTTGAGCCTTGAGCCTTGAGCCTTGAGCCTTGTGCCATGAGCCTTGAGCCTGGAGCCATGAGCCTTGAGCCGTGAACCTTTAGCCTTGATCATTGAACCTTGACTCTTGAACCTTGAGCCTTGAGCCTTAACTTTTGAACCTTGACCCTTGAGCCGTGACCCTTGAGCCTTGAGCTTCTAACCTTGAGCCTTGATCCTTGTGCCTTGATCCGAGAGCCTTGAGCCATTAGCCTTAAGCCTTGAGGCTTTAACCTTGAGCCTTGAGCCTTGAGCCTTGAGCCTTGAACCTTGAGCCTTGAGCCTTGACCCTTCAGCCTTGAGCCTTGAGCCTTGAGCCTTGAGCCTTGAGCCTTGAGCCCTGAGCCCTGAGCCTTGAGCCTTGAGCCTCGAGCCTTGAGCGTTGAGCCTTGAGCCTCGAGCCTTGAGCGTTGAGCCTTGAGCCTTGAGCCTTCAGCCTTGAGCCTTGAGCCTTGAGCCTTGTGCCATGAGCCTTGAGCCTTGTGCCATGAGCCTTGAGCCGTGAACCTTTAGCCTTGATCATTGAACCTTAACTCTTGAACCTTGAGCCTTGAGCCTTGAGCCTTAACTTTTGAACCTTGACCCTTGAGTCGTGACCCTTGAGCCTTGAGCTTCTAACCTTGAGCCTTGATCCTTGTGCCTCGATCCGTGAGCCTTGAGCCATTAGCCTTAAGCCTTGAGGCTTTAACCTTGAGCCTTGAGCCTTGATCCTTGAGCCTTGAGCCTTGAACCTTGAGCCTTGAAACTTGAGCCTTGAGCCTTGAGCCTTGAGCCTGGAGCCTTGAGCCTTGAGCCCTGAGCCCTGAGCCTTGAGCCTTGAACCTTGAGCCTTGAGCCTTGAGCCTTGAGCCTTGAGCCTTGAGCCTTGAGCCATGAGCCTTGAGCCGTGAACCTTTAGCCTTGATCATTGAACCTTGACTCTTGAACCTTGAGCCTTGAGCCTTGAGCCTTAACTTTTGAACGTTGACCCTTGAGCCGTGACCCTTGAGCCTTGAGCTTCTAACCTTGAGCCTTGATCATTGCGCCTTGATCCGTGAGCCTTGAGCCATTAGCCTTAAGCCTTGAGGCTTTAACCTTGAGCCTTGAGCCTTGAGCCTTGAGCCTTGAACCTTGACCCTTGAGCCGTGACCCTTGAGCCTTGAGCTTCTAACCTTGAGCCTTGATCCTTGTGCCTTGATCCATGAGCCTTGAGCCATTAGCCTTAAGCCTTGAGGCTTTAACCTTGAGCCTTGAGCCTTGAGCCTTGAACCTTGAGCCTTGAGCCTTGAGCCTTGAGCCTTGAGCCTTGGGCCTGGAGCCTTGAGCCTTGAGCCCTGAGCCCTGAGCCTTGAGCCTTGAGCCTCGAGCCTTGAGCGTTGAGCCTTGAGCCTCGAGCCTTGAGCGTTGAGCCTTGAGCCTTGAGCCTTGAGCCTTGAGCCTTGATCCTTGAGCCTTGAGCCTTGAGCCTTGAGCCTTGTGCCATGAGCCTTGAGCCTTGAGCCATGAGCCTTGAGCCGTGAACCTTTAGCCTTGATCATTGAACCTTGACTCTTGAACCTTGAGCCTTGAGCCTTGAGCCTTAACTTTTGAACCTTGACCCTTGAGCCGTGACCCTTGAGCCTTGAGCTTCTAACCTTGAGCCTTGATCCTTGTGCCTTGATCCGTGAGCCTTGAGCCATTAGCCTTAAGCCTTGAGGCTTTAACCTTGAGCCTTGAGCCTTGAGCCTTGAGCCTTGAACCTTGAGCCTTGAGCCTTGAGCCTTGAGCCTTGAGCCTTGAGCCTTGGGCCTGGAGCCTTGAGCCTTGAGCCCTGAGCCCTGAGCCTTGAGCCTTGAGCCTCGAGCCTCGAGCGTTGAGCCTTGAGCCTCGAGCCTTGAGCGTTGAGCCTTGAGCCTTGAGCCTTGAGCCATGAGCCTTGAGCCTTGAGCCTTGAGCCTTGAGCCTTGTGCCATGAGCCTTGAGCCTTGAGCCATGAGCCTTGAGCCGTGAACCTTTAGCCTTGATCATTGAACCTTGACTCTTGAACCTTGAGCCTTGAGCCTTGAGCCTTAACTTTTGAACCTTGACCCTTGAGCCGTGACCCTTGAGCCTTGAGCTTCTAACCTTGAGCCTTGATCCTTGTGCCTTGATCCGTGAGCCTTGAGCCATTAGCCTTAAGCCTTGAGTCTTTAACCTTGAGCCTTGAGCCTTGAGCCTTGAGCCTTGAGCCTTGAGCCTTGAGCCTTGAGCCTTGAGCCTTGAGCCTTGAGCCTTGAGCCTTAAGCCTTGAGCCTGGAGCCTTGAGCCTTGAGCCCTGAGCCCTGAGCCTTGAGCGTTGAGCCTCGAGCCTTGAGCGTTGAGCCTTGAGCCTTGGGCCTTGAGCCTTGAGCCCTGAGCCTTAAGCCTTGAGCCTTGAGCCTTGAGCCTTTAGCCTTGAACGTTGAGCTTTTTAAGCCTTGAGCCTTGTGCCATGATCCATGAGCCTTAAGCCTTGTGCCTTGAGCCTTGAGCCATGAGCCTTGAGTCTTGAACCTTGAGCCTTGATCATTGAACCTTGACTCTTGAACTTTGAGCCTTGAGCCTTGAGCCTTAACTTTTGAGCCTTGACCCTTGAGCCGTGACCCTTGAGCCTTGACCTTTGAACCTTGAGCCTTGATCCTTGTGCATTGATCCTTGAGCCTTGAGCCTTGAGCCTTTAGCCTTGAGCCTTGAGCCTTGAGCCTTGTGCCTTGAGCCTTTAGCCTTGAGCCTTGAGCCTTGAGCCTTGAGCCTTAAGCCTTGAGCCTGGAGCCTTGAGCCTTGAGCCTTGAGCCTTGAGCCTTGAGCCTTGAGCCTTGAGCCTTGAGCCTTGAGCCTTGAGCCTTGACCCTTTAACCTCTAGCCTTGACTTTTGATCCTTGAACCTTGAACCTCGAGCATTTAGCCTTGAGCCTGGAGCCTCAAAACTCGAGCCTGGAGCCTCGAGCCTTGAGCCTGGAGCCTCGAGCCTTGAGCCTTGAGCCTTTAGCCTAGATCCTTGAGCCTTGAGCCTTGAGCCTTGAGCGTTGAGCCTTGAGCGTTGAGCCTTGAGCGGTTGAGCCTTGAGCCTTGAGCCTTGAGCCTTGAGCCTTGAGCCTTGAGCCTTGAGCCTTGAGCCTTGTGCCATGAGCCTTGAGCCTTGAGCCATGAGCCTTGAGCCGTGAACCTTTAGCCTTGATCATTGAACCTTGACTCTTGAACCTTGAGCCTTGAGCCTTAACTTTTGAACCTTGACCCTTGAGCCGTGACCCTTGAGCCTTGAGCTTCTAACCTTGAGCCTTGATCCTTGTGCCTTGATCCGAGAGCCTTGAGCCATTAGCCTTAAGCCTTGAGGCTTTAACCTTGAGCCTTGAGCCTTGAGCCTTGAGCCTTGAACCTTGAGCCTTGAGCCTTGACCCTTCAGCCTTGAGGCTTGAGCCTTGAGCCTTGAGCCTTGAGCCTTGAGCCCTGAGCCCTGAGCCTTGAGCCTTGAGCCTCGAGCCTTGAGCGTTGAGCCTTGAGCCTCGAGCCTTGAGCGTTGAGCCTTGAGCCTTGAGCCTTCAGCCTTGAGCCTTGAGCCTTGAGCCTTGTGCCATGAGCCTTGAGCCTTGTGCCATGAGCCTTGAGCCGTGAACCTTTAGCCTTGATCATTGAACCTTAACTCTTGAACCTTGAGCCTTGAGCCTTGAGCCTTAACTTTTGAACCTTGACCCTTGAGCCGTGACCCTTGAGCCTTGAGCTTCTAACCTTGAGCCTTGATCCTTGTGCCTCGATCCGTGAGCCTTGAGCCATTAGCCTTAAGCCTTGAGGCTTTAACCTTGAGCCTTGAGCCTTGATCCTTGAGCCTTGAGCCTTGAACCTTGAGTCTTGAAACTTGAGCCTTGAGCCTTGAGCCTTGAGCCTGGAGCCTTGAGCCTTGAGCCCTGAGCCCTGAGCCTTGAGCCTTGAACCTTGAGCCTTGAGCCTTGAGCCTTGAGCCTTGAGCCTTGAGCCTTGAGCCTTGAGCCATGAGCCTTGAGCCGTGAACCTTTAGCCTTGATCATTGAACCTTGACTCTTGAACCTTGAGCCTTGAGCCTTGAGCCTTAACTTTTGAACGTTGACCCTTGAGCCGTGACCCTTGAGCCTTGAGCTTCTAACCTTGAGCCTTGATCATTGCGCCTTGATCCGTGAGCCTTGAGCCATTAGCCTTAAGCCTTGAGGCTTTAACCTTGAGCCTTGAGCGTTGAGCCTTGAGCCTTGAACCTTGAGCCTTGAGCCTTGAGCCTTGAGCCTTGAGCCTTGGGCCTGGAGCCTTGAGCCTTGAGCCTTGAGCACTGAGCCCTGAGCCTTGAGCCTTGAGCCTCGAGCCTTGAGCGTTGAGCCTTGAGCCTCGAGCCTTGAGCGTTGAGCCTTGAGCCTTGAGCCTTGAGCCTTGAGCCTTGAGCCTTGAGCCTTGAGCCTTGAGCCTGGAGCCTTGTGCCATGAGCCTTGAGCCTTGAGCCATGAGCCTTGAGCCGTGAACCTTTAGCCTTGATCATTGAACCTTGACTCTTGAACCTTGAGCCTTGAGCCTTGAGCCTTAACTTTTGAACCTTGACCCTTGAGCCGTGACCCTTGAGCCTTGAGCTTCTAACCTTGAGCCTTGATCCTTGTGCCTTGATCCGTGAGCCTTGAGCCATTAGCCTTAAGCCTTGAGTCTTTAACCTTGAGCCTTGAGCCTTGAGCCTTGAGCCTTGAGCCTTGAGCCTTGAGCCTGGAGCCTTGAACCTTGAGCCTTGAGCCTTGAGCCTTGTGCCTTGAGCCTTGAGCCTTGAGCCTGGAGCCTTGAGCCTTGAGCCCTGAGCCCTGAGCCTTGAGCCTTGAGCCTTGAGCGTTGAGCCTTGAGCCTTGAGCCTTGAGCCTTGAGCCTTGAGCCTTGAGCCTTGAGCCCTGAGCCTTAAGCCTTGAGCCTTGAGCCTTTAGCCTTGAACGTTGAGCTTTTTAAGCCTTGAGCCTTGTGCCTTGTGCCTTGAGCCTTGAGCTATGAGCCTTATGCCTTGTTCCTTGAGCCTTGAGCCATGAGCCTTGAGCCTTGAGACTTGAACCTTTAGCCTTGAACCTTGAGCTTTGAGCTTGAGCCTTGAGCCTTGAGCCTTGAGCCTTGTGCCATGAGCCTTGAGCCTTGAGCCATGAGCCTTGAGCCGTGAACCTTTAGCCTTGATCATTGAACCTTGACTCTTGAACCTTGAGCCGTGACCCTTGAGCCTTGAGCTTCTTACCTTGAGCCTTGATCCTTGTGCCTTGATCCGTGAGCCTTGAGCCATTAGCCTTAAGCCTTGAGTCTTTAACCCTGAGCCTTGAGCCTTGAGCCTTGAGCCTTGAGCCTTGAGCCTTGAGCCTTGAACCTTGAGCCTTGAGCCTTGAGCCTTGTGCCTTGAGCCTTGAGCCTTGAGCCTGGAGCCTTGAGCCTTGAGCCCTGAGCCCTGAGCCTTGAGCCTTGAGCCTCGAGCCTTGAGCGTTGAGCCTTGAGCCTTGAGCCTTGAGCCTTGAGCCCTGAGCCTTAAGCCTTGAGCCTTGAGCCTTGAGCCTTTAGCCTTGAACGTTGAGCTTTTTAAGCCTTGAGCCTTGTGCCTTGAGCCTTGAGCCTTGAACTATGAGCCTTATGCCTTGTTCCTTGAGCCTTGAGCCATGAGCCTTGAGCCTTGAGACTTGAACCTTTAGCCTTGAACCTTGAGCTTTGAGCTTGAGCCTTGAGCCTTGAGCCTTGAGCCTTGAGCCTTGTGCCATGAGCCTTGAGCCTTGAGCCATGAGCCTTGAGCCGTGAACCTTTAGCCTTGATCATTGAACCTTGACTCTTGAACCTTGAGCCTTGAGCCTTGAGCCTTAACTTTTGAACCTTGACCCTTGAGCCGTGACCCTTGAGCCTTGAGCTTCTAACCTTGAGCCTTGATCCTTGTGCCTTGATCCGTGAGCCTTGAGCCATTAGCCTTAAGCCTTGAGGCTTTAACTTGAGCCTTGAGCCTTGAGCCTTGAGCCTTGAGCCTTGAGCCTTGAGCCTTGAGCCTTGAGCCTTGAGCCTTGAGCCTTGAGCCTTGAGCCTTGAGCCTTGAGCCTTGAGCCTGGAGCCTTGAGCCTTGAACCCTGAGCCCTGAGCCTTGAGCCTTGAGCCTCGAGCCTTGAGCGTTGAGCCTTGAGCCTCGAGCCTTGAGCGTTGGGCCTTGAGCCTTGAGCCTTGAGCCTTGAGCCATGAGCCTTGAGCCGTGAACCTTTAGCCTTGATCATTGAACCTTGACTCTTGAACCTTGAGCCTTGAGCCTTGAGCCTTAACTTTTGAACCTTGACCCTTGAGCCGTGACCCTTGAGCCTTGAGCTTCTAACCTTGAGCCTTGATCCTTGTGCCTTGATCCATGAGCCTTGAGCCATTAGCCTTAAGCCTTGAGGCTTTAACCTTGAGCCTTGAGCCTTGAGCCTTGAGCCTTGAACCTTGAGCCTTGAGCCTTGAGCCTTGAGCCTTGAGCCTTGAGCCTTGAGCCTTGAGCCTTGGGCCTGGAGCCTTGAGCCTTGAGCCCTGAGCCCTGAGCCTTGAGCCTTGAGCCTCGAGCCTCGAGCGTTGAGCCTCGAGCCTTGAGCCTCGAGCCTTGAGCGTTGAGCCTTGAGCCTTGAGCCTTGAGCCTTGAGCCTTGAGCCTTGAGCCTTGAGCCTTGAGCCTTGAGCCTTGAGCCTTGTGCCATGAGCCTTGAGCCATGAGCCTTGAGCCGTGAACCTTTAGCCTTGATCATTGAACCATGACTCTTGAACCTTGAGCCTTGAGCCTTAACTTTTGAACCTTGACCCTTGAGCCGTGACCCTTGAGCCTTGAGCTTCTAACCTTGAGCCTTGATCCTTGTGCCTTGATCCGTGAGCCTTGAGCCATTAGCCTTAAGCCTTGAGGCTTTAACCTTGAGCCTTGAGCCTTGAGCCTTGAGCCTTGAACCTTGAGCCTTGAGCCTTGAGCCTTGAGCCTTGAGCCTTGAGCCTTGGGCCTGGAGCCTTGAGCCTTGAGCCCTGAGCCCTGAGCCTTGAGCCTTGAGCCTCGAGCCTCGAGCCTTGAGCGTTGAGCCTTGAGCCTCGAGCCTTGAGCGTTGAGCCTTGAGCCTTGAGCCTTGAGCCTTGAGCCTTGAGCCTTGAGCCTTGAGCCTTGAGCCTTGAGCCTTGTGCCATGAGCCTTGAGCCTGGAGCCATGAGCCTTGAGCCGTGAACCTTTAGCCTTGATCATTGAACCTTGACTCTTGAACCTTGAGCCTTGAGCCTTGAGCCTTAACTTTTGAACCTTGACCCTTGAGCCGTGACCCTTGAGCCTTGAGCTTCTAACCTTGAGCCTTGATCCTTGTGCCTTGATCCGTGAGCCTTGAGCCATTAGCCTTAAGCCTTGAGTCTTTAACCTTGAGCCTTGAGCCTTGAGCCTTGAGCCTTGATCCTTGAGCCTTGAGCCTTGAGCCTTGAGCCTTGAGCCTTGTGCCTTGAGCCTTAAGCCTTGAGCCTGGAGCCTTGAGCCTTGAGCCCTGAGCCCTGAGCCTTGAACGTTGAGCCTCGAGCCTTGAGCGTTGAGCCTTGAGCCTTGGGCCTTGAGCCTTGAGCCCTGAGCCTTAAGCCTTGAGCCTTGAGCCTTGAGCCTTTAGCCTTGAACGTTGAGCTTTTTAAGCCTTGAGCCTTGTGCCTTGATCCATGAGCCTTAAGCCTTGTGCCTTGAGCCTTGAGCCATGAGCCTTGAGTCTTGAACCTTGAGCCTTGATCATTGAACCTTGACTCTTGAACTTTGAGCCTTGAGCCTTGAGCCTTAACTTTTGAGCCTTGACCCTTGAGCCGTGACCCTTGAGCCTTGACCTTTGAACCTTGAGCCTTGATCCTTGTGCATTGATCCTTGAGCCTTGAGCCTTGAGCCTTTAGCCTTGAGCCTTGAGCCTTGAGCCTTGAGCCTTGTGCCTTGAGCCTTTAGCCTTGAGCCTTGAGCCTTGAGCCTTGAGCCTTAAGCCTTGAGCCTGGAGCCTTGAGCCTTGAGCCTTGAGCCTTGAGCCTTGAGCCTTGAGCCTTGAGCCTTGAGCCTTGAGCCTTGAGCCTTGACCCTTTAACCTTGAGCCTTGACTTTTGATCCTTGAACCTTGAACCTCGAGCATTTAGCCTTGAGCCTGGAGCCTCAAAACTCGAGCCTGGAGCCTCGAGCCTTGAGCCTGGAGCCTCGAGCCTTGAGCCTTGAGCCTTTAGCCTAGATCCTTGAGCCTTGAGCCTTGAGCCTTGAGCCTTGAGCGTTGAGCCTTGAGCGTTGAGCCTTGAGCGTTGAGCCTTGAGCCTTGAGCCTTGAGCCTTGAGCCTTGAGCCTTGAGCCTTGAGCCTTGAGCCTTGAGCCTTGAGCCTTAAGCCTTGTGCCATGAGCCTTGAGCCTTGAGCCATGAGCCTTGAGCCGTGAACCTTTAGCCTTGATCATTGAACCTTGACTCTTGAACCTTGAGCCTTATGCCTTGAGCCTTAACTTTTGAACCTTGACCCTTGAGCCGTGACCCTTGAGCCTTGAGCTTCTAACCTTGAGCCTTGATCCTTGTGCCTTGATCCGAGAGCCTTGAGCCATTAGCCTTAAGCCTTGAGGCTTTAACCTTGAGCCTTGAGCCTTGAGCCTTGAGCCTTGAACCTTGAGCCTTGAGCCTTGGCCCTTCAGCCTTGAGCCTTGAGCCTGGAGCCTTGAGCCTTGAGCCCTGAGCCCTGAGCCTTGAGCCTTGAGCCTCGAGCCTTGAGCGTTGAGCCTTGAGCCTCGAGCCTTGAGCGTTGAGCCTTGAGCCTTAAGCCTTCAGCCTTGAGCCTTGAGCCTTGTGACATGAGCCTTGAGCCTTGTGCCATGAGCCTTGAGCCGTGAACCTTTAGCCTTGATCATTGAACCTTGACTCTGGAACCTTGAGCCTTGAGCCTTGAGCCTTAACTTTTGAACCTTGACCCTTGAGCCGTGACCCTTGAGCCTTGAGCTTCTAACCTTGAGCCTTGATCCTTGTGCCTCGATCCGTGAGCCTTGAGCCATTAGCCTTAAGCCTTGAGCCTTTAACCTTGAGCCTTGAGCCTTGAGCCTTGAGCCTTGAGCCTTGAGCCTTGAGCCTTGAACCTTGAGCCTTGAAACTTGAGCCTTGAGCCTTGAGCCTTGAGCCTTGAGCCTGGAGCCTTGAGCCTTGAGCCCTGAGCCCTGAGCCTTGAGCCTTGAACCTTGAGCCTTGAGCCTTGAGCCTTGAGCCTTGAGCCTTGAGCCATGAGCCTTGAGCCGTGAACCTTTAGCCTTGATCATTGAACCTTGACTCTTGTACCTTGAGCCTTGAGCCTTGAGCCTTAACTTTTGAACCTTGACCCTTGAGCCATGACCCTTGAGCCTTGAGCTTCTAACCTTGAGCCTTGATCATTGCGCCTTGATCCGTGAGCCTTGAGCCATTAGCCTTAAGCCTTGAGGCTTTAACCTTGAGCCTTGAGCCTTGAGCCTTGAGCCTTGAGCCTTGAACCTTGAGCCTTGAGCCTTTAGCCTTGAGCCTTGAGCCTTGAGCCTTGAGCCTTGGGCCTGGAGCCTTGAGCCTTGAGCCCTGAGCCCTGAGCCTTGAGCCTTGAGCCTCGAGCCTTGAGCGTTGAGCCTTGAGCCTCGAGCCTTGAGCGTTGAGCCTTGAGCCTTGAGCCTTGAGCCTTGAGCCTTGAGCCTTGAGCCTTGAGCCTTGAGCCTTGAGCCTTCAGCCTTGAGCCTTGAGCCTTGAGCCTTGAGCCTTGAGCCTTGAGCCGTGAACCTTTAGCCTTGATCATTGAACCTTGACTCTTGAACCTTGAGCCTTGAGCCTTGAGCCTTAACTTTTGAACCTTGACCCTTGAGCCGTGACCCTTGAGCCTTGAGCTTCTAACCTTGAGCCTTGATCCTTGTGCCTTGATCCGTGAGCCTTGAGCCATTAGCCTTAAGCCTTGAGTCTTTAACCTTGAGCCTTGAGCCTTGAGCCTTGAGCCTTGAGCCTTGAGCCTTGAGCCTTGAGCCTTGAGCCTTGAACCTTGAGCCTTGAGCCTTGAGCCTTGTGCCTTGAGCCTTGAGCCTTGAGCCTGGAGCCTTGAGCCTTGAGCCCTGAGCCCTGAGCCTTGAGCCTTGAGCCTCGAGCCTTGAGCGTTGAGCCTTGAGCCTTGAGCCTTGAGCCTTGAGCCCTGAGCCTTAAACCTTGAGCCTTGAGCCTTTAGCCTTGAACGTTGAGCTTTTTAAGCCTTGAGCCTTGTGCCTTGAGCCTTGAGCGTTGAGCTATGAGCCTTATGCCTTGTTCCTTGAGCCTTGAGCCATGAGCCTTGAGCCTTGAGACTTGAACCTTTAGCCTTGAACCTTGAGCTTTGAGCTTGAGCCTTGAGCCTTGAGCCTTGAGCCTTGTGCCATGAGCCTTGAGCCTTGAGCCATGAGCCTTGAGCCGTGAACCTTTAGCCTTGATCATTGAACCTTGACTCTTGAACCTTGAGCCTTGAGCCTTGAGCCTTAACTTTTGAACCTTGACCCTTGAGCCGTGACCCTTGAGCCTTGAGCTTCTAACCATGAGCCTTGATCCTTGTGCTTTGATCCGTGAGCCTTGAGCCATTAGCCTTAAGCCTTGAGGCTTTAACTTGAGCCTTGAGCCTTGAGCCTTGAGCCTTGAGCCTTGAACCTTGAGCCTTGAGCCTTGAGCCTTGAGCCTTGAGCCTTGAGCCTGGAGCCTGGAGCCTTGAGCCTTGAACCCTGAGCCCTGAGCCTTGGGCCTCGAGCCTTGAGCATTGAGCCTTGAGCCTCGATCCTTGAGCCTTGAGCCTTGAGCCTTGAGCCTTGAGCCTTGAGCCATGAGCCTTGAGCCGTGAACCTTTAGCCTTGATCATTGAACCTTGACTCTTGAACCTTGAGCCTTGAGCCTTGAGCCTTAACTTTTGAACCTTGACCCTTGAGCCGTGACCCTTGAGCCTTGAGCTTCTAACCTTGAGCCTTGATCCTTGTGCCTTGATCCGTGAGCCTTGAGCCATTAGCCTTAAGCCTTGAGGCTTTAACCTTGAGCCTTGAGCCTTGAGCCTTGAGCCTTGAGCCTTGAACCTTGAGCCTTGAGCCTTGAGCCTTGAGCCTTGGGCCTTGGGCCTGGAGCCTTGAGCCTTGAGCCCTGAGCCCTGAGCCTTGAGCCTTGAGCCTCGAGCCTTGAGCGTTGAGCCTTGAGGCTCGAGCCTTGAGCGTTGAGCCTTGAGCGTTGAGCCTTGAGCCTTGAGCCTTGAGCCTTGAGCCTTGTGCCATGAGCCTTAAGCCTTGAGCCATGAGCCTTGAGCCGTGAACCTTTAGCCTTGATCATTGAACCTTGACGCTTGAACCTTGAGCCCTGAGCCTTGAGCCTTAACTTTTGAACCTTGACCCTTGAGCCGTGACCCTTGAGCCTTGAGCTTCTAACCTTGAGCCTTGATCCTTGTGCCTTGATCCGTGAGCCTTGATCCTTGTGCCTTGATCCGTGAGCCTTGAGCCATTAGCCTTAAGCCTTGAGTCTTTAACCTTGAGCCTTGAGCCTTGAGCCTTTAGCCTTGAGCCTTGAGCCTTGAACCTTGAGCCTTGAGCCTTGAGCCTTGAGCCTTGTGCCTTGAGCCTTGAGCCTTGAGCCTGGAGCCTTGAGCCTTGAGCCCTGAGCCCTGAGCCTTGAGCCTTGAGCCTCGAGCCTTGAGCGTTGAGCCTTGAGCCTTGAGCCTTGACCCTTGAGCCTTGAGCCCTGAGCCTTAAGCCTTGAGCCTTGAGCCTTGAGCCTTTAGCCTTGAACGTTGAGCTTTTTAAGCCTTGAGCCTTGTGCCTTGATCCATGAGCCTTAAGCCTTGTGCCTTGAGCCTTGAGCCATGAGCCTTGAGCCTTGAACCTTGAGCCTTGATCATTGAACCTTGACTCTTGAACTTTGAGCATTGAGTCTTGAGCCTTAACTTTTGATCCTTGACCCTTGAGCCGTGACCCTTGAGCCTTGACCTTTGAACCTTGAGCCTTGATCCTTGTGCATTGATCCTTGAGCCTTGAGCCTTGAGCCTTGAGCCTTTAGCCTTGAGCCTTGAGTCTTGAGCCTTGAGCCTTGTGCCTTGAGCCTTTAGCCTTGAGCCTTGAGCCTTGAGCCTTGAGCCTTAAGCCTTGAGCCTGGAGCCTTGAGCCTTGAGCCTTGAGCCTTGAGCCTTGAGCCTTGAGCCTTGAGCCTTGAGCCTTGAGCCTTGAGCCTTGAGCCTTGAGCCTTGGGCCTGGAGCCTTGAGCCTTGAGCCCTGAGCCCTGAGCCTTGAGCCTTGAGCCTCGAGCCTTGAGCGTCGAGCCTTGAGCCTCGAGCCTTGAGCGTTGAGCCTTGAGCCTTGAGCCTTGAGCCTTGAGCCTTGAGCCTTGAGCCTTGAGCCTTGAGACTTGAGCCTTCAGCCTTGAGCCTTGAGCCTTGAGCCTTGAGCCATGAGCCTTGAGCCGTGAACCTTTAGCCTTGATCATTGAACCTTGACTCTTGAACCTTGAGCCTTGAGCCTTGAGCCTTAACTTTTGAACCTTGACCCTTGAGCCGTGACCCTTGAGCCTTGAGCTTCTAACCTTGAGCCTTGATCCTTGTGCCTTGATCCGTGAGCCTTGAGCCATTAGCCTTAAGCCTTGAGTCTTTAACCTTGAGCCTTGAGCCTTGAGCCATGAGCCTTGAGCCTTGAGCCTTGAGCCTTGAGCCTTGAGCCTTGAGCCTTGAACCTTGAGCCTTGAGCCTTGAGCCTTGTGCCTTGAGCCTTGAGCCTTGAGCCTGGAGCCTTGAGCCTTGAGCCCTGAGCCCTGAGCCCTGAGCCTTGAGCCTCGAGCCTTGAGCGTTGAGCCTTGAGCCTTGAGCCTTGAGCCTTGAGCCCTGAGCCTTAAGCCTTGAGCCTTGAGCCTTTAGCCTTGAACGTTGAGCTTTTTAAGCCTTGAGCCTTGTGCCTTGAGCCTTGAGCCTTGAGCTATGAGCCTTATGCCTTGTTCCTTGAGCCTTGAGCCATGAGCCTTGAGCCTTGAGACTTGAACCTTTAGCCTTGAACCTTGAGCTTTGAGCTTGAGCCTTGAGCCTTGAGCCTTGAGCCTTGTGCCATGAGCCTTGAGCCTTGAGCCATGAGCCTTGAGCCGTGAACCTTTAGCCTTGATCATTGAACCTTGACTCTTGAACCTTGAGCCTTGAGCCTTAACTTTTGAACCTTGACCCTTGAGCCGTGACCCTTGAGCCTTGAGCTTCTAACCTTGTGCCTTGATCCTTGTGCTTTGATCCGTGAGCCTTGAGCCATTAGCCTTAAGCCTTGAGGCTTTAACTTGAGCCTTGAGCCTTGAGCCTTGAGCCTTGAGCCTTGAACCTTGAGCCTTGAGCCTTGAGCCTTGAGCCTTGAGCCTTGAGCCTTGAGCCTTGAGCCTGGAGCCTTGAGCCTTGAACCCTGAGCCCTGAGCCTTGAGCCACGAGCCTTGAGCGTTGAGCCTTGAGCCTCGAGCCTTGAGCCTTGAGCCTTGAGCCTTGAGCCTTGAGCCTTGAGCCTTGAGCCTTGAGCCTTGAGCCTTGAGCCTTGAGCCATGAGCCTTGAGCCGTGAACCTTTAGCCTTGATCATTGAACCTTGACTCTTGAACCTTGAGCCTTGAGCCTTGAGCCTTAACTTTTGAACCTTGACCCTTGAGCCGTGACCCTTGAGCCTTGAGCTTCTAACCTTGAGCCTTGATCCTTGTGCCATGATCCGTGAGCCTTGAGCCATTAGCCTTAAGCCTTGAGGCTTTAACCTTGAGCCTTGAGCCTTGAGCCTTGAGCCTTGAGCCTTGAGCCTTGAACCTTGAGCCTTGAGCCTTGGGCCTTGGGCCTGGAGCCTTGAGCCTTGAGCCCTGAGCCCTGAGCCTTGAGCCTTGAGCCTCGAGCCTTGAGCGTTGAGCCTTGAGGCTCGAGCCTTGAGCGTTGAGCCTTGAGCGTTGAGCCTTGAGCCTTGAGCCTTGAGCCTTGAGCCTTGAGCCTTGAGCCTTGAGCCTTGAGCCTTGAGCCTTGAGCCTTGTGCCATGAGCCTTAAGCCTTGAGCCATGAGCCTTGAGCCGTGAACCTTTAGCCTTGATCATTGAACCTTGACGCTTGAACCTTGAGCCCTGAGCCTTGAGCCTTAACTTTTGAACCTTGACCCTTGAGCCGTGACCCTTGAGCCTTGAGCTTCTAACCTTGAGCCTTGATCCTTGTGCCTTGATCCGTGAGCCTTGATCCTTGTGCCTTGATCCGTGAGCCTTGAGCCATTAGCCTTAAGCCTTGAGTCTTTAACCTTGAGCCTTGAGCCTTGAGCCTTTAGCCTTGAGCCTTGAGCCTTGAACCTTGAGCCTTGAGCCTTGAGCCTTGTGCCTTGAGCCTTGAGCCTTGAGCCTGGAGCCTTGAGCCTTGAGCCCTGAGCCCTGAGCCTTGAGCCTTGAGCCTCGAGCCTTGAGCGTTGAGCCTTGAGCCTTGAGCCTTGAGCCTTGAGCCTTGAACCCTGAGCCTTAAGCCTTGAGCCTTGAGCCTTGAGCCTTTAGCCTTGAACGTTGAGCTTTTTAAGCCTTGAGCCTTGTGCCTTGATCCATGAGCCTTAAGCCTTGTGCCTTGAGCCTTGAGCCATGAGCCTTGAGCCTTGAACCTTGAGCCTTGATCATTGAACCTTGACTCTTGAACTTTGAGCATTGAGTCTTGAGCCTTAACTTTTGAGCCTTGACCCTTGAGCCGTGACCCTTGAGCCTTGACCTTTGAACCTTGAGCCTTGATCCTTGTGCATTGATCCTTGAGCCTTGAGCCTTGAGCCTTGAGCCTTTAGCCTTGAGCCTTGAGTCTTGAGCCTTGAGCCTTGTGCCTTGAGCCTTTAGCCTTGAGCCTTGAGCCTTGAGCCTTGAGCCTTGAGCCTTAAGCCTTGAGCCTGGAGCCTTGAGCCTTGAGCCTTGAGCCTTGAGCCTTGAGCCTTGAGCCTTGAGCCTTGCGCCTTGAGCCTTGACCCTTTAACCTTGAGCCTTGACTTTTGATCCTTGAACCTTGAACCTCGAGCATTTAGCCTTGAGCCTGGAGCCTGGAGCCTCGAGCCTGGAGCCTGGAGCCTTGAGCCTTGAGCCTTGCGCCTTGAGCCTTGACCCTTCAACCTTGAGCCTTGAGTCTTGAGCCTTGAGCCTTGTGCCTTGAGCCTTTAGCCTTGAGCCTTGAGCCTTGAGCCTTGAGCCTTGAGCCTTAAGCCTTGAGCCTGACCCTTGAGCCTTGAGCCTTGAGCCTTGAGCCTTGAGCCTTGAGCCTTGAGCCTTGAGCCTTGAGCCTTGAGCCTTGAGCCTTGAGCCTTGAGCCTTGAGCCTTGGGCCTGGAGCCTTGAGCCTTGAGCCCTGAGCCCTGAGCCTTGAGCCTTGAGCCTCGAGCCTTGAGCGTTGAGCCTTGAGCCTCGAGCCTTGAGCGTTGAGCCTTGAGCCTTGAGCCTTGAGCCTTGAGCCTTGAGCCTTGAGCCTTGAGCCTTGAGCCTTGAGCCTTGAGCCTTGAGCCTTGAGCCTTGAGCCATGAGCCTTGAGCCGTGAACCTTTAGCCTTGATCATTGAACCTTGACTCTTGAACCTTGAGCCTTGAGCCTTGAGCCTTCACTTTTGAACCTTGACCCTTGAGCCGTGACCCTTGAGCCTTGAGCTTCTAACCTTGAGCCTTGATCCTTGTGCCTTGATCCGTGAGCCTTGAGCCATTAGCCTTAAGCCTTGAGTCTTTAACCTTGAGCCTTGAGCCTTGAGCCTTGAGCCTTGAGCCTTGAGCCTTGAACCTTGAGCCTTGAGCCTTGAGCCTTGTGCCTTGTGCCTTGAGCCTTGAGCCTTGAGCCTGGAGCCTTGAGCCTTGAGCCCTGAGCCCTGAGCCTTGAGCCTTGAGCCTCGAGCCTTGAGCGTTGAGCCTTGAGCCTTGAGCCTTGAGCCTTGAGCCTTGAGCCCTGAGCCTTAAGCCTTGAGCCTTGAGCCTTTAGCCTTGAACGTTGAACTTTTTAAGCCTTGAGCCTTGTGCCTTGAGCCTTGAGCCTTGAGCTATGAGCCTTATGCCTTGTTCCTTGAGCCTTGAGCCATGAGCCTTGAGCCTTGAGACTTGAACCTTTAGCCTTGAACCTTGAGCTTTGAGCTTGAGCCTTGAGCCTTGAGCCTTGAGCCTTGTGCCATGAGCCTTGAGCCTTGAGCCATGAGCCTTGAGCCGTGAACCTTTAGCCTTGATCATTGAACCTTGACTCTTGAACCTTGAGCCTTGAGCCTTGAGCCTTAACTTTTGAACCTTGACCCTTGAGCCGTGACCCTTGAGCCTTGAGCTTCTAACCTTGAGCCTTGATCCTTGTGCTTTGATCCGTGAGCCTTGAGCCATTAGCCTTAAGCCTTGAGGCTTTAACTTGAGCCTTGAGCCTTGAGCCTTGAGCCTTGAGCCTTGAACCTTGAGCCTTGAGCCTTGAGCCTTGAGCCTTGAGCCTTGAGCCTTGAGCCTTGAGCCTGGAGCCTTGAGCCTTGAACCATGAGCCCTGAGCCTTGAGCCTCGAGCCTTGAGCGTTGAGCCTTGAGCCTCGAGCCTTGAGCCTTGAGCCTTGAGCCTTGAGCCTTGAGCCTTGAGCCGTGAACCTTTAGCCTTGATCATTGAACCTTGACTCTTGAACCTTGAGCCTTGAGCCTTGAGCCTTGAGCCTCGAGCCTTGAGCCTTGAGCCTTAACTTTTGAACCTTGACCCTTGAGCCGTGACCCTTGAGCCTTGAGCCTTGAGCCTTAACTTTTGAACCTTGACCCTTGAGCCGTGACCCTTGAGCCTTGAGCTTCTAACCTTGAGCCTTGATCCTTGTGCCTTGATCCGTGAGCCTTGAGCCATTAGCCTTAAGCCTTGAGGCTTTAACCTTGAGCCTTGAGCCTTGAGCCTTGAGCCTTGAGCCTTGAGCCTTGAACCTTGAGCCTTGAGCCTTGAGCCTTGAGCCTTGGGCCTTGGGCCTGGAGCCTTGAGCCTTGAGCCCTGAGCCCTGAGCCTTGAGCCTTGAGCCTCGAGCCTTGAGCGTTGAGCCTGGAGGCTCGAGCCTTGAGCGTTGAGCCTTGAGCGTGGAGCCTTGAGCCTTGAGCCTTGAGCCTTGAGCCTTGAGCCTTGAGCCTTGTGCCATGAGCCTTAAGCCTTGAGCCATGAGCCTTGAGCCGTGAACCTTTAGCCTTGATCATTGAACCTTGACGCTTGAACCTTGAGCCCTGAGCCTTGAGCCTTAACTTTTGAACCTTGACCCTTGAGCCGTGACCCTTGAGCCTTGAGCTTCTAACCTTGAGCCTTGATCCTTGTGCCTTGATCCGTGAGCCTTGATCCTTTTGCCTTGATCCGTGAGCCTTGAGCCATTAGCCTTAAGCCTTGAGTCTTTAACCTTGAGCCTTGAGCCTTGAGCCTTTAGCCTTGAGCCTTGAGCCTTGAACCTTGAGCCTTGAGCCTTGAGCCTTGTGCCTTGAGCCTTGAGCCTTGAGCCTGGAGCCTTGAGCCTTGAGCCCTGAGCCCTGAGCCTTGAGCCTTGAGCCTCGAGCCTTGAGTGTTGAGCCTTGAGCCTTGAGCCTTGAGCCTTGAGCCTTGAACCCTGAGCCTTAAGCCTTGAGCCTTGAGCCTCGAGCCTTGAGTGTTTAGCCTTGATCCATGAGCCTTAAGCCTTGTGCCTTGAGCCTTGAGCCATGAGCCTTGAGCCTTGAACCTTGAGCCTTGATCATTGAACCTTGACTCTTGAACTTTGAGCATTGAGTCTTGAGCCTTAACTTTTGAGCCTTGACCCTTGAGCCGTGACCCTTGAGCCTTGACCTTTGAACCTTGAGCCTTGATCCTTGTGCATTGATCCTTGAGCCTTGAGCCTTGAGCCTTGAGCCTTGAGCCTTTAGCCTTGAGCCTTGAGTCTTGAGCCTTGAGCCTTGTGCCTTGAGCCTTTAGCCTTGAGCCTTGAGCCTTGAGCCTTGAGCCTTAAGCCTTGAGCCTGGAGCCTTGAGCCTTGAGCCTTGAGCCTTGAGCCTTGAGCCTTGAGCCTTGAGCCTTGAGCCTTGCGCCTTGAGCCTTGACCCTTTAACCTTGAGCCTTGACTTTTGATCCTTGAACCTTGAACCTCGAGCATTTAGCCTTGAGCCTGGAGCCTCGAGCCTCGAGCCTGGAGCCTCGAGCCTTGAGCCTTGAGCCTTGAGCCTTGCGCCTTGAGCCTTGACCCTTTAACCTTGAGCCTTGACTTTTGATCCTTGAACCTTGAACCTCGAGCATTTAGCCTTGAGCCTGGAGCCTCGAGCCTGGAGCCTTGAACCTTGAACCTCGAGCATTTAGCCTTGAGCCTGGAGCCTCGAGCCTGGAGCCTCGAGCCTTGAGCCTTGAGCCTTTAGCCTAGATCCTTGAGCCTTGAGCCTTGAGCCTTGAGCCTTGAGCCTTGAGCCTTGAGCCTTGAGCCTTGAGCCTTGAGCCTTGAGCCTTGAGCCTTGAGCCTTGAGCCTTGAGCCTTGAGCCTTGTGCCATGAGCCTTGAGCCTTGAGCCATGAGCCTTGAGCCGTGAACCTTTAGCCTTGATCATTGAACCTTGACTCTTGAACCTTGAGCCTTGAGCCTTAACTTTTGAACCTTAACCCTTGAGCCGTGACCCTTGAGCTTCTAACCTTGAGCCTTGATCCTTGTGCCTTGATCCAAGAGCCTTGAGCCATTAGCCTTAAGCCTTGAGGCTTTAACCTTGAGCCTTGAGCCTTGAGCCTTGAGCCTTGAGCCTTGAGCCTTGAACCTTGAGCCTTGAGCCTTGACCCTTGAGCCTTGAGCCTTGAGCCTTGAGCCTGGAGCCTTGAGCCTTGAGCCCTGAGCCCTGAGCCTTGAGCCTCGAGCCTCGAGCCTTGAGCGTTGAGCCTTGAGCCTCGAGCCTTGAGCGTTGAGCCTTGAGCCTTGAGCCTTGAGCCTTGAGCCTTGAGCCTTGAGCCTTGTGCCATGAGCCTTGAGCCTTGTGCCATGAGCCTTGAGCCGTGAACCTTTAGCCTTGATCATTGAACCTTGACTCTTGAACCTTGAGCCTTGAGCCTTGAGCCTTAACTTTTGAACCTTGACCCTTGAGCCGTGACCCTTGAGCCTTGAGCTTCTAACCTTGAGCCTTGATCCTTGTGCCTTGATCCGTGAGCCTTGAGCCATTAGCCTTAAGCCTTGAGGCTTGAACCTGGAGCCTTGAGCCTTGAGCCTTGAGCCTTGAGCCTTGAGCCTTGAGCCTTGAGCCTTGAACCTTGAGCCTTGAGCCTTTAGCCTTGAGCCTTGAGCCTGGAGCCTTGAGCCTTGAGCGCTGAGCGCTGAGCCTTGAGCCTTGAGCCTCGAGCCTCGAGCCTTGAGCGTTGAGCCTTGAGCCTCGAGCCTTGAGCGTTGAGCCTTGAGCCTTGAGCCTTGAGCCTTGAGCCTTGAGCCTTGTCCCATGAGCCTTAAGCCTTGAGCCTTGAGCCTTGAACCTTTATCCTTGATCATTGAACCTTGACTCTTGAACCTTGAGCCTTGAGCCTTAACTTTTGAACCTTGACCCTTGAGCCGTGACCCTTGAGCCTTGAGCTTCTAACCTTGAGCCTTGATCCTTGTGCCTTGATCCGTGAGCCTTGAGCCATTAGCCTTAAGCCTTGAGTCTTTAACCTTGAGCCTTGAGCCTTGAGCCTTGAGCCTTGAGCCTTGAACCTTGAGCCTTGAGCCTTGAGCCTTGAGCATGGAGCCTTGAGCCTTGAGCCCTGAGCCCTGAGCCTTGAGCCTTGAGCCTCGAGCCTTGAGCGTTGAGCCTTGAGCCTTGAGCCTTGAGCCTTGAGCCTTGAGCCTTGAGCCTTGAGCCTTGAGCCTTGAGCCTTAAGCCCTGAGCCCTGAGCCTTGAGCCTTGAGCCTTTAGCCTTGAACGTTGAGCTTTTTAAGCCTTGAGCCTTGAGCCTTGATCCATGAGCCTTAAGCCTTGTGCCTTGAGCCTTGAGCCATGAGCCTTGAGCCTTGAACCTTGAGCCTTGATCATTGAACCTTGACTCTTGAACTTTGAGCCTTGATCCATGAGCCTTAGGCCTTGTGCCTTGAGCCTTGAGCCATGAGCCTTGAGCCTTGAACCTTGAGCCTTGATCATTGAACCTTGACTCTTGAACTTTGAGCCTTGAGCCTTGAGCCTTGAGCCTTAACTTTTGAGCCTTGACCCTTGAGCCGTGACCCTTGAGCCTTGACCTTTGAACCTTGAGCCTTGATCCTTGTGCATTGATCCTTGAGCCTTGAGCCTTGAGCCTTGAGCCTTTAGCCTTGAGCCTTGAGCTTTTAGCCTTGAGCCTTGAGCCTTGTGCCTTGAGCCTTTAGCCTTGAGCCTTGAGCCTTGAGCCTTGAGCCTTAAGCCTTGAGCCTGGAGCCTTGAGCCTTGAGCCTTGAGCCTTGAGCCTTGAGCCTTGAGCCTTGAGCCTTGAGCCTTGCGCCTTGAGCCTTGAGCCTTGACCCTTTAACCTTGAGCCTTGACTTTTGATCCTTGACCCTTGAACCTCGAGCGTTTAGCCTCGAGCCTGGAGCCTCGAGCCTCGAGCCTGGAGCCTCGAGCCTTGAGCCTTGAGCCTTGAGCCTTTAGCCTAGATCCTTGAGCCTTGAGCCTAGAGCCTTGAGCCTTGAGCCTTGAGCCTTGAGCCTTGAGCCTTGAGCCTTGAGCCTTGAGCCTTGTGCCTTGAGCCTTGAGCCTTGAGCCTGGAGCCTTGAGCCTTGAGCCCTGAGCCCTGAGCCTTGAGCCTTGAGCCTCGAGCCTTGAGCGTTGAGCCTTGAGCCTTGAGCCTTGAGCCTTGAGCCCTGAGCCTTAAGCCTTGAGCCTTGAGCCTTGAGCCTTTAGCCTTGAACGTTGAGCTTTTTAAGCCTTGAGCCTTGAGCCTTGTGCCTTGATCCATGAGCCTTAGGCCTTGTGCCTTAGGCCTTGTGCCTTGAGCCTTGAGCCATGAGCCTTGAGCCTTGAACCTTGAGCCTTGATCATTGAACCTTGACTCTTGAACTTTGAGCCTTGAGCCTTGAGCCTTAACTTTTGAGCCTTGACCCTTGAGCCGTGACCCTTGAGCCTTGACCTTTGAACCTTGAGCCTTGATCCTTGTGCATTGATCCTTGAGCCTTGAGCCTTGAGCCTTGAGCCTTGAGCCTTTAGCCTTGAGCCTTTAGCCTTGAGCTTTGAGCCTTGTGCCTTGAGCCTTTAGCCTTGAGCCTTGAGCCTTGAGCCTTGAGCCTGGAGCCTTGAGCCTTGAGCCTTGAGCCTTGAGCCTTGAGCCTTGCGCCTTGAGCCTTGAGCCTTGACCCTTTAACCTTGAGCCTTGACTTTTGATCCTTGACCCTTGAACCTCGAGCATTTAGCCTTGAGCCTGGAGCCTCGAGCCTCGAGCCTCGAGCCTCGAGCCTTGAGCCTTGAGCCTTGAGCCTTGAGCCTTTAGCCTAGATCCTTGAGCCTTGATCCTTGAGCCTTGAGCCTTGAGCGTTGAGCCTTGAGCGTTGAGCGTTGAGCCTTGAGCCTTGAGCCTTGAGCCTTGAGCCTTGTGCCTTGAGCTTTGAGCCTTGAGCCTTGTGCCATGAGCCTTGAGCCTTGAGCCATGAGCCTTGAGCCGTGAACCTTTAGCCTTGATCATTGAACCTTGACTCTTGAACCTTGAGCCTTGAGCCTTGAGCCTTGAGCCTTAACTTTTGAACCTTGACCCTTGAGCCTTGAGCTTCTAACCTTGAGCCTTGATCCTTGTGCCTTGATCCGTGAGCCTAGAGCCATTAGCCTTAAGCCTTGAGGCTTTAACCTTGAGCCTTGAGCCTTGAGCCTTGAGCCTTGAGCCTTGAACCTTGAGCCTTGAGCCTTGAGCCTTGAGCCTTGAGCCTTGAGCCCTGACCCTTGAGCCTTGAGCCTTGAGCCTTGAGCCCTGAGCCCTGAGCCTGGAGCCTTGGCCCTCGAGCCTTGAGCGTTGAGCCTTGAGCCTCGAGCCTTGAGCGTTGAGCCTTGAGCCTTGAGCCTTGAGCCTTGAGCCTTGAGCCTTGTGCCATGAGCCTTGAGCCTTGAGCCATGAGCCTTGAGCCGTGAACCTTTAGCCTTGATCATTGAACCTTGACTCTTGAACCTTGAGCCTTGAGCCTTGAGCCTTAACTTTTTAAGCCTTGAGCCTTGAGCCTTGAGCTTTTTAAGCCTTGAGCCTTGAGCCTTGTGCCTTGATCCATGAGCCTTAAGCCTTGTGCCTTGAGCCTTGAGCCATGAGCCTTGAGCCATTAGCCTTAAGCCTTGAGTCTTTAACCTTGAGCCTTGAGCCTTGAGCCTTGAGCCTTGAGCCTTGAGCCTTGAACCTTGAGCCTTGAGCCTTGAGCCTTGAGCCTTGTGCCTTGAGCCTTGAGCCTTGAGCCTGGAGCCTTGAGCCTTGAGCCCTGAGCCCTGAGCCTTGAGCCTTGAGCCTTGAGCCTCGAGCCTTGAGCGTTGAGCCTTGAGCCTTGAGCCTTGAGCCCTTAGCCTTAAGCCTTGAGCCTTGAGCCTTGAGCCCTGAGCCTTAAGCCTTGAGCCTTGAGCCTTGAGCCTTTAGCCTTGAACGTTGAGCTTTTTAAGCCTTGAGCCTTGAGCCTTGTGCCTTGATCCATGAGCCTTAAGCCTTGTGCCTTGAGCCTGGAGCCATGAGCCTTGAGCCTTGAACCTTGAGCCTTGATCAATGAACCTTGACTCTTGAACTTTGAGCCTTGAGCCTTGAGCCTTAACTTTTGGGCCTTGACCCTTGAGCCGTGACCCTTGAGCCTTGACCTTTGAACCTTGAGCCTTGATCCTTGTGCATTGATCCTTGAGCCTTGAGCCTTGAGCCTTTAGCCTTGAGCCTTGAGCCTTGAGCCTTGAGCCTTGAGCCTTGTGCCTTGAGCCTTTAGCCTTGAGCCTTGAGCCTTGAGCCTTGAGCCTTGAGCCTTGAGCCTGGAGCCTTGAGCCCTGAGCCCTGAGCCCTGAGCCTTGAGCCTTGAGCCTTGAGCCTTTAGCCTTGAACGTTGAGCTTTTTAAGCCTTGAGCCTTCAGCCTTGATTCATGAGCCTTAAGCCTTGTGCCTTGAGCCTTGAGCCTTGAGCCTTGTGGCTTTAACCTTGAGCCTTGAGCCTTGAGCCTTGAGCCTTGAGCCTTGCGCCTTGAGCCTTGAGCCTTGACCCTTTAACCTTGAGCCTTGACTTTTGATCCTTGACCCTTAAACCTCGAGCATTTAGCCTTGAGCCTGGAGCCTCAAGCCTCGAGCCTCGAGCCTTGAGCCTTGAGCCTTTAGCCTAGATCCTTGAGCCTTGAGCCTTGAGCCTTGAGCCTTGAGCCTTGAGCCTTGAGCGTTGAGCCTTGAGCGTTGAGCCTTGAGCGTTGAGCCTTGAGCCTTGAGCCTTGAGCCTTGAGCCTTGAGCCTTGAGCCTTGAGCCTTGAGCCTTGAGCCTTGAGCCTTGTGCCATGAGCCTTAAGCCTTGAGCCATGAGCCTTGAGCCGTGAACCTTTAGCCTTGATCATTGAACCTTGACTCTTGAACCTTGAGCCTTGAGCCTTGAGCCTTAACTTTTGAACCTTGACCCTTGAGCCGTGACCCTTGAGCCTTGAGCTTCTAACCTTGAGCCTTGATCCTTGTGCCTTGATCTGTGAGCCTTGAGCCATTAGCCTTAAGCCTTGAGGCTTTAACCTTGAGCCTTGAGCCTTGAGCCTTGAACCTTGAGCCTTGAGCCTTGAGCCTTGAGCCTTGAGCCTTAAGCCCTGAGCCCTGAGCCTTGAGCCTTGAGCCTTGAGCCTTTAGCCTTGACCGTTGAGCTTTTTAAGCCTTGAGCCTTGAGCCTTGATCCATGAGCCTTAAGCCTTGTGCCTTGAGCCTTGAGCCATGAGCCTTGAGCCTTGAACCTTGAGCCTTGATAATTGAACCTTGACTCTTGAACTTTGAGCCTTGATCCATGAGCCTTAAGCCTTGTGCCTTGAGCCTTGAGCCATGAACCTTGAGCCTTGAACCTTGAGCCTTGATCATTGAACCTTGACTCTTGAACTTTGAGCCTTGAGCCTTGAGCCTTAACTTTTGAGCCTTGACCCTTGAGCCGTGACCCTTGAGCCTTGACCTTTGAACCTTGAGCCTTGATCCTTGTGCATTGATCCTTGAGCCTTGAGCCTTGAGCCTTGAGCCTTTAGCCTTGAACCTTGAGCCTTGAGCCTTGAGCCTTGAGCCTTGTGCCTTGAGCCTTTAGCCTTGAGCCTTGAGCCTTGAGCCTGAGCCTTAAGCCTTGAGCCTGGAGCCTTGAGCCTTGAGCCTTGAGCCTTGAGCCTTGAGCCTTGAGCCTTGAGCCTTGAGCCTTGAGCCTTGCGCCTTGAGCCTTGAGCCTTGACCCTTTAACCTTGAGCCTTGACTTTTGATCCTTGACCCTTGAACCTCGAGCGTTTAGCCTCTAGCCTGGAGCCTCGAGCCTCGATCCTGGAGCCTCGAGCCTTGAGCCTGGAGCCTTGAGCCTTGAGCCTTGAGCCTTTAGCCTAGATCCTTGAGCCTTGAGCCTTGAGCCTTGAGACTTGAGCCTTGAGCCTTGAGCGTTGAGCCTTGAGCCTTGAGCCTTGAGCCTTGTGCCTTGAGCCTTGAGCCTTGAGCCTGGAGCCTTGAGCCTTGAGCCCTGAGCCCTGAGCCTTGAGCCTTGAGCCTCGAGCCTTGAGCGTTGAGCCTTGAGCCTTGAGCCTTGAGCCTTGAGCCCTGAGCCTTAAGCCTTGAGCCTTGAGCCTTGAGCCTTTAGCCTTGAATGTTGAGCTTTTTAAGCCTTGAGCCTTGAGCCTTGTGCCTTGATCCATGAGCCTTAAGCCTTGTGCCTTGAGCCTTGAGCCATGAGCCTTGAGCCATTAGCCGTAAGCCTTGAGTCTTTAACCTTGAGCCTTGAGCCTTGAGCCTTGAGCCTTGAACCTTGAGCCTTGAGCCTTGAGCCTTGTGCCTTGAGCCTTGAGCCTTGAGCCTGGAGCCTTGAGCCTTGAGCCCTGAGCCCGGAGCCTTGAGCCTTGAGCTTCGAGCCTTGAGCGTTGAGCCTTAAGCCTTGAGCCTTGAGCCTTGAGCCTTGAGCCCTGAGCCTTAAGCCTTGAGCCTTGAGCCTTTAGCCTTGAACGTTGAGCTTTTTAAGCCTTGAGCCTTGAGCTTCGTGCCTTGATCCATGAGCCTTAGGCCTTGTGCCTTGAGCCTTGAGCCATGAGCCTTGAGCCTTGAACCTTGAGCCTTGATCATTGAACCTTGACTCTTGAACTTTGAGCCTTGAGCCTTGAGCCTTAACTTTTGAGCCTTGACCCTTGAGCCGTGACCCTTGAGCCTTGACCTTTGAACCTTGAGCCTTGATCCTTGTGCATTGATCCTTGAGCCTTGAGCCTTGAGCCTTGAGCCTTTAGCCTTTAGCCTTGAGCCTTTAGCCTTGAGCCTTGAGCCTTGTGCCTTGAGCCTTTAGCCTTGAGCCTTGAGCCTTGAGCCTTGAGCCTTCAGCCTTCAGCCTTGAGCCTGGAGCCTTGAGCCTTGAGCCTTGAGCCTTGAGCCTTGAGCCTTGAGCCTTGAGCCTTGCGCCTTGAGCCTTGAGCCTTGACCCTTTAACCTTGAGCCTTGACTTTTGATCCTTGACCCTTGAACCTCGAGCATTTAGCCTTGAGCCTGGAGCCTGGAGCCTCGAGCCTCGAGCCTCGAGCCTTGAGCCTTGAGCCTTGAGCCTTGAGCCTTTAGCCTAGATCCTTGAGCCTTGAGCCTTGAGCCTTGAGCCTTGAGCGTTGAGCCTTGAGCGTTGAGCCTTGAGCCTTGAGCCTTGAGCCTTGAGCCTTGAGCCTTGAGCCTTGAGCTTTGAGCCTTGAGCCTTGTGCCATGAGCCTTGAGCCTTGAGCCATGAGCCTTGAGCCGTGAACCTTTAGCCTTGATCATTGAACCTTGACTCTTGAACCTTGAGCCTTGAGCCTTGAGCCTTAACTTTTGAACCTTAACCCTTGAGCCGTGACCCTTGAGCCTTGAGCTTCTAACCTTGAGCCTTGATCCTTGTGCCTTGATCCGTGAGCCTTGAGCCATTAGCCTTAAGCCTTGAGGCTTTAACCTTGAGCCTTGAGCCTTGAGCCTTGAGCCTTGAGCCTTGAGCCTTGAACCTTGAGCCTTGAGCCTTGAGCCTTGAGCCTTGAGCCTTGAGCCTTGACCCTTGAGCCTTGAGCCTTGAGCCCTGAGCCCTGAGCCTTGAGCCTTGAGCCTCGAGCCTTGAGCGTTGAGCCTTGAGCCTCGAGCCTTGAGCGTTGAGCCTTGAGCCTCGAGCCTTGAGCGTTGAGCCTTGAGCCTTGAGCCTTGAGCCTTGAGCCTTGAGCCTTGAGCCTTGGGCCTTGAGCCTTGAGCCTTGTGCCATGAGCCTTGAGCCTTGAGCCATGAGCCTTGAGCCGTGAACCTTTAGCCTTGATCATTGAACCTTGACTCTTGAACCTTGAGCCTTGA
Organism: Calendula officinalis; assembly: GCA_963853835.1. Classification (NCBI taxonomy): domain Eukaryota; kingdom Viridiplantae; phylum Streptophyta; class Magnoliopsida; order Asterales; family Asteraceae; genus Calendula; species Calendula officinalis. The sequence goes on from OY970833.1 coordinate 11,474,201, forward strand.
GCCTTGAGCCTTAACTTTTGAACCTTGACCCTTGAGCCGTGACCCTTGAGCCTTGAGCTTCTAACCTTGAGCCTTGATCCTTGTGCCTTGATCCGTGAGCCTTGAGCCATTAGCCTTAAGCCTTGAGGCTTTAACCTTGAGCCTTGAGCCTTGAGCCTTGAGCCTCGAGCCTTGAGCCTTGAGCCCTGAGCCCTGAGCCTTGAGCCTTGAGCCTCGAGCCTTGAGCGTTGAGCCTTGAGCCTCGAGCCTTGAGCGTTGAGCCTTGAGCCTTGAGCCTTGAGCCTTGAGCCTTGTGCCGTGAACCGTGACCCTTGAGCCTTAAGCCTTGAGCCATGAGCCTTGAGCCGTGAACCTTTAGCCTTGATCATTGAACCTTGACTCTTGAACCTTGAGCCTTAACTTTTGAACCTTGACCCTTGAGCCGTGACCCTTGAGCCTTGAGCTTCTAATCTTGAGCCTTTATCCTTGTGCCTTGATCCGTGAGCCTTGAGCAATTAGCCTTAAGCCTTGAGTCTTTAACCTTGAGCCTTGAGCCTTGAGCCTTGAGCCTTGAGCCTTGAACCTTGAGCCTTG